>OZ005648.1:396426924-397840924 GCA_963930645.1 Salticus scenicus
GAGCAAATTTATTTTTATCTTTATATTTATTTTATTTTAATTTTTTACGGGAAAGCATATTTCATTTTATGCTGAAAGAAAAATGGCAACAATTAAAATATTAAAATGTATTTTAAAGCTTTTATTTTCATAGTTTAATTAATTTTAAGAAATCTAATTATATATATTCGTTACAAATAAGTTACCAAATGAAAGGCGTAATTTTTTTGAATCCGTTGGTTTAAACAGTTTATCAATCGGACAATTAGATTTTTTAAAATTGACTAAAGTATGAAAATTAGGAGACAGAGTCCAAGGAAATCTCTTAAGCCTACTCTTAAGCCTACTCTTAAGCCTAAAGTGTGACAGAATCAGCCACGGATGAGGGGCTGATGATAAAAATTTTAACATCATATAGATGAAGTATAAGACACTTTTTACTCATGGAGATTTTTTTCAGTGGGTGCTGTATAAAATTTTTAAATTTGTAATTCATAAAATTTAATCTCTTTCAAATTTTAAAAGAATGAACATTTTCAGTCTTTCATATTTTGTCAGTTTGTTAATTTACAATTCTATGTAAACAATATGCTAAGAATAACTCATCATAAAGAAGTTCTATCAGTTTTAAAATTTTGTTTGTGATACTAGTGAAAATTGTATTCAATATCGACATTCTTATTTGAAAACAATTCGAATTACTTGAAATTCAAGACTTTCTTAACATGACAGAACATGTTATTTTTCGCATAAACGTGCATTGTGAGAATTACTTTCACCGTGAATAAGTAGGAGTAGTTCTAAAATATTCTTTAAGATAATCACATGAATATTAATGAATATGAATATTCTAATTTTAAAACTACGGTGAGTTCTCGGTGAGATGTAATGATTTCCCTAACATGGCAGAATAAATCAATACTTTACATAAATTTATATTATGAGGATTATTGCTTTGTAAAAAGCATAGAATTGTATGACAACTAAAATATAAAACTGGACTATTACGAGAATTTATAGTTAAAAGCAATAAATAAAATACTTAACATTATTACGCGTTGTAGATTAGTTAACTATTTTTAATATTTTAGTGTATTTACTTCAAAATATTGTTGGCTGGTCCAGTTGGCAAGTTCCAGGTTCGAATCCCGGGAAAGTCATGGATGATTATTAGGTCTTTACATATGTGTAAAACAAGTGTTCTTTTAATAAGAGCTTGAAAACCCTTGTGGATTGGATTATTTCAGATAAATGCAATACTCGAAATAAGCAAAAATTTCAGTAAACAGACAAACTGAACTACACAAAAGCACTGTTACTCAGTCATACTTAAAAATTTGATCAACATGATTAATTACTAAATAATGTTACTTCTTTATAGATAATAACTTTGAAATGATTCTATAGAATATTAGTTTTATACTCAGCTGTGATTAAAAAAGTGAAAAAATATAGATTATTAATCCACAAAACTTAACTACTTTTCACTTATTTTTACACATATAATGACGGAGAAAATATTGTTTTTGAGTTAATCTTGAGTTTTTTATATAATTATACATTTTGAGGGTCCCTGAATCCAAAAATCATTCAATTAGCTTTTGATCTGTGTGTATGTTTTTTATCAGTATAATTAATGAAGAAATATTACCAGGAAGTCCAAACTCGAAATTTTAAACTTGTATCATATGAAAATGCTATTTGTAAATTTTTATTGAGATTGGTCATATGGTTTCTGTACAGAAACATCTAAGATAACATGTCTACGGGCAAAATTTCTGGTTGGTATTGTTTAAACATTTTTAGATCGAACTGAAAACACACACACACACAAATATATGTATATACATATACGTATATATATTTCTTGTGTGCATAAAAGCTTGTATAGTACAAGCTGTGGTATAAAAATCATTGACCATTCTTTACAGGGTTGCACCAAATAATTCAGATATATTAGGATTATATTTGGTAATTGCTGAAATACATTTGTAGTTTTGTTATTTGTTTTTTATACTGTACTAAATTAAAATACACTGAATGGTATGTATTTAATTTATAGACAATATCCAAAACAATCCAAAACTGGACGAATACATTATTCTCTGTGGAATGTAATTGATGAAAATGATTTACAAATTCCATGAAAACTGCTTAGGAATAATAATTGCTTCCTCTTAATTTATGGTAAACATAGTTCTTCTTTAGATTCGAAATTTCAACATTATAAGAACTCGTTTCGAGATCTTCTGTATATCCGAATGAAATTATTAACGGTTGATCTGTGTAACATGTCTGTTGTCAGCAAAATTAATTTAAAAACAAATAATTTCAGGAAATTCCAATTGGGTATTTTCAAAATTATATAAGGTTTCCAATTGAAAAATTTTACTAAAATTTGTTATTTTATTTTAATCTGTAATTTGCCTTTAAATGCAAATATGTATTGTTGTTGTTGTCGTATGCCACTCGGAAATTCCGAGCCCCGGTAGTGGAACTGACCGGATTTTTTAAAGGCATGAGGGGTGCGTCTTCCATTATTTAGGAGCGCCTCATAGGGAGGAAGTACGACTTTAGCTCAAGAAGCTAGTGAAAGATGGCAGCACCAGCCAAATAACATGAACTCGAATTTTGATCCGTATCAGAGCGAGTTAAACCGTAACCCTCGACATCATCGGCCAAATAACTGGTTTCGTCTAGGGCGGTGACGTCAGCAAACTTGGATTCAACTAGGGCTGGGATTGAGGTGCCTCGTTCTTAAGTCTGATCTTAAATCTTACGAACTTTCGTAGAAGGGCGTGGTTAAGAACGATCTTAACTTGGTATTGCGGTGCCTCAAGCGTAAGTCCTCCGCGTGTCCTCGTAAGAGAAAGCCAGACAGCCAATGGGAGACGCAGAGCGAGCTATGTTGTGATTGCGCGCGCATCCAGTTACTATATTCGACTTAAGATAGCTCTGAGGTCGTCGTAAGATAGTGAGCCACTGCAATACGACTTGCGTTTTGTTTACATCTTAGCACAGAGTTTGTGCGTAAGATAGTGCTGAGCGAGGCACCGCAATCCCAGCCTAAGATTCTTTCTGACGGCGTGACCTTCGAACCGACTAGTGTAGCAAGATTTGAGTTCAAGTTCATATTCCATGTTACTCTTCTCTTTTTCTTGTTGTATGAGTGCGAAAAACGTGCTTTACACGTGCTAAAAAAGTATTTTATATATTAAAATGATGTTATTTCCATTATAAAAGGTATAGTTTCTTTCTCAAGTATGCCTAGTACATGCATAATACATAACTGTAATACCAATCAAAGAAATTGTCAAAAAACAGGAAGAATATCGGAGAAAATGGATAGCAGATCTAGAAAATTTCGAACCTACCATGTACAGCAAGGTAAGAAAACATTTTATTTTTATTACTTAATAATACTATTATTTTATTTGTTAAAACTTTTTATTTATTCAATGCTATCGATTTTATAAAAAAAAATCTATAAAGTTCTTTGACATCATTCAAAAGACCTTACGAAAAGCTATTTTCTGTGTTGTATAATAACTTTACATAAATTTAATAAATGCAAATAATATTATCGGGTATTAATATTTCTAAGTATTTATTTTAATTTTGCGGTCTGTGAAAGATTTGAAATACATTAAATAATTAGTATTTTTAGCGTAATTCTTAATTTTTTAAATTAAATATTACATACACACACATATATATGTATTATTGACATACCAATAGACACTAAAAAAAAAAAAAAAACTTAATATTTCTATTATTTACAAGTAAAAATGTAAAATTCTGAATCATGATATTATGGAGAGTAGCTGTTATTAATCTTTTAAATGATTCCATAAGCACAGAGCTAGAAAGGTTTTATTTATCAAAAAATATTTTTAACAAAAAAAAAAAAAAAAAAACAAGAAAGAAAAAAAAAAAAAAAAAAAAGAAAAAAAAATCGTATTAGTATTTCTCCAAACCACTTCCAAATAATTTATAAATTCTTAATGGAAGAAAAAATGTTTATTAATATGAAAGTAAATAAATTAATTAAATTCTAAAATGCTTAATTGTTTCTTAAGATATTTATTTTTTTTAAACTATATAATAAATCTAACGCACAATGCACAATCCAAGGAATAAAGTTGAAAAAAAAAAAAATGCATAATTTTTGTTTGTTTATTTATTTATACTTTCCCATACATATTTATAAATTTTTTCATTAATATCTTTTTTATTTAATAGGCTACGTTCAGATTATTTTAAATATCGAACTTATCTAAGTTCGCTAGTTACCTAATCGGCTTTGTGGAGTTTTGTAATGAATTATTCAACTGTTTAGCTTCCGTTCTTATTCTTTTCAATATTATCATTAAAAATTATATATATATATTGTTCGTGTGTAGGGGGAGGGAGGTTTTTTTTTTTTTTTTTTTTTTTTGTACCTAAATTGCAGAGTTATTTATTTTATTTCTAAAACAGTTGTTTTGCATATTTTATAAGATTAATACTGCTCAAGTAAAAATAGATATATGTAATGTTTAATTCCGTACTTAAAGTAATTTTAATAATTAAAAGATTTTTTACGTGCAATTATTTAACAATTCATTTAAAAAACAGCAAATTATCAGCTTAATCTTTATCTGTAACCAACGTATGTAGCCGGGAATACTTGAAAAAACGCTGTCAAACTTCTTTCTGCATTACCATTCTAGAAAATACCACCCTTCCTTTTACTCAATGACTTCCCCAAGCATGATAAAAACTAGAGAACGCTTCTAAGAAAAAGAATTCCTGTCAAACACCTGCCATCACTTTTAACTCAAACAAAGCTCTTCAATTTATCTCTGTCCGAAAAATAAAAATAGTCTCCATTATTTCTTGTCTTCTTCTTCTTCTTCTTCTTTTTTTTTTTTTTTTTTTTTTTTTTTAATTATTATTATAATTATTATTTTAACATTATGATATCTTTTAAAAAATAATTAAAATACCATAAATAGTAAATATGTGAATAAAGTAATAAATAAAAGCTTATTTATTTATTTTTTTAACTGAAAAAGGTCCTGTGAAAGATTTTTTATATTCAGCTCTCTTAAAAGAATAAATTTCTAACTGACGATGAAATAAATAATCACTAACAAAGATGAAATGCTTTCGAAACATAGTTTAACTCTATGGCATATTTTGGGGCAATTTCAGTGTACGATTCGCAAGTAGCAATTCGCAATTTACCCATTCTTCCGTTACCCATTTTTCCATTACCCATTTTTCCGCTTACCCTTTTTTCCGTTACCCTTTTTTCCGCTTACCCATTTTTCCATTACCCTTTTTTCCGCTTACCCATTTTTCCGTTACCCATCTTTCCGTTACCCATTTTTCCCTTACCCATTTTTCCGCCTCCCACAATTTCCTAATCTTCCATCGTATCGTACTTGTCTACAAATCCAATCCAGTTCGAAGAGAAAGCCCTGAAAACAAAAAATATAAAATTGAAGCTGATTTGCTCTATAAAGCTTTGGAAGAAAGTCTTTAAACCGAACAAATGTAGGATTATTTGAGAAATTTTTTTATTTAAAGGATCTTACAGCTTATTAATCAAGATCATTGGATTATTGTACAATGTGAAACGCAAATAATGTTTTTAAATATTACTACAAATCCTGCTCCAAAAACAGAGAAATCTCTTTTGATTAATGAAAAATTACAAGTAACATGTTACAATAAAGGCTTAACGTTGGGAAAAACACGTAAGTTTTCTTTTCCTTGTACTATTACATTATTAATAAATAATATAAATAAATTTAATGAGGTATTATATGCATTGAAACAGGTTGATGAGAAAACAAATGAAAATCAAACTTCTATTATCTTAAGTGTAATTGAGGCATTAAATGCAATAGAAAATGATGATAATGAAAACATGATAAAATTTATAATAGAACAAATTTCCTTTCTTATTTGCAATATGTATAAATACAGGTATTCGAGTGATACTTCAATATTTTGCATATTTTTTTACACAATATCTCCCCAAGCATATAGATTTGTAAGAGAAAATAAAATTAGAGCGGCTATGTACATTGTATAATTTAGATTCTAATGCTGAGCAATATGATTTAATTTTTTTGCATTACATTAAAACTAAATATTCATTGCTTGAATATCAAGATAAGCTAATTATATTAATGATTGATGAAATATATCTCAAAGAATTTATGGAGTATAAATTGGTAATATAGTAGGTTCTTCCTATAATTGAGATTCTTGTGCTTCTAATGCCTATGTATTTATGATAAAAAGTGTTTTATCAAAATCAATGTTTCAACTGTCTAATATTCTCAGTATTTAATAACAACCAAACTTTTTAAGTAATTATTTAAAAGGAATCATTAGTTTTAAAGTACATTCTTGACATATTATCATCGATGAACACTTCATCTAATTAAGACCTATTCCAAAAACTGAAATCAGTCTTCACTTACTCACGAGCTGTCAATTAAGCCTGAATAAAAATCTGGACTGCATTTTCTTCTATGCTCGTGATTTCTGATCATCTCATGACTATCTCTTAATGAGGAGAGTTCGCTGTTCTTCAAGGACTTGCGATAGAAATACGTATTGACTGTTCTACGCTTTTTATAAACATTAATTAACTTTTTATTATTTTATTATATCCAATTATATTTTTGAGTTTGTAATCTCCTTCACTTCTCTCTCTGAATCCACACTATAAGGATGCAGAACAAGATGCATCCCAAATTAAAAATAAATTCTAAGATTAAATTAATTCTCAAATTATTTCATTTCTAATACATATGAAAATATTCGTTTAGCATTTAGGGTGGATCATTCAACCTCTTCTGGTATAACGCATTTTAGATAAAAGGATCAACAGATCAGAAACCCCACGGATATTCGGATATTACTTTGTTGTGAGACAAGCGCTGAAACTGCTGCATAGAAGGTAAGTGAAGAATTTATCATTATTATTATAAGTCTTACCTTCTAACAAACGTAGTTTGAATTTATCTATTTAATTTTCTCTACATGATTTAATTAATAGTAACTTATTCAAACGTTTTTTTATCATTGATTATGAGACTGACGAAAGTCTCTAACTAAAATAAAACGAATATCCATAGTTTTATATTATAATAAATATAAATAAATAGCCAAAATGGCATTGAAAGAAAATATAACAATCGATAAACTTGATGATTCTAATTATACTACTTGGTCATTTAAAGCTGAAATGCTTTTGACCAAAGAAGATTTATTTGATATCATCACTGAAGATCCACCAGCACAAGTTACTACTGACTGGTCGAAAAAGAATAATAAGGCAAAAGCCCTGATAAACTTATCAATAACTGATTCCCAAATTCCCCATATTAAAGATTTAACTAGTGCTAGAGAGATTTGGCAGAAATTAAAGAGTATTCACGAACGCCCAAATCTCTCAAACAAACTGTACTTATTAAAAAAATTGTACAGTTGCAAATTGTCCGAGGGGGAAAATGTGAACACTCACATCACTAAAATATTGGAACTGAAACAAAAACTATCTGCAATTGGGGAAATAATCGATGATGCTCACCTGTCCGCACTGCTTTTATGTTCTCTGCCTCCCTCTTATGATCCTTTAATTACTGCGTTAGAAGGCAGGGATGAACAAGACCTAAACGCGACTTATATTCAAAATAAAATTATTGATGAATATAATCGAAGATCCTGCAATAAAAAATCAAACTCCCATTCGGAAGATAATGCCACGGCGTACAGGGTTAACAAAAATAAATACAATTTCAAAAAACGCCCTAACAAATTTTGTACATATTGTAATTCAAAAAGTCACAATACCAGTGAATGTTGGTATCAAAAAAATAAAAAACCGAACAACGCGTCAGGAAATTATGATAAGGGTTTCAAAAATAGAAAATTTAATTCCTCATTATGTTTTGAGACCAAATCCCAACGTATAAAAGGGGAACACTCCACCAGAGAGTTAAATAATTCTGATGAAGAGGTCGGGACAACTGTAAACAAAATAAAAAATTTAGCGTTCATTGCCAGTGACGAACACAAATCTAGTTGGATAGTCGACAGTGGCTGTTCAGCACATATCACGAATAATAAGAATCTATTTGAAAAAATTAAAGACACTGGTGTTTCAAACGTAGTTATCGCTAATGGAAATGTCTTAACCTCGCAAGGTTCGGGTGACATAATAATTAAAACTGAAACTGAAAACGGGGAAGTAAATGAAATAAAGTTATTAGATGTTCTTTTCGTACCAGATATTGAAACAAACTTACTCTCTGTTAGTAAAGCCACTAAAAGTGGTTGCACACTGATCTTCGAGAAAAATAAATGTCAGTTGCAAAAATATGGGAAAACTTTCCTTGAGGGGGAAATAAAAAGAAATCTTTATGAAGTAATATAACCGAAATATGATGCAAATGAACAAGTTAGATTAATATCTAATTGTAATAATAAGAAATGTATTACGTTATGGCACAAACGTCTAGGTCATAGAAATTTCGCAGATATTAAAGAAATCATAGATAAGCAACTAGCTTTAGGAATTGACATAAATTTTTGTAAACACGATAAAACGTGTGAAACGTGCATAAAAACTAAATTAACAGATATGCCATATCCTAAGCAATCTAAGTACCGTGCAAATAGGGTACTTGAACTAATTCATACTGATATCTGCGGACCGTTTCAGACACCCTCTATAGGGGGAAAAACCTATTTCCTTACCCTTATTGACGATTACAGTAGGTTTACAATTATTTACCTCTTAACACATAAAAGTGAAGTATTACAAAAATTAAAAACTTACATAGCGTTAGTCAAGAATAAATTTGGCAGGCTACCTAAAAGAATTAGATCAGATAATGGTAGAGAATATGTAGGCAACGACATAGAGAATTTTCTTGAACAAAACGGAATCAGACATGAACTCACTGCTCCTTATTGTCCACCTCAAAATGGGGTTGCCGAAAGAAAGAATAGAACCCTTGTAGAAATGGCCAAAAGTATGCTATCGGAAGTGAAATTATCTCATAAATTTTGGGGGGAAGCAATCCATACCGCGAACTATTTACTAAACAGGCTCCCCACAAAATCTAATGACAAGACTCCCTATGAGCTTTGGAACAAATTTAAACCTAACCTCTCGCATTTGAGAGTATTCGGATCTAAAGCTTTCGCTTATATTGATAAACATAATAGAAAAAAACTTGATAACAAGGCTCAAGAGGGAATCTTTGTTGGCTATGATTACCGATCCAAAGGATATCGAATTTATACAGGGGGAAAAAATATCATTATCGCGCGAACTGTAAAGTTTTTAGAAAATCAAAATTGTGAACATTCATCGCAAAAGGAACCGGCTAATGATAATAATCAAACGCAGACTGTAAATATTGAATTTAATGATAACTCTGAGCAAACACAGAACGATTCTGAGCAAACACATGATTCAGAAATTCAGCTCAGAAGATCATCGAGATCTAACCTACCCAAGCAGCACCGAAACGTTCTCTGAACGTTCAAAAATTGTTCTGCAAACACGTTCTAAGAACGTTCACTCTGAACGTGTTATAGACGTCTATCTGTCCATCTTGAAGACGTACAATAGTACGGTTCAGAGAACGTTCAATGAACGTGTAACTATCACCATCGGTGTTATAGAAGCGTTCTGAGAACGTTCTATGTATACGGTCTCAGAACGTTCTAAACGTTTTTAGAACGTTTTCAAAACGTTATACACATTTTCAGAACGTTCTAGAAAACGTACTGTAAACGTTCTAAAATAGTGTAGAAACGTTCTGAAAACGTTCTATACACACGTTCTCACAACGTTATGTAAACAATTTTTGAACGTTCTTTGTACGTGCTAAAAATGTCTTGTATCATAAAATGGAAGAACTCGCAACAATTGTTCCGGGTCGAAAGAAGACACGACCCTTCGTCAGACGAACATAGTAGGCACGAGTGCTGAAAATACAAGAGCTACGTTGCAGTTTTTTTTGCAGCATTCGTGCCTACTTTGTTCGGTTGATGAAGGGTTATGTCTTTTCTCGACCCGGAACAATTGTTGCGAGTTCTTCCATTTTCTTCGAATTCTTGAATTTTATAGTGTCTATTCAAAGTTCTGCACTTGTTATTTTATTTACTTATTTTATTTTTCTTTTTTTCCTTCCTTTCCTTATTTATCTTTTCTTTCCTTTTTTCCTTTTTGTGTAGTGCATTGTAATATGGTATAAGAAACGATCAAGTATTTTGAATATTCTGGATAAATATTTGAATTCAAAAACAAATAAATAAATTCAAGATTTGGAATATTTTGAAAAAATTTAAGATATATGCCCCCTGCTAACTAATTATTATTCCCCCCTAGATTTTGCATCATTATAATTTAATTATAGAATATAACCATATTTTGATATTGATTTTAATAAGTTAAGCAAAAAAACTTAAATATATTTTTATGTCTAAATTTTGAAACTTACTGCAAATTTTAGCATTCAAACACAAAAATTTTTTATTAAATTTTAAATTATCAATGGAATCTCAGATTAATGCCCAGATATGTTACATATTCTATTTTTAAACTATAATAATGCAGAGTCAATGGAAAACAAAAAATAAAAATTAGTTAAAAGAAGTACCCAAGTGTACAAAATTAAAACAATGAACTGTTTCCTCGTTTTCTTTTTTTCCACATAATTCTTAAACAAATAAACACAGAAGTATAAAATTTGGATAGCATGTTTTTTAAAATACCATGAATCGAATTTTATATAACTTTAGCATAAGTAATAATTCTTAAACTAAAAATCAGTAAATTTTTCTCGAAAATAAACTTTGGAAAAATGAAAAATTTCAGCAATTTTAGAAAAGAAAACTTAATGAAAAATGGTCATGAAGGTGCATTACAGATAGGTTAAAGATGTACGTGCATCTATATTTTATTTGTAGATTAAAACCGAAAATTTTTTCTTGTAGTCATTTTTTTTTTTTTTTCTTCTTTTTTCTTTCTTTATTTTTTCGCGTGTGAATATTTTTTTTTAATTTTACATAGAAACATAAAAATCGGATAAAACGTTCATTATTAAATTATTTATCGACGTTTTTATTATTCTAGTGATGGTCACAGTTTATACAAATTAGTAGTTATTATTATTATTATTATTATTTTTTTTTTTCAAAAATTCCATTATTAACGTAAAAGAGAAATGAACACAGAAAGAAAAATCAGGATTTTGTTTTTAACATTTGAGGGCATGTGCGTGTTCACTTGTCTATAATGCATCATTAACACAATTTTTCATTAAGTTTTCTTTACTAAAATTGTTGAAATTTTTCATTCTTTCCAAAGCTTACTTTTGAGAAAAATTAATAATTATTACTTTAAAATTATTGCTTATGCTAAAGTTATGTAAAATTCGAATAATGGTATGATAAAGAACATGCCAGCCAAATTTTATGTCCATGTGTTTATTTGTTTAAAAGTTATGTACAAAAGAAGAAAATAGGAAAGCAGGTTTGTTCCTTTAATTTTGAACAGCGGTGTATTTTAAATACGTTAAATAAATAAATAAATAAATATATATATATTTAAATAGATTCCGTGAAATTTCCTTAATATTTTCATATTTCAAATCATGCGTATGCAAAATTTATTTAAATTATTGATTTTGAGTTTATAAATTTTACATACACCATGCAGTGAAATATAACAGTATAAAATGTGGTAAAACTTTTTGAACAATAAATAAATAATTAATTAAAAGTTGTTTCTGCAAACAAAACAAATAATAAAATAATAATAATAAATAAAATAAAATAATTTAAAACATTTAGAAATATTAAGAATCACCTTCATATTGTTTGTCTATGTTTTTTTTTTTTTTTTTTCTTTATTTCTTTTCTTTCTTTCATTTTTCTTCCCTTTGGATTTTGAGATTCATTTGTATGTACGTGTGCCTTTGTGTTATAAAATTTTACGTACATGTCTTCAAATATAATAACATACAGTATTTTCATTTTTTTTTAAAACTATAATTAAAGAAAACTGAAAAGTTTTAAGATGCTCCTTACTGACTAATTATTATTTTTCCCTTTGATTTTGCATTAATATATTTTAACAATAGAACCTAACCATATTTGGGTAATTAATTTGCGAATTTCTTGTTAAGTTAAATATATATACAGTCGGTAACAAAAGTGTCCGAACACTAGCGAAAATTCCTATGTAAATTAAGTACACTTCGTAAGGTTGTATTAAATAAATCCTTGTCGAATCCTATTCTTAGTCAGTGTAAGAACATGATTCGATAAAGATTTATTTAACAAAACCGTATGAAGTGTACTTTTTTTACATAGGAATTTTTGCTAGTGTTCGGACACTTTTGTTACCGACTGTATATGTTTAAATACTGAAACTTATTACAAACTTTTGGCATTCA
Organism: Salticus scenicus; assembly: GCA_963930645.1. Lineage (NCBI taxonomy): Eukaryota > Metazoa > Arthropoda > Arachnida > Araneae > Salticidae > Salticus > Salticus scenicus. The sequence continues at coordinate 396,439,383 of OZ005648.1, forward strand.
AACATAGAACTATTTTTAAAACTTTAACTTATCAATGAATTCACAAATTAATACCTAGATATGTTATATATTCTATTGATAAAGAGTAATAATGTACAAATGATGGGAGAAAATAAAAATATTTAAGAGAAGTATTAAAAAAAAATTAAAATTAGTTAATTAATCTATTTATTATCGATTTTGTGAAGATTTAATTTTAAAGTAATGATTTAGAGTTTATGAATTTTACTTACACATGCATTGAAATATAACAATATAAAATATGATAAAATTTCTTGAAAATCTTTTAAATATAAAATAAATAAATTTTAAAATTAAAAATATTTTTAAAATTTTTAGAGAGCCGGCTGCTAACTATTTTTCCCTTGATTTTACAATACTACAGTCTAACAATAAAATCTAAACAAATATACTTAAATATATCTAACATTAAACTGTAATAATACAAAATCGAATGGGGAAAAAAATAATAATAATAAATAATTAAAAGGTAGTTAGCATGAAAAATTTAAAAAATTAATGTTTTCAAATTATTATTATTACTCTTTATTTATTTATTTATTTGTTTATTTTTTATGGTTTTTGAAAACTTTAATTTATTTAATTTTGTTAAATTTGAATGCAGATTTGGGCAAAACTATGGAAATCCTAGACTAGACATATGAAAATTGTGTAGAATAAACTTATCTGTAGATAGTGTATCCAAATGTCAGGAAGAAATCTTAAACCACACGCAATGAAAATAATGACAGAAAAAGTTACCGTTATCTATCTTGGACCTTGGAGTCCGTGTTCTTGCTTCCGTTGTCATAACTGGCAAACCCAATAAAAATTTCACAGTTTGGCGAATTTTTTCGTTTTTTTTTTTTTTTTTTTTTTTTTTTTTTTAAGATTCAAGATTCAGCAAAATGTATATCACTTTTATATTATTAATTGAAAAGGAATTTAATTTAATTATATTTATTATTTTTGTGAGAAATACAAAACTCAAGATTTTTATTCAGTTTTTTTTTTTTTTTTTTTTTTTAATATTACGTGTTATTGCGTATCTATTTAATAATATTTTGCAAAATAATTGACGTTTATTATGAAGTAAAATATAAAAATTTGATCGCAACTAAAATAATCGCATGCCTGCTTATATGAATCAATTACAGGAAATGTTAAACTAGTGTCTTGTGACTATCACACAATTTTTTTCTTTATTTTCTAATACAATTCACATAGTTTAGATCAAATCACACATTTTACACAGTAAAATTGAAAAACAAAATAATATACATATATATATATATATAATAATAATATTAACTTTTTTTTTTTTTTTTTAAATATCGATAACTTTGTTTTACATTATCACAGATAATTGATTCAACCGTTCGTTTTAAAAGATATCAACGAGTAATTTTGAAAAAATATTATAAAAATTTACACACCCGAGGAGGGGGGAAGGATTGCTATTCTTCTTGTTAAAAGTCTTGTTCACCGTTAATATTTTTTAAAAAATCAGTTTGACAATGTTCAACTAAAGAAATCCCTATTGTGTGTATTTATAAGAAATTTTTTCCTTTATTGTAATATTAAAAATTTTGAAAAAAATAAATGACAGTGCGACCTGTTGAGCGTTATATGTGTAAAAAAAAAAAGGGGGTGGGGGGTAATAATCACTAACTGATATCAAGGGGGAGCAAAATATAAGTTTTCAGGAAATTCTGTTCATTAGTTTTTGACCTAGAGATGACACAAAATTCTTATCACACATATCCAAACACACAGACAAACTGGCATTTTCTAAGAAATATCAATTTTTTATTAGAACATCTTAAAAAGGGAAAAATCTATCGAAACGCGGGAGCCAAAAATATTTACGAATCAAACCTTTCTTCTTTTTATTATAGAAGAAAGTAATAAATAAATAAGGAAAACAAAATTTTTAGCTACTTTATTTTATTTTTTTTTTTTATTGTTTCAGCTTCTAAATTTACAATATCATAGATTATTTACAACGTATGATCACTTCACTGTTTATTATTATTATGTTTGTTACTTACATAAGAAAAAAGCACTAGATTTGTGAAAATGTTTAACTTCCGGTTTTCGATAAATATACACGTTTTGTGACTTCTGAGTATGATTTGGCTTTTTTTTTCACTTGAAAATGACTGTGAGTTCGTTAAAAAATAAAGAAATAAATAGAAATAAATAAATGTGGACGCGGTTTCTCAAGAAGCAATTGACGCAAAGTAACATAACATTTGAATGGACCAGGAAGTAAATTAGTGCTTATTAGCTTTTAAGATATTATCGTCCATTTTGTGGCGCTGATATAATGTGATCCCATATAAGGAAAGGTTGTATCAGAACTTGTATGATACATAAATGCACTAAAGTTATATATGAGATCAGCATTATGTAAATCTCTGCTGATTCAATTTGGGTGCATATCGGTCGACAGGTGCTTCTGCTATGCTGCAATTTAATCTTGTTAACGGGAAGGCAGTATATCAGTTTCTATGATATTTAAAAGCATCACATTTCGTTTGTGAGATGGCTATTGTAAAGTTAAATAAATTAATTTTCCATATCGGCTATGTTAGGTGGCGCTACTACGTTGAAGTTTTACCCGTTTAGTTAAAATTTTATTTCAACTTTTGTCATTTAAATACCATAAAACTTGGTATGTGAAAAATATATTATTAAAATTTATTCTGATTGAATTCGGATACAAATTGGCAAACAAGTTGTGCTGCTATTACTTTTTACGATTTCTAGATGTCTACAGTCTACATTTCAGCATCTATTGCTGAAAATTACACGAAATTACATATATAAAAAGTTTATTATATGATGGTAAGTTGATTAAAATTCTGTAAATGCTAATCGTAGCTAACTTTGTTCATATAGAATGATATAAAAGAAAGTTTTGTGATGGTCCCAGCGTAACTAATTTTGTATTATATTTGTGTCACTCAAAGAAAAAATAGTTATATTTTTATTGATACGAGTATAATACAGAAATTATTTATTTTTTAGTAATAAATTTCGTAATTAACAAAAGATAAAAATAATTCGAATCTCATTGTTTATAAAAAAGTTTCCATCTCTTCTTCACTATATTGTTTAATTTAGTGAAAAACCCTACAGTTAATGCCTTAAAATATGCTTGATTTCAAATGAAGAAGAAGAAATCTCCTGAAATCCATCTTTAGAGCTTTATATGGAAAATAAAAGTTTAAAATAGGTTATTTTTTATGTAGCTCTTATATCGTATAAAAATTTCGTGCACATTATTGTTTTCTTGAGTAAATATTTATCGAGTCATGATCTTAGTCTTATGCTGTTCATAGAAAAGTAAGTTTGTGATAAAAAATAACGGTCAAACTATTAAAAAAAAAAAAAAAAAAAAAAAAATGGTATATGAAAAATGTGGATGTGTTCAGTAATTTTGCTGCCGATTGTATAAAAAGTTTTCTTGAATGATTATCAATATTATATGAACAAAAGAAAATTCATTTCACAATCCTTAGTTTAAAAAAATCTGTGCATTTTTATACAAAATGTTATACCAGAGGTCTGCACGAGCCGAAAGTTTAAGGCCTGAGCCCAGTCCGGACGAAAACCGATAAAGTCAGGCTCGATGAAGAAAGGGGGAAAATGAATAAAAACAACAAGAAAAATTTGCATGCATTTCTACGCTTTTTTATTTTTATTTTATTTTATTTTTATTTTATTTTTATTGTATTTATTTATTTATTTATTATTATTGTTATTATTATAATAAGTATTAGTATTATTATTTTGTATCTAATTTTCAGAGGCTTTATTAGATTAGAATTTTTTTATTCAGAGGCTAAGCAATTTATTAATGGAAAATGATGCCATTCTCCCGTAATATCCTGACAAAAATAGCGTTATAAACATACACACAATGACACACACATGCACTCACATATAGAAAGAGAAAGTTTTCTGAAATCATTTTTGGCTCTCATGATGTGTGGAACTTCAAGATATCGCAAAATTTTTTAATTACGAAAAATGTACAGACAAAAGTCAGATTTATTAATATAGATTTATCATAAAACATATTTTTTTTTTTTTTCATTTATCAGACCCTTTCCAAACCCAAATAAATAAATAAATAGATAATGAAATAAAAATTACTTTTAGTTCCCCATCATACTATAGGTATGGGGAACTTAGGTATCGTGAAAATTTTCGACCTCGGTTTTTTGACTTTTTTACACGTTTTCAGGTGTGAGGAATCCGAAAATGACAAAATTTGTATGGTGTCTGTCTGTAGGGTGTCTGTTAGTGGGTTAGTGTGTTAGTGTGTTAGTCTGTGTACACAATATCTCAAGAACAAATTGTCGCAGAGAGGTCAAATCAGTTTTAAAGTATTACTTTCGACACTGGCAAGAACCCTATTCATTTACAACATTCGAATTTAAAAACTTTGTAAGTTATTAGAAATTTACGATTTTCTTAACATGGGAGAATAGGACAAAAATTCACTTAAACGTGCATTAAATGGAAACTTTTTACTGTAAAAATGTCAGACCAGTTTTAAAATAGTTTTGATGCCGGAATGAACATCAGTAACTATAAATAAGCTACTTTGAAAATTTCGCAAGTCATTGGATATTTACGAATTTCTTAACACGGCAGAATAGGACAAAATTTGACATAAATGTCAATTTTGAGAGATATTTTCATCGTAAAGATGTCAGACTACTTTTGAAATATTATTTAGGATACTGGCATGAATATTATTGACTATGAATTTTCTAATATAAAAATTTCGTAAGTTATTGGAAGTTTACGAATTTCTTAACATGGCAGGATAGAGCAAAATTTCGCATAAACGTCAATCTTGAGGGATGTTTTCATCGTAAAGATGTCAAACCACTTACGAAATATTATTTAGGATACTGGCATGAATATCATAGACTATGATTTTTCCAATTTAAAAAATTTGTAAGTTATTTGGAATTTACGATTTACTTAAAATGACAGAATGGGGTAAAATTGAGCATAAACTTCCATTTTGAGGATCATAAATACATTAGACAACTTCAAAATTACATTTATGATATTTTTTTTGAACATGATTGAATACAAATATTCTAATAGGAAAATTTCGTAAATTATTCGTAATTTACGATTTTACCAACGTAGCGAAATTCTAAATTTTTCATACAAATATGAATTTTGAGGATTATTGCATTGGAAATAGTAGCTTGAAAACTAAACAACGGAATTGACCCTGATAAAATAAATTAATAGATTAGAATAAGATAAATATATCGAAGTGAACGAAGGATAGCCTATTAGGCGGGGATTTCATTCTGTCACTCTATCAAGCTTTGGCGAAATTCATTTCTTTTAACATGATTATAATATGTCTCGCACTAGAAATATATGAGAACATAAATAAGATGGGGAACTGAGCAGAGTCCACCTATGCCAACTAACTAGTTAATTATATATTATCAATATTAAAAAAAAAAAGACTGTTTTTTATTTAAATTTTAATAATAATCTGATGGCACTCATCCGACTTTTTCTTACTCTTACCTAGCATTTGAATGCTATAAACACAAATTGCGGATTAAGGTGTAAGGTAACAAGTACTATATATAAATCTACGTTTCAAATATTTCAAACTACTTTTAGGAACAAATAAATTTTGATGAATTGCAGGCTCTTAGTGAGGGGGTTAAATATAGTACTTACTATAAATAATTCTTGGTTGATATTAAATTTAAAAGTTCATTTGAAATTATTCAATCAACTTCGATCTGACCACTTTTGAAGCTTATTAATCTTAGTCAAATATTTTAAGTAGCAACCTCATAATCAACTTCAAAATACAAAATTTAAATTGTCTGCAAATATATGTTCTAAAGTTAGCTGATAACAGACATACACAAAGATTAACATTTTAAAATTTCATTTTAGTATTTAGGGACCCTCAAAACGTGTAATTATGCGCGAAATAAGCCTTAAAAATTTCACTTTAAAATTTTTTTATTTTGTTCTCTGCATAGGTATAAAGAAATTTTTATTCCTGGGTAGACCTGTAAAGGAAAGGAGAACGATTCTCATACCATATTTTCCACAAAACATGCTTTTATGCATATAAAAAATATATGTTCATTTCATTTTGTTTAGTACAGGCTATAGATGTTAAACTGTAAATAGCAAAAAATTTTACCCACATACTTAATGTATTTGAATTATTATGGATATCCCTGTACACTAACCATTTCCATGATCTCAACGAAAAGCTAAGTGTAGCATCCTTAAATGACACTGATTTAGAATGTTAAGTTTTCATATTCTGGAATTATTTGTTTTTTAGCTATGCTTGTAACAGGCACACACGCATAGACATACACAAAGACACACATACACACTCAGAGATCAAACGTAAAAACTTGATATTTGGAGTCAGGGGACCTCAAAACGCGTAAGTATTAAAAAAACGCAGTTTTCAAAATTTAACCCAAAAAGCAATACTTTCTCTATCTTATCTAAGGATAAGAAAATGCATAAAAGAAAAGAAATAATTAAGGATAGGAGAAAATATAGCCAAATTAGCGATAAAGTTGCCAAACCGTTTGGTTTGACTTCCCGCAACAGCTGCAAATTAAAGCGCGAAAATCTTTGTGACTGCAATTCTGCTGACCATGCACTATATTACTCATTCAATAACATCCGGGATTTTCTTTTTTGTTCACGATTTCCATTAGACTCAAATCTTAAACATTTTTAAAACTTGTACATTGAGGCCATCACAAAACATTCGTCCATATTTTCCCATTTAAACTCTTGCAGTACAGAACATGTTATTTATTAAATTTATTATTTATCTAAATACTTTCCTCTGGCGAATGCATACGATTTTCATAAATCAGAATACAATCAGTTTTATGCTAGATCTAGAAAATATAATCTTAGAAAACATAATTTTCTAAAGATTTTCATTTTTGTTATTATTATGAAAAATGATAAAAAAGTAGATAAATTTGTTTTTAAATCATCAGAAATCGATGGTTCAACCATTCGTTTTAAAGGTAAACATATTGAAAAATCTTCCATACACCCCTTCTCCTCCCTCGGGAATGATGGATACTTATTCCTTGGAGAGAAATTGATGTCCGATGAATACCCCCCCCCCCCAAAAAAAAAAAAAATAAAAAAAAAAAAATAAATAAATAAATAAAAAAAAAATAAAGAAAAAAATAAAGAAAAAAAAATCATTGAGTATTACTGGTTATACAACCAAGTTGTATCAACAATATATCAAATGTATGTCACACACAAGGTTTGATGAGTATATATATTATAGAAGCTGAGATATAGGCTTTCCGTAAATAGAAAATATAGGCTTTTTATAAATTGGAACGTGGCAGCGCCACCTGTCGTCCGATAAGCACCCAAAGTTAATCAGTAGAGTTTTATATACTAGCAATTTTACGTACAACTTTTACAACATTTATAAATCACAGAAGTTGAGATATTTCGTTCCCGTTATGGGATTAAATTGCAACATAGCCACGCCACATGTTGGCCGATGTGCATCAGTAACGTTTTACATAAAATCGATTTCACATATAACTTCAGTATATTACAAAATTTAGAAGTTTAAGTTTAGTTTTAAATCACATGAGCTGAAATATTGCCTTTCAGATAACGTAATTAAATTGCAGATTAGTAACGCCACCTGTTGGCCAATGTATACATTCAAAATGTATATACACCTCCTTATACATACACCCCGTGTATCAAGTTTTATGAATTTGTACACTATAGAAGTTGAGATATAACCATCACATAACTGGTGGGATTCACTACGTAGCAGCGCCACCTATCAGGCGAAATATCCCATATGCAATTAAAAAAAACACCAATTGAGGGCAAGTTCCAATTATATAACAAATTTCGTTAAATTCTGTCCATTGATTTTTGAAATAAAATATCCACAATTTTATTTTCACCAATTTAAAATTTTGTAATTTTTTTCACTTCACCGCTACTACTTCTAGTTGAGCATTCTTTATTGACGTGCTAACAAAACGTTAAACTGAAAATATAAAAAAGGCCCTATCCGCTATCATGTTAAAAAATTATAAATTTCGAATAACTGACGAAGATTTTAAATTAGAATGTTGCAAATCTCTGAATAGGATTGATATCATACGCGATATTTTAAAACTGGTCCGATTTCTCTGCAATCATTTGTTGTTAAGATTTCGTTTACCTGGACTAACAGACTAACACACTAATAGGCACCGATACCCATTAACAGGCACCATACCAACCTTTGATTTTCGGATTCTTCACACCACAAAACGTGTAAAAAATTCAAAAACCGAAGTCTAAAATTTTCATGATTAAACTAGTTTGCCTACCAATAGTATACTTAAAAATCCTTTTGTCATGTTCGTTATAATTACACTGTTACAGAACGTGTTATGACGGTCATATAGTTGAACGTTCTATATAGAACTAGAATTGTACGTGTTATAGATGGTACAAAGCAGACATTTTCAGAACGTTTTAAATAATACTATTTTTGAACGTACAATAGAACGTTCTATTGACACGAAACACGGTGTTTGAACTACTGTAACCGTTATTAAACGTTCAAAGAACGTTCTTGTGCTACTTGGGTAGGTGTTCCTCCGGACCGTTTAATCTATTTAGCTAAACATGATTTAGTACATGAACCAAAAAGTTGGTCCGAGATACAAAATATGACACATCCTGTTGAAAAGAATAACTGGATTAAAGCCGCGGAAGATGAAATACGGTCGTTAAACGAGCATAACACATGGACCTTAGTCGATCCTCCAGTAGGAAAAAAAGTTATCGGTTCTAAATGGACTTTCAAAACTAAATACGATGATACGGGTAAACTAAAAAAATACAAAGCACGTTTAGTCGCCCAAGGTTTTCTCCAAAAGTTTGGAGAAGATTACGATGCAACTTTTGCACCAGTAGTTTCGTACACAACAATCAGAGCTTTTCTAAATTCCGCAGCTCATCACAAACTGAATGTAAAACATATAGATATTAAGACCGCGTTCTTATATGGAAATTTAGATGAGGATATCTATATGCGACAACCTGAAGGGTTCATAGATAAGGGCAATGAAAACAAAGTATGTAAATTAAATAAGTCAATCTATGGATTGAAACAGGCCGCGAGAGCCTGGCACATGAGAATAGGAGATTTTCTAAAAACCTTAAATTATAAAGAAAGCTCAGCAGACTCGTGTTTATACATTCATAATGATCCAAATATAACTTCATTCATTATCGTGTATGTCGACGACATTTTAGTCGCCGGAGACGAAAACCAAATAAACAAAATCACAAAGGAATTGAACAAACAATTTGAAATAAAAGATTTAGGAGAAGTAAGCTTTTATCTAGGTATGCAAATAACTAGAAATAAAAAAGGTGATTTTGTAATAAACCAAAAATTAAAAATAGCAGAGTTAGTAAAAAAATTAAATCTTGAGTGCTCCAAACCTACAAACATTCCAATGGAGCCTAATTATCTCAAATTTGATGATAACGATAATCTTCTAGAAAATAACATTAAATATCAACAAGTAATTGGAAGTTTATTATATTTGGGTACAGTTAGTCGGCCAGATATTTTGGCAGCTGTAAATATTTTAAGCAGGAGAAATTCGAATCCACGGAAAAAAGATTGGGAAGCAGCTAAAAGGGTTGTGCGTTACCTAAACACCACAAAAGACTTAAATTTCATAATTAGCGCAAACCAAGACACCAAACTAACAGCTTTCGCTGATGCCGATTGGGCAGGCGATAAAACAAATAGGAAGTCAACTTCGGGAAATATTTTCATGCTAGGAAATAATCCCATTCTATGGACGACTAAAAAACAAACTTCCGTGGCATTGTCTTCTGCAGAAGCGGAGTTCATTTCTGCAACTAATGCTGCTAAGGAAATCACTTGGTTAATCAAATTATTATGTGATCTGCATTTACAGCAAGATACACCAATCACACTATTCGAAGATAATATCAGTTGCATTAAGCTTCTTAATTGTGAATTTTCTGCCAAGCTTAAACACATCGACATCAAGTATAATTATTTAAAAGACTTGAAAGAGAAAGAAATACTTGATATGCAATATTGCCCAAGTGAAAAAATGATCGCCGACGTGCTAACCAAGCCTCTAGCAAGACCCATTTTTGAAATTCACCGAAGGAAATTGAACTTAACCACAGAGGTTTAAGAAGTGTATCCCGATGAAGGGGGAAATGACATATTATCATCGATGAACACTTCATCTAATTAAGACCTATTCCAAAAACTGAAATCAGTCTTCACTTACTCACGAGCTGTCAATTAAGCCTGAATAAAAATCTGGACTGCATTTTCTTCTATGCTCGTGATTTCTGATCATCTCATGACTATCTCTTAATGAGGAGAGTTCGCTGTTCTTCAAGGACTTGCGATAGAAATACGTATTGACTGTTCTACGCTTTTTATAAACATTAATTAACTTTTTATTATTTTATTATATCCAATTATATTTTTGAGTTTGTAATCTCCTTCACTTCTCTCTCTGAATCCACACTATAAGGATGCAGAACAAGATGCATCCCAAATTAAAAATAAATTCTAAGATTAAATTAATTCTCAAATTATTTCATTTCTAATACATATGAAAATATTCGTTTAGCATTTAGGGTGGATCATTCAACCTCTTCTGGTATAACGCATTTTAGATAAAAGGATCAACAGATCAGAAACCCCACGGATATTCGGATATTACTTTGTTGTGAGACAAGCGCTGAAACTGCTGCATAGAAGGTAAGTGAAGAATTTATCATTATTATTATAAGTCTTACCTTCTAACAAACGTAGTTTGAATTTATCTATTTAATTTTCTCTACATGATTTAATTAATAGTAACTTATTCAAACGTTTTTTTATCATTTCTGTTTCATCAACTTGGTTCTTAATTTAATACAAAAATTAGTAAATGTCCTATTATGTATTTATCACATTAAAAATAAAATAAATAATAAAATAAAAGTTAATATTTGATAATTTTAAAGATACATTGTAAAACAATCTTGTCAGTTACTACAACATATCTTATACATAATTTCATTTAATGCATAATATTGAAAAAAGTCTTTTCCATTGAATTTCAGTAAATAAATATAACGTAAAAGTATTAATTAAATATATTTATTAGATTGAAATTACGTAATATTTCCCCATACATAAATATTTAAAAATATATACATAATGAATAGCTGCTCTTAAATTAATTTTATTTAAAAAAAGAAAAAAGAAAATATATTTTCCCAACTTTAGGCCATATTTGCTATTGAAATATGTTATTCCCTATTATCTTGCCTATAAATTTGTTTAAAATTTGTATTTGTGTTTCAAATTATGTTATACTATTGATCTAAGCTGTCATATTTTGAAATAAAAATATTTTTCAAATTTTCACTTGTTTGTTTCATTGACTCACTTTTATTTGATTCTCCAGTTTTCCTTTTCAGTATTTCAGTAAATAAAGGAAAAATAATAATAAAATATGACTGACATTTAATCAGTTTGTTTTAATAATCAGCCAAGAAAAAGAAGTGAAAAAAATATTTATTATTATTATTATTTTATTATGACGTGTTATAAGAAGCATACACTAGATAAAATGTTGTTTTGGATATTGTTATTATTTTAATTTTTCTGTACAATGAACTCTAAACAAAAAATCTCTATAAGGAGAAAAATGTAGTAAACTTGAAGTTTTTCTTCAATTTTTATAAATCGAAGTGCAATTTTCACAGCACAGGAAAGTAAATTATTATAATTAATAAATTTTGTCTGACAAATCTGTTTACTATTTTTATAAATATAGTATTAATATATCCTACATTAAAAAAAAAAAAAAAAAGATAGAGAAATATGATAAAGAATTGAAGATTTATAATAATAATAAAGATCAAATCTTAAAAAAAAAAAAAAAAAAAAAAAAAAAAAAGGAACTTTTTCACATTTATCTCAGAAACTTTTGGAAGAGAGGAATGAATAGAATATTCAAAATTTACAATACTGAGATATATAAATTAATAGGACTTATTATAGAAAATGTTGAATGTAACATAATAAAGGTGTATTAACTTATTAGTACATTTTTTTACATTCAGATATTTAATTATTGCATAGCATAAGAATCAATTTCTAGACAAAATAATGACTTGTGATTAATTATTACTTCTGAAAATTTCTTGTAAAATTTACTTCTCATTTTACAGTGCAATAATAATTATTGTACAGTAAAGTTTATTACAGTACAAGATTTTATTCTATTGTTAAAGAAATTCTAAATAGTAATATTGCTGAATTTTTCTAAGGAAAAAATAAACATTAAAATATTGTAAATTAATTACTTGTTTTCAATTTTGAGAAAATTTAAAATGGCATTTTTGAGAAAAATCTTAGACATTACATAAAGAATAAAATAAAATAAATTCGTTATATTTTTGCTACAGATATTTCATTATTTTCTGTTTGTAAACATAAAAAAAAAAAAAAAAGAAAAAAAAAAAAAAAGAAAGAAACAAACAAACAAACAAACAAACAAACAAACAAACAAAAGTAATTTAAATGGAGAATATTATACATAAATGATCCAAACTAAATAAATAAACTTTTTCATATCTTTTCTTAATATTTTACACATAATATTGATAATAATAAAGATAAATATTAACCAAAAGATATTGTGATTTATGTGCATATATATTCAAATTATTTGAACGATTGATTCAAGATTAAATTGAAGTTTTTTATAACAAATCTTGAATAATAATTTATACTTTAAAACTTCTTTACACATCATACAATGGTGTATTAATAAGTTTTAAAGTTTAAATATTTATTGTACACTAGTTTATTAAATCTATATTTAGATTATTTAAAGATTTATTAAATTATTTACACAAATATCAATTATTTAATTGTTATACTGTATTAAAATTAATTTCGGGTGTTTCAACTGAAAATGAAAATATTAATTTAAGAAACAAATTATAAAATAGTACGGTTTTAATATATTATTGGATTTCTAATAGCAAATTAATATTATCGTTTTAGGAATAATAAATTAATTTCTTTATAATTTTTCTTGACTAATCCAATTAAAAATATCTCGAGAGATGTTATTTTTATTTATTTATTTATTTATTTTTAATCACTCATTATTGCGGGAAAAATAGGGAGAGAAATACGAAAAAAGAAAAGAAAGAATGAAATATTTGAAAAGAAAAAAAAAAAAGTTTCATATAATAACAGTTATAAAACTTCTCTATTTATCCATAGTTATCCCGAAACAATAAATAATAATAATTTTTCTAATTAATCCAGTTATTTATTTATTTTATTTTATTTGTTCGTATCCCTTTTTATGAATATAGTGTGTTAAAAATGCCTAAAATAAAGATTGAACATTATGTAATATATACATAATAAAACTGAAAATCATAAAATGCGCAAATCTTTTTCTCTGGATAAACTACATTGGGAAAAAAAAATCATCATGCGACGGCACTTCTGAATCCCAGTAGAGTGACGTCATGAACCAGTTATTCGGCCGATGATGTCGAGGGTTCCGGTTAAACCCATGTTCCGGTACCCCCAGAGGTATAATTTTTGATGGGAACTTGGAGGACTTTGTGACCACGACGGAGTTTAACGTGCACCAGTCGCCATTAGTGTACACGACGGTCTTCGGCCGGCTCGAGGCCCAAACCCGCAATCTTTCGATCACGAACTCGCTGCTCTTACCGACCAGTGGGTCTATTCTGGCCTGTCCGTTTCGTTATATTCCTTCGGAATTCAACGATCTTCGGAATATAACGATAATTTGGTATTCTGGGCTGTTGCGATCGAAATTTTAGCGATATTTATCTTCGTTATTTTTCGAGAGCTCTAAGGCTGTCGTTGAGTGGCTCTTGTATTCGTTACAATACGGCGCACCCTTTTGGTATTATAAAGGTGTTTAATCATTCTTTTTTTTTTTTTTTTTTTTAAAGAAATAGTTATGATTTATGAAATAAGGAAACTTGGTTAAAGAAATGTTAGCAAAGCTTAAAATGCATAGAATGTAAACAAAAATTAATTAGTTTTTCCCACGCATATCCAAATTTAAATAAAGTGAAAACGGAATAAAATACAAACTTTATTATTTTAAAATTATGAAAATTTCAACTGTATTTGAGAACCTAGTTAATTATTATTATTATTATTATTATTATTATTATTATTATATTTAAGTAATTGTTTTGAATGATTCTAAACGATTGCATACATAATTTAATTTTTTGATTTAATGTTTATTATTTAAATTTATGATTTAATTTAATATTTTGGGTATAGTAAATCTTCTAAACAATTTTAAAGCTTAATATTTTTTAAAAAGCAATGCATTATTCATCATATACATTTATGTAAAAAATTAAGTAATGTACTTTTCATATAAATTTACAAATAATTTTCTAGAAATTAATATACAGATTAAAACAAACACACACATATATATATATATATATATTTGGGGGGGGGGTTAAAAATTAAAACATTATTTAAAAATAATTCACATTTAATTTAATAAAATTAAACAAATTTTATGATATTAATATAAAACACTCATTAAATATTTTTTATCACCTCAATAGACAATGACTTTATAAGTTTTAACTTCAAATATTTAAATAAAGATGTCTTTATAAATAGAGAAAAATATTTTTATGTTTTATTTACTAAATTAGAAAAAATGAATAATATAAAAACTTTCTTCTTTTAAAATTATAAAAATTTCAGCTGTAGTTGTAAATCTTTTTTTTTTTTTTTTTCTTTTTCTTTCTTTTTTTAATAATTATTTTGAATAATTCTAAACAATTGCATACTTCTATTTAATATTTTGGACTTAGTAAATCTAAACAACTTTAAAGCTTAATATATTTTAGGAAGCAATATATTATTCATATATTTATGTAAAAAATTAAGAAACGTACTTTTCATATAAATATACAAATAATTTTCTAGAAATTGGACAATGTAAATCAAACATTTATATACTTTATAATAATATACTTTTTTTCTTTTTTTAAAAAGAAAAGATATAACATCATTAAAATAAATTCCCGTTTAATTTAATAAAATCGAACAAATTTTATCACATTAGTTCAAATCAATATTTAAATATTTATATCATTTCAATAGGCAATGGCTATATAAATTTTAACTTCAATTATTTAAGTAAAAATAAATTTATAAATAAAAAAAAATATTTTTATGTTTTACTCACTGAATTAGCGTTACAGTTTAATTAATTTTACTCAAATATATCAAAATATCAAATATTTCAATTGCACTTAAACAAAAAATATAGTTCAAACAAGGTGCATTGTACGTACTATATTTAAAAATTAATTTTTAGAAAAAATAATTAAAACATGAGTACATACCATGTAAATAAAATAAATCTATTAACTTGAATCTTTAGAAAGTGATACTTCCTCTTTATTTTGCCGAGTAAATAATTATATCGTGTGGCCGATTTCATTTTAACAGCCAGTCTAATATAAAAATTTACTTAGCTATTTTAAATTTCCTTCTCATCGAGACGATACAATTAAATTGAACTGGAAAACTGCTCTGCTACAACACATAAAAGAATCCACACTGTGTCTTTGCTTTTTATTTTTTTCATTTTCACAACAAACAAACAACCTATATTTAACAAAACATGTCGATCATCGTCTGCTCTCTCTTACTCACTTGTAATCACAATAAAACAAACCACGTGCTTCGTCCTGATTGGATGAAAGAGTTAACCTCGAACGCAGTTTTCCCCCACCTCGTTTGATTATAACGTTCGTAGGGCAGAATTGCTCTACCACGGAATATCGTTATGAAAGAGATTTCGATCGAAAAAATAACGATCGCTTTGTCTTTTTAATGTACAGGCCAGAATAGACCCACAGGCTACCGCGGCCACTGCAAATACGTATTTAAATGCAGGTAAGAAGAAACAGTGCGAGTGTCACACCAGATTATGTTTTATATCAGAATGAGAAATTTAGATATGAATAGCATCTTTTCTATTAAATTTAAAAATACTGATATTCGTAGTTTCTTACTGTACCTTAGACGCCATAAAGGTATTTGTTTAAAACAAATGATATTTCTTTGATAAATAAAGCATTAATTTTTCTGAGAAAACGTCAAAGGATTATTTGAATGTAATGGATTTTCCCAACTGACATAAGTAAAATTACATATAGCAAATTAGGTCAATGTAATTCCGTAGAAGCACAGGAAGGATCGCCTGGAGAAAAAGGTTCTGCATCGGGTCGACTTCAGAACATTATTATTATTATTATTATTATTATTTAAACAATTATAAGCATAAATTTGTAGACACAATTATAACTCTATAACTGATATAAAGATACTGTGTTTACCAAACATGTGCCAGAGCTCTGTAGCCGTATCCTTATCCGCGGATAACCGCTAGAAAGAAAAAGATCCGTATTCGAGTCTGGGAGGAAGAGGCATCTTATATTTGGACCGTGTCGGGCGACCAGTCGAATTTATTGCTCTTATCATCAATACAATATAACTTACAGCAGAAATTTACGAGAACTAATAAATGATAGGGAACTGTGCAGAACCATCTTATATTAACTAGTTTTAACACTAAACCTACCGATACTTCATGTATACCTATTCCTACCACAGCGGGTTAAGTAACCCGTCTTTAAACTGTTATCTATATTGATATGTATAGCAAAAATATATTATTTAGCTCAATTTGGTACAGTCACAAAAAAAAAAAAAAAATCGCCACCCCCCTCACCTAATTTCGCCGTAAATTATCGTAGAAACATACGGCTGGTACATATCGATCTGTAATAATATCTAGTTTTTAATGGTGTAGTTAGATTTTGCTTAAGGGGTCGTCTACATATTAAAACAGGTGTAAAATTCAATGACGACACCTATTTTTGACTTCATATTCAGATTTCTGAGATCAAGGCGGCTCGGAAAACATACCTATTTATATACTTTAAATCAATTTTAAATAGAGTTACACATGAAAATGTATTAGTGGTCCGTCTATACATTTAGAAAATATAAATCGTGATCTACCACCCAGTATACATTATTTATTACATTTTACACCGGAAATAAATTTCAGAAATGTTAATTATAAAATAAAAAATGACTCTAATTCACAGAACTCTCAGAGTTAGTGTACGAATTAAAAGATTTTTATTGGTTTCTATTGATTAAACATCAAATATTTCATTCATACGAAGAAAATTAAATAGCTTGAATCATATGAACCCTACAATGTTGAATTACAAAAATCTAGATACCGAGGTAAAAGAATAATATTAATACTGATAATAATATTAATAGCGGTTAAGAAAAAAAAAAAAAAAAAAAAAAAAAAAGGTTTAATATTTAAGAAAAGAATTATCTACTTCTGTTGGGTATATTTTGTTTTATACAGTAAGCCCCGCATGAAAATATTACTATAAAGTTTTACATTTAATTTTAGGCGTACAAACCAACAATAAAAAATTAAACTAAAATCTGAGAAAGGATATTTAACATTTTCGTGACCGCTGACATAGATTCACGTCATTTGGAAATCTGTAACTCCTACAATGGGCGTTTCTTTCACAATTTGTGTGTTACGATATTTCTTAAGAATATTCCTTATCTTCATATTTACAGTATATAAACAAAATAGTATGAATACAAATACTTTCACTAGAAAGAGTATAGTTATTATGTATATTCATATGTAAAATAAATATGGATATAGAAATAACGGTTTCTTATTACCTAGAATGAATATTCCCCGTTCTGCAACCGTCTAGTGTACTTGAATTCTTAATTTTAAATGCGTAAATTCTATATCTTTAAAAGTAATAAGACATATTACTTTGTTTTAAATTCTTTCTCCATGATAAATGTGACGCCAGTTTTACGCCGTGATTAGAATAATCGAGAATAAATAATATTGCGCTTTGTTTCAATAACAGATTTTAAAAACTTAAAAAAAAAAAAAAAAAAAAATCCACTATATTATTCAGTGTTAAAAAACCTTTAATAAAAATTTTATATTTTATTATATTACGTTATCCGATAAAATTTAAATAGCATAAACGGTAGAGTAAACGAATGCGAAAATTCCACAACAAGAAAATTTGTTTTAAAAAATCTGGTAAAAAATAATAAATATTAATTATATTAATTTTAAAAAAGGAAAAATAAAAGTATTGTTCGTTGCGTATTGCTCTTTCAAATAATAATCTTCGTCTTACCGTGAAAAAAAAAAAAAAAAAAAACGACAACAGGGATAAAATAGAATTTTAGCAGTGAGAAACCAGGAAAAGTTATGTAATATATAAAAACAAAGACTTAAAGACATTTCAGAATCAAGTATACTCATTTTTGTAACGGAAGTCACGCCTTCCGTTACACTTTTTTCTAAAACTTTACATTATAAAACAAAATTATTTTACATACTTTCAATTAAATCATTTAAATTTTGTCTTCAGCATTCGATGTAGCAAATGCCATTGACATTTATGCATACCAGCGTCACATATAGAGTCACATACGAATATGCAAACTAGTTTTTTTTAATACTGTTTCCGCAATATAGAGGCGGGGCTTCATTTCTTTTGAAATTCTTTCACATTCTCTCGCTTGCATTGCGATTATTTTATAAAAAATAATCTAATTTATATCATAAACATCGAAATGCTGCTTAGAAAACAATTAGAATAACATAAAGGTAAATTAAAATAGTTTTTCGTCAAAATGTATACAGATATTTACTCACAGAGGATACAAATTATAATAAGTGACAGCACCCTAACGACAGTAAAAAATGAAATATCTCTGTAACTCAAAAAATAATGTTAGGAGCGAGCTGTAAATTTGGAAACCCATGTTTTTGATGATGCCCGTTCTATTCGTGCAAAAATTAACATAGGTCATAATTCATAATTTTTTCAAATATGAAATTAATAATAATTTTCATAATTCAAAAAATGTTTTTTTATCAAAAATATTCATGGAATATGTTTGGGTCACTTCATTCTATCGTATAAAAAACAGAATTTGAATATTGTAATTATTTTGGAAGATATGAATTATTGTTTGTCACATTCATTTAACATTAGCCTCCTCATATTTTGACAGCTTATAACTCTGTGAAAAATTGATCAAAATATATAAACTATACCATTTTACGCGATGACTTTATCCATAGAATTCAAATAAATTATAAAAAGTGGGGGTTACCACTGAAAAAAATGAAGTTGATGCCAGTTTTAATATGTACACGGCCCCTTAAGCAAAATCAAACTATACCATTATAAACTAGACTTTATTACAAATCGATTGGTACCAACCACATGTTTCTACGACAATTTATGGCGAAATTAGGTGGAGGGGGGGGCGATTTTTTTGGGGGGTGACTGTACATGAAACATGGACGATGTGATAATGTTATTTGCAAGAAATCCTGACAAAAAGTTTAAAATGGGTAATTTGACCCGTCGTGGTAGGTTTAGTGTTAAAACTAGCTAAAATTTTTCTGATATTTAAAACTTCTGTAAGCGTATTTTTACGAAATTTAAACAAAGAATAAATTCTTTTCGTTATTTTTGTTAAGCCATGACAATTGCAAAGCGCACGAAGATGGATGGACAAATTGCATTGTTATACTTTATCTGTATGAGAGGAGAAAGTGCATTAGTATAAACAAAAAGAATATTTATTGCGTAACATTTTTGCAATTTTCTAACTAATTTTTGCTTTTGTGCGTTTTCTTTACAGAAGGAAGCAATCCATTCTGTATTTACAGCTGAATGTGAATTCATAAATGCCGCCATTATGAGATTATTTTATATGTATAAGAGCTGCTTTATAACAAAGAAAAGTTGAATGCGCGCTTTTTGTTTTGCGTCATAAAGGAAAGGAAATTACGGGCTGTATACTATCCATTTGTCAAACAAATTAACTAAAAAATAACGAAACAAACAGAAAACGTTTTTGATTTGTGGAACATTTTGTTTACAGAACAGCTACTATTTTCATTTGCTGAAAGCATAGTAAAAATTAAAGCACAATAACTATTATCTTTTTCTGCCAAAGTTGCATTTATACATAATAAATAGGCCACAGGTATTATAAATTTTTGCGTGTGTTAATGTAAATTTGTTGTTTTGCAACTACTTTCTTTCATTCAGGTGATCTTTTCTCAGTGTGAGGCAAGAAAATTCGTCATAGTATTACATATGCATTTATAAGTTGTATATAAGAGAGTTGTTGGAAATTGCATGTATGCATGTTTTCGGTTGTAAAAAGTTAATAGGCTAGAGAAATGCGTGGATGCATATAAGAGGGATATCTGTCTATTAATGTGAGTATGGTTTAGTGTGTGAGGGCGATTTGATTAATGGGCAGATGAATATTTATTAATTTAATTGTTTAAAAGTATTTAATCATAGACATTCTGACGCGTATGTAAAACATTCGGAGAATTTGAATGATGGCTACAAGACAGAAACATCCGAGAGGATAACGGATCTCCACACTGTCTTTCGTTGAGGTTCTATGGTGGCCGTTTGTAAAAAGAAGGTTGAGTGGTTTTTAATGTCGCCCTAGAGCTAAGCAGTTGGCTATAGGTAATGATCTGGGATTCACACCTAGAGGAAGCAAGAATACGGCCATGTGAACACGTGGAACCAAAAGTTGAATGCGTCGTAGAAACACTGGATCTGATCCAGGAGATTTTCCCATAACAGCAGGAGTGATTTCCCATAACAGCAGAAGTACTCCCGTCATTATCGTCATAGCCAGTTTGCAAGTCAAAGTAGTGAATGAATCGATTATGCTATCTTTTATGAGTAGTATTCAAGTGAGTGTTTTTAACAGATAACACTTTGTTAGACTGTTGGAGGTCGCTCACCACTATACAGCAGTTATGAGCGATTTTAACCACCTCAGTGGCCACCACGACAGAATAAGAGGAAATCCCAGACTCCGCAAAATGCGGTGCAGTTGAAGTGGTTACCCCCCCCCCCCTACCTTCGTAGTTTATTACAAAAAAAAAAAATAAATAAATAAATAAAATAAAAAAAACATTGGTCGCTGGCTAAAACGCCCTTGCGACAAAGTGCCGCATAAAATGTAAACAGTGCAAGAACGGTTTAAAAAGATATCTTGAAGAGTACGCAAAACAGAAGATTGAAGATATATGTCGTTTGACTTGTAAGAATGAATTAAACAAAATCCTGTATTAAAAAAAAAAAAAAAAAAAAAAAAAAACAGGTAACTGCTGAAAGGGAAGAGGAAAAGAATTTAAGAGTTAGATTTGTTAACTCTTTACAAAATTAAAAAATTTTTGTTAATTTTCAACGAAGGGGAGGACGGTTAGTGTTAAAAAGTAGACCAGGATGTTTAATTGGCGGCGCGATAATATGCCACGCAGAGGTGAAAGGACAGGAAAAGTAAAAATGCTCTGGTAAATCTCCCCCCCCCCAACACACACACACTCACATTGAGGAGTAGACGAGCTGCAAAATTTGTGTAAGGGAAATTTAAAGGGACCATGTCCGGACACGAAAGCTGTTATTCGTGACTTCAAACAATAATCTGCCACAGAAATGTCGCTGAACAGCATTAGAAGAACAAGCTGATCAGATAAACATTTTATGATTTCCGTTTTTTTTTTTTTTTTTTTTTTTTACTTTCTCGGTCGAGAGCATAAATCAAAGTCTAATGTGTCTAATGTAACATTTCTGACCCTCTAAAACCTCACAAATCATGGCCAATGAAGTCACATATGAAACAATATTCCCAGCTGATATTAATAACTGCTGTATTCGCTGCGAATACAGCGGTTGTTAATGTAAGCACTGTATTTTACGAACCAATGATAGGAATTTGATGTAAGTTTATACTTAGTTAGACCTTTACTTAAGTTGGTAATTGTTTGTTTCTGGGACATATCGCCGAACAGGTGGTGCTAATATTCTGTAAGTTCTCTTACTTAATGGAAAGTTATATCTGAGCTTCTATACATAATCCAAACTTGGTATGTGGAATGGACATAGTGAAAGACTATATTGATTGAATTTTGGTGGATATCGGCCGACATGTGGCGTTGTTACGCAACAGTTTAACCGCATTTAACGGCCCTCTTCACTCACGGTCGCCGGAAGCCCGAGCCAATGTTATTCTATGGGAAATTTTCTTTACATATAACTAATTAACTAATCCATATTTTTAAATTCTGTTTCCACATTCAGAAAATTCCCAACTGTTAAATTGACTCACCTTTTTTTAAAATGTATTTTTTTTTAATTTTTAATAATTTATTTTGATGCTGTAATATACGAATTTTCAATATGTGAAATTTCTCCTTTTGCAATTTCAAAATAAAATATTAAAAATTAAAAAATATATATTTTTAAAAAAGGTGCGCCAGTTTAACAGTTGGGAATTTCCCGAATGTGAAAACAGAATTTAAAAATATGGATTAGTTAATAAATAATAAGTAAAGAAAATTTCCCATAGAATAATATTAGCTTCGGCTTCCGGCAACGGTGAGTGAAGCGGGCCCTTAAGGGGAAGACAATATCTCAGCGTCTACGGTATATAAATGCACCAAACTTGGTATAAGTAACTGATATTGTGAGAAACTGCGTTAATTCAATTTAGATGCATATCAGACTACATGTGACACTGGAATTCAGCCATTTAACGCCGTTTACGAAAAGGTAATATCTATGCTTCTATAATATATAAATGCACCAAACTTCGTATGTCACATGGATATTATGAAAAACTTTGTTGATGAGTTTGCGTGTATAGTGAACGACAGGTGGTGCTGCTATTCAGCAATTTAACTTCATTTACGGAAAGGGAATATCTCAACTTCTATAACATATAAATGCACCAAACTTGGTGAGGTAGATATTATAAAAATTATGCCAAATCAGTTTGAGGGTATATCGAACGACAAGTGATGCTACTGTTGTTCACTTTATGCGATTTTTCATATGGCTATATCTAACCATCTATTGTTTAAAATTGCTTTAAACAACGTACGTAAATCTTTATTGTGAGAACTATTTTGATTTAAATATTTGTGCATGTAATTCGATATGTGGAGCTGTTATACAGAATAATTTAAAGAAAATTTTGGCCGTAGCAGGCTAATTAAATATGTAGCAGCACCAATGATATAATGGAAGCGCCCCCTAGTGACCCTGCTTAATTACAAAAGGGGAACTTTAGAGAGAAACTGTTGAACTGCCGACAGCAGCGGTCGTATTGCGCGCAATGGCGTGTCGATCCAAACAGGAATTATTTATGGGAGCTTAAAAACTTTTCATACATGTTAGCATAATGCTTATAAAGTCTGAGTAAATAGTTGTACATATTTAATTGTAATAGTGTATCGTGTGTAACTTAATTTTAAAATAAAATGTGTTAATCTAAAAATTATAGAATCATCTCTAAGCCTCCCTAGGAATATAGTGATCTTAACTCACTCTTAATGTACATTGGATAAGCCCTCCAACCACTGTATAATTCTGTTATTCGTAATGAAAATTTTACTTATTTTGATGACAGATAAATTATAAAAAGAAATATATGCATTTTCTTAAGTAGCAATGTTAAGATTTTTTGATTTCTGATACTCACGATAATGAGTTGAATATGATACAAATTAGAATATAAGATTAAAAAAATAACAATAATTAAATACAGACAAACATATTCTATTTGGTTATTTTATCTAAATATTTTAGTTTACTGATTTTATAGATTTACATTATTAATTTATTAATTTTTAAGTGAAGAAAATCTTCTGATTTTTTATTCGCCATGGAAGATAATTGATTCAGAAGAAAAAGAAAAACAAATGCAACTGCTTGAACAGGGATTAAGGACTGGTCATGTGATTTGCACGTAGGGAGAAAACGAATCTGTTTCCCCAAATAGGGTTATTGGGTAAGAAAAAGAATTTCTTTTAAGAAGTTGGTGAAAGGATAGCTTTTTGTTTCCAATGTGATGTAATTTATTTTTGTAAAGTTTTATTTAATTGCATTTTTTACTTTATATTGACCACTGATGTTTTATTTATTAAAAATTAATATATATATATATATATATAGTATATCAAAACGTTATATGGTTAATTTCTATCGAAATCCACCTATTTCAATCACTCGATTAATTTGTCAGTCTGTATATATGCACATATATGTAATGGAAAGATTGTCATGATAACTTCCGAAATAATCAACCAAATCGAACGAAAGTTGGACAGCGAACTTATTTTATGAATTTGGATGAGTTCGCTAACCAAGTTGCTCCGTCATATTATTTCCAAGAGGCGGACACTTGAAAATTTTAAATTTACTTTATAAAAAGCGTATTTAAGACTGCTTTTGCTTAAATTTTGAAGTATACATAGACCATATTAGGGTCTCCACCAAGATTATTAATGAATTTGATCCGCCATTTTGTTTCAAAGTCGCTGTTACATTAAATTAAGGAGGGGTACTTGAAATCTAATTGCCACTTGCAGATTTTTCATTACGATGACTTTTCAAACACTGAATTAATTCGGACCAAAGTTGAATAGTGGACTTATCTTACAAATACTTTGGATGAAGCCGCTAGGCAACTTGATCCGCCGTTTTGTTTCCAAGTGGAGGCTACTTGAAAAACCTTACTGCAACTTGAAAATTTGTCATCGCGATAACTTTTGAAATACCGAAATAACTCGAGCTAAAGTAGGACAATGGACTTATTTTTCAAATATTTTGGATGAATTTGCTGGGCAACTTGCTCTTCTATTTTATTTTCACGTAGAGGCCATTTGAAAATTTGTCCTCACGATAACTATTGAAATAATGAAATCATTCGAACCAAATTTTTACAGTGATGTATCTTAAATATACATTTAATATGTTCGTTGGTACATTTGATACATCATTTTCGTTTCAAGTTCCAGCCACTTGAAAATTTCAAATTCACATTAAAAAAAAATTGTGAATCGATTTGCTTAAAACTCCATATTTACATAGCCCACATCAATGTCTCAACCAGGTTCATTAATAAACTTTATTCGCCATCTTGTTTTAAAATGGAGAACGCTTGTTCAGAAGAAAAAAAATCAACCTATTCTTCCGCCCGAGCCGGAAGGACTTTTTTTCTTTTTTTTACTCACTGAAGCTCTTCCTTAAAAAAATATCATCATTAAGTAACCAATGTGATTATATATATATATACGCAGCTTTCTTTCTTTCTTTCTTTCTTCCTTCCTTCCTTTCTTTTTTTTTTCTTTTTTTCTTTTTTTTTTCTTTTTTTACTACCGAATTTTAAAACAGTATATCAGCGTGCATTTACTAACGCAACGACGCAAACGACAAGGGAAGTTGATGAGTACACACTTAGAAAAAAAAAAACTATATTGCCCTCATCTTGAACGAATAAGTGGTCATTTTCTAAATCCATAAACTAGAAATATAGATTTCTGAGTTATGCGTATAAGGCTCGCCAGTAAGCTGAATAGATGAAATGATCGAGAATTTCTAGTCTATATATTTCTAAATGGTGAAACTACATTCTGAATATTATGATTCCTTTGTATTGCGAGAAATTCTCGCTTGATTTTCTAGAATTGGGTCATAAACCAAGATTATAGTTGCTGAAACTCGCCTCTTGTATTCGCATTTAGTTGCAGAGATTTTTTTTAAATAAGTTTTGACTCGATAATATAAGCAAACGCTCCAGAATTCTAGTAGGGGTTTCTAGAACTCTCTTTCAGAGGGGTCAAGAATTTATAAGGTTAGCATGGAACTATTATTACTAGAGCCGGAATTTAGATTCTAGATGTCAGTTACAGAATTTTCTCTCAGTGCAGCTTGTAGGAACGATTGACGTCTTTAAATATAAAACTTGTTCTCAAGCTGAAGTAAGATTAAAAGAATATGCTTTAATTTAAATAAATTAGTCGAGTATAGGTATTTAATTATTTTAAACTAATATCGTTTAATAATTTTATGAGGCATTAGAATTCACAATCTCTATTCGTTTAAACACTTTCTCTAAAGTGCCGTATGCGAACCTCAATTAATGATCGTCGTTTCGGTTAATGTTATTTTAAATCCTTTCATCCGCAAAAGTATACTCGATTTCATTTGTGTTTTAATAAATGGCTCTAAACATTTGAAAATTTCGATTCATCTTAAAATTCCACAACAAATGAAAGGAGGAATGGCTGAAGGTGATTCTACATGATTGATTTTTCCAAAGGCTAATAGTTGTATGTTTACTCTAAACTATGGAATAGAACCATGAGTACCATTTAAGGCCTTACAATTCATTATATCGGTATTAATTACTTTAAGAAAGTTTCGTTTAATAAAATAGGCAAACAATTTCAGTGAAGACGAAAGAAAATGTAAGCATGAATAGCTGAAAAAATTCAAAATTGATAATGAATTTTGTACTGGTAGCAATGCTTTAAATTAATCAAATAAAATAAAGTACTTCAAACGCGGTTGTAATTTGTAAAATACAGATTGCAAGCATTTGAATGATTTTTAATACATGTACAGAAATTAAATACATAATTGAAATCCCTATTCCGATAATGTATTTTTTCTTTTAATAAGAAATTTTGAAGTTACATTTTTTCTAAACGACAAATACCTTTTCCTGTATCAAATTTTGTATGGAAATGAAAGAAATGTAAGAAGTTTTCAATTCGTTGGTCTGTATAATAAATTAAGAGATACTTTTTATAAATAACGGTTACTTTGAATTTTTGTCTAAAAAATACCTTAGCCGTGTGTGTTCCTAATTCTGCCAACTTTTCACAAATCTAATTTCTAAAAGTCCTGTTCAGAAAAATATATTTATCTTTTATGGTGTTTAAAGTATTTAAAACTATCCCATAGATCTAAAAAATTATCTGTTGAAAAAAAACTCTATGTGTGTTTGCATAAAAATAATTAAATAAATAAATAAATGTCCTTTGTTTTTGTTGTCATTCTCCTGTTATAAAACCATTAAAATCTGCATGAAAATGAAAGAAATGTAAGTTTTGAATTACATGTCCTTTACTCTGTATAATAGGTTAAAAGATACTTTTTATAAATATAGAGTACTTTGAATTTTAGTCTAAAAAATATTTTTTTTTCGTCACGGAACATCATTAAAATCTAGGAAAAACAATAAATCTGGCAACACTTTTATTAGCCTACATCATTGGATGGAAGAGGATCAGAAGCGAGGATCAGAGGATCAGAAGAGAAGCCGTCTAAGAAGTGATTTGTTTGTAGAAAACTTTGGGGCAGTGATGCCAGATGGTCGAAAATTATTTCCCCAAACAGGTCTTCAAATTTCCCCAAATCAGGGGTTCTTTTTAAAAAAAATCCCCAACTTGATTTTTACTAAAAAGGGAAAATATATATATATATATATATATATATCAAGCAGATTTTTCTATGATTTAAACTCAGATTTTTTCCCCAAATGAAGGCATTTTTGAAAAAAATCCCCAAATAATAATAAAGCTATTGAAAGTCTCTAGTCGTAGGGATAAATCATTACGTTGCCAACATTGACAGAAAGTTGAAGAACTTGTCAGATTAGAGCCCCTTAAATAAAATAATTGGCCGGCGCATCGTCGCCATTTTTTTGACTCCGAAGAGGACAGCATTCCCGCTCGGCGTCCTTATCGCTTCCCTAATGATTTTAAGAAATCTTCATCTGAAGCTAATCCGGTCAAGATAAGAGCAAAAGGCAACAATAATATTCCTAAAAACAAATTTTTTTTTCATAGTACATTCTCAGGATGCCATTTTATTCTGAGGATATCCTATGGATGTACTGGGGTAAGATGTGTTGTTAGGGCGGTTTCTGTTTCTTTTATAAAATGTCGCCAAAACTCAAATACACAGTAATAGAAGATCTGTGAACACTTTATATTCACTTCTTGAATGATTATTGCAGTTTATCGCTAAACAAACTTCCATATCATAGTTTACTTAGCTAAAATTATGAAATATAATAAAACAAGTTACTGTAAAGTAACGTAAGACGATAAAAAAAAAATGTTTGTCGTTTGTTTATCAGAGAAACGCGCTGGGTACATGTGGCAACCCTAAGGCAACAAAATGTCTGATGCGCCAGCTCGTACATATAGGAGCCTTACCCCAGATTTGTCCCCAAAAATTTTAGAAATCCCCAAAAAAGTCCCCACAAACATTTGGTCCCCCAAATTGTCCCCAGAAGCTTTAAAAATCCCCAAAATGCGGACAAAATCCGCAATCTGGCTTCACTGCTTTGGGAGAATGATATAAGAGGATTGTTTGCAGCGTAGTAGCATGCATGCAGGGCAAGTGAAATTAACTGTTGGCGAGTCAAGTTGGCTGCCGCAGGATCCATATTGAGTCTACCAAAACACTAGCTAGTAATCTTTAACCACGTTTCTTGCGACCATGGAAGCCTCTGTGCATGTGGTGACTGAACGAGTCCACTGTTAAAATAGGGGAGATAGTTTTTTCGTAGACAGAAAATAAGTGATAAGGGAACACCGAATGACTGGATGTTGACTAAATACCAACCTGTCGGTCAACCTGTCACCCCTCAAAGAATTTGGACTCGTCCTCACTGCAGGCGTAGGAAACGTGGTTGCACTATACTGTGTTGATTTATTTATTTGACAGCTTTGATACCTATAATTGCAATGACATCCGTCTCGAATGATCCACATTACATGATTGCGCAATAACAGTGCATAATTTCTTATTTAACTGTGTTACTTGATGGCTTATGCAGTTATGACTTTGGCTTCTCGTTTTTCCGGACATCTCATCCCGCTTATATCGTTCTTACAATGTAAAAACCGGCATAGATCTGTAAAGATTTGTGATACGCTGTTATATCTTATTAGGTATTTTTAATCACTGTCATTACCTTGTACCTTTTTTATTTTCTTCTATATGTAAAAGAAAGTATTTGATTTGCGAAAATTTTTGAATCTCCATTTTCGATAGATTTATACGTTTTGAAATGTTTTGAATACGAGTTGATTATTTGTAAAAAATGTCTCTCTGTGTGTGTGTATCAAAAAATAATGGACGATGTATCTCAGGAACTAACAAACGAAATTTAACCAAATCTAGTATTTAATTACACTTTGACGTGAAACAGGTATTGATTACATTTGGGAAACAATTGTTCAACAGGAGACGCTTTCATTTTTCTCATAATCTTTAATAAATAAATAAGTTTGTTTTTCTTGTTAATATGGCTTATTCCTCAAGGAACTCAATAAATAAGTTAAAAAATTATAGCAAAATCTAAAATATATCAAAATCAAACGAAAATCGAAGTTATGTGAGTAATTTCCAAGCATCAGAGAAGAACGGAGTGGAACAAATATCATTAACAAGATTTTTCGAATTTGTAAATTTGTGAAAAGCTTAGTGGATATCCAAATGGGAAGAGGAGACAGGAGATGAAATTATGTTCGTTTTAAAAAAATCAAGAGGATGACCATGAGCCCAGAAGTGGGAAGCAATAAAATATTTGGAAAACTCTTCATTACGAACATACCGACGGTGCTTATTTACTCTATATTTCAATCGCCTCCTAGTTTGACCAATATAACCTATATTGCACGACGACCACGGAATTAAATAAATGCCAGATCGGTTTTCAGTAGGAATTGAAAGCGCAAAAGAATTCACTGTTTTCCTTTTCTACTAATGAGTGCAGTGCATGAATCTTACGAAAATTAATGAGTACAAAACTTTGAATAAACACCATAAAATGCAATAAACTCGCAACAATTCTTTCGGGTCAAAGGAAAACACGACCCTCCGTCAGGTGAACAAAGTAGGCACGTATGCTGCAATCAAAGCGGCAACGCACAATACCGTTTTAAGTGAAGAGCAAAAATATATAAATACGAATGTAAATATAGATACTGGTGTGATCATAATTATCACATAAAAGAAGAAAATAAATGAATAAATAAGTTTTAAAAATGTCGTCTCTCCTGGGCGTTTTTGTGTCTGAAGACAAAGATCGGTTCTCAACCACCGTCTTTATAAAACCATTTTCTGTCTCTCTTCCGCCTCATGTTCTCTCTAACCACGCCCCTCAACATAAAATGTCTGCTTTCTATACTTATGTTTTTCGTGCCACACACATTTGTTCTGATCCGGCAGTCTTTCGAAAGAAATTAATTATTTGAAATCCCTTGCTCTTTCTCGAGGCTATAATCTCTCTATTATTGATAAAGCTCTTTATAAATACAAGTATCCTAAACGTTCTGCTACAAATATGAACGATCACAATCTCATCCCTGTTATTTTACCTTTTTTATTCATCACTTTCTTTTAAAATTTCTAAAATTCTTTCACCATTTGGTTTTAAAGTCATTTACAAGCCAGTCAAAAAATAAATAAATAAAAATAAATACAATAAAAATAAATAATCTTCCCTGAAAGATCCCATTCCTACTGAAAACCGATCTGGCATTTATTTAAACCCGTGTTCGTTCTGCAATTTAGGTTATATTAGTCAATTAAGAGGCGTTTAAAATATAGAATAAAGGAGCACCGTCGGTATGTTCGCAATGAAGAGATTTCCAAATCTTCTATTGCTTCCCACTTCTGGGCTCATGGTCATCGTTTTGATTTTTCTAAATCGAACAGAATTCCATCACCTGTCTCCCTCTTCCTATTTGGATATCTACGAAGATTTTTACATATTTAAAAATTCGAAAAATCTTGTTAATGATATTTCTTCCCGTCTGTTTCTGTCGAATGCTTGGAAAATACTCACATAACTTCAATTTTCGTTTTAAATCTGAAAATTTTAGATTTTTATATTTTGTTACATTTTTTAAACTTATTTATTTTCTTCTTTTATTTGATAATTCTGATCACACCAGTATCTATATTTATATTCGTCTTTATATATTTTTGCTCTTCACTTAAAACGGTAATGTGCGTTGTCGCTTTGATTGCAGCATCCGTGCCTACTTTGTTCGCCTGATGGAGGGTCGTGTTTCCTTTCGACCCGAAAGAATTGTTGCGAGTTTATTGCAATTTATGGTATTTATTCAAAGTTTTGTACTTATTAATTTTCGTAAGATTTATGCACTGCACTCATTAGTAGAAAAGGAAAACAGTGAATTCTTTTGCACTTTCAATTGACACTTATGATTATATAGTATAACCTATAGAAAAGTTTGAGAACTAATGGGGATTTGAGCGTCTACCTATGCGAAGTATTTGTCAAACTTTACAAACTTTTTAAAATTCTGAATATATTACATTAAACACATTTTTCACCATGATTTTTATTACATAAAATTAAATACCCCCATTTTTTTTCTGGGTACTACACATGATTATTGATTTAATAGTCTTGATGAATAAAAATTCAATATTTATCGTTAATTTTTGAATGAATTCTTATTAACTGTCAATTACTTATTCCATATTTTATAAAATGTGTCTATCTTACAAAATATATTTGCATTTTTCACCATGATTTTTATTACATGAAATTAAGTAGTTTTTTTTGTAAAAATTCAATATTTATCGTTAATTTTTGAATGAATTCTAATTAACTGCCAATTACTTATTCCATATTTTATAAAATGTGTCTATCTTATAAAATATATCAAAAACAGGCGCGCACTTCTAAATAATGACCCACTCATTAGCATAATATTAAATGCAGAAACAACCAAATTTTAAAACACTTTTATATTTTATAATTAGTTATTAATATTTATAGCTGCAAAAATGGGCAAGTAACTGACACGTAATGATACTCGATTAAAAATACGGTAAAATTAAAACTTGTACTCTTTTACGATGACATTTTTTATAATTGTTAATTGACTGTTAATTAATGTCCAGCCATTAACGACAGTGAACTTGTTGATGCATATGCTTATAATGGTGTTTTCGGCATAAATGCATAAATTCACATTTTTATAAAACAAGTTAAAAAGTCATTATATTGTGAGTGTCTATGCATTTAATTTTCAAGTTTTCATAAATATTTATAAGTAAAAAATGACATAAAAAATTTTACCACAAAGTATTTTGTATTAAATATTCAGATTACATAACTCGGCAAAAAAATGTTTTTAAGTTGGAATATTACTAATGTAATTTCTAAAAGACGATATCCGGAAATGTGCTTAAAAAATATCTCAGAATCTATGAGCTGAAAAAAAAAAATTATAACATATTGCATACATATTTTTAATTTTTATATAACATTACATACATATCTGTGGGATAAAGCTTGCAAAAATGTAGATGAAACAGTTTTAAAATTTTCATCTGTTTTTAACCACAAATATCTAAGAAAGCCGAGCTGTCTTAAGTTACCTCTTCTCATCTAGTGGATAATTAATAGTGCGCTGGCGCAGTGATGCCAGATGGTCGAAAATTATTTCCCTAAACAGGTCTTCAAATTTCCCCAAATCAGGGGGTTTTTTTGGAAACAATCCCCAACTTGATTTCTACAAAAAAGGGAAAAAAAAAAAAAAAATCCAGCAGATTTAAGCTCAGATTTTTTCACAAATGAAGGCAATTTTTAAAAAACATCCCCAAATAACAATAAAGCTATTGGAAAGTCCCTAGTCGTAGGGATAAATCATTACGTTGCCAACATTGACAGAAAGTTGAAGAACTCCCCAGATTTGTCCCCAAAAATTTCAGAATTCCCCCAAAAAGTCCCCGCAATTATTTGGTCCCCAAAATTGTCCCCAGAATCCCCAATGTGGAATCACTGCACTGATGTTCTACTAGCAAACTAATTAGATAGGAATCTGCTGTTTAAAGCTGATTTCGAACGATTAAGAACACGTATAACCCCATTCGATAGTTTTGATATGCAAATAAATTACAGCATGCTATACATTTTAATCCAGATTGTTAAAAGAATTATTGTGTGATATTTTTAAATATTTAGTGGAAGAAGAAATTTCTGAGAAAACTTAAGCCATATGTGAGTTAATTTTTTTCCACCTTTAATTTGTAGGATATTTTATGCGATTATTTCTTAATTTTTAATGCACGTTTCAGTAACTACCCTACATAATATAAGAGAAAAATAAAGAGTTTGATAACTAGTATTGCCAGATCTGGCAGATTTTTTATTCAATAATCACAAATAATTTTGAGAAGTGATATTTGATACACATAATAGACTATCAGTCTTCGAAGTGATTACGCAAACGTTACAATTACAAATTGCACTACGCCAAAAAAAAAAAAAAAATCGAGCCCTGATACCATTTTTGCTGATTCTTATGTAAAATGACCTCCCGAATCCGAATATGACCCCCATTTTGCTCCATCACCCACCGTTTTCTCGGGACGTCACCTCCTCCCCCAATTTTTATCACTATTCGGTAAATTTATGACCATGAATTTGATTTGGAGAATGGAAAATAATTATTTTAACTTTTAAAAATAAAAATAATATAATGTATAATACGTGATAATAATTGATTAATAAAATATAATAAATGTAACTTATAATTTCAGTGGCAAATCCCCTCCAACCCCACCCCATAAATCTTCCCTTTGCTGCAAATGTTCATGTTATAGAATTTTTCACTTCTTTAGCTCGTCATAAGATAAGAGATTTAACAATTAAAATATTTCTTTTCTTCACTATAAATCAAATTTATAGTCATAAAATTGTGGAAAAGTGGTAAAAATGCCCCCCAAAAACGGTGGGTGATAGGGAAAAATGGCCGTCATATTCGGATTCAGGAGGTCATTTTACATAAGAATTTTCAAAAATGGTGTTAGGGGCAATTTTCATGCCGAGCAGTGTTATTGGTGATTATTGAATAAAAAATCCACCAGATCTGGCAACACTGTTGATAACTTTGAAATTTCCGACAAAAAAAAAAAAAAAGTCGAAAACTACATAATAGGTTATCCAAATACAAAACAGGTTGTCCAAAAAAAAAAAAAAAAAAAAAAAAAAAACATTGAAGCGAGGTTTAATTTTTTTTTATCTATTGGAGATAGTTATGCAATGTAAATTTACAAGTGTTCAAAATTTGGTACGAAGTAACACTACGTTCATAAAAATTTCTTTCCGTTAATTTAAAAAAAGTTACGCCTTTGTACTCTTTATACACCTATAGAAAAATTTGGTCAATTAGAAACTGTTTGTTTTAATGCAATAATACCATTATAAAATCCATATATCTGTATGTTTAAAATTTAGTGAGTTAGACTTAATGTGAATTTAACGTTGTGCATAGGGACTATATATCAAAATTGCAACATAAATTTATGACATATTTAAAAAATAAAATGTATGATAATATTTATATTAAAACTATTTTTGCATGTTTAGTATAGATTCACGAAAAAGTCAGGTATTCTTAACTTTCTTTTTTATATTAAGAATGCCATTTTGTGTTTCAAAAAATAAAAATAAAAAAATAAATGTACGGAAGTATGTAATTCATTTTCAGATTTATCACATTTTTTAAAAGAAAAATTCTAACAAAATTATTTTTTTCTTTCAATTTACTGCAGTTTAACTGTTTAGCATATTTTTGTTAAAATGGTTTTAAAAACTACAGAAAGGAAATGTAGGAGTTTTTTTTTTTTTTTTTTTTTTTTCCAGTTTGTTTACTTAGTCCCATAGTTTTAAATCAATAACTTTTTACATTTTAGAAAACATGTATTTGTAAAAAAAATTTTTTTTTTTTAATTTTGTGCCCCATCTGCCCCATAAAATGAAATTTTATGCATTTGGGATTTTTCAGCACACGTCATCGTACTTTTTACCTAAAATTTCCTTTATCAGTTGATGTATTATCCCTAATTTTACGGAAGAAACAATCTTTTAAGTGATACCAATTTCATTGCTATGTCATAATTGAGTTCGTTTTAAAGATATAATTATGTACTTTTCTCAATGGACTTTTTGTGGATAGAAAAAAAAAAAAAAAAAAAAAAAAAAAAAAAGTTTCTAATTGACTAACTCTGTTTTGAAGGAGTCCTATAAAAATTTAAAAAAGCATAACTTTTTTAAAGATTAATGGAAAGAAAATTTTATCTACATAGTTTTACTTCCCCCCTTATTTAGAAAACTTTCAAAATTTACATTGCCCACTTATCTTTAATAGATAAAGAAAAAAAAAAAGTGTTTCAATACATTGTATAGGTGTGCATATATATTTGATTTTTTTATAAATTATAATTTTTCTTTATCTTAAAAAAAAAAAAAAACTTTATTTGAGAAGCAGGATTTTTTTTTTAATCAACCTTTCAAAACAGCTTAAAATCTCTGTAAACATTATAGAGAAAAAAAAATAGTACATACTTTTTTGCAGAAAATGTGTTATGGATGGTAACACAATTTTAGCTATATCTCTGTGATATAATGAACTAGTTTCACACTATAATTTGGCAATGTTGTGAATATTTCATTATAGAGAAGGATAATCATTATCTCCTATCGTTGTAAAGTTGAAAAAAAAAATGCCATTGATGATAGCGTTCGTGAATTATAAACATTGTAAAAAAAAAATAGACAACGCTTAAAATTGCTTGATGTTCAAATTCAGATTTTTCAATAATTACAAAAAAAGAAAGTTTCCGATTTTCTTACTAAATTTGTACTTTATAAAGAAATTATTTACAAATTTATTGACTACGAAATTTTTCGACTGTTACATTTAATAGAGCAATTCTTGGGGTCAATTTAAATATTCAATTTAATAAGGTATTCAAAATTATGTCAAATGAATTCATCAACGCGATATCTATAATACAGTGCAGTACATATAATTCAAAGGGATTGTTCACTTTAATGTTCTGTGAACAAAGCTCATCAAAGAGAAATGAATATAAAGGTTGTATGCTTTAATCCGCTTATTCTTTACTAGAAACTCTCGATCAGTCTGTTATTTAGAACGCATTCTGACTGGATTATTCAGTCATCTTTTTTAACTTTTAGATGTATGGGTTGCACGATTTAGTCTTTCTGTTAATATATATATATATTCGTATACAAAAGAAGAAACTGATGGATTCGTTAATACAGATGATGAATTTGGTTATCACGAACACGATTTGAATAACTTTCGATATATCTTTCGGTAATATTTGTATATTAATAATGCTTAATAGCGCATTAATATTGTTTAATAATTGATGCACGAATTATATGACTTTAATCTGCTTTATCCTTGTCAGAAACTCACGATCAGCTTAGTATTTAGCATGTTCTAACCGGAAAGTTCAATTATCTCTTTTGTATACATATCGGTAATGCAATTTAGCCTTTACGTTAATATATTTGTGTGTAGTGAGTGTTGTGTATATATATATATATATATATATATATTCGTGCATAGCTGCCAACTTTTACATTTTTGGAATATCCCTTTAATTTTATAGAAGTTTTCACTCTGTTTAATCAGTGAAAACTTTTACAGAAATTTATACACAATTTCTATAGAAATTTCCAGTAGCCAAAAAGTGTAAAAGTTGGCAAATGTGTACACAACAAGAAACTATAGAAAAGCACAACATAACTGTTATTTAAAGGTAAAAAATGTAAAACATTGAATAAACACCATAAAATGCAAGAAATCACAACAATTGTTTCGGGTCGAAACGTTGCCGCTTTGTTTGGAGCATTCGTGACTACTTTTGTTCGTGTGTTCTTTCGACCCGAAATAATTGTTGCGATTTCTTGCATTTTGTGGTGTTTGTTCAAAGTTTTGTGCTTATTACAAAAAGAAACTATTTGATTCGTGAATGTTAATGATTTTCGGTCAAGGTTGGATTTGAATAATTTTTGAAAATATATGTCGGCAGTATATGAGTTGTATTGATATATTGAGCCCTATAACTTATGCACAGAATTAAATGAAACATTATGCTTATCTAGTCTGCAGGTCATCTCTCGAAACAGGAGTAGACATCCTCTAGTTAATCAAATTAAACTACTTCTAACACACTTAAAAAACACAGTCACTTTACCATATGTCTCGGCACACAGGGGTGTCGCGGGCAATGAACAAGCATATAGGATAGCAAAAATGGTAACAGAAACCTGCCAATTAAAAGTAAAATTACCTCTTCCCCCCTCCTATATTAAAAATAACTTAAAGAATCTTCTAATGCGGGAATGGCAAGACCTTTGAACGAATTTCTCTGAAGGAAGATACACCTATGATCTTATCCCTAATGTCTCTACCTCTACATGGTCTCTCACACCTTCAGTTGCCACCTTACTGGGTGCTCATGGTCCATTTGCAAACTATTTTTTCGCTTTCATTGCTTACGCTCACCTGAGTGCCCCTGCGGGGAGGAGGGCACAGCTTCACACACATACTACTCATGCCCACTGACATCCTCTTGGCACATAAAAAATCCAACCCCAAAACCAGCAAACTGGCTCTCAAACATTTTGACATATCGAACTTTAAGAGCAAAACTAAAAAAGATCCATGATCACCTCTTACTGTTATCAAATTCAATAGATTAAATTATAATTAAACATAATTAATTTAACTTCTTTCCACTCAATCAACGTTTTCCTCCCTAAGAAAGTGCTTCCATTCTCTTTATCCCAAACTTTCCTCATCTCCTGGATAGAACTGACAGTTGTCAAGTAACAACAGCATTAGCTACAGTTCAGCCTCAAATATACAACCATGAATAGTGCTGAGGATTTTCGGGTTGAAGCTCTAAGTGAACATCATCGACCAAGCAGCACCTGCCTAATGTTCTACTGTGATAAAATCATTTTATGTGCTTCTTTAAACAAACTGCTTATTCCAAATGAACTATAATCATTATTTCTTGGATTACTTGTGAACTGCTTTTTATTAGTGAACAAAATAGAACTATTTAAAGCTGCAAAATGTCATTTGTCGCGTAATTTCGGCACAAACATAATCAAAAAACGATTTGATCCTACAATGCGTTGCATGAATATAAACGCACCTTTTCCAATAACCAGAAATAGAATTTTTAAAATTTTAAAAGAAGGAATGCGACTTACAGTTATTGCATATGACTAACAACTGAATAAGGTGCTTTGAGCAAGTATGTTTATGCTCATGCAAGCTTATTTAATGAATGTTTGAGCATTTTCTTATTTTTCACTGTTATTCGTCTGTTGCACGAAATTAAACGCACTCTGTATTTTGGGTTTAAAATTTAACAGAGCCGCCGGAATTGAATTAAAACACAAATAGTCGTGTTGCTAAAATTCTCTAAAATCAGTTTTAATGCTTGAGTGCAAAATTTACGGAGTTGGTACAGGATGGCAAGAGGAAAAACTTTGACAGTAGAC
This sequence comes from Salticus scenicus, assembly GCA_963930645.1. NCBI lineage: Eukaryota > Metazoa > Arthropoda > Arachnida > Araneae > Salticidae > Salticus > Salticus scenicus. Next base: position 396,477,895 of record OZ005648.1, read on the forward strand.
GAGAGGATAAAAATCGACTTTATGCGTCGTAAAGGCTTTAGCAATCGCGAAATGGGGCGCTGAATCGGAAGAAGTGAGAGTGTTATGCGAAATTATATAAAGAAAGGAGCAAATTATGGGGAAAAGCGTATGAGAAGCGAACAGGAAAGCTCACAAATTACGACAAATGTCGAACATGCAACGCTGCGAAGAATAAGAATAATTCCTGTGCGAAGATAAAGGCTCAATACAAGCTGGGTGTTCATCGGACAACTATATGGAGAACTATCAAAGCTGCAACATCCCTTAAATTTAAGAAAATGAAGGCGAAACCACCCCTCACTCAAAAGCACAAGGATATGCGGTTGGAAAGGGCAAGAAAATGGATTCTAGATCGACTACATTGGGAAAAAGTCATCTTCTCAGATGAAAACTAGTATGTTGTGGCCACCACAAGACTTTCTTCTATATTTTCCTACACAAATTCACGCAGTAACAATATATATATAAAAAAAAAAACGATTTTTTTTTCATTTTTTTTTTTCGTTAAAAGTAAAAAAAATCGATAACTTTGTTTTAAATTACCACATATTTATAGTTCAACCATTCGTTTTAAAGGTATTGACGAGACCTTTCGAAAGATACCGATCTTGAAAATTTACACCCCCCCCGGGGGGGGTTCTTCCCCCTAGGGGGGGGAAGCGATGCCTCAAATTTTTTCCCTAATTAACTACTACTATTATCAATAATTCATATTAATTTCACAATCACAGGTTAAGAATAACTCTCATTATGTACATTTATACAAATTTTTTCCTATACTGCCATGTTAAAAATTTAGAAAAAATACGATCACAGCGCCACCTGTTGAGCGATTGATCCCCAAATCTAATCAGCCTCAGTTTATGTCAGGGGCCAACTAAATACCAAGTCTGGTTAAATTTCGTTTAAAAAAAAAAAAAAAAAAAAAAAAAACGATTTTTTTTTCTAAGTTTTTTTTTTGTTAAAAGTAAAAAAAAATCGATAACTTTGTTTTAAATTATCACAGATTTATAGTTCAACCATTCGTTTTAAAGGTATTGACGAGACCTTTCGAAAGATACCCATCTTGAAAATTTACTCCCCTCGAGGGGGGGACTTCCCCCCCGCGGGGGGTGGCGAGGCTCCTACGCATACAAAAATTTTTTCCCAGTTGACTAACTCTATCTTAAATAATTCTTGTAAATTTCATAATGATTACTAAAAAATAATTCTCTTTATGCACATTTATACAAAATTTTGTCCTATATCACCATGTTAAAAATTTAGAAAAAGCAGGATGGCAACGCAACCTGTAAGACAATTTTTACCAAAAGTTGATAGACACTAATTTATGTCAAGGTACAACTACATACCAATTTGTATGAAATTCTGTGCAGTAGTTCTTGAGATACAGTTGCCACAAAATTTTGTCACACACACACAGACAGACAGACAGACAGACAGACATTTTCTAAAAATGGTCAAATCGTGTTCTACACCTCTCAAAACGTGTAAATTCATCAAAAACCGGAGGTCGAAAATTTTTACGAATCCAATACTTTCTCTATATTACATATAGAAGAAAGTAAAAAGTTTAATCTCGATGGCCAGGACGGATTTCATAGCTACTGGCACGATATGATAACCGAAGAAATGTACTGTTCAAAACGTCAATCTTGAGGTGGGTCTGTCATGGTGTGGGCAACCATAGATTTTAAAGGGACTTTCGAATTGGAGCTCGTGAAGAACAGTATGAACTCTGTAGATTATGTCCAGATGCTCACAAGGAACCTCGCCGTCAAGCAGTCAAAAAATCTGGAAGAAATGATACTTTCAGCAAGATTGTGCATCTGTACATACAGCACATATCTTGAAAAAATGGTTCCGTGACAATAAAATTAAAGTTCTGGATCGGCCCTCAAAAAACCTCGATTTAAACATAATGGAGAACGTATGGGGTAATCTGGTTTGCCGTGTTTACGCAAACGGAAGGCATTTTAACACGAAAGATGAACTAAAATCGGCAATTCTGTTAGCTTGGAAGACAATCAGCTTGGAAGACCTCATGCTACTATATCAGCCAATGCCAAGGCGTTTACTGGCTCTTCTAGAAGCATATGGTGGCTTTACAAAGTATTAGATACAATATTTGTTACTCAGTTATTTATTTTTTACATCTGCGTTTAAATTCATGCAACATGTATATTTGTCATAAATTCAATAAAATTATTTTCTAAAAACTCATATTGGTTTTTCGTTGTTTTAACTCGTAATTTCATTTCTTGAATCATACACATACAGTTTGCATCAAGTGTCACATATTCATATTTTTTTATTACTCTTCTATACCATTCTAATTCTTAAAACTAAGGTGCGTTTATATTCATGCAACGCACTGTACATCTTTCACTGCCGCTCCTTGTCGCGTGGGAGACCTATCTGTGGCGGTCTTTGTAATTTTTTTTTTTTAAATAAACGTTCCGAAGGAGGGGCCTAGCATAGCTAGAATCACTCGACGCTGCAACTAGAGTGGTGAGCGGCTCCTCGTCCCTGTCTATTTGAATCTCGTAAATTAGCCTGCTATTGCTCGCCTAGTGTTCGATATTCTTTAACCTTTATCTACCGACAGTACTTTAAAGTACAACAAGATTGAAAAACTTGAAATTCAATTTATGAAAGAAATATCAAAGTTACTTATAAGGATTGAACATACATACGTCATTTTAATCTAACTACGCGGCACTAGACGTTCCATAGAGTCGTTTATGTCCAAGAAAGAATTTTATTTCATTCTGTCGCCATTTACGTCTGCCGTTTATGGCGATCTTCTTCTGTGTTATAATTAATTTATATACTAACTTTAGAATCTACCATCACTCTAAAAAAAAAAAAAAAAAAAAAAAAAAAGAAAAAAAAAAAGAAAAGAAAAATAAAAAGAAGATAAGGAAAAAACATGCGTGCTTCAACGCGCTACCGATGGTCAAACTTCTATAGTGTGGCGTATAACATAATTTAAAAAGCAATCCTATCAAATACATAAAATAAAAAACAGTGGTTTCGACTGCTTTTACGTACTTTTACTACATGATGTATATGCACCATATTGTTAAATACCGCTGTGTGCACCAGTATGGTGCACCGTTATAGGCACTAGTATATATATACCAGTATGGTGAACCGTTTCTGTGTGCACCATACAATTGCTAAAATTTGTTAAATAAGAAGAAAAAAAAAGATTCAAAACACAACTGAAAGCAGAGTTTTTAAACACATCCAGTGATAGATTTTATAATGTATCTAAACAAACTATCAATGCCGTTTATAACATTTTCCATTACAGATATGCTTTTGTGCATTTGAAAAGCGTATTTCTTTATGCTTAGGGCCGTATACAGATGTTAACATACATTTTTTTAATATATATATATGTACGCACACAGACTACAATGTATTATAAAACTTTCGTATCTATTCTAAAAATTGACCACTCTATGGTCATATCTCTCAAGAATTTCTGGATAATAAAGAGTTTAAAGGAATGTAGTGGTCAGATGTAGTCGGCCCATACACACCAAAAATTGAATCAGCATAATTTTCCATAATGGAATTGTCAGGTATCAAATTTGGTGCATTTATAGTCAAAGAACTTGATATATGACTTTCTCATAAAAAGAGAGAATTGCAGCACAGCAGCGCCACCCGTCAGTCGACGTGCATACAAATTGAATCAGCAAGGTTTTTCTTAATGGCTCTCTTGCACATTAAGATTTATGTAATTATACATTGTAGAAGCTGAAACATAGCCTTCCCAATAACATCATTTGCTAGGCAATGTGCAACAAGAGTTTATAGACAAAATTTATGTTAGCGTGCAAATAAATATAATTTTTTATAAAATTCTACCCATTAGTTTTTGAACTAGAGCTATCAAAAATGTTTTATCCCATACACAGAGATAGACAGATATCGTTCCACAAATGGTGAAAATGAATTCATGATCAAGACAACTTAAACCGTAAAAAAATTTCAAAAATCAAGTCTAACCTTTATTTTTTTATGAATCCGCTACTTTCTTCTACTTAATATAACTACTTAAGTAATAAAAATGAATTGAGAAAATGTATATAAGTAACATATTTTCATTCAACAACATTAATTATTGTAATTACACTTGTCCTGTTCAAAAATTTCTTTTTTAATTGTTAAAGAATGATAGAATCCAAAATGCAAGAGAAACGTGCTTTCTTAGAAATATTTATACCTTATTATCCTTGAATTTCAATTATATGACTTGAAGAGTTCTAAAATACAAGAGAAAGAAAAAAAGCCGTTTTCTGTAATATATTTTATAAAATAATAAAATTAACTTAAAGTATACAATATTGTTAGTTTTTCTTATACAGCATTAATTATAGTTTATTTTTATTTTTATTTTTCCAACTGTTTTTTCAACTTTATGTTTCTTTTATTTTTGGTATATTTTTATTTTAACCGCAGAACAAATTTTCTGCATAAAAAAAGTAGTTATTTAAAAGCTATGCATTAAAAAAAAGCAACACTTAAAAAATATATAAATTATTTTTCAGCATTTAGAGTTTTATTTTTTATCAAATGCAAATTGTTTTATATTTTTTAAGCTTCTCAAAGCAAAACACTCTTATAAATTTTTTAGAGTAGTAGAATTTGGAGGTTTTCAGAAAATAAAACGTTTTCTTTTTACAGAAAATAACAAATTAAAATCGATACAATTTGTTTAAAAGTTTCTTTATTGTTGACAACAAGTATTAAAATAGATTAGTGTTGAAGAAGGAAAACAAAACAAAACAAAGCAAAAACTAATTAAATTAGGTGACATAGTTAAGAATTTTTAAATATTCAGTATTTTACACTACACCAATAAATTGCATGAGAATTAATATAATACCTAACTTAATTTACAAATGTATGTGACATTTCAGTTTTACAGAATACTATTACCTAAGATATTTCAGCAACAATTTATAATAATACTTTGGTTTCTTAAAAATAAATTTAAGGGTTTTAAATTTAAAAATTTACGATTTATACATATCATTATGAATTTTTGTAACTAAAGTATAGACTAAAAAGTAAAAATCTTACTTATTATTTGAAATGTGAGGATGAAACAATAAAAAATTTAATTACTAAATTCAATACTAAATATTTGACTTTGTTAATATAAGAAATACAGTTAAAAAATGTAATGAATATTTCCGCCTTATAGGAAATTGTAAAACAGGGGTGGCCAACCAACGGCCGTCGGATCGCATACGGCCCGCGAGAAGACTAACAATATTTAAAGTTTGACAATTTTGGTTGATACAGTAAAAATGAATAAATCCGTTCTGAGTTTTCGAAGTGAAAATTCCTTTCAACGATTATGGTAGATAAAGAATCACGCTGTTGTAATGAAACATTATAATAGATCCATCATTTGTTCTTTTTATTATAGTTATTAATATATAATCATAAATTTTTCCCGATTCTGTTGTTAAATTATGAATGAAAATAATTTAAAATAAGTTACTCTGTTCCGGATCTTCACCCAGCTTCCCCTGAAAAAAGTACATACATACATGATTCGTACACTCACAAATCATGAAAAACGGCAGTTTTTCGTGTGATGCAAGCGGGAGGATAAACGGAACGCTGCGAACTCATATATACGGCTAGCTTGACATCAAAGAGATTTGTAAAAGCCGACACATACGAAATTTTGATTTTTTAAAGCTATATTTTATGAAAGCGATTAGCTTTGGTAATTATCTATCTGAAAAATCAGTTTTCAAAGAATTCTGCACATTCATGAACTCTCCAACTTGTTCTGACAAAAAAATTTTGACGAAGAAAAATTCAGTTCAAAAAAGTTGTCAAAACATCTAATTTTACGCTAATTTGAAAATGCTCCAATTTTTACTTTCTTCTATCTTCAATAGAAGAAAGTATTGGATTCGTAAAAATTTTCGATTTCGGGTTTTTGATGGATTTACACGTTTTGAGAGATGTAGAACACGATTTTACCATTTTTAGAAAATGTTTGTCTGTCTGTCTGTCTGTCTGTCTGTCTGTCTGTGTGTGTGTGTGTGACAAAATTTTGTGGCAACTGTATCTCTGGAACTACTGAACAGAATTTCATACAAATTGGTATGTAGTTGCACCTTGACATAAATTAGTGCCTATCAACTTTTGGTAAAAATCGTCTTACAGGTTGCGTTGCCATCCCGCTTTTTCTAACTTTTTAACAGGGTGATATACGGCAAAAATTTTCAAGATGGGTATCTTTCGAAAGGTCTCGTCAGTACCTTTAAAACGAATGGTTGAACTATAAATCTGTGATAATTTAAAACAAAGTTATCGTTTTTTTTTTCACTTTTTACGAAAAAAAACTTAAAAAAAAAAAAAATCTTTTTTTTTTTTTTCTCTCTCCCCTTAATTTTTTCAAACTCCCACGGTTTCCGTGTTCTGACAAACTTAAACTAATTTTTGCTTTTTTCCCCTAATTTTGTCAAAGTCCTACGGTTTCCGTGTCTTGACAAACTTTAACATATTTTTGCATTTTTCCCCTAATTTTGTCAAAGTCCCACGGTTTCCGTGTTTTGACAAACTTTGACAAAATTTTGGGTAAAATGTGAAAATTATTCTAAGTTTGTCAAAACACGGAAACCGTGGGACTTTGACAAAATTGGGGGGGAAATGCAAAAATTTGTTTAAGTTTGTCAGAACACGGAAACCGTGGGAGTTTGATAGAATTAAGGGGAGAAAAAGAAAAAAAAAAAGTGGGACTTTGACAAAATTTTGGGTAAAATGTGAAAATTTGTTAAAGTCCCACTTTTATTTTTTTCCTCTCCCCTTAATTCTATCAAACTCCCACGGTTTCCGTGTTCTGACAAACTTAAACTAATTTTTGCTTTTTTCCCCTAATTTTGTCAGTCCTACGGTTTCCGTGTTCTGACAAACTTAAACAAATTTTTGCATTTTTACCCCAATTTTGTCAAAGTCCCACGGTTTCCGTGTTTTGACAAATTTAGAATAATTTTCACATTTTACCCAAAATTTTGGCAAAGTCACACTTTTTTTTTATTATTATTATTGTTACTGAGTGAATTTGTATAGGAAAAGATAGAAGAAAGTCATGTGGTGGCCACAACATACTAGTCTTAATAATGAACTTAGAAAGTTCGTTTTATCTCAAGTTAAAGCTCTCGCTAACACCAATATTTTACTTTTTGTTTCATTATTCTGCGATGCCTGGTTCTTCCAATTTTTAAAACTTTACGGAAAAAAGAGTTTGCCGATTTAACATGGAATAGTTTGTTTCTGTATAATAAACATCTAACGGTCTTGGGTTACTTTCTGGCGATTTTATTATTGGCGCGTTCCGTTTTTGTGTTAGTAGTTGTTTGTTTGCTTGTTTTGTTTTGTTGAGCTTCGCTTAACAAAATGACCGTTTCTGCTTGATATAATTTTGTACACAACAAAACTTAATTTAGTACATCTAGACTTTAGTACAACAATACTTTTGTAGACTATTCTTCCATATAAAAGCATACGGTAACTATGTTTCGTAGAATTTTTCGTTTTTGTTTCGTTTATAAGCTGCTTTTAAATTTTTATTGTCATTTTGGCGGTGAATTATAATAGCTATCGCAATTGCGTAAGTAAAGATTTTGGCGGAGAACGTCCGTGCTACTGCGGTGCCAAATTTTAAATTTGGCCAAGGGGTCCAATGCTAAAGCTGCTTCATTTCTTTAGCACGATCTTTCTCAATTTTATTTTAAATATTTTTTAGCTTGATGAGAGAGGAAAAAAGTAAAATCATTTTTTAATTGGTCTAAATACATGAAAAGCGTTAAAAAAAAGAAGAGAAAAAAAAAAAAAAAAAGCCACCCCCCCCCCCCCCCCCTCCGCCATCCTTAAACGTATAGGTGTAATCTATAGTATCCCTTGTTAAAATTATAATTCTACGTATGTCAGTGAAACTGGCAGAACAGGTGAAATTAGAATAAAGGAACATAAACGCCTATACACAACAGGTGATTTAAGATCAAAACTCGTAATTCATTCTCTTGATAGTGATCATATTCCTGATTTTAACAACATTAAAATTTTAGCTTCAAATATAAATTTGTACGAGTCCCACATTTTCCTGGAGGGCGCTTATACTAAATTACAACATTCTGCCTTGAACGAGGCTAAAGCTGTTCCCCCGGAATACCTAATCTTGTTTTGTGGTTTTATGGCTTTATTGTAAATGTTGTGTTTTGTATGTATATGACACTGAGGAGGGTTACTCTAGCCGAAACGTCTGTCTTTTATTTATTTTATTTATTTTATTTTTTTATTTTTTTTAATTAAAATGCGCCTTTTAAAAATTTTAGTATTCTTTATCTCATTTTGAAAGTTACTTGATTTTAATGTAAATTTATGATTAATTTTTTAATCCAAAGAGAACATAATTTATCCATGCAATTTTTATGATTTTATTATTATTATTATTATTATTATTATTATTATTATTATTTTAAATTTATCCAACATATATTTATTGACAATATAGCCAAAATGCGCAAATGAAATTGCGCAAATATAAAAAACATATATCCACCTGACTCTAATATTGATCAGCACTCAATGTTGCATTTTGTCACCCCACCCCCTCTCCTCGTCTACCATTTCCTCAAAACTCAATTTTTGATTTTTTTTTTTTCTACTTCGCCTTTGAAACACGCACTTTCTTAGACTATCCATAAATCTCCCAAAACTAAAATTTTATTAAAACCGCATTTTTCCTTCATTAACCGCACCTGCGCGTGCTTCGAAAATGGCTTATCCAGAACTCTATTTCATTTTTATCGTGCTCTCTCATTCTTAATTAAAGACGTCCCCCTAAAACGAATAAATCATGGGATGAGAAATATTTTCCGTTAATAGAGAATGCATTGTTTACTAAACAAATATTTTATAAACTCATTTTCTCTTACCTCCATATGATTATAATATATATATATATATATATGTATATATATATATATATATATATATATATATATATATATATATATATATATATATATATATATATATATATATAAAGCAGGTAACTTTTGTTGAATTTAACAAAATTACTTTAAAAAAAAAAAATGTATATATATATATAGGTTTTCTGTCTAGTATTTTCTCCCGTTTTTAACGTATTATTTCTCTTATAAGTGATCGGGAAAAAGAAAAAGAAAACTAATATGTAGCCATGACAAAACTTTCTTCTGTTTTTTCTATATTTTTCTTCTGTATAACAAATTGCAGCAATGGAAATTATTTATTAAATTTATTTATCAAATTTATTTTCTATGGTGAGTGCAGACGTTTTTACTTTCTCTTACCCATATACATGGTAGAGAAACTATTGTTTTGTTGTTAAATTTTTAAAACTATCAATTTTTGTTATAGCCACATGTTTTGATTTCCCCTGAATCCGAAAATCAGGTTTTTTGCGGTTTGTCTGTGTTTGTGACTGTGTTATCAGTATATCTCAAGAGTAAGTAGTAGCACAACAGAAGTCCTAAATATCTGAATCTGTGTCTTAGGAATGCTACACCAAACTTTTCGTTGAGATCAAGCAAATGGTTAATGTACAGCGACATCCAAGAGAATTTAAATACAATATTGTCTATAGGCAAAATTTTTGGTAAGCACAATTCAATATCTATAGGAGGAAATAAAGAGAATGAAATGAACATATATATTTTTATATGCATAAAAGCATGTTTCGTGTAGAATGTGGTATTACTACAATCATTCATCACTCGTTTACAGGGCTCTATCCAAAGAATTAGATTATAGTAGGATTTACTTAGAAATTGCTCAGGAATGAAAATTAATTCCTTATACCCACACTGTAAATAAGGTATTTTGTAAATTAAATTTTCAGAGCTTGTTTTTTGTATAATTATACCTTTTGAGGTTCTCTAAATACTAAAATCAAGTTTTTAATGATTTATTTTTGTGTGACTTAAAAGCAAATAATTGCAAGCATTTCAAATGTTTATTTTCAAGTTCATGTAAGATTGCTACTTGAAAACGTTCAAGGAGTGATTCGGGTGAAAGTTGTCTGAATCATTTCGAGTAAGTTTTTAAATTTAATAAGATCTTTAAATTCTGTATTCAAACGGGGTGTTGAGGAGGGCGGTAGCCCTTTCTCCCCTCACACAGAACTATTTGTCAAATAAAACTTTTCCTAAACCTAGTTTAAATTCCTTTTAAAGTAGATTTTAATACACTATTTGTAATTATTATCCTCTAATATGCAATTTGCCTTTATAGTATTGGAATTTAGGGTAAAAGAAAGTCGTGTGAATGCCACATTAGATTATATATCTCAGAAAAATATGCTAAACGCCTAAATGAAGCCAATAATAAATGAACCAATAACAAGTGAGCCTTACAAACAATGTCTTAAAATACATTTTTACACTTTTTCATGTATATGCACACACCGCGACAAAAAGATAGGTACAAAGGGTTTTTCTTTGATTTTTCATAAAATAACATTATCTAAATTGTGCTTATCATTTATTATTATCATAAAATAAGACTATTCCCGATCTAATTTTATTTTTAAGACTAATTTAGATAAATTTTAAGACTAAAATGTTTCTAATTTAAGACTACACACCGCGACAAAAAGATAAGAACGAAGGGTTTTTTTTTTTTTTTTTTTTTTTTTTTTTTAATTTTTGAATATGATTATTTCGAATATGAATATTTTGAATATGATTCAAATATTTAATATGTTTTTGATATGATAATATTTTGATATGATAATAAATGATCAGCACAATTTAGATAATGTTATTTTATGAAAAATTTAAAAAAGCCCTTTGTTCCTATCTTTTTGTCGCGGAGTGTAGTCTTAAATCTTTTCTAAATTAGTCTTAAAACAAAAATTAGTTCAGGAATAGTGTTATTTTATGATAATAATAAATGATAAGCACAATTTAGATAATGTTATTTTATGAAAAATTTAAAAAAGCCCTTTGTTCCTATCTTTTTGTCGCGGAGTGTAGTCTTAAATCTTTTCTAAATTAGTCTTAAAACAAAAATTAGTTCAGGAATAGTGTTATTTTATGATAATAATAAATGATAAGCACAATTTAGATAATGTTATTTTATGAAAAATTTAAAAAAGCCCTTTGTTCCTATCTTTTTGTCGCGGAGTGTAGTCTTAAATCTTTTCTAAATTAGTCTTAAAACAAAAATTAGTTCAGGAATAGTGTTATTTTATGATAATAATAAATGATAAGCACAATTTAGATAATGTTATTTTATGAAAAATTTAAAAAAGCCCTTTGTTCCTATCTTTTTGTCGCGGAGTGTAGTCTTAAATCTTTTCTAAATTAGTCTTAAAACAAAAATTAGTTCAGGAATAGTGTTATTTTATGATAATAATAAATGATAAGCACAATTTAGATAACGTTATTTTATGAAAAATCAAAGAAAAAAACCCTTTGTACCTATCTTTTTGTCGCAGGGTGTAGCATGCTCCTACATGTACAAAAATTTTCTCCTGGTTCACTCACTATTACTATAATTGGTGTACTTTTGAAAAAATCTCTTTTTGTTATTTAATTAAAAATATAAGATCCATCATAATTGTTTTTAATACGAAAAGCAAGTAAAAATACAATACCAATAGCAAAAATGTCACTTACTGAAAAATTTATGCATTCTTAAGTTTAATATTTTACAGCTTAAATCTTGCTCCTGTCTAGATTTCTTTAAGTTAAAGAGGAAGAAAATTAGTTGTAAATTTTACGCTCTGAAAGGAGGAGAAAGTAAAATATATTGCTGGTTGATAACTATCTCATTTAAAGTTTTTAAAAAGTATTCGCTTTCAGTTTCTAATAATTGGATCCGTTATAAATCTTCGTTCCTAAATGTATATAAATGCCAATACCTGTGCATGACTGCAAAATTTCCAAATGCACTTAAGTAATGAATTTCGAAAAGATAGCGGTAGGAAAAATTGATATTGATTATCGTGCATAAACAAGAAATATTCAGGTGTAATGATAAACCAAACTTATTAGACGGGAAAACAAATGATGAAATATTTTTTGCCTGCGCTTTCTCCCACATATGCTTCAGATGCATTTTTCTATTCCTATATTTGACAGAAAAGATTAACATTAGAAGGAAAATTTATATTTTATAAAAGGCATGTGTTCTGTATATTTTCATTTGATTTAGGAATAAATTATTATTGTAATTTTTTTATTATTATGTCGACATCTGAACATCTAAAAGGAGTGTAAATTAACTATCTGAGAAAGCATACACTTCTTATTCTTCAGCGTTTTTATTTTTATTTTTATTTTTTTTTTTACTACTTTCATATTTTTAATCTTTTTTTTTCGTTTTCTTTTTTCTTTTTCTTTTTTCTTTGCTATTAAATATCTGTGTACTGTTGACACAAATATTTATACAACATTATGAGCTTTTTTGCAAGAATAAAAGATTTGGAATACATTACAATGAATTGTTATTAGTAGAAGAAGGCTATATTGTACTGAAAATTTTTTTACTAATGAAAAGCAATTGTAAAGGATTTACGTTACATTCATTTACAATACTTATGCAATCCTGTAACAATAACAGTTATACTAATAATAATTAAATTGTTTATTGATGATTAATGCTCAAATAACGTTCTGTAGAAATTATATAACTGAAAAATAAAACATATTAAGTAAGTATTTAAAAATAAAAATTTTAAGTGAATATTTGCGACAATACTTTTTACTTTCCGAACATACTATGTAAGGAAAGTATTGTGATCATGACAAAAATTCGACTTTGAGATTTTGGTGTATCTACACGTTTTGAGGTGTCCCCCGAGATCATTTTTGCTATTTTTACGTTACTTACGTATGTGTGCATGTGCGTGAGTGAACACGATAACGTCTAAAATTTCGTTCGAATGCGTTGAAAGTTGGTACATATATTGTAGGTCACCGTATTGATTTTGGTGAATTTAACATGGTTTTTTTTTACAAGAACACAAAGAAAAATATTTTATCATTATGGCCTAGGGCTTGAAATTATTTAAAATGCGATAACGTCTAGACGCCTTATTCAGATGAACTAAAAATGTACATAAATGTTATAGGTCATCATCACACGAACTGCAAAAATTTTAGAAAATCTTACACTTACACTTACATTTTTACAGAGATACAATGAAAGATTCTTTATCATCCTCGCTTATGGGCTCAATTTTTAAAAGTGCGACAGCGTCTAAATGCTTTATCCGATTGAGTTGAAAATTTACGCGTATGTTATAGGTCACTGCGTATATATGATTTTGGGGAATCTACAACTTATAAATTTTTACGGGGACACAGCGAAATATCGGCTCAAATTATTTGCAATACAACAGCGTTAAATAAAACATCATACTATATATGGAGAAAAACTGAAACACTACATGATAAAATTAAGACATCCTACTGAAACACACTATTGCAATTTTCTCTTTTGTTTGTTTAACGACTTCTCTTACTTTTCTTTATCTGTACGACAGTCAATTACTTGATGTTCGGAAAGCCGAGTGGAGTCCATCTAGGTTTTTATTATCTGCCTCAACGTCTGAAAACTTTGAATTTCATCAACAAATTCAGTAGGCATAGTATTTAAATTTTCTTAAATATATATTATCACACATAATATATAATATAATATATATGCATATATATATATATATATATATATTATCATACTAGCAGGCTACGCCCGCTTCGCTAGTCACTATTTTTAAATGAATCATTGTAATTAATGAATTCTGAAAATTGCATTAATTTTTATTATGTAAAAAAAAAAAAAAAAAAAAAAAGGGAGAGAAAAAAAAAATTCTAATCTGGAAGAATGCCACACCGGGTCCCCATTGTCTTCGGCAGTGCAGGACATTGTACGCTGCGCGCGCACATTTATGTTCGACATTCTTAATGAATCACTATATTGTCGTAAGGAAAAAACATAAAAAAAAAAAAAACTTCTGTCATCGGTAGGATAATCGGTTCGGGCCCCCACTGCCTGCGGCAGAGTATATACGTGCGCACAGTGCACTTGTTACTTCTCCCACCGTTCCCGCCCCTCCTAATTATTTTACACTTTCAAAAATATCCGCAATCGTTTTCTCGGGCTTTTAAACCTAACAATACTAATTTCCAACGTTCTATCTGAATTTCTTTATTTTTGCCCCTACGTCCGCTCCCCTTCCCACCACTCGTAGTTATTCTGCACTTTCGAAAATATCCGCAGTCATCGGGCCTTAAAACCTGTACATGCCAATTTTGAACGGTCTAACTCTATTTCTATTGTTTGACCCCTTCGCACCCGCCCCCCCCCTCTTCCCGACTCTCTTAAAAATTTTACAAATTCGAAAATATCCGCAATCGATTTGTAGGTATCAAAAAAATCTATGTATCAGTTTTGAAGGATCTAATTCTATATTTAGTTTTTTGCCCCTCCTCCCCCTTCTTGCCTCTTCTAATAACTTTACACTTTCGAAAATATCCTCTTTCGACTTGCAGCCCTCCAAAACCTATCTGTACCAAATTTAAATGGTCCAACTGTATTTCTATTTTTTTTTATTGGTATATTTCTGTATGGGTATATTTCGAAAGAACTCGTCAGTACCTTTAAAAGGAATGTTTGAACCATAGATCTGGGATAATTTAAAACGAGGTTATAGGTTTTTTTTTTTTTTTTTTTTTTTTTAACGAAAGAAAAAAAAAAAAAAAAAAAAAAAAAAAATTCGCATTTCTTTTGAAGTTGGCATAAAATTGACTTACTTTCAGCATTTATTGTTATACTTCTGTAGGATATGAATCGTCTGCATTCATGATCGAAAATAATTTTAATAAATAGCAAGTTAATAAATAACTTGTTCTGCATGAATATGTATATAAGATTATATAGAAGATAATCTTGTGGTGGCCATGACATACTAGTCTATTATGGAATGATATATATAGTATTTTCAACTTATTTTCAGGACAAAATTGTAACATAACATCGATTATGAAATGGTACGTGTAGTATTTGCAATTGCAATTTCTTTACATGTCGGGAAAAAAAAAAAAAAAAAAAAAATAGTATCTCCAATTCGAAACTTAATTTCCTCTCGGTAAATTGGATGTTTTTAAATCCATACGTCTTGTAAAAATTTGTTTTTAATATATAAATTACTGCAATTTTAATGTAAGGATTAAAAAAAAAGAAAGAAAGAAAGAAACTATATTCGACTGGCATCGAATAGAGCAGTATGCATTTGTTGAAATATTCCATCATACATGCCCAAGAACTTTCCGTTTCACAATGCACAATTCTTCCTTCATAAACTAAACATAGAAAAGTTAGAGAACTTCCAATTCAAAATGCCTGAAGGCAAACTAGTCTAACAGATTTTTCTTCTTTGATAAATCTGTAAAGAAAGATTTCATGATTTTATGTGAAGCCGAAAATCATACGCCAATGCATCTTTCGAAGCTTTAAAAAATTTTATGAATTTTGAAGTCATGCCTTGAAAGAATGTTATCCATGTGTAAAGAGTCACATTTCAAATTCTTTAGTTTTTAAAGTTTATCCCGTAGAATTCTAAAAAACAAATTTTAGGCGCTCAAATAAACTTAATTCTTCAGTACTTAAAAGGTTCTGCCTCGAAGTTTCCATAAATATCTGAAAAATTACAATTTAATTAAAAATTGCTTAAAAATTGCTGTATAATTATGAATTTTTAACTTTCATATTGACTTCTTATCCTGTGGTTTATAAGGACAAAGTAAATGAGCAAAATTATACGATTACATCTAAAAAAAAATTTAACAAGCATTCTTATGTTCTAAATCTATATTTAAAAAATGTTTCTTAACACTTGTATCTCGCTCTTGTCAATGTTATAGAAGAGGAAAGGGTAGGGAGAAATTCTCGTGACGTGAAGATTTCGTTCTCAAGTTTTCAAAAATAATGTACAAAACATACTATATGAATCCATACCCCATATCTCATACCTAGGTTTTTCTTTTCTTTTCTTTTCTTTTTTCTTTTCTTTATTTCTTTCTTTCTTTTTTTTTTTTTACTAGCACAAATCTAGTGAATTTATAATGAGAGGTAATTGGTTTATATTAAACAATAATAACCACTATGTATTATTTATTTATTTAAAATAGAAAAAAATAAAAAAAGTCATTTTTATGATAATTTTCATGAAAATAATCAATCCCTGATACGTTAAAAATATTATTAAACAGTCAAATTACGTTTTTTTTTTTTTTTTTTTTTTTTTTTTTTCCCTCAAAACATTTTTATGGAAAATATACATTTCTGTGTCTTTTTCTGTTCCATTAATATCAACCAAAAACAGCGTGTCTAATTTAAGAACTGTGTCAATTCTGCAGTTAAAAAAAAAAAAAAAAAAAAATCTTAAAATTATTATTAACCGTTAGTGGAGATGAAGATGCATTCAGTTCAGACTGAAACCCCGTGTAATACGACTTACTGTTTAGATGTGTAAAAGCACTGCTTGTTGAAAAAGGAAAATAAAATAATATATATATATATATATATATATATATATATATATGTATGTATGTAAAAGTTTTTTTAATACTGTCCTTTGTGATACTGATTATTATTAATCTTCATTTCCTTTCTTTTTCTTTCTAAGAAAAGACAGAAACAGAAAAAATGATTTTGATGAAATTCTGGCAAAAGCAGAATTTAGGTTAGTAGGGTGGGCCATTAGTTATTTTTGTTTTTCAAATAATAACATCGCTTTCAAATTATTCAATTATATTTTCGTTAAATTTTCTATTATGATAAATGTCCAACTATCGTAAAAATGGCGACAACGTTTTATATACATACTGAGACATATAGTTCTTCGTACTAATAAAATAGAAACATTTCGATCTTATCATCCTTCCCAACTCAAAAAAAAAAAAAAAAAAAAAAAAATAGTCCTCTGTACTAAACTAAATTCTACTTTTCCCAGAATTTCACCAAAATCTTTTTTTTTTTTTTTTTTTTTTTTTTTTGGAAAGAAAAGAAAATTAATAGAAACTTTTTCAATACTGTCCGTTTCGATACTGATTATTATTAATTTTCTTTTCTTTTCTTTTTCTTTCAAAAAAAAAAAAAAAAAGAGAGAGAGAGAGAGAGGGGGGGGGGGAAGAGATTTTGATGAAATTCTGACAAAAGCAGAATTTAGTTTAGTACGGAGGACTATTAGTTTTTTTTTTTTTTTTTTTTTTTTTTTTTCAAATTATAGCATTGCTTTCAAATTATTCAATTATATTTTCGATAAATGTCCAACTATTGTAAAACTAGTATCGTAAAAATCCATAGATTGAGACGAATAGTCCTCCGTCCTAAAAATAAAATAAAACAAATAAATGTTATCATTTAAAACAACGAATGACACATATCTTTTTTAATAATGATAATAATAATAACAATAATAATAACAATAATAATAATAAACTTCAGTACTATTTGAAATGGAAATGTTTGTCTAATTTCATGTTCATTGAATTATACATACATCATACATGCTTTTCGAAAATAAATATACGGATTTAGAATGTAAGAAATCCATTTCACAACGCTAAATTCATCCAATATGGCAACATTCGATTCATCTAGAAAGAAAGAACATATTTTAACCATTTTAACTTTTAACCACCATTTTAAGCTAGTTTTCCAAGGCGAGTTTAACGATCATTGATAAAAATAAATGAAAGGGACTTGATATTAGAATTTAAAAAAAAAAAAAAAAAAAAAAAAAAAATGTTTCGTCAACAAGAAATGTTTTGGAAATAGAATGGAAAAAAAAAGTTAATCTCATTAGACTAATGTCGTCATTTTTTTCTTATTATGTCATTGAACTGAGCCCACGAGCTTAAATATTGTCCATTTATAAATCTTATTTTATTTTTTATTTCATTTTGCACGCTCGCTTTTTATTTCCTAATTAAAAATTATTGAACAAAAACTTTTTCGAGACTGTCCATTTCGAAACTGATTATTATTAATTTATTTTTCTTTTCCTTAAAAAAAAAAAAAAAAAAAAAAAAAAAAAAAAGATTTTGATGAAATTCTGGCAAAAGCAGAATTTAGTTAAAAACGGAGGACTTTTTTTTTTTTTTTTTTCCAAATTATAACATCGTTTTCAAATTATTCAATTGTATTTTTGATAAATTTTTGATTTCGATAAATGTCCAACTATCGTAAAACTGGTATCGTAAAAATCTGTAAATTGAGGCCAAGGTACCCTAGGTACATTGTACAGTACCTTGTTTACTTAATTTCTGTAGAACGAATGACATTTTTTTTTAATTGATTGTTTTGAGAATATCAGTTTATTATTGATTTTTTAAGTACAAAGAATAGTTTTATTCAACTGCTTACAGAATTTTCCTTAAATAAAGTGCATTCATTGACTAGAACCTGCTTTTGTGTATACAAATTACTTTCTATACACAAAAATGTCGACAGCATTCATAATAACATAATTACGGGCTCTATCATTAACTTCTTTTCAAACCTCGATGTTTGTAAATTATATATAATGGACAAAACCTTTGTATTTCTGGTCATTTGAATATAATTTTCGTAAATATCTCCAAAACAAAAAGTCACAGAAAGCCTAAAAAGGGAGGTGCACAACTAGATATTAAGACAAACCTATATAGCAAATTGCAACGTTCTAAGCTCAAACGTTTTTGAGATATGGAAGATACACACATACACACACACATACGTACATACAGAATACAAACGTCACGAAAAATCGTAGAAATCATAAATATAGCTAAAAGGGGAGCACGTGTCAGGACCAAAGTTGGAGGTGTACAACTAGGGATCATGAAAGTTACACATATATATATTTGCAACATTCTATGATCTTTCGTTTATGATCTATTCGTGATACAAAATCCATTTTGCAAATCGGGGTTGCAATACTTTTTTATACCTTGTATAAGAAAGTATTGCAATCCACTTTTAATTCTTTATACCTGGGGTGATCACAAACATTTTGATATTTATTTAATCTTTTACTGATCCCCTTTTCCTCTTTAAGACAAATCTTTTGTGGAAATATACGAGGTATAATAATACGTTCTTCATGCTCTTAAAATTTCAAGATGATCGCTAAAGAATTTTTCCAGATATTGGACAAAATATGTAAATTCGAAAGTGTTCAAATACTTTTTGGTAGATAGTGCATCAATCACAAACTGCAGTTTCGAAAGCATAAAGCGTATTGTCATCAGTGCAGAATGACGAGATGGATTATTGCTCTTTTATATATACTCTAAAGTGACGCACTAAGAAGGAGTGGGGACAAAAATTGGTAGATGGGGTGGAATAAGTGGTCCGAATGGGACAAAAATTAGTAGATGTGATGTACATGTGGAGAAAAACAACTGATTACAGTTTCAGAAAATTTGAATGATTTAACCAAGAGAAAGGGCTTCACAAAGTAAACAAGTCAATAACGCGTTGGTCCACTTCTGGCCCTTCCGTACGCAGTTATTCGGCTTGGTATTAATTGATAGAGTTGGCAGATGTGCTCCTGTGAAATATCGTGCCAAATTCAGTCAAATTATTGCGTTAGATTGGTAAAATCCCGAACTGGTTATAGGACCCTTTTTATGATGCTCCAAACGTCCTCAGTGGAAGAGAGATCCGGGGACTGAGCTCAACCTCATTTCACTGAGCCGCCTATTAAGGGTATTTAAAAGTTACTGAAGTACCAGTTGCACGTAGGATCGACGATAATTATGAATTGGTGCTTGATTCCATCAAAACCTGTATGTTTGTCAGTTTGTGTCCAGTTTGCATTACTCCTTCTTGGTGCGTCACTTTTTTTGTTATAGAGTGTAGATAGGTAAATATCAAGTGGCTGCTATTCCGATTCTAACTATTCGCCTCCCTCTCTATGTATAAGAGCAATAATCCACCTTGTCATTCTGCCCTGATGACGATACGCTTTATTCTACCGAAACTGCAGTTTGCGTTTAATATATTTTTGCAGTGACGTTTTCAACAACAAACGCTTTTCCGAATTTTCTGCGCAAAGAGTCTATCTAAGAAATGTAAAATATCTAACCAGATTCTTTTTGGTTATGCCATCAAATTCATATATCGATAGTTAGTTGGAGGTAAACTAAAACGATATTCATCCAAAAAAGTGTTGTATTCATTAACTATTTGAATGAAACATTAAAAAAATTTTATTGCATATAATTCTTGGAAGTATTTTACTTAGTTATACTATGTCCAAGAAAACTATAAATACAAAAGCTTTTACTTGTATAATAAGGTTTAATTAATTGAATTTTTCCCCAGTAAAAGTGAGGAGGAATTGTGTGTTTCACACCAGATTATTATTATTATTATTATTATCATCAATATCGTAAATTATAATACAAATATAAAAAATATATAGTAGTCAGATTAATACGTCTAGGATATTCCATTTTAATAAATGAGGAAATAAAATAATATGCTTATTTCTCAAATAAAAATCTTTTTAAATTTTCCAAATTTAAATCATTCATCATTCATTTTAGTAATATACTTATAATGCTATGATTAAGAAAGTTTCTTTTAATGTTTTTAATCAACAAGGTCAACAAAATATATTTATATATTCTTTTAAAAATGAATTTTCTTTCCGAAATATTTTTACAAAGCGAATTTTTAGCGAGTGCATAGCTGTATAAACAGGTATATCTTTCAACATATATTTCAGTCACAGTAGTTTTCCTGATATTTCTTGGCGTCTATGTAAAAATAATTCTTTTTTATTTTTATTCGCTCCTTCTTTGTACTGAAAGCTTTTTGCTGTTCTTCTACATCACCGAAGGTGTTTGAATCGCCATTTGTGCGTTGTTTATATTGTGTTTAGAGTCCTTAAAACACTAGAATTCAACTTTCCCATTAACCTTTTTGGTGAACTACGAAAATGTCTGTCTAGTAAACTATACACGAAACAACAGATAGAGAATATATAAATATTATTTATAAAATGCAGAAAGCTATGTATTGGAATAGAATTTTTTTTTTCTTAAATAATGAAATTTAAATTTTACATATTTATTCTAAAAAAATTATATGAAAATAATTATAAGATTTAAAAAAAATTATATACTATGTTTTTAAATTTTTTGTTGAATCATAGCTATAGAACTACATTAGCACTTTATCAATGTGTATAAAATTTTTAAAGTGATAATGACGATGACGTCAATTTTTTGGAGATGCATAATTTAAGTTTTTACAATTTTTTAACGTTCACTTTTAATTAAATGTATTTATTTTCATGTCGAACGAAAATGGACTCGTAAATTTTTTTTTTTTGTAGACAATAAAATTATAGCTAATATTTTAATGAATATTTTTAAAGCTATTAGGAGGTTATTGGTTTCATATTTTAATTAATTAAAAGAAAACTAATGAGAAATTCGAAAATCCGGCTTCGAAGTATTGTGTTGTCATCGGGTTCCGATCTATTCTAAAAGTTTCAACTGCCTATAAAAAATTAAAAATAGATTGCAAGATTTCTACCGGACAAAGAAGAATAGAAGTTAATAAAAACATGGTAAAAAATAGCAATTGCTGAATGCGCAATTTATGAGTTGACGACGGAAATTACATGAATAATCTGATCTGTCACTCACAATACTTTCTCTTACCCTGCATTCTAATATTATAAAAACAATTTACAGATTAAATGTTAAGTTAACAATTAATTGAGATTCATTGCATATGAACCTAACTTACAAACAATTTAAAATTAATTTGGGAGCAGTTTCATTTGACATATAATTCTGTGTGTGTATGTGAGGGGATGGGAACTAAGCTCCACTCAACATTCCGTTTAAATATAGTACCAATATTCATAAAGAATTCAATGATATTAATTTTTAAAATTTATTCTAAATTATTTAGACAACTTTCTTTCACCCATGACATTCATCGATACTTATCAATCTTGATAAATTTTTTCAATGGGCAACCCCATTTCGTCAAGTATTTTTTTAGATAATAATAATTTTAAAAAAAAAATGTCTAATAATTTGAACTCCCACTGTATATATCATAGAAGCAAAAATGTAACTTTTTTATAAACGGCGATAATGCAGTAAGTAGTGATATCTGTTGTTCGGTATGCACCTATAATAAATCCACATTTCCCCCCCATAATACTCATCTCATATATCAATTTTGATGCATTTATATATCCTAAAACCTGTCATATTGCCTTCAGGTAATCAGAGTGAAATCGCAGTGTAGCTGCACCACCTATTGGTCGATATGAACCGAAATTGAATCAATAGTTTTTTATAATGGATGATAAGCATATTCTATTTTGTGCACTTATACACTATATAAATTAAAATACAGCCTATACCTTTAATGGGGAAAATTGCAGCACAACAGCGCCACCTTTTGGACATTATGGCCCGAAGATTCATGAGCACCCATTTAGGTCAGGTTCCAATTAAACATAAACTTTTATTATTTTTTAAATTCCGGTTATTGATTCGTAGATACAGAATCCAAAAAAGTTTGGTAACACACATACACAAACTTACAGATATCCAGACAGGCCAGCATTTTCTAAAAATGGTCAAATTGTGTTAAGGACATCTCAAAACTTATAAATCCATACAAAATCAGAAGTGAGAAACTTTCACGAATTCAATGGTTTCTACTTATATACATATTTAGAAGCAAGTAAAAATAAGTCCAAAATTTCAGCACTTAATTTTCGGATTTCATTATAGTTTGTGTAAATTACATTTTTTAAAACACCTACTTCTTATTCAGCGAACTTCTTTTATAAGCACGCTACTTCAAAGAAACATCTAAATGATTTTATATATATCTGTACTTAAAAGTATATACTTCACTTTGTTCACTTATTTAAAAAAGAACATATATCATACATTTATATATATATATATATTAGTTAAGGTAAAGTAGTTACAAAAACTATGAAATAAAATAAAATATTTTCTGTTAATATTTTTACGTTCTTCTATATAAATATAAGAAGATAGTATTCGATTCTTGAAAAATTTCGACCTCTGGTTTTAAATGGATTTATAAATTTTGAGATGTCCTGAACATGATTTTACCATTTTTAAGAAATGTCTGTGTGTGTCTCTCTCTCCATATGTCCCAAACTTTGTGACTCCAGCGTGTCAAGAACATAGTGGACGAAATTTAATCAAACTTGATACTCATTTGGGTTTGACTTAAATTGATACTTACATTTAGGGATCAAGTGCTCATAACAGGTAATATTATCCCATTTTTTCAAAAATTTTAATATGGCAGTATAGGACAAAATTTTGTACAAATGTACATAAGAAGAGTTACTTTTTAATGGTAAATTAAAACTAGTATGTTGCAACCATCACAGAACTTTCTTCTGTATTTTCCTATATAGAAATTCACTCAGTACAAATAATTTATTAAAATTACTTTTCATGATGAATGCAGGCTATTTTCATTCCAGAGAAATTTAACTCAAAAGAAGAAAGTCAATTTCTATGCAGCTACAAATGGCATCCTTAAAAAAAAAAAAAAAAAAAGTAAAGTTTTTTTTTTTTTTTTTTTTTTTTCCCGGACATGTCATTTCTTCTTAAGATATAAAATACAGTTCAGATTTCTGTGTAAATGTTTGTAGATAAAGTGATGTAAATATTGCATTTTATCAAAATGTTTGCCTAGCTATTTTATATTTGTTCGAAATTAAAAACATGCTCGCTTCTTAATGTCCTCAAATAATAATGATAATAGCTGGTAATAATTGTTAGTCTAAGGTCGATAAACTATGTGACTGCCAATTTTAATGCATGAATGTGTAGTTGCTTATTGTATCAACAAAATAAATTGCAGCAAACCAACAAAGAATCTATAATATTAAAACACAAAGCATTTTCTGTAAGACCAAAATCGTACGATCTGTATATGCGCGAGAAAATTTTGAACGAATTCGAAACGGGAATATTCCTTTCTCTTTGTGCAGTGCAATACGAATACCGATGATAGAGAGACGACATTAATATTTCATATGTCTATGGCAGACGCCTAATTAAAGCTCAATCATAAAAATAATTCACACGATTAATTCATTGATTCATACTTTCCAAGGCAGTATATTAAAATAAACCAATTCGCGAATTCTTATCGATTACCGTCATGTGCATTTTCTCCGAAAATTTCCTTACACAGGAAGGTATTTCAGGATTTTATACTGTGGCGCCATCTGTTACCATATAAAACATATATATTCCTAAAATTATTGGTTTAATAATCTTATATATTAAAAAAATTTATGAAAACTAAAGTCAGTCCGTCTGGCCGTTCTATCCGGCCGATTTCCTTCATTTTTTTTTTTTTAATGAAAGGTATTTAGACACAGATATGTCATCAATCATTGAAATTTACTCAACTCCCACCTTACGCAAGTTATACTCAAACGCGATTCTTCCCTGTACATTTCTTATGGGACACATTCACTCAAGCAATTCGAATTCTCATAGTTCCTCTTCTAATGAATGGATCTTGATCGTTTCACTCTCAGAACACTCAGTGGATCAAGCTCTTTCTTTTGAGCTATTAACTGCTTAAATCGTTGAGTTTGAGGAAGGTTATGCGTGCACAATCAACTTTACATTCAATGTTTTCAAGAATTTTTCAAGATTTTCCTTCACTCAAACCTCTATAACTAGAGTTCTAATTAACGTAGGCTGTTGACACAAGTCTAAGAAAACTCAGTGGCTCAAGCTCTTTCTTTTGACCTATTAACTGCTTAAATTCGTTGAGTTTGAGGAAAGTTACACCCTCTCATACATAGTCTATCCTAATGCTGCGGAGCAGCACGGGTCCTCTAGTTAGTATTTAAAAGATTTGCGCGTAATACCGTTTTGTTAAATAAATATATTTCGAGTCATGATCTTTGTCTTATGCTGTTTGTAAAAAAAGTATGTTGAAAATAAAAATTAGCGATCAAATTAAAAATATATGTATGAAAAGTATTGATGTGTGCTTTCTTTCTCCATTCTTACCATAATTTATAAATTCTTTATTTTAATTACTCCTCACATTCTTTTGGTCATATTTAGAGTAAAATTAGGAAAAATCTTGGAATTTTATTTTTATTACATGGAGCAAGCTTAAATTTTGTGTATTGAAATTTCATGAAATTTATCTCCCCTTCCCTTCCAACCAAAAAGTAATCGATTACAGCAGGGGGTTTTAAACTGGTTAAGAGCAATGCGAATTATTAAAACAGGAATGTTTAAAACTTTATGCCGCGAAAAGATTTAAGTTGCACATGATCCGTCAAATTTTAACGGGTATTAACTAGTAATAATAATAATAATAATAATAATATGATTTCAATAATTCTCTATAATTTCGAAAATTATTGCATTATTCTAACCTTAATCCCTCGTTGATGACCTTTATGTGTCATCAATTAAACAAATGATAATAAATAATTATACGCACGTTCAAATAATTATACTGCTCTTTACATATATTATTTAATGCACAGTCGGTAACAAAAGTCTCCGAACGCTAGCAAAAATTCCTATGTAAAAAAAGTACACTTAATATAGTTTTTTTAAATAAATCTTTGTCGAATCCTGTTTTTAGACTGACTAAGAACAGGATTCGACAAGGATTTATTTAACAAAACTGATATGAAGTGTACTTTTTTAATATAGGAATTTTTGCTAGTGTTCGGAGACTTTTGTTACCGACTGTACTTATCCGCATTTAAAACAAAATTTCAAGAACAATGATAAGAGATACATAAACTCATTGTGCAATTAAAGTATTCACACGCCGATGGATAATTTATTTAGCTCCTTTTAAATGGATTATCTGAATATATTTTGATAAATTTGTTTTGCATGCATTTCTATTGCCTTTCTTTATTCCAGACACCAAATTATATTGCTTTTTTTTTTTTTTTTTTTTTAACCTTAGGCCTACTTGTTTTGTTAAGCAAACCGATAAAAAATTGACATTTATTGCCTAATTCTATTAATACTAAATCTTCTAGTCTTTTTTAAATAACTACCCGTAATTTTTTAGCCGGATAATTTTGTTATGGGAATTAATTAAAAAGAACGAGGACATTAATTTTATTTTGTCATAGCTCTACTCCTTCAGCGAAAATTTCAAGAGACCATGTAATCTGATTACATAGATGAAGCGAGTTTAAGAAAGGAAATATTTTAGAAAGGAAACGGAAGTACTTTCTTTATACTGAGGAAAAAGATATTTAAGGAAAATGTATTTGGGGAAATACTGACAAAGAAAAATGACTATGGTATCTTTTACTCTATTTCTTTCTTTTTTTTTTCTTTTCTTTTTTTTTTTAATGCATTCATTTCCAAATACAAGATATTAGAATTTTGGATATTCGTGTTAATCCACAAATTTCTCTTTTAACCAATTTTAAAAGGTTTGAATTAATTTTAATGTCCTTTTCAAGAGTCCCATTAACTAACTAATATTAAAACCCGAATAAACTATTTTGCACTGAAAACGGTACGCTTAAGGCTACCGAAACAGCTGTATGCATCTCAAATATTTTTCTTTCGCGTTTCTGACGTAGTAGTTTATTCGGGTTTTAATATTCCAACGCCAAGTCTCCTGTTATTATTAACTAACTAATAGTCTAGCAGAATCCCTGACAAAATTTATTTAAATACTAATAAAAATGAATAGAAAAATGAGTTGTCTTCTTTTTTAACACTTTTTCCGAGAAATTAAAAAAGTTCACAACAGTTTGCTGGTCAGTTCGTGTATGTTCATAATGTTTTGCCAGGTTGTTCAACTGTATGCGCTTTTATTTCCATAAGTATTAGAAAAACTTGAATTTGATATATGTTATTGAATTCACAAACCTTTTCATTACTTCTGGTTTGTGAACTGTGACACGTAAAAGAATTCGAATATATCATGGTATAGAAAAGGCATTTTTAATGCATATCTTAATACGCTTATACACTGTTAAAAACTAGTTGATATAAAGAGGCTCAGCCCAGTTCCTCATCATGTACATGTCTTCAAAATTTCTAGTACAAGACATACTATATTAATGTTAAGAGAAATGAATTTGATAGATCGCTTGAAACGGTGACAGACTGAAATGTCCCACATAATAGCCCGCCACCGTTTAGTTCAATACATATACCCTAACTTAATTTGTTAATTTATTTTGTTGTAATTAGCTTCATAGTTTAGTTTTTATGCAATTCCATACTACTTTCAATGCAAAACTCCCCATAAAGCAAATTTATACGAAATACTGCTCTATATTTCTATATTAAGAAATTCTGAAATTTCCAATGACATATGAAATTTTCAAATTAAAATATAAGCTAGTATCATAAGCTAGTATCTAGTATGTTCAAGCTAGCATCATAAAAAGTATTTTAAAAGTTGGCCTAGCACCTTTACGATGAAAATATCTCTAAAAATGGATTTTTAAGCGAAATTTCTCCCTATTCTGCCATGTTAACGGCCCTCTTCACTTACCGCCGCTGGAAGCCCGAGACAATGTTAGTCTATGGGGAAATTTTCTTTACAAATAATTTATTAACTATGCATATTTTTAAATTCTGTTTTCACTTTCAGAAAATTCCCAACTGTTAAATTGACGGACTTTTTTTTATTTTATTTTGTAATTACAAAATGAAAAAATTTCACATATTGAAAATTTGTATTTTGCAGCTTCAAAATAAAATATAAAAAATTAAAAAAAATACATTTTTTAAAAAAGGTCCGTTAATTTAACAGCTGGGAATTTTCAGAATGTGAAAACAGAATTCAAAAATATGTATTAGTTAATAAGTTATTTGTAAAGAAAATTTTCCCATAGAATAACATTAGCTTCGGCTTCCGGCGACGGTGAGTGAAGCGGGCCCTTAAGCGTAAATTTCAAATAACTTACTAAATTTATAAATTACAAAATTCATAGTTAATTATATTCATTCCAGTATCCCAAATGACATTTTTAAAGAGGTTTGATATCTTTTCGATAAAAATATTCCTAAAAATGGACATTTATTACCCTATTCTGCCATGTTAAGAAATTTGTACATTTCAAATAACGTACGAAGTTTTAAAGTTCGATTTTTATAGTTAACGGTCTTCATGCCGGCATTATAACTGATATTTTAAATCTAGTCTGACATCACCACAGCAAAAGTATTCCTTATAATGCACGTTTAAGCGATAGTTTGCCCATTATTCTCTAATATTAAGAAAATCGTAAATTTTGACTTATTTACGAAGTTTTTAAAATAGAATGTTGCAAATCAATAAAGTTTTTGACAGTATCTTAAATAAGCAATATTCTAAAATTGTATCAACCTCTCTGCGATCATTTGTTCTTGAAATATTGTGTACACAGACACAAAATAACTAACACACTAACAAACTAACAGCCACCCTACAGACAGACACGATACCAGTTTTGTTTTTTTAGGATTCCTCACACCTAAAAACGTAAACAAAACTTTAAAAAAAAAGAAAAAAGACAGAAAGATAGAGGTTTAAAATTTTCACAAACACGTATTCCCCATATCTAGTATCATTAGGAATTAAAGAAAAGCATACAGAAAAAAAAAAAAAAAAAAAAAAAAGAAAAGAAAAGAAAGAAAAAAAAGAAAGGAAAAAAAAAAAGTTTTGTTGGAAAACAAATTTACTAACAATAAAACAACTAAAAATCAACAAATTTATTTTGTTGATTTTTAGATTTATGTTGTTATTTTAACACTAACTTTCTACAGTTAACCAAACCACTTTGCTTCGCTTGACCAAAAAAATATAGTCGAAAAAAAAAGTCACTGTTATTCAATAGTCTGATAACACTGGTCAACAATGGTTTTGGTGCCGGCAATTTTAACCTATTCCTGGCTATAATTGGGTTATTGATTCCGAAAATGTTTACAGTTTTACCTTATTAGCTCTAATTTTTTAACTTATCTACATTGTATTCCGAAGAAACACATACTTTTAACAATGGGAAGATTGGTCAAATAACTGTGCAGGTAGTGTAGTTTTATGCGCATGTTTCAACCAAGTGCACAAAAAGTAGTGAACATATTCTTCACTAGCTCTTCATTGTTAGGAACCTTATATATTTTCAAAGAAATTATTCACTTCAATTCTTCGCCCCCTTAGCATCATTCATTGAGTTTAATTATATCTTAATAATAATTATGATAAGTCATAATAATATAATAGTCATAATTTTTAATAAAATCACACAATCAACTGTGGAAGAAAATCATATTTATTGAAATTTAATTTTTCCGACTGAGTGAAAATAATGCCTGGACCGGGACTCGATCCACGGATCTTTGACTTACAAGGTCAAGGCTCTACCAATTGAGCTATCCAGGCCGACATCCCGGTCAGCATTACTCACTCATACAACCTTTTAGGCAGAAACAATCTGGTCTATCATTTAGATAGCTCAACAGAAATAAGCCGCAGGAAATGGAAAACACCATTAAACAATGGGAGAATGAAATACAATTTTTAATAAAATCACACAATCATTCACTCAGTCGGAAAAATTAAATTTCAATAAATATGATTTTCTTCCACAGTTGATTGTGTGATTTTATTAAAAATTGTATTTCATTCTCCCATTGTTTAATGGTGTTTTCCATTTCCTGCGGCTTATTTCTGTTGAGCTATCTAAATGATAGACCAGATTGTTTCTGCCTAAAAGGTTGTCTGAGTGAGTAATGCTGACCGGGATATCGGCCTGGATAGCTCAATTGGTAGAGCCTTGACCTTGTAAGTCAAAGATCCGAGGTTCGAGTCCCGGTCCAGGCATTATTTTCACTCAGTCGGAAAAATTAAATTTCAATAAATATAATAGTCATAGTCATTGTTATTGTCATTGTCATAGTAATAATAATAATAGTTAATAACAGGAGACTTGGCGTTGGAATATTAAAAACCCGGATAGACTACTTCGTCAGAAACGCCAAAGAAAAATATTTGAGATGCATACAGCTGTTTCAGTAGCCTTAAGCGTACCGTCTTCAGTGCAAAAAGAATGACTTTTTGCACTGAAGATGGTACGCTTAAGGCTACCGAAACAGTTGTATGCATCTCAAATATTTTTCTTTGGCGTTTCTGACGCAGTAGTTTATCCGGGTTTTTAATAATAATAATTGTTGAAATTGTATTTCAGTCTATTATTTACTTTATGAAAATTATTATTATTATTATTATTGGATGTCAACGTTAGTTAAAAAATATGATACGTGGTCTCGTCTGATCGAGAGCATTGTGTGTGTTAAAAATTTTTAGAAAGAGTAATTTTTCTGGTTTTTTGAGTAGTAGCATTTTTCCGTTGGGGATAAAGATTTTTGTATTTTTCAAATGTTTCCTTTTTGTAAATTATACTTAACGTAGCTGTGTCCTTTTAGTCACTGGACGAAATACAGTCAAACCTCGTTAGCGTGAATCTCAAGGGGAATAAATATATTTTCCTGTTATCAGTAGTTCATGCTATCAGTAACTCAGAAACTAATCTTTATTTTGACCGGGATTGTAGAAACAGTTCATGTTAAAAGCAATTCATATTACGTGTGTTTACCTTAACGAGCTTCGACTGTATATTTATTTAAACGTTCTTTATACATATAAAGAGAGAGCTTTTATGTATAAAGTAATATAAAAAAGTAGTGATTCAATTTTTGTTTTTTAAATTCATCTATGTATAACAACCATAGTGAAACGAAAAAAGCCTGCTAGTTTCCTAATAAAAATGCAATTTTTAACAAAAGATTACTTTAAGTATTTATTGGTCCATGAATTTTTAATTACAAGACATACATTTTGGCTCAACCATTTCCGATAAAATACCGTTGTTTCAACATAATTTAATAAAATAACACACTTCTTGAAATGAAAAAACAGTATGAAATTTCTACTGAAATAAATTTCAACGCAGAAAAAATTTGGACTTTCATGTTCGAAATTAAATCAGGCATTTTCCAATAAATATTTTGACTACATCTTGTTACATTCAGAATTTGAAAAGTTTTCGAAGTGAATACTTCATAAAACAAATATAGATTTTAAAGTTGGGGAACAGAGGCATAAACATAGGAAACAAATAAGTATACGATATGATCGATTTCATCATTTCTATAAACATCAATGGATAAAGTTAGATTGTACAGAAAAATTTGGACAAATAAAAGTCTTCAGAGGAAAAAGGAGAATTGGATTTCTTTTTAAAGAATTGTTTTATCGGAATAGTTTTCATGGTACAAGACAGAGAATATAAATTCGTCATGTAGTGGGAATTGTAGTGGATAAATTTAAAGGATATCCGTTTTTTAATCGATAATTTTAGTTTAAGAATCGAAAAGTTGAAGCTCACTTTCTCCGTCGCAATTGTATTGTTAGTGAAGAGGAAAAAAATGATTGAAAGTCGATTTCCGAAATCGGCAACATAATACAGTTGATATACTTTGATTCGAACTGAGAAAAGTTAAAAATATTTTTCTTAGTTTGAAATTACATTTATCTCCCTTTTAAAGCCAAGATAAATAAAAACAGTGTAAAAATATTATAAAATTAAGCGTTGGATAATTCGCAGATTTCCGTCTTGTGTCACTGTGCAAATTAACATAATGAGCTCTCCCTCTGTCTCTTTTTTTATTATTAAAAAAAAAAATGACAAAAAGTATCATAAGAAAAATATATAACAGAAGTAAAACCGCAGTGTAATAAATTAATGTGTATGTATGCATATGAAATTCAGAGGAGATATAGAGATTAGCAACATATAAAACTAATTTACGTGTATCATTGTAAACTTTACGATGGTACACATACTTATTAACGGTACACTGAAACAACTCATGGCTCATTTTTGTACTATTCATTCGAGAAACTTCTAATACGCATTGGTCTCTTCCTTTAACAATAAGGAAGAAATTCATGTGCACATTCTTTCAAATCGCATAATTTAAATTACCAGAAAGTATATTTGAAACCGTAAAAACAGATGAGCATAAAAATTAAAATTATATGTAACCTGCTGTCGTATAGGAATTTCTAATCATTTTTACGTATATGCTCCTTCAAATTGTGCACATAGAAAGAAGTGCATATATCCATCAGCATGTTTCATCGACCTCCTGGGTTGAATTTGGAATCCATTTACTAAAATTTTCAGTCGAAGTATCATAAAGCTATGATATGCTTTTTTAAAATTAATTTTACTTCCATTTCATATTTTCTTTACATTGTTCTTTCTTTAATTCAAAAATTTTCGTAGCTATACTTCAACCCCAGTAGTGCTAGATAAACTTATATCGAAACTATATTATAAAAACTGTTGCAAAGATAACATGCTTTTCTACATATAAAAAATAAAACAGGTGTTTGTATTCCAAAAAAGTATATATTTTTTAATTGATGAATGTAGACAATGGTACCAGACTGTACAGTCGGTAACAAAAGTCTCCGAACACTAGCAAAAATTTCTATATAAAAAAAGTACACTGAATACAGTTTTGTTAAATAAATCCTTGTCGAATCCTGTTCTTAGTCAGTCTAAGAACAAGATTCGACAAGGATTTATTTAATAAAACTGTATTAAGTATACTTTTTTCATATAGGATTTTTTGCAAGTGTTCGGAGACTTTTGTTACCGACTGTAACTAGTGTGAGTACACGAGAAATGTTTTTCTAAAATCCTATGAATAAAGAGTTTTGCGTTTCTAATATATTATGAAACAGTTTTTTATGTTCTTTATACTACATGAAAAAATAATGAATTTTTATACATTTAAAAAAATCGTCCAGATTAACAATCTACTAAATTTCTACTTGCGATCCAAGTCCTGTTTTATTGAAAAACTTCTCAAACTTCAAAAATTTATGTTATCCATGACACATGCGAGATCTCACAATACCTTACGCACTTACTGCGCAAAAATCTTCCGTTCTTGGTATATTGGCGTAACTCGTTAACCCAGTAGTCTTTAGATCCTGAGATTTTGGCAGCTAACAATAAATTAACAGAACTTTAGGGACTCCATGTATATAACCTTATATCTTATGGAGCCATGGTTTGCCGATTTAACATCGAAAATACCGATTAAAGATGAGATGCGGTAACTAAATACTCCAATATATAGTTCTAGGTTTAAAAAAGTTGGAAAATATATTAAACAACTATTCAATACTCCAAAAAAGGACTGTCTATATTTTAATCAGTAATTAACATAGCTGTGATAATGAAACTTGAATATGGATAACAGAGATTATAGTGTTTGGATGGCCTTTGTCAGATATTGTAAATATATGCAGTTATAAAAAATATACATAGAAGGAATTAATGATATAAATCCGGCCTCATAAAGAAACTTATTTTACTATTTAAATTATAAAAACGCAGTATAAGATTTTACCAGATCTAAATGCATCATGGTTTCAATACGAAACGTATTAGAATCAATCGAGAGGAGGGATTACTTAGAGGTTACAAGGTTAACAGAACAAAGATTACAATACAAATAAACATAGCCTTCAAAGATAAAATTCTCTCTGGTCACCAGTGTTGCCAGATTTTTTATTCAATAATCACCAATAATTTTGAGAAGTGATATTTGATATACATAATAGACTATTGATCTTCAAAGTGATTATGCAAACGTTGCAATTAAAAATTATTGGTGATTATTAAATAAAAAATCCGCCAGATCTGGCAACACGGCTGGTCACTTTGACTCTTGTAAAAATTATTTCTGCCTTTACATCAACAATCTATACTAACTAATTCCTTCAAAATTCATGTGTAACTATACTAAAGTTTATCTATAAAATAACTATAAATATAAATTTCGAAATTTCGTTACAAAGGCTGTTTAGATATAAAAGGAGATTGTTAAATTGCGAAAACGTTGTTAATTCCTTATGTTCAATGAAATTACTTATGCAACAAGAAATTATCAAATTGTTAGGTTAAAATTTAAACTTATAAAGTACATTACTGAAAGACTTCCTCGAATATTCTTAATTTGAATAATAATTACAAATTTACTCGGAAGCAAATTTAAAATTCCAAGTTAAATTCAACATTTTTCGCCCGTGACAGTACCTACAACAGGTACATAACAGAATTCGCTAGGCATTATTTAATAAACGTGGAAGAAATATATTCGTTAAGTTCAAATTTGAAAAGTTGCTAAACGTTAGATGTTTGACCGTACATAACCGACACTGAAAGACAGTGAAATATAATATGTTTAAAAGTTCGAGAGAGACATTTATGAAGCATGTTCTTCCAGCATTAGGATTAAAGTTAGTAACAAATTTTACTTGCAGATCATATTTAAATTTATAAGATTTTATCACGCTACTGATTTGGCCGGATTAGACACAAGTATTTGAGAATATTTTGAAATATTTCACAAAATACGTATGGCTGTAATTAAAGAACGTGTGTTTGAAGCATGCTCATGAAACACTGCTTACTTAGCATATTGCGAAAATAATTATATATGTGGTGAATCAGAAGACAGAAGAAATATTTAAATATTAAAAAGAAAAATTCTTCATATTTTCTATTTGCAAGGACAAGACAATTAATTTTGCAATACAGGTTCAATTTTGAAATTAAAATAGGTATAGCTTAAAGGTATAGCTTATAGGTATAGCTTATTTGAAGCTTAAGTTTCAAATATTTAAAAAAAAAAAAAAAGGTGTGTGTGTGTGTGTGAGACAGAGAGAGAGAGAGAGAGAGGAGAGGGGGAAAAAAGGTGACATTAAATAAATAATATTAAATTCTAAATAAATCCTAAAGTAATAGAATAAATTTGATTTATAAATTAATTATCATATTATATAAAAAATTTAGAATTTAAGTTTACATTTATATTATTATTTATTACTAGAAGTCTTTCCTTGCTTCTCTGATCAGTATACATTAATGAATTAATATATATATATATACACTCCTTCTCATAATTATAAGGACACCCGTTTTTCTATATTAACTAAACACTGAAAACTATTATTTAAACAAATATATTTTTAATTAATTTGAATTCCATTAATAGACCATATTTAAAAAGTTTTATCGTTTTTCTATCTTAAAAAACTTTAAATATGGTAAAAAGATGATTTTTCAGGTGTTCACAATTATAAGGACAGCTCGAATTTTAGTAATTTTTTTCAGTTATTCTTTAAATTAATATTTTATGGGGTCTCTTTTTAGGGTTAAACAGTCAGACATTCTCTCTGGCATATATATATAAATTTTCTTTTAATATTCAGTTTCAATACCATTTCATACAGCATAGATGATATTCTGAATACATTTAAACTATTTAAAATTGCTTTTCACTTGCATGCATTCTTCAAATATGATAAGTTAATTTTTTTTCGACTTTTAGGCCACAGGAAAGGCAATAATACAGAAGTTTTTTTCTTCAAACTATTTCCTATTGCTCTAGAGGTGGAGCAAAAATGTAAGTCTTGTTGAAAAAAATATTATTACCCCCCAAAATCTAACAAAAATCTGATAATTCCACGTTAAAAATTTGCGAATATTCTCTTGATGTTCATAATAATATAAAAATTTACTAAATTGATTCTGCCTTCAGTAGAAGCAGCTCCCCAGAGCACCATAGATCCACCTTTAAAATGCCCGATTCACATCTGCCTTTAAAAAACCTGCTCTATCTTTCGCTATCTTCAGATCATGCCAGTAACTGTTAAAACCATTTGGTTAATCAAGAATAAAATGTTTTTCATCCGAAAATGTAACATTTTACTATTTAATATTGTTTTTATTCAACTTTAACACAGACGTTCTTTCCCCCCATTAAATGCTGATTGATTATTACAGGTTTTTTATTCATTTTAACATATTATTAATTATTTTAAACATGCATAAATGTGGACCCTAATCTTTCGTTAAAAATTACGACCAAATTCAGCAGCAGTCATTATGAGTAGAAGACTAAGAGGAAATATGAGTCTTCGATCTCTGTAAAACAACTCTGATTTTGCCTCAGATCTCTCTTCTATCGAACCAGCAGTTCAACGTTTGATCACATTTCCTTCAGCAATTTTAGACCTTCGAATTTCATTAGAAATTCGGCGGATTGAAATTATCCTTCCACTTAAAAAACACATTTATCATACTTCACTACTTGAACGTTCTGTTTTTTCGAGGAATTATCAGTAATGTCCGTCCAAGAAAAATTGAAGGCTTATATATAAATTAATCTAGCCCAATAGTTAACATATCCGCATGTCAACTGTAATTTATTCGCTAGTAAGTTAAATAAAACGAAAAAATCTGGATTGTCCCTATAATTATGAACATCTAAAAACGTGGAGAAAAAAAGATTTTGCATTATTTTTTATTAATTTTGTTTCATATTAAAAAATTTATAGCAGTTTTGGTTTTTAGAATATTAGATATATTAAGTGCGCTTAGTATAATCTTGTTCACATTATTTTTACATTAGTTATTTCAAAATATAAAGTGTCCTTATAAATATGAGAAGGAGTGTATATAATAATGAGTAATTGAAACGTTTAAACAAATATATTTCTGTTGGCGATTATTTTTGCTACATCCATAATTGAAATGTAAAAGACATTTATTTATTTTAATTTCATTATGCTGATTCAAAATACGATTAATTTTAATCCTGGGCCGGTCCTATTTTTTTGACACCGCTGGGTCAAAATGGCTGTATTTTTTACAAGCATGAAAGCTCTGCTTTTTATTAAAGGAAATGAAATCCAGCATTTAAACCGGAATAAAGTTCTCATTTAAGTAAATTTATATTAACACATTCCATTCAGGTGGACGTTCAAGCTATTTCATGACAAAGTTCTGCCCATTTTAAATTACAATAACTTTTGGGCCAGTGTGTATATGTAAAGTAATATTATGATACAAATAAATATACGATCATAATATATCTGATAAATAAGATATAAATTTATCTACATAAATATCGGCTAGATTGAATTGCTATGGTAGGGAGAAGATAATAGGAGTACACATACATAAAAACTCCATAAAAATGTATGCTCCTCATACAATTTGTAAAACATTTATGTAGCTATAGCAAAAAGTCTGCTCTTTCTTTGAAAAAAAATCATAACAATTAAACAATGGGCTCTTCCCAGTGTCGTCTGCTCAATCACGTGATAGAGGAAAACGAATAGTCGAATTCTGAGAATCGAATTCAATTAAATATTGTTCTTAAGAACAAAAATGTTAATATTTAATTTAAAACAAAATAAAAGTAATATTGGGCATTTGTAAACAGTAGAATAGTTGTATTTGTAAATTTAAGAATTTTTTAAAAACACTTTGTGTTTATTTATTTTCAACTGTAAGAATCGATTTTTGTATGTTCCAGTGTAACTGTTACATTAACTGATCCAGCAATGAATAATAGCTTGTTCTTGCAGAATGTTTATGGATTATAATTTGAAATTTTAAAATGTGTTCATTTAATTTAATTGCATAAAGGTGTTACAACAAGTAATTAACTTAGTTACTGGTCTAAATGGATTTACGCAGTACGATATTGCACTGTCACTGATTTAAGTACCAAAAACCAGAGTATTTAAAATGTTCTTCACTAATATGAATAACAATTATAAACTAAATGATGATTGTAAATGTATACAGCAAACAAAAGATGATGAATAATGATATAAAATGGATTAAAAATGATGATGTATGAAAAAATGACTCAGATTAAATACGATTGATCAAAAATAAGAATAGAAAATATGTTATTTCAGCAATCGCTCTAGATAAACAAGACTTCGTCTGCTATTTGTTTTTCCTCTATCATGTGACCTCTGACGTCAGGTGGGAAGAGTCCATTACATGTAGAGCCATATATATATATTCATGAAAAAAAAAAAGAGAGAAAGAAAAAATTCTTGAAATTTTCTTGTAGTTTTTTAATATATTTTTCCGAGACTGCAATATCAGTGTAGGAATGACGTAGGAATGTTATGCGATACACAATATTTTGCATCTTGTCTAACAAGAAATTTGCACTTTTATTGAAGGAAAAAAATTACTTTATTTTATAAATATGAAATAATTATATCGTAACGTAAGGCCATATTAATTTCCTTATATAACTTAAATCATATTTTAACTTCTGATACTTTTGTGGTTTGTGAGTAGCCTCACGAGTATAATTAGTTTTATTTGAAGTATTTCCAGAATTCAATTAGGTGACACTCTTTGAAAACATAACATACAATCTTACACACAACCCTTAGATCAGTTTATTTCTTTCATCTTCCTATTTATTAGGCGCGCTCATGAAACCCATTTCTAAGCTTATTGACCAATGATTAATAAGGCAAGGGAACGAAAAAATAATCAACTTTAGTCATCTCTACATTGCTGTGAAAGAAATTCCAACTCCTTTAATTAATATGCGGGATAATAAAAAATCTGAATTAGAAATACCATATCGATTGGTGTCTTATTTCTTTTTCGTCGTTAAATAAGAATCGATAATTTAATGATTCCAATAGAAGGAAGTGAATGGATTTTAATTAAATGTCTTGAAAAGTTTTGATTTTAAATGTCGTTAGGAGTAAACATTAAAGTCGGCTGTTTACGTGAGGAGCCTACGCCTGAGGTGGGGAAATTTTTCTCTTAACGGAATTTTCCAATGATCTTGTACCGTATTCACGTCAGTTTTAATCAAAAATGGAAAGGTTTTCTATAAAAAGGAGTTAGATCCAATTTTTGAAAACTGTAAAATAATAATAAAGAATGAAATAAAGTTTATAATTTAAAATTACAAAAATATATTTCTTGATGAATTTAGTAATATTTTAACATTTTTCAACAAAGTTGGAAAGTTATTATGTCTTCGATATGTCTGTCCACACTCTAACTACCGTAAATATTGGTGGAATTTCTTGAAACTGATACATGTTATTAATGTTCACTCTGGTATGTTACTCATTGAAAATTGAGTAAATACTACAACAGGTTTGTATACAGAGATACCCGAAAGAATTCCAAAGCATAGCGTTCTGTGACAGGAATTTATATAAACTATATTTTAATACCTTTATTTTGTTCAAATTATAATGCAATTAACATTTATTATTCATAAGCACAAACAAAAATGCCCACTAAGAAATATAGTATGATTAGCATTAAGATTATTAAAGGAACTGCTGGAATTACATTTTCGTTTATTTTCAGAGTTTTTAACACTTTCTTACATTGTTTAAGCGTGATTATGATTTGAATTAATCTGTCTGTCTGTCTGTCCATCTTACTTCCCGTCTGACCTACTTATTCATCTGTCGTCCTCTAGCGTCCTTACATATTTCCAGAATATCTTGAAAATTATGTATATTATCCATATTCACTGTGTAATGATCTTTATTTAAATCGGTATAATGAATAGTGCGAATCAATATAGGGACAACCAAATCAATGCCATTGCAATGCGTTTTATGAGAGGCATTTGTATGTATCATAATTAAGTAACTTTGTACTGCTCAAATCTTAATGTAATTAACATCTATCGTTCATATGCTAAAGGAAATGTTTTCTGTGGAATATAATTTGTTTAGCGTTAATATTTACCGGGATACACTCAAATATTCATATACAGTCAGTAACAAAAGTGTCCGAACACTAGCAAAAATTCCTATGTAAAAAAAGTGCACTTCATACGATTTTGTTAAATAAATCCTTGTCGAATCCTGTTCTTAGTCAGTGTAAGAAAATGATTCGATAAGGATTTATTTAACAAAACCGTACGAAGTGTACTTTTTTACATAGGAATTTTTGCTAGTGTTCGGACACTTTTGTTTCCGACTGTACATTAAGGGATATAATTGGAAATTGCAGGAATTAAACTACCGTTTGTGTTAGCCTTTCTAATACTCTACAACAATGTCTAAAAATGATTATAAATTCATTTAGTCTATCTGTCTATATTTCGGTCTCTCTGTCTATCTGTTGTATGATCACGTAGGCAAAGTACATTGACAAATAAACAATGTAACAAATACATACATTTGGAAAGTATTGATAATAATCTATGCGAGTTGAATGATTTCTTCTACTTGTTTTATATTATCAAAGCAGTATTTTCATTCACTCAATAATGCCTAAATTGTAGTGTTAATCATCAAATTTCATGCAAACTAGTTCATGTATTCATTTTAAATCTGAAAAAATTGTTAAGTCTGTTTCAAATTATCACAGATACATGGTTAAATCATTCAATTTAGAGTGAGGCTCCAACGTATACGAGCTGGCGCATCCGACAATTTTTTACCTTAGGGTTGTCCACGAGCCCAGGAAGTACGTAGACTATCAAGCGGTAGACAATGTTTCGATCACCATGTGCTACTATACTATTGAGTTACTTATTTTTAATTGTTTTCTGTAATATTAGCTTAACAAAATACGACATAAGAGGTTGTTCAGCAATGATTTGCTCAAATCACTCTCAGAAAGGACACAGTACATCTGTATATATATATAAATTACGTGTCACGATGTTTGTCCGGGGTAAACTCCTAAACTAAGGAACCGATTTTAATGAAATTTTGCACACTGTGTGCAGTTTGGTCCAACTTGAGAGATAGGATAGTTTTTATCTCAATTTATTGTCACAATATTGTTTTATTGCAATTATTTGTTAATTATAGACCTTTATTAAAGTTGCTCCAAAATATCTGTGAGTTCCATTAATTTAATTGTTGCCAAAAAAAGAAAAAAAAAAAAAAACGAGTTCATTTTCTTTCGACATAAAAATAAATACATTTAATCAAACGTGAACGTTAAAAAATTATAAAAAGTTAAATTATGCATCTCACGAAAATTGACGTCATAATCAATTTAAAGATTTTATACACATTGATAAAGTGCTAATGTAGTTCTATCATAGATATAGTAATATATATAGATCTCTCATCCCCATGTTATCGTACAAAGATTTTTGATGCCGAAAAAAAAAAAAAAATAAAAGCTTTGGAAACAGCCATTAAGTGGTATTGAAAAAAAAAAAAAAAAAAAAAAGAAATAAATATGAATTTGAAACTGTATCTGGAGTCTTCCATTCCCCTTTAGCAAATAAATTATTCATACATTTTATTTGCTAAAATATTAGTATGTATTCCCGTGTGTATTCACTCGGGGAAAGACGGCCATATTTTGGTAAAAACGTCGTCTTTTCCCAAATGAAAAGGAATAACTTTTTTCTCCCCAATGATGACTCTATTCTATATATGCTATTAGGTTCTAACAACCACGTGACTTTCTTCTTAGAAACCGTACTTTGCTGAAGGACAGCTCTAATTTTTCCATGCTTTTGGAAGCGTAGTAGTCGATTTTTTTTTATGCTTTTACAAATACATTTACAACACTGTGTTACAATAAATTTTTAACACTATTCCGCAATGGTAAAATGGGTCAGTAAGGTCAACTGTCCCTCAGCATGACGTCATCTGTTAGAACTCTATACTATATCTATGAGTTCTATACGCAAGCGAAGTGTGACACACTGACCGTCTGTGCAGCCAAGAAAAACATTTCCTATGTTAATTGCCCACTGGATTTTTTGTAAGAAATTATTAAAAATCGAGGAAATTTATTTCCCGATTTTAATCCCCATATTTGGGTATAGATATGTATTAGTTATCGCGGGTGTTAGATTGAATTATTTTGCTGTCAAATTGACAAAATTTTAATTTTAAATTTCAAAACTCTGTCGCCTTTGGCTTTTTTTATTATTATTATTATTATTTGGCGATCAAAAGCGTAACACGAAAATATACATGCCAGATGTATGCATTGTACGAAATGTAATATGTATTATTCATTGTACGTATGTATGACATGTAATATGTATTGTACGAAATATTGTTTCATATTATTCATTACCCTTTTAATATAAGTTGTTAAAATAACCATGATTTTTGAAAGGAATTAAATATTTTCGCCAGATAATTTGGCGATATTCTTTTTTTTTTCGCCAAGGATGACAGAAATGAAATCTATTCCGCTGCAAAATATTAGTATCTTACATCAGATATTTTATTTAGACATTTGAAAACAAATTTGACTTCAAACTATGATAGAATATTTATCATTTTCCTTTTAATTAGTATATTATTAGTATATTAAAATTTAAAAGCATGGTATATAAAAAGTTTTTTTTTTTTTTTTTTTTTTTTTAAATCTTATAATTATTCTTATCTTAATCCTCAATGTTTCCCATCTTTATTAACTTGAATTTACTATTAAAATTTTAACATACTCAAAAACTTCTCATCACTTCGTTAAAATACACTAAACTTTTCCAAAATCTTTTTCTATTTAAAATGATACATGTATTTACTTTAAATGTCCAATGTTTCATAAGATTTCCAATTTTAAAGTTTTAAAATATTTATCAAATTTACTTATTTTTCTGGTTTAGCCATATTGTTTTCCTTTTTATAACTACAGCTGTTGCCCTCTTTAAAATATTTAAAATGATGAGGTCATTTTACAGTAAAATTATCCATTATAGCATATATTATATTTCACTCCTCCATAAAAATTGATTTTAAAATCGTCTGTTTCTTTTATACTTTTATTTTAATAGAATTTTAATAGAATTTAATTTATATATTAGTCATTTTAGCAATTTTATCCAAAGTAGCATTAGAAATAATATATATCACTTCTCCATTAAAATTTATAGGACCCTACAATAAAATTAATTTGTGCTTAATATCAACACTACGAAAATTTTTATCAATCGCTTCCAAATTTTGACCTAAGTTTCAAATCTCAACCTTGTGGGTTTTTACATCGGCTACAACGTTTTCGTCTTTGTTCGAAAATAATAATTTGACTGTACTAAATAGTTTACAGCCATATAATTCAACGTATAACTTAGTCACAGCAACGCGTGGCCGGGTCTGCTAGTATGTTTATATTTCCTCTGATCCTACGAGAGGAAGCACATAGCTGCGATAAATGTGCCAAGCTATAAAGCTGGCATATCTTCCGAAGCAAAAAGGTGGCGGCTGATGCCTTGGTCTGTATTATTATAGGGGATAATTAAAGGGGATAATTAAAGGGGTTAATTTAAAGGTACTGGCAAATTCTTTTGAAAAGTACTCAAACTGAAATTTTACACCTGGTCAAGGTGTTAATACTTTCGAACAGAACTTCCCCCCACCCTCACCTCCATCCTCAGGGAGTGAAACGTTACTTTTACATATGCATAACATTCACTCTGGTTGGTTATTGATACTATATTTTACGTAAAAAAACTGTTTGAAAATAATCATCATAGTGTATATTTATACGAAATTTTGTCCTATGCAGCCATATTAAGCATTATGATAAAATGGGACGGCAGCGCTACCTGTTGAGCAATATGCACCGAAAGATGAAAGGCTCAGAATTATAACAATGTTCAACAAAATATAAGTTTTTTTTTTTTTTTTTTTTTTTTTTAATGAAACTTTTTGCATACCTTTCTAGATTTATACATCGGCATAAAATTGCATTCATTTTAATAATGTCCTGCTTAATTATAGACGCATAGATTTACTTCGCTGATAAATTCACTCCACATGTTTGACCATTTTGCATTAATTACTTATATCATGTTTGATCATTTTGTCCAACCAAACTTGACTGATTATTATTTAGTAATTTCTTTAATGTCAGAATCGCAATTAAAACTTAATGCATGCACAAGTAAGAAGCAAAATAAGGTGTTAATCGTGAAACCATTAAATTTATAGGACTCTGATTTGCACATTTCTTGTTAGGCATTCGCGCAGAGGTCTCCATCGACGAAAAATTTAACTTTTTTTTTTTTTTTTTTTTTTTTTACCGCTCCTCCCCCCCCCCCCCCCAAAGAAAAAAAAAAAAAAAAAGAAAAAAAAAAAAAATTAATTAAAAACAAAAAAAAAATCTCCCTTCATGAGAATAATTTTTTGTAAACCACGTTGAATTCTACCAATTCTTTCAATTTTTATGAATTTTTGAAATGCCTACAGACTTATGGGACACCCGGTATTATATAAAGACAGATAGATATAAATATTTGCTGTAATAGTTCGCATTCCATTCTACCTAATAATAATTATTTCATAGAATTTGTATCCCTTTACTTACAAAAGTGAACAAGATTTATTAGATCGTTTGAGTTTAAAACAATTCGAAATTTCTGCTTCATTAATCTGAAAATAGCGATAACAAATTCCGAAAACAAATCGAGCATTGGTTTATCTTTCATAATCTCGAAATAGATGAGTTTTACTTGAAATTATAAAACAAGAGTTTTAGTGACTTAGGATTGCAGTTCAGAATTATTTTATTTAAATTACAGAATTAATTTTTTTTTTATTCTTTACGAGGCAAGTTTTTTTAAGCTAAAAAAAAAAAAAAAAAAAAAAAAAAATTATTTTGTATATTATTTTGCAATAGATTTTGTTACACACGTATCTAGTACTAATGCTTTATTTTTTTCCGTATTATTTTGCTTACTCGAATTAAACTGAAGAAACAAACCACTTTTAATTAAAATATTTTTGTTTCCTTATTGGTCGTAATCGATTAGTTACTGAATTGTCATCGGTGTTAGAGCAAGTTACCCATCGATTTTTTAAAAGACATAATAAATGGGTGCATACAAGAAAATAATCGATACTT
This sequence comes from Salticus scenicus, assembly GCA_963930645.1. Classification (NCBI taxonomy): domain Eukaryota; kingdom Metazoa; phylum Arthropoda; class Arachnida; order Araneae; family Salticidae; genus Salticus; species Salticus scenicus. Next base: position 396,522,752 of record OZ005648.1, read on the forward strand.
TTGCAACAGTTTTGAAAGAATTTCACATTTAAAAATGACTAAAAACACAAACTGCTTCATGTTTAAAATGTGTATGCATTAATTCGTCACGTTTATAACACAAAAAAGGGGTAATTTTTCTCTCATTCGAAATACAATATTCAATTATATGTTTTGTTTTATCAATGTAAAAAAAAAAAAAAAGCAGACAAAAAATGAAAGGACAGGCAAAAGAGAAATGCAGTCAGCAACAACAACAACAAAAATAAATTTCAGTTAAACAAAAGGGAAAAAAATGTAAACGGAAGAATTATTTTTATTAATTGGTGACAGTCCATGTTTTGATGTGGTCAGCAGCAATTAACGTGCTGCTAGGGTTTTCATGAGTACCAAGATTCTCGACGCCATAATGGCCATGAGATTTCCCTAAAATTATTTATTTATTATCCCTAAAATTATTATAAAATTATTATCTTGAACGAAGCTTCAATTCCTGTACCGAACTGAGTTCGGTCAATTGCGACCATGTCACCTATTTGGTATTGCAGGAGCTTTTCCCTATGCTTATTAAATGTGCGTTGGTTGATTTTACCATGTTTTTATTAACTTCGATTCTTGTGTGTTTGTTTGTGGGTTTGTTTGTGGGTTTGTTTGTGGGTTTGTTTGTGGGTTTGTCAGGGACAAATCTTGCAATCGATTTTTAACTAACTTCCCGACTAGCTAGGTACTTGAAATTTTCAGGACAGCTCACAACACGGTGACAATACATTTTTCTAATAATTTTAGTCAACTATTTCAAGTCCCGCTGCCTTTGGCAGCGCTTATATGATTCGACAGAAAATTTATTTAACTAACTTCCCGGATAGCTAGACATTTGAAACTTTCAGAATAGTTCAGAACAGGGTGAAAATGCATTTTCTTAAAACCTTTTGCCAACTGTCTTGGGTTCCCGCTGCCTTCGGCAGCGTTATCTGTACAAAGCTTGCAATCGATTTTTCACTAACTTTCCGACTAGCTAGACATTTGAAATTTTCAGGACAGCTCACAACACGGTGACAATACATTTTTCTAATAATTTTAGTCAGCTATTTCAAGTCCCGCTGCCTTCGGCAGCGCTTATATGATTCGACATAAAATTTATTTAACCAACTTCCCGACTAGCTAGACATTTGAAACTTTCAGAATAGTTCAGAACACGGTGAAAATGCATTTTCTTAAAACCTTTAGCCAACTGTTTCGGGTTCCTGCTGCCTTCGGCAGCGTTATCAGTACAAAGCTTGCAATCGATTTTTCACTAACTTTCCGACTAGCTAGACATTTGAAACTTTTAGGACAGCTCAAAACACAGTGACAATACATTTTTCTAATAATTTTAGTCAACTATTTCAGGTCCCGCTGCCTTCGGCAGCGCTTATATAATTCGACAGAAAATTTATTTAACTAACTTCCCGACTAGCTAGACATTTAAAAGTTTCAGAATAGTTCAGAACACGGTGAAAATGCATTTTCTTAAAACCTTTAGCCAACTGTTTCGGGTTTCCGCTGCCCTCGGCAGCGTTATCAGTACAAAGCTTGCAATCGATTTTTCACTAACTTTCCGACTAGCTAGACATTTGAAATTTTCAGGACAGCTCACAACACGGTGACAATACATTGTTCTAATAATTTTAGTCAAATTTTTCAAGTCCCGCTGCCTACGGCAGCGCTTATATGATTTGACAGAAAATTTATTTAACCAACTTCCCGACTAGCTAGACATTTGAAACTTTCAGAATAGTTCAGAACACGGTGAAAATGCATTTTCTTAAAACCTTTAGCCAACTGTTTCGGGTTCCTGCTGCGTTCGGTAGCGTTATCAGTACAAAGCTTGCAATCGATTTTTCACTAACTTCCCGAATAGCTAGATATTTGAAACTTTCAGGATAGCTCAGAACACGGTGGCAATATATTTTTTTAATACTTTTAGTCAACTGTTTCAGGTCCCTACTGCCTTCGGCAGCGTTCATATGATTCAACAGAAAATTCATTTAACTAACTTCCCGAGTAGCTAGACATTTGAAACTTTCGGAACAGTTCAGAATACGGTGAAAGTGCTTTTTAAAAATATTTTTATCCAATTGCTTCGGGACCCTGCTGCCTTCGGCAGCGTTTCCAGTACAAAGCTTGCAATCAACTTTTAACTAACTTTCCGGCTAGATAGCCATTTGAAACTTTTATAATAGCTCAAAAAAAGACGATAGCAAGGAATTTTTTTAATACTTTTATCCAATTGCTGGGGTTCCGGCTGATTTCACTAGCGTTTATATGATTCAACAGAAAATTAAAAACCATGGTTTATAAAAAATTTTTTATCTTATAATTATTTACTTTCCGAACACTATAGTGAGGAAAGTATTTTAATCATGTCAAAAATCCGAATTTGAGATTTTGATGTTTCTATACTTTTCGAGGTCCCCTGAGTCCGTTTCCACTATTTTTACGATGATGTATGTATGTGTGTGTGTATGTGTGTATGCGTGTATGTGTGTATGTCTGTGAGTGAACACGCTAGCGTCTAAACGCTTTGTTCGAATATGCTGAAAGTTGGTACGTATATTGTAAGTCACCATAGTACGAACCCTATTGATTTTGGCGAATCTACCACTTATAGTTTTTTTACAGCGACATCAGGAAAAATTCTTTATCATTATGGCCTATGGGGCCAAATTTTTAAAAGTGCGATAGCGTCTAAACGCTTTATTAATCTGAGCAAAATAATTTTACACATATTATAGGTCACCGTTTCACGAACTGTTTAGATTTTGGTGAATTTAGCACTTACAGTTTTTTTACAGGGGCACAAAGAAAATTCTTTATCATTATGGTCTATGGGGCCAAATTTTTAAAAGTGTGATAGCGTCTAAACGCCTTATTAATCTGAGCAAAAAATTTGTACACATGTTATTGGTCACAGTTGCACCAACTGTATAGATTTTGGTGAATTTAACACTTGCAGTTTTTTTACAGGGACACAAAGAAAAATGCTTTATCATTATGGCCTATGGGACCAAATTTTTAGAAGTGCGATAGCATCTAAACGCCTTATTCAATTGAGCTGAAAATTTATATGAATATTATAAATCACTGTTGCACTAACTATAAGCATTTTGGTGAATCTAGCATATATAGGTTTTTACAGGGACACAAGGAAAAATTCTTTATCATTATGATTTATGGGCTCAAAGTTCAGTAGCGTTCAATAAAACATCGTGTAATATATGGAGAAAAATACTCAAACACTCTATTACGGTTTCCTCTCTTTTGTTTGTTTAACAACTCCTCTTTCTTTACTTTATCTACAAAACTGTTAATTACTCAATGTTCGGAAAGTCGAGTGGAGTCACTCAAGATTTTTTTCATTTTAAGGATATTTTCCTAGGCAGTTGAACATAGAGTCTCTCTTTGATCCATAAAGGAATTAATGTGTTCATCTCGTATAAATCGAAGAATGTGTGAGACTTCTTTGACTCTAGAGAACAACAGTAAATAACTCAAATGGGAATTGCTTGGTTGTGAGGCTGATGGTACTGTGCAAGTTCGCAGTTCAATTTAATGCAGGTGGGTTCGAATCCCACTTCTGAAAAGATTTTGTAAAGGATTAAGAGGAGAAAGTGAGATTACCTATTATTTATTGAAGAATAAAAGGGGCTAATTACAGGTGGGGCTCAGATTCAAAATTATAATTAAGCAGAACAACATCTCGGAAGCAGGCAGCATTTAGCAGCGAAAGAAACACGTCTCCCCACCTTAACAACTCTGCTCGTTTTCAATTTTTGTTTCCCTCTGGGTAATTTCAACGTTATGCATTTTTATGTGTTTACCGATTAAGCGTATAATTTATTGTTATATGTGTTATCTTACATATTTTAATATTTTAAATAATTTTATTGTACATACGGTTTCTCAATTTTATTATAATGGGCTCTTCCCACCGTCGTCTGCTCAATCACGTGATAGAGGAAAACGAATAATCGAATTCTGAGAATCGAATTCAATTAAATATTGTTCTTAAGAACAAAAATTTTAATATTTACTATAAAATAAAATAAAAGTAATATTGTGCATTTGTAAACAGTTAAATAGTTGTACTTGTAAATTTAATAATTTTTAAAAAACATTTTATGTGTATATTTATTTTTACCTATAAGAATCGATTTTTGTATATTGTAGTGTAACTGTAACATTAACTGATCTAGCAATAAATAATAGCTTCTTGTGGAATGTTTATGGATTATAGTTAAAATTTTTAAAATGTTTTCATTTAATTTAACTGCATAGTGTTACAACAAGTTAATTAACTTAGTTACTGGTCTAAATGGATTTACGCAGTACGATGTTGCACTGTCACTGATTAAAGTACCAAAAATAAACATGTTCTTCATGAACATCAATAACAAACATAAACTAAATGATGATTGTAAATGTATACAACAAACAAAAGATGATGAATAATGATATAAAAGGAATTAAAAATGATGATTTATAAAAAATAACACAGATTAAATACGATTGATCAAAAATAAGAATAGAAAATATAATTTTAATCACATTAAAAAATGAGACAGATAATATACATTAAAAATATACATTTTAAAATATTAAAAACACAAAAACATAAATTTAAACGTTTCGAGCCTTTTACAGGCTCCTCATCAGTAAAAACATCAAGTGCAAATGATGAGATGAACAACAGACTTTCATTATGTGAGTACAACGTATTCATCAGGAACTGCGCATGCCTCATTAAGTGGCGATAAATGTTGATTTGTGTACCAGCCCTCCAGGAAAATTCTTGAGTGATAATTTAAACAATTAGATACGATTATTTTAGTACTGTTAAAATCAGGTAAATGGTCTGTTTCTACGGCATGTTGTACTATTTTTGAACGTATATCACGGTTTTTGAAATTTGTTTTATGTTCCTTAATTCGAGTATGAAAAGAACGGCCAGTTTGACCAATATAAACTGAACTACAAGATTTACAAGGGATATTATAAATAACACCTGTACGGGAAAAAGGGGGGATAACAGTTTTAAAATTAGAAAGGAAATTACGAATTAGAAATTGAGGTTTATAGGAAACAGATAAATTAACAGTGCGTAAACAAATTTCAAAACAAAACAAATTTCAAAAACCGTGATATACGTTCAAAAATAGTACAACATGCCATAGAAACAGACCATTTTCCTAATTTTAACAGTACTAAAATAATCGTATCTAATTGTTTAAATTATCACTCAAGAATTTTCCTGGAGGGCTGGTACACAAATCAACATTTATCGCCACTTAATGAGGCATGCGCAGTTCGTGATGAATACGTTGTACTCACATAATGAAAGTCTGTTGTTCATCTCATCATTTGCACTTGATGTTATTACTGATGAGGAGCCTGTAAAAGGCTCGAAACGTTTAAATTTATGTTTTCGTGTTTTTAATATTTTAAAATGTACACTAAGCGACAAAAAAAAAAAAAAAAAAAAGCCGCACTGCAGAAAAAATGACTTATAACTTTTTTATTTGTAATAACTTTAAAATTAATGTTTGAAACAAATAAAACTGTCTTGTTTGCATAATACCAAAGGTATGAAATGATACCTATGTATATTTTCGATTTAATAATTCGCTTTATTGTACTTTATGAAGTAATTTAAAAATCTGCATAAAACTTTCTTTTTGAACATAATGCAATAACTATACACTTTGCATTCTATTATGATTTATTATATGAAATAAACAAGTTATATTTTAATATATGAAATAAAACTATTTATTTGTTAGATCTAAGCAATTTTTTGTTAAAAATATGTATTCTGCATTGGGTTAATTCCACATTTATATGGAATTACTGCATTAATGCGCAATGGCATAGTTTATACAGTGTTTTAATATAAATGTCAGAAATTTCAATGTGCCAAATATCACAAATAAATTTTTCTAGTTCTGGCAGAGTTATAGGCTGCAAATTTCGAATCCTCTCCCCTCTCCCCCGCCTTTGTAGCTATCAGTTATAAAGTCGTCAGTTATAAATGTTTCGTCTATAAAGACGAAACATTTTCGAGCGGATCGCGATTTTGACTATTTCCATGTCTGGTAAAGAAGAAATTCTACTATATCCTTTGCAGTATTTAACTTAAAGTGAAAAAAGTATGATTATTTACAGAATTATAGGTTCTCATGGGAATGTATAAGAAATTTTGACAATTTGAAATGAATAAACTTACCACAGACGCCGTGTAGTAAGGTGCCTTATTATCTTCAAATGCTGTTTACGGAAATGTCTAAGATACCTCCAAAATAGTCGGTCAGGCACCACTTTTATACAGATTGTGTTTTATTTCGAGTTAATTGATCCCTTGAGCATAAAAATTTCCCCGAGTGTTTGAAAAGTTATGCACCTCCGTACCATAATGTACGGAGAATGTGTCACTGTTTTAAAAGTGCGATTTTCATTAAGTCGGTCACATTTTCGTCTTCATTCTAGCTTTTTTCAACTGAACGAAATAAAGAAAACTTGATTCATCAGAGAAAACCAGTTGAGCCTAATAATTAACTGATAATGTTTTTAAATTTTGGTCAACTAAAGTATTGTTTTTTCTAATTTTTTTCCTTAATAATGGCTTTTTTCGCAGATCTTCCGTTCTTTAACCCGCTTTGTTTAATTGTTCCCGCATTGTTTTTGAAGAAAGTAATTTACTATACACTTTTTAAAAATCTTTTTTATGTTCTGAACATGATACAAATCGATTTTTTAAACATTCGCATTTTAACTTGCGGTTATCTTGCTTGGATGAGCAACATGACCGCCTAAAGCCAAATTCCCAGTTTAAACGGCCAAAAAAAATTTTATTTTGCTAAAATTCATTTTACCAATATTTCGTTAGCATTTAATTATTTTTCCATCTCACGTATTAAAATATTTTTTGATTTTCATTTAAAAATTAATACTTTTTGTGGCATCGTTAACTGCCTTATTCTTACCATTTTTGAAATAAATTCTAAAATTACAATTTTCCTGACAATTGCATTTTGTTTTTAACACTAGACTCAAAGCTAAAGTGTATGTGGAGGACAACATAGTAAAATCTGTTCGAAAATTTCCTTTTTAAACGATAAAATTGGCGGTTGTAGAAAGCGAAAAGGAAAACATCCAAGTGCGCCTTTTTTTTTTTTGTCGCTTGGTGTATATTTTTAATGTATATTATCTGTCTCATTTTTTAATGTGATTAAAATTTAATTTTACTACGAGACGTAATGATTTTTAAATATTTTAATAGAAAATATGTTATTTCAGCAATCACTATAGATATACAAGACTTTGTCTGCTATTTGTTTTCCTCTATCATGTGACCTCTGACGTCAGGTGGGAAGAGCCCATTAATATTTTAAATGATTTTATTGTACATATAGTTGTCTCAATTTTATTATTTTAAAAAAGGTTTTTAAAGAAATTAGGAGACGTTTTGATTTATAAATACTTCAAGCACTTCATATTGTTACTTTTATCGTACATGTATGCTACGTTTCTAAATTCTAAGACGTTAATTTATAAAAGAGCTTTACGGAATGTCCCCATTAGAAAGTATTTCATAATCTATCCGCGTTTGTAATGATCGATAGATGGCGCTTTTTCAGGTTTTGTTGTTAGTAAATATTATAGCCACGTGTATTTATTATTGTTCTTTTAGTTATTCTATTTAATATTTGTATTATAATTTCTCCGCCATTACATCATGGAAAATTGATTGCTTTTTGAAAAAAATATTTCAGTTTATTCAAAGTTCGATCGGAAGTAGATTTTTAACTGAAGTTGAACAAATATTAGTTTCAAATCATCTGATTAATTCTTTACTTCCATTAGCCGAAGCAACTGAAATTTTAAATTTGTCATTTGGAAATAAATGGAAGCTTAATTCTGGATTTCTTGGTCCTTTCGAGTTACACTGGAGCACACAACAGTATGTGTCATCTTTTTTACCGGATTTATTCATTTTTATTCAATAAATATATGTGAAACTAAACATCGGCATGCAATGGCGGCTTGATGAAAGCCAAATTAAAGCATGTTAATTGTAATTTCACCTTAGCCCACCAGAGGGCGAGCATTTCATTACAATCGCGGATTACACGTACTATGTGCATTTTTTGGAGATAATGTGGTAAGAAGACATAAAATTGATTTGACAAATTGGACACTTTACAATTTTCCTGTAAGAGAAAACTACTAATACATGTGTAAAGATATAAAACAAAGTTTTCATAACGAGCAAAAAAAAAAAAACTTAAATTTGAAAAAAAATAAATAAATAAAATTAGAAATTCTAACTTCTAAACTTTCATTAAATTATTTATTTTAATTTTAATTTATTTTTCGTTCTTGTTTACTATAACGTTTTATTTGTGTATTTATAATCTATTAAGAGCACTTTAAATACACTCAAAATTTAATTTTATTTGAAAGATGTTAAAAATTTTATCTGAAGCTTTTTGCTTTTAAATAGTAAAGCATCATCAGGGATTGTTATTACTCTTTTCCAATGAGCAGTTTCCCACACATGGTAAGCATCCACTAAGAAGCGATTTTACAAAATTCGCCCCCGAAGGGGGGGGGGGGAGGGCAAAACGTGCTTTCACAAAATCCTTTATATCTTAAACAAAAAAAACAGATATCCGTAATTTTTTGCTTTAAAACATAGCTAACAGAAATACCTAAAAATAAATTTCTGGAATTTTGGAAATTCGGTCCACAAGAGTGATTTCACAAAAAACCTTCATATATCAATGAAAAAACAAATAGAAGTAAAATTTTTGCTTTAAAATATAGCTAACATAAAAACCAAAAGACCAATTACTGGAACTTTAGAAATTCGGCCCTTAAGGGTGGACAGGGGGCAAAACGGCATTTCACAAAGACATTTATAACTGAAAGAAAAAAACAGATATTCGTAAAATTTTTGCATTAAAATATACCTAACACAAATACCTAAAAACCAGTTTTTGGAATTTAAGAAATTTAGTCGCCAAGGGGAGGGGCGAACTCAAAACGTTATCTGTATTATATCTTCTATAAAATATAGATATTTCTTCTATAATAAAGATTTAAAATCATTTATTTTAATTTTTAATTGTTGCCAAGGAAGTTTACGAGTTAATTAACCTTTCGGCATATAATAAAATATATTTTCACGCGCATAATAATAATAATAATAATAATAATAATAATAATAAAATTAAATATTAAATTTACTCAGGCACATGACAAAATGACGTCATTAACAAAATTGAATAATAATAATATGAAAGCTAATTCAGATCTATATTAAAGAGCTTTATTAATAATCCTGGGTATTTTTTTTAACTTTTGATGCTGAAGTAGATAGAACATTTTTTACCAAGGAGCTGCTTTTTTTTTTTTTTTTTTTTTTTTTTTTTTTTTGCGACAGCCCCCTTAAGCCAAGTAGTCCATTTAAAAAAAAAAAAAAAAAAAAAAGTGTAACAATTATGCAATTTTCCTTACCCACTATTACTATCCGCGTTTGTAATGATCGATAGATGGCGCTTTTTCAGCTTTTCTTGTTAGTAAATATTATAGCCACGTGTATTTATTATTGTTCTTTTAGTTATTCTATTTAATATTTGTATTATAATTTCTCCGCCATTACATCATGGAAAATTGATTGCTTTTTGAAAAAAATATTTCAGTTTATTCAAAGTTCGATCGGAAGTAGATTTTTAACTGAAGTTGAACAAATATTAGTTTCAAATCATCTGATTAATTCTTTACTTCCATTAGCCGAAGCAACTGAAATTTTAAATTTGTCATTTGGAAATAAATGGAAGCTTAATTCTGGATTTCTTGGTCCTTTCGAGTTACACTGGAGCACACAACAGTATGTGTCATCTTTTTTACCGGATTTATTCATTTTTATTCAATAAATATATGTGAAACTAAACATCGGCATGCAATGGCGGCTTGATGAAAGCCAAATTAAAGCATGTTAATTGTAATTTCACCTCAGCCCACCAGAGGGCGAGCATTTCATTACAATCGCGGATACTTTCTTGTAAACATTTTTTCATTTTATTCAAGGAAAGAAAAAGGGGGGGGGGATGGTAGTAAAATCAAATCATACATCATTTCTAGAAATGGAATTCTAAAGAAATATCGAAGGTACTCTAAAATAATTATTATTTATGATTTCTGATATTTGTTTAATCCTGTGTTAAGTCATAAATATAAACAAGGTGCATGGATTTTAAAAAATGAATTTACATCAAAAGACATAAATAATGCTCTAGTTTCAGATGTTAAATAAGAAAATTTATTTTTGGCTTTTTTTTTTTTTTTTTTTTTTAATCTTATGAAAATTATTACATGTATAAAAAATGTATACGTTTAAAAAAGAACATAAATTATGTGTCCCAATGAGACATCTTTTTTTTTGCAAGTGTTTTTACTGTCATTAATTGTTATTGGCTTTCGGAGATTTTTTATTTTTAGTAATGAGTCGAGAAATTTCTTCAAAGATATAACTCAAAAATAAAATCAATATTGTTTTTATATAAGTAGTTTCCGTAAGAATTCGAAGTGATAATAGAAACCGTTATAAAATATTCAGGACAAAGCATAGTCGTCATATTTTTAATGCTAGAAAACCTGAATTTAAGTTTCATAGACATTTGTATAGACATAGAGACACCGTATATGTGCCGGATGCACGGGTAACAAAAAACATTAAAGTGGTTATGATAGGCGAAAGTGACTGAAGGAAGGTAAAATCGATATTTCAAACCGCAACCCCTTTTCTTAACACTTTCCAGTTGAAAAGTGGTTAGGACTTCGGTTAGTCTATCTGTACGACTCTCCTTTTGTCTGTCTGTCCACGCTCTAACAACCGTAAATGTTCATGAAATTTCTTGAAACTGATATATATGTTATTCCAGTCCACTATGGGGTTTTCCCAATTAAAAATTGGGTAAATACTGTTTAAAATATTAAAATTACTTTGTGCCCAAAATTCATCCCGTTCAAAAACTTTTTACTTGTTAACCCTTTATAGCGCACTACCCTTTAAAGTTGGAATTTCAATAAAAAAAAGTTGTAGGCTATCTACTTAGGTCTAAAGGAGTACACAGGTATAATTTTGTAAAGATAGTATTTACCGTTTTGAATCTGTGGGTTTTCCATCAGCGGGAACACTGCGCCACTAGAGCTCTGAAAAGTGCGTCTAAGAGCATCACAGTGAAGCGCGTAAATGAGTAGAAGATTTTGCATATGAATTAAAAAACACTGTATTATACCTGTGTAGTAGATTCAGCATGACCCATGGTGCATCACGAGGAGGCCTGCTACACTACACCACAATCCCCCTCCTTCCCCCCCCCCCCCCAAAAAAAAAAAAAAAAAAAAAAATAATTATATGACTTTTTTATGAAAAAAATTGATGTTTACAGTTAGTATACATATATACAAGTCCTATAAGAAAAAAATATTTGCAATTAGTCTATTTTTTAGCTTCATGAAATTTTTGGAAGCATGTCACATTCTTTTGGTAGAAGCACAAACCAACATTGCAGGTTTTGCACATGAAACTACTGTTGTGAGTTTTTTTTTTTTTTTTTTTTTTTTTTCATAAACAACCAACCCTCCCTCGCAGCATCTGATAGCTTGACGTCATGCCCTCCAAACAGAGGAAAACAGAGTACGTAAACACAGCTGTCTTCTCTCATCATTGTTTTCGGTTGCATAATATGAAAAGCGCTAGTGTCGCAGTGTTCCAGGAGATGGAACACCTTATTTTATTCAACGATTTCTCGTATGTTTCCTGTATAAAAAAATTAAAAATAATGTAGAATAAATAATTTAGAGTACAGCCAACGATATAACATAGAAATCTTTTTTCAAGCAATCTTTTTTGTATCACAAAATTTATATACAAAATTTCTTGTAAATACGAGGATTTAAAATAACGCGTTCCAGCTAAATATCATGGATTGCCTTGTGTAGTGATGCAATCTATGGAGGAAAAGGAAATTTCAAAGTAAAAATAAACCTATTTTTATGCATTTGCAGTTGAATTTAACGGTTGGAGAAGCTAACGAAGTTAGGTGTTCCACGTAGTGGAACATTGAACGGCAAAGGTTAAAGGTATTTTTTTCTTTCATAAGAAGTGTAACAGTGTACAGGTAGCGGAAATATGTGTCGCTTTCAAGTTGTACTTTGAATCACCTGCATAAGCAGATTTTTATACTGTCGCGCGCTAATTCTATGTAGTTGTAACATGTAATCCCTACTAGAAGGGCGTCTTAAACGCTCTGTATTTTTCTCTCATATTATTCTATATAATATACAGGGTGACCATAATTAAACTTGGCCTATTCAGAGCACTCTGTAGCTGTAACTAAAATGCGGTGTGATGACCCCCCCCCCCTTTCTTCACGGAATCTTGTATCGGGATCTCACGACAGCAGAAACATGACTTGATCGACAGCAGAAACAGGAAGTCTGCACTTTAGAAAATAGTTGGAGGTTAGCGTGGTCTTAGAGTGATACCGACATCATTGACTCCCAATTTCACGCTGCCGTTTGATGGTTCCGATGTCCAGCGATCACGTCAAGGTGGAGCCGACAGGATGGCGCCGAGCTAACGGTCAAGCGACTGTCCGGCGAAAGGTCCTAGGTGTGATCTGGAATCCGGAGAGCCTATGGGGGGCTGAATGCATCAGGGGGTTGACCCCCTCTCTCAAGTCCAGAAAGAGACCGGGAGACGAGCAAGAGAGAAGAGAGGAGATTACCTCTAGATTTGAGAGGATAGAGACAGAACTTGTAGATCTGGAAAGGCAGAGAACCGGATATGAACTTTGTGTTCAATTGCTTATTTTAATCAGGCATGATGCCCATTTACATTTTACTATATATTTTTTGTAATGTAAATATTATATAGTAATATATAGTCTTGTTTAATATTCTATATTAAACAAGAAAAAGCTATTTAATGGCTCTGTTTTATTCCTGCCTAATTTCCGTCGATTTTTACATCTTAGCTGTTTGTGACGCTACCACAGCGGATTGAATCGAAAATTTCTATATAGACATTTCAAAGAATTATCTCAAAGGTTCAGAAAAAAATATAAATATATATAGTATATTACATGAAATTAAAAAAAATTCCACTCTGAGGGAAAATACATCAAAATACAAACAAGCTACAAATTTTAATACAAATAACTTTATTTATGACAGATTTAATTGTTATTTGTTACAAGTTACAGACTGTTAGTTCCCCATCATACTACAGGTATGGGGAACTTAGGTAATCGTGAAAAATTTCGACCTCGGTTTTTTGACTTTTTTATACGTTTTCAGGTGTAAGAAATCCGAAAATGACAAAATTTGTATGGTGTCTGTCTGTAAGGTGTCTGTTAGTGTGTCAGTCCGTTAGTGTGTTAGTCCGGTAGTTTGTCAGTCTGTTTACAGGATATCTCACGAACAAATGATCGCAGAGAGGTCAGATCAGTTTTAAAATATTACTTTCGATACAGGCAAGAACCCTATTCATGTGCAACATTCGAATTAAAAAACTTCGTAAGTTATTAGAAATTTACGATTTTCTTAACATGGGAGAATAAGACAAAAATTCAATTAAACGTGCATTAAATGGAAACTTTTTACTATAAAAATGTCAGACCAGTTTTAAAATATACGTTTTGATGCCGGAATGAACATCAGTAACTATAAATATGCTACTTTGAAAATTTCGCAAGTTATTGGAAATTTATGAATTTCTTAACATGGCCGTATAGGGCAAAATTTCATATAAACATCAATTTTGAGAGATATTTTCATCGTAAAGATGTCGGACTACTTTTGAAATATTATTTAGGACACTGGCATGAATATTAATGACTATGAATTTCTCAATATAAAAATTTCGTAAGTTATTGGAAATTTACGAATTTTTTAACATGGCAGAATACAGCAAAATTTCACATAAACGTCAATCTTGAGGGATATTTTCATCGTAAAGATGTCAAACCACTTTCGAAATATTATTGAGGATACTGGCATGAATATCATAGACTATGATTTTTCCAATTAAAAAAATTCTTAAGTTATTTGGAATTTACGATTTACTTAACATGTCAGAATAAGGCAAAATTGAGCATAAACTTCCATTTTGAGGATCATAAATACATTAGACAACTTCAAAATTACATTTATGATATTTGTTTGAACATGATTGAATACAAATATTCTAATAGGAAAATTTCGTAAATTATTCGTAATTTACGTTTTTATCAACATAGCGAAATTGTAAACTTTTCATATAAATATGAATTTTGAGGATTATTGCATTGGAAATAGTATAGCATGAAAACTAAACAACGGAATTGACCCTGACAAAATAAATTAATAGATTAGAATAAGATAAATATATCGAAGTAAATGGTGGATAACCTATTAGGCAGGAATTTCATTCTGTCACTGTATCAAGCTTTGGTCAAATTCATTTCTTTTAACATGATTATAATATGCCTCGCACTAGAAATTTATGAGAACATAAATATGATGGGGAACTGAGCAGAGTCCACCTATGCCAACTAGTTTATCGATGGAGATCAGATTGTTCAATGTGGGCCCCATCATTAAGTTGTAAAACCTGCAGTCGATGAACACTGTGTTTAACAGCTGATTACAGTTGGTCGCCAGTGATCCTCTGACCATGTAAAGTTATACGGTCCTTCAAGTCAACATTAAACAGCAAAAGTTACAACATTTCTTTTAAAAACCAAACTCTTTAAATGGCCCCATAACCTAAAATCCCACAAATTAATATCGGGGGAACGAGTCGGACAATGAACGGGTAATCACTCTGTCATTTCTAAAATTTTGCAACAGAAAACATTGCAAAATGTAAGAATAACAGCTTTAAATGTCGTATGGTTTGAAAAGGTTAAAATAGACCACAGTTACTTATTACATAACTTTTCAAGCATTTTAACTGCAATGCTTGTTTGTATTTTGATTATGTCCCTTGAGAGCGGAAATTAAAAAAAAAAAAAAAAAAAAAAAAAGAAGAAAGAAAATAAACTGCAGAACCTCTGAGCGCATCCTTTGAAATGTCTATATACAAATTTCCGTTTCAATCCGCATTTTAGTTATAGCTGCAGAGCGCTCTGAATAGGCCAAGTTTAATTATGGTTACCCTGTACATTGCATTACATTAATAATATATATAACCAGAATAAATTAAAGGATCTTTAAATTTCCAAAACCGCTGCATAGTGATGAGCGGCCTCCTTCCGTCTTAGAATCTTAGAATGGATCCTTGTAACAAAAATCTGGTGTGAAACAAAAACATGACTTCCATTATCCACTGTTACACGTATTATATGCATGTTTTGGAATTTTCTGGTAAGAGAAACTTTGATACATGTGTAAAGACATATGAAAGAGAGTTTACATTGCGAGTTAAAAAATAAGAAGAAAAAAATTGGTAGCTTTATTTTTGTAAACATCAATTTCCGAGGTCTAAAACTGATCTACTTAATCAGAATGACTGTTAATTTTCTTTTAATAACCACGTAAAACGTGAGAAAGGATATCTAAAATGTATTTATGTAACAATTTTCAAGAAAATCGTTAGAGCCTTTTTTGAGATACCCAAAACTTGGCATACTGAGTTACTGACAGGAAAACAATAATTACATACAAAAGGATATTCAAAAGGGAGTTAATATGGCGAATTTGAAAAAAAAAAAAAAAAAAACGTAGAGCCGTTTTTAAAGGAACGCACTTGCAAGACCTGAAATTGAGCTGTTTATACAGGACGCCTATCCATTTTCCTGAATTAACCAACTATATCATTCGAAAAAACATCTATTAGAGTGTTTATCTAGCATCTTTGAAAAAAATCGTTACAGCCGTTTTTGAGATACGGACTTACGGTCCATTTTCCAGTTTCCGATGTCCTTTTTCCGGTTTTCCAATTTTCACCGAAGTTTGGAAGATTTATCTGTACACCAGACTTGTTTCAATTCTGATGTTTCGTAGTTCTATCTTTATTAGTTACGGAGATATGATAGTGAGAAGATTCTCCACATACATACATACACACACACACACACACACTTTGGCCAATTGCCAAAAACCACTTTTTTTTTAAACCAGGAGACCTTAAAACGTGTAAATCAGGTAAACACTCGAAATAAAATTTTTGGAAAGAAGACAATACTTCCATTACCTGCGGTAGTCGGGTAATCGAAGTCAAAAAATAGATTAGCACATATATAAAGTACATAACAAACGTGACAAGTCTTTTTCAGAATGACACCACCATGAATTCTGAAGCTGATAAATCTGATATGTTCATGAAATGATTCCACATTATGACGTTAAACGAATATCTAAGTAAGCGGATATTACCTGTATATTTATTAACTGACAGAAATGATATTACGTAAATTTTGAAAAGCAATATTTAAGCACGCGGACTCAGTTCAGTAAAATAATAATAATAGTAAAAAAAAAAAAAAAGTTGGTTTTAAAAATAAAATATTGCTCCTTTTAGAACAAAGTACATTAGCATCGTGAACTACATTAGCACTTATCAATGTGTATAAATTTTTTAAAGTGATAATGACGTCAATTTTTGTGAGTGCATAATTTAACTTTTTATAATTTTTTAATGTTCACGTTGAATTAAATGTATATTTTTATGTCGAAAGAAAATGAACTCGTAATTTTTTTTGACAACAATTAAATTATAGCTAATATTTTAATGACTATTTTTATTGCTATTAGGAGCTTATTATTTTCATATTTTAATTAATTAAAAGAAAACTATTCGAAAATTCGAAAATCTGACTTCGAAGTTTTGTGTTGTCACCGGGTTCTGAGCTACTGTGAAAGTTTCAAATGTCTAGCTAGTAGGGAAGTTAGTTAAAAATAGATTGCAAGATTTGTACCGGACAAACAAACAAACAAGAATCGAAGTTAATAAAAACATGGTAAAATATAATACAATACTAAGTGTCTTTTTCTTTTTCTTTTCTTTTCTTTTTTTTTTTTTTTTTTTTATAAAAAAAAAAGTTTAATAAAAAAAGTTGAATATACTTTAATGACACAAAGAAATGGTTCTCATAAGGATGATAATTTAAGAAAAGAATAAATGATTCGATTCTTAAAGTTACTTTGGAAATCAAATTTCCAAACCAAAATTCTGTAAGTTTTTAAAAAACATGTTATAATACAGGTTTAGATGTCAAAATTATCACCAAATTAAATGCTGACATATAATGGATAATGGAAAATCACGATCATTATTCGCGAAAGAACATATAAGAAATTGATAAGCAGAATAAGAAATTTCCAATAATAGAAATAGTTTTCTTAATAGCAACATTGACATTTATTTTATCATTTTTTTACACCATTAATAACATTTTAATTTTCCCGTGGAAAATAATGTCCTTTGACAGAAAATTAACGTCATAAGAGAAACTTTTTGTACGATGGCAAATAGAGTACCTTTATAATCCCGACGTTTTTAGTTAATAACTTCGTTAATTAAAATGATAGAAATTTCTAAGCAGCTGAAATGCCTTCCTTGAAGTAGTCGGAATCATAGATATAGTAATAATATATAAATTGATTATTGGGGAGAAAAAAGTGATTCCTTTTCACTTGGGAAAAGATGTCGATTTTACATGTGTATCATATACGGATGCTACACTAAACTTTTCGTTGAGACTAATCGAACGGTTCGTGCACAGGGACACCCAAGAGAATTCAATACATTACGTCTATGGGGGAAATTGCAGGTAAGTATAGTTTAATATCTATAGACTGCACTAAACCAAATGAAACGTATATATATTTTTCATATGCGTAAAAACATGTTTCATGTAGAATATGGCATGGAAATCACTCAATGTTCGTTTACTGGGCTACACAAAAGAACTAGATTGTAGAATAATAATGCATGAATATTGATCGAAATGTACTGCAGGTTATGCCGTGTGTTATTAATATAGGATTATGCTTATTTGCACCATGTGTTGTGTACATAACCTTCAGGAGATATACAGGGCTGCCAATATTTAAGCCATAACATTCTTTTTTATTGTTAGTGGATGTGCTTTACTATATTAATTTACCATTTCCGGGAAAGTTGTTCAGGAATTGAAATGAATTTCTCATATCCATATGGTAAATAACATAGTTTTTAAATCTAAGTATTCATCACTTGGTTTTTTGTATATTTACACGTTCTAAGGTTTCCTGAATATCAAAGTCAAGTTTAACGTTTGGTCTTTGTCTGTGTCACTTAGAGTATTTTAAAACAAATAATTTTAGGCTATCGAAATGTTGTATTTTGTGTGAACGTTGTCTGAATAATTTTAAATAAACTTTTGAATTTAATAGCAGATTTTAATTCTATATAAATATAGGTACAGTTTGTGTCGGGTCGAACTAGAAAAAACCTGGAGGACCAGGCCCAGGAAGCCCTTTCCCACTTCAGTAAACTTTTGAAAGAATTCGACTTAAAATTATCCCCATCTAAAACCAAAGCATTAACTCTCGCCTTCCCTAAAGCCCTTAAAAGAACTAGGAATCCCAAAATGCGGATAGACAGCATCAGTGTCAATCATGTCGAAAACATGAAACTCCTTGGCATCACCTTTGACAGGCACCTCAACTGGCTGGCTCACGTAAAAGAAATTAAACTAAAGACTCAAAGTATATACCACAGCTCAGCAAAAATGGTGGGAAAGAGGTGAGGTATCTCCACCTCTCTCCTAAAAACCTGGTATAAAACAATCATCGAGAAAATAATAACCTACGAAGCCGCCATTTGGGGCGGTCACCTGAGAACTGATGCCATTACCTCTCTTAACTCAGCCCAAAGACCCTTCCTCTTGCAAATTGCAAGAGGATATAAAACAATATCCACTGATGCCCTCGCCGTAATCACTGGGATTCCTCATGCCCACCTGCAGGTCTCGGAAACATATATAAAAACTCAAATCCTACAGCTTAAAGACCCCGAATTAACAAACATCATCTTCCCACAAACCCCCATACAAACTTTGACCTGCAGCTGAGATATTCACCCAGGCAAGGATGTTGCCCCATTCATCACCAATTGCACAAAAAATAGTTTCTCTCCCTCTGCTCCAGTGGCGATCTATACTGATGGTTCCAAAACGGACGCCGGGGTTGCAGCAGCGTTTTGCGTGCTGGACCGTGGCACCGTGGCCCATCGGTGGGCCTGCAGGCTCGAGGACTATAATACAGTCTTCCAAGCGGAAATCTATGCCGTAGAAAAAGCAATACGCTGGATTGGCGACTCGAACACGAATGATATCTTTAACATCTTCAGCGATAGTCTCTCGGGCCTTCAGGCAATAGCTCGGCATCGGAGCAGGCACCCACAAATTCAACAGATCAAAAAACTCTTAACGAATCCTAACTTAACTTGCTCCCTGGCACACGTTTCTGCCCACAGGGGCGTGATCGGCAATGAACTCGCTGACTCCCTTGCAAAAGAAGCAACTGATTTCCCCACCAAGTGTTCCACAATCCCTGCCCCACCCTCCTATGTCAAAAATAGAATCAAAGAAATTATTAATCTCAAATGGCAAAACCTGTGGGATAGTTCAGAGAAGGGTAGGCATACCTTTTCGCTGATCCCACAGGCTCGTATTAATTCCTGGACCCTAACTCCACCTATCACGGCATTTTTAACAGGTCATGGCCCCTTCCCATCTTACCTTTACAAATTTTATTGCCGACGCTCTCCCCTGTGTTCCTGCGGCGAGGAGGGAACTCCGCAACACTATTATTTCCACTGCCCCTTAACAGCACTATATCATATTAGAAATTCCTCTCCCAGACCAATCAATGGGCTGGACAACATTTTAACAAGGAAACCCTTAATTAATAAATTAAATAAAATCTTCTCATTCCTAATGGATTTATGTAATCTAACAAACTAACCTAAAATCACAACTAAAGAAAAATTCTTTCTCCTAAACACATTAATCTTCTATCTCCCTGTTATCTTCCCGTGTGTCCGTGATGCTGCAGTAGCCCTCATAAATGCAAGGGTCTAAACTGGTAGCGTGCCGCTTGTCGCGGAAGGACACACAGCCTCGCGCCCTCTCTCCTATAATCAAGCGGCGCCCCGTGTCGCGGGTAGACTTGTGTCTGGCGCCGCTGTTGTAAATACCCATGCCCATTTGCATCGCCCCTTGTCGCGGGCTGGCTAAGCCAGGCGATGCATGATGTAATTTTTTTTTTTTTTTTTTTTTGATTTCTCAATAAATGTTGGAGCAGCTCCCGTGGATTTTCCTGGAAGCGCTCAACACCGCTCTTCGAGCGGTGAGCGGGGGCTGCTCCCTGTTCAAATATAGGTACAGTAATTAAGCCCCCTTCACATAGTGTTATTCTTCAAATAAAGCTCTTCTGAAGCCTAATTTGAATTGTTTTAACGTAGGCTTAAATAACAGTACTTGTTATCTTATGTCTTAATCTCTAATCTATATTTTTTATATTAAATTTCAGGGTAAAAGAAAGTTGTGTGAATGACACACCAGATTGCTTTTTAATGTTTTCATTCTCTAAATATTTCAGAAACTTATATTTTTATGCATATTATTGTCATTTTTATTTTCGAACAATAGTTCGATATCATCTGAAGAGGATTGATTCATAAATCTGTTTAAAATGCTAGAAAATTCAGTGCACCTTTTAGCATAAACTTTACAATGCAAAAATTTTGTATATGAATTTCAACAAGATCATTTTATAAAAACAATCTTTAAAGTATGAAATTTTTTTCTATATTTTTATGCCTTGGTCTGAAAAACAGGGAAATCAGTACGACATCCTTCAAAATTGTTTCCAAATGCTTTTGACAGGGCTTCGAAAATTTGAAGACTTTTCTATTCGAAGAAGTTTCGAGGTTTTTCAAAATGCAAACTTAGTGTTCTTATTTTATAGCATTAGTATACGAAATAAAAAATATATTATATTCCATATGGAAAATTTTGTATCTTATATATTTATAAGAAAAGCAACAATGAGGTTGTTGTGCAGTTAGAAATTGTAGTTGTGTAAAATATAATTTTAGTGAAATATTATATGTACTGTGTAGCATTATTATTATATATACACCCTGCGACAAAAAGATAGGTACAAAGGGTTTTTCTTTAATTTGTCATAAAATAACATTATATAAATTGTGCTTATCATTTATTATTATCATAAAATAACACTATTCCCGGACTAATTTTTGTTTTAAGACTAATTTAGAAAAATTTTAAGATTAAAATTTTTCTAATTTAAGACTACACACCGCGACAAAAAGATAGGAACAAAGGGGATTTTTTTTCTTAATTTTTGAATATGATTATTTTGAATATGAATATTTTGAATATAATTCGAATATTTAATACGTTTTTGATATGAGAATATTTTGTTATGATAATAAATGATCAGCACAATTTAGATAATATTATTTTATGAAAAATTAAAAAAAAAATCCCTTTGTTCCTATCTTTTTGTCGCGCAGTATAGTCTTAAATCAGAAAAATTTTAGCCTTAAAACTGTTCTAAATTAGTCTTAAAACAAAAATTAGTCCGGGAATAGTGTTATTTTATGATAATAATAAATGATAAGAACACTTTAGATAATGTTATTTTATGAAAAAAATCAAAGAAAAAGCCCTTTGTACATAATCTTTTTGTCGAGGGGTGTATATTATACTCTGTATTTTATTAAAGTACAAGGTGATTCAAAAATATCTGACATAATTTAAATTTTAATATAAAACAAAGTAACTGATATATGAGAGTGCAGTTTGTAGTACAATGCTTCTTACGATTAAATGTTTTCCTTAAGCAAATAAAAAGAAGCATCTCCGATGTTTTTATAATAACCATCTTTTGCATCATAATATCTACATGGTTTAGAATCCAAGCGGCTTCAATAAATAAAAAATTACATAATAATTGTTTAGTTCAAGATTTATAATCACGTGTCAGTTTATTTATTAATTTATAGTATTAATTTCTTCAGATGTAGCTGGATTCTACAAATTTAATTCATTATTATTATCTTCCCTCCATGTATAAAAATTCCGCATAACAACGAAAAGATTTTATTCAAAATATAATAATTGTTTTATTTTATAGATGAATAAATTTTGCAGAATTATCAGGCTACTCAAACTGTGATTCTCGCGATGGGAACAACTATATTTATACAGTTGTTACCATCGCAGAATACATATATATTTTAATAAGATACCTCTATAAATGAACCAGTAAATTTTCTACGTTTAATTCTGTATTTCAATCAATGAACGAATTTTCCATATACATAATTTATATATATATATATATATATATATATATGTGTGTGTGTGTGTGTGTGTGTGTGTACATATATATATATATATATATATATATATATATTTTCTTTTTCTGAAATCTCAATAGACTTTTGTAAATGTGATGAAAGTTTTTCCGTTAAATTATATTCTTTCATTATTTTATTCAGTTGAAATACACACATGGAAATCATAGTAAAAGTTTTACTATGTTAAACTACTATGTTACACTACTATGTTAAACTACTATGTTTTACTATGTTACTAAGTTATTCCAATTCATTGTTGAAGTTATGACACCAGTTTCCTGCGCTATCCCCGGGAAACTCGGACTTTTATTACTTTCTTCTATATGTAATATAGAGAAAGTATTGGATTCGCGAAAATTTTCGACCTCCGTTTTTCGATGGATTTACACGTTTTGGGATGTCCTGAACACGAATTGATAGTTTTTATAAAAAGTCTGTCTCTCTGTCTGTGTGTATCACGATTTTTGTGGACACTGTAGCTCACGAACCAATGAATGGAATTTAACCAAACTTGGTATTTAGTTGAACCCTGACATAAACTGGGGCTGATTAGATTTGGGGATTAATCGTTCAACAGGTGGCGCTGTTATCGCATTTTTTTGTAAACTTTTAACATGGCAGTATAGGACAAAATTTCGTATAAATGTGCATAATGAGAGTTATTATAACTCGTGATTGTAAAATTAATTTGAATTATTGATAATAGTAGTAGTTAACTAGAAAAAAATTTTGTACATCTGGGGGCATCGGTTCCCCCCACCCCTGGAGAGAAAGTACACCCCCAGGGGTAAAGTTTCAAGATGGGTATCTTTCGAAGGGACTCGTCAATACCTTTAAAAGGAATGGTTGAACTATAAATCTGTGATAATTTAAAACAAAGTTATCGATTTTTTTTACTTTTTTTTTTTTTTTTTTTTTTTTTTTTTTACGGAATTTAACCAAACTTGGTATTTAGTTGGTCCCTGACATGAACTGGTGCTGATTACATTTGGGGATTAGTCGCTCAACAGGTGGCGCTGTGATCGTATTTTTTCTAAATTTTTAACATGGCAGTATAGGACAAAATTTCGTATAAATGTACATAATGAGAGTTATTTTGAACTCGTGATTGTAAAATTAATATGAATTATTGATAATAGTAGTAGTTAACTAGGAAAAAAATTTTGTGCATGTGAGGGGGGGGGGGGGTAAAGTTTCAAGATGGGTATTTTTCGAAAGGTCTCCTCAATATCTTTAAAACAAATGGTTGAACTATAAATCTTGTGATAATTTAAAACAAAGTTATGAATTTTTTTTTTACTTTTAACAAAAAAAAAAAAAAAAAAAACTTTTTTTTTAAATATTGTTTCTGAGTGAATTTGTATAGGAAAATATAGAAGAAAATCTTGTGGTGGCCACAACATACTAGTTTTTAAGATGTGTTAATAATGTGTCGCAGCCGATATTTAACAAAGAAAAATCTTTGGATAGCAACATCGGTAAAAGTGTACGGAAATATCGTTCTCTCAATTTAACATTTTTTAAAAGAAAATATTTTTTTAACGATACATAGGACAGAAGTTAAAAACTGTAATAAAATAGAATATTTTATAGTGCACGATATTCTATTTACATATAATTATTTTATCCCTAAAAGCACATACATTTTAAATTTTCTTTATAAACAATTTCTTCGGCAGTGATCTATATTTGATCATATTTTGATTCGATATTTTTTCGAAGTTTCTGTCAATTTCATAGATAAAAAAAATCTAAAACTTGACATATTAACAGCAGCTTCTGTACTTTATTAACACATAAAGCTGGAGAAAATGAATTGCAATATTTCATATACCGCCTGAAAATGTTCGAGGGAAAATTGAATTTAATTTTTCCACTTTCTCGGATATAAAATATGTTTTTAACGAGCACTTCGCTCGATGCATCTTTAATAACGGCTCTAGAAAGTCCATTTTCAAGCTCGGTATTGGATTCTCTTACTTTCAATTAAGAACGCTTTTTCTTTATGTGCGTCAAAAAATTGCATTAACAAAAAAAATTATAAATAAATAAATTAAAATAAAATAAAATAGGTACTATAATTTTAAAACGGACGAGCCGTTTAAATATTAATTTTCAGTTTCAACGTCATTTATTTTATGAGTCAATTTGAAAAGGATCATTTTATGAAATTGGCTCTATGAAGTTATTTAACATCTGTATGTTATATAAAAAAAAATACAAAGCGAGGTATTTATATATATATATATATATAAAGAAAAGTAAGAAATTAAAAAAAAAAAAAAAAAAAAAAAAAAAAAAAATCTAACGATTCTTTTGAAAATGACCATATCTTAGTAAAATTAAAGTTCTAAAAAAAATAATTATTCGAAAAAAAAAAAAAGAAGTAGAAGAATTTTCATGCTTGAATAGGGAATCAAATCCGTCACTTGTTAATATATTCAACAGAAGAAAATATTGGGTTCGTAAAAATTTTCGCATTTTGTGAAGTCCAGAACACGATTGGACCATTTTTAGGATATGTGTGTCTGTCTGTGTGAGTGTGAGACAAATATTTTGTGGCGACTGTATCTCAGGAACTACTAGAGAGAATCTATATATATATATAAGAGCAGAGTCTGTGTGTGTGTCTGTCTGTCCGCTATAGAATCCTAGGCCGTTTCACCGAGCGGGACCAAATTCGGCACGGTTAATGTTTACGACCCAAGAAACTCAACACCGCAAAAATGAAAGTTGTAACTTAATTAGTTTTGGAGATATTAATTAAAATGTTCACTCATGTCTAATCTAAAAGCCATCTCAATGACTGAGAATTCACCGCCATTGCATAAAAAAAGATATTTTAACGGAGTTAAAAGCAGAAAAAGTGGAAAATAAATTAGAAATATTTGTCCGATTGTTACGATTTCGATACCAAATGAAAGGGGCATTTTTTCTGAATATAAGTGTGCAAGCGGCTTATCGATACAACAATTAGATTTTTTTAACTTAACAAAAGTATGAATTTTTTGTGGCAACATCATTTCAAATGCCAGACGACCGTCTGCCATAAAAAAGGAAATGATTGTAACCGATCAAGATGTCACGTGTTTTGTAGTGGGGGGAAAAATTGCAATTTTCAAATTTTTTCAAATTTTCATTCACGTTAAATTTGAATTAATATTCGGCCTAGACAGCATATTATAAAGCTACTGTTCAATTTTCATGAAAATATGTGGATAAACAAAAAAATTAGATTAAATTTTGTTTAATATTTTGCACTATTTTAAATTGAGATATGCCGTTGAAATTTCGTAATATTTGGTTTTAACGACCGATAATTCGATTCTGAATATTTTTGAAAGTGTAGCATTATTAGGAAGGGCTTAAGGGGGAGGGGGGGTGAAGAGGCAAAAAAAAAAAAAAAAAAAAAAAGAGTTACAGCGTTTGAAATTGGTATTATTAGGTTTTAAGGAAAGATAAATCTATTGCGGATATTTTCAAGTGTAAAATTATTAGAAGGGACGGAAAGGGGGGGGGGAGGGGCAAAAAACGTAGAAAAGGAACGGTTTTTCGGAGAAAACAACGGAAAACCCAGAACGCCTTTATTATTTTATACTTTGCATAGTTTCGAATTCTGATACTCCTTTCACATTTCATACCATGGATTTTTAACAGTATTTAGCCCGGAATTACGCAAGTTTCGGAGAAAAACACGAAAAAGTCAGACATAAATCGTTTTATAATAGTGTTTATATCATTTTTGTATCTCAGCTTCTAATCAGCATAATTTCAAAAGTAATATGTCATTTTGAAACTTATTTGAATTGAATTTCAAGAGTAGACGCCACAAATTTCTGTCACCTTCCATTAACCGACTACCGTAAGTAATGGAATTCGAGATTTCACGTGATTTACACGTTTTAAGGTGTCCTGATTAGGTTTTTCTTTTGTATCTTAGCTACTAATTAAAATAATTTTATAAGTAATACATTATTTGAAAGCTTTGTTGATTTGGAATTGAACAGTAGATTACAGAATTTTCTACCACCAGATGGCGCTGCAATATTTTAAAATCTCAATATTTCGAATTATAAATATGATTAAATTATTTT
This sequence comes from Salticus scenicus, assembly GCA_963930645.1. NCBI lineage: Eukaryota > Metazoa > Arthropoda > Arachnida > Araneae > Salticidae > Salticus > Salticus scenicus. The sequence continues at coordinate 396,549,290 of OZ005648.1, forward strand.
TAATACATCATTCGAAAGATAAATTGAAGTTCTTTTATATTATCGAATAACGTACATCAAATTTATCCAATAGAGGGCGCTAATCGCTATTATTCGAGATTTCACCTGATTTATATGTTTTAAGGTGTCCTAAATGGGGGCAAAAAATTAGAAATTCAGTTAGACCGTTCAGAATTGGTCTATATAGGTTTTGGGTGCCTACGAGTCGAATGAAGATATTTTCGAAAGTGTAAAATTAAGGAGGGACAGTAAGGGTGGTGAAAGAATACGCGCGCGCAGCGAGCGTATATATGAAATTCGTGAGATGAAGGCAGAGGGGACCCGGTGTGAGTCTTTACCTGATCAGAAATGATTTTTTTTTTTTTTTTTTTTTAATTCCTTTTCTTAAGAATAAAAGTTTATGAGTAATAACATGGAATTTTGAGAAATCATAAGTGTGGTGAAGACATACGCGCGCGCAGCGCTCATATACATGCATTCGCGCGTGTGCATCGCGCACGGGTCTACGCTGCCGAAGGCAGTGGGGACCCGGTGCGACATTTTTCCCCGATCAGAGTTTTTTTTTTTTTTTTTTTTTTTTTTTACATGATAAAAATTAATGCAATTTTGAGAATTCATTAATTATAATGATTCATTTAAAAATAGTGACCAGCGAAGCGGGCGTAGCCTGCTAGTTTAATATAAATTTATATGTAGATGCACCTTGACCTAAATTAGTGCGTATTAACTTTCTGGGCCAATTGCTCAGCAAGTGGCGCTGCGATAGAGTGATTTCCACAATTTTAAGGAAGGCTTCTCAAGGACTACTGCCTAAATTTTCATATAAATTTATATCTAGATGCACCTTGAGCTGAATAATTGAGTATTAGGATTTGGTATTGATTTCTCAACAGGTGGGTCTGCTGTACAGTGATTTTTACAATTTAAGGGAAGGCCATATCTCAGGAACTACTCCACAGAATTACATATAAATTTATATTATTAGATGCACCATAACATAAATTAGTGCCCGTAAACTTTTGGTGTCAATCTCTTAATAGGTGGCATTGCTATACAGCGATTTCCGCAATTTAAAAGAAAGCTATATCTCAGGTTCTATTACGTATAAAAACAAAACTTGGTATGTTAGAAAGCCATTATGTGACATTATGCTAATTCAATTTTGATGCATATCGACTAATAAGTGGCGCTGCTATACTGCAATATTATCAGAGAATGGGGAAATAATATCTCAACTTGTATGGCGTATAACTTTACGAAATTTGAAATGGAGATAATTTAATATATAATAGTTTTAATAAATTATTTGTACTGAGGGAATTTGTATAGGAAAATATGGAAGAAAGTCTTGTGCTGGCCACAATATACTAGTTCAGTTAGGGTTCAAAAAGTATAACTTATTTTTAATTTTTTTCATTCCTTGTTAATAACTTCAATTTATAATACACTACAATTAATAATCAAAAATTTCTTGATTATCAAAAACTATTTATTGCTATAAAATGATTTTAAAAAAAAGAATCATTTAGAAATAAATTTTTTGTGTTTGAAAAATCTGTTAATTTCTTTTAAAGGGAAAATTAGAATTTGAAACACGCATTGATTTACTACAAACAATTTTTCGCAGAAGCTCATTATTTTTTTAACCGCTCTTACGGTCTCTTAACAAACGTCCGTTAAATCGCTTAAATTAAATGCATCGTTACGCGTTAAAAGGAAACCTCTTTTCTTCGAGCTAAAGTTAATGAGCGAAAAATGCAGAACAAATGAGTCTTTAACAGGATCGTGAAAGTTTCTCGTTTTCTAATCTCGTTTTCTAATAACATTTTCTTTTCTATTCGACTTGCTCAAAATAAAATTAATTTTTTTCTTTTCATTTTGTAATTAACTTTAAACAGAAGCTCACTGCTTTACAAGTGAAGAAACCTGACGATAAGAATTTATGTTAATTTTTGAATCGTCTGATTGAAGAATAACGAAGCAAAATTCTAAATACTTCGTTTACTTGCTTCAGGGATTAGAGTCAATTTATAAAATAAGATTCTTAATTTCTGTGGTTGATTTTACCATCGTTAAAATGCCATATAGAGGAATTTATCATTAACACATTGAGTGCCATGCCAGCCATTCTAGATTCTAGACACTTTGTCATATATCTCTAAAAGTACTGAAGGAATCATCATAAAACTTTAGGAGTGTGCAGAACATGTTATACTTCAAGCATTTCAGTGAAAGTTTCACCCAGAAAGTAAAAGCAGTACCAATAAAAAATTAACACGTTGAGCGCCCTGTCAGCCATCGGTGGCTGGCATTGTCAGATATGATATAAAGCCGCGTCAACCATCGGTGGTTGACAGTGTAAAATAGGATATAAAATTAAAAATATTACATTGTTTTAAGTAATTATTGAAAATTTATTTTAAATTTGCTTACTTTTATTTATTACAGGAGGAATCATTACGGAATTTTAACGGATTTTATGAATTCGCGTGGCGCTCAACGTGTTAAACATTTCTGAATATGTCATAGATTGGTGGTGTTGAGGTTCAGTACAATAGACGGAACTAGGTTCCTGGATCTGGGGGAGTGCCCTCTGTGGAGGTCTTTCTAAGGAGTCCTAGATTGTATTTACGCAAGTTTCGGAGAAAACCATGGAATGCTTCCAACGGCTAGGCTGGCGAGACAGATCTGGAATCGCATCTGACACCTCACGTCATAGGGAGAGGGATTTAAAGTGTTGCACTTGCCGTCTGAAATCGGCGGGGCTTCGAGTAAATATTGTAATCGTTCATTTTGAGTTCATTTATAAAGAAAATTAAGAGAGGTTCATTTCAAATCATATAGTAGATCTTATTTACGCTGCACAGTGGAGTTGTTCAACTGAGACATTTCAGTTCTGCGTTTATACATACTAGTTCTTGTCATTTCTATCTTCTATAGTATGTTATGGTTGTTCATATAATAATAATTAACTACTTTGTAAAGTATTGTTTCCTTTATTTTTCCCCCCTAAAATTTTCTTAAAATAAATAGGGTTAAATGCGATAGAAATTATTGATAAAAAACAATGGTGTAAGTGTTCCATTTTGAGACGGAAGCTCTTGCACCCTTATCAGAAGCTTATTATTAAATTTTTATGAATGTTAACTGGTAGATTGCGCTGTTACACAGAATGATACAGAAAATTTTTTATGATGACCACGATACATTATTTCTTATTTCCCATTCATATTTCTGCAGCAAAATATGGGTATTTTATGTTTTATAGCGAGAGATGCAATATGATAGATCATATATATATTAAACAGAGTAATCGACACAAGCTCGATTTTACTGAAGGAAATTGAAGGTAAGCTTTTTCAAAGAAAGTAAAAAAAAAAAAAAAAAGAATCAATCAATAAATAAACAGACCTGCCAACCTAATCCGACAAATTGTTAGTACCGCCCCTTCTCTTACACCACTTAATTTTTAGAGTAATTCTCTTTAAATTTATCTACAATGAATTAAGAAGAAAAATACTCTAAAAATTAAGTGATGTAGAAAAGGGGCGGTACTAACAATTTGCCGGATTATGTTGGCAGCTTTCAATAAATAAATGACAATTTTATTGTATCCACTTCTTCTTTAGGTTTAACATTTTTGAGCTGAGAAATTTCTGATAAGATTTTTTTTTTTTTTTTTTTTTTTTTTTTTTAGGATAGAATAAAGAGGAAATAATTCATCGAAAATAGACCATTCGTTGTAATTAAGTCTTTAAAAAAAAAAAAAAAAAAAAACGTTTATTATTTGCTAACGGCTACCAATGACTTCGTTCACAAAAATATTAACAAAAATAAATTATTAATTAAGTAGAACTTTCACCTGTAACAATAAAAATTATAATTAAACTGTCAGATTATTAAAACTCAAGCACAAAACTAGTAAGAAAAACGGTTTTCTTCGTTGGATTTTTAGTTAAAATTGCCTGAAAGAAGAAACTGGCAGGAAAATGATTCACATATAGAACATTTCCGATATTTAGTTCCGATATTTAATTCTATATTTAATTCCTTATATAATTTAATTCTATGCATTGTTATATGTGTTTGAATGTATAAAAATATAAGTACCTATTTAAGTATGTATGTAACTTTCACGTTCAGTCTGTAGCCGTAAACTTCATTTTAACTATAGCATCAATTTCCATAAAAAAAGCTTCTGCTTAAACTGATGTTTTAATTCTACATCTCTTAAAAATAAATAAACGCTAACAAATATATTTGGAGAATGAATGATATAAGAGAAGATGACATGTCCGGAAAAACATGAAACCAAAATCGTAACCGCAAAAGCCATTAAGTAACACAGTTATATAAAAAATTCTGCGTTGTTGTTGTAAAATTACCTAATATCAGGGCCTGATTAGTGCACGGACCAACTGGCCCAGGGGCCCTTGACTAGGGAGGCCCGAAATTTCGTTTACAATTCTAAAAACTTTAATTAAATGATACAAAAATGCTCTTGAAAATAGCCCTTAATGAGAATTTTACTTTTGAAAACAAAATAAAAAGTTTTACAAAGATGTCATTTTACTCAAATACGCATTTTGGGGGTGAAATAGTAGGAAAATTTAAGCCTTTTTTTTTTTTTTTTTTTTTCAAAAAATGGTAAAACTATGGAAAATTATTGGTAGAGGCACTAAATGCACACCAGACCCTGGACCAACACTGTTTAAAATTTCAGTTCAAAGTTAAATCAAATTTTGGTATTGTGTTAGCTGCAATATGCTAGTTTGAACCAAAACCTGGTGTTACAGTAGCTGCAGACATGTGATGGTGAATCTTTCTACGATAATTTGCTACTTCTTGTAGAAAAAAAGCACCAAATCATGGTAAAAAGATCACCCCATCTTACGGTTACAATAGGTATAGGACCAAGCTTTGGTAGAACCAAGTACTGAATCATGGTAAAGAGTTTCACCATCTCATGATTGCGGCTAATACTGTAGTACAATGTTTTGGTTCAACCTAGGACAAAATTTTTAACAGTGTACCTGTGACTTGATAGGGCTCTGCATAATATGGATCACTCGAGAGAAATGTCATTGTAACTTTAGGTCTCAAATGCCAAATAAATAAAACAACACAGTATTAGGCGATGTTTAGGTAGACTCAATATGGCCGTAGCCTTGACTGCTATTGCGACAGCCATGCTCAGTAGACAACAGTAAACTTCATTTGCTCTGCAGGCTGATACACTGTATGTGCGGTTTATCAAAACAGGGATAGAAGAAGGTAAAAGGGGAGATAATTACTTCTTATCAATTGCGTTCATTTTTCGCTTTTTAATACAATGGATTTAAAGTTGGGGGGAAAAAAATGATATTTTTTTCAACAAAATGATTTTTTCTGCTTAAGATTTTAACAGTTATTCGATAAATGTTTTTTTTTTTTTTTTTTTTTTTTTCTTCTCTACAAAATAAAATTAATGGTAATCAAGTACATTTAACACTTTCCAAAAAGTTCAAAATTGGTTCATGAGTTTAGCTCATCAGTCTTTCCATGATTTATGGAAATAAAACACGGAAAATTTTATGATACAATGATATTGCTAAAGGTTATTCATTATTCACTATGGTAATTTTATTGTTGTAAATAGCACTACTGATTTGTTCTCGGGGAGGGGGGGGGTCGAAATAATTAGGAAATTCGAATGCTTTTTGTCTATGAGAGCATATATGCTTTTAGATATTTTCCTGACATGCACGCTGCATGAGAATGAGATGTAGATCTGTAGTAATTCGCGCTAGACATGTGCTGCCATCTCCCGGCCGTTTGAACAAAAGGGATGACGTTTATAAGGATCAAGTTATGGAGAAAGTCGTTGTTCGAAGCAAAAGTGAGTTTTTAACACAGGATGAATAATAAACAACGTATTGAACGACAAAAGAAATAATAAACTAGCAGACAGCTTTGATGTTTATTTTTCATGTGTTTATTTATTTAGCGGCAAGTCTCCTGTCAATAAAGATAAATTTTCTTTGTTATTTTTTCAAGAACATTTCAAATTATCCTTAAAAAAGAAAAAAAATACAGCATGAAAGTTGAATACATCTGGAAGGAGAATAATATATTACTTTTGATAATAATGGTTTTACACTTCTGTATGAACAAAAAAATACAGTATGTTACATGTATGGCCTTCCATGTATTCATATTGCAACAAGGGTACACTACACAGTGTGTTTCATATTTTTTCCTTTATGCAGATGGTACTGTCTTTGCTACTTTACGTCTTACACACATACAAAGAAAAAATGTATTAATTGATTGCTGGGCAAACATCCGGTGAGAAACTTACTAACACTTCTCAGTTCTTGCTTGTTTAGACCTGTATTGGTATACAGTAGAGTCTCCATACTTCGAGCTAATTGGACAAAAAAAAAAAAAAAAAAAAAAAAAAACTATGCATCGATGAACCAAAATCGTCCCGTTGAAAGGCCGAAATTCCATTAAACTATACAATCCAGCGAAACCTCCTAAGTACACTGTAAAAAGTATATTCTATTTGCTGCCAGAAATTCTCTGTAATTTGAGAAAATACGCGTAATTTACGAAAACATTACGTAGTCAGAACGTATTTTCTCAAATTACAGAGAATTTCTGGCAGCAAATATATATATTATAAATGTGAATGTCCGTTTATTTGACTGAGTTTCACGCTAAAACTGCTCGATGGATTTCGATAAAATTTGTTATGGAGATAGCTTATACCCTAACTTAAAAAGTTGGCTACCTTTTATTCCGAAAAAAAACTTTTTTTTTGTTATTTTTATGCATAAAATAGTAATTTTGTAAGCTAATAATAGCAAAAAATTAGCCATTTAAATTTTAACCATAATTTAATTGTTGCCAAAATTAAATTTAATTATCCATAATTTAATTGTTGTCGAGTTTATTTTTTTTTCCCAACAGGAAAATAAATACATTTATCTAAACTTGAACAATAAAAAATAAAAAATAAATAAATAAATTATGCATCTCAAAAAATTGACGTCATTTTTAATTTAAAATTTCTTTTACAAAGTGCTAATATAGTTTACGATGCTAATGTGTGTTGTACTAAAATCAGTTTTATTTATAGTAGATCCTCCTGGGTGATTTTTTAAATTGTTGCGTTGAAGTACACCGAACATTTTTCGCCAAGAGGCTTAATATAGCATTTTTTAATCTAGGTAGTTCAAGAAAAATATAAAAGAGGTTTAATTTAGCAACAGCAATTTTAATCTAGGTAGTTCAAGAAAAATGTAAAATTTATAAAATACTACAAAACGAAAAAAAAAAAAAAAAAAAACTGAAATAGTAGTCACATAAATGATCTATTTTTATCTGAGTAGATAATTTTATAGGGAAAAAAGTGCAGTTTTAAAAATAGAAAATTTATTTCATTAAGCACTATTTTAAACCTAAAAACCATAAATAAAATAAACAGAATATGAAGGGTTCTTATATGTTAACGAAAAGGTGTCCGATAAAACGCTTTCTATTTTTATGCAAGAAATTATACAAAAAGAAAAAAAAAAAAATCGCTAATATGGCTACAAAAATTCAAAAGCCGCCAAGGGAGAGATTCAATAAAGTTGTGTAGCACGATAATGTTTATTTATTTATTTATTTTTTTATATACCAATCACTACGCTAATTGAACATACAAATAAATGAGCTGCTGTGGGTGACTGCACTTGCACGCTGTCGGGCAGAAATATTTGATTAATTCAAATTAATATTTAAATAACTAAATAAAGATATGTTTAATAGAATAGAAAGCATAGTCTTGGTGAAAAATGATAGTTTAGGGTTCCCGATGTTTCGAAGCTCTCCGACACACGGGATCGTAGACCTTGAGCTTACCAAGGGATTATCGATGGAGTCATCTCCAAGCCCCATCGCCAAAAGATATAAGTAGGTGTGAGTTGATTTTTGCGAAAGAGTATGTAGTCACTGCGATCCAGAGTTATTCAGAGACCTATTCTGAGTCATTGCACTTTAGGGATTGAGCTCTAATCAACTGGACATTTTTCGTGAGTGAGTGAAAATTTTTGCTCTGGTGTAGTTGATGTTATTTGCTTTACTCCTGTGGAACAAGTGACTATTTTTTAGACTGTCCCAGATCATTCATCGAATAATGACTTATACTGTACGAGTAACAGCTTCAACTGTTTCCAGAATATTCGAAGAATTAACACCAGCTATTGGACTATTTTCGAAAATATTTGTTTTAATAGTAGTTTTTTTTTTTTTTTTTTTTTTTTTTTTTTGTACAGATTCGAGAAGTTCAAAAAAGGTTTGATATTGCCAAGGAGGTCCCATACTAAAGCTGTGACGAAAATAGTCGCCAATCGAAATATATTCAGTTACAAAGAAATCATTTAAATATAGTGTCCAGCGAAGCGGGCAAAGCCTGCTAGTAGGATATATTTTTTACAGTGTAGGCTATAAAGTGCTTGTTCTCAGTGGCTCAGCTATGACTTTGAAACTTTTACTGGTGTTTCATATAATGTAATACTACTTTTTTCCAACTGTTTAAACATAGAAACTTCTTCACATACCATAAAATTAATGTAAGTACTACCGGTTTATTGCTTTTGCCTTCAAGGTGCACCTGAAGAAAAAAGGCCACATCCTTTCGAAACCGATCGTGCTTACAGTAATTTTATGTTGTATGAAGAAATTTTTAAGTTTAAATATTTGTTATACACCAGTTTTTCAATTTAATACACTTGAATTGGAAAAGAAACGGTATAAATATAATCTTTAACTATGACAGCAACTTAACGAAATTATTTTTTATAGATGTTACCGTTAAAGCTTGAAATCCGTTAATGTGCAGATTACCTAGCTAATCCGCAGATTAACTTAAATGACCCTATAAAGTGAGAATCAAGAGTTTTCCGCATTTTAACTAGGTAATCTGCACATTAGCGTCTTCTGTGTCGTTAAATTTCAAATGTTTGTTTCGAGCCATAGTTTTTTTTTTTTCATTCACTATGACGTCAAACAGTCATGTGATACAGATAAGCGAATGGCAAATGACCTTCAAACACAAACTAAAACTTTTATCCCTTCCGCTCCGCTATGATAATGATAAATGGCAAACGCAAAACGTGGAGCACCGAGGCCAAGATTAGGTTTCTTATTGCGACAACACAAAATTTAATATAACAAGCAAGTTATAATTGTTTTAATTTTGATTTTATTTCTTCTCTTTTTTAATTCTGTCAATATAAGTTTGATGAGGGTCTGCATTTTATTAATGAAATCTAATCTTACAAGGAGAGGTCACGACATGGAAAATTCAGATCGGGAAGAAATTGCACAGGATTGTAGTATACTATGAAGGTAACAACATATTAAAGCAGTAGGACCCACTATCCACAAAATTTCGATAAAAAAGCATTTAAAGTTTCAGTAATCTTTAAATACAAGTTATTTCTCAAGCGAGATAGCGCCCCAGTGGCGTGAGCTTACAGCACTAGTCTTCCACCGAGACGACCTGGGTTCGAGCCTACCTACGGAACCTACCTCCTTTTTTTTTTCTTTAATTTTTTATGTAATCTTAACTTTTTATTTATTTTACTTTATTTTACAATTCAATTCAAAATTCGAAAATTTTAATAAAAAATTATTTAATTTTCTTGAGTATAAAATAACTTTTTCTATTTTTAATATTTATAACTTAAAAATACAATAAATTTCTATAACTTAAAAAATAAAGTTTAGTTTTACAAAACCCTAAATAAGAAACATAAAGAATAAACACTTTTCAACCTTGTTGGAAAGTGTTAAAAACGGGCAAATATTTAAATAATTAAAAAATAAGCAAGCTGTAAACAAAGTGTAAAATAGTTAGCAGGTGTACTTAAATCTTGGTTTGAGCTTCCTGATTTGGTTTGAATGTGTATGAATTACGTAAACACTTCTAGTTTGTTAATAATAAAGGGCAGGTGGAATTTTATTTCGTCCACAGAAGGATAAAAAAAAAAAAAAAAAAAAAAAAAAAAAGTCGTTATCGAAAAAGAAACGATGTTCATTAACATTTAAAATCTACATTTAAAGATAACATTTCTTTACCTGTAATAATTTAATAGCATCGTAATCCTATACTATAATTTTTCAAGAAACTGCATTGATTGGAGAAGTAATTATTTAATTTGGATAGTAATTATATATGCAATTAAAATCATCATTTCTCTGTAATTTTTTTTTTTTTTTAATTTAAAAAATAAAATAAAATATACCTAAAATAAAATAAAATATTTAGATAAATAATTAAAAACAGTTTCTTTAGTTTTACCTTATTTTGCAGTTAAAATAAAACTAAAATTTATTTTTTAAGTTATATAAATTTATTGTATTTTTAAGTTATAAATATTAAAAATAGAAAGAGCTATTTTATACTCGAGAAAGTTAAATATTTTTTTATTAAAATTTTCAAATTTTGAATTGAATTGTAAAATAAATAAAAAGTTAAGATTGCATAAAAAGTTAAAGAAGAACAAAAAAAAAAAGGTAGTCCCGCAGGAAGCCTCGAACCCAAGTCATCTGGTGTGGAGACTCGCACTTTAGGATCACACCACTGAGGCACTTACTCGCTTGCAAAATAACTTGTATTTAAAGACTACTGAAACTTTAAATGCTTTTTTCTCGAAATTTTGTGGATAGTGGGTCCCACTGCTTTAATATGTTGTTACCCTCATAGTATACTACAATCCTGCGCAATTTCGTCCCGATCTGAAATTTCCATGTTGTGACCTCTCCTTGTTAGTTAAAAGCTTTCTCTTGTGAAACTTCATTTTGAATTATGAATATTAAATTTACCGCACAGTAATTATTTCCTCCCGAAATAAAACTATTAAACCACAACTTTTTGAAACTAATTTATTTTAAAATTGATTTAAATTACTATTACTTACTGAAAAAAAATATATATATGTATTAATTTTTAACTCTGAAAAATATGGCATTCAATATTATAGCATTATTCAATAAATACATAATATGAAATTTTTAAGCATTTTTTTAGCATTTCATTATAATTTTTGTTGTTGTTGTTGTTGCTGTTGTTTGTTTATTTCAATTTCAAGTTTCCTTTATATATTTTACTAGCTGTCTACGCCCGCTTCGCTGGTCACTATTTTTAAATGAATCATTATAATTAACGAATTCTCAAAATTGCATTAATTTTTTTATCATGTTAAAAAAAAAAAAAAAAAAAAAACCTCTGATCGGGAAAAATGTCGCACCGGGTCCCCACTGCCTTCGGCAGCGTAGACCCGTGCGCGATGAGCACGCGCGAATGCATATATATGAGCACCCTAATAATTTTACAAATTCGAAAATATCCGCAATCGATTTGCAAGTATCAAAAACCTCTATGCACCAGTTTTGAACGATCTATCTCTATTTTTATTTTTTTGCCCCTCCGCTGCCTTTCCCTTCCCGCCCCTCCCAATAATTTTAAAAATTCAAAAATATCCGCAATCGATTTGTAGGTATCGAAAACCTTGATGTACCAATTTTGAACGATCTAACTCTATTTTATTTTTTTTTTTGCCCCTCCGCCCTCCCTTCCCGGCCCTTCTAATAACTTTACACTTTCGAAAATATCCCCATTCGACTTGCAGGCCTCTAAAACCTATCTGTACCAATTTTGAACGGCCTAACTGTATTTCTATTTGTTTTTGCCCATAGCCCCCCCTTACCGCCCCACCCCCTTCCCGCCCTCCTAATAATTTTACAAATTCGAAAATATCCCCAATCGATTTGTAAGTATCGAAAACCTCTATATACCAATTTTGAACGATCTAACTCTATTTTTATTTTTTTTTCCCCCTCTCCCCTCCCCGTTCTCGCCCCTCCTAATAACTTTACATTTTCGAAAATATCCCCATTCGACTTGCAGGCCTTTAAAACCTATCTGTACCAATTTTGAACGGCCTAACTGTATTTCTATTTGTTTTTGCCCATAGCCCCCCCCCCCCTTACCGCGCCTCCTAAAATTTTACAAATTCGAAAATATCCCCAATCGATTTGTAAGTATCGAAAACCTCTGTATACCAATTTTGAACGATCTAACTCTATTTTTATTTTTCCCCCTCTCCCCTCCCCCTTCTCGCCCCTCCTAATAACTTTACACTTTCGAAAATATCCCCATTCGACTTGCAGGCCTCTAAAACCAATCTGTACCAATTTTGAACGGACTAACTGTATTTCTATTTGTTTTTGCCCATAGCCCCCCCTTATCGCCCCACCCTCTTCCCGCCCCTCTTAATAATTTTACAAATTCGAAAATATCCCCAATCGATTTGTAAGTATCGAAAACCTCTATATACCAATTTCGAACGATCTAACTCTATTTTTATTTTTTTGCCCCCCCCCCTCTCCCCTCCCACTTCTCACCCCTCCTAATAATTTTACATTTTCGAAAATATCCCCATTCGACTTGCAGGCCTTTAAAACCCGTCTGTACCAATTTTGAACGGCCTAACTGTATTTCTATTTGTTTTTGCCCCATAGCCCCCCCTTACCGCCCCACCCCCAGACCGCCCCTCCTAATAATTTTACAAATTCAAAAATATCCGCAATCGATTTGTAAGTATCGAAAACCTCTATGTACCAATTTTGACCGATCTGACACTATTTTTATTTTTTTGCCCCCCTCCCCTCCCTCCCTTCTTGCCCCTCCTAATAACTTTACACAATCGAAAATATCCCCATTCGACTTGCAGGCCTCTTAAACCTATCTGTACTAATTTTGAACGGCCTAACTGTATTTCTATTTGTTTTTGCCCCATAGCCCCCCTTACCGCCCCATCCCCCTACCCGCCCCTCCTAATAATTTTACGAATTCAAAAATATTCGCAATCGATTTGTAAGTATCGAAAACCTCTATGTACCAATTTTCAACGATCTGACACTATTTTTATTTTTTTGCCCCCCCCCTCCCCTCCCCCCTTCTTGCCCCTCCTAATAACTTTACACAATGGAAAATATTCCCATTCGACTTGCAGGCGTTTAAAACCTATCTGTACCAATTTTGAACGGCCTAACTGTATTTCTATTTGTTTTTGCTCCATAGCCCCCCCCCCCCTTGCTGTCCCACCTGGGGGCTGAATTTCTAAAATTCTAGAAATTGGTTTTTAGATAGTTGCATTAGCTATGGTTTAGAGCAAAAATTTCACGTATATCTATTTTTTTGTTTGAGATATATAGGATTATGCGAAATCACGTTTTACGCATGTGAAATCACGTTTTGACACCCCCCCCCCCTGCCCCCCTTGGGGACCGAATTTCAAAAGTTCCAGAAACAGATTTTTAGACATTTGTATTAGCTACATTTTAAAGCAAAAATTTTACGGATATCTGTTTTTTTGTTTGAGATATGAAGGATTTTGTGAAATTACGTTTTGCCCCCCCTCCCCCCCTTTGGGGGCGAATTTTTTAAAATCGCTTGCAGCGTTGTCTTTCTCGGGTCGTAAACATTAACCGTGCCAAATTTGGTCCCGCTCGGTGAAACGGCCTAGGATTCTACAGCGGACACACACACACAGACTGCTCTTTTATATATAGAGAGATATATCGTGATTATATTTTCATTTATTTATTTTTTAATTTTGTTCGCTGTTTCAGATTATTTCGTTGTAGTTTATCACATAAAATGTGTTAATAAAGTTTTTTTTTTTTTTTTTTTTTGTTATTATTGTAAAATTAATATATTTGCTAAATGTATGCTGCAGTTTAATAAAGCATTGAAAAACTGTCATTTTAATTTTCAGCGTTCTAAAAATATTAAAGCAGTTTTAATTATTTGAAGTACTTCTTAAATAATGCTTCTAATTTGTCTAATTTAATATTTCATTAGCGAATTAAAAATTGGTGCATAGCTTTTTTTGAAAAATAGTAATGGCAATATTAAGTTGTTAATAAAACTTTTTTTTTATTTTATTTAAATGGTTAAATATTTTTATTTTGAAAAGAAATCGTTACTGTATTACAATTCTAACATTCGTTTATAAAATAGAATTTATTAAGAGCTATTACAGTTATTATATTTTCTATTAAAAATGCATAACATCTTCAAACCTATATTGACAGAATAAAAAAGATGAAATAAATAAAATATATATAAAAATATATAACTTTAAAAGACATAAAAATTAAAACACATACTGATTAAAATAAGTAAAGAAAGAAAGAAAAGAAAACTAATCTTTTTTTTTTTTTTTCGAATGAAAAAAACAAATACAACACAGCGCGCTGTAAAATTACACCACCAAAGATCTTATTTTCACTTTAACGAGTACCTAGTAGGTAATGTGCAGATTATCTAGGTAATTCGCAGATTATCTAGGAAATTTGAGAAATGAAACAATTTTCCTCACTTTAACGGATTACCCTAGTTAATGTGCACATTACCTAGCTAATCTGCAGATTAACTGATTTCTGCACTTTAGCGGTAATATATATATTACCTTGATATAATTTCAGAGTAACAGAGTTTAAAATAAATTTAAAATTTCTTATAACATTGAAAATGATTACATTTCCATTCATTCTCCTATGCGTATGTATAATAATTCAAGAATAAATCATTTCATGTGACATATACTCATTTCTTTCTTTCTTTCGTTTTTTTTTTTTTTTTTTTTTTTCTAACAAAAGGTTTGAAAAGCACTTCCAACATCTTATTGAGGAAGGGTTATTAAAAATATTATTAGACGGAAACAACTATATGGTTAAATATATATTTCTTCTCATGTTTGATTTTATTTTGTGGAAAAGTTAATTTAAATGTAAATGAGGAACGTGTCGCATTTTTCGAAAACAACATTAAATTCCAGTCGTGTAATAACATACACTTCTGATTTATTTAAAAATGTATTCTTGTTGATTGCATAAAATATATACATGGGTTAAACAAAGATACAATTTTAAAAGACGCAAGAATTTCGATTGTCAAGTAAAAAGAAAGCTATATCAATATTCGCATATCTACAAATTAAATCGGGCTAAATCCAAACGCAGAAAATTTCTTATTTCTCTTACCAAGGTAAGTAGAGAAGCATTGTTTTTAAGTTGAATTTAAAAATTGAGATTTTGAAATATTTATACTTTTTGAGGTCCCATGAAATCAGGTTTTTATGGAAGATCTGCATGTCTTTTATTATCATAACACAAAAATAAATATTAGCAGAAAGTTAAAAGTTGATATTCTAACTCTACATCATATGGGATATTGACTCCATATTCGAACAATTCTATTGGCTGTTAATCTGGTTCGAATTCGCTTCTCTGTTAACATATTGGAGCACTAATCCACTTTGTTATTCTGCACTGATGACATCATACTTCAGAACGCTACCGAAACTTCAGCATGCATATTATATATTTTTTATATTGACGTTTTTAACGATGATGTAAATTTACTTTGCTATATTAATTTAACGTCCTAGCAGTTTTTTATATTCCATAAAGCATAAACAGGTTTTAATGTTATTTAGGGTTTCTCGCTTTTTATATTGCTGAGCAACCTAATCTGAGAAGTCTCTTTCGAGGAAAGATTGGGTTAGCAACTTCTCTTTCCCTTTTTACATTGTCTTACCGATATAAGGTAGGTGCTCTAGTGATTGGCATGCTCCAGTAATTGACATCTGTCCCGAAATAATTAATAAATTAGAAAACAAATAAAATAATATATTTTACATATAAGAATTTTAACATTTTATGTTAAACACTGGAGTATAGGGTGCTAAAAACTGGTAAAATGAATAACTAGCAGCGTCAAACAATGGAACTTAGGGGGACAATTACTGATAAAATGAAAGCTGGCAGTGTCAATTACTGGAACATTGAGTGGGTGTCAAATAAAAATTCACGAAAAAATAATAATAATTGTTATCAAATGTATATATATATTTTAACATATATGTGGTTCTGAATGTCTTTCATACCATATATACTAATTTAAGATTTCTAAAAATATTTTCTGATGACTAGAACATTAAAAACATCAGAGATTGCTCTAAAAGTGTCAATCACTGGTGCACTTACCCTATAAGTTCAAATTTGATATTCTAAATTTGTATTATATAGGGACGCTACGCTAAACTTTTCTTTGAGATCAAGCGAATAATTCGTGTACAGGGACATCCAAGAAAATTCAAATACATTTTGTCTGTGGGGAACTTTCTCGTAAGTACAATGTAACATGTGTGGGGTGACTTAAACAAAACGGAGTGAACAACATTTATTATATGCATAAAAGCGTGTTTTGTGTAGATTGTTGTTTGGAAATCATTCATCTTTCATTTACAGGGCTACCCAAAGTATTTGGATATATTGCTATACTTAGAAATTGCTGCAGTTGTGATTCCTTTTGTGTTGGAGGATTTCTAGTACGACTAAATTTAAGTACACAATATTGTTTATAATGCTTATTAATTACAGACAATATACAGGGCTACCCAAAATTATGTTAAACGTTCTTTTTTATTGAATGTAATTGATGGAAATGCTTTGCTACATCTTACTATGTCGACGAAGACTGCTCAGGAAGCAAAATTAATTTTTCATACGCATACTGTAAACAAAGTATGTTTGAATTTTCACCTTTTTTTTTTTTTTTTTTTTGTATAATATCACATTTTGAGTTGCTTTGATTACGAAAGTCCAATTTTTAGCGGTCGATCTGTATGTATATCCATAATCGGCATAAATTAGAAACAAATAACTGCAGGAAATTCAAATTTGGTATCTTTAAGTCTAAATTAGGTTGTAACTTAAAAATTTGATCAAGATTGGCAACTTTGAAGGCAAATTAATAACAGTTTTATTATTATTATTATTATTATTATTATTTTACGCACTATAATTGAACAGGTGTTGAGGGGGCGGTAACCCCCTTCATACATGTGAAACAAATTCGTTTCTAAATCTATTTTAGATTATTTTAAAAGTACATTGAACTTCATTATCGTATGTTACTGATACTCAATATGCAATCTATCTTTATAATATTAAAGTGCAGTGAAAGAGAAAGTTATGTGAGTGCACACCAGATTACTTTCTTTATTTTACTTATTCATCCATAACAAAATCACTGAACTTTATATGTTTTACTTTCCTATTGGCTAATGCTTTCATAATTCTCTAATTCTGTAGTTGTTAATCCGGCTCTAGATTCCGTTTCCCTGTTCACACATAGATGCAAACATCTATCATGTTATTCGAAGCATCCCAGCTTCTCTTCGATTTTAGAAACTTAAAAAAATAAAATAAAGTATTCATATGAATAGTTAAAATCTTCCGTTATTGTTACATCTTTTCTGTTGTTCTGTTGGATAACACTTAACACAGCCTCCTTCAAAGTAGGCCCCTTTTCAGGGCCTACTGTCTCAACAGAACCGAAATGTGTGAGCACTGACTACGTCGACTTTTACTTTACAACAGTTCTGTAATTCTTAGATACTAAAAAAAAAGATAAGAAAAGAAAAGAAACTAGTATGTTGTGGCCACCACAAGACTTTCTTCTATATTTTCCTATACATATTCAATCAGTAACAATAAAAAAAAAAAAAAAAAAAAAAAAAAAAAATACGATTTTTTTTTCTAAGTTTTTTTTTTGTTAAAAGTAAAAAAAATCGATAACTTTGTTTTAAATTATCACAGATTTATGGTTCGACCATTCGTTTTAAAGGTATTGACGAGATCTTTCGAATGATACCCATCTTCAAAATTTAACCCCCCTGGGGGGGGGGGGGGGTACTTCCCCCCCAGGGGGGGAACCGATGCCCCCCCATGCACAATTTTTTTTCCTAGTTAACTACTACTATTATCAATAATTCATATTAATTTTACAATCACAAGTTCAAAATAACTCTCATTATGCCCATTTATACGGAATTTTGTCCTATAAAATGCGATCACAGCGCCACCTGTTGAGCTATTGATCCCCAAATCTAATGGGCACCAGTTCATGTCAGGGTGCAACTAAATACCAAGTTTGGTTAAATTTCATTGATTGGTTCGTGAGATACAGCGTCCACAAAAAAATGATACAGACACACAGACAGACAGACAAACAGACAGACAGACACACAGACAGACATTTTTTAAAAACTATCAATTCGTGTTCAGGACATCCCAAAACGTGTAGATCCGTCAAAAAACGGAGGTCGAAAATTTTCGCGAATCCAATACTTTCTCTATATTACATATAGAAGAAAGTAAAAAGTGTATGGTCCCTTAAAAGCGCCTTTTTTATTCCGTTTTCACAGCTTTACCTTCCTACCTTTTGCACCCTTGTTTTTGGATTTGTGAACTTCATTTAAATTCTGTTTGTTTTTTCTTAAACCATTTTATTAACTTTTAAACTTTTTATTTTAGTCTAAGTTTATCTTTCATCACTTTGCGCAGTATTTTATACTGCCTCTTAAGCAGATTTTAATCTGCTGTTAAACCTAATTTTTTTTTTTCTGGGCTCGTATAATAGCCTAGATTCTTAATAACAGACCGGATGTAAAGTTCTTGTGAACTAGGAAGTGTAACAGTGACAACTACAGTTATACATTTTTCATATTAGCGTTTTCGACGTTGATGTGTAAATTTCTTTGCGATATTATTTTATTTCTGGTATTTTGTCGGAAGATATCACGCTGTATAAAGTGTGGTTATATGATTAAACTTACACTATAAATACACACAGAAAAATGGAAAATCGAAACTTGTCAAGAAACATGTCATCTTAGTGATAGTACACGTTTTCCTAGTACATTGACAAATTTGCACAAAATTACGCAAAATTTTAAACAATCAAAACACTACCTGACAATCCCATTTAGTCATGAGACACAAAAGTCGTTTTATTTTACCATGTATCTTTAATGTGTTTCGTCTGATGATCCGTTTTGGCTCTAAAACTTGTCAGATGACTAATTTCCCAGGTACAGTTTTCATTTTCCTCAAATTTGACCGGTTAGTCAGATGAGAGAATAAAAATAAATTGTTCCTGTTTTGTCAATTGACTAAGAAAAATTTGTTTGGCTAATCCAAAAGCTCAGCATTATTATTTTTTTTTCTTTATTATTATTTGTTTATTTATTTTTTGTCTCCTTCTGACAACTTGAGTTAGTCAACCGAAATCGAACAATTTAACCTATCAAATCTGGCGGCATAATGCAATCGCAGAATTCGAAATTCAAATACTTAGAAAGCTGAAACTGTGGATCCGTTGATGTCGTTTCAGTTCCGTTTCCATATTTGTGATAATTTTCATTTTAGAAAGAGACCCAGAGATTTTAATTATCTGCGAATCGAGTTTACGGTCAAAAGTAAGTGCTAAATACTTTATTTTATTGTATATATATATATATTTTTATTGTAAGCTTTGTTAGAATAGTAAATTGTAAATTTGTAAAATTCTAAGCTTTAGCAATCTTCTAACAATATCAATCGTATTTAGAATTTGTTTTTGTCGTAAAAGTGTAAGAAAAACTCAAATAATTTGTGTTTTAATATTCCGCTATTAAATAAAAAAGGAACTCTTATGCGAATAAACTTTTTTAGCCAAGAGAGACGATTTCCATTAATGTACGGGTAGCTAACAAGAATGTATCACTCCTAACTTTCAAACTGTTTAGTCATCACTTTCTAATCTCTTTCTCCCGCGTGCTGCGAAAATGTATATGTATCTTCACTGATAAAAATGTAATCGCTATGATCGGAGCTCTGTTAAAACGCTCCGTGATAGTCGTTATTATAATTAATCTTCTATTATAAATCATATAACGCATTTAATCTAGAATAAAATATTGTGTCAACCAGAAGCTAATTTTATGATGGATCTGAAATTAGAAAATAATACTTAACATACATTAATATTTTCTCCATACACACAGTTTATTTTCAGATGCCGATTGAAGAAGTTTTATTGCTGTCTCTCTGGATACAACATTACGGACTGGTGAGAAGGTGAGTACAAATTCTTGCCTTCTTATAAAGCTTCTATGATCATTAACTTTTAAGTTATTTATAAACACATCAGCTCTCTAATAAAAACAGAATATTAAATAAAACATTATTTATATAACTGTATTAGAACTAGTGTGCGCTATGCGCTATCTAATCTATTAAAATTGACTATTTACAAGAGATGTATGAGACTGAGTGTCTCAGTTCTATTCAGTTTCAGTAAATAGCCCTATAGGCAATTTGAACAAAAAAAAAAAAAAAAGAGAGAGCTGAATTATATAAACAAAAATATATGATTACAAAAGAAGAAATGAAAATAAAGAAAGTGTGTGTAGTAATGATAAATATATATATATAATTGGTGTATTAAAATATTATAAAGGTATCATAAAATATATATATAGAAATAAAAAAAAAATATATATGTATATATCTGTTTAACAGTCATCCATAATGATTAAATATATACACAAATATTTTTGAATATAAATAAATAAATTAAACTTTAGTTGTGAAAAGCAAAATAATACAAATAAAAGTAAAAATGGCGTCGTCAATGAAGGACATAACATTAGTTGAAAAACTAAACGCTAACAATTATGATTTATGGTGTTTTAAGATTGAAATGCTCCTCATAAAAGAGGAATTATATAATGTTATAACTGATTATCCCCCAGATCCTCTGACTGCTGAATGGCAGGCAAAAGATAAAAAGGCAAGGGCTTTAATAAATTTATCAATTGATGATAGCCAGATAGTAAACGTGCGTCATTTGACCACCGCCAAAGCAACCTGGGAGAATCTCCAGAACATTCATCACAGATCGAATCTAACAAACAAATTATTCTTGCTACGAAAATTATACTCAGCTAAATTGGCTGAGAATGGGAACCTCATTGACCACATCACAAACATTTATCAAATCAGAGACAAATTGTTAGCAATAGGTGAAGAGATACATGACCAACATTTGGCGGCACTCATGTTATGTTCTCTCCCCCCCTCATACGATACATTCATAACTGCTATTGAGAGCAGAAATGAACAGGAATTGACAGCCGAATTTATACGAAACAAATTAACAGATGAATACATTAAAAGATCACAAAACAAAAACACTCAGGGAGAAAACGCATACAAAATGCAGGTTAAAAACAAAACACAGACTGGCAAATATTGCACTTACTGCAAAAAATCCTCACATACCCGTAATGAGTGTTGGCACTTAAAACCCAGAGGAGGTAACCCTCACCGCAGTAACAATAATTTCAATAACAGTAGTGGGAACAGTACTAAATATAGAGGTAAACAAAAAACACAGTTAATTAAAGAGACAGAAAACAAACTGAAAAATTTAACTTTTATTATAGACAAAACTGAAAATGATAGTTTCATTGTCGATAGTGGAAGCAGTGCGCATGTCTGCAACGATTTACGTAAATTTACATGTTTAAGAAGCGACGAAAAAGTAAATGTGATGTTAGCAAACGGACAGACCGTAGTTTCTCAGAGACATGGGGGCATAAATATAGATGTAGTTAACTCCGATAGAGAAACGAACAGTATTACATTAAAGGATGTATTATACATCCCTGACATGGCTACTAATGTGATCTCCATAAAGAAAGCAACTGAGAATGGCTGCGTTGCCATATTCAAAGACAAAAAATGTCAAATTAAATACAACAACAAAACATACATTGAGGCTAACTTAACCGATAATTTATATGAGATAAAAACACATAAAAATTTATCGGAAAGTATAAACATTGCAGAAACATGCAATGATAAAAATTGTATTAGAATATGGCATCAGCGGTTAGGTCACAAAAATTATCAACAGATCAGGGAGCTCACCGAGAAGAACATGGCGACAGGAATAAATTTAAATAAGTGTAAACATAATGAGGAATGCGAAATATGTATAATCTCGAAACTAGAAGATGACTCATATCCAAAAAAGGCTAATTACCGAGCGAACAGACCCCTAGATCTAGTCCATTCGGATATATGCGGACCTTTTCAAACGTCGACCGTAGGTGGTAAAAATTACTTCTTGACGTTTATTGATGATTTCAGTCGATATACGTTTACTTATCTATTGAAATATAAAAGTGAAGCATTCGAAAAATTTAAAGAATATCATGCGTTAACTGCGAATAGGTTTGGAAGGAAAATAAAAATACTCCGCACTGACAATGGTGGGGAATATACAAGTAAAGAATTCGAAGAATTTCTCACCAATGAGGGAATAGAACATCAACTTATTGTACCTCACTGTTCACCTCAAAATGCCGTTGCGGAAAGAAAAAACAGAACCTTAGTTGAAATGACTAGGTGTTTACTAAAACAGAGCGGATTGCCAAATAGATTTTGGGGCGAAGCAGTCAGGACTGCAACTTATCTGCAAAACAGATTACCCACGAGAGCTTGCGACGTAACACCGTATGAAAGATGGACAGGAAACAAACCAGATCTTTCAAATATTAAAACTTTTGGTTGTAAAGCATACACATATACTCATAAAATAAATAGAAGGAAACTAGACAGCAAGGCTAAATTGGGTACATTTGTGGGATATGACCTCAGAAGCAAGGGATATAGAATTTACATAGATGATAATGTAAAAATATGTAGAACGGTCAAATTCATCGAAACAGATCAAATGCGCGAAATAAGCAGTAGCAATGACGATAATCAGTTATTAATGAATGAAAATGAAAATGAAGCCGGTACTGGTAAAATAAATAGTAAATCATCCTTTCCGGTAGTTTTAACTGAACAGAATCAGGAATTAGACCACATTGAGGAACCAAATTTACAGAATGAGGAAATTTCAGATCAAAATATTCCCAGAAGATCAGAAAGAGTCAACAAAGGCGTTCCACCTGATAGATTCGCTTTGTTAACAGATACCTTGAAAGTAGTCGAACCTAAGACCTTTCGTGAAATATTAGAATTGCAAAACCCTGTAGAAAAAGAAAATTGGCTAAAAGCAGCCAAAGATGAGATTAATTCACTCAAAGAGAATAATACATGGACATTAGTAGACCCTCCACCCAACGCACATATAGTAGGTTCTAAATGGGCGTTCAAAGCCAAATACAATCATATGGGAGAAATTCAAAAATATAAAGCGAGGTTAGTGGCAAAGGGATTTAGCCAAAAATACGGAGTGGATTACGATGAGACATTTGCCCCGGTGGCGTCTCACACAACTATCAGATCATTTTTAGTCATGGCTCTATACAATAATCTAGAATTAAATCATTTAGATGTAAAAACCGCGTTTTTGCATGGGGAATTGGAAGAAACTATTTACATGTCACAACCAGAAGGATTTATAAATCCCGGGGATGAGAAAAAGGTCTGTAGATTAAAAAAGGCAATCTATGGACTCAAGCAGGCAGCCAGAGCCTGGAACTTGAAAATAAATGAGACATTAATTAATCTAAATTTTGCACAAAGTCAAGCTGATAGATGTCTGTATAAAAGAAATATTAACGGTAGAAAAGTCTACGTGCTAGTGTACGTAGATGATATTTTAATCGCTGGAACTAAGAACGACATAAAAGAAATTACTGAAAAACTCAGCCGCGAATATAAAATTACTAACCTAGGGAATGTAGTTAATTATCTAGGCATAAACATTACTAGACCGGATAGCAATACATTGTTATTAGATCAAACCAATAAGATTAAACAATTAATAGACAAGTTTAACTTAACAGATTCAAAACCTACTAATATCCCAATGGATACAAATTATTTAAAAAATAATGATAACGATAATTTTTTGCCAAACAATACAGACTATAGAAAAGCAGTAGGGGCATTATTGTACATTTCCACAACATGTAGACCAGATATAAGTGCGGCTGTCAACTTTCTGTCCAGACATAATGAAAATCCCAGGAAATGCGACTGGGAAGCTGTTAAAAAGGTCATGAAATATCTCAAATCTACGATAAACCTAAAATTAGCGTATAATAAAAACGCAGCACCAGTTTTAACAGTGTATGCGGACTTAGACTATGCAAATGATCCAGGTGACAGAAAATCTGTCACAGGTAATATTTTCTTCATTGGAGAGAACCCAATATACTGGGTGTCCAAAAAACAAAGCAATATAACATTATCTACCGCTGAGGCAGAATACGTTTCTGCCAGCAATGCAGCTCAAGAAACTGTGTGGCTGTTGCAACTGCTAAATGACTTAGA
Organism: Salticus scenicus; assembly: GCA_963930645.1. Taxonomy (NCBI): domain Eukaryota; kingdom Metazoa; phylum Arthropoda; class Arachnida; order Araneae; family Salticidae; genus Salticus; species Salticus scenicus. The sequence goes on from OZ005648.1 coordinate 396,573,518, forward strand.
CATGAAACAAGAAAAGCCAATTGTAATCTTCGAAGACAATCAAGCATGCATCAAACAAATCGAAAGCAACAAATACCAATCACGCACGAAACATGTGGACTTGAAATACCATTATATAAAAGAACTGTATGAAAATAAGATAATAAAATTGCAATATATTGATAGCAGCAACATGACTGCCGTCATCATGACGAAACCATTACCAAAGACTACTTAAACTCAGAAAGAAACTGAACTTACTAGATTACAGCGAAATATAAAACAAGTAGGGGTGTCGTAAAAGTGTAAGAAAAACTCAAATAATTTGTGTTTTAATATTCCGCTATTAAATAAAAAAGGAACTCTTATGCGAATAAACTTTTTTAGCCAAGAGAGACGATTTCCATTAATGTACGGGTAGCTAACAAGAATGTATCACTCCTAACTTTCAAACTGTTTAGCCATCACTTTCTAATCTCTTTCTCCCGCGTGCTGCGAAAATGTATATGTATCTTCACTGATAAAAATGTAATCGCTATGATCGGAGCTCTGTTAAAACGCTCCGTGATAGTCGTTATTATAATTAATCTTCTATTATAAATCATATAACGCATTTAATCTAGAATAAAATATTGTGTCAACCAGAAGCTAATTTTATGATGGATCTGAAATTAGAAAATAATACTTAACATACATTAATATTTTCTCCATACACACAGTTTATTTTCAGATGCCGATTGAAGAAGTTTTATTGCTGTCTCTCTGGATACAACATTACGGACTGGTGAGAAGGTGAGTACAAATTCTTGCCTTCTTATAAAGCTTCTATGATCATTAACTTTTAAGTTATTTATAAACACATCAGCTCTCTAATAAAAACAGAATATTAAATAAAATATTATTTATATAACTGTATTAGAACTAGTGTGCGCCATGCGCTATCTAATCTATTACAATTGACTATTTACAAGAGTTTTAATTTATAAAGTTGTTTAAAACGTATAAATTTTAAAATACGTTATTATAAATCTTAGTTTTGCGTATCGTTGTATTTGTCTGAACTATAGTTTTTTACATATATTTTTAACATTAAGCTCATATTAATATTTTTTATATACAGAATAGTAACGCTTTATTTTCCCCTAAAGGTGGTTCAGAAGGTATTTGGATTCCAAGAGATAAAAATTTAAAAAAGATATGGAAAAATGCTATTTATAAGGATTTTGAATAACTCCGAATTCTAAGGTATGTTTTTAAATTATCTTTTGCAACATTTTACCTATCTTATCTCAGAACAATAAAGAATAATATTCATACTTTTTTATATTTAAAATTTTTAATGAGATGATTTAAAAAAAAAATTAAAAGGTTCCTCGTTTATCTGTTATTTGTTCTATTTTTTTTTTCTTTTCCTTTTCTTTTTTTTTTTAATTTCCAGTTCTAAATAAATAAATATATCTTTATAATTTAAATATTTTTGGCAAATGGTTGATAATTGTATGTAATAAAAAATGTCTTTATTTATTATTAAATGTTTGATAACAATTTTTTCAGAACAAATTTGAGCAAAAATGATATGAATTTAATATCACATACTATATTCGTTTCTCAATTTAAAGTTAAATTGTTCTTGTGTACAATATTAGTTATTAGCGATAAATAATAGATGTTGTGATGTATCGTAAGCTTGAAATCAAGAGAAGATTGCTTTTCTTTAGAGAAATATTTTTTATTTCTCATTTACAAACACTATACGACACATACACACATACAAAAAAGGTAAACGAAAACACGTAGCACATATTGCATAAAATGGTCGCTAAACTTTGGACCGAAAATAATAATCATGAACGGCACTCAATCCAGGCACCCGCTATTCTCGGCGTGTCATCATTTCTTTTCCTAAAAACAAACTAAAAACTAAAGTCTCTCTTCAATTCGAAAGTCTTTCACCGAGCTGAACAAACAGCGCCCTCTCGTGAGTCTTAAAGTCATTAGTCTGAAGTCATTACAGACCTCCTCCCTTCAGGGGAGAAACTTTTCACTATTGTAGAGGGAAAAGTTTGGTTAAATAATGCTTGATTTGGATAAGTCTTATATTCAAATAAAATAAAGTCACAATGTTCAACATATTGGTCCATTTTCTAGATATCGTAATCAATTTAAAACAAGTAATAAATTAAAAAAAATACGAGCAAGCACCAATTCTATGCAGAAACAGTACCTGGTTATATTTAAATGCACCAGACTTATCCCTATTTTAGATTAAATACACTATTTAACTTATTTTAAAATATACAAAAAACATATACCAAATAGAAAATTTAAATATTATTACACACAATATACCAGAGACACTAAATAGATATGCAAAGTAAAATATAGATAGTGAAAACAATTATATACCACATATGTATATATATATAGCAATTAAACAAATACGATATATGTAGCAATAATTAAACAAATACAATATATATAGCAATAATTAAACAAATACGATTTATAGCAATAATTAAACAAATACATAAACTTTTAAACTAAGGGATAAGACTTAATCATCTATCAGCATTCAGAGATTGTAATTCTATACACTCAACAACCTCCTAATTAAACAATCTGCATAGAGTTCCCAAAGTAAAAGTCTAGGATTTGGTCTTTTTTTTTTTTCTTTTTCTCATGAACATGAATAGCTTTGTACAATTACGATTAAATAAATCAGGATTTTGAGATAAATTCTTTAGTTTTTCAAATGCCGTTTGGTAAGAGATATTCATGTCAATGGATTTTAGAGTCCGATCCTTTAGTAAGTCTGACAAATAGATTGCATTTTCAGAAAACTCAGGAATGCATTTTCGATATTCAGCTAATTTCAAAAAGGCTGTCACATGAGTCTTGGTAGTCTGAGACGAAGAATCTTTTTTGTCTCGAACCTTCATTTCACTTGAAATTCTCAATCTCTGGCCTACTAAATGTCCAGAATTCTTCACATGAGCTCGAGTAGGTTGACATTTAGAAGATTTAATGTGCAATTTAGTAACACTCATCTTGAAGGAAATGTCTTTTACATGTTTTTTCCTTGTTTTAGGAAAATTGGCGACTCTCTCACTATATGGCACTGGACACTTTTCACTGTCATTCAATGAATTTGCCATTAGTTGACTAGAATCTTTTGGTACATTGTTCATGAGCTTGAATGTACTCAAGGTAGTCACAGAAAGCATTTCTTTCAAATAATTTTGTTCCTTCAATTGTTTTTCATAAGTTAAGCATTTTCCAGATAATAGCATAAGTTCTAATTTATTCTTCTGCAATTCAGCTGTCAACTGATCCAATTTATCATTAGAAATTTTTTCTTTTTCTTCAAGAATATTAAACAGGTAATCTAATTTGGAATTAATTATAGTAATTTCATTTCTTTCTTCAACAAGTTTTTCATTTTTAAGACAAATTTCATTTTCTTTACCTTTCATTCTTAAGAGTTCTTCTTTCATTATGTTAATTTCATTAGACAGCTTAAGATTTTCAATTTTCGTATTTTCCAGTTCTTGTTTGTAATTATTCTTTTCAACATTCAGAATTTCTAACTGATTTAGATAATTCTTCTTTTCACTTAGTGAATCAAGGCGAAGAGTTTTTAACTGATTTTCAAACTTCTCTTTCTCTTGAATTTCTTTATTTATCTGCTTTTCATATTCTAAGCATTTTTTATTTAGATAAGCCTCTATTTCTGCTTTTAGTTTTTCCATCACAAAATTAGAGTCTTCATTTTTCTGTTTAAGGTCTTTTAAGGCATTATTCAGTTCCGAAATATTTTTCGTAGTATGTTCCAACCTTTCAGTAAGTTTTTTATTTTCAAGAGACAGTTCTTGTTCTTTAATTTTCTTTTCTTCCATCTCCCCTTTCAAACATATTATTTCATTTAATAATCTGAAATTTTCAGATTTGAGATGGTCAAAATTTATTTTCTCTTTAAGAACAACTTCATTTTCTATTCTATTTTTATTTTCTTTTATATCCTGCAGTTCTTCAACAAACTCTTTTGGAGAGGTTTTATTGAGTTCTGGCCATGAAAATTCTGGCAGGATTTCTTCTACCTCTTCGGTTTTCTTTTCATCTGCAGATTTCCTTTCAATCAACTTTTGGTTAAAATGGGCAAAATCTTTATTTTGAATATTTTTCTTCATTCTTAAAAATTTCTTAGAATTCCTTGTTTGTACAGAATTTAACTTAGACACTTGTACATTTTCTTTTGATTTGCAATTTTTGAACATTGCAGCAGTTTTATTTCCTAACAAATACTTGTCACCATAAAAAGAATTTTGTAGGACAGCTGCTTTAGTTTTTAAGTGTCCCATTTTACAATCCAATTCAATTTCTGCAAGTGGTAGACAAACAGGATCCACTTCTAATGGATTTCTAATGTACACTTTCTCATTTGTGTACATATGTGGTTTCACGTACTTGCTGCTGATCAAATCACATGAAGCACCCGTGTCTCGAATTATCTTCATCTCAACACCATTCACTTTACCTATACTAGTATAAGGTGTCATTGATTCATCAGAACCTGCCTCAGCTATAATATGTGAGATAAATTCTTCCTTTTTCTTTAATTTATCACACTGAGGTCTAAGATGATTAGGAGAACCACATTCATAGCAACGAGCAATTTTTCTTTTATCAAATTCTGTATTTCTCTGATGTTCCTGGGATGTTTCTTGTTTTACATGAAATTTCGGCTTGACATCTTTACTATTTTCCCCAGACTTATCACAAAAGTTTCCACTTTGGTTACGAAAGTTGGAAAAGTTCCTTTTGGGCAAATCCCTCTTTTTGAAGCTTTCTCTAATACTTTCAAATTCATCTAGTTTTTCAGCTAAGTCCATAGGTGTCATGAATGTAAGCCAGTTTTCTAAGAAATGATCTCTTACATCAGCAGGCACTCGAAACTTCAACTGCTCAGTCACTATTAGGTCTTTCAGCTGTTGGAAATTCTCTATCTTTAATTCTGTGAGCCATTCCGTAAAATAACTAGAGAGCTCTTGGGCATAATTTCTCCAAGATTTTTCGGACGATTTGTGGTGCTTATAAAAACATTGTTTCAGTTTTTCACTATTTAATTTATATTTTCTCATAATGATATTTTTAACAAAATCATAATTTGTCGCATCGGTTGGCGACTCTCTGGCCAACATATTGGAAAGTTCTGGCGGTAAAACTGCTAACAGGTAGGCCACCCAATCCTTTTTTGGAACTCGTGCCATCTCCGCTCTTCTTTCGAAGTTTATTAAGTATAAACCCATTTCATCATGTTTTTCATCAAATCTTGGGGTAATTTGGGTTAACTGTATTCTTGGAACCGATTCAGCCAATGTTTCTGGTTCTAATATTCTTTCAGGATTTTCTTTTGAAATTTCCAGTTTCTTTAATTCAAGTTCATATTGTTGAGTTTCTCGGGTCCTTCTTTCCTCTCTTTCTTCTAGTCTTATTCTCTCTTCTTCTTGTAGTTTTTTATCTTCAAGAAGCCTTTCCAATATTAATTTTACTTCTTCCTCATTATAGGACTTGCTAGATAAAATTAATTTCTTGATGTCAATAACTCTACTGGAAGTATCTACTTCGACACCGATTTCCTCACAAATTTGAACCAATTCATGTTTTCGAGCTTTAGCTAAAAATGCCATGTTTGTAAACGCCAAACAAAACCAGAATGCTCTCAAAACGATAATAAAATATAAACAAATAAAATAATTAGAAAAATTATTATTTTCTTTTTTTTTTTTTTTTTTATTACCCCTTTTTTTTTCCAAAAATCAATCAAACACACAAATAAAATAAGATAATGAGGGTAATTAAGCTTTGTAATTAATTAAAAAATAATAATATCAAACCCAATTAATGGTATCTTAATATTTTTCTCTATTTAAGAGAACACTTTTTTTTTTTAATATGTATATTTCTTTCATAAAAAAAAGCCAACACTTTTCCTGTTAAAGAACAGAATACATGAAAATTTTTAATCACAGAAATTTCTTTTATTAAATAAATCATATATTCAAAAATAATATTCAAAATAATATTTTAAACCAAGTATGTTCTCATACTACTTGTTTCCTACACAATCATTATTTCAATTCAAAACAGAAATAAATTAATTTATTTGCAAAACTATTTGATTCTTTTTGCACACATATTTCTCAGGAAACAGAATAATTAATATTTTTCTTCAAACCCAAACAAAAAAACACACAACAGTTTCGTTTTCAAATCGAAACTCTTTTGCTTTATCAAAAAAAAGAGCAATTTCAACCAAATTAGATTTAAATAACATAAATTACCATAGTCATTAATATTAATAACTAAAATGAACATCTAATCATTAAACTTAAACACTTCATTTGAAACAGAAACTACTATTTTACTTCAAATCGAATATCGAAACGAAAATATTTTGTTCCAAACACGAACAAATTCATTTTACATGAAATCGAAACTAATTTCTTTTTTATTTTTATCCTTCATTCACTCTTTATTTACCCCTTTATTTTTGTATTATTAAGCAAAGAAATACCAAATCAGTAAAAAGAGACAGAAAGAAAAATAAATCCAATAAAATATCAGAAATAAAAATGACCTGAAATGCACATTAATATGAATCATTCAACATTTTTCTTTTTAATTCTATAATAAATACATTCTTTTTTATTTTTTTATTTCTCAAAGCTCTAAACCACAGATTACTAAACAAGAATATTTATTCTTTCATAAAATACAGAACAGGTACTTTTTTAAAAATCTGTTCTCAAATTTGCAATTCCGTTAAAACCGAAATTCTTTTCAAAATGTACTTATTCTACAGTAAGTTTTTATTATTATTATACCATTAAACAAAAGAAAAAACATATATATTCATTTATTTCTCACTGATTCATCAACTTTATTTATTTATTTTTTTTCGAAACACATCGACAAAAAAACGAAAGATTTCCTTCTTTTTTATTTCTTTTAAACAACGGATGAATCAGGTTAATAATACATATTTTTCTCTACAATAATAATTTATCTTTAAATAATACTTTTACTAAATGAATAGGGACAAGCAGTGCTATATAATTCATGATTTAAATACATAATCTAAATTAAAGTACCCTTTTTAAAAAAAGAATATTTTCTCACGTTCTAATACAAGAACTGAGGACTGAGGTATTTATTATATTATTTTTAAATCAAGGCACTGTTTCATACATAAAGGCACTTACCCCTTTAGTAACGTGAATTCTTTGTAGCGTCGGACGTATTCCTTGAGCTGCCACCATATCACTAGACTGTGATGTATCGTAAGCTTGAAATCAAGAGAAGATTGCTTTTCTTTAGAGAAATATTTTTTATTTCTCATTTACAAACACTATACGACACATACACACATACAAAAAAGGTAAACGAAAACACGTAGCACATATTGCATAAAATGGTCGCTAAACTTTGGACCGAAAATAATAATCATGAACGGCACTCAATCCAGGCACCCGCTATTCTCGGCGTGTCATCATTTCTTTTCCTAAAAACAAACTAAAAACTAAAGTCTCTCTTCAATTCGAAAGTCTTTCACCGAGCTGAACAAACAGCGCCCTCTCGTGAGTCTTAAAGTCATTAGTCTGAAGTCATTACAATGTCTTAGTTAAAATACATATAGATTCAACTTCATGCTACTTGTTGCATTCAAATGATTGATGATTGTAATAAAAGGTTGATATTTTTAGTTATTAAAAATTTGATATCATATATATATATGTATTTTTTCTTTAGAATAAATTTAATCAAAAATAATATGAGTTTAAATTATTAGATAATATTAAGTATTTGTTATAAACAAAAGATATCTTGTTAAAAATATGTACTGAATTTCATATTATTTGTTTCATTGAACAAACTGAAAAAGTAAAAGTTGTATGCTATAAAAATGAGACAAATTACTATAAAGATACAAAATGCACAGAACATGGGCAAATTTTAACCTTGAACAAAATGAGCCATATAGTCTGAGAACATAGTGTTCAAAAGTTCAATGACAGAATCTGCAGCTAACAGACATTTGTTGATATGTATCATTACAAAAAAAAAAAAAAAAAAAAAAAAAAGGTATAAGAGTTTAAAGCCTGCCTTTTCCCCAGGGAGAAAAAAATAAAAAAAAATGTTATATTGAGGCAACCACAAAACTAACTTTTTTCTACATTTTCCTATATAAAATCATGCAATGGAAATTATTTTTTATTTTTATTTTTATCCATTATTAATGCAGACGATTTTCATATCAGAGAGGTAGTCTAAAGGTCCAACGGAAGTAAATTTTTACCGTGCAGATGATCACGGGGAAAATTGCAGTATAACAGCGCCACATGTCGCCTATATACACCCAATTTAATAAGCATTATGTATCATAATGGCCTTTTTATACATTAAATATTGTTCGATTATACGCATTAGAACCTGAGACATAACTTTCCCTTGAATTGTAAAAATAGCTGTATAGCAGCTTCATCTATTGAGCGATTAGCACTAAAAGTTGGCATAAACTAATAATTTATGTTAAGGTGCATCTACATATAATTTTATATGCAATTCTGTGCAGTAGTTCCTGAGATAGAGCCTTCCCTGAAATTGCAGAAATCGACGTATAACAGTGCCACATGTTGTGCTATTGGCACCAGAAATTTGATAGGCACTAACTTATGTCAAGGTGCATCTGCGTACAAATTAATATGCAATTTCGTGCAGTAGTTTCTAAGATATAGCCTTTTCTGAAATTGCTGTAGAGCAGCGTCATCTGTTGAGCGATTGGCACCAAAAGTTGATAGACACTAATTTATATCAAGGTGCATCCGTATATTAATTTATATGCAATTCTGTACAGTAGTTCCTGAGATACAGTCGCCACAAAACTTTTTGTCACATACAAACATTTTCTATGGTCAAAACATGTTCTGGGCCTCTCAAAACGCGTAAATCCATCAAAAACCGAAAATCGAAAATGTTTACGAATTCAATGCTTTCTTCTATTGAATACTAAAAAACTAAAGAATAGTATGTGTGTTACTGTAATGCAAAATAATTTTAAATTGAAAAAATAATATAAAAAAGCTTAAGCATAAGTTTAGATTAATAACAATTAATATGAAATTATTGGACTTCTATAAACATCCATAAAAGAACAACAGAAGTTTTAACTAATTGTTAAAATTCTTATGTGAAAACTAAAATTTAAGACACAAAAAGAACCAACTCATTCAAAAATTTATGTTTTGTCACTCACAGCTAACTGCTCAAGTTCTTTTTCTTTCTTTCTTCTGTTTTATTTATTATTATTATTTTGTGTGTGTGTGTGTACGCGCGGGGTTTGGTTGCGAGTGGGGGGGAGAGCAATTGATGAATGCACAATCGAAACTGAATCAGACTCAAAACTATGAAAAAAAAAAAAAATGTTCCCTCCCTTTCTTATCGGCTAAAGTAAACAAACACGTGATTTTTCCCATCCGCCGGTCATTAAAGTGTTTGTTTATTTATGTAAAGCATTTTAGTTAATTAAAAAAAAAAAAAAAAAAAGTTGGAGATATGATATTTTCTCTAGCTTGAATGAATCACTAAATATATATCACCGAACTTCAAATACTTAACTTTCGAGGAGGGGGTTTGAAAGGGGGGGGGGGGGGGCAGGGGATGTAAGTAACAGGTATTTAAAAATATATATATACTTGTAACAGAAGAAAACAGCTGCCAATTTGTTATTTAATATTAGAAATTTTGTTTTTTCAGTATATTTTTACTCCATTACCCGACTACCGTAGGTAATGGGAGTATTGTATTCGGTCCAAAAATTCGATATCAAGATTTCATCTGATTTACATGTTTTAAGGTCCCCTGAGTCCAAAATGCGTTTTTTGGCAATTGGTCAGTATACGTGTGTCTGTGGAAGGGGGGGGGGGGGTATCCTCTGACTATGATATCTCCTAAACCAATAAAAATAGAATCACGAAAGTTCAGAATTGAGACAGGTCTGGTGTACATATGAATTTTTTAAGTTTTGGTGAAAATTGGAAAAATAGGAAGTGGGATATCCGAAACCGGAGGTGAGTTCGTAAGCCCGTATCTCAAAAACGGCTCCAACGATTTTCTTCAAAGTTACTGTATAAATACTCCATTAGATGTCCTTTCGAATGATATAGTTGGTTAGTTCAGGACAATTGACAGGCGCCCTGTATGAATAGCTAAATTTCAGGTACTGCAAGTGCGTTCCTTCCAAACGACTGTATGTATTTTTTTCAAAGTTGCAATGTTTTAAATTTTCTGATGAATCATAGAGCTGTTATCAATGTGCATAAAATTCTTAAAGTGATAATGACGTCAATTTTTGTGAGATGCATAATTTAACTTTTTATATTTTTTTAATGTTCACGTTAATTAAATGCATTAATGTCGAAAGAAAATGAACTCGTAAAATTTTTTTGGCAACAATTAAATCACAGCTAATATTTTAATGGCTATTTTACAGCTATTATGATGTTATTATTTTCGTATTTTAATTAATTATAAGAAAACTAATCAAAAATTCGAAAATTGGTCTTCGAAGGATCGTGTTGTCATCGGGTTCCGAGCTATTCTGAAAGTTTCAAATGTCTAGCCAATAAGGAAGTTAGTTAAAAATCAATTGCAAGATTTGTACCGGACAAACAAGAATAGAAGTTGATAAAAACATGGTAATATGGTAATTTTTTGAAATAGAATTATCCACGAGGAAATGAAAACTTTTCAACAAATGTTCAATTTGTTTATGAGTTATTTTTATTGTTATATTTTGTATTTTTTTTTTTAGGGAAAGTGCTGCATAGTGGACATTTTTGAACTACATTTTCTTTTCTTTTTTAATTTCTTTAGCACGTCGCATGAAACACCTCTATGCTAAATTTGGTGGTAATTCGCTAAACCTTTTCAGCTGCGGAAAACTGTTTATAACAGAGGATTAATTACTCATATATCTAGAAACAGAAAAGCAGATTTTTTTTTTATTATTCGTTTTTACATAAACAAAATATGTGATATAAAATAATTCTTTAAAATATATTAGCCTGCTTGAAAAGCTATTGTTATATTTCAAAAGATGTTATTACTTTGGAAAACTTTCAAAAAATTGTTTTGAAAAACTTGTATGCAAAAGAATATTAATGAGGGCTCGTTGAATCAGTGTAAACAACTGACAGCATTCTTTCGATTGGAGAGGGGGAATCCATTGAATTATAATAGATTTTAATAGCTTTGGAGTCTTCGAAGATATGGCATTGGATGACAAAAGAAAACTTTCCATTGAATAAAGAAAACGATGTCCTGAAAACGCGGCTACATTGGTACAAAAAGTTTAATAAATGATGCAATTAAGAAAAAATCATTTTATGAATTTATTTGACATTCTTGGGAAATTATTTCAACTCTATAAGCAAAACAGTCATTATTCAAATGTGAAATTGGCAGTATCCCTTTGAATGTCAACGTGAATTTTTATTAATAAAATAAAAATTCACGCTCTGTGTACATTTCAAAGTGTATGCCTAATATTAAATGAATTTTTTTTTTCAAATGTTTATAAAGAGTGACAATTATATATTGTCGATAGAATGGAGTAGAAGGCTGATTTTTACCAACTATGTGAAAAAAACTAGAGCTGGGAATCGAACCCCGGAAATTCCGCTTAACGCACGGATGCTCTAATCACTGAGCTACCCTGGCTGATAACCAGCTCGGCACTTCTCACATAATTTACGTTGGCAAGGACACCGAGTCTGCATTAAAGCAGCTATATCAAGTGACAAATTTGAATATGGCATAACTCCAAACGGTGGCAAGGCCTTTTATGATTTTATGACTTTTTATGATTTTCCGTTTTGGACATATTTAGGAAAATTATTCTCTTAATGACAAAAAATACAAAGGTTTTGTCCATTACATAAGACTTAGTATCATAGAAATTTCAAAATAAGCTAATGATAGAGCTAGAAATGATATTGTTATGAAAGTTGAAGAAATTTTTGCGTGTAGAAAGTTATGCTTAAAGACAATAGCAGGTTATTGTCGACGAATGCACTTTATTTAATGAATATCCAGCCTGTAGATAGAGCCCGTAATTTTATTGTTTTGTATGCTGTCGACATTATAGCGTGCAGAAATTGATTCTTTAAGACAGAAGTAGGTTCTAGTCGACGAATATATTTCTTTTGATGAATATTCAGCCCGTATATAGAGCCTGTGATGATATTGATAAAAAATGTCGACATTTTAGCTTGTAGAAAGCAATTCTTTAAGAACTAAGCAAGTTCTTATCGACGAATGCACTTTATTTAATTAATATCCAGTAAACAGTTGAATATTTTTTTTTTTTTTTTTTTTTTTTGTGCTACAAAAATTAATATTCTTGAAACAATCCAATGAAATGGTCATTTTTACTACAGAAATAAAGTAAACATTGTTAAGTTCACTGCAGAGCATAAATTTCGCTAAATCAGAAACAAAACCGAATATTTCGAAGTCTGAATGGAATTTGAATTCATCGAAAGCATTGTTAGTGGTTTATGGAATTTCAAGGTAATTCTGCGCGAGAAACCAATGCGTCATTACAAAATGTCCAGAACTAGACTCCTTTTGAGATAAAGTTTACAAATTTTGTAAATTCCTTACTACCATTTTTCGCCGCATTTGAATGCTTAATTTGACGCTAAGTCAAAGCCCACCTTTGAAATAAAACGTTCATCTGTTACCACTTTTACTGTAATACCATGTAGAAAATAACACGTAAAGTTATAGGCAAGTTCTAGTCTACAATCATCAATAATTACTCTTCTTTTTTTTATAGTCTTGTGAGTCATTTATAGAAATTTCGAAGAATTTAGTTCTGAGAAATAAACAAATGAATTTTTCCAGAATATTTCAGAGCTCTGTTATTATTGAAGTTAGAGCTTTCAAACTTCGTGAACCCTAAACTACAAATTTTCGCCAAATGCGTTTGCCAAATCACCAAATTCGATGCCAAAACCAAAAATCTACACTGGCTACTAATTTGCAGTATGACGAGATTCGTGATAACATTTTGCGGCAAATGTTGTTTCAGGATAGCCAGAAAACCTTTCTCAATTTTAACTGATTTAATTATTTTTGTAAAATTTATCGTTTCCTGCCACTAATTTTTGCCAAACAGAACAAAACGGGGCCATCTATTCTCGAATGATTTTCATTGTACTCTAAGCTGGACATTTGCCAATGAGGTATTCTGTGACAAGCCCTTGAGTACTATTCCTGAAAAAACTAGTATATTTGTCACGGCGACATATATAATCGTATTATCGTGACGTTTTTGTTTCGAGTAGCAGTTTTTTTTTTTTTTTTTTTTTTTTTTTTTTAAGAAACGTTTGTGGACTAGAACCTGACTGTTAATTTACGAATCGGTTACCTCACACAAAACTGTCAATGTTTTCATAAAAATATGTATATTGTATAAGGAAGTCATGTGGTGTCCACATCAGATTTTTTTTTTTTTTTTTTTTTTTTTTTTTTAATAGAAAACCTTCAGAAAATGTGGGTCAGGAATTCTAGAGTTTTCCCTTTAATTAAAGAAAGTGCTAGGATAATAATTACTAGGTTTATAAAGCATGAAAGAATAAAATTCAAGAATAGAATTTTTTTTTCCAATGGCTAGGCAAAATTTACAGAGGACTAGAAAGTTACAAAGCAAATTATAAACAATATAAAATATAACATAGAACAAAAGACTGAAGTCATTGCCTAAGGAGCCTCCCAATATCTCAACTCTTCCGTAGAACATCGAAGAGTCCCACAACGGAGCAGATTATCCCTGTCCATTACTTCTCCAGAATCACAAAGTAGGCAAGTAGAATCTTTTAAGATACCTATGCGCTTCACATGAAAGGCAAGGTAGTCGTGTCCTCTAGATAGGCGGAAAGTCGCAACTGCATTACTTCTTGGTTTATCAGGAATAAGAGAAGGACTTAAATTCCTCCATTTCTTTAGAGCTGTACGATTCTCAAGATCTCGTGAGGCATTAGACGAAAATAATTTTTTAAAAAACAGTTTAATCCTCCAGTAAGAAATGGCTTTATTAGGATGTTGTAATAAGCTGGCAGCTCTTTTTGCAAGGAAGTCCGCTTTTTTATTGCCCCAAAGGTCACAATGGCCGGACACCCACTGGAGAACAATTTGTTTCCTTTTTAAAGTGAGAGTTCTCAAGGATTCTTCATATTGGCATATTTCAGGTATTAATGGATGATCAACAGCGCTAATTGATTGGATGACTGCCTGAAAATAAAAAAGAATGACTGCCTGAGAATAAAAAAGAATGACTGCCCTTTCAAACTTGCAATGGATAGCCAATAGTTGCTTTAAGACTATACGTATCGCCACAACTTCACCAGCAAAGGAGGTACCAATATAGCCCGCAGGGGCATAGAATGAAAAAGAATCTGAGAACACACCAGCTCCTACATTAAGATGACAATCAAACTGGAAATCATCAGTAAAAATGTGCATCCACTGAGATGGTGGATATCTGGCCGCAATGGTCTTCAAGGCAAGACATTTCAATACTATTGGTGTAACATCTCTCTTTCTATGAACAGTTTCAACTAGGTCCAGCCTCATATCGACATTGGTCATATACAAGAGATTTCTGGATGTCATAAGTGGTTGTATATCACCCGGAATTACAAGATATTTCTTAATATCCAGGAATTTTTAAATAAATCCATATTGTAATTTTAATTTCTTGGCTTGGTCACATAGTCCCTCCAGAAAGGATCCTTTTCATAGAGACATAAGGCCTTCATTTTCATAATATCTTGGAAGTGCATATTTGATGTCAACAATAACATGGCATCGATAGGAGTGGACTTCATAGCTCTTGTAATCAAGCATAAAACCTGGTTTTGTAACACTTCCAGTTTATTGACCATAGTTTGTAGGGCTGTAATCAGAGCTTCACAGCAATACAAAATTAAAGGATGGATAAAAATTTTAAAAGTAGTGTTAAGTGTGGACCTGGCGCATCCCCAGATGCATCCTGCTAAGCGCTTAAGAATATTTATTCTATTTGAAATACGCTCGATAAACTTTTCAACATGGAGCTTCCATCTTAATTTATTATCAAAGTCACTCCCAGGTAGGTAAAGATATCTGTGTTGGCAATCAAAGAGCCTTGGTACTTTAACTCTGGGTGAAAAGCCTTATGGGTTAGGTAAAAAGACTGTCAAGCAGTCTTTTCTAAATCTACAGTCATATTTTCTTCACACCATTTCTATAGCACGTGCAGGGACTTATTTAAACGACTTTCAATAACATTTTTAGAAACATTTTTTGGTACCTATACTGTAAAAAATATGTGCTATTTTCTGCCAGAAATTCTCTGTAATTTGAGAAAATACGCGTAATTTACGAAAAAATTGCGTTGTCAGAACGTATTTTCTCAAATTACAGAGAATTTTTGGTAGCAAATAGGACATATTTTTTACAGGGTAGATCCAGATTACCAAATCATCATCAAATAATAAACATTTAATACCAGGTATTGATTTAAGTGATGAAACTAGATCATTGACATATATATTAAACAAGGTGCAGCTACTAACTGCTCCCTGAGGAGCCCAGTTTGTAGATTAAAGATTTGGTGAAAGAATCACCAAACTTTACCCCGCATGTTCTCTGGTTTGTGAAAGATCTAATCCAGTGAAATAACCTGGAAGAAATTCCAATACTCAAGAGCTTCTGGTATAGACTTTCCCTCCAGACATATGCCCCCTTAAAGTCAACATAAATTGCTGTTAAAATGTTTCGGTTATCCAATGTATCTTTAACAAATTGGCTAAATTTTGTCAACTGGTCACTCGTTCCCCTATTTCTTTGGAAGCAAGCCTGTTTTGTAGCTAATATTCTATATTCCTCAAAATACCAGTTCAAACGGTTAACCACAAGTCTTTTCATGATTTTTGCAAGGATACTCGTAAGCGAAATGGGCCTATAGCTATTCAACTGTCCAGAGTCCTTGTTTTTCTTTAGAACTGTAATTATGATAGAACCTCTCCAATGCGCCGGTATCTGACCCGACTCCCATAATCGATTTAGAATATTCAGTATTGTTTTTCTTGCTTCACTGCCCAAATGGATAAGAAATTCTGCATGGATATAATCCACACCAAGAGATTTTTTTCATTTTGAGACGTCTTAGTGCGAGTTCCAGTTCCTGTGCACCAAAGAGAGCATCAAAAACAGTCCCCATCCGGGTTCTTCCTCAGTCTTCTGCATTTTGAATAATTTCTTCCATTCAGCATTAATCTTTCTTGACATTTTTCTTGCATATTTTCCTTTTCGCTGGGACTGGAAGTAGGACTGCCCAAAGTCATTTGCGATATCTTTATCCGAAGATAATAATTTATTTCTAACGGCAGTCTGGTTCTTCTTACACGAGGGTCTACGGTTTTGGATATTAGAGATAAACTTAAAACATTTTAAGCTATCCTTTTTATAATCGATATGAGTAATAAAATCGTCAAAGGATTTGCGTTTGGCCTGTAGTACAGCTTTTTTTAAACCACGCTAGCCTGTTTTCACTATGCAACAATATCTGATTGTCTTTTAGTGAGCTCAGCCCTTCTTCTGAAGCGATCTCGTTTCTCTTTATTTTCTTCCAATTCAGGGGACCAGAAGCATTAATTCGTTTAGGGGTGCGAAATAGATCTACCTCCTCTTGGTGCACCTTGGTAACGTTTTGCAGTAAAGATATCTACATTTTTGGCTTACAACCTCCCTACCCTTCGTCATGAAACTCGAGGTTCTACAGTGGAATGCGGGTAGTTTTTCACAGTCCAAGAATATCCAGTTCCAACAATCTCTACAAAAGCATAATATTGACCTGTTTGCAATTCAAGAATAGTTGTTCTCCGAATTTGTTTTATACTCATGTTCTGTAATTCCTTTATTCAGAGTTAATTGTGATCCTTTTAAAAAAAAATTCTGAAATTGCATGAGAAAAAAAGGCCAAGGTGCAATTATTTATTATGATTGCATTCTTTTATGTATTCTTTTATGATTGTAACTAATAAAATGCATGTGCAAAATTTTTTTAATAATAATTTAAAAAAAAAAACTTCGTTAATTAAAAAAAGATATTTCTAAATTTCCATTATACGGTTATCCTAAAAATTACCGAAAAGTTGAAGGAAAGAAAAAGTTCTTAAATCAAAAATTATATTAAAAGAAAGTTCTTGAAATCCGATGATCAGTTTTCAATTTTTATATGTGATGACTTACGGATATGCAACCTGTCAATCTACAAATCTTCAAATAAATTTTTGTAATATCTTAAAGAAACTTTTGACTCTTGATATAAAGATTTCAAATTAGTTCTTGACCAATTTTAAATAGTAAACAATTTATGTATTTATGTTTGAAAAACAATCATTTTCAGTTTCTCATTGTATGAGAAATTTTGGTATTCATGAAAATTTCCAAACTCAATCTTTTGACATCGTTACAAATTTTGAGGTATGAGGAATCCTAAAATTATAAAAAAAAATATGCAGCGTCCGTATTTAAGTTAGTCAGCTTTTGTTGTTTGTGTAAACTAAGGATGAATGTAGACTAAAGGAGGAGTGATAGTTAAAAATTTAGAACTGTTTTAAAATTATATCTGTTATGATACTGGCCAGAACCCAGATTTGAATGTTCTAATTTGTAAACTTAGTAAATTTATACAAAATTTAAAATTTTCATAACATAGCTGAGTAGAGCAAAGGCACATAAATGTGCCTTACACTGAAATATATATATATATATATATATAGTGTTGTGCAAGTTCACAAAAAAAACGAACTAGTTCAAACTCAAGTTCATCGTGTAAAAAACGAGCTAGTTCGCGCTCAAACTCATGTCTGAAAGAAATGAACGCATTCAGTTCAAGTTCATTTTTAAAAACGAGCGAAGCTCACTAAAAGTTCATTTTTACGTACATTTTTTTTTTTTTTTTTTTTTTTTTTTTAAATAGATCTTATCCTCTGTGAACACTTTTATAGGTAATTTCCCTTTTTTTTTAAATTACCAATTACCATGAAAATTATTTTTAATTTTACGCTTAATTAAACTTATTAACTTATAATTCCTAATTATAACTTATTAATTTGATTATAGTAAAAAATTATTTAGAAAACACTTCTGAATAGTGTACCCACTGTTTTTGCATGGTTTTTTATTCTCAAATTTTCAATACGTTTGTTTATGCGCATGAGAACTTATTAATAGGAGACAAATTTTATCATTTAGAGGTTCCGTTGTTTTAAATCAGTGTTGCGCAGGACCGCGTTCATGATTTTAATTAAAACTTTTTCAGTTTTGAGCTGAATTTCGCTCGTTTTTTAAATTGTGAACTTGAGCTGAGCAAAATTCGTTTTCTCATGAATTTGAGCGGGAAAAGTAACTCAAACTCATATGGATTTTATTCCTTTGGGAAAAAATTTTATATTCTTGCGCAATACTTTCTACCCTTTTAATCGCAAGAGAGGACGCATTTCTCACAAGAGAAAAGCGCATCGGGTCGGGTAATCGCTTATTACCTGCTTTGCTGGTCGGGTGCAGTTAAAATTTAAAAGTTGGATTAATTTTTATTCACAAAATGTTTTCTCCGAAGATTGTTTTATACTTTACTTATGAATCGAAACTTTTAAATGAAGAAATTGGATGACATTGTCTTCCTTCCTAGTAATTTAAAGACATGACTGATAACATGAATTTAATTACATTTACTTAAATATTAAACCTTAACGTTTAAAGCTTTATATGGAAAACAATTTTTTTTCCAACCTATATTTTATTCCTTATTTTACTGTCAAAATACTTGGAACAATGGATTTTTTAAATATAACTTTTAATACAGCTAAATGTTTGTTTATAATTAGATAAACACATTGTTGTAATATATTTAATTTTCTGAAAGATTTCTTTAATAATATAATTGTAGTTTGTGTAAAAGAACTTCTATTCATCTTATTATCTAACACAATTTTAACAATATGGCGGGTCAGAAGCTGCAGATTCATTTCGTGTTGAAGGTCAAAAGTCATTTTGCAGGTCGGGTCGGCTGCGAGTCAAGTTTACTCGAACAACGCAGGACTCTAAGCTAATCCTTTCATAAGAAGAAATATAAATTCCGCTGGTCACCTGGTACGATTGAAGACTAAAATGCTATGCAGATAAAGGCGAACGCATCGTTTTCTATGAACGCTTGCAAACGAGAGGTAAGAGGGAACACTCATCCCTCCCCCAAGTCCTACACACACTATGTTAAAACAAACTGGCACGTTTGGTAAATTTCAAACTTAGTTGGCAAAATTCTTAAACACTTTTCAGTAAAAACTATAATGTATTTACAGATTCTAATTTTGCATTTCTTTCCCCCTCCTCTTTTTTTCCTTTATTCTATATTCAATAAAAGAAAGTATTGGATTCGTAAAAATTTTCGGCTTCCGGTTTTCGATGAATTTACACGTTTTTAAAGGTCCAGAACACGATTGGACGATTTTTAGAAAATGTCTGTCTGTGTGTGTGCGTCAAAAATGTTTGGGGACTGTATCTCAGGAACTACAGCACAGAATTACATGTAAATTTATATGCAGATGTACCTTGACTAAAATTAGAGCCTACGGAATTTTAGTATCAATTTCTCAACAGGTGGCGCTGCTAGGCCGCGATTTCCACAGTTTCATGGAAGGTTGTATCTCAGGAACTGCTGCACGAAATTGCATACAAATTTATATGCGGACGCGCTTTGCTCCAGATTAGTGCCTTATCAACTTTTGGTGATCATTACTCAACAGGTGGCGCTGCTATACCGCGATTTCTACAATTTCAGGGAAGGCTATATCTCAGGAACTACTGCACGAATTTGCATATAAATTTATATGCAGATGCATTTTTTCATTAAAATCAAATAAAAGGTAATATAAAGAAAATTATTATCTTTCAATCTGCTCCTTGACTCCCCCTTCCCCCAGGTATATACTAAGTGAAAATGGTAACAATTTCATTGATTGAAATTTCTAAAAATGTATTATGAAATAATTCTTTAAATTTATTCTTTGATGTTTATTATTTTTGCGATTTGCAAATTGCAAAAATGCCCTTTTTTCTGGGTGCCCTTTTTATGAGTGCCTTTTTTTCCAAGTGCCCTTTTTTCCGGGATCCATTTTGCACAATTATTCTCTTTTCTGTCCTTTTCTTCTTCTATTTTCCTTTTTATATTTCAGACAGAAATATTTAATATGAGTTTGAGTTTGAATTGCTTTTTCACGCTCAAGTTCGTGAAAAAAACGAGTTTCGTTCAACTCAAGTTCATAATTTAAAAAACGAGCGAAGTTCAACTCAAAACTCAAAATTTTTGAGCTACGCTCATGAACGCGTTCATGTGCACAACACTGTGTATATATATATATATATATATATACATATATATATATATACACTGCTTTCATCTAGAACGAATAAGTGGTCAGTTTCTAAATCCCTAAACTAGAAATATAGATTTCTGAGCTATGGTATAAGGCAAGTCAATAAGCTGAACAGACGAAATGATCGAGAATTTCTAGTCTACACATTACTTGAAGGTGAAATAATATTCTGAATATTCTTAAATATTCTTAATCCTTTGTAATGCAAGAAATTCTCGCTTGATTTTCTAGAATTGGGTCAGATACCAAGATTATAATTGCCTCTTGTGCTTACATTTATTTGCAGAGATTTTCAAATAAGTTTGACCGCAATAATATAGTCAAACGCTCTAGAATTCTTACAGGGGTTTCTAGAACTCGCTTTCAAAAGGAACTAGAATTTATAAAAATGACATGGAACTATTTTTACTAGAGCCACAATCTAGATTCTAGATGTCAGTTGCAGAATTTTTTCTCAGTGCATGATAATTATTGCATGATAAATTAAATACAAAATTGACATCGTTAAGATAAAGCAGCAAATCAGTATAAGGTAAATGTGTCAAAGCGAGTGAAGAGAAGCCTAGTTAGTGGGGAATTTTTGTCTCAGGGTGGACAATGAACATCAGCTGAATTCATTGCTCTAATCTTGAATATAATATGGTATGTTCTATTGTAAATATTTATGAGAGCAAATATTTACTATGATAAAGAATAGAGCACATATTACCTATGCCAATTAGTTTTTGGCTGTAGTAATATTTACTAAGCATCTGAATACAATGCTAAATTTTGTATTTGTAAAAGTAACTCGAAATAAAACTCATTCTTTATGTAAACTGTTGTGCTAAAAAATTAATTAAAAAACTGAGTTTCAATTGCTTAGTATTTTGCTTATTTTATCATAGACAGCCTTATAAAACTGAAAAAGTGCAAAAGTGGGCAAAATTGAGGGGATATTCAAATATGTTTTTTAGAAAAAATTCATTGGGTCCGACCTAATTTCGTGCAACCAAGCCAACCCTAGCTAGTACACTATAAAGCTGTTGCTGGGTTTAAAATAACGTCTGTTGTCGGATTGCTAACATCTTATATAAAAGCAATACATCTATTTGCACAGACGAAAACATAAAATGATAGCAGAAAATCTTTTATGAAGTCCAAATACATCCTATGAGATTTTGAGAGGTACTGTAAAAAAAAAAAAAAGATGAAAAGGACGCTGGATAATAATAATTCTGCTTTTAAAAATAATTTATTTATCTGAAATAGCTACACTTATAAGAAGTATTATTAATTTCAGACCTTTGGGGCAGAACAAGAATCTATAGCTTCGAAAAAGATCGATATCGCTTGCCGTCATTTTAAATTTGGAAATGTTATCAATCGGTGTCAGCGAGTCTACTGCTATTCTCAGAAAGAGTTGTCTTTGTATGTCGCCTTGTGATTTAATCGTCCACCTGAAATTCAATTGGATTTTTCTAAAAGTTCGCCGAAATTTATCGCCTAAGTGATGTCCGGTTTTAATTCTTTTTTTCGCCCGAATAATCAAGTTTGAATAGAATTCTGATAATATTCAATTCTATGGTATATCTTTTTACAAATATACAGAAAAGTAAGAAAGGAAAAAAAAAATTACGCAGTTTCTTTCTTTCTTTTCTTTATGTGTGTGTGTGTGTGTGTGGAATACATATGTATGCGTCTGTATGCAAACCACTGTACAGCAGACAGACATGAATGACAAATAAAATAACTATGCATGCTGCATTGGATTATTTCGCACTCCTTGTTTATGGGAAATAGAAGTACAATTTTCTTTTCTCGCGAAATAAAGTTTAGCCCCGACAGCGCCTGAGAGGATCTGCTCTCGAAGGTGGTAAACGGGAAGTGACTGGTTCCATCTCAGGTCGCGTTCATCCACCTAGCCGTTCGGAGTTTTCCATGATTTTCTCTGAAACACCCGGGAATGCGTACTAGGATCCTTTAGAAAAATTCTCCTAAGCATTCTCTTCCCCCCTCTCAGATCTAGGACCCTCAAGTAGTCAATCGGCGTTAATCCTTACACTCACACCAAAATATTTATTTATTTATTTATTTTAATACAGTCGACTCCCGATATAACGACCAGTAAAAGACAAGACTCTTAACATAACGATCCACAAAATAACTGTACTTCCTTCAATTTATAGTTTAAGGTGTGATTTTTAGTTTAACTAGTATGTTGTTGCCACCACATGATTTTCTTCTATATTTTCCTATACAAATTCACTCAGTAAAAATAATTTATTAAAATTATTATTTTAAAAAAAAAATTATCTTCCATGATAATGCAAACGATTTCCATATCAGAGAAGTAGTATAACACTAAATATCCAAAAAAAGTCCATTTTATTCTCAATATTAAAAAAAAAAAAAAGTTTTTTTTTTTCGTTAAAAGTAAAAAAAATCGATAACTTTGTTTTAAATTATCACAGATCTATAGTTCAACAATTCGTTTTAAAGGTATTGAGGAGACCTTTCGAAAGATATCCATCTTGAAAATTTACACAACATTTTCTTCCTAGTTAACTACTACTATTATCAATAATTCATATTAATTTTACAATCGCAAATTAAAAATAACTCTCATTATGTACATTTATACGAAATTTTGTCCTATACTGCCATGTTAAAAGTTTGCATAAAATGCGATCACAGCGCCACCTGTTTAGCGATTGATCCCTAAATCTAATCAGCACCAGTTTATGTGAATGGTGCAACTCAATACCAAGTTTGGTTTAATTTCATTCATTGGTTCGTGAGATACAACGTCCACAAAAAGTGATACAGACAGACAGATAGACAGACAGACATTTTCTAAAAACTAACAATTCGTGTTCTGGAGATCCCAAAACGTGTAAATCCATCAAAAAACAGAGGTCGAAAATTTTCACGAATCCAATACTTTCTCTATATTACATACTAGCAAGCTTTACCCGCTTCGCTGGACATTAAACTTAAATGAGTTGTCAAAATCCCCTATCTTTATTAATAACCGAAGTTCTCGCTATGATTGGTCGAGGTTTTCTCGCTCGCAACGTGAGGAGTCTGGGTCCCCACTGCCTTCGGCAGCAACTTACCCACTTCTTACTTCCCCTTCCTCAGCGGGTGAGTTCGAAGTTTTGCAAAATCCCGCTAATGTACATAATGCGTACACTTAATGAATATCCACACACTAAAGTTCGCCATTCTAAGATAATTCAAAGCGAATTCAAACGGAAAAACATGTTTTTGCACATGTTTTCTGCCCTTCGACTCCGAGAAGGGAGGGGGGAGGGGATTTCGAATTTCGTGAAATCCAGTTACAATAAGTGCCGGATGTATACAAACAATTTACGCACCAAATTTCGTGACCACATAAGTCTTTAATAGAAAATATTATAAATAAATAAATACAAAAAGCACAGCTTTAGCATGGGACCCCTTAGGTGACTTTAAATATTTTAAGCCATTTTTGCGATGAACTGAATTGGCTATCGCAATTGTGCAATTAAAGATCTTGGCGAGAAACGTCCGAGCTACTTCGGTGCCGAATTTCAAATTTTGCCAAAGGGATCCGATACTAAAGCTGTTAAATACACAAAATAAATAAATAAATAATATAAAATAAATAATAAAATAAAATAAAAACTCTTTTCTGATATTTGCAAAATAAAAATAAAACATCTTAATAAAATCCAAATTATAATCATTTACAATTAAGGGGAGAACATAAAAGAACATCATAAGGTACATAATAACGACAAAAAATTTTGTTTTAGTGCAGGAAAGAAAAGTACTGCTTAATTAAATAAAAATATTAAACTAATGCCAAATATCTCTATGAAAATATTTATCCACATACAAATTCCTGATTTAAAAAAAAAAAAAAAATCACCAACTTTTGTTGGTATTTTTCTCTCTAATTTTTATTATTATTCACGTGAAATTAAAAACATTTCATTTTATTTCTGGGAAATAAAAGTATATATAAATGCGTATATATAAATATAAAACCTTCTGCCGAATCTGGGTTGAAAACGGAAAAAAGGTAAAATAAATTAGAAATATCAGACCAATATTTATAAATTTGATACCAAATGAAAGGGGCGATTTTTCTAAATCCAGGGGTGCAAACAGTTTTTCGATGCGACAATTAGATTTTTAAGAAATAACTGAAGTATGAAATTTAAGTGGCAACGGAAAAACGGAAAAAGGGAAAAATAAATTAGAAATATCAGTCCTATCGTTACAAATTCAGTACCAAATGAAAGGGTTGATTTTTCTGAATCCTGGGGTGTAAACAGTTTTTCGATGCGACAATAGAACTTTTAAAATTAACTAATGTATGGAATTTAGATAGCAACACTTCATTTCAACCTTTTCATAATTTGTAGTGCGAATCACGCGAATAAAAAAGTCTTTAACTTAAAATTTATTTTTATATTTTATTTTTCCCTTCAAAACGTTTTAGTGAAAAAATATTTATGGCGCATGCGCAGGCGTTTTTTACCCACAATTTAAACACTAATCATATATTTGAAAATTTCTATAGATATAATTTTAAGTTGGGTGAAGACTTAAGTTTCTGCCAAGCGCCGTTGAATTCCGTCCAGCCGTTCTCGAGTGATGCCCGGACAAACGTGTTTTAATTTTTTATCCCCCAAGGGGGAACGTTGGAAAATTTCTGAAAAGTTGATAGACATAATTTTAAGTTGGGTGAAGACCTAAATTCCTGCCAAGCGCCGTTGAATACCGTCCAGCCGTTCTCAAGTGATGCCCGGACAAAAAAAGCGACTTACAGACACGATGACACACACACACACAGGCAAAATTTTCTGAAGTCATTTTCGGATTTCTTGGTGTGTGAAACGTGAAGATATCGCAAAAATTTTCGATTCCGACAAATTTACAGACAAACTCTGATTTTATTAATATAGATAAAAGAAAGTAAAAACAGTTGCTTTACAGGTGTTTTCTAGGAATAAACCCAAATCGAGGGTCGAAAGTAAATCCAGAACTGAAAAAGAAACAATGTATAAATTCTAAAATTTTGAATTTGATTAAACCAATGTCAGGATCTGAAATCATGGATAATTGATTATGTTGATAATTTGTATTTTATGTGACTTGATATTGACTTGATTATACTGTGTTGATGTAAAATTATCTATATTAATAAAATCAGAGTTTTGTCTGTAAATTTGTCAGAATCTAAAAATTTTGCGATATCTTCACGTTTCACACTCCATGAAATCCGAAAATGACTTCAGAAAATTTTGCCTGTGTGTGTGTGTGTCATCGTGTCTGTATGTCGCTTTTTTTGTCCGGGCATCACGCGAGAACGGCTTGACGGAATTCAACAGCACTTAGCAGGAATTTAGGTCTTCACCCAACTTAAAATTATATCTATCAACTTTTCAGAAATTCCCCCCCCCCTCCTTTCCACCCTGGGGGGAAAAAGACTAAAAATACGTTTGTCCGGGTATCACTTGAGAACGGCTGGACGAAATTCAACGGCGCTTCGCAGGAATTTAGGTCTTTACCCAACTTAAAATTATATCTATTAACTTTTCAGAAATTCCCCCCCCGTTCCCCCTTAAAGGGGGGGGGAGACTAAAACACGTTTGTTCGGGTATCACTTCAGAACGGCTGGACAGAATTCAACGGCGCTTGGCAGGAATTTAGGTCTTTACCCAACTTAAAATTATATCTATCAACTTTTCAAAAATTCCCCCACGTTCCCCCCTGGGGGACAAAATACAAAACCACGTTTGTCCGGGTATCACCTGAGAACGGCTGGACGGAATGCAATGGCGCTTTGCAGGAATTTAGGTCTTTACCCAACTTAAAATTATGTCCATCAACTTTTCCGAAATTACTCCCCTTTCCCCCCTGGGGGATCAAAAGACAAAAACATGTTTGTAAGCACAACTCGGCTCCTAATTACGTCACAGCAAAGAAATTGCACATGGGGAGACTAGACATGAGTACAAATAATACATTTTCTGCATTTAGGAATTTTCGATTTTTAAGGGAAGGGAGGGGGAAATATTGAAAATTCCTGATTTTTGAGTAGACCTCTACGAAAAATGGAACAAATATATTGAAAAAAGGCTATGCGACTTCCTTAGGATATTTCCAAGACACATTTTTGTTTTTTGGGAGTTTGTGTTTTTTTTTTTTTTCTTCCTATAGGGGTTGTGCGGGGGTTACGAGGGGGCAAACTGGAGACACACCTTTTAGCGCTAAATTTGTCCTGAGAAATCTATGGGATCTGCGGTCAGGGAATTTCGATTGTAAATTGTTTATATGCATCCAACCCTTACTGTAATGGATTTTACGAAATCCCCCCTTACCCCCTTGGAATCGAGAGGGCTATAAACACGTGTAAAAACACGTTTTCCTGTTTGAATTCACCTTAAATTATCTTAGATTGGCGAATATTTGTGTGTAGATGTTAATTAGGTGTACGCATTATGTACCTTGTCGAGATTTCGGAAAACTTCGAACTTAGCCACTGGGGAAGGGGGAGTAAGAATCGGGTAAATTTTGCTGAAAGCAGTGGGAACACAGACTCCTCACCTGATTGGTCAACGGACTTAGCTCGGAACTTAGGTTCTGGCTAGGCACCGAGATTCTTGAAGATGTTCTATAATTAACTTCACTATTTATTCTCCTGAATTTCAATTACTTTTTGATAGGAAAAAAAATTGTATGGCCCCCTTTTTTTTTTTTTTTTTTTTTTTATTAATTGCGGGACTCTGATTATTATTAGCGGTTTCCTCTGCCCCTTTGGACGCCCTGCTCAACTCTTAATTCCTTTTCGCCGTCCAGACCGTCTCTTCAACGCACGTAACAGTCTCACTGTTACACTTAGGTTTTTTCAAGGAGTTATTTATTTATCATTTATTTTATTATTTATTTTATTTTATTATTTATTTATTATTTATTTTTTTTTATTTTTTTTTTTTTAACTCCTGGTGCTTCACTCTGATTGGTCTCTGCTCACGCGGAGATTTATTCAGAGATCAAAATTCTAAATTCATCCCTTTGGCTTTTAATTATTTTATGGAAAATTATTTTTATGTTTTTCTCATTTTTCGTTGGAGGTAAGCATTGGTTGCGACCAAATGCAGGTACTCCGAAGCACATCGTTGACTTGACTTGGAGACTCCTCACGTTGCGAGCAAGAAAAATCTCTATCGAGCACAGCGGGAACTTTAACTCAGGTTAATTAATAATGATTTGGGATTTTGACAACTCATTTTAGTATTATGTCCAGCGAAGCGGGCAAAGCCTGCTAGTAAAAAATATAAACATAAAAGCAGAGAGTAAAAAGCAGGTAAGAGACTGCATTGAGACTCCAAAATCGACTGTGACGTGTGGGAATACTGCTACAGAAAATAGCGAGAACTTAAATTTATTTTTTGACTAATTTCAACAATTTTTATTATTATTATTATTATTATTATTAAAGATATGGTGTTTTGAAGATTCATTTCAATATATTGACCAGCGAAGCGGGCAAAGCCTGCTGGTTATTAATAATAACCGGTCAATGTGATAAATTCTCAAAAATTATTCCCTTTAATCATACTTCCTTTACTAATTATTAATAATAACCGGTCAATGTGATAAATCTTCATAAATTATTCACTTTAACTGGCTTATTTGATTCTTACACTGGTTATTATTAATAATTACCAATTACTCACATTAACCTTAACATATATACCATGAATCTCGTGTAGCATTCCACACCAAAATCGTTTTAACGTTTAAAAAAAAAATGTATTTTAATCCACGTAAGCGAATTTTGTAGTATTACATAATTGTATCTTATTCGAACGAGATCGGGAAATGTGATAATGAATTCATTTTATTTGAAATTGCATTGCTTTTCTCTCGAACACTCCTAAAAGACAGATACGTTAAAAATAAAATAATTATAGCAAAAAAATAAATAAAATGATAAAATAAAAATAAATTAAAAATAAATAAATAAATAAAAAACAAGTAAAATAAAATAAATAAAAACACATTTTTATTAAACAAAACTAAAGTTATCACATTTTTCATTTATAAGTTGTATACGTATGTAAGGAGATGAGTTTAGAAAATCATTGTTTAATAAATACTCGTAATGCCTTATATTTTCTTCCTCTATTAAGTGAAAGTATTTCTCGTCCGATGATTTATTCATTTTAGGGGAATGTCTTTAATTAAGAATTAGGAAAAATGGGAGCATAATATACATGAAATAGTGTTCAGGATAAGCCATCCTGAAACGTACTAAGTGTGCAGTTAATGAAGGAAGAATGTGGTTTTAATAAAAATTAAGTTTGGGAAAATTAATGGATCATCTTCAAGAAACTGCGTGTTTCATAAAAAATATTTTGCAACAGAAAATGAGTTTGAGGAAGGAGCAAAATGCAGCATTCAATGCTTATCAATATTTATTTGAGAATTTTGAATGTATTGACAATAAATAAATGTTTAAATGCATTAAAAAAAAATTATTAAAAATTTGAAAGAATCTGGTGTGTCACTCACACGACTTTTTCTTATCCTGCATTTCAATACTAAAAAGATAGATTGCAGATTAGGTCGAACCATCAATAAGGTAAGATAATAAAGTTTAATCTATTTTTAAAATAATCTAAAATAGGTTTAGGAACAGTTTCATTTTAAATATAATTATGTGTGTGTGTGTGTGTGTGGAGGGGAGTCTACCACCCCACTCAACCCCCTGTTCAATTATTTTGTCTCCATTTATTCTTTTAGAACAATCATGGCTCTTATTAATTTGCTTTACAAACTTGCCAATCTGGATCGAACTTTGGAAGTGGCATCCTAATATGAACTTCAAAATACCAAATTTCAATTTCCTATAGTTATTCCTATATAGATTATGCTGATAACAAATATACATACAGATCAACCATTAAGAAATTGACTTTTCTATTTAGGGGACCTCAAAACGGGATATTATACAAAAACCAAAGTGGAAAATAAGACTTCAAAAATCACTTTGTTTAGAATATGAATGCAAGTGTGTGTGTTCCTTCCTGAGCAGGGTTCATCAAAATACTGAAATGTTCTTCCATCAATTACATTTAATAGAAAAGATCGTGTAGCTAAATTTTGAGTTCTGTACAATATCTATAAATTATATACACATTACATTGTATAATTGAACTTAGTGTTCTATGCAAAACATTTATCTATAATAATAAATGGAAAGGTTTGTCTGTCTGTCTGTCTGTTCTTTTATACGTTCAGCCCCTATTGAACGCAGAAGTACAAGAATTGACATACGGATGCTCTGGAGCCTTTCCGATGTTTTCCTCGAAACAGAATTTAAAAATTTTAATTAGTTTCGGAGATATTAATTAAAATGCTGAGCCATATCGATCGCGAAAATGACCAAAAATCCTTATTGCTTAAAAAGAGGCATTCTATCAGCATTCAGCAGACTATTTTAACGACTGTCTCTAACGGAAAAAAAACGTGTGCAAGTCATTAATGTCACATGATCTTTAACTGGGATTAAAAATTACAAATTTCAAAGTTCTTCTAATTTTCTTTTTCGTACACAACACTTAATATAAAACCTATTCAGCACAAAACCAACCTGCAGTTAAAATTTCATCAAATTTCATTAATAAACAAAGCAGTTACATTTTAATTGCTAATTAAATTTTATTCTAACACGTAATCTATCTTTCAATAGACGATAGGACTTTCCATAGCAACAAAATACATTTGAAGGAACTAAAAAATACTTTTTCTTTTTCTTTTTACTTCCATTACCCGACTACCGTGGTATATATATAGGTTTTGGCGAAATAAAAAATATTTATTTTTCTTTTTACTTCCATTAATAAAACTACCGTAGGTAATGGAATTAGAGATTTCACGTGATTTACATGTTTTAGAATGTCCTGATTAGGTTTTCTTTTGTATCACAGCTACTAATTAAAATAATTTCATAAGTAACACATTATTTGAAAGCTTTGTTGATTTGGAATTGAACAGTAGATTACAGAAATTTCTACCGCCAGATATTTTAAAATTTCGATATTTCAAATTCCAATTAAATTATTTTTGATACATCATTCGAAAGATATTTTAAAGTTCCTTTAAATTATCGAAAGTTTTCACCAGATTTACACGCTTTGAGGTCTCCTGAATTAGTTTTCTTTTGTATCTCAGCTACTAATTAAAATAATTTCATGAGTAATGCATCATTAGAAAGCTTTTTTAGATTTGGAATCGAACAGTGGAATACAGAAATTTGTACCGCCAGATGGCGCTGTAATATTTTAAAATTTCAAAATTTCAATTTCTAAATATGATTAAATTATTTCTAATACATCATTCGAAAGATATTTTAAAATTATCGAAAGTTTTCACCAGATTTACACGTTTTGAGGTGTCCTGAATCAGTTTTCTTTTATATCTCAGTTATTAATTAAAAAATTTTTATAAGTAATACATCCTTTGAAAGCTTTGTTGACTTGATACACATTTTAAAGTACTTTTACATTATCGAAAAATGGAATTCGAGATTTCACCCGATTTACACGTTTTGAGGTGTCCTGATTAGGTTTTCTTCAGCTACTGATTAAAATAATTTTATAAGTAATACATCATTAGAAAGCTTTTTTGATTTGGAATCGAACAGTGGATTACAGATATTTCTACCGCCAGATGGCGCTGTAATATTTTCAAATTTCAATATTTCAATTTCTAATTATGATTAAATTATTTTTAATGCATCATTCGAAAGATATTTTAAAGTTCTTTTATATTATCGACAGTTTTCACCAGATTTACACGTTTTGAGGTCTCCTGAATTAGTTTTCTTTTGTATCTCAGCTACTAATTAAAATAATTTCGTAAGTAGTACATCATTAGAAAGTTTTTTGATTTGGAATCGAACAGTGGAATACAAAAATTTGTACCGCCAGATGGCGCTGTAATATTTTAAAATTTCAATATTTCAATTTCTAATTATGATTAAATTATTTTTAATACATCATTCGAAAGATATTTTAAAGTTCTTTTAAATTATCGAAAGTTTTCACCAGATTTACACGTTTTGAGGTGTCCTGAATCAGTTTTCTTTTGTATCTCAGCTACTAATTAAAATAATTTCATAAGTAATACATCATTAGAAAGCTTTTTTGATTTGGAATCGAACAGTGGAATACAGAAATTTGTACCGCCAGATGGCGCTGTAATATTTTAAAATTTCAATATTTCAATTTCTAATTATGATTAAATTATTTGTAATACATCATTCGAAAGATATTTTAAAGTTCTTTTAAATTATCGAAAGTTTTCACCAGATTTACACGTTTTGAGGTGTCCTGAATCAGTTTTTTTTTTTTGTATCTCAGTTATTAATTAAAAAAAGTTCATAAGTAATACATCATTTGAAAGCTTATTTTAGTTGATACACATTTTAAAGTACTTTTACATTATCGAGAAATGGAATTCGAGATTTCACCCGATTTACACGTTTTGAGGTGTCCTGATTAGGTTTTCTTTTGTATCTTATCTACTAATTAAAATAATTTCATGAGTAATACATCATTTGAAAGCTTTGTTAATCTGGAATGGAACAATAGATTACAGAAATTTCTACCGCCAGATGGCGCTGTAATATTTTTAAATTTCAATATTTCATATTCTAATTATGATTAAATTATTTCTGATACATCATTCGAAAGATATTTTAAAGTTCTTTTACATTATCGAAAGTGGAATTCGAGATTTCACCTGATTTACAATTTAAAGTGTCCTGATCAGGTTTTCTTTTGCATCTCAGCTAATTGAGTAAGAATAAGTAACTGGAATGGAACAATAGATTACAGAAATTTCTACCGCCAGATGGCGCTGTAATATTGATCTAATATTCTAATTATGATTAAATTATTTCTAATACATCATTCGAAAGATATTTTAAATTTTTTTTTACATTATCGAAAGTGGAATTCGAGATTTCACATGATTTACAATTTAAAGTGTCCTGATCAGGTTTTCTTTTGCATCTCAGCTAATTGAGTAAGAATAAGTAACTGGAATGGAACAATAGATTACAGAAATTTCTACCGCCAAATGGCGCTGTAATATTTTTAAATTTCAATATTTCATATTCTAATTATGATTAAATTATTTCTAATACATCATTCGAAAGATATTTTAAAGTTCTTTTACATTATCGAAAGTGGAATTCGAGATTTCACCTGATTTACAATTTAAAGTGTCCTGATCAGGTTTTCTTTTGCATCTCAGCTAATTGAGTAAGACCGTTCAAAATTGGTATATGCAAGTTAATTAGAAGGGGCTGGAACGGTGGGGAAGGAATAGGCGCGCAGCGCGCATGGGTTTCGGACCCGGTGCGAGTTTTTACCCGATGATAAAAGATTTTTTTTTTCATTTTATTTTCTTAATAATAAAAGTTTGAGTTGAGAAGGAATATGCGTGTACAGCGCACGTATATCCTCAAGCGTGCGCGCGCAGCGCACATGGGTCTGCGCTGCCGAAGGCAGTGGCGTCCCGGTGTGAGTTTTTACCCGATGCTAAATGATATATTTTTTAATCCTTTTCTTGAGAATGAAAGTTTATGAGTAATAACATTGAATTTTGAGAAGTCATAAGAATAGTGAAGGAATACGTGCGCGCAGCGCACGGGTCTACGCTGCCGAAGGCAGTGGGGACCCGGTGCGACATTTTTCCCTATCAGAATTTTTTTTTCTCTTTTTTTATCACATGATACAAATTAATGCAATTTTGAGAATTCAGTAATTATTGTGATTCATTTAAAAATAGTGACCAGCGAAGCGGGCGTAGCCTGCTAGTAATAAATAAATAAATGTTAATTTTATTTTGTTTAGGGTAGCCTATAAATTTTAAACTCTACTTGTCTGCAATTTCGCTCATAGACGTACAGTATTTGAATAATCTTGAATGGCCCTGTATACACTAAGAGACAAAAAAAAAAAAAAAAAAAAAAAAAAAACGCACTACAAAACAAATATTGTTTTATACCTTTCTTATTTGTAATAACTTCAAAACTATTGGTTGAAGCAAATAAAATTATCATGTTTACATTACACAAAGGGATGAAATGATACCTATGTACATTTTTGACTTAGTAATTCGCTTTATTACACTCTATGAAGTATTTAACAAAAATCTACATAGAACTTTATTTTTAAATGTAACATAACATATACTTTGTATTCTGTTATGGTTTATTATATGAAATAAACAAGTTATATTTTAATATATGGAATATAACTGCTTATTTGTTAGATATAAACAATTACTTAATAAAAATGTATTATGCATTGGATAATTTATTTATTACCCAATTCAGTGTTTTAATATAAATCTCAGAAATTTCACTGAGCCAGATATCATAAACAATTTTTTCTAGTTCTTCCAGAGTTATAGGTTGCAAATTTCGAATCCTCCCCCTCTCCCACCGCCTTTTTATAGACTAAACATTTTTAAGCGTATTGAAATTGGACTATTTCCAGGTCTAGTAAAGAAGTTCTACGGTATTTTTTGTGGGATTTAACCTTAAAGTGAAAAAAAGGTCTGATTACTTACAGAATTATAGGTTCTCATGCGAATGGACAGGTAATTTTAATAATTTCAATCAAATAAACGTACCGCAGACGCTCTGTAGCAAGGTGTATTATCCTCTTGAAATGCTGTTTGCGTGAAAGTCTGATATATCTTCAAAATAGTCGATGAGGCGCCACTTTTAAAATAGCCGTGTTTTATTTCGAGTTAAATGATCCTTTGAACATGAAAATTTGCCCGATTCCTTGAAAAGTTATGCACCATAATGTACGGAGAATGTATCACTGTTTTAAGAGAGCAATTTTCATTAAATCGGTCACATTTTCGCCGTCCTTTTAGTTTTTTTCGTCAGCTCGAAACAAATTAAACTTGACTCATCAGAGAAAACCAGTTCAACGCAATAATTAACTGATAATTTTTTTTAAGTTTTTGGTCATCTGAATACTTGTTTCTTTTAATTATTTTCTTTAATAATGGCTTTTTCTGCAGATCATCTGATTTTTAACCTGCTTTGTTTAGCTGTTCTTGCACTGTTTTTGAAGTAATTATTTTGCTAAATACTTTTTTAAATTCTTTTCTGAGTTTTGAACATGATACAAATCGATTTTTTTTATAAACATTTGCTTTTTAACTTGCGGTCATCTCGCTTGGATGAGCAACGTGGCTGCCTAAAGTCAAATTTTCAGTTTAAACAGCCAAAAAATTTTATATCTTGCTAAAAACCATCTTACCAATATTTCATTGACATTTAATTATTTTGCCATCCCGCATCAAAATATCTTTTAATTTTCATTCTAAAATTAATACTTTTTGTGGCATCATTAATTGCCTTATCCTTCCCATTTTCGAAATACTTTCTAAAACTACAATTTTCCTGACAACTGCATTTTATTTTTAACACTGGGCTTAATCCTAAAGTGTAAGTGGGGGACGGTGTAATAAAATCTGTTGGAAAATTTGCTTTTAAAAAGATAAAATTGGCGGTTACAGAAAGAGAAAAAAAAAAAACATCCAAGTACGTCTTTTTTTTTTTTTTTTTTTTTTTTTGTCTCTTACAAGGGAAGTATGAATCAGTAAAATTCCTATTGAACCCAAACCAAGCTTAAATTAAAGAGCATAAGGGCAGCGTGCAAATTTGCTGCAACAACCCCCCATGGAGCGAGAAAACGACCCTAAAAGTTTTAGCTGTTTCCATTAAAACCAACGAAAGAGTAGCCATTAACAAGATGGCGTGGTGTAGTGGTCAGATCGCTCAGCTTGAATGACGAAGGTACTGAGATCAAATCCTGGTGACTGCTCACATTTTTTTTCTTTTTTAATAAATATAAATTAAATACAATATAAAAATATATGAATAATTTCAGGGGGGGGGATGAGACATGTAATAAATTCAATTAAAAAATGTCTGATATGTTTTTGAATTATTAAAATATTTTATTTCAACTAATATATATATATATATATATATAATATAATAATAATAATAATTTAAAAATTGTCTTTATTATACATTTTTCTTTTTCCTTAAGTTTACTTGAGTTCAAACCCCGACGAAATGCTATTATTATTATTATTATTATTATTATTATTAAATATTAATGCTATAAAACAAAACATTAAAATAAATGAATAACTTTAGAGAAAATAATTATTAAACTTAAATAAGGATTAATAAATAAATATACTCTATATGAAGATACTATTAAGAAATATATAGGATAAAATTACCTCTTTATGAAGAAAAAAATCACATTGAAATTTACGAATTTATTTTCAAGTTAATAATGACTCTGACTGTGATTAGAAGTAAGAAAATGATCAAATCATAAGCACTTTTCACAATGAGAACAATATGTAAAAGAAAATTTATCACGATTAATTTCATTACAATCTTGTTCAACGTTGAAGCGAACATTTTGGAAATTATTCGGTTTTTCTTCGAGATAACCTGCTTTACAAAATGCATATATAACTAGATTTTTAAATTTTGGAAATGTATGTAAACCAAACTGTGAACATATGCAAGGGCCAACAGAATAATAACAATAAGTAAAAGTTCTTTTTTTTTTTTTTTTTTTAGTATGAATAATAGCGCAATTAAAATCAGACGAAAAAAAATGCAATATAAATAATATTTTCCGTTGCACTATTCATTTGAAAAACATTTTTCCCACTTGAAATAAAATGTTTTAATAATTTAACAGAATATTTATTTTTATGTATAAAAAATAACCAAATTAAAAGCAGACAATAAGCATTTCCTACTAGCGGTTTTGGTGTGAAATATTAATAATTAAAAAAAAAAAAAAAAAAAAAAAAAAAAATTAAGGGAAAAAAAAGTGTAATGAAGAAAAATATTTTTCCTTAAATTATTCATTTATTTAAATTATTAAATAATAATAATAATAATAATTAAAAATGTAGTTGAAATAAAAATATTTTAATAATTAAAAATATATCATTGTACATTTTTAATTGAATTTAATACATGTTTACTTCCCTGAAATTATTCCTATATTTTTATATTGTATTTTATTTATATATACATATATATGCATATATATATAAATAATACATATAAATATATATATAAATAAATTGCGAGCAGTCACTGGGATATGATCTCAGGACCTTCGTCACTGAAGCTGAGCGTTCTGACCACTACGCCACGTCGTCTTGTTAACGGAATCTCTTTCATTGGTTTTGATTAAAACTGCTAAAACTTTTAGGGTCGTTTTCTCGCTCCATGTTGTTGCTGCCCTATTTTTTAGACCATGCTGTTTAATTTAAGCTTGGTTTGGGTTCAATAGGAATTTTACTGTTTCATACTTCCCTTGTTAGCCATACCCTCCAACATCCTAATTAATATTCCGTAGTATTGTTAGTCCCGCCCTTTTTCTCCCACCAATAAATTTTTAGAGTAATAGTCTCCAAATGCAATTGCGATTAAATAAGAAGAAAAAAATACTCTAAAAATATACTGGAGTGAAAAAGAAGACGGGGCTAACAAAACTACGGAATATTAATTAGTATGTTTGAGGATATGCCCTTAGAGTGCATATAGATTGCATAAAGAATAAAATTTCAGCATTGTAAGATTTATTTAGAATTTTAATAAAATAAGTACATTTACTAATTTACAGTTAGTAATTTATTATTTAATTTAAAGATAAAAATAGAGGGTATAAAAAAAGTTTCCCTTTAAATTAAAGTAACATGGTATTTTCTATGGAAGGCCATTAAAAATTTTTTGAACTTGAGTATGCTTTAACGAAAGTTTAAAGTATTAAAAAACTTAATCTGAAGAACGCAATCTTTTTATTGCATGACTTAAATTATCTGAGTAACAATTTCACTCCAATATATAGCAATTGAAACAAAACTATTGGAGCAATAATATCTATTTTTATAATTTATTTATAATGAAAAAGAAAAGAAATTTTTTTTTAAAAAAAAAGCAACCTCTAATTGTATATGTATAACAAAAGACCTTTATTTAACGTGATTTTAAAATATAAAAGAATTTAAGTTGACTAAAAAATAAAATGTTATATGTTGAATAATAACCATTTTTCTCAAAAATAACTTTTAAAATAAAAAAAAAAAAAAAAAAAAAAAGAAAGAAAGAAAGAAGGAAAGAAAAAGAATAACTTTAAAATAACCAATTTTTGTGAAGCAGAAAAATCGTTCTCTTGTGACCCGTATTTAAACTAAATAACAAAAATGAAAATATGAAAGACAATTAAAAATAAAAAAGACATTTATTTATGTTTCTTTAAAAAATTCAACAAAATTGAACAAGTGAAGTTAATTTAGTTTTTTAATGAACTTTTTTTATTCATGCCACGGTTTTAAGTAATCGCAGAAAATTGTATTTTTTCTTTTTTTTTCCTTTGTATTGTATTCTTGAATTTTAGCTTTTGAAATTATATATTTGAAAAGAAGAAAAATATCTACTGTATATAATAATAATAAAAAAAAAAAAAAAATAGTTTCTTCTATACTTTTAATTATTTCATTTTTACAACAAAATTTTATTTTAATAGTTTTGTTTAAATAGGACAAATGCATTTATAAAAGTTAATGCTGTTGAAAGAAAAATATGATTTATTTTTTATTTGTTTGTTTAATTTTTGTTTGTTTGCTTGCTTGTTTTTTCAAACAAAATTTATTTCTCCCTCTCTCAATTGAGTGTGTATATGTATTACGATATGAAATTTTATAAATGTAACACTAAAATTTTTCAGAATTTAAAGGTATTACAATTTAAACGTTTTAACTGTTTCTAAATTTTTAATTTTATTTGCAACCGTAGTGTTACTTTATTTTATATTTTTTTATGTATCGATTTATTTAAATCTTTAATGTGCGTTTTCTCAGTTTTCATTTTTTCAAGAATTCATGATCTTCAAAATGACTTCTACAGATATTCAAGAAAAGACATTATTTATATTTTTTTGGATGTTTACGTGAACTTACTTAAATGAATTAGGGATAGGTTTTTAAATTTATTAATTAGTTTTCAAGAAAAAATAATCTGGTGTGTCACTCACACGACTTTCTCTTACCCTGAAATTTAATACTATAAATACAGGTTGCAGATTAAGAGGAAAGATAACGAGAACTGTCATGTAAACCTATGCTAAACAATTCAAATTAGGCTTCAGAAGAGTTTTATACGATAATTAGTTCTGTGTTAGGGAGGCTACTGCCCCCCTTCACCCCCCGTTTCAATAATGCACCTACATTTATATAGAATTTAATTCGGTTATTAAAAAATAATTCTGTTTTTTAAAAATAATTTATTAAAATTATTATTTAAAAAAATTATTTTTTATGATAATGCAGACGATTTCCATATTAGGGAGGTAGTGTAACACTAAATATCCAAAAAAAGTCCATTTTACTCTCAATATTTAAAAAAAAAAAAAAAAAAAAAAAAAACGACTTTTTTTCTAAGTTTTTTTTTTTTCGTTAAAATTAAAAAAAAATCTATAACTATGTTTTAAATTATCACAGATTTATAGTTCAACCATTCGTTTTAAAGGTATTCGCAAGCTCTTTTGAATGATACCCATCATGAAAATTTACTCCCCTCGAGGGGGGACTTCCCCCCCAGGGGGGGAGGCGAGGCTCCTACATACACAAAAAATTTTTCCCAGTTAACTATCTCTATTACAAAAAAATATATGTTCGTTTCATTTGGTTTAGTGCAGTCTATAGACGTTAAACTCTACTTACCTGCAATTTCCCCCATAGACGTAATGTATTAGAATTCTCTTGATTGTCCCTGTACACGAACCATTTGCTTGATCTTAACGAAAAGCTTACTGTAGCATCCCTATATGATACACATTTAGAATACCAAGCTTGAACTTTCTGCCATAATTTGTTTTTGAGATATGCTGATAACACACAGACACACAGACCATTTGCTAAAAACATGATTTTCGTATTCAGGGGACCTCAAAACGTGTAAATATAACAAAATCTCGCGTTCGAAAATTTGACCCAAAAACAATACTTTCTCTACCTTATGGGTAAGAGAAAGAAAAAAATAAAAAAATTCATGTCTGAGTGATAATTTGAAAAAAAAAATAATCTGGTGTGTCACTCACACGACTTTCTCTTACCCTGAAATTTAATACTATAAATACAGGTTGCAGATTAAAAGGCAAGATAACGAGTACTGTTATGTAAACCTGTGTTAAACAATTCATATTAGGCTTCTGAAGAGTTTTATATGATAATTAGTTCTGTGTGAGGGGGGCTACCGCTCCCCTCAACCCCCCGTTTCACTTATGCACCTACATTTATAGAGAATTTAAATCGGTTATTAAAAAATAATTCTGTTTTTAAAAAATAATTTATTAAAATTATTATTTAAAAAAATTATCTTTTACGATAATGCAGACGATTTCCATATTAGAGAAGTAGTATAACACCAAATGTCTAAGAAAAGTCCATTTTATTCTCAATATTTAAAAAAAAATAATAATAAAATAAAAAAAAAAAAAAAAAAAAAAAAAAAAAAAAAAAAAAACGATTTTTTTTCTAAGTTTTTTTTTTTTTTTTTTTTTTTTTCGTTAAAAGTAAAAAAAAAAAAAAATCGATAACTTTGTTTTAAATTATCGCAGATCGATGGTTCAACCATTCGTTTTAAAGGTATTGGCGAGCTCTTTTGAAAGATACCCATCCTGAAAATTTACTCCCCTCGAGGGGGAACTTTCCCCCCAGGGGGGGGGGGGAGGCGAGGCTACTATATACACAATTTTTTTTTCCTAGTTAACTATCTCTATTACACAAAATATATAATCGTTTCATTTGTTTTAGTGCAGTCTATAGACGTTAAACTCTACTTACCTGCAATTTCCCCCATAGATGTAATGTATTAGAATTCTCTTGATTGTCCCTGTACACGAACCATTTGCTTGATCTTAACGATAAGCTTACTGTAGCATCCCTATATGATACACATTTAGAATGCCAAGTTTGAACTTTCTGCCATAATTTGTTTTTGCGATATGCTGGTAACAGACAGACACACAGACACACACAAACAGACCATTTGCTAAAAACATGATTTTCGTATTCAGGGGACCTCAAAACGTGTAAATATAACAAAATCTCGCGTTCGAAAATTTGACCCAAAAACAATACTTTCTCTACCTTATGGGTAAGAGAAAGTAAAAAAGTGCTTTTTGTTGCATTTTAAATTTTAATATTTTTTCTTTTAAATAGATGCCATTAAACATCTGAAAAAATATATATAAAGTCTTTTCTTAGTTCTCTGTAGAAGTTTTAGCGATTTGAAGATCATGAATTCATAAAAAATCCAAACTGTGAAAACTGTGAAAACGCAATTTAAAGAATTCAAATCTGTAAAATATAGATCACAAACCATAAGAATTGGTGCCCGATTATATATTTTACTGAACAAATCGAATATAGTTCATTTTATAAATATTGAATGGAAATATAAGCCTTTATATGAAAAACTACTTGAGTGATGCCATATAAGGTGCTAAGTCCTCTTAATTACATGTAAATTTCACTAAAACACACTTTACAATTTGTTACTACACCTAATACTTATTCTGGATTTTTAAATTTTATTTCATCTGATGTTACGTGATAAAAAAATAAATATATAAATAATTATATTATTTTGATTATGTTTATCATGTTTCATCTTTTCACTTTCAATTCCGCATTTCGCTTAATAACGATCTCGTGTATTTAAATTACCTGATATACGAATTGCTGTTTATTTCAGTACTGTTATACGTGGTGTTTCATATTGATTCGGACAAAAAGAAAGCATACCTGTGAACACTGTAATTACTTTATTCTGATAAATCCAATTTACAGTGAAACTACAGTTATTCAAGTTTCTATAGATGCACAATGTATTCCCCTTCGGTGACGCGGAAAACATCTATGCGGTATTCTATTTACTGCCACACTCGTGATAGAATATCATCCTTTGCTAATCATGCGAACACTTCAGTTATCCAATTTTAATAAAAAAGCGCCACAAAACTGGCGTTGTAAAAATTATTACTTACAAACTTTGAATAAACTTGCCGCTTTGACTGTAGCATTCGTGCTTTCTTTTTTCGCCAGATGAAGGGTCGTGTATTTTTTCGACCCGAAACAATTGTTGCGAATTTATTGAATTTTATGGTGTTTATTCAAAGTTTGTTTGTAATAACTTCAGTTATCCGCTGCATCTATTGCTGTAAATCCTGGGAAAATGGCACGAACACTTCCGCTTTAACATATCCCCATAGGAAAAAATCACAAGGAATTAGATCGGAGGATGTCGGTGGATAACAAAGTAATGACATATCAGTTGATCCAGCAAGGTGATAGACAATTGTTCCAGTACTGACGTACGTTTTTATGCTAATGTGGTGAAGTACAGACTAACGATATTTTTGAAGTAAAAACTTCTTTAAGCGTGTTGAGCACTTTTGGATGAACAAAAATCATGAAACTCACGTCATCGTCAGCGAATGCTTTCCATTTCAAGTGAAAACTTCTTTAGGCGCGTTGAGCACTTTTCGGTAAACAAAAATCATGAAACTCGCGTCATCGTCAGCGAACGCTTTGAAATTCTGCAGGCGTTCGTTACCATGACAACCCATTCACCCCGTCTGGTCGGGAAGAAACATATTTTTTACCACTTGACATTACGTGGTTTTTCTACTAGGAATAAAAATTGCAAATTTCAAAATGCTTCAATTTTCTTCTAAATTCTTTCAAACATTCTGTGCGCCATTAACAGCACAGGGGATAGTTGCAGTTCAAATTTCATCGATTTTGGAAAAAATTTACATTTTAATTGGAAATTAAATTTTATTCTAATACGCGTATTTCAAATTCTAATTATGATTAAGTTATTCTTAATACATCATTCGAAAGATATTTTAAAGTACTTTTATATTATCGAAAGTGGAATTCGAGATTTCAGCTGATTTACACGTTTTGAGGTGTCCTGAATGGGTTTTCTTTTCTATCTCAGCTACTAATTAAAATAATTTCATAAGTAATACATCATTTGAAAGCTTTGTTGAGTTGGAATCGAACAGTAGATTACAGAAATTTCTACCGCCATATGGCACTGTAATATTTTAAATTTTCA
Organism: Salticus scenicus; assembly: GCA_963930645.1. Classification (NCBI taxonomy): domain Eukaryota; kingdom Metazoa; phylum Arthropoda; class Arachnida; order Araneae; family Salticidae; genus Salticus; species Salticus scenicus. The sequence goes on from OZ005648.1 coordinate 396,616,292, forward strand.
ACATTTCAAATTCTAATTATGATTAAATTATTTTTAATGCATCATTCGAAAGATATTTTAAAGTACATTTACACGTTTTGAGGTTCCCTGATTCTAAAAGTCATACTTTTAGCGGTTGGTCTGTGTGTGCGACTGTCTGTCTGTGAGTATGCTTGTTATCAGCATATCTCAAGAACAAATTACAGCAGAAAGTTCAAACTTGGTATTCTAAATTTGTATCATATAGGGATGCTACACTAAACTTTTCGTTGAGATCAAGCAAATGGTTCGTGTACAGGGACACCCAAGAGAATCCAAATACATTACGTCTATGGGGGAAATTGCAGGTAAGTAAAGTTTAATATCTATAGACTGCACTAAATCAAATAAAAAGAATATATATTTTTTCTATACGTAAAAACGTGCTTTATCTGGAATATGGTATAGAAATCATTCACTGTTCTTTTACAGGGCTATACAAAAGAACAAGATTATAATGCGACAATACTTGAAAAATTTATGGAAGTGTACTTTAGATTGAGCCGTGTATTATTAATATAGGATTATATTTATGTGCACCATGTGATGTGCACCATGTTATGTGCACCATAACTTTCAGTAGATATGCAGGGCTGTCAATATTTAAGCCATAACATTCTTTTTTATTTGTTAATGGAAGTGTTTTATTAATATATTTTACTATGTCCAGGAAAGCTGCTCAGGAATTGAAATTAATTCATCATAGCCATATGATAAATCATTTTTTTAAGCTAAATATTCATAACTTTTTTTTTTTTTTTTTTTTACGCGGTTTGTGCTTCTTATCAAGTTTTTAACGTTTGATCTTTGTCTGTGTCTGTTAGAGTAAATCAAAAACAAATAAATTCAAGCGATTCAAATGTTGTAGTATGTTAAATTTAATACGTTTGTTACTATAAAAGTTTGTTCAAGATTGACAAGTTTCAATGAGTTATACGAGGGAAAGTTATCTAAATAATTTTAAATGAATTTTTGAGATTAATAACAGATTTGAATTCTATATAAATGTAGATGCAAAAATGAAACGGGGTGTTGAAGGCGGCGGTAGCCCCCCCCCCTCCCCCCTCATATAAAATTATTTGTCAAATAAAGCTGTTTCGAAGCTTAATTTGAATTGGTTTAACATAGGTTTGCATAACAGTGCTTGTTATCTTAACACTTAATCTCCAATTTGTACTTATAGTATTAAATTTCAGGGTAAGAGAAAGTCGTGCGAGTGACACACCAGATTATTACTGATAAAAATATGTATATTGCTAATTTTTTCTAATAAAACTCAATTACTTTTGTCACATGTCAGATCGTGTGCACAGTTCGTGTAAAATGGACACGACATAGGGTCATTAGAAAAGTATCAAAAGTGTTGTAGTAACCAAGCATGAATGATATTTGCATCGATTTGATAATTATAATGGAATTTCTGTTTCTTTCTTTTTTGTGTGTATGTGTCAGTGAAATTTATTTAATGTTTTTGTTTAGAAAAGGAAAAGGAAGAAAGAAACAACAAAATGTAAAATTATGACAAATGCGATTCATGATAAGTGCAAAGAGTTGTTAAAAAATGAATTTAAACATGCTGAATCTTTATCGTATTATTATCTCATTTCACAGAAATTTAGCATTTTGCAAATAGTCAATAGTCGTCGTACACTGAAAAAATATTCTGTGACTGACAACTAAAAACTAAACTGTGTCTATACCAAAAATAGTTCCATGCCATCCTTATAAATTATAGTTACATTCGCTAGAGAGTTCTAAAAATCAGATCGTTTTCCTATATTATCTCATTTCAGAATCTCTGCAAATAAATGTGAACACAAGAGGAGACTTTTAGTAAATATAATTTTGTTATGACCATTTCTAGGTAATCAAGCTAGAAGTTCTCGTATTAGAAAGGATTCATAGTATTTATAATATTCCTAATACTGTTTCACCATCTAGAAAAGTATAGATTAGAAATTCTCGATAATTTCGTCTATCCAGGTTATTTGTTTATCGTATACTCGTAGCTCATAAATCTATATTTCTAATTTAGGGAATCAGAAAATGACTACTTATTCCTTCTAGATGAAGGCGGTATATTTTTTTCCTCAGTGTCTAATTTTCCTTTGAAAGTAGTATGCCTTATCTGAGTCTCATATTATCATGCCAACTCGGAAAGCGTTTCGCCAAATTAGCAATAAAATACATCAAAAATTAAAAATTAAAAATTAATAAATAAAACATTTTGTGTTAAAAAGTAATAAATAAAACATTTTGTAAACAAACACCATAAATAGTAAAAACGCGCAACAAATGTTTCTGGTCGACATAACATTAACCTTCAGTCTATTGCATCTCACTGCTAATCTCATTATCACAATTTTCACAAAGTAAACAAACAGTTATAAATTTAAAATATTAATAATAAATTTTAACATCACCCTGTAAAAAATAATGCTGAAATTCGTTGTTACTGTTGCAGTGTATAACTATGATAATTTCCAGTAAAACTTACCATGAACTTACTTATTTTAAACTAACCTTGAGTGAAGTACTCTTCTATGTTGGGAGGGAGGGGGAAGGGGTGTCAAAATTTCAGACACGGAATGGATTTGTGATGTGTGTGGTTGTATGTCTATTACCTTGCATACAAAATAAAGATATTCACAAATAAAATATTATAGAGGCATTGTGTTTTTTTTTTTTTTTTTTTTTTTTTTTTTTTTTAACTGAACTATTTAAAAATCAAATAAAACATTTAATTTAGTTACATAAAATTAAATAAAAATTCTCAAACAATTGAAAAATACACCCTTACAAATATATAAAATGAGTTCGTAATAAAAAACATCATATTTTCCAAAACTAAGATTATCGTTCCATGATTATTAATTTTACACATAGTTTTAAAAACATTAAAGTGTTTTCTTTACAATTCAGTTGATATTGCTGCATACAGGACATAGTTTACTAACAATCTCACAAAAAAAAGTCTAAATGAATGTAAAATTATTAAAACAGGAAAAAAGGGGGGAAGGGTTATTTTAGTAGTCATATTTTTTTTTTAAATTGAACAGTTTAAAATTATCTAAACATTATTTAATTTAATTTAGCTATAGGAAATCCTTTAAATACTTTAAGTATTATAATAATCTGGTGTGTCACTCACACGAATTTCTCTTACCCTGAAATTTAATACGGTAAATACAGGTAGGAGATTAAGAGGTAACATAATGAGTACTGTTATGTAAACGTATGTTAAAACAATTCAAATTATTCTTCGGAAGAGTTTTATATGATAATTAGTTCTGTGTATTGGGGCTACCGCCCCCCTCAATGGCTCCTCCCCCCGTTTCATTACTGCACCTATATTTATATAGAATTTAAATCTGTTATTAAAATTAAAAGTTCACTGAAAATTATTCAGACATCTTTTACACGCAGCATTCCTTGAAATTTATTAATCTTGATCAAACTCTTCCAGCAACAAAATTTTAAAATACAACTTTTGAATCTCCTGAAATTAATCGTTTTTAAGTTACTCTAAGAGTTACACAGACAAAGACCAAACTTTAAAAAACTTGACTTTCGTAATCAGAAAGCCTCAAAACGCGTAAATACACAAAAAAAGTGACGAATATTTAGCTTAAAAACATACATTATTTATTATATGTCTATGAAAAATTCATTTCCATTCCTGAGCAGATTTCTTGGATATGGTAATATATTATACTAAAGCACTTCCACTAACAATAAAAAAGAATGTTATCGGTTAAATATTTGCAGCCTTATATATCTTTTAAAGATTATGTACAAACCACATAGCGCCCCAAAATATAATCCTTTAGTAATAATATAAGGCACAGCCTGAAAGGTACTTCCATCAATTTTCAGCGATTGTCGCATTATAATCTCGGTTCTTTTGTGTAGCCCTGTAAATGAACAGTGAATGATTTCTCTGCCATATTCTACATGAGGCATGTTTTTAAGCATGTAAAATACATATATTCATTTCATTTGATTTAGTGCAGTCTATAGATGTTAAACTCTACTTACCTGCAATTTCCCGCATAGACGTAATGTATTTGAATATTCTTGAGTATCCCTGTACACGAACCATTTGCTTGATCTCAACGAAACGCTTATTGTAGCATCCCTATATGATACACGTTTAGAATACTAAGTTTGAACTTTCTACTGCTATTTAGTCTTGAGATATGATGATAACAGATACACACACACACACACACACACACACAGAGACCAACCGCTAAAAACACTATTTTCGGATTCAGGGACCTCAAAACGTGTAAACATAACAAAAAATTTCTTTCGAAAATTCGACCCAAACAATTAGACCCAGACATTTCTCTACCTTATGGGTAAGAGAAAGTAAAAAATACAGTTACGTAATAACATGTCATGATTTTGAGGTAGTTAGAAGAATGTTTATGCTTCAAACAAAAGTTAAGGCATCATATTAATAAAAGCAGAATAAAAACAAATAATTAATATTAGTATCCAATTTTGTTTGTATAATATTTGAAATATTTTAACTTAATATATTTAAGTTATTAAACACTAGCAGGCTCTGCCCGCTTCGCTGGACACTATATTTAAATGATTTCTTTGTAACTGAATATATTTCGATTGGCGACTATTTTCGTCACAGCTTTAGTATGGGACCTCCTTGGCAATATCAAACATTTTTTGAACTTCTCGAATCTGTACAACAAAACTATTATTAAAACAAATATTTTCGAAAATAGTCCAATAGCTGGTGTTAATTCTTCGAATATTCTGGAAACAGTTGAAGCTGTTACTCGTACAGTATAAGTCATTATTCGATGAATGTTCTGGGACAGTCTAAAAATAGTCACTTGTTCCACAGGAGTAAAGCAAATAACCCACTCGCCAAGTTTGTCTCCAAGACTATGCTTTCTATTAAACATATCTTTGTTTAGTTATTTAAATATTAATTTGAATTAATCAAATATTTCTGCCCGACAGCGTGCAAGTGCAGTCACACACAGCAGCTCATTTATTTGTATGTTCAATTAGCGTAGTGATTGGTATATAAAAAAATAAATAAATAACTAAACATTATCGTGCTACACAACTTTATTGAATCTCTCCCTTGGCGGCTTTTGAATTTTTGTCGCCATATTAGCGATTTTTTTTTTTTTTTTTTTTTTTTTTTGTATAATTTCTTGCATAAAAATAGAAAGCGTTTTATCGGACACCTTTTCGTTAACATATAAGAACCCTTCATATTCTGTTTATTTTATTAATGGTTTTTAGGTTTAAAATAGTGCTTAATGAAATAAATTTTCTATTTTTAAAACTGCACTTTTTTTTCTATAAAAATATCTACTCAGATAAAAATAGATCATTTATGTGACTACTATTTCAGTTTATTTTTTTTCGTTTTGTAGTATTTTATAAATTTTACATTTTTCTTGAACTACCTAGATTAAAATTGCTGTTGCTAAATTAAACCTCTTTTATATTTTTCTTGAACTACCTAGATTAAAAAATGCTAAATTAAGCCTCTTGGCGAAAAATGTTCGGTGTACTTCAACGCAACAATTTAAAAAATCACCCAGGAGGATCTACTATAAATAAAACTGATTTTAGTAGAACACACATTAGCATCTTAAACTATATTAGCACTTTGTAAAAGAATTTTTAAATTAAAAATGACGTCAATTTTTTGAGATGCATAATTTATTTATTTATTTTTATTTATTTACTTATTTATTTATTTATTAATTTTTGTTCACGTTTAGAGAAATGTATTTATTTTCCTGTTGAAAAAAATAAATAAATTCGTTTTTTTTTTTTGGCAACAATTAAATTATGGATAAATTTAAATGGCTAATTTTTTGCTATTATTAGCTTACAAAATTGCTATTTTATGCATAAAAATCGCAAAAACAAATTTTTTTTCGGAATAAAAGGTAGCCAACTTTTTAAGTTAGGGTATAAGCTATCTCCATAACAAATTTCATCGAAATCCATCGAGCAGTTTTAGCGTGAAACTCAGTCAAATAAACGGACATTCACATTTATAATATATATAAGATTTTATTAAAATTAATAATTTTACAGTAGTCATTTATTTTTCAAAAGTTGCTTATTCGAACCTAAAAATTTTAAGCTTAGGAAAAATACTGATCTATATTTCTGGGTGAATTTTGTGTACGAAAAAATGCATAATATTAAATGTGTATAATAGTAAAACAAACAATTATCTTTAGTGAACAAATATTTCATCGATTGCAAGAAAAAAATTATTGTTGTGAACTTCTTCTAAGCTTGTATCTTCATGTACAGTCGGTAACAAAAGTGTCCGAACACTAGCCAAAATTCCTATGTAAAAAATAGTGCACTTCATACGGTTTTGTTAAATAAATCCTTGTCGAATCATCTTCTTACACTGACTAAGAACAGGATTCCATAAGGATTTATTTAACAAAACTGAATGAAGTGTACTTTTTTTACATAGGAATTTTTGCTAGTGTTCGGACACTTTTGTTACCGACTGTACGCCAACATTAAAATTCAGTGATACGGCTGATCATTTGATAAGATTTATTGCCACTTTTTTTCCTATATGTAGTGCATGACACCTTAACCCCATTTCCAACCCCTAAGGTTGTAAATGGTACCGTCTTTTCACCACCGGGGTGCCAAACGGTACCAATTTGTCACCTTCAGTTTTAACAGTGTACCTTCAGTTTTAATAGTGTAGAATAATTTGAATTTTAAATATTCTGAAAAAGAAACAAATCGGTGACTCGATTCTCTTTATTTTGAGAGAAATTGAAATTGAACTCACGAACGGTTTAACCAATATCAGCAAAAAGTTTGAAATACGTGTGATACAGATTATATATATCGAACTTCTTGCTAATATCTATTTTTAGTTATGCTAATAACAATTAATCAAACAATCAGACACAGAGACACTCTCACACACAGACCAACTGCTAAAAACGTTTTTTTAGGATTCAAAGGACCCTAAAACATACAATTACAGAAAAACCAAAGTTTAAAAAATTCGACCCAAAAAACAATACTTTCTACCCTGCATGGATGAGAGAAACTAAATATTTTGACGCGGACGTGTGCAATTAGTAAGATTAGCAAAAAACGCTTCTTTTGTGAATTTTCAAAACCTCTTAAATATTTGCTCAAATTTATAAATATTTATGAAAATTTAAATTCAGATGCAGAAATAACCAAAGTAATGGCATTTAACTTTATTTTTTAAAAAAATGTAAACTTATAAATTTATGCACAAGAGCATTTATTATAAGCATATACTTCAACATATTTTCTGTCTTTATTTGTTTAAATTCATTAACATTTAATTAACAATTCATATTTTTAAAAAATGTTATCAAGAAAAAGTAATTGAATGAACTATATTCCATATTTTAATCCTGTATCATTCTATCTCACTAATAACCCCATTTTTATAACGCTATGAATTTCAATAACTGTTTTAAAATATAACAGTTTCTAAAATTAGTATCGTTGAGTAAAATGCTGATGAGCGGGTCATTATTTAAAATAGGCGCACCTGCTTTTAATATATTTTGTGGGATACTTACACTGAAGGAAGTATGGGATGAGTAATTAACGGTTTAATTAAAATTCATTAAAAAATTGTCGATATTAGCCGCACTTTTGTTTATTAAAAATACCTGACTGACTATGTTATTCTTTGTGGCTTAAAAGTTACAGTAATTTTATTTAATGCAGTATAAGCATAGCTATGAATATGTTCAATTCCGTACTAACTATTCAAAATTTTAAAATTATTATAAAGATTTAAGGTTGATTACTTAGTATGGCACAACATATTGCAAGCGGCTTCATGGAGGAATTGGGAAAAACTGGTAACATGAAATATTTTTTGATTAGAAAAATTATATAAGGCATTAAAATGAGAAAGAGAACTTTGTTAGAAAATAATATAAATTGCAAAACTATCAATAATTCAATGTAAAAAATAGGTTCTTAAAAATAAGTATATATTGTCTCAAAATAGCTCCGAAACAATATGTACTTAAATTTGAAAACCCATGTACTCATTTTTAAGTATATTGACATGCTCAAAAATGGAGTTGACCAATAAGAATCCCAATATTCCCATGTTTGACAAATCAATTTACTCAAAAATGAGTACACGGGTTTTCAAATTTAAGTATATATTGTTTCGGGGCTATTTTGAGACAATATATACTTATTTTTAAGAACCTATTTTTTAGTGTTGTTTCAGGTCGAAATAATTGAACGCGATCCTTTATCAAGCGTGATTCTTCTTCATGATACGACCTGTCATTTATTATATGAAATTGTAGAAAATTCAACGCATAATATGCTTATTAATTATATATATATATACATTCTATAACAAAAAAAAAAAAAAAAAATGACGCACCAAGAAGAAGTGGGGACAAAAATTGGTAGATGGGGTGGAATGGGTGGTCCGAATGGGACAAAAATTGGTAGATGTGATGTACATGTGGAGAAAAAAAATTGATTACAGTTTCACAAAATTTGAATGATTTAATCAAGAGAAAGGGACTCACAAAGCAAACATGTCAATAACGCGTTGGTCCACTTCTGGCCCTTATGTACGCAGTTATTCGGCTTGGTATTAATTGATAGAGTTAGCAGATATGCTCCTGGGAAGTATCGTGCCAAATTCTGTCCAGTTGTTGCGTTAGATTGGTAAAATTCCGAGCTGGTTGTACGACCCTTTTTATGATGCTCCAAACGTTATCAGTGGAAGAGAGATCCGGGAACAGAGCTCATCCCCACTGAGCCGCCTATTAAGGGTATTTGAAGTCACTGAAGTACCAGTTGCACGTAGAATCGACGATAATGATGAATTGGTGCGTGATTCCATCAAAACCTGTATGTATGTCAATTTGTGTCCAATTTGCATTACTCCTTCTTGGTGCGTTACTTTTTTTGTTATAGAGTATATATATATATATATATACTGATATTATTTGATCGTATGTCACGTGATAGGTAGCACTGCTTTGTTGCGCTTTTCAGAATATGTTCAGTAGATGTATTTTAGCAATTATGAGATGAAATTGAATTAAATTTTATATAACCGATGCTAATAATCCAAAAGTGAATTACAATTTTGTCGCCTATCAATCAACAGATAAAGTAATATCCAATTATCACGATTTTCTTTACAGTTATACTTTAGCCTCTCTAGCACTAATTTGCATCAAACTTAAGTATGCACGATGATTATTATGACAACTATCCTGATCGCACACCTACACCTACGGCACTGCTGTCTTAGTATTTTTTAAACTCCCTTTTCTCTTATTTTGTTTTCGCCTTTCTTTGCGCATTGTTCTTTCCACGCAGCTCTCGTGCCTACTTTTATACCCCTGATGTAGGATCATTTCTAATTATTTAGATTCGAAACAATTAATGCGTATTTATTGCAATTTATGGTGTTTCTTTACAAGTTCCTTATTCTTCATATTTCAACACGAGTTTATAGGAGTATTTTATTCTAATCGCTGAAGCTGTATTACCCATATTTTTCTGATCTCAGTCCCTTCTACGATGTAATCGGTGAAATGTAAAGGTTTCGTCTTAAATCCACTTATGCAGGATATTCCTGAATAAATATCTATATATATAAAAATGAATTGCTGTTCGTTAGTCTCACTAAAACTCGAGAACGGCTGAACGGATTTCGATCATTCTTTTTTTGTTTTTTTCCTTATAGGTCAGGGATGGTTTAGGAAAAAAAAATTCGAAAAAATTCGAATAGTTTTCTTATTATTAATTAAAATATGAAAATAATAACCTCCTAATACCTTATAAATAGCCATTAAAATATTAGCTATAATTTAATTGTTGCCAAAAAAAATTTACGAGTTCATTTTCTTTCGACATAAAAATAAATAAACGTGATTAAATAAATAATTTAATTAAACGTGAGCTTTAAAAAATTGTAAAAAATTAAATTATGTATCTCACAAAAATTGACGTCACTATCGGTTTAAAGATTTCATACGCATTGATAAAGTGCTAATCACGGAGTGGTGCTAATGTAGTTAGTTCTATGCAACGAGATATATAAATTAGAGTGCTGATTCAATGGATGAAGGATTAACTTTCCGTGGTTCAAGATGAATCACGTGATATGCTCGAATAGGTTGCTGTGTTTGGTCCTTTATCGCTATTTTGGCATTTAAAATATCAGTTCGACAAATTATCATTATTATTAGGTAACATGACAGTCCTATGACCGAAATGAATTGTTTTTAAAATAATTTTACACATATTTCACATTTTAATAAATAATAAAATACCTTTCTTTTCATAGTTTCTCAACAAACTTTAAAAGTGTTTATAAAACAAAATTTAAACTTTTAAAGAGCTAAATTTAACAACAAATAATAATTTTTCAACTATTTTTAAGCATTTTATCGGTTAAAGTTCAACTACACGAAAAAAAAAAGAAGTAAAATCAAAATCAAAATGGTTTAGAACAAAAGAATATTAAACTACGTAAAGTAAACAAAAACATTGAAACCGTTGCCATAGAAATGTACTGAAAATGAGCTGTTACCAAGGAAACCACCGAATACGCATGTGCAAGGAAAGCATGTCACATGACTCATCTTGGACCTTCTCAAGGGTTACCATTTATCACTCTACTTTATATATCTCGTTGGTTCTATGATTCAACAGAAAATTTAAAAACACAGTTTATAAAAAGTTTTTTTTCTTATAATCTATATATATATAAATGAATTGCTGTTCGTTAGTCTCACTAAAACTCGAGAACGGCTGAACGGATTTCGATCATTCTTTTTTTGTTTTTTTCCTTATAGGTCAGGGAAGGTTTAGGAAAAAAAAAAATTCGAAAAAATTCGAATAGTTTTCTTATTATTAATTAAAATATGAAAATAATAACCTCCTAATACCTTATAAATAGCCATTAAAATATTAGCTATAATTTAATTGTTGCCAAAAAAAATTTACGAGTTCATTTTCTTTCGACATAAAAATTAAAAACGTGATTAAATAAATAATTTAATTAAACGTGAGCTTTAAAAATTGTAAAAAATTAAATTATGTATCTCACAAAAATTGACGTCACTATCGGTTTAAAGATTTCATACGCATTGATAAAGTGCTAATGTAGTTAGTTCTATGATTCAACAGAAAATTTAAAAACACAGTTTATAAAAAGTTTTTTTTCTTATAATCTATATATATATATATATATATAAATGAATGTTTGTCTGTATGTCCATTATAAAATTGTAAACGGCTTGACCGATTTCGATCATTCTTTTTTTGTTTTTTTTCCTTATAGGTCAGGGATGGTTTAGGAAAGAAAAAAATTGAAAAAATTCGGGACCCAAGGGGGGGGGGAGGGGGCAAAACGTGAATTCAAAATATCCTTCATAGCTCAAACAAAGAAACAGATATCCGTAAAATTTTTGCTTTAAAATATAGCTAATATAAATGTCTAAAAACCAATTCCTGGAATTTTCGAAATTTGATCCCCAAGGGGGGGGGGGGGGGCAAAAACAATTAGAAATACAGTTAGGCCTTTCAAAATTGGTACAGATAGGTTTCAATAGCCTGCAAGTCGAATGGGGATATTTTCGAAAGTGTAAAGTTATTAGGAGGGGAGAGAAGGGGGGAGGGGAGAGGGGGGGGGCAAAAAAATAAAAATAGAGTTAGATCGTTCAAATTTGGTACATAGAGGTTTTCGATACTTACAAATCGATTGCGGATATTTTCGAATTTGTAAAATTATTAGGAGGGCGGGAAGGGGGGGGGCTATGGGCAAAAACAAATAGGAATACAGTTAGGGCATTCAAAATTGGTACAGATAGGTTTTAAAGGCCTGCAAGTCGAATGGGGATATTTTCGAAAGTGTAAAGTTATTAGGAGGGGTGAGAAGGGGGGGATGGGATGGGGGGGAGCAAAAAAATAAAAATAGAGTTAGATCGTTCAAAATTGGTACAGAAATGGTTTTCGATACTTAAAATCGAATGCGGATATTTTTGAATTTGTAAAATTATTAGGAGGGGCGGTAAGGGGGGGCTATGGGCAAAAACAAATAGAAATGCAGTTAGGCCGTTCAAAATTGGTACAGATTGGTTTTAGATGCCTGCAAGTCGAATGGGGATATTTTCGAAAGTGTAACGTTATTAGGACGGACGGAAGGGGGGCGGAGGGGCAAACAAAATAAAATAGAGTTAGATCATTCAAAATTGGTACATAGAGGTTTTCGATACTTACAAATCGATTGCGGATATTTTCGAATTTTTAAAATTATTGGGAAGGGGGAGAGTGGTGGGGCAAAAAAATAAAAATAGAGATAGATCGTTCAAAACTGGTGCATAGAGGTTTTTGATATTTACAAATCGATTGCGGATATTTTTGAATTTGTAAAATTATTAGGATAGACGGGAGGGGGGGTCGAAGGGGGAAATAAGAGTTAGAGCATTTTGGGAATTTTTTCGGAAGGCAGTGAGAACCCGGTGCGACATTTTTCCTAATCAGATTTTGTTTCGCTTTTTTTTTTTTTTTTTTTTTTTCACGTGATAAAAATTAATGCAATTTTGAGAATTCAGTAATTATAGTGATTCATTTAAAAATAGTGACCAGCGAAGCGGGCAAAGCCTGCTAGTTTTATTATAATAATTCATGGATACTACGAAGAAACTGTAAAAAACTGTCATCTCTAAAAAAAAAAAAAAAAAATCCTTAAAAAGCTTAAAGACAAAGGTAGATTTCTTCATGTTAATGTTACAAAAGTAAAGAAACATTACAAATGCATTAACACATAATTAGCCAATGGCTCTGTTCCCCCACATTGCATTATTTATAACTCTATTCTGTTTTCAAGAAATTTAAATTTCAACTACAAAAGGGTTTTATTCATTCTACTTAAAATTTTAGGCTAGATTTATTGGTCTGTAAATGTTTCAAAAAATTCAAGCTCATAATCATTCAACAAATAGAAATCATAAAGATATACAATTCCAGCAATGGTGAATCTGAAGGAGGCCATTGGGCTACAGTCCCTTCCCCACGCAAGTTGAATCAAAATTATAAATTTTATTTAAAATCCATGAACTTTTGGTTCAATATCTGTCTTTCAAAGAAAAAATAATAGAAGCGTGAAAATGCACTTGTGACCTTACTATGGTCAAGCACTAGTGAGCCTGGCGTTGCTATGGTCAAGTCAAATACAGTTAAGTCGTAGCGGTTTTTGGATAGTTATTTCATTGTAATTTTTATTGAATTATTGAAAGTTTTGTATTGTGTTTTTATGATTCTTATTGTCAGATAAGTAAAAATTGCAAAGTGAAACTGTTTTGGTTCACATAAGCTAGAACATTAACATTAGTTAACATTGGACCATTTGAGCACCGTTAAATTTCAATGTTAATTGTTACAAATTTAGTAAATGGTATGATTTGGCGAGATTTTGCTGGCAAAACTTGCAGCTTAAGAAAGAAATTTGTGATTTGGAGGCAAAATTTGATAGTTGACGACGAAATTTTTGACTTGGCGAAAATTTATTATCTGACGACAAAATTTGGTGAGCTTAATTTTCGAAAACAATACTTTCGAAAGTATTGTTTTATTGTTGATTTAATAACACACAGCAACACCTGAAATACACTTCCATCAATTTTTAAATATTGTCGCACTTTTATTTACTTCTTTTCTGTGGTTCTGTAAGCGAACAGTGAATGATTCCCGTACCATATTCTACATGAGATATGTACTTACGCATATAAAAAATATATGTTCTTTTCTTTTGGTTTAGTGCATAGTCTATAGATGTTAAACTCTACTTACCTGCAATTTCCCCGATAGACGTAATGTATCTGAATTCTCTTGGGTGTCCCTGCACACGAACCATTTGCTTGATCTCAACGAAAAGTTTAGTGTAACATCCCTATATCCTACACATTTAGAATACCAAGTTTGAACTTTCTACTATAATTTTTTTTTGAGATATGCTGATAACTGACACACAGAGACACACCTCAAAACGTGTAAATATAACAAAAACTCACTTTCGAAAATTTTACCCAAAAACAATACCTTGGGTAAGAGAAAATAATTTGTGTCGAAATAAATAAATCATAATGTAAATGTAATGTATTCTGATAGGCACCGATTTTCTTTTAGGCACAATAGACCAAAAAATAATAAATATAGTTTAAAAAAACTAAAAAACACGCTTTTAAAGCACATCAAACTAAAAAGTGAAAAATAATTCTTAATATAAGCTGAAAACAATAATGAACGAAAAATACTAGTATAATTGTGAAAAAACGTGGGGTGCTTTGTGCCATATTTTTCGTATATCGAGCAACCCACGCTTTTTTCACAATTATACTAGTATTTTTCGTTCATTATTGTTTTCAGCTTATATTAAGAATTATTTTTCACTTTTTAGTTTCATGTGCTTTAAAAGCGTGTTTTTTAGTTTTTTTAAACTATATTTATTTTTCACTTTTTAGTTCGATGTGCTATGAAAGCATGCTTTTTAAACTGTATTTTAAACTATATTTATTATTTTATTATTTATCACATAAATAGCTACAGTATGTATGTTGTTGGTTAAAATATTTACACACAATCGAAAATATCCCCATTCGACTTGCAGGCCTCTTAAATCTATCTGTACCAATTTTGAACGGCCTAACTGTATTTCTATTTGTTTTTGCCCCATAGCCCCCCCTTACCCCCTCACCCCCTTACCCGCCCCTCCTAATAATTTTACAAATTCAAAAATATCCGCAACCGATTTGTAAGTATCGAAAACCTCTATGTACCAATTTTGAACGATCTGACACTATTTTTATGTTTTGGCTCTCCTCCCTTCCCCCCCCCTTCTTGCCCCTCCTAATAACTTTACACAATCGAAAATATCCCCATTCGACTTGCAGACCTTTAAAACCTATCTGTACCAATTTTCAATGGCCTAACTGTATTTCTATTTGTTTTTGCTCCATAGCCCCCCCTTACCGCCCCACCCCCCTACCCGCCCCTCCTAATAATTTTACAAATTCAAAAATATCCGCAATCGATTTGTAAGTATCGAAAACCTCTATGTACCAATTTTGAACGATCTGACACTATTTTTATTTTTATGCCTCCCCCCCTCCCCTCCCCCACTTCTTGCCCCTCCTAATAACTTTACACAATCGAAAATATCCCCATTCGACTTGCAGGCCTCTTAAATCTATCTGTACCAATTTTGAACGGCCTAACTGTATTTCTATTTGTTTTTGCCCCATAGCCCCCCCCTTACCCCCTCATCCCCCTACCCGCCCTTCCTAATAATTTTACAAATTCAAAAATATCCGCAATGGATTTGTAAGTATCGAAAACCTCTATGTACAAATTTTGAACGATCTGACACTATTTTTATTTTTATGCCTCCCCCCCTTCCCCCCCCCTTCTTGCCCCTCCTAATAACTTTACACAATCGAAAATATCCCCATTCGACTTGCAGGCCTCTTAAATCTATCTGTACTAATTTCGAACGACCTAACTGTATTTCTATTTCTTTTTGCCCCATAGCCCCCCCTTACCCCCCTCACCCCCCTACCCGCCCCTCCTAATAATTTTACAAATTCAAAAATATCCGCAATCGATTTGTAAGTATCGAAAATTTCTATGTACAAATTTTGAACGATCTGACACCATTTTTATTTTTTTGCCCCCCCCCCTCCCCCCCTGTTCCCCCCTAGTTCCCTGCCCCTCCTAATAACTTTACACAATCGAAAATATCCCCATTCGACTTACAGAACTTTAAAACCTATCTGTACCAATTTTCAACGGCCTAACTGTATTTCTATTTGTTTTTGCTCCATAGCCCCCCCCCCCTTGCTGCCCCACCTGGGGGCTGAATTTCTAAAATTCCAGAAATTGGTTTTTAGATAGTTGCCTTAGCTATATTTTAGAGCAAAAATTTCACGTATATCTATTTTTTTTTGTTTGGGATATATAGGATTATGCGAAATCACGTTTTACGCATGTGAAATCACGTTTTACCCCCCCCTCCCCCCGCCCCCCTTGGGGACCGAATTTCAAAAATTCGAGAAACCGATTTTGAGACATTTGTATTAGCTATATTTCAAAGCAAAAATTTTACGGATATCTGTTTTTTTGTTTGAGATATGAAGGATTTTGTGCAATCACGTTTTGCTCCCAGAGAAGTTACAAACAAACATACATACAGGTGAAGCTAATATAAGCGTGTTAAAAATAAATAAATAAGTAAGAATGTAAGGTGCGGAACTCAAAAATGAAGCTAATTTAGGGTAACATTATTTATTATTTACATTTAAAGTTACACACTAAATTTACAACACATAAATTGAACTATTTACAGGGGTAAGTTAAAGGGGATTTGATGAAATAATGGTAATATAGAGTCCCACACCCAACATGATGTGTTATCTTATGGTCGTGGGCCATTTCGGCTAACATCGACCACACGTTGCATGCACTTCCTTCTCTGGAAACTGCTGGAATCCGAATGTTCTCTCTTTGGGTCTCTCAGCCAAACGGGTCGCTAGGGGGCGCTGGGGTTTTGTAGCATAGGCACGCTACAATCTCCCCCTCTGGCTCTGACGACGACTCGGCGAGGAGCCAGGAAGTTGTTTTCTTGGTCTACCTCTTTTTCTTATGGGTACCATAGGAGAATTAGTACATGGTACATTTTGAAATGGGGTTAGAGCTGACACATGGTAGACGTTGCTTAATGGGTGAAGTTTTACCCAGACCAAATCACCTGGTTTGTATTTGGGACTTTTTCTACGTGATTTATCAGCATACTCTTTTCGACGATCTTGATTTTGCTCAATGTTTTCTTTAATTTGTGACATATATTTTTCAAAACGTTTCAAATAAGGTGTGATTTCTGGTACAAAATTGTCGTTTTGAAGTACAGAACGAAAATCAGTAGTGACGTCATCTATGTTCTGAGTTCTCTAGCAAAACTTAGGTATGCTGGTGTGTGACCTGTAGTTTCACATTTTGTAGTATTCATTGCAAATCGAATAGCTGGTAACTGTTCAGTCCAGAAAGAATGGTTGTTACCAACCATCATTGCTAAACGAGGTTTTAAGTCTCTGTTTTTTCTTTCAACAGGATTCGCTTGTGGGTGGTACACAGGAATAAGACTTTGACTGATATTTAAAGCATAGCATAACTGTTGCATGACTGCACTAACAAACTGGGGACCATTGTCACTTATTAGACGACGAGGTAACCCATATCTTATTTAGGAATACTTCATTTAGAAGGGTTAAGGCACATTATTTTGCAGTCGCTTGTTTTAATGGGAATAACTCTACCCATTTTGTAGTACAGTCTTCAACTATGAAGATCCACTTCATACCTTCATTTGTTTTTGGTAAGGGTCCGAAAAGATCTATTGCAATAGATTCAAAACGTTGAGCTGGAACAGGTGTTCGCAGCAAACCAGCAGGTTTCTGGTTGGAGGCTTTATATCTGATGCACTCTGCACAACTCTTTACATAATCAGTGATGTATTTTCTCATACCAGTCCAATAATATCTTGAGGATATTCTGGAAAAAGTTCCATTAGCTCCATAATGTGCAGCTGTCAGGGCATCATGATGCAACTTGAGTACCATTTCTCTTTCATGGGAAGGAACAACTAAGTGGACTTCCTCCATTTCAGAGTGTGGAGAATAGCGGTAAAGTACACCTTGGTTCATGACGTAACCTCGTTCCGTCCAATTTGCGAAATCTACTCCTTGGTTGACATCTTCAAAACAGTCTATAATTTTCTTCAGTTCTGGATCTTTTAGCTGTTCTGACCTGAGGTCACTTGCAGTTCTTGTTGGGACATCAAGAACGATAGTTTGTAAGTCGCAAGAAGTATCTTCTTCACAGGTTGGGCGAGAAAGCATGTCGGCAATGACATTTGCTTTTCCAGGGACGTATTGCACTTTTAGGTTGAAAGACTGTATTTCCAATGCCCATCGAGCAAGTAGGCCTGTTGGAGATTTGAGAGTGAGCAGCCATCTCAAAGGTTGGTGGTCGGATGCCACAGTTATTTCAGAGTTTTCTATGTAGCCTCGGAATTTCTTCAGGGCCCAAACAACAGCAAGGTCTTCTCTTTCCGTTGTAGAGTAGTTGCGTTCTGCTTGGGTAAGCAAACGACTGGCATATTCTATAGGATGTTCCTCTGAATCGTTTCCTTGTAGTAGGACAGCTCCAATAGCATACTGACTTGCATCTGTACGAATGATATATGGTTTTGTACCATCAGCCTGTTTTAACACTGGGGGAGTGATGAGGCAGTTCTTTAATAATTCAAATGCTTTTTGCTGGTTATATCCCCAATTCCATGGGACTTTCTTTTTTGTGAGTTCACTTAATGGTCTTGACACATCAGCAAAATTTTGAATATATCTTCTAAACCATGAACATGTCTGGAGGAAAGACTGAACTTCTTTCACATTCTTGGGAGGCAAAATTTTCTGGATAGAAGAAACCTTTTCTGGATCAACTTCAATGCCATTTTGTGTGATCCAAAATCCCAAATATTTCACTCTAAGAGATACAAAGTGACACTTTTCTCTGTTTGCTGTAAGCTTTAAAAAGTAAGAGTCTCTCAAAAATTGCTTGTAGATCTGAGAGGTGCTTTTCAAATGATTTCGACAGCACTATTATATCATCAAGGTAAGTTAAGGTGAGTATATCTTCAAGACCATTGCGGAAACGGTCAATTAAACGCTGGAAAGTTGCTGGTGCATTCTTAAGTCCGAATGGCATCCGAAGGAAGCGGTATGTTCCAAAAGGGCAAACAAAGGCTGTTTTGTCTTGGTCTTCAGGGTGGACCTTCACTTGATGATAACCTGCACGAAGATCTATAGTTGACATGTAGGAAGTTTGTTTTGCTTCATGGAGTAAGTCATCCATTCGGGGCAATGGATAAGTATCTGCAACTGTAATGTTGTTTAATTTTCTGTAATCAATACAAAGGCGAAAATTTCCATTAGGCTTAGGGATTAGAACGACTGGAGAAGCATAAGGTGATTCGCATTCTTCAATGATACCTTCTTGTAAAAGCTTATTTATTTCCTGTCGTAAAATTTCTTTCTTTTTAGGATTCATGCGATATGGTGGCATGGACACTGGGAGGTGGTTTCCAGTTTTTATTCGATGTTCTATAAATGGGGTAGGTTCTCCCCCTGGTTGAAAGCATTTTTCATATTTTTGGAGAAGGGAATTCAATTGTGACTGTTGTTGGAATGTCAAATGCTGCCCTTCATCTTCACGAAGTCCACATGAATGTGACTCATCAGCATGTACTGCCAATAGACTATTGATGTTAGGTGGTACTTCAATAAAATTAAATTTTTCCTGAGGATTGTCATCAAAAAGCCACAGACGTTTCTGGAGATTTAGAACTACTCCTGCTTTACTTAGAAAATCCACACCAAGAAGTGTACGGTTATTTCGGGCATGTTTGAGGACTAACAGTTCGATTGGAACAACTTTTCCTTGAATTTTTATGTCAACAAAAGTTGTGAGGATTTCTGTTGGTTGACTGCGGCCATCAGCAAGCGTCATTTTCAGGACTTTATCTTCAAATGTATGGCCATTTTCTTGGAGAAGGCGAAAAGATTTCGATATTTATCACCACTTAATTTAAATCTTTGTAAAAGTATGTATTTAACATGGTCAAAATCTTGGGCTTTTTCTTCAGGTTCTCTTGCGATGAGCTGGGCAACATCACTAGGAAGAACTCCAAGTAGGTAAGCTACCCAGTTTGTTTTTTCAATTTTCAAAAATTTTACTTGTCTTTCAAATAGGTTTATGAAAAGATAGAAATCGTCTTCCTTGGGGTTGAAGTTTGGAATAAATTTCTTGACTTGGAAAGGTTGGGTGGGACATGGCATAGGCTGACCCTCAGCAGGTGGTGGTGCAATTTTATTTGCTTCTATCTGGAGTCTAAGTTTTTCCAATTCGAACTCTTTTTGTTGTTCGAGTTGTTCGTCTTTTTCACGTGCTAATGTCTCTTCTAATTCAGCCTTGTCACGAGCATGCTTTATCTGCTCTTCATTTTCTAAGCGTTCATCAATGATATTGGTAAGGCAATTCCTAATGAAATCTTCATCATAATTTGTAGATTGAAGAATTAAATCCTTTATTTCGTATAATTTGGCATCAGAAGTTACTGCAATGCCGATTTCTTGGCACAAATTAAGGAGATCGATTTTCCTACCCTTGCCTAGGAAAGCCATTTTTGTTTGCTTTCCAAAATTTTGTTAAAAAAAAACAAAATAATAACTAAATATTTATGTCAGAGTTCAATTAAAGTTTTAGAATAAAAAATTTTTAGAATTAATCAATCAAAATAAATAGTATATCTTTATTATACTTATAATTAAAAGAAAAAAAAAATTGTTGATAAAAAAAAATTTCCTTTTATTCAGTTACTTATTTTAACGTTAATGAACTCTGAAAATAATTTAAAAAAAATTAATGAATAATTACCAAATGTAATTATAAAATCTATAAAATAGAATACATAACTTTAAAAATTTAATCTATCTTTATCAAATGTCATTAAAGGATTGAATGATTTATTGAAAAGAACGTAAGCAAAGCAAATTTTGCATAAAACAAAACTAAACAAATATATATTTGTAAATACTGCTGATATAAGAAAAAAAAAATTCTATCCGTAAATAACAATTTACTATTATATGTGAAACAGAAAACAACCAATTAAAATTAAATATTTCCTTCAACTGGATGTTTATATAAATATGCCAATGATTTTAAATAAACAAAATAAAATAAACTAATGGCACATGAATTTATTCATCAAATAAAATAAATCAGCATTATGTTTCAAATAAAGGAAGAGAGAGAGAAAAAAAAAAAGGTGGCTTACTTAAAGCACACACATTCCAAGTAATTATAATATAAAAAGTAACTTATTAAAATATATATATCTCTTTTCCTCTATTTATTTTATTATACACTCATTTTCTGTAGACAAGTAATAAAATAATAAACAAAACAAATAAATGACTATTTATCCTTTCACTTTATACTCGAAAACAAAAGTAAATAAAAAAAAAAAATCTGCAAAGCAATTGATAAAAGAGAAAAAAAAAATAAATCTCTTTCAAGCAATTTTATCAAAATGAGTCATCCATCTATTTAATTATCTCTTCCTTCCAACAAATCACCAGAAGGAAAGAAAAAATATATATCAGTTTAAAGAATGTGTCCTCACTGGTAATAAAAAAAAAAATTATTATGTCTCTTTTTCTTTTTGTTTTGGTTTAGAATAGACACAATAAGAGAAAGAATGCAATTAAATATGAAGACATAGTTTATTCGAATATAAATAAAATATCTTACCTAGTTAAAATAACAAGCATCCGAAAGTGAGTCTGCCTTTACTTTATATTATTATACTAGATTACTGGAAATCTCAATACCGAAGTAATTATAATTAAAACCATAACTTTCAAATTCTCTTAATATTGAAAGGAAAAAAAATTATTCCATAATAGTATATAAATAAATAAACCTGATTCTTAATACATAGGGTAATGTATTACTTTTACTATCAAAATATTGGTATCTATAACCAAAGTTGTTCTGAAATGAATACAATGCACAAAGAATCTGTTCTCAAATGAAACAAATGTGCACCGTATTCTTAAATGAATAGATTAAAAATTTTCTTCATTATAGCAATACGAAATCGAAATAATTTATAAAGTATAAAATTACGTTTAAAGTATAAAAGTATTAAAGTATAAAATTACTTTTAAAGTATAAAGTTACGTTTTCAAAATAACAGAATTTTCAGAACAAGAAAAACAATAACGTATTTACACAGAAACCGAAAGTGAAATAAAATACACTTTTAAATGACTTGAGAACAAGAAAAGTAATAACGCATTAACATAGAAACCAAAAGTGAATAATTATAATATGCACTTACCTGTATTATCCTGTGGATGTCCAGCGGATGCGGACTTTACCTGAGTCCAATGGATGAGGACTTTATCTTTGTCCAGCGGGTGCGGATTTTATGTGTGTCCAGCGGGTGCGGACTTGAAGAAATTTATTTAAAAAAATATTTCAATATTTAAAATTTTCACGTAGGCGCCAATTTGTAAGGTGCGGAACTCAAAAATGAAGCTAATTTAGGGTAACATTATTTATTATTTACATTTAAAGTTACACACTAAATATACAACACATAAATTGAACTATTTACAGGGATAAGTTAAAGGGGATTTGATGAAATAATGGTAATATAGAGTCCCACACCCAACATGATGTGTTATCTTATGGTCGTGGGCCATTTCGGCTAACATCGACCACACGTTGCATGCACTTCCTTCTCTGGAAACTGCTGGAATCCGAATGTTCTCTCTTTGGGTCGCTAGGGGGCGCTGGGGTTTCGTAGCATAGGCGCGCTACAAGAAAGTTTTTTGGTATTTATCAATTACTGGAACTGAACTGGCCATGATTTTTGTCTGTTTAAAATTATCAACAGTATTCTATATCCTTTTTCAATAGGATCCCGTTTCTGTGAAATTGTGAACAGCTTTCTACTGTGTACCCATGTATGTTAGAGAATGTATTGTTTTGGGTTAAATTTTTGAAATTGAATTTTTGGTAATTTTTTACATTTTAAATCCCCTGGAACAAAAAATTAAGTTGCCAGAGATTAATCTTTCTCTGTTTCTCTGTTTTGCTCTCTGATTCTTTGTGTATTAACAGAATAATTCAAGAAGTCCATGGCCAGCATGGGCAAAATTTGTGGGAGGTACAGTTCAAGATCTTTAAACAGCACCAAGCAAAATGAAATTGACAAATATTTTATATATACATAAAAGCAGATTTTACCATTTAATATGGTATGAAAAGTATTTATGTTATATTTAAAGTATTTATTAAAGTTTTATTCTTTGCAGAATCAAGTATTTATTTTAATTATTTATTAAAGTATTATTCTTTACAAAAATATTAGGAAATGTTAGTGCTATGTTTGAAAGTAGCTCAAAATATATTTCAAGTTATGTCAAGCATTTTATCTTCTTTTGTTGCACTAATTTTAACTACGCTGTTTAGTGCATGTATAATTTAGAGAAAATATACGGGGATTAGATATTTTATATTAACAAAGAGTATTTAGAGACCCTAATAACCAAATCGGCATAAGAAGCACGTACTTCTCTTCGAAAATTTTGAAAGGGCCTCAAATTGTAGAGGTTATCTGACAACATTGTCTGATTATAAAAATAACACAGCAGATCCGATAATACAACTACGATTCTAGGTTATACGGCATCGGCATGTACATATATATTTACAATGAAAAATTTTCATACATCGTAGAGAATTTAAGCTTTCAGCAGTTTGCATTTTGGTGGTAATAATAAGTAGAATTTACTTGTGTGTATTTTTCCCAATTCCAGCTACTTATGATTTGTGTTTAATGACAAATTTGTAAATTGAACGAGGTTTTCCTATGTGTCTTTGACCAAGCTGTCAATAGAGATCTCCAAATGGGCTCATGTTTCCCCCCAATTAAAAGGTTATTCGGGCTCTGCGTATTTAATAGGCATAATTTTCATTTCGAAGTTTGTTGTTCGAAATCTGTAATCTACATATCAACTAATTCCATGCTTTAATTATTAATTTTCCTGAACCGTTGCTGCCTTTTAATGATTGTGTATTTTTTTCTAGGCTTACATATTTTACTGTAAAAAAAAAAAAAAAAAAAAATCTTTAGGTTTGAAAATTTTAAAAATGCTTTAGTTAACATTTGACGATCAAACAATTTGAGAATTACCTTAAAATAATTAATACCTGTATGATAATTTGATTTCACATTTACAATACAATGATCCATTAGAGTATCTGAAATTGTCCATCAAGTGGAATCATTTTCAGACATTCATCAATTCACTTGCACCGGTAATTTTAAGATGAATAGTTTTCAAATATTTTGAACCATTCAATAAAACACGAATCGACTAATGCATATTGTTTCTGGTTGAAGTGATTCAAAATGACAAAAACCGAAAACGACGACTATTAATTAAGGATTTAACTTGCTGCTTTATAGAAAGTTTTAAAAGTAATCTTTTGAAAGGATTACTTGAATTCTAGCCCCTTAGGAAATATGAGAACGGCATTAATTTAAAATGTTGAATAGCATAATTAATTGATTTCTTTAAAATATATTTCTTTTGAAGTACTATGGACATTCCAAAACATTTTTAATTTTAAAGCATAAACTATGGGTTGGGTTGGGTTGTGGGGATTAAGGCCGATTGACTGCTCTAGGGTTCTAGGTCTGAGGGGGAATGCCCTCCGTGGGGGGGGGTCTTTCTAATGGTCCTAGCCTGTATTTATACGAGTTTCGGAGAAAACCAAGGGAAACTTCGAACGGCTAGGTCGACGAGTGGGACCTGGAATCGAACCTGGCACCTCACGTCTACCAGCTTTGAGCGCAGAACCGCTCCGCTGCTGATGGGCCAAAACATATGCTATGAAAGGAAAGTGTTGTAATCATGAAAAAAATCATCTAAGAGATTTTAGTGCATCTATACGTTTTGAAATATTCTGAATTCAATTTGTTATTTTTACTGTGATGTATGTGTGTATATATATATGTGTGAGTGAATATGATTGTGTTTAAACGCCTTATCCAACTGAGTTGAAAGTTTACAGCTATAGGTTACCGTCGCATGAACTGTATAGATTTTGCTGAGTGTAAAACATATAGTTATTTTACAAGGACACAAATAAATCTTCAATATTCTTAGGACGTATAGACTCAAGTCCGATAGCATTTAAACTCCTTATTTTGTCGAGTTAAATGCTAGCAAGTGTGGTATTGATCGCCGCCTCACGACCATCCGTTTTAATAACTGTGGAACTTCAAATTCTTTTACAGAGATACAAAAGAAAAAAAAAAAATCTTTATCACGCTGTTAAAAATGAGAAGATGATCCTCCTCATATCTTTTTGAGAAGATTTTCTTCAAAAAATGCGGGAGCCGTTGCTTTCACAAAAATGGGAATATGAGTAAAAATAAGCATAATTATTAATTATTTAATTTCATGAAAATCGTTACGATAAATGCTTTTAATTTGTTTTAGAAATACATTGAGTAATGTAAACTGTTAAAACACACTTCCCAAAAGCAAGCAGAATCTTCTGAAAACTAAGCAGGATCTTCTCATTTTTAAGAATTTTTTTTTTCTCATTTAATTATTCATTTCATATTCCCTCTTGTAATATTGTAACAATCAGATGTGTTAGATCTACATGAATAGCATCTTTGGTCAAAAATTGTTTTTCTATTTCATGACTAGTTAGTAGCAGGTTAGTATGTAAACTTTTTCTGTTTCTTCGCTTTCTATTATTTTTGAATTCGGAAAACCATACTCAAAACATTCAGAATTATTCTATTAAGAAATAAAATTATTTTTTATAGTGTTTAAAAATATACTTTGTCAAATATCTTCTTATTCAAATACGAATAAAGATTACAAACTTGTAATTCTGAAGTAGCAATATGAAACCATCAAATATTTAACATTGCTTGGTTTAAATAATACAAAATTCTTTAAAAGGAAAAAAATATTTCTTGTTCATGTATATTTTCAAAACTTATCTCCTTAATATTTAGTACTTGTTTCTTTAAATAAATCGCTTTGTTTGTTTGTTTGTTTAATGTGTACTGAGATTTTTTGCTTTGTCTCTACGACGGCTTATATATACTTGCCAACATACTCACCAACATGCTCGTTAATATTCCGTAGTATTGTTAGCTCCGCCTTCTTTTTCCCACCGGTATCTTTTTAGAGTATTTTTCCTCTTATTCAATCGTAATAGCATTTGGTGAATATTACTCTAACAATTTATTGGTGTGAGAAAAAGGGTGGGACTAACAAGACTACGGAATATTAATTAGGATGTTAGCAAGTATGCTTTTATCTCTAATATTCCAGACCAGAAGGTTTTACAAGTTTTTTATTACAAGAACATTTTACATGTACGCATTTTACTTCACGGATAAGGAACAACACAAACATCCATGCCTAGAAATCAATTGCTTTTAACGATCACGTAAACAATAATAAAGTTGCCAAAAGAACACATGGATTCTAATGAAAATAAGACAAGCGATTGCGTATGCTATAGAACTTAAAAAACTTATAGCCGTTGCCTACAGTCTCGCCGTAGTCGCATTTTGGTTACCACTGAGTATACTGGAGTGCCCCATCTCTAGTATAGTTGTATAGTAATCTGTGGTTCGGTTAAACCTCTCAACCACGCTGTCCGACTGGGAATGTAGGGGCGTTGTCTGAGTTTTGTCTATACCAAGTAACTGGCACAATCCTTTGAATACTGCATAGGTGAAGTTCGTGCCTTGATCAGTATGGAGCTGTAAGGGAGTACTTAACATTGACACCCATTGCTGCGCTAATACCTCTGTAACTGTAAATACCTTTTGATCGGGAATGGGATATGCCTCAGGCAACTTGGTGAAATAGTCCATCATAACGAGAATGTATTTATTGCCACGAAAAATCCGTGGAAGGTAGTGCTCATACGTTACACCGATGCAATCTTCCTCGACTTCGTTTCTTCTGGCCTTTACGTACAGCTCAAGCATCGCAAGATTTGCACCATTTCTCCACGTCCTCCCTTACGTTGCATCAGTAGAAATGTTCTAGAATTTTCTGCTCTCCACAATGGCCTCCGGTAGAGCTACTATGTAGCTGTTCTAAAACGTCTGGAACTTCCTTTCTTGATAGTAAGATCTGCCTCTTCGAATTCCTTCCATCGTCAGACTCCCATTTTCTGTACAATATGCCGATTTCAATGTGAAGAGTCTCAGCGCGCCCAGTAACATTTTATGATGGTCTAAATGGGAAAATATCCTGTCATCTAGATTTGTTGCTCGACGTCTCCTTGAATTGTAGTATTAGCTTTATGTCAGGATCAACTCGGCTTGTCTAATTTACTTATCATTCCACAGATCCTGACTCGATAGCATTGAAGCTGTAGCTTGACAAGCAACAGTATTTATCAGCTGGTATATATCTTCAGCTCTAGTGCAATGCACACGATTTTCAGAGAAGGTTCAGTGACAAGGCATCTTCATTTCCATGTAAAGCTTCTTTGCGATGATGCATTTCGAAGGACTTCTGAGTATTTTCTTTAATTCCTCATAATGGGTAGTTTTTTTTGTCCTGCCCATCTCCTCTACTTAGTCTTCGGATTCTGAATTTCTTTAGTTCTCTCGAGACTGCATAATCTCCTTGTGATGTCTGTCATATTTCTCTTCATATCCTCAAGGACTGCCTATGAATCATCCAGAGAGACTGTCCTGATGGGGTTGCAGTCTTTGCGGAAGACTTGTTGGACTGCCTCAATCTTCAATGCACACGCCAACGCTGATCCGACATCCTTGACATTCTATAGTCTAAGGGCTTTTTGAGTCTCTTAATCTCGCACAGCATCGATGAAATATTGGAGGGCCAAATCGTCACGAGTTTCAGCGTAGCAGTCCGAGAAAGCTAAGTATGATAGTCTCTGAATATTTGATGCAAACTGTCCTGTAAACGTTCACCTGGTCTGTGATGACGGAACTTTAACTGGAGACGACTATATTCTTTCGATCATTTTTCTTCAAAACACAGCTCCAGTGCTTTTGTCAGAAACTCGAAGTTATACTGCTGTTCCTTCGAAAGAGTTTCCAGGATGTAGCTGTGTCTCCCTGTAATGATGCTACCAAATGGACTGTCTTGGCATTAGGGTCCTATCCATTTGCTTCATCTACGATAAAAAACTATGTCTTATATGCTTGCCAAGATGATCTGCCATCATAGGTGAATAGCTTTATTGATTTTTGATTCTGTATTCTTTTATATTTTCTTTAATCTTCCTGAGGCATTGATGCTAACTATTCTCTGGATGCTACACACTCCGGTTCTTCTTTCGCAATCCATTTCCTTTCCTAATCTTTCTTAATTTCTTCTCAAGTTTTCCTATCAATTTCCTGTTGCAATCTTCTTCCATCTGTCTCTCAAATTCTTTCTCTATTTTCTTAAATTTACTTTCTATATCTAAAAATCTTCATTTCAGCTTGTTGATCGACATTTTCTTTCCCTTCAAAACAGTCTTCTATCTTTATAACTTTAGCTTCCATTCCAGTCATTCTGTTTTCCATAACAGACATATTGTTTTATCTATTACTTCTCGCACTGTTGAAAGTTCTTTCTTCATCTCATCTTGATTAGATTCAATTTTCTCTCGGATGGATTTAATTTCTTCACTTAAACTGTCTTTCATCTCTTTTTACTCTATTTCCATACTGTCTTCCATCTCTTTTTGTTTCCATTTTTTTTTTTTTTTTTTTTTTTTTTTTTTTTGCAACCCAGATTTTAAATCGTTTATCAGAGCGTCCCATCAGCACACATCCTCGCTCCTGACACCAGGATTGTTACGTACTTGAGGTTCGAGAATTATCTGTGATTGAATGTCAGTTCTTGCAGAGGCTTAAAAGTTTATTTACAGAATATTCGAGAAGATTACAGGTCTGTTAACCAAGTATCAACTTCAGTTTCGCCAGAAAGCACAGTTTAAGTAATATCGGATAACATAAACTGCACAATAAGCATAACGCACAGCGAATAATCAGAATCAATAATAATGAATGGCAGAGACCCAGTCAGGGTGCTCTTACATTTTAAACAGCTTGACAGGAAACTAAGTAATAGCCGAAATGCGATCCCTTTATACAGTCTCGTAGATTTCTAGAATATTTCTGGTACCTCGCGTAATATTTGATTTAGAAATTAAATAATCAATATGTCGATAATAAAGTTTTTCTCGCCAAAAACGCCAAAAATGTCGCCAAGGAACGATAAATTCGACAACTTTGTTGCCAATGTCATTACTTGCCCTGGTGGAGCTTTTTAATGGATTTTTAAAGGAGAATGAGCTATTTTAACGCAAAAACAAGCTATAAATACAGAAAATTAACATTTTTTTAACCTTACTACACCTCTTTAGATGAAATTATATAAAAATAACGACTAATATTTACAAATTCGTAATAGTATTTTATAGAAATGTTGAAATTTATAAAATGATTGAAAAAACAAACTTACATAAAAGATGAACCACTAAATTAAAATGAAAAATCCCTTACATAAACAAACATTACAAAACTTGGCGGATACAAATTTATAGTTATGGATGACAATTAAGACAAGAAAAAGGTGCCCGTTTAGTCTCGCACTTTCAAAGAAATTGCGAAATGCTTCGTTTAATATACAGGGTGATCAGTTTAAAAGAGTACCCGTGGATTTTTCTTATAACCCTTACGTCTGACGGATGTGGCAACTATTCTAACATTGAAGCATGATTGTTTGAACCTTGTTTGTGAGACAATTTCTAACACTGTTGGACTGTTACAACTTTATTTGTGAGGTAAAACAGAAATGGAGACGCACAATTATTTTAATCCTATAATAATTTTATTTTTGAAAAACATAATTTAATTCAAATTTTTTACATTATCATTCCTCACAGAAAATGCTGAAAATGTTTGCCACCATTTTGAATGCTAACATGAACACGTTGAACGAAGTTTTTGACACACTTCGCAACATTGTTGGTGTTCTTGAGGAGATTTCTTCAGTTATTATCTGTTTTTATTCATCGATGTTTGCAGGTCTTCTCTGGAAAAGCCTATGAAATGATAATGTAAAAGTGATAATGATAATGTAAATGTAATATAGGAATCATAATGTAAAAAATTTGAATTAAATTTTGTTTATTACGAATAAAATTATTACAGAATTAAAAATATTGTGCGTTTCCATTTCTATTTTACCTCACAAATAAAGTTGTAACAGACCAACAGTGTTGGAAATTGTCTCCCACACTTAAACAAGGTTCAAACAATTATAGTTCAGTGTTAGAATAGTTGCCACATCCGTCATATTTAAGGGTAATAAGAAAAGCCAACGGGTACTCTTTTAAATTGATTACCCTATATATGTCTATCATATTTCATTACGACAATGCGAAAAAAGCAGGAAACAAATCAAGATAAAAATTACGAATATAACTATAACAACTCAAGATTAAATATTAAAAAATACATAATATAACTTAAAAGAGGGGAAAAAATGAAATATCATGAAATAACTTTGAAATAACCCCAAAACAGCCATAATTAAATGGTATATAATATATAAATCATACTTATCACTCATGGGGTGAAAGAAAATTATTTTTTGTGTAATGACGAAGGCTTTTCGCGAAAAATCTCAGCATGAATCTGTCAGTCTTAGGAAAGTTAACTTAGAACGAAAAATCGCGTGTGTCAGAAAACTGAATAAGATATTTCATTAGAAAATTTTATGTGTGCATAAGTGTGTCCAATAATAAATACTTTTCAACAATTAAATAATAATTTTATCTGTTAATCTTCCAACCAACCAATTCACAGACACTAAACTAATGTATTTATCCACCTTTCACGCACACATTTCTCTTCCGTATAAACATTCTTACAGCATATAAAAATCTTAAAATACCTACATGCAGCAACTCACGTACTCACAATATACATATTGTGAAGAATTATACCACCCTCTGAAAACACTTAGCTGAAGCAAGAAACATACAGAATAAAAAGTGTACTATTAGTACATTCCTTTGCACATACAACCATAATTACATTCTATTTATCATCCAATAAACAGATAATTTATACATGAAACGGAGTTTTGACAGTTATTGTTCTGTAATGAAATGACGTTTATGTATGTGTGTGGCGCTGTAACTTTTATTAACTACACCATTTTAGCAAATAAAAATAATTATTCGGTAGCTGAAAGGTCTCATAAATCAAAAATGTGTTCTTATTTTGTTTTAATTCCGCTTAATTTACTTGAACAATATACACAGCCCGTAATTTCCTTTCTTTTCAAAGGCAAAACAAACAACCCGTTTAACTCTTCTTTGTTGAAACATCGTCCATAAATATAAAATATTCTCACAATAGCGGGGATTTAGGCGTCCGCATTCAACCATAAATATAAAATGTACTATTTTTTTGTTTACACTAAACACACAAAAGCGAAAGTAATTTACAAAATTGCAAAAAGTTTAGTTTAACAATATATTTTTTCCTCCTATTTGTATTAGTGTGTTTTCTCTTCTTATACAAACTAAAGATTGTCATTCGTCTATCTGGCTTTAGTGCTTTATGTGCTTTAGCTTATGACACCACAAAATATTTTTTTCCTCCCAGTTGGAAAAAAAAAAATAAAAATAAAGAGGAAGGAAGGAAGGAAGTTTATCCGTTATTTAAGTTTAAAATTTTTAAAGAAAATGTTTACAGGGGATTAAAAGATTTTTTAAAACTGAAAACTTGTTTCGACTTGATTTAAAACAAAAATTAACTTCTTGAAACGGAACCCGTTTAGAAATAATTATCCACTGCAATGAAAAGGCATTCTTCCATTTTGAAAGAAAATACAAGACTGGTAAGAAATATATATACTGAGAGATTCGGGAAGGAGGAGGACAGATTATCGAATAAGAAACCGGTAGATTTTAATTAGATCGGGGGTCCCTTTCACAAAATGTTTGGAGGACACTATTCAAAAAATAAAGACTGACTTTTTTAGTCTTTCACATTCATCTATTCATAGTTTATTGAATTGTAGATTTATCTGTAAAAGAAAAAAAAAAAAATATATTAGTACCATAAAATTAGTGAAGCTGTTATACTTTAAATTCAAAGTTAATGCAACGAACCTTACGAAGATTATACAGCTTATTTAGCACGTTTATTTTGAATTATTCACTGCTGACCAGGGTTCTCACGAAAGAGAATTTTGATACCACAGTTTTTTATGGTGCTTTTAGAGTTGACTAATCCGTTGATATCTATTTTTAAAAAATACGATATGAAATTGTAGTATCCAGATTTCTCAATAAAAGCAGAATAATACATAAACTATATAAAAGAAAATTATATAAAAAGACACAATCAACAACGAAAAAAATTAATTAATGAAATTATAAAAGGATGGAAAAAGTTTGCATTAACTGATAAACATTAATTACGAATGACCTTTTTTTTTTTTTTTACAGCATCTTTATGGTACATATAAAAAGTTGTTTTCTATTGTTTTTTTCATCAAAATTATCATAACTAGGCTTTTTTTTTTTTTTTTTTTTTTTTACAGAGACAACAAAATATTTATAATTTTTTTTAGTACGAGAGATTGTACTATTCATTTCAGACAGCTATTTTCCGTCGTTACCAATTTTTATCAATCAAATAGAATGAGCGTGCAAACATTTTTTTTTTTTTTTTTTTAATCTAAATATATAAAGCTGAAAGTTTGTCATTGTATCTGTCCGGATTGTTAGATTTTATCTAAAATTGGAATACTTATTATTTGGGATAAAATCTAGCTAATGCCGTATTTTTTTAGTTCAATCGAATAATTAGTTCAAAAGATATTAAATAAAAACCACACTGTAACTTTAAAATAATTTAAAAGAAAAAAAATAAAACAAATTGATGCCAAATATAAATAAATAAATTTCTGTCGAAAATAAATCAATATGCAGGCTTTTTTTTTTTTTTTTTAAGCTATTGTATAGCTTTTATCGCGGGCTTTGAGCGCGGCGACCGAATCAAAAAATTCCGTAACGAAAAAAAAACCTAACACAGTTCGGCAGACTTCGGTAGACTTCGGCTGTACGAAGCTCGCACGGATCGAGACAAGCTGCTCCGAAATCGGAAGAATACGTAAGCAGCTGTTTGTGAGAAAGTATATAGGTGTATAGGTAGGTATCTATCATTATGTACAACAGTGAATAGCTGTACGCGTAAAATTTGTGTATAAAGTAGATCAGATAAAACTTGAATATCCCCATTCGACTTGCAGGCCTTTAAAACCTATTAAATACCTTTTCTCTATTAAAATTCATTTTTCTTATCGGTCACCACGCTAAAAAAGTGTAACTTGAATTAATATCAAAGAAAAAACTTGAATATCCCCATTCGACTTGCAGGCCTTTAAAACCTATTAAAATTCCTTTTCTCTATTAAAATTTGTTTTCCTATCGGTCACCACGCTCAAAAAAGGTAACTTGAATTAATATCAAAGAAAAAACTTGAATATCCCCATTCGACGTGCAGGCCTTTAAAACCTATTGAAATACCTTTTCTCTATTAAAATTTGTTTTCTTATCGGTCACCACGCTCAAAAAGTGTAACTTCAATTAATATCAAAGAAAAAACTTGAATATCCCCATTCGACTTGCAGGCCTTTAAAACCTATTAAATACCTTTTCTCTATTAAAATTTGTTTTCTTATCATTATTGTTATCTTATCATTATTGTTATCTTATCATTATTGTTATCTTATTCATTAATATCAAAGAAAAACCTTGAATATCCCCATTCGACTTGCAGGCCTTTAAAACATATTAAATACCTTTTCTCTATTAAAATTTGTTTTATATCGGTCACCACGCTCAAAAAGTGTAACTTGAATTAATATCAAAGAAAAAACTTGAATATCCCCATTCGACTTGCAGGCCTTTAAAACCTATTAAATACCTTTTCTCTATTAAAATTTGTTTTCTTATCGGTCACCACGCTCAAAAAGTGTAACTTGAATTAATATCAAAGAAAAAACTTGAATATCCCCATTCGACTTGCAGGCCTTTAAAACCTATTAAAATACCTTTTCTCTATTAAAATTTGTTTTCTTATTATTATTGTTATCTTATTCATTAATATCAAAGAAAAAACTTGAATATCCCCATTCGACTTGCAGACCTTTAAAACCTATTAAATACCTTTTATCTATTAAAATTTGTTTTCTTATCGGTCACCACGCTCAAAAAGTGTAACTTGAATTAATATCAAAGAAAAAACTTCAATATCCCCATTCGAGTCGCAGGCCTTTAAAACCTATTAAATACCTTTTCTCTATTAAAATTCGTTTTCTTATCGGTCACCACGCTCAAAAAGTGTAACTTGAATTAATAACAAAGAAAAAACTTGAATATCTCCATTCGACTTGCAGGCCTTTAAAACCTATTAATTACCTTTTCTTTATTAAAATTTGTTTTCTTATCGGTCACCACGCTCAAAAAGTGTAACTTGAATTAATATCAAAGAAAAAACTTGAATATCCCCATTCGACTTGCAGGCCTTTAAAACCTATTAAAATACCTTTTCTCTATTAAAATTTGTTTTATTATTATTATTGTTATCTTATTCATTAATATCAAAGAAAAAACTTGAATATCCCCATTCGACTTGCAGACCTTTAAAACCTATTAAATACCTTTTATCTATTAAAATTTGTTTTCTTATCGGTCACCACGCTCAAAAAGTGTAACTTGAATTAATATCAAAGAAAAAACTTCAATATCCCCATTCGACTTGCAGGCCTTTAAAACCTATTAAAATACCTTTTCTCTATTAAAATTTCTTTTCTTATCATTATTGTTATCTTATTCATTAATATCAAAGAAAATCCTTGAATATCCCCATTCGACTTGCAGGCCTTTAAAACCTATTAAATACCTTTTCTCCATTAAAATTTGTTTTCTTATCGGTCACCACGCTCAAAAAGTGTATCTTGAACTAATATCAAAGAAAACACTTGAATATCCCCATTCGACTTGCAGGCCTTTAAAACCTATTAACTACCTTTTCTCTATTAAAATTTGTTTTCTTATCATTATTGTTATCTTATCATTATTGTTATCTTATTCATTAATATCAAAGAAAAAACTTGAATATCCCCATTAGACTTGCAGGCGTTTAAAACCTATTAAATACCTTTTCTCTATTAAAATTTGTTTTCTTATCGGTCACCACGCTGAAAAAGTGTAACTTGAATTAATATCAAAGAAAAAACTTGAATATCCCCATTCGACTTGCAGGCATTTAAAACCTATTAACTACCTTTTCTCTATTAAAATTTGTTTTCTTATCCTTGTTGTTATCTTATCATTATTGTTATCTTATTCATTAATATCAAAGAAAAAACTTGAATATCCCCATTCGATTTGCAGGTCTTTAAAACCTATTAAATACCTTTTCTCTATTAAAATTTGTTTTCTTATCGGTCACCCCGCTCAAAAAGTGTAACTTGAATTAATATCAAAGAAAAAACTTGAATATCCCCATTCGACTTGCAGGCCTTTAAAACCTATTAAATACCTTTTCTCTATTAAAATTTGTTTTCTTATCGGTCACCACGCTCAAAAAGTGTAACTTGAAATTATATCAAAGAAAAAACTTGAATATCCCCATTCGACTTGCAGGCCTTTAAAAACCTATTAAAATACCTTTTCTCAAAAAATAGAGTTAGGTCATTCAAATTTGGTACATCGAGGTTTTCGATACCTACAAATCGATTGCGGATATTTTTGATATATTCTCATTGCGGATACATTCTCATTTATTCAATAAGAAAAAAATTTGTTTTCTTATCGGTCACCACGCTCAAAAAGTGTAACTTGAATTAATATCAAAGAAAAAACTTGAATTAATATCAAAGAAAAAAAAATACTGCATAAATAAATTAAATAAATAATTATAATTGCATAAGTTGATAAAAAATGCTATGCAATAGCTTTACCGCGGCAGTCCTCGAGTGCCACACGTACTTTTTTTTTTTTTTTTTTTTTTTTTTAAGATAATTAAAATAAAATAAAGAAAAATCGTGCTAAAGAAATGGAACAGTTGTAGTATAGGACCCCTTAGCGAAATTTGAAATTTGGCACCGAAGTAACTCGGGCGTTTCTCACTAAGATCTTAACTACGCAATTGCGATAGCCATTTCAATTCATCGCCAAAATGACAATAAAATTGTAAAAGCCGCCAAGGAGTGCCTATGCTAAAGCTATACCAAAGAAATTTTAAGAAATGAATACAGTAACCGGTGCTAGGAAATAAAATATAGTTACTGAATGCCTTTGTGTGGAATAATAGATATAAATAAGTCCTGGCTTTATACTAAATTAAATTTCGTTTTGTGTAGAATTTTATATCTATTAACTAGAAAACAAAAATATGGTCAGACATTTTTATTTATTTTATTTTATTTTTAATTCTTAATAACATTACACAAAATCTAGTATACTGTTAAAGATTTCAACTTTCGGAAAATTATAAAATCAATATGTTCTTAATTAATTACAAATAAAAATGTAGTAAATTATTAATGTAGCAAACATTTTCAGTGTTAATTCATGAACCATTAGATAGTAGTTTATAATTTACGTATTAACCTAAATTTTGCGTTAAAATGTTCCCCAAACTACATTCGATAGAATGAATTAATTATACAGCAGTACCTTAGCGTAAAGCATTTAAAAATGTTATATACATTTGAAAAATGCAAAAATGTATGAAATTTCAATTAATCAATTATTAAAAACAATGAAAATATTTAATTGTCTTTAACATATTAATTGATCTGTAACTGAATTGAAATAGACTCACTATTCGTATTTTTAAAATTTATTTATTCATTTATTAATAAAAATGATCAGTTACAAATGAACATCCATTTTAACTTAAGGTTATTAAAGTAGATATAAATATACAGCAGCAATTTATATCTACACTAGCAGGCGACGCCCGCTTCGCTGGTCTCTATTTTTAAATGAATCACTATAATTACTGAATTCTCAAAATTGCATTAATTTTTATCACGTGAAAAAAACAAAAAAAAACAAAAAAAAAAAGGAAAATTGTCGCACCGGGTTCTCACTGCCTTCGGAAAAAACTCCCAAAATGCTCTAACTCTTATTTCTATTATTTTCCCCCTTCGCCCCCCCCCCTCCCGTCTATCCTAATAATTTTACAAATTCGAAAATATCTGCAATCGATTTGTAAGTATCAACAACCTCTATGCACCAGTTTTGAACGATCTATCTCTATTTTTATTTTTTGGCCCCTCCACTGCCCCCCCTTGCCAATAATTTTAAAAATTCGAAAATATCCGCAATCAATTTGTAGGTATCGAAAACCTCTATGTACCAATTTTGAATGATCTAACTCTATTTTATTTTACTTTTTTGCCCCTCCGCCACCCCCTCCCGGCCCTCCTAATAACTTTACACTTTCGAAAATATCCCCATTCGACTTGCAGGCCTCTAAAACCTATCTGTACCAATTTTGAACGTCCTAACTGTATTTCTATTTGTTTTTGCCCATAGCCCCCCCTTTCCGCATCTCCTAATAATTTTACAAATTCGAAAATATCTGCAATCGATTTGTAAGTATCGAAAACCTCTATATACCAATTTTGATCGATCTAACTCAATTTTTATTTTTTTTTGCCCCCCCCCTCTCCCCTCCCCCTTCTAGCCCCTCCTAATAACTTTACACTTTCGAAAATATCCCCATTCGACTTGCAGGCTATTGAAACCTATCTGCACCAATTTTGAAAGACCTAACTGTATTTCTAATTGTTTTTGCCCCATAGCCCCCCCGCTTGCTGGCCCACCTGGGGCTGAATTTTTAAAATTCCAGAAATTTGTTTTTAGATATTTGTATTAGCTATATTTTAGAGCAAAGATTTCACGTATATATCTGTTTTTTTGTTTGAGATATATGGGATTATTCGAAATCACGTTTTACGCATGTGAAATCCCCTTTTGCCCCCCCCCCCGCCCCCTTGGGGACAGAATTTCGAAAATTCCAGAAATTGGTTTTTAGACATTCATATTAGCTATATTTTAAAGCAAAAAATTTACGGATATCTGTTTTTGTTTGAGATATGAAGGATTTTTTTTTTATTCACGTTTTGCCCCCTCCCCCCCTTGGGGGGGGGCGAATTTTGTAAAATCGCTTCTTAGTGGATACCTACGTCATAGAAAGAACATTGTCACAAAATTTCATGCTTCTAGGTCCAGGAGTTTGGTCTAGGCGATGATCGATCACCCCCTCAGGAAGAACGATTATATATATATATAGATAACCATTTTACCATGTTTTTATTAACTTATATTCTTGTTTGTTTGTGTGTTTGTTTGTCCGGTACAAATCTTGCAATCTGTTTTTAACTAATTTCACTGCTAGCTAGACATTTGAAACTTTCACAGTAGTTCAGAACCCGATGACAACACAATACTTCGAAGTCCGATTTTCGAATTTTTGATTAGTTTTCTTATAATTAATTAAAATAGGAAAATAATAACATCCTAATAGCGTTAAAATAGCCATTAAAATATTAGCTATAATTTAATTGTTGAAAAAAAAAAAAAAAAAAAAAAACGAGTTCATTTTCTTTCGACATAAAAATAAATACATTTAATTAAACGTGAGCGTTAAAAAATTGTAAAAAGAAGTTTTTTGCCAATATTTTTAATTTTGACGGATTCGCCACGATCATAGGGGATGGATGAAGTTTATTTTGGGGGTACTTCCTCCCTCCCTTATGATCGCGGTATGTCGTCAAAATTAAAAATATTGGCAAAAAATATAATATAAAAATTCCTATTAAACCGAATCCAAATATCTATCAAATTATTCGTAATGAAAAAGAACCGATTCCCCCGACTGAAAACTTTGGTATATATAAAATTCCAATACAAATTAACCAACAAAAGAAATGTTACGTAGGAATGGCCAAAATAAAAATAAAAACACGTATGAAAGAGCACCAGGCAGATATCAGGTTTGGAAGGCCCGCAACCGCGCTAGCTAAAGTATGTTTAGATCAAAACGTTTTAGTTGATTTTCAGAATGCCATTAAAAGCGCAAATTATAATAACAATACTTACGCACTAAATCGGGAAACGGTTGAAATTCTTGCAAATAGTGATTCAATTAATGGCAACGAGCCGACACTGGGATTATGCCGATCGTTGCAACAGCTAATAGAGCAACAAAGAAAAGAGAAGAGGTTTGCTACAGGAGACACTCCAATCTTAGAATCCACCGATGATGAGGGGGTCCCGCCCTCGAAAGGTCTCTAGAAAGAACAGAAGCTAAGTAAGGTATTTTAATAAGTTATAGCCATTAAAATATTAGCAATAATTTAATTGTTGCCAAAAAAATTTACGAGTTCATTTTCTTTCGACATAAAAATAAATACAGTCGGTAGCAAAAGTATCCGAACACTAGCGAAAATTCCTATATAAAAAAAGTATGCTTAATGCAGTTTTGCTAAATAAATCCTTGTCGAACCCTGTTCTTTGACTGACTAAGAACACGATTCGACAAGGATTTATTTAGCAAAATAGTACTAAGTGTACTTTTTTTATATAGGAATTTTTGCTAGTGTTCGGACACTTTTGTTACCGACTGTACATTTAATTAAACATGAACGTTAAAAAATTGTAAAAAGTTAAATTATGCATATCACAAAAATTGACGTCATTATCACTTTAAAAATTTTATACACATTGGTAAAGTGCTAATGTAATTTTGCAGCTATGATTCAATAGAAAATTTAAAAACATGGTATTTAAAAAAGTTTTTTACCTTATAATTATTTATTATTTATTTCGCGAAAATTATGGAGTGGTTAGAAATCTCCTACATTCCGTGATCCGTAATTACGCCCTTATTTGACCTGGTTTATTTGACTCAGGTTATTGGTATTATATAATTATTTTACCTCTGTTGGTGATACAATCAGAATAAAGGAATTTATTGGCTGTCTCCGAAAGGTATTCTCAAGAGCACCTTAAGGTAAAGAAAACAGCCGGCATCCGAACATAAACATTCAGACGGCAACATATTTGTCTACATCTTCCATCTGACTGAAAACGAATCATTTAATTGAAAATTGTTGAAGTGTTACAAACGAAATCAACGATCGTAAAATGAATTTGCACTTTAACGAGAAAATTTTGTGAATATTTGCACAC
Source organism: Salticus scenicus (assembly GCA_963930645.1). Taxonomy (NCBI): domain Eukaryota; kingdom Metazoa; phylum Arthropoda; class Arachnida; order Araneae; family Salticidae; genus Salticus; species Salticus scenicus. Next base: position 396,656,327 of record OZ005648.1, read on the forward strand.
TCATTTAATAAGTGTGGAAATGCAAACTATTTAAGACGTTCCTATTCATAGAAATTTGCTTAAAATCTCTTCAAATAAATTTTCAAAGATCCGAAAGAATTAGTGAAGGAAATCTGTTGGGTGATATCCCTTACGTAAGAAATCATAGATTTTTTTTTACTGAAATTCGAATCCCTCTTACATTTTTTTATTTCATAATAGTGTTTAATTTAATAACCGAATAGGCTTATGAGATAAGCAAAATTTATAATTTATCTTTGTAATTAAAAATAGTTAGTAATATATTAGTAAAATAAAATTATCTATCTTTTAAACTTTTAAGCTTAGTATCGAATGTCTATATTAAAAATTTTCCAAACACCTGACAAAAATTTAAAAAATATATTTTGGCAGACCTCTAAATCCAAATAATTTATTAAAACTATTATTTATTAAAATTATCTAACATAATGAATGCAAATGATTTTCATCTCAGAGAAAACTAACACTAAATATCCAAAGAAAGACAGTTTTATTGTCTGTAAATAACATCTTAAAAAGCACATTTTTATAACGATTATCTCATATGTCAGGTTTCGTATTATTATATGCATAGAGACTGAGATATAGCCTTCCGGTTTTCGAGAAAATTTCCAGTATAGCAGCACCACCTATTGGCCGATAAGCATCCAAATTGAATCAGCATAATGTCTTATAATGGCCTTCTCGAATATCAAGTTTTGTTTGAGGATACGCAATAGAATCTGAGATATAGCCTTCCCTTAAATTGCGGAAGTATCTTTGTTGCAGCGCCACCTGTTGATCGGCTGACACCAAAAGTTTACAGGCGCTAATTGAGGTCAAGGTGCATCTACATGTAAATTTATACGCAATTCTGTGCAGTAGCTCCTTAGCTATAGCCTTCCCTTAAATTGCGGAAATCGCAGTCTAGCAGCGCCACCTATCGGCCGATAAGCATTCAAATTGAATTAGTATAAAGGGTCTCATAATTGTCTTCTTAAATATCAAGTTTTCTTTGATTGTTCACAATAGAACCTGAGATATAGCCTTCCCTTTAAATTGCAGAAATCACTGTATAGCAGCGCCACCTGCTGAGCGGTTGACACCAAAAGTTGGTAGACACTAATTTAGGTCAAGGTGCATCTACATATAAAATTATATGCATTTCTGTGTCGCAGTACCTGAGATAGAGCCTTCCCTTAAATTGCAGATATCGCTGTATAGCAGCACCACCTGTTGGCCGATAAGCATTCAAATTGCACCAGCGTAATTTCTTATAGTGGCCGTCTTACATATCAAGTTTTGTTTGATTATAAACAATGGAACCTGAGATATAGCCTCCCCATAAATTGCGGAAATCGCTATATAGCAGAGCCACCTCTTGAGAAGTCGACACCAAAAGTCGATAAGCACTAATTTAGGTCAAGATGCATCTAAATATAAATTTATATGTAATTCTGAGCAGTAGTTCCGGAGATACAGTTGCCACAAATTTTTGTCACACACACACACACACACAGACGGACAGACATTTTCTAAAAATGGTAAATCATGTTCTAGATCTCTCAAAACGTGTAAATCCGTCGAAAACCGGAAGACGAAAATTTTTACGATTCCAATACTTTCTTCTACTGAATATAGAAGAAAGTAAAAAAAATATAAGAAAAGTCTCCTTAAAGCGCATACTCAGAATATTCTAAAAAAAATTCTGTTGGCACTAAATACTTTCGTATTATCAGATCAGTCAAATTTATTGGAGGAATTCCAGTAGAAAATCCTTAAAAATAAATAAATAAATAAAATACTTTCAATTATTTGGGGCGAAAAGCCAAACGCGCCATGTTATTTGGCGAACAACATATTTTTTTCGCCAAATGCATGTAATTTTAATATATTTGAAAATAGCTTGTTAAACAAATGTTTTAGCAAACTGAGTAGCGTAATTCTGAATAACTTTAAAATTATCGGATAAGAGAGCTGACAATATTTATATAAGCTTTTATAATGTACCTCTAGAAAATGCTCTTTTATCGTTTAATTATCAAATATTTAAGTCACAGTTGCTTAAGTTATGTATATATTTATCAGGACTGAGGACTATTAGTCTCAATCTGGGATTTTTGCGGTGTCATTTTCCGATAGTTGGACATTTATCGAAATCTAAAATTTATCGAAAATATAATTGAATAATTTGAAAGCGATGTTATAATTTGAAGAAAAAAAAAATTAAAGAAACTAATAGTCCTCCGTCCTAAACTAAATTCTACTTTTGCCAGAATTTCATCAAAATCTTTTTTTTTTTTTTTTTTTGGAAAGAAAAAGTAAAGAAAAGAAAATTAATAATAATCTGTATCGAAACAAACACTATCGAAAAAGTTTTTTTAATAATTTTGAATTAGAAAATAAAAAGTGCGCTTGTAAACTGAAATTAAAATAAGTAAAAAATGAATTTAATGATTTAATCTTTATATATATAATTTTCAAGTGAGATGACGATTCCGGTTCGTACTCATCAATATAGCAAGTTGCGACCTAATTTCCATACTTTAGTTATTTTTTAAAAATCTAACTGTCCGATCGATAAGCTCTTTAGTCCGACGGATTTAGAAAAAAAGCCCCTTTCATTTGGTACCTTATTTGTAACGAATTTTTGATTAGATTTTTTAAAATTAATTAAAATATGAAAATAATAACCTGGCAATAATTTCAAATTTGGACATTTAAATTTATAATTGTCGCCAAAAAAATTTACCAGTCATTTATTTATTTATTTATTTATTTAGCATAAAATGAAATATGCTTTCACGCAAAAAATAAAAAATTATAAAATAATAGCGAACCCGTGCGAAACTTTCGCACTTTATTTCTTTTCTTATTTACCTTTAAAATTTGAAAGGTCTTAAGCCAAATTTCTCACTCAATTTTAATTCCTCAGAAGCCAAATTATTATTAGAAACAAATTAATATTCTGAGATGAAATGCTAATGATAATCAAACCAATATCATTCATGAAAGACTTAAAAATAAAATTCATGTTTAACGACCGAATTTTCATATTTCGTGAGGCAGGACAGATTTAGTATAAGACCCTCTTGGCGATTTTTAAATTTTTGACACCATGTTGGCGATACATTTTTATTAATTAATTTTTTTTTTGCATAATTTTGTGTTAAAAAAACTCAGTACCTATTTTGATTATACTTTTTATTATTGCGTTTTTTAGTCAATTTATGAGAAAAGTTCATATGGGGATTATATCATTAAAATATTGCTAGATTTAAAATGACGCTTGCAAAGATTGTAGAAATGCAACCTTTAAAAATACATTTTTTCTATAAAATGATTTCATCGCACAAATGTCGTCATTTTTTATTAGATTACTGAACTGAGTCCAAGTGCTTAAATATTGCTTATGTATTATTTTTTTCTTAGCGTATTTTATTAAGTCACTATCGTATCATTTCAAAAAATAAATTAATCGTAACTGGACCACGTTAGAGAAATATTATATAGATTAAATTTGCTCATGCATATGAAAATATGAAAATGGAGTAAAAAAACAACCATAACCTTTTTTAATATACTTCAATTTTAGATTTTTTACTTTTGTTTTGTTTAAATAGTTTTATTTAAACGTTTTTGGCACGTATGAATCGCGCTTGGCATGACAGTTAATTCACTGATAATCTTGGGTAATATTTTAAATTTTTGATGCTGAAATAGATCGGGCATTTTTTGCCAAGAACTCTCTTTTTGTGAAATCCACTTTAAGCCAAGTTAGCGCATCAAAAATATAAATAAATTATAAAATATTGAAAGGCAGAAAAGAAAAGGAAAGGAAAGAGAAAAGAATGAAAGAGAAAAAATAATCACATAAATTATGTATTTTTGTCTAAAATGGCGATAAAAATTCAAAAGTAGACAAGGGGAGCTATATTAAAGCTGTACTATGATCAGATTTACATATTTATTTATTTATTTTTCTATATACCAACTACTATTAACTAACTCAACTACTATTACAACCACAAAAAATTAATTGTCTCATGCGATAGATGTAGCCGATCATAGCATATTGTAATATGATATTTGGCCTGAAATTGTTGTCATTTTATAGTTGATCGAATAAATCAAATAAATGTAGAAAGAAAAGTGAAAGAAAATATTATGTACACCACGTTCCGTGTTGTTTATATGTAACTGGGGTTTAAATATAAAATTGCTACTTCAATTTTTTCGATACTGTCCGTTTCGAAACTATCATCTGATAAGCAGTCAAATGGAAGACTGGTAAGCTATTGTCACTGGCACCCGAGAGTCTGCGAATGAGTGGGTTGCTGCCGAAGGCAGCGGGGACAGGAAGCGAGCTTTTGAGCAACTTCATGATTTTTTTTTTTTTTTTTTTTTTTTTTTAATAAAGCGATATAAAAGAGTTTCCTTTAAATATAGAGACCAGCGAAGCAGGCAAAGCTTTCGTTGATTCACTACGTTCATTGATTTTACATTCCGTCATTTTTGACGGGGTTATATGCTAGTTTTTATATAAAACGTGATCACGTGCTATCTTAAAAAGTAGATGTAAAATTTGAAGTTTATGTGGTGCGTGTGGCATCTATAAAAATTTTTTTAAGAAATAGAATAGAATAAAGAAAGCAGCGATGTTGGTTGCATTTCGCTATATAGTTTGAATTTTTGAATTTTATAGAAGTAATATCCACCGTATGAATAATTTCTTATGTTACAACTATAGGGAATTGTCATTTTTATTTATTTGAATTTTTCTTTTTTCATTTTACAAATTGTAATTGTTAATATATAATTTTAGTTAACTTTTAAAGTCTCGTTTTAAAATCTCAAAAAAATTAATTTTACTTTTGTTTTTAGCTAAAAATAAGGATTTTGGAAATTAACACGTACAGCGTTGTTAAAATATAATTTGGAAATTCCGTTCATATTGCATTTGGAACTCAAATTGTAGATAGTTGTAACTATTTATTTAATCGGAAATTTCATTCATTCCTTTCTTTCTTTCTCTTTCTTTTCTTTTCTTTTTTTTCTTTCTTTTATGTGCGTGTGTAAATACTCTTTCGGTTTCCAAACAGGAATAGAAATTAAGAAAATAGAGTTACGGGTCCGCAGGACCTGTAATTTTCAGATTTCACTGGTCCGTACATACTTTGACTGGTCCGTTCTTCCATTCTACTATATTAAAAAAAAAAAAAAAAAATTAAAAACTTGTAAGCTGTTTATTTTACTGAAACTTTGTTTGTTTATAAATTTATAAATTAAATATGATAATTTCTTGTAGATTAATTAAAAAATACAAATGAAATCTATATAAATCAAAACTTTATGCTTTAATAAACGAGCTTAAATGTCAGGTATTTACTATTAATAATTAAAAATAAACAAATATTATGAAAGTTAAATTAAATGAAAAATTACAGTGAATAGGTGATATTGACAATTAAAAAAAAAAAAAAAAAAAAAAAGTACACTTACTATTGTTATAACATACTATTCTGTGACAGATTTACGGGCAATTTTAGGGAAAAATAAAAAAATAAAAATAAAATGAAAAACTTCACTGGTCCAGCGGACTACTAAAATTTACATTTTACTGATCCGTTGAATATTTTTGTGGTCTCAGACCAATGGACCACTGTTAATTTCGAACCTTGGGTTTTCAGCATTTCTTTACTGATTCCCAATTATAAAGATTAATATACTTCGTAAAACTATATGTATTTTCATAAAAATACCTTTAACGTATGAAGGCAATTGCAAAATCATTTTATATATTTTAGCAAGAATTATTATTATTTTATGTCATCGCTTTCTCCCCCCAAAGAGCCTCGGTAGGATTCAACGAAAGTACCTACATACTATACAGAGAATAGAAAAATAATAAAAAAAAGTATCTATATTTACTCTTTTCCTATAATATTTAAGAATTCTTTGCCAATAAAACTTTAACTAGTGTTCTAATCAAAATATTGCATTTTAATTAAATAAAAACTATTAACAAAATTAAGGAAAAATCTCAAAAAACTCTCTCTGTACTGGAATCCACACATTAGAATTTAAACTACACTGTAAAAAAAAACGGGTGAAAAACTGCATAATCTGCTGTAAATTTTTCGCAAGCTGAGGAAAAACAGCATTTTAGGTTTTTTACTGTAATTTGTGAAATCGTCTGCTGATGTTTTATATCTGGTTGTTCTACAGCTGCGTGCGCCATTATTTTATTATCCAGAGATTCCGACAAAAGGAAGCTGAAACTTCAAGCAGGTGAATTTTAATTCCTGCTCTTCGATTTTTGGTAAGTGCAATTTTAATTGTTTTGTATTCTTTTATTGTTATAAATGTATGAGACTTATATACTTGATTCACAAAGATCCAGTCATAAATCGTCCATTATTTTATACAACCTATTGTATAATTATTAAGTACGATAGAAATTCTTATCATGAAATGTAAATTTTTATATTATTTGTTGAGAGAAAGTACAATATAATTTTTACTTAATCAGATTATTTTGCCTACTGTATTATTTGTGAAAGTTTATAGATTTCTTGTTCTATTTTAAACACTGTTTTTATTATTGGTTCCAAACTTATGGAATTAGTATGTATAATACAAACGTGAATTTTAAAAGAGATTTATAGAATTTTTTTTCTTTTTTTTCGATCATTTTTTTTTCTCAAGCAATGTTAAACTCGTCCTATTTTTAAAAAAGGTCGTTTTAAGTTCATCGATTTTCGTTTAGAGTTAGTTTTAAATTTGCTTATTTTTGTCAGGTCTTTCTTTTTAAAAATGGCGATTTTTATAGGCTTAATTTTCAGAATTGAATTTCTTCCTGAAATTATTTTTCTCTCTCTCTCTCTCTTTTTTTTTCCCAGTTTAAAGCAGAGATATTTAATTTATTACTCTCATAGAAACTACATTTAAATTATGATTTTCGTACTGTGACTTCAAGCGAAAGTTACGTTTCTATTTATTTCTCGGAAATTTTACATTAATAACATATATCTCAAAATTTAATACGAATTGGCCCATTGCATGAAAAAATAATGAAATAATGATTGAGTTTTCTCAAAATTTTTCATACTTTTCATAATTAAAAAATATTTTTCTGCATTTGTTTTCCTTGTATATGAAACATTTTGCTCAAAATGAAGTATGAAATTCATTGTACAAGATTTTAAAATGTTTAAAAAAAAAAAAAAAAAAATGGGAACGTCTGATAAAGATTTTTTATTTTTTTATATTTTTATTTATTTATTTATTTATTTATTTATTTATTTGTTCATTTGATTGTTTTATGGAATAGCGTTCTAAACGATGATTCCATCTCACCTCAGGAAGGATATGTCTGATCACCATCATAGATTATTAAAAAAAAAAGTTAAATAAGTAATAAAAAGATCATTACTAAGTGAAATATCTCTAAACTTTTTTCCCCTAAAAGGTATTTTTATTTACGTAACTATTTTTCTAAAATTTTGTGCAAAATTTGTAACAATTTCTTTTCCTATGTGTATATAAATCAGTGGTTCAGAATAATCTTTTTAACAAACTAAGATATCATTCTTCCTGAATAAATATTTTGATATGCCTTTCAAAGAAGGGGAAGAGACAGTTTCTTGTTATTCGTGACAAGCAGATGTCTCGTTCTGGGTATTAAACAATTTTGAACAAAAACCTTTAATCATTTTTTGGAAAATGAAGTATATATCTATTTAAAATAAATTGAAAAACTAAATAACAATATTTAGTGGGTTAATAATTGATTTATTTAGCTTGTGAAATATTCTAATGAAATGTTTATGTCATGTTAACAATAAAAATTGTTTGCTAAAAGCGTGTGTTGAGTGTCCAGGTACTGAAGCTGTTACAGCAGCAACATTTGATTTCGATGAAGAGAAATATGCATTATGTGTTATATGGGAAGATGGGGACTTAATAAAAATGCATGTGCTTTTAAGAAAATGTAAATTGAATTACGGGGTTAAAAAGAAAAAAAAAAAAAAAAAAAAAGGTGTGCCGGTGTTGGGGTTAAGATAAATTGACTGCGCTATGTGCCTTGGTCCAAGGAGAGCGCCCTCACCAGTTTTTTTTTTTTTTTTTTTTTTTTTTTTCCCTCCAGAGTCCTAAATCATATTTACGCAAGTTTTAAAGAAAACTACTGGAAATTCGGAACGTCTAGGCAGACGAGCGCGACCTACGGTTTAAATTGTCACCTTACGTCTACCAGCTTTCAGAGCAGAACCTCTTGGCCACTGGTGGGTCTGGTTAAAGCTGACATTTCTCATAATTATATAAGAAAAATTAATAGAAGGAAATTATTGGGGCAAAGCTAATGATAAAAGCAGATTTTATTTTACCAATAAATTTTGATTTTTATGAAAATTGGTCAGTTTTTCTGCCAAATGAAATAAAAAAATTAAATTATAGATGAAATTAAGAAGTTATCTATTATGCATAATGTTGCGTGTATACATACATATATATACATATATAGCCCTATGCTGTTTCTATGTGTGTAATATTTTCAAAGGTAAAACACAATTCAATTGAGATTATTGTTTTCTAAATGAAATTTTTTTTTTCTCTTTTATTCCAGGTACTTGATGAATATCAACCCGAGCATGGAAAATAAACAAAGAAAAAATAGCATTAAAGATGGAGTCATGCCCCGCGCGTTGTAATTGTTGATGAATAACCTATCGAATTATGAATGGTTTTAATATGTAAATAAATGTCATACAAAATTTTTAATAAATGTATATAAGTTCGTTTAAAAATTAAACATTTTTAATTGCAGTTTTCACGTGATATTGCTGTAATTATGTTCCATATTAATGTTTTAGATAATTACCTTATAGCTTCGTTTTACATGTAAATGCAAGAATAGTATAAATAAAATATTGATTTTTCATTAAAGCTTAATAAAAAACAAAAAAAAAAAAAAAAAAAAAAAGAAGAAGAAGAAGAAAAAGAAGAATGGAAAGGGGAAAGGAGGCTTTTGATTTTTTTTTTTTAATCTATTTTTTTTTTTTTTTTTTTAAGAAAATAACTCATAAATTTTGGATTTTTTTTTTTTTTTTTGAGAAAATAACGCATAAATTTTCCATTTTTTTTTCTTTTTTAATTTTCAACATGTATGGTAAGTAAGTTGAAAATTTTCAATCAAATAAATTCAATATTATCTTTATTCTGCAAATAGAAAACATTTTAATTTAGTTGTTTATTTTATTTATTTTTTTTCTTAAGTATCTTTTTATAATTTTGATAATATAGAAAACATATGAAAATACAGTGTAGCATAGAAAACATAATATAAAAATTTTTACAAAATATTTTTATGCTGTTCTGTATCTAATTCTATGCTGTATCTAATAGGTATAGTTATGGAAAACTATATATGATTGAATATTTCATGTTCTTAAGCTGTATATGAGGCGTTCTAAAAGAAACAAAAGAAAAACTAAATAAATAAAACTCTGTAAAAGTTCAGTTTCTCTGCCAGTAAGGCATGAACTTATAAAAATTACACATGAAAGGGAAAGGTGTAAAAAAGAAAAAAAAATGTAATAATAAGATACCAAACTCTCGTAATACTTAAACTGTTCTGAAATCAGAGAAAAATTCTCAGAAATTATACTTTTACAGAGTAATTGATTTTAATAAAATTTGCAGCAAATTTTTGCTGTGGAATTAATAAGGGAAAATGCCATACAATTTACAAAATAACACAAAATCTTAGAAAAATAAATAAATAAACAAAATAACATCAAAAAGTAATATAAAGTCTACAAGTGTCTATATAAATATGAATAAAACACTAAATATAATGAAACACTGATTTATTTGTTAAAGATATATAAAAGTTAAAATATTAACATATGTTTCGATACCACAAGGTATATTTTTCAAGGCTGTTTCAACTATCACACAATCTTCGATTTTTTATATACTTTCATTTCTCATTTCAGCGCCATCTACGGATTCTTGTGTAAATTCGTTTTATTTATTTATTTATTTTTTTTTTTTTGTCTGCTGTATTTCTAAAGTAGATTTAACCATATTTTCGGTAAATTTATATAATATTTTATTGCACAATGTTTTTTGCAAATGAAAATTACCATTATTTTTCATATGATAACCGGATTAATTTTTCTGTCTAAGTTTTACTATCCAGCTATCATAAGATAAACAATATAAATTTTTACCATAAAAAATACTATGTGCAATGAAAAATCATAAATTTTCTAAAAATATAGTTATATCTACTGCAGGTATACTATAAAGAAAAACTGAATTTGCCTGTTAATCAACAGATGCCAAAAAATAAAAATGCATAAAAAGTCAAAGATAATGTTATAATAGAGGTATCGAAGCGTATATTAATTTTTTAACTTTAAAATTGCACTTTTAGCAAATAAAACAATGTATCTGCAAATGTGCTATAAAAATTACACTTCTGCTCAAAAGTTTAGCAAGATTTGTAAACGATCAGTTTTTTCAATTTAAAAATTTATCTCTCGACGAAATGTTTTCAAACATTGAGTATTTAAAGAACTAAGTCTTCCTCATGTTTTTCAGTGAAGATTGGTTTATAACAGCATTTAAGAGGCCGGTAATAAAATGACAAAAACAATAATGTTTGTGATTACCCTGTATCGTTGTGAATGAAATGAACTGCAACTTTAGGATATGTTAATATAGTGTGTGAATGAATGTTCAATGTGTGAATGAATTTGTGTGACGATAGCATAATAAATAATAAAGATATAAGCATTTATTTTAAAGCACTAAGAAAGAAAAAATCAACATGTTTTTTTATTTATACTATGCAGAGTTTTTAACGCAAATTATTTCCACTTTCAGATAACTTGGATAAACACTTTTAAAACAATGTACAGTAATCGGATTTTAAATATCTTTAATATCTCATGAAATTTGAGCATTTTTATGAAAAATGCTTTCACTGCGCATCTGAGAAAGATAAAAAAAAAATGCATAGGTTGAAAGCTATATATATTGGGCAACATTTGTCAAAAAGGCATTTGAATAGAGTAAATATTAAGCAAATTATACAGGAAAAAAAAAAAAAAAAAAAAAACGAGCTAGATTTTAGGTATTTTTCAAGAGTTGAAATTTCTTAAGTAGTTCTTCACATGCCGCATATTTAATTTGAAGATTCAATTATTTCAGCTACACTCCAAATGTACATTTTTGTGAAAAATCTCTTATAAGCTTGTAACTCTAACATCTTTATGTTTATTTACTAAGATTTGTAAGATGATAAAGGGTTTTTCACAAAATAGAGCTTTTGCAAAGTGGATAAAATAATTGGATCTTTACATTAATTACGCGGCATGTGAAAATCCGCTTAAGAAATTCAAACTCTAGGAAAATATCTAAAATCTAGCTCATTCTTTTTCGTATAATTTACTAAATTTTTACTCTATTCAAATGCACTTTTGACAAAAGTTGCCCAATATATCTAGCTTTCAACCTATGTAATAAAACCTTTTTTAATCTTTCCCACATGCGTAGTAAAAACGTTTTTCATAAAAATGCTCATATTTTCCGAGATATTAATTTTTTTTAATTCCGATTGCAGTATATTATTTTAAAAGTGTTTTTCCTACTTATCTGAAAGTGGAAATAATTTGCGTTAAAAATCTGTATATTATAAATGAAAAATATGTTGATTTTTTTTTTCTTTTTTAGCTTTAAAATAAATACTTATATCTGTGTTATTTAACATGCTATCGTCACACAAGTTCATCTACAAATTGAATTGGATCTACATTAACATATTCTAAAGTTACGGTTCATTTCGCTTGCTTAATGATACACGGTGATCACAAACATTATTGTTTTTTCTCAATTTTTTACCGGCCCCCTAAATGTTGTCTTAAACCAATCTTCACTGAAAAACACGAGGAAGATCCAATTCTTTAAATACCCAAAGTCTGAAAACATTTCATCGAGAGATAAGTTTTTAAATGGAAAAAAACTGATCGTTTGCAAATCTTGCTAAGCTTTTGAGCAGGAGTGTAAAATCCAAAACTGCTGTAAAAAGCAGCAGAAAAAGCAGTAAAAAGTACAATTTTACTGTAAAAGCTAATATACAAATCAACTGTAAAAAAAATAGCAGAAAAGGCTGTAAAATTGACAAATGTGCAGTAAAAGCTAAAATACAAAATTGCTGTAAAAAAACAGCAAAAAATGCTGTATAATTTACAAAAGAACTGTAAAAATTGAAATACAAAATTGCTGTAAAAAAACAGCACAAATTACTGTAAAATTGACAAAGCTGCTGTTTCTTTGGAAAAACGCAATTGCTGTATATTAACAGCAAAATATGCTGGCACCCATATTGCCAGCATTTTTTGCTGTAATTTTACTGTGGTTTTTTTTACAGTGTAAGGCAATTAATTTTTTAGCTGAAGAAAAGAAGAGAAAAAAAAATGTTTTGAGCATCACTAGCATTATTACCTAATATTACATTCGGAAAAACGTTTGTTGTGAAATATATATATAACAGAAGTAAAAGAAACTTCTACAATTTTTTCAAAATTTTTTGGGCGTGCATATATGAAGACTTTCCTTGTCATGCCAGTAATTTTTAATAATTTTTATTGGTAATTGTTTTTTCTGTTTTTAATTTTTATGCTAGCTCAAAATTATGTAGCATATTGTATCAGTTTTTCTTTTGAAAAAAAAAAAAAAAAAAAAAAAAAAGAATTATAAATTGCTTATTTTATCTAGATTCGAAAGAAAAAAAACAAAAACTACATAAAACTGTAAATTAGAAACAATGTAAAATTGGTTAATTGGAAGAAATAGTGGCTTAATCATTAAAAACAGACTTTTTTGATAGTATTACTTGTCATAATTTTTATAAATTCCTTTGCTTTTTCGATATATAAAATTTGAAAAATATTCTGTATAAATAGTGCACTCCAAATTTTTATTTATTTATTTATTTATTTTTAATTTAATAACAATAAAAACACAAAATACGAAAGTAAAACAAAAATGTTTTAAAAGAAGCTCGAAATAAAGAGTCCATATAATTTCTTTGGTAATAACAAACCGTCAAATAATTTGTTAATATCGCTTCTATTCCCGATCTAAATAATTATTAACAGCTAATGCTGAAGAGATAACACTTTATTTTTAGGATTTAATGGAAATGTTTAGCATCTAAAAACTTCACCATGTTCATAGTGTAGAAGACGGAGTAGAAAGACAATAAAAGTAAATTAGATTTTTTTTTTTTTTTTTTTTTATGGCATGCCATTAAATGACAGAAAAAATAAGAATTACCTCTGCTCGGAATTTTTAACTGTTAATGAAGTTTCCATTTTTAACAACTGATTTTTATCTGTTACGCTTTTTCTCCTGAAACGGAACATTTATTCCGCAAATGTATTTATTCCTTTTTAAATTAAATTTCTGGCGCAAGGAGTTTTTTAATATAAAAAACTGTTTACACTTTTTTCATTATTTCCAAAACTTTAAAAATATTGAGTAATTAAGATTTTTTTTTAAGGGGTGGGGAGTCTTGTAAACGCTGTTCAGTTTATTTATTTCACTTTTCAACTGTTTTAAAAATTTCACTCTACGCAAACATCTCATACATTTTTCTTATGTCTTGGAAAGCTAGATCTCTTTCCAAAGCTATATCTCTACTTCTGTGGTGTATAAATGCACAAAATATAATATTTGAACAATATGACCATTATGTGAAATTATACTAATCGAATTTTGGTCCATATCGTCCGACAAATGGTGGTGCTAGGCTACAATTTTCCCTTTTTATGGGGAGGCTATATTTCTGCTTCTATGGAGTATAAGTTCAGCAAACTTCATATGTGACTTTTATGAAAAAATATGCTGATTTAATATGAATGTATAACGGCCAACAGGTGGTGCTGCTTTTATTTATTCTCCACGATTTTTCAAATGACTGTATCTTTCCATCTATTCTATAAAATAGCATCAAGCTGCATATGTAAAATCTTTTATAAAAAGCTGTGTTGGTTAAATTTTTGTCACGTAATATAGTAATTAATGTTATTAGATCGATAAGAGAACAAGAAAGAAAAATTATGCAGTACGCATTGATTAGTAACACTTTCCAACTGTACGCAATTGTTGTACGAATAACTTTTAATGCTCTTTGCCTGCGTTATCACACAACAGACAGAAGGACTAAAAATATACAGATAGACTAATTGATTTTAAAATTACTCTTAGGCATTTTGAAAAGTGTTAAAAAGGCTTAGCGAAAAAGAAAATGAAGCCGTTCGATTATAATTACAGCTTTTAATCTCTCTGAATATTTTATTGTAGTCCTGTAAATCTGAAGGTTAATCATATCCTATTCTATACAAAACATTACTTTAGAATATTAATAATACATGTCAATGTTTTTCTGATTCTTACAGTAGAAAGTTTTTTAAATATAACTTTTAAAAAATTCTATCCTCGAACGTAATGCATTGGCTATTTTTTAATTGTTGTTTTTGTTGTTGTCCCTGTAAACAAACTAGTTGTATATGACCTATTAATGACATTTTAAATAGGGAACATTCCTTAGGGAACTTAAGTGTATAATTTTTTAAAAATTCTCGAAATATTCACGGATTGCTAGGAGCCGGAGACAAACAGATAGAAAGGTAGACAATCGGACATATGCACAAATTGAAATCATATTCCCACTGAAATTATAAGAAAGTGTTAAAACGCTCATGTAAACGAAATTGCAATTCCAGCAAATTTTTACTAATAGTAACTGAATGTAACTGGATATTTTTGTGTGGCCCTGTAAATCTAATGCTAACCATACCATATTACATAGAAGGCACTCTTTTGTGCATACGAATAATATATTTCAATTGCATTAAGCTTTGTGGAAAATAAAATTATTAAAATTTGGTTTATAAAAATAACTCTCAGAGAACACAATACTTTGGAATACTTTCAAGTGCCCCTGTATACAAACCAGTTAGAAATGTACCCCATTTTGCATAGGAAACATCCAATAGGGAATTGAATAATATATTAAAATTTCATTAAAGTTTCTATACAGTAAAGATTTTAAAATATGGTTTATAGAAACTCCACTCATAGAACACAATGCTTTCGAAAATTTTTGGATGTCCCTGTATACAAACCAGAAGAGGTATTTACTCCATTTTCAATAGGAAACATCCGATAGTGAACTTGAATAAAATATATCGGTTTGAAGAAATTCCATAAATATTTACGGGAATTAGAGCGCAGAAAAACAGACAGGCGGACAGAAGAACAGTCAGATAGGGACACAAATTGAAATTATATTCAAGCTAAAAACTTGTTAGAAAGTGTTAAAAACGCTTAATGTAAACGAAAGTACATTTCTAGCAATTTTTTATTGATCGCTCTTAATATAACAGAATATTTTTGTGTCACCCTGTAAACCTAATGCTAATCATGCTATATTCTATACAGCCATTCTTTTGTGCATATAAATAACATATTTCAATTTCCTAAAACTTCGTGGAAAGTAAAGTTATTAAAATTTGGTTTATAGAAATATCTCTTACAGAACGCAATGCTTTAGAATACTTTTGAATATCCCTGTATATAAACCAAAGGTGGTATTTAATCCATTTTATACAGGAAACATCCAATAGTGAACTTGAATAACATATTTCAATTTCATTAACATATGTGTACAGTAAAGTTATGAAAATATGATTTATAGAAATACCTTTCATAGAACACAATGCTTTGAAATACTTTCGGGTGTCTCTGTATATAAACCAGTGGTGGCATTTAATCCATTTTATACAGGAAACATCCAATAGTGAACTTGAATAACATATTTCAATTTTATTAAGATATGTGTACAGTAAAGGTATAAAAATATGATAAACTCCATTTTCAATAGGGGACATCCGATAGTGAACTTGAATAACATGTATCAGTTTCAAGAAATTCCATAAATATTTACGGGAGTTAGAGCGCGGACGGACAGAAAGACAAACAAACCAAAGTCATTAACACTTTTCAACAAGGTTGAAAAGTTTTAAAAAAAGAGAAACTTTATATGGTCACAACATGCTTTATTTATTTAAGCCGTATTAAAGCCTTACTTCATTTCTCTCTTTTAAAAACAATTTTGAAAAAAGTTAACATTAAAATGTTTCTTAGAAATATTGAATGTCCAAATAATATTTGAGTGGTAACAAATCTTTTCGTTTTATTTACAATACATCTTTCATATAACTGTAAGCTATGGAAGAGTTGCGCGAGAAGCAATAAAAAGACTTATCGGAAATTTATGCTTGGAGAGAGAGAAAAATATATTCACAAATACTCGAAATATGAAGCTTTGAAGATATGGAGGAAGAAAAAAGTTGATTTTTAGCTTCAAGTGTTTGTAAATAGCTCGTCTAGAAAGTTAACATTGTATTTTGTCACTTTTTATTTATGTAGGTCTCAAATACATTTGTATTATTACTTTTATTTCTATACATAAGTAGAAAATATTCGAATCGTGAAATTTTTCGACTTCAGGGTATCAATTTATATGCAAGTTTCAAAATATTCCGAACGCGTTGTAAAAATATTTAGAAAATGTATGTCTGACGGTGTATCTGTGTATTTGAAAAAAATTGTGGCAGCTCTATATCAGAGCTAATGAACAGATGTTTATAAAAATTTATACCATTTTCATCTTGACATAAATTAATGTTTGTCAACTTTTTGTGATTACACTTAACAGGTAACATTGCTACACTAAATCTTACCAACTTTAAGTTTAAATCCTTAGAATACCGAAAATCAGAAATTTTTACGGATCCAGTACATTTTCATGATTCCGCGAAAGATTTAAAAAAAAAAAAAAAAAAAAAAAAAAAAAAAAAACTTCTAATAAATGCGGGTAATTCCAGCATGAACCCATCTGTTAGGCAATATCCACCAAAAGTTGATAGACACCAACTTCTTTTTGTGCTTTTCTGCTATAGATTAGCCAAAATGAGACACGTTATACTGTGAAAAGTAATGTAATCATTCAAATATTGTTCAAGCATTCAATATTTCCCAAGAAATATTTCAATATTTACTTTTTCAGTTTTTTTCCCAACTGAGAGATGCAAAGCACAGCTTATTTCATTACCACAGCACTCACTGTAAGGAAGGGAAGGGGGGGGGGGGGGAAACTAATATTTTAATTTATTTTTATTTTATTAAAATTATTATCAAAATTATCAAAATAAATACCATTCTCTATGTATAAACTTGGTAATCGTTCAACTTCAAATTTTATAATGCCTGGGAATAACGAAAAAAGCATTAACAGTTTATGTTAAAGAAAATCCTATTACTAGAAAATTTCATTTAAAAAAGAGTAAATAGGTTTGCATAATCTATGTTCCCTTTCAGGATTAAAAGCGTAACATATAAAAAACGAAAAGATCTATTAAAAATGAGGACTTCATTTACAGTTAAAAATTCCCAATAGGGGCAATTCTTGTTTTTCTACCATTAAACAGAAAGAAAGAAAAAAAAAAAAAAAAAAACCAATTTACTTTTATTCTCTTTCTACTCCGTCTACCAAACCATGAACATGTTGAAACTCTCATGCATTAACTGCTCCATTAAATCTGAAAAAGTGAGAGTGTTATCGCTTTAGCAATAGCTGTTGATAATTACTTCGATCGAGAAGAGATGGGATATTAACAAGTTATTTAACGAGTAGTTATTTTTGCATAAATTACACGGATATTTTATTTCCAGTTTCCTTTCAATTTGTTATTGTTAATAGTAGTTTCGTAATTTCTGTTTTATTGTTATTTAGCCCGCCCGCTTCGCTGGTCACTATATTTAAATGAATTTTCAAAAGAATTCAATCACTATTTCTTTTTTATACTACATTATAAATAAAAACCTTTTAAAAAATTACATTGAAATCGCTCTAATCCTCCCATTGAGTACCTGCTGCCTACGCCGCTCTTTTTCCCCCGCACTGCATCGGGTTTAGATTCGCACTGCCTACGGAAACGTCTTTCCCGGGCACATCAATCTAGGTATCTATCGACAACAGGTGGATCTCCTATTATTTAAGAACTACGATTTTAAAGGTGACTGTATCTCAGCATCTATTAAATATTTCAGTTTTGAACCATGTATTTTATAGCACTCGCTCTTTACACTATATAACCATTTGAATTCGACAAATACAATAAATAAATAAATAAATAAAAAATTCTTTTAAAAGGAATTAAATAAATAAAAACAAATAAATTGTAATTAAACTTAAATTTTAATAAGTTTCATCCTTTCTACTATACGCTACCATTTTTTCCGAATTAAAAAAAAATAATAATAAAGAATTCCCCTTTCAAAGGAATTAATTTTAAAAATGAAAAATAAAAAAATTGTTATACTATAAAAATTAACAAAACTGTTATAAATAAGATTTAAATTTCAAATTTAATATGCTAAATTTTTTCTACTACATTACCATTTGATTTTCAATAAACACAATAAATTAAAAAAAAAAAGGATTTCGTCTTCAAATGAATGAGTTAAATAAATAAATAATAAATAGCGTAATAGTCATTGCTAAGATACGCAGATGATTCAAATG
Organism: Salticus scenicus; assembly: GCA_963930645.1. Taxonomy (NCBI): domain Eukaryota; kingdom Metazoa; phylum Arthropoda; class Arachnida; order Araneae; family Salticidae; genus Salticus; species Salticus scenicus. The sequence goes on from OZ005648.1 coordinate 396,674,991, forward strand.
AAAGAATAAATCTTAGAAAACTGAAACAGAGAAGCCAATTTTTGAAATTGAAAAAAAAAATTAATTAAAAAAATTCGAATTCGAAAAAATCTCGATGAAGTGCACACCTGCAAGAGCTACTCATCTGCCAAGTTTTGTAACTCTGCGATCAGTAGTGTGAACACCAAAGCACGTACAGACATACACACAGATACTTCTGTTTATTTATATAGACTAGCAGGCTACGCCCGCTTCGATGGTCATTATATTTAAATGAATTTTCACTATTGAATCACTATTTATTTTTTATATCACATTATACATAAAAACTAAAAAAATATATATACGTTACTTACGGTAGCATGGTAATGGAAATAAAAAGATTTCGCCTTCTGATTAATGAATGAATTAAATAAGAAAAATAAATAAATAAATACCATAACAGCTGTTGCTAAGATACGCAGACGATTGAAATGAAAGAATAAATTTCAGAAAAAAGGAACATTGAAGCCAATATTTAAAATCGAAAAAAATTTGATTAAAAAAATTCAAATTCGAAATTCAAAATAAATCTTGATGAGGTGCACACCTACACGTTCCCAGGTGCCCATCTACCAAGTTTTGTAGCTCTGCAATCAGTAGTGTGAGCACCAGAGTGCATACAGACACACACAGACACACGCACACGTACGCACACAAGCACTTCTCTTTATTTAGATAATCTGATTAGAAAATTATTTTTCGAAATTTTGTGTTACATTTCAATATTAAATATTTTTATACATATACTTGTAATAAAGTTTCAAATGAACAATATTTGAAGATCCTCAATAAATTACAAACATTCTGACATTTATCAATTTTTATGCAAAAATTGTTGAAAAAATTCACCCTACTTACTGCATAAAATTACCACGTTTGATAATTTTTATTAATTGTCAAACTAAAAGAAGCATTTTACTTTCTCTTAGCCACATATATGGTACAGAAAGTATTGTTTTTGGGTCAAATTTTCGAAATTGAGTTTTTTTTTTTTCATATTTACACGTTCTAGAGTCCTCTGAATTAAAAAAATGTGTTTTTATCGGTTGGTCTCTGTGTGTGTCTGCATGTTATCAGCATATCTCAATTACAAATAGTAGTAGGAATTCCAAATTCGGCCTTCTAAATCTGCATCATATAGTGATGCTACACTAAATTTTTCGTAGAGATCAAGCAAATGGTTCGTGTACCGAGACACCCAAGAGAAATAAAATGCATTACATCTATGGGGAAATTTCTGTTAATTACAATGTAACATGTAACATCTATAGACTGTCCTAAACAAAATGGAATTAACATATTTTTCTATATGCATAAAAGCTTTTTTTGTGTAGGTTGTGGTATGGAAATCATTCATCATTCGTTTACAGGGCTACATAAAGTGTTTAGATACATTGGGACTATACATGGAAATTGCTAGAAGTGTATTTCATTTTGTGTCATATAAAACTAAATTTAAGTACACAATGTGAAGTGCATATAGTTTACAAACATTATATAGAGCTATCCAAAATTAAGCTAAACGGTTTTTTCTGTTGATTGTAATTGATGAAAGTTCTTTGCTGCTTTTTACTATGTCGATGAACATTGCACAGGAAGGAAAATTTATTTTTCATACCCCTACAGTAAACAAAGTATTTTTTGAAGTTCTATTTTCAATTCTGGTTTTTTGTATAATATCATGTTTTGAGGGTCACTAAATACGATTATTCGGGTCCAATTATTCGGGTTGATCTGTATGCATATCTCTTATCAGTATAACTTAAAAACAAATAACTGCATTATATTCAAATTTGGTATTTTGAAGTTCGTATTAGGTTGAAAATTTGATCAAGATTGACAAGTAAGGCAGTAATGTGTGTGTGTGTGTACCTCAGCCTTATAACACATATTACCACAACATTTGATCGTGTTACAAAAACCATAAAAAATTTCTCACTCATTATCAAAATTGAATGACACCATATTTTGTGTCAAACTATGGTTTTTTTTTTCGCAATATTAAATTATTTCAAGAAATAAACACTTCAAGTATTTAAAAGTTTACTAAATTACCTCTAAACAGTCTCTGTTCAAAAATTTAAATTATTCAATTCTTGAATTTGAATCATTTCAAAAAAAAATTTTAATTTTATAAAATTCTGTACCTTTTTTTTACAAATCTTTGTAACCTGTAAATCTTAGATAAATATTTATGGAAATAAAACCCCAAATTAAGATTTTTCAAACCCATGATTGTACGTTTTAAAAAGGTGCATTCAAAAAAATTATTTTTCTAGTTTCATTATTTAAAAAATTATTAAATAAAGTGATAAAAATACAAACATTTGACTGAAGTAACGAAGTACGACAATCTCATATTAACATCTAGTTCGAATGAAATAATATGGTGTGGCACTCATACGACTTTCTCTTACCTGGAAATTATATGTACTATAAAGACAGATTGAAGATTAAGGGGTAAAATAACGAGTAGAGTTGAATAAACCTACGCAGTGTTGCCAGATTTGGGGACTTTTTTATTCAACTCTCACCAATAATTTTGAGAAGTGATATTTGCTATACATAATAGACGTTTATCTTTCGAAGTGCTTAGGCAACCGTTACAATTAAAATTTAGCGGTGGGGGTTGAATAAAAAAGTCCACAAATCTGGCAACACTGAACCTACGTTAAAAACAATTCAGATTAGGCTTCGGAATAAATTTATTTGACAAACAATTCTGTGTGAAGAGGGCTACCTCCACCCTCAAACCCCCGTTTGCATATTGTACCTATATTTATAAGGTATTCAAAACTTTTTTAAAAAGTAAAAGTTTATTCTAAATTACTCAGACAACTTTCACCTGCACTATTTCTTGAAAATTGTCAATATTGGTTAAACTTTTCAAATAACAACCTGATATTAACTTCAGAATACAACAATTGAATTGCTTGATTTTTTTTTTTTTTTTTTTTAAGTTACTCTGATAAGAGACATAGACAAAAATTAGATAGATAAAAATTGAACATCAGTATTCAGGGAACCTCAAAGCATGTAAATACATAATAAACAAGCGATGATTATTCAGCCAAAAGAATATTTTATTTACTCTATGGGTATGAGAAATTACTTTAAATTCTTGAGCAGTTTTTCTGGATATGGTAAAATCTTGCACTAGAGCTCTTGCACTAATTACATTGAATTAAAAAAAAATGCTTTTGCCCAGTTGTTGACAGTCGTATATATATTTTAAAAATTATATACACACCACATTGTGCACTTAAGGGCTCTCTTCACTCACCGCCGCTGGAAGCCGAAGCTAAGGTTATTCTATGGGAAATTTTTCTTTACAAATAACTTATTAAGTAATACATATTTTTAAATTCTGTTTTCATAGTCTGAAAATTTCAGCTGTTAAATGGACAGACCTTTTTCAAAAAATTATTTTTTAATTTTTTTATATTTTACTTCGAAGCTGCAAAATACGAATTTTCAATATGTGAATTTTTTTCATTTTGCAATTTCAAAATAAAATATTAAAAATTTAAAAAATACATTTTTAAAAAAGGTCCGTCAATTTAACAGTTGGAAATTTTCTGAATGTGAAAAATACATTTTTAAAAAAGGTCCGTCAATTTAACAGTTGGAAATTTTCTGAATGTGAAAACGGAATTTAAAAATATGTATTAGTTAATGAGTTATTTGTAAAGAAAATTTCCCCATAGAATAACATTGGCTCGGGCTTCCGGCGACGGTAAGTGAAGAGGGCCGTTAAATATAATATTATATTAATAGCACACATTCCAACCTCAAATGCACTTCCATCAATTACCAAATATTGTCCCACTATACTATAGTTTTCTTTTCTTTTCTTTTTTTTTTTTTTTTTTCGTAGCCCTGTAAACGAACGACGAATGATTTTCCTACCATTCTCTACATGAAGCATGCTCTTATGCGCATAAAATATATATATTAATTTCATATGGTGTGCATGGCAGTCTATACATGTTAAACTGAACTTACCTGCAATTTCGCCCATGGACATGACGTATTTGAATTATATTGCAAGTCTCTGTGCAAGAACCATTTACTTGATCTCAACTAAAAGTTTAGTGTAGCATCCCTATATAATACATATTAAGAATACCGGTTTGAACTTCCTGCTGTTAATTTTTCTTGAGATATGCGAATAACAGAGACACACCGATTCACACACACAGAGAGAGAGACAGAGAAATCGCTAAAAACATCTTTTTTTGGATTCAGGGGATCAGAAAACGTGTAAATATGACAAAAACACAATTTCGGAAGATTGATCCCAAAACAGTACATTCTCTAACATATAATGGGTAAGAGAAACTAAAAAATCCGGTGTGAAACAACCGCACGACTTTCATTACCCACTATTACACGTATTGTATGCATTTTTTGGAGATAATATGAACAGAAGACATAAAATTGACCTAACGAAGTAGAAACCAATAATTTTTCCGGTATGAGAAACTTAATACACGTGTAAAGACATACAAAGCAAATTTTACATAGCAAGTTAAAAAATAAGAAAATAATCATGTGTGTCACTTACACGACTTTCTCTTATCCTGAAATTTAATTCTACAAATACAGGTTGGAGATTAAAAGATAAAGAGTACTGTTATGTAAACCTATGTTAAACAATTCAAATTAGGCTTCGGAAGAGTTTTATATGGTAATTAGTTCTGTCTGAGGAGGCTTCCGCCTCCCTCAACTCCCCGTTTTCTTAATGCACCTACATTTGTATGGAATTTAAATCTGTTATTAAAATTAAAAGTTCACTTAAAACTATACAGACGATTTTCTCATGCAATATTCCTTGAAACTTATCAGTCTTGATCAAACTTCAAACTTATATTGACTTGAAAATACAACTTTTGGATCTCTTTAATTATTCGTTTTTAAGTTACTCTAAGAGACACAGACAAACATCAAACGTTAAAAAAGTTGACTTCGGTAATCAGAAAGCCTCAAAACGTATAAATAAGCAAAAAACCAACGATGAATATTTAGCTTAAAAACATACATTACTTACCATATGTCTATGAGAAATTCATTTCAATTCCTGAGCAGCTTTCCTGGAAATGGTAAAATATTACATTTTTCTAAAATCATCATCGCCCAATGTCGCGTGACGGCCATTGGCCTGGCGATGATTATTAATACTTCATGCCACCTGTCGCGTGGGGCAATTTTAGCTCCTGAATAATCGCCCACTGTCGGCTTAGACCGGATTAGGCCTGGCGAATTTTGTATTTTTCTTTTTTTTTTTTCTTTTGAGTTTTTCAATAAACTGCGAGTAGTCCCCTTAGAAGCGCTCTACATCGCTCCAAGAGTGATGAGCGGGGGCTGCTCCCTGTTAAGTACAACACTTCTACTAACAGTAAAAAAGAATGTTATCGCTTAAACATTTGCAGCCCTGTATATCATTTGAAGATTATGTACAGACAACATGGTGCACCTAAACATAGTTCTAGAGTAATAATACACGCCATAACATGAAATACACTTCTATTAATTCTCAGCTATTGTCACACTATAATCTAGTTCTTTTGTGTAGCCCTGTAAATGAACAGTGGATGATTTCCCTACCATATTCTACATGAAACATGTTTTTACGCATATAATATATATATATTCATTTTATTTGGTTTAGGGCAGTCTATAGATGTTAAATTCTACTTACCTGCACTTTCTCCCATAGACGTAGTGTATTTGAATTATCTTGGGTGTCCCTGTACACGAACCATTTGCTTCATCTCAACGAAAAACTTAGTGTAGCATCCCTATATGATACACAATTAGAATACAGAGTTTAGAATTTCTGCTACGATTTGTTCTTGAGATATGCTGATACACACACACACAGAGAGAAAGACAAACACACACACCAACCGCTAAAAACATGATTTTCGTATTCAAGGAACCTCAGAACTTGTAAATATAACAAATACTACGTTCGAGAATTTGACCTTAAAACAATACTTTCTCTACCTTATGGATAAGAGAAAGTAAAAATGGTAAAGTTATTTTTTGAAACACCAATTTCCGCGATTTAAAATTACCTACATAAGCAGAATGACTGTTAATTTTTCTGTATTAATCACGATATACATGAGAAAGGATATTTAATACTGATTTATATAACAGTTTTTAAGAAAATCGTTAGAGCCGTTTCTGAGATACCAACTTTTACAAAAAATCAATTATTCACCGGAAAACAATAATTACATACAAAAGGATATTTAAAAGTGAGTTAATATGGCGAGTTTGAAAAAAATCCGTACAGCCATTTTTAAAGAAATGCACTTGCGAGACCTCAAATGAGCTGTTTATACGAAATGCCTATCAATTTTCCTGAACTAACCAACTATATCATTCGAAAGGACATCTAATCGCTTTCATACAGCGATTAAACTCATGTATTCTAAGGCCGTGGCGAACTCCCACTTGGGGCCTACTGTCCTTTAACCTATCCTCCAAATAACTTTACACTTTGATAATTGAAAAAGAAAAAAAAATTAAATTTGTATAATTTTATTTTAAGACAAAAATGATTTAATCAGTAACCACTTCAACTTTATGTGTACAGTGACGGTAGACTTCGGTGTTATTCTCCGCTGAAATAATTTAATCTTGTGTAATTTTAAGAAAGAAAATAAAACAGAAACTTTTAAACTTTGTGTGTATAAAATAAATTATCTTGATTGTATTTTGGAGTTTATCATTCGGAAGGTGGCGCTACTCTTCTGCTTATTCCACCATTCAGACCGAGACTATATCTCAGTTTCTATTGAACATTATATACTTTTAAAAAAGTATCCGTAGCTCAAGTTTCTTACTCACGTTAAAATTTGTGGGAATACCGGCCGAAAGTTGGTTCTGCTATGCTCTAATTTTCCTTGTTTCTGAAAAAGCCAAAATCTAATGTGCATAACAACACCATTGTTTTCCTTACTGGATTTTAAAATTGTGTGTATAGGGACCGAAAGGTGATGTAGTTACGTTGTGAATTTTGTTAAAATTTGTGTTTATATTGGCCGAAAGGTAGCGCTGATGCTGATATGCTGCCATTTTCTTTGTTTATGAAAAAGTTTATCTTAAAATCTAATGGGCATAACTGCATCATTTTTTGAATTCTGTGAAAATTAAACGAAATGTTCTTTGTTATCGGTCGGAAGGTGGCGTTATTATCTTGTAAATTTCTCTGAATTTTCCTTGCTTATGAAATACTACGCATCAAAATCTAATGTGTATAAGTGCACTATTTTTTCCCTACTGATGTTTAAGTTTTTGTGTATATCGGCCGATAGGAGGCGCTGATACGCTGTAGCTTTCTTTAATTCTGAAAAAGCTATATGACACACTTCCGGTTATCCAATTTTCGCAAAAAGTTCGAAAAACCATATGTACATCAGACCTGCCTCAATTCTGAAGTTTCGTAGTTCTGTTTGTTTTTTTTTTTTTTTTTTTTTTGGAGATATGATAGTAAGAAGATTTTTCCGTGTACGAAGAACGATACATACAAATTTTGTCGGGGGCTATTTTTGGGGGGCTATTTTGCAGGGGCTATTTTGTCGGGGCTGTTTTGTCGGGGGCTGTTTTGTCGAGAGCTATTTCGTCGGGGCTATTTTTTCTGGGTCTATTTTGTCGGGCTATTTTGTCGGGGCTTTTTTCTCGGGGCTTTTTTGTCGGGGCTTTTTCGTCTTGGGCTTATTTGACGGGTCACGTTGATAATCATGTGTTTTAGTGTTTCATTACAAATTTTAAGAATTTTAGTTGACAACTCAATAATGAAGAGATTGAACATTTTAAGGAAAAATAAGGAATATATTTTAATATAAAGTAAATGCAATAGATCTTCTGCTCTTTTTTTTAAATTAATACATTATTTCACAATCCCACCCAATCATCCACCCAAGCAACACCACCCATCTTCCGTAATCAAACATCTGCCCATCCAACCTTTATCTTTTTTGTTGTCTTTTATTGCTTTATAATTGGTTAAAATGCACAAAAGTGCCTTTTTTTATTAGAGGAAATTAGTGTGTAAAATTTGTGTATGTCAAAATAAAAGCAGCAAAGCATAATTTTAAATTCAAGATTTTTTTCCCTTAAAGCTTTTGAGTATTTTATACCTCCCCCCCCCCCCCTCACCCTCTCACCCGTCTTCCCTAAAAGTAAAAGCTAAAGCTCTTTCGAAAATACTGATTGGTCATTTTAGCTAAAATACTAAAGAAAATTTTTTGCAGGTCCTAGGCCTGAGAGGGAGTGCTTTCCATGGAGGTGTTTCAAAGGGGTCTGTGATGAACCGAGTGTTGACGCACTTGAGAACAGAAAATTTCCTCTTGTATAAAATTAGCTCTTTAATTAATTAATATTAAATCAAACATGAAGATGAATATATACAGCGATAAATTTATATACATATGAGGTACTCATGTAATAATAAGAATAAACCAACGGAATAAATCCGTTACTCGGGCGCGCCAATTGCACCCTACGTTTCAAGCCGAAGGTCAAAGTCTTTCTCTCTGCGAAAGCAAATACCCTCTCCCGCTCACGGCGGCTTCCAAGGTTGGTTACATAAAATAAACTTAGGAGTGGTTGGTTGCATGACACCCCCCAACTAAGATTGAGATACGCCAAGCGTATGAAAATCTGATAATTATTAGCAACCAACTGACACATAAATATTTAAACACATGAAGATAAAAACAATGCCAAATAAATACTTGACAACAGATGTACAGAAGTCTTGATACAATACCGGAACAAATATAGATATTTCAACACAAATAAATGCAAAAATAAAATAGACAATTCACAACAGACGTAAAGAAGTCTTGATATAATACCGGAACAAATATTTATAATACTAAACTCACACAAAAAAACTAAATTATTAAATAGAACCAAAGTTATTTGTAAATAGCAAAACTTATTATTGGCATAGTCTCGACAAACCATCAGCGTTTTTCAGTTTTGCACCAGGGCAATGCGATATGTAAATATCATATCTTTGTAAAGATAGTGCCCATCTTTGGAGTCTAGCAGATTGAGGTGCAGTTTTTTGTAAATAAACAAAAGGATTATGGTCCGTTATAATCTCAATACGAGTTCCGAAAACATAATTTTCAAATTTCTTTATTGACCATACTACAGCATAGGCCTCACGTTCTATAGTAGACCAATTACACTGTACATTAGTGAGCTTCTGACTAATAAAACTAATTGGACGTAGATTACCTTCATTATCTCTTTGCGAAAGACACGCACCGACACCATAGGAACTGGCATCACATTGAATGGTGAAGGGTTTATTTGGATCTGGAGTATAAAGCTTAGGAGCTTCGCACAACATTTCTTTAAGTTGTCGAAATGCTATCTCTAGCGTCTGTGTCCACGGTAAATTTTCCGGAACCTTCTTTTTAGTTAAATCGGTCAAGGGTTTGGCAATTTCAGCATAGCCTTTAATGTAACTTCTATAAAAGTTAAAAAGACCAAGAGCGCTTTTTAAAGCTGTTTTAGCTTTCGGCGATTCAATATTTTCAATAGCAAGTAACTTTTCAGGATCAGGTTGATGTCGCCCAGATCCTATTACATGGCCTAGATATTTTATCTCTGATCTGCACAATACACATTTTTTAACATTTACGGTAAATTTTAGTTCAGTTAGCTTAGTTAAAATTGCATCTAAATGTATAAGATGTGATTTCCAATCATTAGAAAAAATCGCGATATCATCGAGATATGCTTTGCAATATTCGCGATGTTCATTCAGAGCTTCATTCATTATTTTCTGAAAACTTGCAGCCGCATTTCGTAATCCGAAGGGCATTACCTTCCAACGATATTGAGAACGGTGTGTCTTGAAAGACGTAAAATCACGACTTTTCTCTTCTAAGGGAATTTTCCAATATCCTTTTAACACATCTAAACAAGTAATAACATGTGCACGACCGACTTCATTAATTAAGTCTGTAATGTTCTCCATAGGGTAATCAAAATATTTGGTTACCGAATTGAGCAAACGAAAATCTATACATAATCGTACACTTCCATCCTTCTTAGCTACGCACACTACTGGATAAGCTATTTCGGCTTCACTCGGCTCAATAAGACCTAAGCTTTCTAATTCTTCTATTTGTCTGTCAACTTCAGGTTTAAGTGATTCGGGTATTCTATACACATAAGGCTTTTTTCTTTCAGTACCTGGCATTAGACGAATTTTATGTTCTCCAACATTAGCAACTTGAACTTTACCCGAAAATAATGGTAAATGCTTGGAGGGATTTTGTATAGAATTGTGGACTGTATGGTTTTAAAAATCGCTGGTTTAAATTATATTAAATCATTTATCAGTTTAAAATGAATTTGAAGGACTCACGTTCCTTTCAATTGAATTAATAACATCATATTTTTGAAACAATGAATAAAAGCTTGAATACATACACAAAATAGAATATAAACGTGAATTATTGACTTTATTTCAGCTCATACGTTAGAATAGAATTTTTCCAGCATACCGCTAGAACACAACAAAAAGAACAAACTAGAATAGGTCTGCAGAAACATGACAAGTTCACAGCAAATTGAAAGAGAAATTATTTAAAGTATAACTAACAATTAATTGAAAACATAAATAAAAGAAATAATAATAAAAGAAAAAAGAATTAATTTAGCGTTTAAAACACATAAAATACAATGAAAAAAGAATGAATTTAATTAATGTTAATATTCTAAAATTATATCAAAATTGCATAGTGCTGCCGTCTATTGTCAAAATTCAGAGTTATTAGAATTCTGAACATTCTCCCCCACCGGGAGGAGTGTCACTTTAGCAATAGGGCGTTGAATTTCACCACTCTGAGTCCAAACGCTGACTACACGAACTCTATTATCAGGTCCTGGATAGGTACGAATAATTCTACCCAGCTTCCACTGGAGAGGAATAGATTGTGAATCATGAATAGCAACCAAGTCCCCAATTTGAAGATCAGTCCGTGAAGTGAACCATTTAGGTCGATTTTGCAGGTGATGTAGATAGTCTCTAGACCATCGCTTCCAGAAGTCTTGCTTCATTCGCTGGATTAGAGTCCAACGAGAAGATAAAGTGAGATTTGGTGAATTCCCACTTTCAGGAATCTCAAGGAGTGGAACTCCTATCAGGAAATGTCCGGGAGTGAGGGCTCTAACATCAGATGGATCTGAAGAAAGTGGTGTTAATGGTCTGGAATTTAAGCAGGCTTCTATTTGACATAAAAGAGTAGTAAGCTCTTCAAAATTTAGAATGGTAGCCTTACAAGCTTTAAGTAGGTGACTTTTCGTCAATTTAACAGCAGATTCCCACAGTCCACCGAAATGAGGGGAATATGGTGGGATAAAATGCCAATTGATGAAGTTGCTGGTAGCAAAATTTTGAACATTTTCAGAACTAATGATTCGAATTAGTTGCTTAAGATAGTTAGCACCTCCTCTGAAATTTTCTCCGTTGTCACTGAATATGTCTGATGGCAGTCCTCTTCTAGAAACAAATCGTTTTAGGGATGCTAAGAAAGCTGATGAAGATAAATCTGAAACAGCTTCTAGGTGCACCGCTTTTGTGCACATGCAGACAAAAACACAAATATATGACTTCAATTGAACTTTAGATCTAGGCACATTTGGGTTAGTGATGAGTGGGCCAGCAAAATCTAGTCCCACCTTTGAAAAAGGTCGAGTTGGAGTTATACGTTCGACTGGCAACTCACCCATAATTTGTTGGCAAGTTTGTTTCTTCAAACGTTTGCACAAAATACATTCATTTAGAATTCGACGAATGTAAGAGCGACCATTTAGTATCCAATACTTTTGTCTAATTAGGGAAAGAATCAGTTGTGCACCAGCATGAAAATGTTTTTTATGATATTGCTCAACAATTAATTTTGTAATGAAATGATTTCTCGATAAAAGCACTGGATATTTCTGATCTTGATTAAGTGACTGATGTCTGGACAACCGTCCGCCAACACTAATTAAACCTTGATCATCTAGAAATATATTTAAGGATAAATATTTGTTGTTGGTTGGTAAAGGTTGATTTTTCCTGAGCAAATTCAGTTCTACCGAAAACTCTTGTTCCTGAATCAATTTAAGAATATGTGTAATAGCACTTGAAACTTCAGGCGTACTGACAAGTCCAATACGTCTAGGATTACGATTACAACTACGAATGTTATAAATGAATCTCAAACACAATGCAAGGACTCTGCAAAGTTTTGAAAAAGAAGAGAATTTGAGTAGAAAATCAGGAAAGGCTTTATGACTAGATGTTGCAACGTGACTTAAATTTTCTTCAGAATTTTTTGACTTAACATTTGAAGATTTGACTAGGAATAATGGTAACTTGACACTAGCACTAAGCCATTCAGGCCCAAGCCACCACAATTTGTGATGCAAAAGACTCTTCGGTAGAATGCCTCTTGAGGCACAGTCTGCCGGATTTGACGAACTCTCAACATAAGTCCACACTGCTTGTGGGACAAGTGATTTGATTTTGTTTGCTCGATTTGTTACGAACTGATTTCCTTTGGTTGGAGGAGATTCAATCCAATTTAAAGCAATTTGTGAATCGGACCACAAATAAATTTTATTTACATTAAAGGTTAAAGATTCTAATATTGTAGAACTTAATTGTGCAAGCAAGAATGCAGCACATAACTCAATTCTCGGAAGCGTGACATGTTTTAAAGGATTAACTCTGGTTTTTGCAGCGACAAAGTTAACTGAAATCTCACCGAGAGAAGATAGTGTCCGAAGGTATACCACTGCAGCGTAGGCCTTGCCAGATCCATCACAAAAACCAAGGATCTCTATGTGGTTCTCTGGAGATGTTTCACAGTTCAGATATCTTGGTATGCCAATGGACTTTAAGAGTTCAATTTGAGAATCAAATTCTTGCCAAGTTTTCAAAATTGAATCTGGGATTTGATCATCCCAAGCACACTTATCCTTCCAAAGCTCTTGCATCATGATTTTTAACATGATCGTGGTTGGAGCTAGAATCCCAAAAGGATCAAAGATTTGAGCTATCATCGATAGCAATTCTCGCTTGGTATGCACCGATTTGACGCCATTCAAATGAATTTTCAATAAGTCGTCTGCCGAATTCCAAACTAGGCCTAAGATTTTTTGGGAGGAATCTTCGGAAAATTTTACATTTTGCCTAGTGGATTTAAGATCTTCTGGTAGATTTTCAATGACTGCGGGTACAATGGAAGCCCATTTTCTAAGTGTAAAGCCTCCTTGATTTAAAACGTGATTTAGGTCTTTGACCAATTGTTTTGCTGTATCAATTGATTGTGACCCACCAAGATAATCATCCACATAAAAGTTCTCGAAAATTGACTGCGCAGCAATAGGAAATTCTGAACTATAATCTTTGGCTAGTTCGTGCAATGTCCTTATAGCCAGGAATGGGGCACAGGCTGTGCCATATGTTACAGTCAATAATCTGAAACTCGTAATAGATTCATGTGGCTGGAATCGCCAAAAGATTCGCTGAAAGTCAACATGTTTGGGGTTTACCAATATCTGTCTGTACATTTTGGCGATGTTTCTGGTTAAGGCTATTGAATATGTTCTAAACTTAAGAAGAAGTTTAAGCAAATCTGGTTGCAACTTTGGACCTATTTCAAGAAAGTCGTTTAAAGAGTGGCCTGATGTTTCTTTAGCCGAGGCATCAAATACCACCCTCAATTTAGTAGTTGTACTATCTTCTTTCAAAACCCCATGATGAGGCATGTAAAAATAATCTTTAGAATCAATTTCAGAATTTGGGACTGGTTCCATATGATGTAAGTCAATATATTCTTGCATAAAGGTATGGTATTGCTCCTTAAGCTCATGATTTTTATTAAGTTTGGATTCTAACAAATAAAACCGTTTTAAAGCATTTGATTGTGAGTCACCTAAATTTGGAGCTTCTTTAAAGGGAAGATCCACCATGTACCTTCCAGACTGAATTCGTTTAACAGTTTTAGTGTATTTTTCTTCAGAACTGTGAATTGGTGTTGCAGCTGGAAGGGACTCAATTTCCCAAAATTTCTGAAGATCATAAGTTAACTGAGCTGTAGCATGGCAACTAAGGACAGTTTTAGAATGCTGAAAATTGTTTACATGTATGACACCCGAGAGTAACCATCCCAATTTGGAATTTAAAGCACATGGAGTACCTTTAGGACCCAGAATAGATTGCCCTAAAATTATTAAGGGAAATAAATCTGCACCAAGCAAAATTTCAACTGGATTCGAAACATAAAATTTAGGATCTGCTAAAGATAGACCTTCCAAATGAGGCCATGAAGATTTTCGAACAACAAAATTAGGAAGATTTACCGTAACATTATTTACTATTAAAGCATTCACATCAAAGATTTCATTACTATAATAAGACTTTAAAATAATATTAACTTCAAAAAGAGCAGTTTCTGCAACAATATTATTTACACCCGAGATTCTATGATTTGTGGTTTTCATAGGTAACCCTAATTTTTTAGCACAAGAGCTGGAAATTAATGATTTTTGACTTCCTGAATCCACCATGACTCTACATGGCACAAACCTTCCAGTATTTGATTTTACAAGAACCATAGCTGTCGATAACAAAGTTTGACAACTCTCTTGGGTACTGGTTAAACAACTAGAGTTGACAAAGGATGGACTTTCAATGTTGAGATTAGTATTTTCAATAACAGGTGAAGAATTAACTTTATTTTTCTCGAAATGGAGAAGTGTATGGTGCTTAGCATTACACTGTCGACATTTTGTCGAAATCAAACATTTATTAACGAAGTGATTACCACGTAAACAATTTATGCATAGTTTTTTACCCTTCACAATATTCCATCTATCTTCAACAGATTTTTTAAGAAAGTGTGGGTACTTGAAAAGTGCATGAGATTCCGAGCATTCTGAACAGATAGAATTATTGGATTTTATATCTGAATTAGATATTACAGCATTAGACACAGATTTTTTAAATACTACTTTCTGTTTACTTTCAGATTTAGAATAAGTACTATCAGTAATATCTTGCAAGCTTCTCGCTTGTTTTTCAAGAAACAAAATAAATTCATCATAGGTGGGAAAAGAATCACTATCTAAAGATAATTCCCATTGCTTCTTTAAATTATCATCCAATTTTGTTTGCAAATTATAAACAAGAATTAAATCCACAAATAAATTAAATTCAAATCCTAAACATTTCAAGTTACGTATTGCTTCATTACAGCTATCTAATAAATCTAGCATAGATTTCCGACAATTTGGTTTCAAAGATTTCGAATTAAAGAATTTGTTTAACTGGGCATAAGCTAGATTTTTTTTATTATCGAATCTAGAAATTAGTGTTGCCCAAGCTTCCTTATAACTTGCTTCAGTTATTGGAAAGCCTTTTATTAACTTATTGGCAGATCCAATAACAGACGCTTTTAAATATTGTAATTTTTGCAAACCGGAAAGCTGACTGTTCTCATGAATAGTGGTTACGAATATTTGCTTGAAGCTTAACCAGTCTTCCAAATTACCAGAGAAATGTGGCAAATCAAATTTTGGAAGGTGAATAGATTGCTTCGAAACAGAACAAGAATTTTCATTAACCTGTGTTACAACTTTAATGTTCTGAAAACAAGAAAGTTCTAATCTTGACTCTATGTGATATTTTATACGAGTAAGTTTCTCTGTCCATTTTTCATTATCTTCAATTTCCTTTTTTAATTCATCTAAATCAGAAATAACTTCCTCAACTTCATTATTAATTTGTTCTAATTGAGTTTGCCTTTCATGCAAATGACCTTTCAAAATTTTTATTTCTTGAATGTCTAAAGGATCCGCTTCCAAAGCTTTTATAGCTTTGTTCTCAAATTTAGTCACTGACGACCGAATAATAGTTCTTTTTGCTTTTAGTTTTTCAATTTTGGAAGCCATTAGAAATTTTTCTTTCTCTCAAATTTGAAAAATATTAATTTTTAATAAAAGATTTCATAATTTAATATATCTACGGCTCTAGACGGCCAAAAATATGGAGGGATTTTGAATAGAATTGTGGACTGTATGGTTTTAAAAATCGCTGGTTTAAATTATATTAAATCATTTATCAGTTTAAAATGAATTTGAAGGACTCACCTTCCTTTCAATTGAATTAATAACATCATATTTTTGAAACAATGAATAAAAGCTTGAATACATACACAAAATAGAATATAAACGTGAATTATTGACTTTATTTCAGCTCATACGTTAGAATAGAATTTTTCCAGCATACCGCTAGAACACAACAAAAAGAACAAACTAGAATAGGTCTGCAGAAACATGACAAGTTCACAGCAAATTGAAAGAGAAATTATTTAAAGTATAACTAACAATTAATTGAAAACATAAATAAAATAAATAATAATAAAAGAAAAAAGAATTAATTTAGCGTTTAAAACACATAAAATACAATGAAAAAAGAATGAATTTAATTAATGTTAATATTCTAAAATTATATCAAAATTGCATAGTGCTGCCATCTATTGTCAAAATTCAGAGTTATTAGAATTCTGAACAATGCTTATGCAAAAGTTCGAGCAATTCTGTTTGTTTCTCCTTTCCTAAATGACTAATGTCCACATCAAAGTCAGTTTTATTTTCCTTAATAGGGGTTGCGTGGATTTCTCCGAATTCACAGTCATCTTCAAAAATTACACCTACCGTTTGTGCTCTAACATGGAATTTTCTTATCTTATTTACATGTACGTGTCGTATATTACCGTCAGGTAATTTAACTTTATACGAGTGAGGTTTAATTCTTTCTAAAATCTCACCAGGACCTGTCCATCTCGCATACAATTTATTAGTAGAATCCGGAATTAGTAAGTATACTAATTCTCTAATTTTGAATTCTTTCATTTCTTTGCGACGATTAAAATAATGAGCATAAGCTTCTTGCTTTTCCGCAGCAGTTAAAGATGCTAAATCGGCAGCTTTCTCTAAGTTAATTTTTAATTCTTGTAAGTAATCTACAGCTGTATTACTTAAATTGAGAGGTAAAGGGATTTCTCCTGACCACGTTGATTTTAATACTGCTAATGGACCCCTAGCTTCGCGCCCATACATCAGCTTAAATGGAGAAACTCCTGTTGTACAGTTAGGAACTTCGCGATACGCGAAAAGTAAATACGGAATGTGTCTATCCCAATTTACAGGGTCAGTTCGTATTACATGATGAAGCATTTGTTTAAATACACTGTTAAATTTTTCAACAAGCCCATTCGAGGCAGGGTAAGCTGGAGTTGAGAAACGAGGACTTACTCCAAATCTTTTCTCAAACTCTTGTGTTAATTGAGACGCAAAATTAGTGCCTTGATCACTACATATCATTTCTGGGATTCCTGTACGCATAAATATTTCTAAAAGTGCATCACACGTGACCTTAGCCGAAAGGCTTCTTAAAGGTATGACTTCGGGCCATCTCGAATGTTGGTCAATTAGACAAAGACAATATTTATGTTTTCTACCTGAGGACGGCGCAATCTCTCCAATTAAATCGACACTCACTGTATGAAAAGGATAAGGAGGACGTACCACAGGCGTTATAGGTATTTTATCGGACGTTTTTTCCGGACTCCTCAACTGACATTTTTCGCAAGTTTTACAGAAATTTTGTACATCTCTTATTAGGTTAGGCCAATAAAATGATAGTTTTATTCTCTCTTTTGTTTTCCGCATCCCTAAATGATTCCCGAAGATTGAGTCATGAGCTAATTTTAAAACACTTTCTCGATAACTCAAAGGTAAGACCAATTGATCTACTGTTTCTCCACATATTTTATCTTTATGGAATAATAAATCGCCGTTAAGAAAATAATTATTTTTCTGTAATTCCGCTTCTTTAAAAGCAGTTTGTAACGATAAGCATTCTCGCTGCTTTTCCCTAAACGTACTAGCATCAGATAAATTACTAACATTGTTTTGTGAGCTCTCCTGTCACCTATTTTCAATTTGATTATCTTTTCCTAAGTTAATCACTTTTCCTTTATTCGAAATCAAATAAACAGCTGCCTCTGAATCGCTATTATTTATTGAAGAAACGATCTTTTTTTTTATTTATCAATTGCGATGGATAATTATGTGAACTAGTATCTTTTTTATTAATCAAATCTTGCATTTCGTTTGACCTCGAAAAACTATCACTCTTAAATAATGTATTATCCTCTCCCGAAATTATTTTTTGATTAGTACATTCATTTTCGATATGTAACAGCGATGACTCATTTAAATTACTTTCATTTCCTGTCTTATTCGGCGGCGCCAACAGCGTATTAGAGTTTTCTTGGATTAACAAATCATTTAATATTTCTTTTTGATTTACTAATGTATCATAGAAGTGTGGAGTGATTAAACATGGAACATTTAATTTGTGAGTTATTGCAAATAATGAATCCGCGTGCGTAAATATACAACTGTTAGGATTTTTATAATAGACTGGAATTGCAGCTAATCTCGCCTCAACTATTTCTCGAAATGCAGATTCTAACAGAATCTTGCCTTTGCTTTCTATGTGAAGATCAGGAATTAGGGCGCTATTTAGAATACAATTCTCAGTACCTGAGTCAATAATTGAAGGAATTTGTTTACCTGCGATATAAATATTAACCTTTTGTAAGGGGTATAAATTAAGTTTTTCCGATTTTCCACATTTCTGTAAATGTTTCGACATTACGTGGGTCACTACAGATTTTTTCTCTGTCGCTTGTGCGTTACTTTTAGATTTTTTTATTTCCTCACTTTGTTTGTTAATTTTATCGAATCTGTTTCTACGATTCGGACAATCTTTAGCTACATGAGAAATATCAGAGCAAATATAACACTCCCGCTTAAAAGAATATTTACTCTCATTATTAGAAGAATATTTTCTCAATGGAGGTGGGACGTATTTTTTATGGTTTTCTGTGACTGTTTCACGATAGACGCGTTTTTCATATTTTGTTTCATCAAATGATCTACCTTTAGCAGTGAAATATATATCGCACGTCTTAGCTAATTGTTCTGGGCGTAACCAATCTTCACCCTGTGTGACTGCAGCATGCATTGCCAGATCCTTATCTAGATTTTCAAATATTTTATCTTATATAATCAAATCTACTAACGACTCAAAATCATTTACATTTCGAATTTTACAATAATGGAGCCAACTGGACCTTAAACGAGAAGCAAATTGCTGGTGTGTCTCCCCAGATATTCTTGTAGCCTTCTTAAAATTTTCTAAACAAATGAAAGGGGATGGTTCATATTCTTTTAGAATTAATGACTTAATTTTCTCATAGTTCTTTAATTCTTCTTCGCTTACATAAATCAGAATATTCGCGGCTTTATCACCAATTACTTTCAGTAAAATCTCCGATTTATATTCTTTAGGTACATTTTTATGCTTAAAAGCTCTTTCAATGGAATCGAAAAAAATATTCCATGGTTCATTCTTTTTAGGTACTGGTATTACCAAAGTTAATATAGCTTTCAAAATCTTATCTAATGATAATATATTTTCTGAGTTACTAGAATTATGCAACACATCATCGTTACTTTCGGTTTGCTTTAACAAACTCAAACGATTTATTTCTTCCGATTCCTTTCTTTGCGCAACTGTGGTTGCTAAAAATTCACTCACAAATTCTTTATTTTTAATGTATTCTTTAGATTTTAACAATAAATCTTTTAATTCCACTACCTTTAAACTAGAGTCAGCTTGTTCGCCTATGTCTTGCAAAACGGCAAGTAGATCGGCCTTCGTAACACTTTTAAACATTGCTATTTAAAATGTTAATTCCTATCCTATCACCATAAAATAACATGAATTTCTCACCTTTATATATTGCGTCCATGGAATTTATATTATCCTTTCTGAGAACACTATACTCTGGTTCGACGTTTGCAGAGCGTGCTGTGATGAACCGAGTGTTGACGCACTTGAGAACAGAAAATTTCCTCTTGTATAAAATTAGCTCTTTAATTAATTAATATTAAATCAAACATGAAGATGAATATATACAGTGATAAATTTATATACATATGAGTACCCATATACTCATGTAATAATAAGAATAAACCAACGGAATAAATCCGTTACTCGGGCGCGCCAATTGCACCCTACGTTTCAGGCCGAAGGCCAAAGTCTTTCTCTCTGCGAAAGCAAATACCCTCTCTCGCTCACGGCGGCTTCCAAGGTTGGTTGGTTGCATAAAATAAACTTAGGAGTGGTTGGTTGCATGACAGGGTCATACCCCTTACGCAAGTTTCAGAGATAACCAAGGAAAACTCCGTTAGGCTAGACCGACGAACGTGACCTGGGATCGAACCCGGCACCCCAGCCTTGAGCGCAGAACCGCTCGGCCGCTGGTGGCCTATTCATGAAATTTGGATAAAAACCGTTCGAATTATACACTGAAAAATGTTTGCATTTTTTTAAATAAAATAGTTATAATTCCTTAAATATTTAAGATATCCTTACAAAACTCCTAAGCACGTATAAAATAGAACTTTTATAATCATATATAAAATTAGTAGATTATTATTAAAAATGAGATGAATAAGAAGAGAACCTCATAAGAGCTCTTTTGAAGGAGGGACCAAATATAATACATTTTGTAACATAAAATTTCGTTGTTTCGATTCAATTGAGTTTGAAAACAGTGTTAAAAGACAAAGGTTATGTTATCCTACAAAATATTAAAATAAGTTTTACAAAAAAAAAAAAAAGAAAAAAATTGTAATTTTTTTTTTTTTCCATCTTTGATTTATTTGGATTCTTAGTTCTGTGATGTTGATTGCATCTTCTATTTAGTTAATGCTTTTATTTCGAGTATAAAAATACTATATTTTTCTGGCATTCTTAATATTTAAATTAAAAATTAATTTAGCATCAATAAATAAAGTATTAATTTGATTGTAAACAAAATGTAAATATGTTTTGTTTTATTATTTTTACCTAAATAGTTTTGGATACTTATTTTTGCGATTCAGTGTATATATTAATAGATAGATAGATGGATAAACGAAGTATTTGCACTTGGTTGATTTCTAAAGAAATCAACCTAAAAGATGAAATAATTTTTCCTTATTTTATTTATAATAACACATTATAAAATTAATCTTTATATGTAAATATTAAAAAATTCGAGTTTATCCTTCAGTAGCAATTTAGCTTAGTGTTCATTTAAATTTTCAACAGGAGCTGATAATTCACTGGACTGGTGCAACGAAGGAAAAAAAAGTAATTATATATATTAAATGTTAAAATTAATTCCTAGAGGGGGCAGTACTTTATTTTTATTAATGGAAAGAAAATCTTTTTCTAATTTTTGTGAATACATTTCACACTTTGATGCATCAACTGCATTTACATATATATGTGTATACATTTTTTTTAATTGAGATTTCCAAAAAACAAAAAAGAATTTCAAAGTTATTATGATAATTGTAAGGTTAAAAATTAATTATAACGAATGATCTCTTTATCTTAAATAACATAACTTTCAGATGTACATTGAAGGAATAGCAATCTGTCACTAATAAAACTATATATGCTGGTTAAGATACATTTTAACAGAAATGACAAATGTTCAATTTATATTCCTTTTTAAAAATATATATATTCACAATAGTTTTAACTCCAACACATTTATTCTCAGCGCATCTTTGTTAGAGAGAGAGAGAGATTTTTCATCCTTAACCATTTTCTATTGAAGAATTGTTGTTACTTGCTAACAAGTTGAACATCCATCGTATTGGAATGAAATATAGGACTACGTACAATGGAACTGGTATGCTCGTTAGAGACATGACATCATTTCTCAGAAAATTTTCTGAATCGAAGACATTTTGCCAGAGGTATAAAAAATATTTCTATTCATGTCGAACGCTGCTATATTTCTCAGCCAAATCATTCAAAACTTGGAAAAATCTCTATCGCAGACAAATTGCAAGTACTTCTTTCAAGTTACGTTAAAAATAATGCCAGGAATGAAAAGTGAATCAATCGTAAGGCATACATAATGCATATCATTTCTTTATCAGACTATGTATGTATACCTTTTGTATTTTTGAAAATCTCTCACGTCAGTTTTTGACGATTTCATTAGTTTTGAGGTGTGAGGAATCCGAAAATCACAAAATTGATGAGTTAGTCAATTTATTCTGTTTAAGTAAGTCTGATATACTCGCAAGGAAAGCATGAATCAATAAAATTGCTATTGAAATCAAACCAAGCTTAAATTAAAGAGCATAATCAAATATAGAGGTAGAGTGCAAAATTTGCACAAATTACCCAATGGATCAGGACATTATTACCTTAGACGTTTTTGATGTTTCTGTAAAAGCCAACAAAATACAATCCGTAGCAAGAAAAGGTGGCGCAGGGGTATCGCGTTGGGCTCGTAAGTAGGAGTTGCTGAGATCGATTCCTGTCAAGAGAGTTTTGTATTTTTGTTTTTTATTTCAACTGAATTTTTAATGAGATATAATGGATAATGAGAATTACTTTAAACGAATCATTGTGAACTCAAAAAGAATTATTTATAACAGTAACAGTCAACAAAGTAAAAGTTATTATATATATAAAAGCTTCGCTTCTCTCCGAGGTATGTATATTTTCAATAGGAACATTTTTGAAAAGAGCTCGTCAAAAACTTTAAAATGGATGGTTGAACCGTAGATCAGTGATAATTTTAAACGAAGTTATCGATTTTTTTTTTTTTTTTTTTTTTTATAAATAATAATAATAATACGATTTAAAAAAACATTGTCTACATCTATAAGGCAAAAAACTGACTTGATTTTTACATTTAGCGTTATCCCTCTCTGCGATGAAAATCGTCTGCGCTCGTGCAAAACAGTTTTAATAAATACTAATTTTAATAAATAATTTGCATTGCATGGACATGGAAAAAAGTGTTATGATGGTCATAATATATTAGTCTATTTGAGGGTAGCAATTGCATTGACTCTAATGAGAGAAGATAGTAAATGTACACTAAGCGACAAAAAAAAAAGCCGCACTTGGATGTTTTCCTTTTCGCCTTCTACAACCGCCAATTTTATCGTTGAAAAAGCAAATTTTCGAACAAATTTTACTATGTTGTCCTCCACATACACTTTAGCTTTGAGTCTAGTGTTAAAAACAAAATGCAATTGTTAGGAAAATTGTAATTTTAGAATTTATTTCAAAAATGGTAAGAATAAGGCAGTTAACGATGACACAAAAAGTATTAATTTTTAAATGAAAATCAAAAAATATTTTAATACGTGAGATGGCAAAATAATTAAATGCTAACGAAATATTGGTAAAATAAATTTTAGAAAAATATAAATTTTTTTGGCCGTTTAAACTGGGAATTTGGCTT
This sequence comes from Salticus scenicus, assembly GCA_963930645.1. Lineage (NCBI taxonomy): Eukaryota > Metazoa > Arthropoda > Arachnida > Araneae > Salticidae > Salticus > Salticus scenicus. Next base: position 396,698,447 of record OZ005648.1, read on the forward strand.
TAGGCGGTCATGTTGTTCATCCAAGCAAGATAACCGCAAGTTAAAATGCGAATGTTTAAAAAATCGATTTGTATCATGTTCAGAACTTAAAAAAGATTTTTAAAAAAGTGTATAGTAAATTACTTTCTTCAAAAACAATGCGGGAACAATTAAACAAAGCGGGTTAAAGAACGGAAGATCTGCGAAAAAAGCCATTATTAAGGAAAATAATTAGAAAAAAACAATACTTTAGTTGACCAAAATTTTAAAAAATTATCAGTTAATTATTAGGCTGAACTGGTTTTCTCTGATGAATCAAGTTTTCTTTATTTCGTGCTGTTGAAAAACGCTAGAATGAAGACGAAAATGTGACCGACTTAATGAAAATCGCACTTTTAAAACAGTGACACGTTCTCCGTACATTATGGTACGGAGGTGCATAACTTTTCAAACACTCGGGGAAATTTTTATGCTCAAGGGATCAATTAACTCGAAATAAAACACAATCTGCATAAAAGTGGTGCCTGTCCGACTATTTTGGAGGTATCTTAGACATTTCCGTAAACAGCATTTGAAGATAATAAGGCACCTTACTACACGGCGTCTGTGGTAAGTTTATTCACTTCAAATTGTCAAAATTTCTTATACATTCCCATGAGAACCTATAATTCTGTAAGTAATCATACTTTTTTTCACTTTAAGTTAAATACCACAAAGGATATAGTAGAATTTATTCTTTACCAGACATGGAAATGGTCAAAATCGCGATCCGCTCGAAAATGTTTCGTCTATAAAAAGGCGGGGAGAGGGGAGAGGATTCGAAATTTGCAGCCTATAACTCTGCCAGAACTAGAAAAATTTATTTGTGATATTTGGCACATTGAAATTTCTGAGATTTATATTAAAACACTGTATAAAACTATGCCATTGCGCATTAATGCAGTAATTCCATATAAAGGTATGGAATTAACCCAATGCAGAATACATATTTTTAACAAAAAATTGCTTAGATCTAACAAATAAATAGTTTTATTTCATATATTAAAATATAAATTGTTTATTTCATATAATAAATCATAATAGAATGCAAAGTGTATAGTTATTGCATTATGTTCAAAGAGAAATTTTTATGCAGATTTTTAAAAAGTACTTCGTAAAGTGCAATAAAGCGAATTATTAAATCGAAAATATACATATTTATCATTTCATACCTTTGGTATTATGCAAACAAGACAGTTTTATTTGTTTCAAACATTAATTTTAAAGTTATTACAAATAAAAAAGTTATAAGTCATTTTTTCTGCAGTGCGGCTTTTTTTTTTGTCGCTTAGTGTATGTATGTATGAAATCAAATTTGCAACGCAGAAGCCCAAAGCAGCTCCACTGAGCTGAAGAAGTTGTTCTTCAACTCAGTGAGCAGCTCATGAGATTAAATGAATAATTACAAGGTAAAAAGAACTTTTTATATACTATGATTTTAGATTTTCTGTTTATTTAATTTTAATCACTTTTTAGTCGTTCCACTATTCACAGACTTTATAAACTTTTTTTTTTTTTTAATTTTTCGCACAATATTTTTGTAAACAAACTAAATTCACGTGTAGTACTATGTTTTCAAAATCGTTAAACGCCGTTACGCAAAAGTGCAAGAATCGAATTCGATAGAAGCGCCACCTTGCGGGTTTTTCAAAATTTACTGAAAATGAATTCGATTCTGCTTAAAATGCATTGTCATCGTGTTCTGACGTTCTGAGCTATTCTAAAAAGTTTCAAATGCCTAGCTAATCGTGAAGTTAATTAAAAATCGATTGCAAAATTTGTATTGGACAAATAAACAAACAAGAAAATGGGTTAATAAAAATATGGTAATAAAATAAAGCAGAAATGCCTAATGTCTACCGGTGTGATCAGAATTACAAAGGGAAAGTAAAATATACTAAGTAAGTAAAGAGAAATAAAAATGGCTACTAATAAAAATAATAGATATAATATCTGCGATTATTGTAATAGATCAATAAACTATCATTTTTATGAATAGTCATTCTTGTTTTCCTTTACTTATTAGTATTTTCTTTCTTTCTTTTTGTAATTCTGATCATACTAGTAATTACATTTCTGTTTCATTCATTTAATCTCATAACTTCTCTCAATTTTATGCGTTGGTGCTTTCATGCTGCACTTGTGACTTATTTTGCCTGATAAAGGATTGTTATAATATTTTACCATGAAACGATTGCTGCAAAGGTTTTGCAATTTATGGATTTTATTACAGAATTGTTAATTTATAAAAGCAATGTCATCCTTCAATTCCAATTTTAATCGGCGAGTCCTTGCTTCACTAAATTTAATATGTATTTTACGTTTATATATATACTATATGACTTTATTTCATTTTTGGTTTGATTTTGGAAGTTTTTGATACTGACCATATTAATACTGTTGCTCTGGTTATTAATATATATATAAAAGAAAATTTTATAGAAAGTTTAGAAAGATTAATATTACAGGATCAGAATTTAGATTTAAAGTGAATCATTAAGATTTGTTATGAAAACGACTTTACAAGCCAAGAGGAAAGAATTATTATTATTATTATTATTATTATTATTATATTTTGTTATATTTTATTTTATGGAAAAAGACAATTTTATTCAATTGCTATTACATCTATTAAAAGAAAAAGAAAACTTTAAATAAAAGAAAACTTACCAAAAATGAATCTCATAATCTTTGAACATTTCTTATTAAATGTAATCGGATAACACAAATTACGAGCTGCTCTTTTTCAATAAAGTAGTGTTTATAAACTGCTTTTCTACTAAATGCAATTATTTTGTTTGTTTTGGGAATAACTATATTACGTTATAAAATATTCCAATAATGCTTTGGAAGCATAAATATTATTGCAGTCAGATAAACGTTTCTAATGAACTCATATTAAGGCTTTAAGTATAATTCTTATAGATTAAATAAGTCAATATAAAATAACTTAAATCAAATGAACTTTAAATAAATGATGCCATGTTATTTGTTTCTTCCTAAATTTTAAAAAGCTAAAAAAATTTAATTTAATTTAACGAAAAAGTTTAAAAGTTTAATAACCTAATAAGGATAGTAAAATAATCAGATGTCAAAAACTTTTAAAGCATTCTTTGAAACTGTTATGCATAATAATAATAAAATACTTTGTAAAAATTTATGTTACATCCAATAAAATTGACGTCCTATTTAAAATTATGAAATGTATTCTGCTGAAACCTATAATGAAAAAATAAAATAAAATACTTTTATAAGAAAATATGTATAAGAGAATTTAAAATAAAAATAAAAATCCAATATGCAGTCAATTAAAATTTAAATAAATAAATTTTCTATCTGAAACAGAATTTAATTTAGTACGATTGGATTATTTTGTATATTACACACACAACTTTTTTTTTGTTTTGTTTTGTCTATTCTTCCATATAAATTAAAATAATAACTGTACACACTTGTACAAACCCCTGTTCGCATACTTTTATTGGAAAAGATTGCGTCTATTGTCGTACGGACTTTCATCGCTTAGTGTTTCGGATTGGTCGCAAATCAAGGTCCATAAACTTTAATCTTTCGATGAATTATTTCTTACTTTCTGAATTAAAATCTACCATGCCATTAAAACACCTTTAAAATACCATTTTGTAATGAATTTATAAATTTTAAACAATTTATTCTCCGAAAATCCCATTTAACTCTCCCTTTACTCTCCCTTGCAGTTATGTGTTAATGATCGCGATTCTACCAGACCCACTGGAGGTGTATATAAAATCCCAATGAAACTGAATGATGATTTGTTCTATTACATTGATCAAACTAAGCGCACTCTTAAAAACAAAAGAGTACAAGAACATATTCATAATTTAAAAGAAGAAGAAAGTTCTGCTTTAGTTGAGTTTATCTACAATAATCCAGTGCTTTCGTTGAGTTTATCTGCAATAATCCAGGAGCTACACCCTTATGGTTTAAAGCACAAATAATCAATGCACCACGAAACAGTCAAGAGTTCCTTTTTTCTGAAGCCATAAATATTTTAAAATGCAATTAATCACAAAGATTCCGCAATTTTACAGAAAACCTTTTGTTACATTTGTGAATCCAACAATTAACTAATTTATGTAATTTTTTCAGCATACTTTTAGATAAAAAGAAATTTCCTACAGTTATTTTGAAACCTGTTTACTTACTACAACCTTACGCAAACCAAACCACGACTGCGAATTCAAGAAGAATTGCTGTAGATTCAACATCCCTTTTCTCCGATGTTTAACAAGATTCTGGCTACAAGTGACATTTTAAGTGAATTCCTTTAAATTTAATTTCTCTTTTCTCCAATATTTTGAAGTAAAGTTACGAAGTATTAACAAGATTCCGCTACAAGTGACATTTCAAGTGAATTCCTTATAGTACACTCCTTCTCATAATTATAAGGACACCCGTTTTTCTATATTAACTAAACATTGAACACTATTATTTAAACAAATATATTTTTTATTAATCTGAATTTCATTAATAGACTATATTTAAAAAGTTTTATCGTTTTTATGTCTTAAAAAACTTTAAATATGGTACAAAGATGATTTTTCAGGTGTTCACAATTATAAGGACAGCTCGAATTTTAGTAATTTTTTTCAGTTATTCTTTAAATTAATATTTTATGGGGTCTCTTTTTAGGGTGAAACAGTCAGACATTCTCTCTGGTATATATATATACATTTTTTTTTTTTTTTTATTCAGTTTCAATACCATTTTATATAGCATAGATGGTATTCCTAATACATTTAAACTATTTAAAATTGCTTTCCACTTGCATGCACTTTTCTAATATCATAAGTTAAGGTTTTTTCAACTTTTAGGCCATGGAAAAGGCAATAATACAGAAGTTTCTTTCTTCAAACAATTTCCTATTGCTCTAAAAGTAGAGCAAAAATGTAAGTCTTGTTGAAAAAAATATTATTACCCCCCAAAATCTAACAAAAATCTGATAATTCCACGTTTAAAATTTGCGGATATTCTCTTGATGTTCATAATAATAGAAAAAATTACTAAATTCATTCTGCCTTCAGTAGAAGCAGCTCCCCAGAGCACCATAGATCCACCTTTAAAATGCCCGATTCACATCTACCTTTAAAAAACCTACTCTATCTTTCGCTATCTTCAGATTCTTGCCAGTAATTGTTAAAACCATTTGGTTAATCAAGAATGAAATGTTTTAAAGCCGAAAATGCAACATTTTACCATTTAATATTGTGTTTATTCAACTTTAACATATACGTTCTTTCCCCCCATTAAATGCTGATGGATTATTACAGGTTTTTTATTCATTTTAACATATTATTAATTATTTTAAATATGCATAAATGTGGACCCAAACCTTTTGTTAAAAATCACGAGCAAATTCAGCAGCAGTCATTATGTGTAGAACAGTAAGAGGAATTATGAGTCTTCGATCTCTGTAAAACAACTCTGATTTTGCATCAGATCTCTGTCCTATCGAACCAGCAGTTCAACGTTTGATCCCATTTCCTTCAGCAATTTTAGATATTCGAATTTCATTAGAAATTCCGCGGATTGAAATTATCCTTCCACTTTAAAAACACATTTATCATACTTCACTACTTGAACGTCCTTTTTTTTTCGAGGAATTATCAGTAATTATTATTTACAAACTTTGAATAAACACCATAAAATGCAGTAAACTCGCAACAATTGTTTCGGGTCGAAAAACACACGACCCTTCATCAGGCGAACAAAGTAAGCACGAGTGCTGCAGTCAAAGCGGCCTGGATTGTCCCTATAATTATGAACATCTAAAAACGTGGAGAAAAACATATTTTGCATTATTTTTTATTAATTTTGTTTCACATTAAAAAAATTATAGCAATTTTGGCTTTTAGAATACTGGATATATTAAGTGTACTTAGTATAATCCTGTTCACAATTATTTTTACATTAGTTATTTCAAAATATAAAGTATCCTTATAAATATGAGAAGGAGTGTATATGTACTTATATTCTGTCAAGCTTCTTATATTTGTAGTCGTAATCCTAATGTATATAAGCTGACTGTTCTCTTTATATTCCTTGCTAAAATGCATCTGTTTCACCTGAAGATACCATATAAGAAATAGCAAAAAGCGTTGTTTTTTAAATATTGTAAATTTGATTTTAATGAATAATGACGTGTTTTAAAGTGTGGTTTTAGCTTTTAATGCTTTTTAATAGTTTGGCTACAATAATTTGTAAAATTATTATTACACATTTCTTCTTTTTAAAAGCCTTTTATATGAAATTGACTTTGTCCTCCTGCCTTCGTGTCACGCTAATAAACAAGACACTTCCATTTTAAAGTAAATATAAGCTGTTCAGTTTGTCGCTCCATGGCTTAGTTGGTTAGAACGTCACGTTAATAACGCTGTGGTCGAGAGTTCGATCACCGAAGATCCGGCATGTTAATTTTTACAGATAATTAGTAGAAAAGGTGTCAATTGATAAAAGAAAATTGTTCGTTGACTACACAGTATCCTAAGAATTTTTTAAGAGGTTTTTTTTTTTTTTAGAAATAAAAAAACACAAAATATTTTAGATATTAAACACACACACACACACACACAAAAAAAAAAAAAGTTTTAAATAAAAAGTACATAAATAAATATTTTTTTAGAAGCTTTTTATTGAAATTGGATTTTGCCACCGTATTTTAATGTCACACTGAAAAGCAAAACGCCTCCACTTTAACGTAAATGTTAGCACTTTTTTTGGTCACTTGTTAGCTCAATTCGATAGAACGTTATGTTGATAACGCGATGAGTGTAAGTTCGAAGACCGATGTGTTACGTTATTTCAGATAATTAATAAGAAAGATGTCAAATGATAAAATAAAGATCCTTCGTTGTCTACATCACTGTCCTAAAAATTTTTGATTAATTTTTTTAAGAAGTTTCTTTTAGTTTCCAAAACGAACAAAAATAAAAATGTAATAAAAAAAAAAACTGGAAGTTTTCACTGTGTAGCCCTAAAAAGCATTAAAAAATATTCTTGCAAGGACATGCTATAAAAAAATAAATAAAAGTTTCAACAATGAGAAAATTGTTGAAACACAAAAATATAAATATTTAAAGAAAAATATAAATATTTCACTTTGCAAGAGATCAAAATTTTTAAATATTCAAAATATTTTAAAAAGCATTTGAGAACAATATTCTTTTTTGCATAAGTATTTATTGGAATCTTTTAGCATATTCCATGACTTTTCTTTACTGTTCTTTGATTTTTGGTTAGAGTGTGTCGTGGGTTCGATTCTCCAAAGACCGATGTGTTAATTTTTTGTAGATAATTAATAGAAAGGTTTTAATTTATAAAAGATAAACTTTCATAGTCTACACAGTAACCTAAGAATTTTTTATTCGTTTTTATAGAAGCTCTTTTTCTAACTAAAAAGCAGAAAATAAAAATTTAAGTAAAAAAATATTTTTTAACAGTAGAAGCTTGTTTTTTATTGTGGAACCCTGAAAAGCATAAAATAAAAATTTATTCTTGCAAAGACATGCTATAAATAAATGAAAGTTTCAAAATTAAGAAAATTTTAGTGAAAAATATAGATATTTCACTTTTGCAAGAGATCAAATTTTTTAAATATTCAAAATATTTTAAAAAGCTTTCGAGACCTTTGAAATTTATGGTTTAATAAATACTTACTTAGAAAGTAATGACTAAGATTATTGGTCTCGATAGCTTTTTAAAATATTTTGAATATTTAAAAATTTTGATCTCTTGCAAAAGTGAATCTATATTTTTTCACTAAAATTTTCTTAATGTTGAAACTTTCATTTATTTATAGCATGTCTTTGCAAGAATAAATTTTTATTTTATGCTTTTCAGGGCTCAACAGTAAAAAGCTTCTACTGTTAAAAAATGTTTTTTTACTTAAATTTTTAATCTCAATCTTCTCCACGAAGAATCAGAATTGTGACAGCATGTCTCCGGCATATTGGTTGAATCCTGATACCCTTATGGTTGAATCCTAGACCTATGGATTAATCCAACGGCGCATTGTGTTCTACGTGCGATGTTAAATTCAACTTTAGCCTTTCTTTTTCTTTTTTTTCTCAGCCCCCTCCACGGAGGATCAAAATTTTAATGGAATGTCTCTTGTTTATCGAAAGGGTTGAATCCCAGATCGTCGTCAATTGCCCACTACGACTACATAGATATAATTTTAGTACGACATTAATCCCAGTTAAACCAAGACTTCTTTTCCTTGTTTCCAGTGGGGAAGATGGTTTGTCAATTTGCCAATATCGAATAAGAGGAATGAGATCGTTTCAAATTGCTCAAAAATCTTCACGCATGTTCAAGTGCTCTCATTTTAGTCTTAAAGAAACAGTTTTGTAATACTGTAAGATAATATACTATAAGATATTCTTTATAATGTCATTTAATATTGTCAAAAAGATAAAAGCTGTGCTTTCTTTAATGTTTTGTCTCAGAGAAAATAGGATTATCAGTAAAAATTCCTTTTCACAGAGATTTAAAAACTGTCAGGTCGATTTCTATTCCTGCTAAGGTTTTAATCCTTGATTTTCATAAGAATAGGTAAAACAGCATCATGACTTGAAAATTTGTCTTGGTCAATCAAAAATTAATAAATAAGTAAAATAAAATGAAATAAAATGTGTCAATTAAAATAATAATAATAATAATGGTAGTGTATTATTAGACTATTGTGGACAGGATTAAAAAAAATTCAACGAAGGAATGAAACCCATCCCATACGAGCATGAAGCTACAGCGTAGAACGTTTAACGAAGAAATGCCAAATGGAAAGGAGATAATGTCAATCGAAGAATGACGTAAAGACCAAATGAACTTAAATGCTGAGGCCATGGTAAACTTTCTTATTTATCACATTATTTCCCAACGTCATCCACCAGTTAAAATTTAATCCTCATAGCTTCTCACAATTAAGATTTTACTTATGTACACTGTAAAAAATATGTCATTCGCTGCCAGAAATTCTCTGTAATTTGAGAAAATACGTTCTGACAACGTAATTTTTTCGTAAATTACGCGTATTTTCTCAAATTACAGAGAATTTCTGGCAGCGAATAGGACATATTTTTTACAGTGAGTTTGGTGCAACTTTAACCAATAGGCGAAAAAACATAGCTATCTGGCAGACAGCAAAAAGTGACTAATACCAGCGCCACTTGTCGATCTATATGCACTCAACAAGAATCACCATATTTTTTCCTAATATACATCCTACACATCAAGTTCAGTGCATTTTGCGTTACATATAAACTTTTATAGTTTTCCCGTAAACGAGGATAATTGTAGCATAGCAACAATATTTATCAGCTGTATTGCACCTGAATTAAATCAGCACAGTTTTTCTTAATAGTTATTTTACACATATTTTGCTGCATTTATATGATATAGAAGCTTAGGTATAGTTCCTGAAAACGAGAAAAATTGTAGCATATCAGCACTTTTTACATAATTGTCCTTTAACAAATTAATTTTTGTGCACTTATACGCTATGAAAGATGAAATATACTTTTTCTATGGATAGGTAAGAAATTGCAGCACAGCAACGCCTCCTGTTGCTTCACATATACGAAAACCCCTTTAGGTCAAGGTCAACCACACATAAGATTTTTGTATTCCCCCGATTGTTTCACGCGATATAGCACTTACAAAATTTAGACACGCAGACCGACATTTTCTAAAAATGGTCAAATTGCGTTCAAGATATTCCATAATTTGTAAAATCATTGAAAACCAGATGTCAAAAAATTTTCAAAATCTAATGTTTTCTTCTTATATACGTTACTGACCATAGACTACATAATTGCTGCACTAAGGCGGTACGGCTCACATGTGATATTGACCTGACAGATAGGACATGCTCTAAAATGCAAATGATTAGCTTTTCAGCACACTCATGCAAAGCAAGCAGTGGTAGCGACACCCATAATGTTTAAAAGAGGTACAGCAGGTTGTACAGCAGGTTTCACAAATGGGAATTACATTTGAATGTTGTTTTCTGAAAAAAAAAGTTATTATGCCTCGTTTAAGAAAGAGAAAAGCCTACCAGTACTTGTCTCTCTTTGATCACGGTCGATTTGTAGCCTTCCGTGACTGCAATTTATCGAATCGCAGTATTACTGCTCGTGTTGCTCGCGATCCTACACTGTTAAAAATAAAATCTTACATTTCACTAAGAAAATGGTTTCAGTTAGCTGCAACCAACATTTTGGTGCAACATTTCACCATTTTAGTGGTTCCAATTCAGTAGTAAGCACCACTGAAATGATGAAATTTAGCACCGAAATATTGGTTGCATTTAAAATTGCCTATTTAGTACTATTGTTTTGGTAAAACAGTGAACTATTATTTTTAACAATGTATGACTGTCTTCAGAATATGGAATTTATGGTTTCAGGACGTTTACAGGGAACTCCAAGCGGAATCTCAGCGACCCTTATCACTAACAGTAGAGAAGATAAACATATTATCTGCATCGCCTTAACAGATCGTTACAGTCACATCACGAAACGCAAATTGAGAAATGTTTTTAAGACAAATGTCTGCACGGAGAGTTCAATGACGTTTGCGTCATGGCGGCTCATCATGGCGGCCATGAATTCGACGTTCTTTTTAATGCATCAGGATGACCGCATCTATATTTGGATGTAGTCCATATATTTGAATTATTATCCAGATTACCTCATCCATCGTGGAGAACGTACATTTCCAGACTGCATTCGACATTATCATACTAGCCCATCACCTGGAGTAGTGGTATTTGGTGCCAGTTGGATGCACGTCTTGATCATCTCTTGTTCGTATTGTTGGCACACTGAATAGTTGCCGTTATATTTCTAATGTGTTAATGTCCGTGGCTCTGCGATATCTTCTAGGCCTCCGTAACGCTACGTTTCAGCAGGACAATGAGCGACCGCATATTGTCTGTGTTGTTCGGATTTTCTTTATTACAGAACGTGATCGATTGTTGCCCTGGCAAGCGCGTTTTCCTGGTTTTCCAGTAACTGAAAATGTGTGATCAATGATTGCCGAGTGACTGAAATGCCAGTACTCTCCCATTACTAAGCTCGATGAAATGGGATATCGTGTTGAAGCCTCATGGTCTGCTGTACTCGTACATGTTATCCAATCTCTGTTCGACTTTATACCTAGACGAATGAGTGCTGTTATTGCTAATAGAGGTGGCTCTCTGTGTCCTGATTTCTCAGGGTCTATTCCTCCAAATTTCCTGAAAAATTAATCACTTGTTCTTCCAGCTATATCGTTTTTATTCAATAAATGTCATTCTGTTATTCGCATATTCGCATTCCTTCCTGGTGTAGCAGTTCTAATGGCCAGCAGTGTATGTAGAAAAAAGTAATAAATGAATGAATTAGTCAGTTTTTATAACTTTTAAAAGTTGGATTAAAAGTATTTCAGCGTCCGATAATTTTATTTTTAAAAGAAAAATTAGTTCTCTCTTGCGGCAATAAATTCCATCTGATGTTTCGCATTAAATTTTCGTTCCTTGTCTAATATGTTCAACGTCATTTTCTTCTTTGCTCCTGAAACACAACACCGAAATATAACGGAAGAAAGAAAAAGGTTAATGGTTTGTCATGAAGCATTTTCAGAGTCTGAAAAAAAGGATTTTACATTAGATTAAATAATTAATGTTGCGAAAGATTTAAAGCATACTAAGTAAGTATTTCATCCGTCAGATTGCGAACTTGACTTCAAAACTCATTTGTTTGATTAATGAATCGGATATTAAATACTTTATAAAATATTTCATATTAAAAGGGCACGTCTCCGGTAAAAAAGAATACATAATACTTTTTTTCCGGTTACTAACCATTTCTTTTAGTTTATTTACTTTCTTCTTTAGTCGTTTTTTCCGACTTTCAAAATTTACCATTTCCTTGACAATAAATATGCACTATTAATAAAATTGTCCCTATGTGTGTTTGTCATGTTTTTTCATAGAAATTATGGTGAGTTAGATCCACCAAGTTGTACACAGGTGTATTATTACAAGATCTGATTGTTTATGAAGCTAAATTTTTTATCTTATTTTAAAGTTATTTTTATACTTTCCAAACTCTTTGAAGCTACACCAGTGATTCTGCTCTCAAGCCAGGGTTCCCAGCGGCAACTAAAAAGCAACTATATTTGCTACTAAAATCAACTTCAGGCTACTATAGCAACTATTTTTATGTAAAAGTGGCTTAAAAGCTACTAAGGTTAGTCAACACTATTTTCAGAAAAACGGAGACTATTCTGAACAAAAAATTGTTCCATTTTTCTTTTTGTGCCTTCACTGCATTTTTACTTCCATTACCAGACTACCGTAGGTAATGGAATATGTATTGCGTATTCAGTCAAAAAATTCAATTTCGAGTTTTGATCTGATTTACAGGTTTTAAGGTCTTTTGTGCCCAAAAAAGTGGTTTTCGGCATTTGGTGTATATGTGGGGGAGGGGGGAGAAAAATCTTCTGTCTACTGTATCTCCAAAATTCATTAATATAAAAAGACGAAACTTCAGAAATGAGGCAGGTCTGGTGTACAGATGATTTTTCCAACTTTTTAGGAAAACTGGAAACTGAAAGTGGGACTGTAAGACTGTATATAAACATCCTCTTAGATGTTCTTTCGTATGTATTAGATGGTTAGTTCAGAAAGATTGATAGGTTTTCTGTATAAGTAGGTCAATTTGAAGTTCTCGCAAATGTATTTCCTTGAAAAACAGCTGTACAAAGTTTCTCCAAACTCGACATATTAACTCCATTTTAGATATCCTTTCGTATGTTGTTGTTTTTTGGTCAATAATTGAATTTGCCACGTTTTGGTGAAAATACACTGCTCGACATTGAAAATGCAACACCAAGAAGGAACGATAATAACGGAATGAAATTTGTTGGACACATACATTATAGTAGGAAGAACGATTGATTAAAATTTCAGGAAATTTGGAGTAATATGTACTGAGAAAACAGTACATAAAGCAGCGACCTCTGTGAGCAATAACAGCACATATCTGCCTAGGCATTGAATCGAACAGCGATTGGATGACATGTACGGGTAGAGCACTTCATGAAGCTTCAACATGATGCTACAATTCATCGATCGAAGTTACTGGTGAGTGGTGGGGGGCCAGTCGCTTTTCAATGATTAAACAGTCATTTACATTCGTGCGAGATCAGGAGAACGCGCTGTCCAGAGCAACAGTCGAACACATTCTGTATCAAAGAAGGTCCGGACAATGCAAACAACTTGCGGTCGTGCATTATCTTGCTTAAATTTTGCGCTACGGAGGCCTCGAATACAAGGCAGAGGGGCGAGCCTTAACTCATCAGAAATTTAATGACCGCTGTTCAGAGTGCCAGAAATACGGACATGAAGTAATGGAGACGTGTATCTAATGGGAACCCATAACATCATTGCAAATGATGGACAGTATGATGATGTCGAATCCCAGCTGGCAATGTACATTATTCATAATGCCGTTAAATACGGATAAGGCAATCTTGATGCTGTAAACAGGATTGTGATTTGTCTGAAAAGTGACTTCATTCCTGCGTCCAGGTTCATCGTTGATCACACATTAATGGCGCCCATATCAGTGATGCAGTTTTGAGGGTAATCAGAATTTTGGTAGCCGCATACTGAGTCACCACCTGGATTGATGGTATGTTGTGCCATTGGATACACGTCCTGGTCACCTCTTGTTTTCATTTCCGCCACTCTAAATATCAGCCATTACATATCTGACGAGTTAAGGCCCATAGCTCTGCCCTATGTTCAAGGCCACCGAAGCGCAACATTTAAGCAAGACAATGCACGACCGCAAGTTGTCCATATTGTCTTGACCTTCATTGATGCCGAATGTGTTCGACTGTTGCTCTGGCCAGCGCGTTCTCCTGATCTCGCACAAATGAAAATGACTGTTTAATCGTTGAAAAGCGACTGCCCCCCACCACTCACCAGTAACTTCGATCGATGAATTGTAGCATCATGTTGAAGCTTCATGAAGTGCTCTACCCGTACATGTCATCCAATCGCTGTTCGATTCAATGCCTAGGCAGATATGTGCTGTTATTGCTCACAGAGGTCGCTGCTTTATGTACTGTTTTCTCAGTACATATTACTCCAAATTTCCTGAAATTTTAATCAGTTGTACTTCCTGCTATAATGTATGTGTCCAACAAATTTCATTCCGTTATTAGTATTCCTTCTTGGTGTTGCATTTTCAATGTCGAGCAGTGTATCTAAAAACGGCTCTAAGAATTTTCTTGAAAATTGCGATATAAATCTTTTTTTTAGATATCCTTTTGCATCAAATTATTGTTAATTTTCCATGGTTATTACAGGAAAATTAACATTCATCCTGATTAGGTAGGTCAGACTTAGATCTTGGAAATCGGTGTCTCAAAAAATGACTCTACTGATTATTATTATTTATTATTATTATTATTATTATTATTAATCTCGCTATGTAAACTCTGTTTTATATGCCTTTACACATGTGTCGGTTTTCTTTTACAAGAAAGGTATCTAATTTCTTAGGTTTCTTCTTCTGACTACATTATCTCCAAAAACTGCTTAAATATTTATATTTATATATATATATTATCCAAAACTACTATTTGGATTGGAGTGGCTACTATTTTGGCTACTATAATCATTCGATGAGTCTATTTATTTTGGCTACTATTTCATACATTAAAGGCAACTAAAGCAACTATCTTTGAGCATCTTTCATGCTGGGAACCCTGTCAAGCGTAAAAGATGGGAGATGCCAGTTTTGAACCTAGATCGCGCTCATCACCCACCAGTTCGGAGTTTAACATTGTTTTCTCCGAATACGGGCTGGAACCTTTTTGAAAGACTGGCATTTAGGCACACCACTCAGGCCTAGAATCCTCACGCCGTCAATTGATCTTAACGCAAACACCAATACACCAAATATCTGTGCCAAACAAAACGTCATGGTTAAATGGTAATGGATATTTATATTGAAAAAATTAATGTAAAAAATATTTCATGAAATTGATGCCGTATTTCACTTCAGGTTCTTATTAATCTGTGAAAAATGACGCAATGATTAAAGGACAATATATGTTTACTTGTTAGACCTTGTTAGACGGAAGGAGGCCGCTCACCACTATATAGTGGTTTGGAGCTTTTAAAGTGATAATGACGTCAATTTTTGTGAGATGCATAATTTAACTTTTTACAATTTTTAACGTTCACATTTAATTAAATGTATTTATTTTTATGCCAAAAGAAAATGAATTCTTTTTTTTTTTTTTTTTTTTTTTTTTGGGGGGGGGGGACAATTAAATTATAGCTAATATTTTAATGGCTATTTTTAAAGCTATTAGGAGGTTTTTATTTTCTTATTTTAATTAATTAAAAGAAAACTAATCAAAAATTCGAAAATCGGGCTTCGAAGTAATGTGTTGTCATCGGGTTCTGAGCTATTCTGAAAGTTTCAAATGTCTAGCTAGTAGAGAAGTTAGTTAAAAATCGATTGCAAGATTTGTACCGGACAAACAAACAAATAAACAAGAATCGAAGTTAATAAAAACATGCTAAAATAGTTTGTACTCTGTGTGAAATTGTTCATGAAAATGTAGAAGAAAATCTTTTGGTGGCCCCAACAAACTGCAAAAATTGAAAGTAGATACCGAAATTTTAAAATTCATTAATTTTCCAGCTTTATCAATGCCAGAAGAAAGTATTTATAAAATTTCTAGATGGAACCAGAAACTGTAACTGGTCTCGAAACTGTACGTGTTTATTAATATTATTATGAATTTTAAATGCACTAATCAACATAAATATGTAATGTAGTAAATGTAAAACGTATGTAAACATGTGCAAATATAATTTTTATTTAAACTACTTTGCGCGTTTAACTTATTACTTGATAATGGGATTTTTTGAGTAAGATAAGATGAAATTAGAAGTTTTTTTAATTATTTTTTAATCAAAACAGGAATAAACTACTACGTCAGAAACGCCAAAGAAAAATTATTGAGGTGCATACAGCTGTTTCGGTAGCCTAAAGCGTAACGTCTTCAGTGCAAAATGAATTCTGAATCTGGAGAAGTACTCGTATATATAGGAGAAGGACCGGATTTAGTTCAACCAATAAGATTACGGAAGAGGTGGGGAGTGTGGCCAATAGGAATTAAGGAATGTGTAGCTGTGTAAACAGTAGAAAAATTAAGGAAATGTGGACTGAATGTAAAATTTCCAACAATCAGACAAATAGGGAACAGCGAAATCACAATTTACAAGGTTTTTAAAATTTTTATAAATATGAAAAGCTTCAAAGAAATCGAGTTCATGAATGGAACTAGGTCTGCAAATTATTTTAGCTGAATTAAATTTAAAATTATGATTTTCCTCCCAGCAATGTTTAGAAATAGACGATTTATTGGTTTCTTGTTTGCGGACGTAATTCATATGTTCTTTTAGACGAAATTTAAGACTGCGTTTAGTTTGGCCAATATATGATAAACCACACTGACAGGAAATACTATAAATGCCCCAAGAATTATGCATATCAATAGGATTTTTTAACTGAGAAAAGGTGAGTTTATTGGAAGGCGAAAATATTATTTTAAAATCATATTGTTTGAGAATTTTAGCTATGGTTTGACTGGTTTTAGAAAAATAGGGTAAAACAATACTGATATTAGATGTGACTGATTTAGTAGACATCTAATATCAGTAGTGATCGTAAAAATTTTGCAGTCTCCCTTCCTCCCCATGCGCGTTCATGTCACCCACCTAACCAAAAAATGGCTGCTTTCTATACTTTTGTAAACCGTGCACTGAATATTTGTTCAAATCCTATTTTATTGAAATCTGAAATTAAATACCTGAAAGCCATCGCAATTGACAGAGGTTATGACCCTTCCATTATAGACAAAGCTATCCAAAAATTACAACTCCCTCGTATTTCGTCTACTAAATCAGTCACATCTAATATCAGTATTGTTTTACCCTATTTTTCTAAAACCAGTCAAACCATAGCTAAAATTCTCAAACAATATGAATTTAAAATAATATTTTCGCCTTCCAATAAACTCACCTTTTCTCAGTTAAAAGATCCTATTGATATGCATAATTCTTGGGGCATTTATAGTATTTCCTGTCAGTGTGGTTTATCATATATTGGCCAAACTAAACGCAGTCTTAAATTTCGTCTAAAAGAACATATGTATTACGTCCGCAAACAAGAAACCAATAAATCGTCTATTTCTAAACATTGCTGGGAGGAAAATCATAATTTTAAATTTAATTCAGCTAAAATAATTTGCAGACCTAATTCCATTCATGAACTCGATTTCTTTGAAGCTTTTCATATTTATAAAAATTTTAAAAACCTTGTAAATTGTGATTTCGCTGTTCCCTATTTGTCTGATTGTTGGAAATTTTACATTCAGTCCACATTTCCTTAATTTTTCTACTGTTTACACAGCTACACATTCCTTAATTCCTATTGGCCACACTCCCCACCTCTTCCGTGATCTTATTAGTTGAACTAAATCCGGTCCTTCTCCTATATATACGAGTACTTCTCCAGATTCAGAATTCATTTTGCACTGAAGACGGTACGCTTTAGGCTACCGAAACAGCTGTATGCACCTCAATAATTTTTCTTTGGCGTTTCTGACGTAGTAGTTTATTCCTGTTTTAATATTCCAACGCCAAGTCTCCTGCTATTATTTTTTAATCATTGCGAAATTTCTGTCATATTTATAAAATAACAAAGTTTCTGAAATTTTATTTTCATTTTCATTTTTAACCTTTATAAATAAGCTTAATTAACGGGCTCTTCCCACCTAACGTCAGAGGTCACATGATAGAAGAAAAACAAATAGCAGACGAAGCCTTGTTTATCTATAGCGATTGCTGAAATAACATATTTTCTATTCTTATTTTTGATCAATCATATTTAATATATTTTATATATATATATATATACATCATCATTTTTAATCCATTTTATATCATTATTCATCATCTTTTGTTTGCTGTATACATTTACAATCATCATTTAGTTTACATTCATTATTGATGTTCATGAAGAACATGTTAAATACTCTGATTTTTGGTACTTAAATCAGTGACAGTGCAATACCATACTGCGTAAATCCATTTAGACCAGTAACTAAGTTAATTAACTTGTTGTAACACCTTTAAGCAATTAAATTAAATGGAAACATTTTTAAATTTGAAATTATAGTCCATAAACATTCCACAAGAACAAGCTATTATTTATTGCTAGATCAGTTAATGTAACAGTTACAGTAGAAAATACAAAAATCAATTCTTACAGTTGAAAATAAATAAACACATAAAGTGTTTTTAAAAATTTATTAAATTTAGAAATACAACTGTTTACAAATGCACAATATTACTTTTATTTTATTTTACATTAAATATTAACATTTTTGTTCTGAAGAGCAATATTTAATTGAATTCGATTATTCGTTTTCCTCTATCACATGATTGAGCAGACGAAACTTGGAAGAGTCCACTAAACATTGTAATACCCAAACACCTGTGCGACAGTTGCGCCATCAAACCTACGTGACCTCGCACCCAATGAAATTTACGAAAAAACATAGATATAGTAATATATATCTATCATCCCCATGTTATCGAACAAAAATTTTTGATGCCGAAAAATGTTTTGGAATCAGCCATTAGAAAGTATTGAAAAAAAAGTAAATAAAAATGAATTTGAAACTGTACCTAGAATTTTTCATTCACCTTTAGTAGATAAATTATTCATAAATTTTATTTACTAAATTATCCGTGTGTATCTGTGCATGTAGTCAAACTACTTTTAGCATAGCTACCAACATTTTAATTTATTCCGGAGTATTATCAGCCCCGTCTTTATTTCGCACTACTTTATAGAAATTTTATCTCCGGTGTGTAACTACAATAAAATAGGAAAAAATTACTCTTAAAAAATAGGTGATATGAAATAAAGGCGGGGCTAAAAATACTTCGAATAAATTAAAATGCTAGCAGCATTGCTTTCATAAAGAAACTTGCCTGAGAATGTTACTTTGTACTGCAAAGCAATGTTATTCTCTTATATATTTTGTAAGGAGATAAAATATTCAGTAAAAAGTTTGAAAGGAGGTGAAAGAATTGCTATACTTTTTTTTTTTTTTTTTTTTTTTTTTTTTTTGCGGGGGGGGGGGGCATTATTACACTGGAACCTGCGGTTTAAAGTAGATTTCAAACAAATGCGAATGTCCATGTTTGTACTGGAATTTAAAAGTGTCATATTCGAATTCTGCTTTAGGCATAAATATTAGTGGTGGTTAGGATTTTCTTTAAAAAAACACAGATTTCCGAAATTAAAATATCTAACTATTTTTCTAACAAAAATACTGAGAATCCACTTATTTTTCTAAATTTACCATTTATTTTAATTTGGAAAATAAATAAAATATATTGTATCTCCCTTAAAAATAAATAAATAAATAAAAATAAACATTTATACTACCAAATGAAATTTAATATTTCTCGCCAAAGATATAAAACTTGTAATTTTTATTAAAAGAACATTCTCTGAAGAAGGATATCTAGATTTCAGTTGTTTGTACAAATGCTTTGAAGCATTATTTTTATTTTATTTTATTATATATATATATATATATATATATATATGTATAGGGGAGAGTCGGGAGGGTTGGGACACCTAAAATTATTCTTAAAACAAACAATGTTTTTAATTTCTGTCACTTCCACCAGGTGAAGTGACTACAGCCCCATATTTGTTGCTATTATCATTTTAGTGTGAGAATTCTGTAAGTTTATGTAACAAAAAAACTATTTTATAACACCAAAAGTAAACAATTGCTTAATTTTCAAGGCAAGTTTTTAACGTCACTCACTGATGTTAGCATAATCATTTCCATATTTTATATACCTAATAATATAACTTTTATGAATTAGAAGCTAAATTAAGCCTAAAAGTTGAATGTGTCTTATAATTTTTTTTTTTTTTTAAATAATGAAAAGGGAGTGATGGGACAGAGCAGTTCATGGAGGGATGGGACATGTAAGAAAAAGAAGAAGAATGAAGATTCTGATACTCCATAAACAGAGAATATCAAGAGGAAAATGTATGAATAAATGGAAGAGAAAATGCACGAAACAAATTCAAAATCATGGAAAATAATTGGTGTGGCACTCACACGAGTGTTGTCTACCCTTTTAACTTTTAAAAACACTTTATTTACCATATGTGTATGAGGAATTAATTTTCATTCTTGAGCAGTTTTCCTGGATATGGTAAAATATAGAAAAGAAATTACATTCATCAATTACAGTTAGGATTTCTTGGTAATATTTGTTCTTGAGATATACTGATAACACACGCAGACTAGCCACTAAAAACCGTATTAATGTTCAGGGAACCACAAAACATGTAAATGTAACAAAAACTTAATTTTGAATATTTGAACTAAAAACAATACTTTCTCTGCTAGAAGTACAAAAAAAAAAAAAATAAAAAATAACTAATCGTGCATTTGAAAATTTTATTTAAGTGGTACATTATATTCTAATGTTGGATAAAATAGATGTTATTAATAATTAATTAACCTTACATATATAGTGACCCACTGTTTTTGTCATTTTTCATAGTATGCCTGCATATTATGTACTTATTTTAACTTTATAAACCTGTTTCATCCCTCCCTCATATAAGGGAGGGATGGGACATTTTTATGACTATGTTAATTGGCTTATGAAATTAATATTTTAATAATTACCATCAAATTTATATTTTTAAAAGATGTTAAAGTGATTCAATTTGGCTTTACATTTAAAAAAATAACTAAAAACTTACTTTTAATATTGAATTGTATTGCCACGACACTTTATAACATTAAATACACGTTGTTCCATAGAATTAATTAAGCATTGAATTACAGAAGGGGATATTTCATACCACGCTTTGTCAACTGCAGTTTTTCAGTCATTTATGCATGTATACTGCTTTCCATTTTCATATATTTTACGAGATAAGATCTCCCAGTACTTTTTGAAATTCTGGAAGTTGATGCAATTGCACACACAGATAAATTATCAACTGAACCCTTTTTTAATAACATTCTATCATCACGTAACGTTGTTTTCTTTGGTTTCCGACTCGCTTTCGAATATTCCATGTTACACCTGATCTCCTGACTCTATAAATACTGCTCAAGGATCTCTTTATTCTTCTTAATATTTGTACAGGATTTTGTCCTTACGCTTTTAATTGTAAAATCTTAATAATTTCATCTTTAGAAATGTCTTTAGAACGTGGCATTTTTTATCAGAATACGCAGGAAACGTCTTTTCCGAATCACAAACAAAACAATACATTGAACTCATTAAATTATTATGCTAAATACAGGGTGTTTATAAAGTCCTGGACCCATTTTGATGTTTAATAACTCATAAAATAATAAAGATAGATTAAAATTAGGGCTGTGCCGATTAGTCGGTTCGGTTAATCGATCAATGCTTTGACCCGATCAATTTTTTTAATCGAGTTAATCGGATCGATTAATTCGATTAAAAATTTTCAAAATCCGATTAAAATTTTCAAACTACGAATTAAAGTAAAAATATTGTTCTGCCTACAAAATATTTTTTTCACATATTTTGCTGACAAACATTCTAAGAAACATCCATCAAATAATGAAAAAGCAAAAAAATAAATAAATAAATAAAATAATAATAATAATAATAAAATAAATAAATAAATAAAAAATAAAACATATCAAAAGAAGTTGTTGCACTTTTGTTGATGGAGAAAGCGGGGAGGACAGTTATTAAACAAAATGCCGCTTCATATGCATGCTAGAGCAACACCACCTGTCTGTAGCCTTCTACAGAAAGTGTTAGCTAGGTTAATAGTATTCTCAGAAACAAGAAGCTTTCAAAAAATAGAAATGCTAAAGATTTAAAAAAAATAATAATAATAATAATAAGAGGAAGGGATTGAGATTTTCACTATCCCTCTGATGGGGGAAATGTCAACAGAGTTTTCCTCATAGGAGATCTACCTATTGCAATGGTTCTCATGACACGACTTCTCGAAAATTTCTTCATATCTTCACTAGAGATGTAAAAAACCCGGGAATTTTGCTTCAGGGGAATGAACATGGGAATTTTGGGGTTTAAACCAGGAAGTTTGGGAACTTTGATGGGAAGAAACTAATATTTAATGTTTAAATTTTATTTCACTTCTTTTAAGTGCTTAGAAAATTTATTTCATTATCATTTCATTATCTTTGCTTAAATAAAAGTGATATCGAAAATTATGTGACTATTTTACAAAAAATTGTAAAAATTTAAACATTTACGTTATTGGCAATAATAAATTATGAAATTTTGTCTGCCTACTTAAATAACTTTAAAACCTTTTTTTTTTTTTTTTTTTTTTTTTTTTTTTTATAAATACCGTAATAAAATATGTTATAAAAATAAAACACTTAAATTAAATTAGGGTAAGAATACTTTAAAATTTATGAAATTTTAAAGCATCTGCACATTTAAATAACTTTAGAACTTCTTTTTTTTTTTTTTTTTTTTTAATGAATACCATAATAAAATATGTTATAAAAAAAATACAACGAAATTAAATTATGGTAAGAATATTTTAAAATTTATAAAATTTTGTTATAATTCATCGAACGAAATTTCTTTGGTTATTAAAAATGTCACCAATAATTTTTTATTGCATCATATCAGTACATAAAATATTCAATAGCTAATAATTAATAATTTGGCTGTTATTTATTTCTTTATTTATTTTTTGCATATTAATATTGTTGAATTTTTAATTGAAATAATATTTTCCAGTGTAATATTATTGATCGTTTTAGTGAATGCAGATTAATTTTGTAGCGCCTTCGTTTTATTTTTGAAATAAAATATTTAAGATATACAACTGAAACATCATGAGCTCCGATTGCAATAAAAAAGAAGTGTTATATTGAATTCGGTGTATATACAGTCAGAACTAAAATATAAATATACGGCAATAACAGAAAATAAGTCTGTTAATTAATAAAATTTGAAACTAGTACTTTTTAAATTTGTAGACGTTAAAAGCACTATTTAAAAATTGAAACATCATTAAAAACATCTAAATGTGAGATAACATTTTGGAATGCCTTAGAACATCTCCACGGATTAAGACTATCTATAGGAGGAAAAACAAGATAGGGCAGCCAGCGCGGAAACCAGCGCTTTCTCTTCCACATTAATTCAGCCGAGTGGAGGAAAACGATCCGATCACCGCCTGGTGTAGTATCTTTGAAACTTATCGGAAGAAAGAGAAAGCCCGCCCCTTCGGCTTCTGTCATCATCCGATTTCCGAGAACGACCAATGAACCACTACAAATTTAAACAAACGCGCTGATTGGTAGATTGTCAAGATCTCTTCGCCCTCTATCTGTAAGATGAAAATTACTACTTTTCCGTAGCATTCGTAATACATCCTAAACTCTTAATCCGTGAACATCTCTAATCACAGAAAATAAATAAATAAATAAATTCACAACTTTTGAAAACTTTCAAAATTCCCTTGTTTTAGGGTAACCAGACATCCTCATTTTCTGAGGACAGTCCTAATTTTTTAAGTGTTGTCCTCAGTTGCTTTCAAAAGTTCTCATATCTTCATCTGTCCTCATTTTTGGACGTTTGTTCTCATTTGTCCTCATTTTTCAGTAATTTCCTTTTTTACTTAAAATTTCAACATTAGCGATGCTGCTAACCTTATTAGTTTTCAATACTGATTCTACAATTCAACACAGCATAAAAAAATCACGATTCCTTTATTCATTTCATTCATTTTTAAATCATTTCCATTACTAAGCAATACACAGAAAATATTTTTCCATTGGTAGATTTTACTCTTTGCAATGGAAAAACATTTTTTAGTAACACTGAAAACTAACTAAGTCAGAGATAGGAGCTACAGTCGGCTGCAAAATTATTCGAGCACTAGCCAATAATTCCTATGTTTAAAAAGTACACTTAAGACTGTTTTGCTAAGTAAATCCTTGACGAATCATGTACTTAGACTGATTAAGAACATGACTCGACAAGGATTTATTTAACAAAGCTGTATTAAGTGTACTTTTTTTTTGGCAAGGATTATTGCTAGTGCTCGAATAATTTTGCAGCCGACTGTATGAACGCAGATTACTTTCGTCTGCAAAAGTACCCGAGAGTTGACAATAACTCCGATATCAAAAAAGTACACTTAAAACTGTTTTGTTAAATAAATCCTTGTCGAATCATGATCTTAGAATGACTAAGAACATGGCTCGACGAGGAAGGATTTATTTAACAAAGCAGTATTAAGTGCACTTTTTTTAGACAGGGAAAATTGCTAGTGCTCGGATACTTTTGCTGCCGAAAGTACCTTGTTGACATCTCACGATTTTTTGCTCTCGTGAGTAAATAGTGCAACTCGAAGGTCAACATAATAGCTAGTTTGCAGAACATTAATGCTTTATGCCGTCAGACTAGAGATCAATTTCTATTCCTAGCCTAGCCTGTTTTTGACCTTGTTCAGATTGCCTTTTCCTTTAAAAATGTTAGTTATTGGATAATTTCCATATGAAGTAGTTATGATTTTGCTTACACTAAAACCTTGGTCTATGTAACACCGACAATTGTATTAAAACAGTTTATAAAAGTATTAATAGAAGTAGATATAAAATAGTTTGGTACTTTCGTATCAACTGCCATGCCCTGATTACCCAATAGGCACGAGAAGCATGTGCTTCCCCTAGAATATTTTGAAAAGGCCCGAAATTAAGCAAAAAATGGGCCCCAAATTGTAAACTTGTGGTCTAAAAGCATTGTCTGATTATAAAATGTCACAGTACACCTGACTGCACAACTATCATTTCTAGATTATATAGGAAATATGCTAATGAAGCTTTTATACATTCATTTATAATGGAATAATTTCATATATTGTGGTGAATATAGGCTTTCACCAGTTTATATTTTGGTACAAAAATTAAGTGAATTTACTTGTCTACATTTTAAACGAATTTACTTGTCCTCAATTCCAGGTAATTACAAAATTTAATGAAAAATTTATAAATTTTTCGAGATGTTTGTATGAGTTTTTAGACCAAGCAATCAGTGGGGTCCACAAATGGATTTGTGCTTCCCCTCAGTTGTAAGGTTAATCGGGCCCTGTCAACTGCATATCAGAAATTAATACTTTTGTATAAACAGCATGACCATTATGTTATACCAAGAGAAATATAATGT
This sequence comes from Salticus scenicus, assembly GCA_963930645.1. Taxonomy (NCBI): domain Eukaryota; kingdom Metazoa; phylum Arthropoda; class Arachnida; order Araneae; family Salticidae; genus Salticus; species Salticus scenicus. Next base: position 396,723,828 of record OZ005648.1, read on the forward strand.
GTACAAGTTTATGATTACGTTTATTGAAAATTTAATAATGCTTATATAAATAATGTTTATCATATAAGTTCGTAAGTGGTATAAATTTATTGTAAAGACGATTAAGGGCTGCAAGTGGGGTTAATATAAGTTAATTTAATGCCATATTTTATGAAATTTTGTGTCCTCAGAAATGTCCTCATTTTAGAAGAAAACTGTCCTCATTTTTCTCATGGAAATGAGATTTCTCATCGCATAATTTGTTCTCATTTTGCATAAAAAAATCTGGTCACCGTACTTGTTTCGGAAACTTTCAAAATTCCCTTCCCAAAAAACCAGGTTTATTCCCTGGTTTAAACCCGGGTTTTTTCCCCACTCACATCGCTAATCTTCACCGATCATGACCCCCTAGAACCCAAAACCACCCTCCTTTCAAAAGTTTATATATATATATATAGTATATATATCACGGATATCCGTGATATGTGTATAACGCTTTTTCCCATGTTAAGTTGTGAACACGATAACTGGAGTAATTTTTATTTAAATTTAACGAGCTCGGGATATGTGTTCAGAACAGTAAAAATCTTGGTCCAGTTCGTAGATGGGGCATCCAGTTCAAGGGGGTGGAAATTTTCATTTGCCCATAATTTCTTTAATATTGAAAATAGAAAAATACTTCCAATCAGGCGAATTACAGCCTTACCCTAAAGAACAACTTTTGTATTTAAACTTTTTCGATAACTTCAATTGCTTAAAAGTTACAAGTTAAAAAGTGATTTTTCGTCAATTGTGATGAAGCCGACTTTTTCTATCCGCGATTGTAATGAAATGCTCGCCCTCTGGTGGGCTAAGGTTCAATTACAATAAACATGGTTTAATTGGAATTCCATACAGCCGCCATTGCTTGCCGATATTTAGTTTCACATATATTTATTGAATAAAAATGAATAAATACGGTAAAAAAGATAACACATACTGTTGTGTGCTACAATCTAACTCCAAAGGATCAGGAAATCCAGAATTGAGCTTCCATTTATTTCCAAATGACAAATTTAAAATTTCAGTTGCTTCGGCTAATGGAAGTAAAGAATGAATCCGATGATTTGAAACTAATATTTGTTCAACTTCAGTTAAAAATCTACTTCCGATCGAACTTTGAATAAACTGAAGTATTTTTTCCAAAAGCAATCAATTTTCCATAATGTAATGGCGGAGAAATTATAGTACGAATATTAAGTAGAATAACATAAAGAACACTAATGGAACACACGTGGCAATGTTTACTAACAACTGCAGTGTTGAGAAAGCGCCATCTATCGATCATTACAATCGCGGATAGCTTTAATTGCTTAAATTTATAATCTGATGCTTACGTCACGTGCAAACGATGATAAAAAAGATCACTGAAAATATAAAAAACACGGTAACAGCTTTAATTAATCATTTAAAAATATAAAATTAAAATAATACATTAGTCTTGGTAAAAATATTCTTTGTGGTGAATAGTTTAGAACGCCGGTTTACGCAAGAATTTAAAATTTACGAATGAAATTGAGAGTAATACGTTAGAGCTTCCTTTGATTTTTTATCTTGTGGAAACAATATATTGGTCTATGAAGATATATGAGGGTTTTGCGTGGGAAGAAAATATAATGACGTCAAAGCTGCCATTTTTCATCGCCAAGCTCGCCAAATTTTGTTATCAAATAACGAATTTCGTCGTCAACTATCAAATTTTGCCGGTTGCCGCCGAATCACAAATTTCATTGCTAAGTCACAAGTTTTGTCACCAAATTGTATATCTTTATGGCTTCTATTTGTTGAATGATTATGAACTCGGATGTTAAAAAAATGAATCATTTACTGACCAATAAATCTAGTCTAAAATTTTAAGTAGAATGAATAGTAGTAGTTGATAATTAAATTTCTTAAAAACAGAACAGCGACGTAAATAATGCAATGTGTGGGAACAAAGCCATTGACTAAGTTTGTGTTAATGTATATGTAATATTTCTTTACTTTTGTAACAATACATATTACTTTCGTACAGTACATATTACGATAATATACATCTGTCATGTATATTTTCGTATTACGTTTTTGATCGCCAAATACAAAAAACGCCTAGGACGACAGAGACTTGAAATTTAAAATTAAAATTCTGTCAATTTGACAGCAAAATAACTCAATCCAACGTGTGCATACGATTACTAATACATATCTATACCCGAATATGGGGATTGAAATTGAGAAATAATTTTCCTCGATTTTTAATAATTTTTTACAAAAAATCCAATGGGCGATTAACATAGGAAACGGGATCGCTCCGATTTGACACTAAGATGTCCGACCTCCATCAGTGTCTAGTTCAAGCACGGAGTAGAAAGAATAGGAGGGGAAAGTCCAATGGTGCCCAGCCTTTGAAAGTGGAAGACGATATTTTTGTAAATATTGAGGGCGCTGTAGTCAACTTTCTCCCGGTTTTCCTTGACAGGAATTTTCGGTTTTCGACTGCTTTTGCTGCAAAATAAACTATTATTATTGCTAAAAGATATTTTAATCGACACAATTTTATTGTTTTCTCTTTCAACTTTTTTTTCTTTCTTGCTGATATGTTACGATCTTTTCTTTTCGTTTATTTATCAAACTCCAAGTCCCTTTTTTAATATTTTGCCAAATAGTATATAAATAGTATATAAAAATTTCCATAAAAATTCAAAATAAAGTTTTTTTTTTTTTTTTTTTTTTTTTTTCTTGTTGTGTTGGTTTTAAGCATCTGCAACTTTCTTTCATTTTAATTCTTCCTGTATTTGGATTATTATTATTTTAATTCTTGCTTTTGACTTAAAGATTTTTTTTCAAACTCTAATATATATATTATATTAATAAATGCTCATACAGTATCGGAATTTTTCGTAATGTGTGAAACTGGATAATAAATCAATAAATATTTTTCAAAATTGTTTAGATTTTCTTTCTTTCATCAAAAATATGTTATCTTAAAGTAGATTAAAATGATTTTTTAATTTATGTCTTTTCTTGTAACATTGAAAGCCATGACAATGAAAGAAATAATAATAATAAAACTTGCGACATTTATTTTAAGATCATTTATATCTTTCTCTCACTTATTTTCTTCATAGAATTTGCTAATGATTTTAAGCTCAATGATAAGTTATTATTATTCAAAAGTGCAGATCACTTGGAAATGCATTAAAAAAAAGAAAGAAAGAAAAGGATGGGTATCTTTCAAAAGAGCTCGTCAATACCTGCAAAACGAATGGTTGAACCATCGATCTGCTATAATTTAAAATAAAGTTATCGATTTTTTTTTTTCATTTTTACCAAAAAAATTTTTTTTTTTTTTTTTTTTTTTTTTTTTAATTGTAATATTGACAATAAAATTGACTTTTTTTTTTTTTTGGATATTTAGTGTTATACTACTTCTATAGTATGGAAATCGTCTGCATTATCATGGAAGTCATGGAAGATAATTTTTTTTTTAAATAATAATTTTAATAAATTATTTTGACTGAGTGAATTTGTATAGGAAAATATAGAATAAAGTCATGTGGTGGCCACAACATACTAGTTTTAAGATAGTTTAGAAAATTAAGTGGTAAAATTGGATATTGGCAGATATCCTGGTATATATATGTGGTGGAACACAAAATCGGCGATAATGCAAAATCGCAGATTTAAAGAAATAGTCCTGTCGTACCAAAAAGCATTTTCCTGTAATTTATTAAACAAAAATAAATTTAATTATATCTATATATAATTTTTAAAAATTTCGTTCAGTAACGTACATTATCAGGATTTTTTCGTTACTATAATCGCAATTTAAAAAAATGGTATTATACACACCTTTTGGAACACGAGAAATGTCGGGTTCGAACCCAAGTCGCATTAGTCATTTCAATCGTTTGGAATTTTTAATTGTTTTCACCAAATCTTACATGGATATAGGCTAGGCGTTCTTGGTTTCTTAGAAAGATCTCGACAGAGTATATTCTCCCCACGCCTTGCTCCTTCGTCTAGGCAATCTGGCGTAACCAGCACACCACTCCTCTATATATTTTAAAAATCTTAATAGAATTAATACACAGATACAAAGTATTTAATATTTGAAACAATAATTAAATCAATTAAATTACGTAGATTGAATTAGACCTGAAGAAATCCACTTTCAACACTCGCCACATGGCGACTTAAAAATTGATAAAATCGCCATTCCCCTCTTCCCAACTTTCATAAGCATGAATTTCCTTAATCGATTATGTGGTTGAGAGGTTCAGCTCTCAAAGCTGGAAAACAGGAAGTGCCGCGTTCATCGCAGGTTGCGCTCATTAGCCAAGCCGTTCAAATTTTTCTATGGTTTTCCCCGAAAGTAGCGTAAATACACATTAATACACCTTAAAAAGATCCCCACAGAAGGCTTCCCTAGTAACTATAGAAAAATACGAATGGTTTCGTCGACTAACGTAACCTGTATTCAAACCCGGCACTTCCCTGTCTACCAGCTCTGAGCGCAGAACCGCTCGGCCACTGTTAATAAGATGGTGGTGTGAAGGTTAAGGCCAATAGACTGGACGAGGTTCTTAGGCCTGGGTGGTGTGCCCTATGAGGGGTGTCTTTTTGAGGGTACTAGCCCGTATTTATTCAAGTTTGGGCAAAAACCACGGGAAACTCCGAGCAGCTAAATTGATGATTGCGACCTGGTATCAAGTCTGCGCTTCACATCTACCAGTTTTGGACGCAGAGACATTCGGCCACTGCTTAATAAGATGGTTGTGTTACTGTGTGAAGGTTAAGGCCAATTGACTACACGAGGACCCTGGGTCTTGGTGGTGTGCCCTCTGTGGTGGTCTTTTTAAGGTGGTGCCGGTCTGTATTTACGTGTGTTTCGGCGAAAATCACGGAAAACTCTGAGCAGCTAGGTTGACGAGCGCAACCTGGTATCGAACCAGGCACTTCCCGTCTATCAGCTTTGAACGCCAAACTGTTCGTCCACTGTTTAATAAGGTGGTGGTGGGGGTGGTGATGTGAAAGTTAAGACTGATTGACTACCCGAGGATCCTAGGGCTGGGTAGTCTGCCCGCCGTTTTGGTCATTCTTTGGAGTCAAAGCCCATATTTACTCGAGTTTTGGGGGAAAAAACACCGAAAACTCTAAGCGACTAGGTCACCGAGCGCGACCTGGCAACGAACCCAGCACTTCTCGTCTACCAGATTTTAATCGTAGAACCTCTCGGCCGATGACGGGGTTTTTAATAAAGATAATTAACGTTTTTAATAAAGATAACTAACTTACCGAGACATATGTAAATTAAAATAGTTTTAAAAATTTTTAACATTAAAAAAACTATTGATAATTCAGTCAGATATTTACAAATAGCACATTCGTTAAAGATGAATGAGTTTTAAAATAAAAATAATACATAGTTTAAAAAAATCATATTAACCTATATAGTAAAAAGAGGTGATGATGAATTTCCCTGTAATTTGTTGAAATGAAAATAAATTTAAATATATCTCCACACAATTTCTAAAATTCCTCAAATAACAGAAATTATCATAAAATTTTTACTTATATTTACGTTTAAAAAAACTAGTCTGTTTTGGCCACCATACGACTTTCTTCTATATTTTCTTATACAAATTCACTCAGTAAAAATAATTTATTAAAATTATTATTTAAAAAAATTATCTTCCATGATAATGCAGACGATGGTCAATGGAAATTCGTTAAGGATTGATATGGTTTTAAATAATAATAATAAATAATAATAATGTATGGTTTAATGTTTCAAATCTCTAAAACGAAAAAAAAAAAAAAAAAAAAGAGAGAGTTGGGGGGGATTCTTAAAAAAAATAATAATAAATATAAATTTATCTGCTTCATTTTTTTTTTTTAATTTACGTCAATCATGCACATTATCATTTTTTCTCTAACATAATTTCAATTATACATATGTAAATATACATATACATTATTCTACACGTTTTAGGATAGGCGTGAGGTGCCAAATTAGAATCCAATACATCCTCGTCGGCTTAGCCGTTCGGAGTTTATCGCTTGAATACCAGGGCATTTTAGAAAGACATAACCAGATTTATCGTGCAGACAGTCGGCCTTAATTCCTACATCACACATAAATTTTTAATAAAGTGTTGGTGTTTGAATTAAAGCCAAATATCTACACTTGGGACTTGCTCCTAACAGGAGATGCCCATCGTGTGTGTGTGTGGGGGGGGGGGGGTCCGAAGAGTTTTCTAACCCATATTCATGTAATTTTCGGAGAAAAAACACAAAAAATACGAATGACTTCGACAATCGTAACCTGCATTCAAACCTCGCACTTCCCATCTATCAGATTTGAGTGCAGAACCTCTCGGCCACAGTTAATAAAGTGGTGATGATGCTGGTGTGAAGGTTTAGGCTGACTAACTATACGAGGGTCCTAGACCTGGGTGGTGTGCCCTCCGCAGGGTCTTTCTGAGGAGTCCTAGCCCGTATTTACGCGAGTTTCGGCGAATATCACGGAAAACTCTGATCAATTAAATCGACTAGCGCGACCTGGTATCAAGCCCGGCACTTCCCGTCTACCAGTTTTGCATGCAAAACCTTTCGGCCACTGTTTAATAAGGTGGTGGTCCTGCTGGTGTGAAGATTAAAGCCGATTGACTGCACGAGGGTCCAAGTCCTGGGTGATGTGCCCACCATGTTGATCTTGATTAGGGTCATAGCTCGTATTTACGCGAGTTTAAGAGAAAACCGCGGAGAACTTCGAGCAGCTAGGTCGACGAGCGAAACCGGCACTTTTCATCTAATATCGCAGAATCACTTGGCCGCTGGCGAGGTTTTTAATAATTAGATATATGTAAATTAAAATACTTTTTTGATTTTTTAACATTAAAAAACCTTGATAACTCAGTCCGATATTTACACACAAACACACATTCGTTAAAAATGGATGTGTTTTAAAATAGAAAATAACATATGGTTTTAAAAAATCATAATATTGAATATATACAGTAAAAGGAGGGAAGGAAGAGAGAAATGAATTTCCCTGTGATTTTTTAAAACGAAAATAAATGTAAATATATCTCCATACAATTTCTAAAATACCTCAAGTCACAGAAACTATCATAATTTTTTTTTAATTTATATTTAAATACATATATATTATATTACCTTAAAAAAATTAATAAGTTCGTTAACTTTCTGTATTATAAATAAATCAAAATAATTCTTATTAAATTTAAAAGTTTGAAAAATAAATGGAAAAAGTACAACAGATTTTATTTAATTATTTATTAATAATTTTCTTTTCTTTCTTTCTTTATCAATAATTTTCTTTTCTTTCTTACTTTATTAATAATTTTCGTCTATTTATTTATTTTTTCTTTATTTCCTTAATTTTTAATATTCCTTATTATATTAATGACATTTTTTACTTTGTATCACAGATTATTTGTACAGTACTGAAAAATTTTAAGTGTCTTTTATTCTGATTTTAATCAATACGATCTCGTATTTTGTATAACCTCTTACAAAGTAATGAAAAGTCCCACCGTTATAAAAAAAAATATATGTTATTAGGAAGACCTTATATAGCATTATTTCTGTTTACTTGATTTTGTTAAAGTTAAAACTTTCCATAAAAAAATTAAATTAAATGACGTTTTTTTCCATTGAAAATCATTACGGGAGCTTTTGGAAAGGGAGGTCCTCGACTGTGGCGCCATCTGTTGTGGTAAGATAAAAAAAAGCCAGATTTGGAAGCCTCTTTCGCATCCTCTTCTATTTTAATCCGTGAGTTCAAGCATGGCGTACTTGATCTATAAGGCGTGTTCATTTCGCGAAAAAAGGGGGAAAAAAGTAAAGCCGTTTTCTCCTGAGGTCTGCCCCAATTTCCCCTGATTCAGCTGGCTTTTGTTTACGTTTCTATGCGATCGCGACGGTCGATTACTTCTCAATCGTATATGTTTATTACGTAAATATCTTCCGAAAGATACTATAAATATTAATTAACAAATATTTCACATCTCCTTACGTTATTGAAATACTTTATGTATTATATTGTTCTAAGATAGAAAAAGAAAATGTTAAAGAAATAATGAAAATGTTTTTGAAGCTTAATATGATGTTTAAACAATGGCTTTACTAAAACTATGCTCTTTGTGGGTTAATTTAAAAATTGCTAGATTTTATCTAATTTCAGTTATTGTCATGGATAATGAAACGTGAAATGTTATAAATTGTTTCTCACTGCTTTTACATGTATTAAAAGAAAATAATTATTAAAAAAAAACAATTTTTTTGCTATAAAATTAAAAAAAAAAAAAAAAAAAAAAAACATGAAAATCTGACATTGACAGATTTTAATTTAGTGCCAGAGGCCTACTGCTAAACTTGTTAATATCGACAAATTCTTCTTCAGTTAATTCGTGACGATCTAAATTCCATGATAAAGTTTTCATTAAATCAAACCAATGTGTTTCAGCTGCATATATTGTAACAAATAACGTTGGAAGTCCAAACTGTCTTATAGCCGCAAAACAACGTTTTTTCTCTTTTTCCCAATGAGGGGGAGGTGTGCCTTGGGGGGGACTCATGTCAAAGGTGTGCCTTGGGGGGGGACTCATGTCAAAGTTGTACCTTGGGGGGTGATTGGGTTTTACGTCGCACTAATGCTGCGCAGATGGGCAATTGGCGACCGTGTACCTTGGGGGGACTCATGTCAAAGTTGGGCCTGGGGGGGGGGACTCACGTCAAAGTTGGGCCTTGGGGGGACTCATGTCAAAGTTGTACCTTGGGGGGACTCATGTCAAAGTTGGGCCTGGGGGGGACTCATGTCAAAGTTGTGCCTTGGGGGGACTTCATTCAATAAATCCCCATTCAATAAACCGACTGAAATAGGCCCTTAGCACTATTAAGAGTGTATTATAAAAATTCGACAACGCTGTACCGACTGAAATAGGGGTACCTTGGGGGGGACTCATGTCAAAGTTGGGCCTTGGGGGGACTTCATTCAATAAATCCCCATTCAATAAACCGACTGAAATAGGCCCTTGGCACTATTAAGAGTGTATTATAAAAATTCGACAACGCTGTACCGACTGAAATAGGGGTACCTTGGGGGAGACTCATGTCAAAGTTGGGCCTTGGGGGGACTTCATTCAATAAATCCCCATTCAATAAACCGACTGAAATAGGCCCTTAGCACTAATTAAGAGTGTATTATAAAAATTCGACAACGCTGTACCGACTAAAATAGGGGTACCTTGGGGGGGACTCATGTCAAAGTTGGGCCTTGGGGGAACTTCATTCAATAAATCCCCATTCAATAAACCGACTGAAATAGGTCCTTAGCACTAATTAAGAGTGACGTATAAAAATTCGACAACTATACCGACTGAAATAGGCCTCTAGCAGTAATAAATTATAAATACGTAATGTTTTCTTTTTATACGTGATATATTTAAACCAATTTTGATTCAAGCACCTGTTCTCATTGAAAACTATAACAAAATACGGGCAGGCTTTGAATTTGGTGCAGGCTCGCGAGCGCCCTCTACAAATAAAATTGGCTTCACTTTTCCAAGGCAAACGACCACGCCTTATAGATCACGTACGCCATGGTTCAAGGCACCAGTATTGTACGCTAGCGCCATCTATTAACATTAGAAAGTAACATCACGAAATATTAGCAAGTGAGCGTAAGTTTCGTCTCTTTTGTGTCTGTTGTTATGTACACATTCTATGCGCGATTCGATTTTGTGAAAAGCAAAAAAGTGTAAACAATATAATTCTTTTGGCTTAAATTTTAATTTTATGACCGAGTACGCTGATAAATTATCGTTTCATAAAGAAATTTTGTACGAAATTTTCTTATTGTCACTATTTTCAATAAATAACGCTACTTTTTCTCTTGCTAGCAATTTGAAATAGATTTTGACCATATTTAAATTATTTTTGCATATTTTTTCGTTTTCAGTTTTCACAATGGTTACGGAAGCTGGTAAAGAATTGCTGAAAAATAGTTTAATTAATGCTAAATTTCATAACAGAGTAAGTTTATTCATTAAACTGCCAAAAATAATTGTTTTGTCATAAAAATGCATTTTGAATGCCTGAAACCTTTGTGCATGCATTGAGTTTCAATAATGTGTTTTATTCTATTTAACATATAAAATATTTTTATTATTAGATTTTGGAAGAAAATGAAATGTGGAAACGCTGGGATAAAGAACAAAATTTAACAATGATGGTTTCTGACGATGTGATATTAAGTAGAATAAATAAATCCAAGAAGCATCATCAATGTTCTAAGCATCGTAATAAAAGCAAATCATCCAGTAGAGAACGTGAACCTGTATTGAGGGAAAGTTACGCTGCTGGATCATCAAAAAAAGATGTTGACAGGTATCTCTTTTTTTAATTTTAACTTTGAACATAAAAATTTGAATTTCAAAAAGTCTTATTTGATTTAAAGTCAGACTAGAACTAGTTACGCCTCTGAAGAAAGAACATTTTGAAAAGATGCAGCTTTAGTGTAAAACTCCTTAAGTGATATTTTAGTTTTGTTTTGTTGTTGCCATCTTTTCAATGATATTTTTCTTGGTAGGCATAATTTCTTGTTTAAAAATTATACTACTTTGCTTGTTTATAAATATAAGAAATGTCTGTGTGTGTGTGTGTACAGCTATACATTTAGTTAGGGGTGCACAACTTTTTTGGCTGGAGGGCCAGTCTCGCTGTTGAGTCGGACAGGAAGGGCCATAAATGAGATAATATAAAAAGAATTATTTGCTGTATATATATACAGGAGCATACTATCATTGTCAGGTGCCTGCATTGCATCATATGTTACTTATTTTTAACCAATCATTTAATAAAATATTTTTAATCAGTGAGTCAAGTAAATCTCTATGCATAATAATAATAAAGCTATTAAACAGTGATTGAATCGTAATCAAATGAATTAAATAAATGTATCATATAAAATACTAAATGGATGAATAAAGTAAACAAATAAAAAGTATAGGGAAAAAAAAAACTTTACATAGGGAGTCTCAAAAACACCTAGCACAAATGTAAAGGCAGATGGATGGTACCAAAATAAACAGTTTTAGTGTAAATATGTGGGTATGAAAATACTGCTATGGCACTGGCGAGATCTGTAAGTGAAAATTTATCTATAATTGTAGATGTCATTTTGCACATGAATTTCAAACAAAATGTATTGGGTTACCCACCTGTCATGGCGTAACATAAAATACATGGTCTGCGAAAAGTTCAGTGAGTTTGATGAGAATTTCATTGCTAAACTATTTTGATGGCAACCAAGGGAATAGTCAGTGGGGGCTCAGGTATTTCAGAATCAAATTAATTTTCCTTTTTAACCTTTTAAACAAATTTGGAAATCAGTCTCGGCCTCCTACATACATGCCCCCTGCTGATAACGTCTATGGTTATGCACCTGTTAGCAACCAGCTAAAATATGATAGTAACCAGCAGCAACTGTATAGGGTGATATTTTTGACTGGCTACCAGAAATTTTTGCTGGCGACCAGTTTTTTTTCCCCTAAATTCCTGCTCATAACAGAATTTTGATTGGTGTTTAAGAATAGAATCTCATTTATCTTGTGTCTAGATCTTTCTCTTTACCAGTGTTAGAAATAAGAATTTTGAAACTGGGTGTCAAAATGACGCCTGGATTAAATTTTTTGGGCGTCAAAATGAAAAATCTAGGTGCCATCTATAATTAAATATGTATATTAAAAAAAATAATAATAATAAAGCATCAATTTGTAAATAATATATGCAAGATTATATAAAACATAAATATGTAATGAATGTAATTACATTGACAATATTAAACGTACATATTTAAAATAGCAAATTTATTCTTCGTCCAGAAGATACATCATTCCACCACAATTTAATAGCATTTTCTGGGCAGAAATCTTCCAATTTAGGGCTGTTTAATTTAATCATTAACAAATCGTCAACTACTTTCATAAAGATACGATTTCTTAAATCAGTTTTTATTAGGTTCAATTGACTTGAAATAGACTTGTTTACAGTCTGATGGGATTGGGAAAATTATTAGGTATGATGAGGAAAAAATCCAGGCGTCAAATATGGCACCTATGATTGAAATTCTAGTCGCAAAATGCGACTGACGACCGCTTATTTCTAGCCCTGCTCTTTACTCATGGGTTTAATTTTGAACTGTTTTTCTTGTAGATGGGATCATAGTGGTTTTAGAGAACTCTATCCTGATGAAGAAGATAGTGAATCAAGTAAAAGTCCTGTTCTTAGAAATGGTGAAAAAAAGTAAGCATTGTTAAATAATGGTTTTGCATTTGACTTTAATTTTTACAAGTTAACCTGACTTATTGGCCTTTGAACTGTAGATCAAAGAATGAGAAAGTTCAATCAGTTTAAAACAATCGCAAGTCTGTCACACATTTATAAGTATTATATAAACAAAAATATATCTAATGAAACTATCTTCATTTTTTAAAATCTCGGTTACAAACTATAATATTTTTATCTTATGTTTTATTATGAATGGCATTATTTATTTTTCTATTTTTCATTTCTTCAGGAGCATTAATTGCTTTACCTTATAAGAAAATTAGGAATCATATTAAAATTATTAAATCAGATTTAAGCTTTTTACTATGATTCAGTTCCCCTGTTTGTTTTTTATTCTATTTTGTATGATGAAATCTCATTTGCATATTGTAATCTGAGTCCTGCTTTTGTGAAATGTCAAAAAAATATGTAATTTTGTGAATCTAAATTAAGTGCAAATATCAAATTCTTCCAAACTTTGGCTATGGTCCTCTTTTGTGAAATTGTGAAAAAATTTAATTTTGCAAAACTAGAATTACAATTAAAATAAGGTTTTGTTTTAGATAATGAAGGTTCACTTTTATAATAGAGTCATTCCATTTTAAATCAACAAATGGGGTGTGCAACACCATTTTTGATCTTGATGACAATTTGCACATGCTTTCCCCATACCTTTTAGACCACAAAAATATTTTTTTTTTATTTAAAAAAAATTTACCCTTCGATATGTAGGCTATTTTTGTCGTTGCCAACAGCGAAAATTGGATATTTTGATGCTTTGCGTTATGAACTATAACTTTTTTTCTATAAAAGCTATCAAGCTCAACTATAGCTCATTGGAAAGCTAAAAAAAAGATCTTTTTCCATATGGTATCAATAAATTTGAGATTTAAAAACAAAGGTTATTTTTTCAAGGTCAAAGTTTGTGATGCAAAATTAATTTTTTGCCACTTTTGAAAATTAAAAAACCTATGAAGGGCTTGGAATAACAAGCCCTCTTTTTTTTCTTATATACATATATATGGTTGCTTATTGTATTAAAAAGTTTGGCTTGTTATTCAGCCCCCTTCACAAGATACGACCCCCCAAAGTTGCAAATTTTCTAAAAAATCCAATTTTCAATGCTAAAAAAATGCATGTGGGGGGCAAGGTAGATTTTTTTTTACTTGTGTGATTTTAAGTACTTCTTACCATCTTTCAAACAAAAAAAAAAGTTACTTTGTTATTCAAAGGCGTTTGGCAGCTATAAGGGTCTAAATTTTCAAATAATTATACTGAAACAATGCAATTATTTTCATACTTCTTAATCTTAGGTGTTAGTGAAAAGTTATTTTTTACTTAATTGTTAGTTTTAAATGGTGAAAACAACTAAAAAGACTAAGAAGAGTTGTCAAAGAACACATTTAAACTTTGATAAGCTAATTTAAGGTTTCTAACATCTTGGTATATAGAATTTAACTTACCTCTCAAAACATGCAAAACTTTTTTGTTCAGTGGTTTATTGTCTCATAGAGAAGAGTTGACAAATGTTCACTCATCACAGGTGTGATATTATGACCTCTTCGTTGTGCTGACCATAGTTCTGACGCAGTCAGGATTTTCAAAATATCTTGAAACCGAACCCAAGTTTGGTTATCATGACTTGATTTTTTAAACGATGTTCCAGGTCCTTTAGGATGAAAAAAGTGGATCCTGTATTCTTCTTCGACATCAAATACCTTTATTTCCACCACTTCTCCTAGCCACCAGTCACCATCATATACGCAACAAACATAATCGGACAACTTTGGTCGGGTTGTTGGTGTGGATAATCTAAGGTTGATAGGTTCATCTTTGATGACATGAAAGGTTGTAAAATCTAAAGAAAATGATGTACGTCTGGCATGAATGATATTTCTGTTGAGTGGAATGTAGCTGTGGAAAGACCGAGTTTGGGGTAATGATAGTGCTGTTTTATATCTTTCCTCAAGAACTTTTCCTACTGCATTAACATCATCACAGGAAACATAGAAAAACGTTACACTATTAATATGTTCAGTGCAGTATTCAAAGACATCTAATGGATTCAAGATTTGATTACTGACCGGTCGTTGCAAACTAGCCTTTCGCACTAGCCTCTTCACTGTTCCTCCAATCCCATCGCAAGGGCCTTTCCCGTGCGATGTAGCAAAAAAATGCCACTCTGCTTTTATCCCAAAGTCTTGTTCATGATGGCTCAAGTTAATGAAGTTTTTCCTGTTTTTGTACTGTGCGGCAGATCCATCTGAAAAATAGAATAATTTTGAAATTAAAGCATGATCTGCCTTCAGTTTTTTAACAAGGATCATTTGAAAGGCGTAGAATGTAGTTGTGTTGTGGTCAAGGCAGTCGCTTACAAAGCAAAAACTTTGAGTTTGAATTTCTCCATCTTTTTCCCAGTAGACAATAAAAGGATGAAGCGTACATTGCACACCTGACCAGTGATAGGTCTGCACCTCGTCTTGAACAACACAAGAGAAATTCTCTGAAAAATCTCCAAGTATCAAAAATTCCCCCTTATCCAGATCTTCTTTCTTTGATTTTAGAAACGCTGCTTGTTTACTGGCAATGAAATGGTGGCTCTTTAGATGCTCAAGTTTTTCACAACACTTAACCAAGAATTCTTGTAAAGGTAGCACACATGATGTCAGTTCACATCTGTCTGTGGACATCCACTGCTTATATGAAACTTGCAAATCCTCAAATTCATCATTTTCCAAGTCAATTTGGGTGCTGTTACTTGGAGAAATCAGTGATAAAATGGCATCCACACCTGGACATGCAGTACATTCCGAAAACATACAATTCTCATTTTCAGTATTACAGACCATAATCTGCAGCAGATCTTTGTAGCTATGATCACTTTTAATCGCTGATAGCATAAGTTTTACATTTTGATGGTACAAACAAACGCACACTGAATGTGTACCAGATGCTCCAGCTAACACACAAAATTTTGGTCTAAGATCGGCAAATTTAGATAACCCTACTTTCAAATCAGGATAATTTTCTTTAAAATGTATGTAAAGTTCCTTCAAGTCACATAAAATGAGCCTTTTTTGAAGGTTTGACAACTAAGTTATAAAGCAGTTCCATGTGACATCATTGGCAGGCAGATCATTTGTCTTACCCTATATTATTGGTCAAATTGTAGCCAATAATATTCAAGCAGCCTTGTCATTGGCACAGTTCCTACCACAGGTAGGTACTGTTTGCCTAAAGGGAACTGTTCTATACATGTGGGAGCAAGGCTGGACAAGTTGAAATCTGTCTATTCTTGCTTTTAACTGGCAAATAGATTACTATAAATGAGGAAAAGTAGGAATATGATATATTCTTATTTGTGAGGTCAATCTAAGTCCATCAAATAAAAAAAAAAAAAATAATAAATGACATGTTTCCAAAAAAAAGTACATGAAAAAATTGGATGGTTTTAGTGTGATTATTTGAAAATTCAGACCCTTATAGCTGCCAAACGCCTTTGAATAACAAAGTAATTTTTTTTTTGTTTGAAAGATGGTATGAAGTACTTAAAATCACACAAGTAAAAAAAAATTTACCTTGCCCCCCACATGCATTTTTTTAGCATTGAAAATTGGATTTTTTAGAAAATTTGCAACTTCGGGGGGTCGTATCTTGTGAAGGGGGCAGAGTAACAAGCCAAACTTTTTAATACAATAAGCAACCTTATATATGTATATAAGAAAAAAAAGAGGGCTTGTTATTCCAAGCCCTTCATAGGTTTTTTAATTTTCAAAAGTGGCAAAAAATTAATTTTGCATTGCAAACTTTGACCTTGAAAAAATAACCTTTGTTTTTAAATCTCAAATTTATTGATACCATATGGAAAAAGATCTTTTTTTTTAGCTTTCCAATGAGCTATAGTAGAGTTTGATAGCTTTGATAGGGAAAAAGTTATAGTTCATAAAGCAAAGCATCAAAATATCTATTTTTTGCTGTTGGCAACGACAAAAATAGCCTTCATATCAAAGGGTAATTTTTTTTTAAATAAAAAAAATATATTTTTGTGGTCAAAAAGGTATGGGGAAGCACATGCAAATTGTCATCAAAATCAAAAATTGTCATGCAACAACTTTTTTGAAAATTTGTTGATTTAAAATTGAATTACCCAATACTAAACTTGCACATATACATAGAAATTTTGTATAAATTAGAAATTGAATATCAGCGATACAGTAAATAGTAAATATATACACTGTTTAATATCTATATATAAATATGCAAACATGAAATTTATTGTATGTTTTTAACATATTAATTATAAGCAGGGTTGGCAAGTTTCTTCCAAGGCGGAAAAAACCGGCCGGAAGAAGTAGGTTTCTTCCAAGTGGAAGAAATGGAAGAAACTGTTTTTCTTAAAAATTTATCCTATAAATTGCAGATTTGTAAGATACAATGGATGCATTTGTCTTATAAACAACTTTAAGTAACTTTAATTATACCTATAAAAATTTAATTACATATTTAATTAATAATATGAGATTTTTACCGAAGTGATCTTCGGTATCTGATAATCACGTTCCAAAATACTCAAAATCCAGTAAAAAAATCAATTTCAATTTAAAAAGCGTAAAGTTTTATTATTTATTATTTAGACAATTTTATTTCTTTAACTGGTAATAAATAATAGTTTGTATCACTTGCTTATACTTTCTGCTAAAACAGCTCTTAACAAACATTCAGTTAATTAAAAGAGTCAGTATTCAATAATTACTGTATTACAAAATGTCATCAAAAACTTAATTTTCCTAATACAGTACAGTGAAAAAGAAATTTGCATCTCATATTTCAAATAAATTCACATTTCTCACATTTTTACTTTTTTTTAATCAAATTTTTAGCTTAATCCTTGCTTTGAAACTGAACTTGGGAGGGGGGGAGGTAACATTCTTGTATTTATCATCCTGCAATTCATACAGACTAGTGCTTAAAACAAATCACTATTACATCAATGTTTAACAAAATTAATCAGTGATGAATAATATTAGCTCCGAACTTTCAAAAATATTTAGTTTCATAATTTTTAAATATGTTTGTTTACATTTTATAGGTACCTATTATTTGAATATGCTTAAATTATTTATCATATATGAATGTGATCGATTAGTTTTATTAATATTGAAGAAATACTTTATTCTAAAATTTATTAGAAATTGCCTTTCCATTCTGATGTCTATTCTCATGAATTAATAATAACTGACTCTGTATCTGCAAAAGAAAACTGTAAACAAAGGCATTGATCTCTTATCTACAAATTCCTATAATCCGCACAACCTCTAGACAAAATTTTTGAGAGTTAGAGGGAGTTAAAAACTGTAAAACAAAAGAAATGTTTTTTAGAGTAGTTCAATACTGCACTTTATTTTTCAACTTAAAATAGATAAATACAAACTATGCTTTTTTTTTAAATCCTAAGAGAACTTGCAGGAGAGTTTAAAAGTAGGTATATTACTTATTGATACAGTTTACCAGCTTCGAGTTTATACAAAAAATTGTATCCTTTTAAAAAAAAAAGTGCAAATATTATGGTTAATTCCGTAATTATTATCACTTGTACTGTCTGAATGTATACTGATATGAGATAGTATATATACAAAAAGTTCTAAAAATATCAGCATTGAAAAGTAAAAACCCATCACCTATATATATTTAGTGTTTGTTATAAAATAACTTATTTTTCTAACAATATTTTTAATATTAATTGGATTATAGTTTAGATTTGACATTATATTTATGCTTTGAGTTTATATAGTTCATAAATTTTAATTTCGAACATCTGTTTTGTCTTCTGGTTAGTTTCTTCCATTTCTTCCAGTTTCTTCCGTTTTTTTCCAGTTTCTTCCACTGTCCTGGAAGAAACCCAACCCTGATTATAAGAGTAGGGTATTACAAGTGATATCATTAAATATATGGATAATATGAGTTAAAAAATATTGTTCGTCTTTAAATAAAATTTTTATGGGATTTTTTGGTAGCAAATCTTGCAAGAGCCATAAAAATTTAATTTGAAGATACTAAACTACATAAAAAAACAACTGCTTTAATTAGAGAAGCTATTGAGATCATCGAAAGAGAAAAAGAAATTTGTAATGATTTTCCCTCCTTTACAGTACATAATCTTTGATTGGAACTATTGAAAAATAAATAAATATAGTTTATAAAGATTTTTTGAAAAGTAAATACATTGATGTTCTTTGAAAAACACGTTAATACAACATTTTGATTAATGTAAAAAACAAAACTTCAGGCTTTTAAAATTTTATTATGAATTAATTTTATGTTCATTCTAAATATGCGGTGATACTTTTATATATTACTACGACATTTATTTGTAACTATGCTTAATATTGTATATGTTAAACATATTAATGTTTTTGGAGAAACATTATTATAAGATTTTGATTAATATATAATTACAAGATAAAAAGATCTTATATACCATGTTTTTAAATTTTCTGTTCAATCATATAAACGCTACCGAAGGCAGCGGAAACCCGGAGCAATTGGATAAATTTTTAAAAAAAATCATTGCTCTCGTGTTTTGAGCTATTATAAAAGTTTCAAATGTCTAGCTAGTTGGGAAGTTAGTGAAAAATCGATTGCAAGCTTTGTACTGGTAACGCTGCCGAAGGCAGCAGGAACCCGAAACATTTGGTTACAAATATTTAAAAAATGCATTTTCACCGTATTCTGAACTATTCTGAAAGTTTCAAATGTTTAGCTAGTCAGGAAGTTTGTTAAATAAATTTTCGTTCGAATCATATAAACGCTGCCGAAGGCAGCAGGGACCTGAATCAGTTGACTAAAAGTATAAAAAAAATGTATTGTCACTGTATTCTGAGCTATCATGAAGTTCTCAAATGTCTAGCTAGTCGAGAAGTTAGTGAAAAATCGATTACAAGCTTTGTACTGGTAATGCTGCCGAAGGCAGCAGGATCCTGTAGTAGTTGTTTAAAAATATTTTAAAAATGCATTTTCACCGTGTTCTGAACTATTCTGAAAGTTTCCAATGTCTAGCTAGTCGGGAAGTTAGTTAAATAAATTTTCTGTTGAATCATATAAACGCTGCCGAAGGCAGTGGGGACCTAAAACAGTTGACTAAAAGTGTTAAAAAAATGTATTGTGACCGTGTTTTGAGCTATCCTGAAAGTTTCAAATGTCTAGCTAGTCGGAAAGTTAGGAAAAAATCGATTGCAATCCCTGTACTGATAACGCTGCCGAAGGCAGCGGGAACCCGAAACAGTTGGCTAAAGGTATTAAAAATATGCATTTTAACCTTATTCTGAACTATTCTGAAAGTTTCAAATGTCTAGCTAGTCGGGAAGTTCGTTAAATAAATTTTCTGCCGAATCATATAAACGCTGCCGAAGGCACCGGAACTTGAAGCAGTTGACTAAAATTATTAGAAAAATGTATTGTCACCGTGTTGTGAGCTGTCCTGAAAATTTCAAATATCTAGCTAGTCGGGAAGTTAGTTAAAAATCGATTGCAAGATTTGTCCCTGACAAACACACAAACACACAAGAATCGAAGTTAATAAAAACATGGTAAAATCCTGTACATTCTTTAACAGTTTAACTCGGTAGAGGGCACAGTAACTAACGATATGTTTCTATGAATCTTTTAATAAACATGATCATAACAGAAAAATTGAAACCGAGAATGAACTTTTTTAGAATTGAAAGACATTAGCAATATTACGACTTTTAACTTATGGATATTAGATATGTGTTTATATTAAACAACATGCAAATTATATGGAACTTTTACAGATTATGTTTTGGAACAGGTATGAAGTATGTTTGACTAAACCAATTATTCTATTGTAAAAGTATTGGATTAACACAGATCATTATAATATATTTATACTCAGTTATGATGAAAAAATATATACTTTAATAAAGACTCTACAGAAAATTATAACTAATCTACGATATAATTTAGAAAGACAAATACTGTATATTTCCGTATATAAGCCGAGAGTACGTTTTTCCCTGCATAAATTTGCCCAAAATTGTAAACCTGTGTATAAGCCGAATTGAAAAAATACTCTTTTAAAGTTTGGGTATATTGCCAAAACAGCAAAAATATTGCCAATCTATACAACTTTCAGGATAATCTGTCCAATGAATGCGCGAAATGCGTGCTTATCCAATAGAATTCCTTACCTTGCTTATCTATGATGTAAAATGATTGCAGTGTGTTTACCAACGGCGATAGTTTTAACTCTGGCAACCCTATCAGAAGGGAGGCTAGCACAGAGATGCACTCGCACACGCAAGTCCCCGCAGCTGAAAACGATGGTTGCCGTAATACCGGGAGGCCTAACCCTAACGTCAATGATGCAGTCGCTGGATGTTTACATAAAAAAGCCATTTAAAGACCGATTGCATAGATTTTTTTAATGACATATCTAAATTATTTTGTATATTTCTACTTTTCAGTATTTTTATCAGTGCCTCAAGGCAATCTTCAACAAAAAATAAAAATAAAAATAAATGAATATTTGCCACTTCTTTTGAAGTGTAAACCTAGAAACATTTTAAACAGAGATGATTTAATTGTATAAATTAAAAATACGATCGGGAGTCCTGTTTTTTCAAGTTTCTCTTATACTATTTCTGATTCAGGCAGAGAAGTTACTCCATTCGTGCAATCTGCTGATGACAGTTACCGGCAGGTCAAAAAAAAAGAAAAAGAAATGTAAACACACGTGACTACATCGAGCACTTCGTGAAATAAATTTAAAATTACTAATTTAAGAGTTTTATATGTGATAATTATTTAAAAATAAGGTTTAATATCACTATTTTACTTTATATATAGTTTTTAAGCTTAAAATATATGTATTCAATCATTGTTTCAAATGTATGTTTTTTCCTAAAAATGTGTACGGCTAAAAATAAGCCGACCCCCGACTTCAGCTTCCAAAAATTCTCGGCTTATACACGGAAATATACTGTACATTAATTGTGATGGATTATAAATTAAAAGACTATGAATATTCATGTTTTTTGAACTTATGTAAATATATAATTTAAAGTGAAATCTCTTTTAAAGGAACTAATTAATAAACTCGGATGAAGACTGCACAATATAGAGAATTGAAACTTAGTATAAAATGTAACTACAGGAAATACTCTAACATATGTGTATATGAATGATTTAATAAGTTATTATACTTGGTAAAGAGTTTTATACAATAACGTTGTTGAGGTGTTTTATGTGGTTATATAAAAAATGATACATTAAGTAAATTAATTATAATTTAAAATGTACAATGTGATTAAACTATAATTGTAATTTGTATAGATATAAAATCCCTGTGTTCTCAATTACAGTTTTTTTTTTTTTATTATTATTTAATTCTAAGAGGCAACAGCCATTAGAGTAGTGAATTGAAATTTTATACTATTGAACATATATACACAAAGAAAAATAATTTGATTTATAAAAGTTCTGTTTTTAACACTTTTCAAGAAAGTTGAAAAGTGTTTATTTGACTTTAATTTGTCTATCTGTCCATGCTATAACTCCTATAAATATTCATGGAATTTCCTGAAATTGATATGTATGTTATTCAAGGCCATTATGGGGTGTTCCATATTGAAAATGGTATAAATACCACTGGTTTACCTACAGGGACACCCAAACTAATTTCGTAATATTGCATTCTATGACAGTTATTTCTATAAATAATATTTTAATACTTCTGTTTTCTACAAATTATAATGAAATTGGCATTTATCATTAATATGCACAAGAAAATGCTTCCTAGAGAATATAGTAGCATTAAGATTTACAGGCCTACATAAAAATACTCAATTACATTAAGGGCTGGAATTGTAAATTGCTAGAATTACATTTTCATATGCATTAATCGTTTTCACACTTTCTAATGATGTTTAAGAGTGGTTATGATTTGAATTCTTCTATCTCTGTCTTTCTGTCTGACTGCCCTTGCCTGCCTATCTATACGTATGTCTGCCAGTAACGTCAATAAATATTTTCAGAATGTCTTCAAAATGATATATGTTATCTATGATGTTGTTTCCTTTTCAAAATGATATAGCACAATTGGTTTGCGTACAGGGATATCTAAAATTATGTCAATACGCAATGCGTTTTATAAAATGCATTTTTATCACATATTTAAGGAACTTCACAACAAATCATAATGAAATTGCCATGTTTTTGTTCATATGTTTTCTATGGAATATGATATGTTTAGTGTTAAGATTTACAGGGACACAATAAAATATTCAAATACATTAAGGGCTAAAACTGGAAATTTAATGTTAGAGTGCCTGTGTTTGATTCCCGACTCTGGCATTTTTCACATAATTGGTATAAAAAATTAATCTTTTACAGTACAAAGCTGAAAATCCGGAATCGTTGGGACCACAGCAATTCCGGATTTTTGGTTATGCCTAAAAAATATAATGTTTCAGGTTAAGTACTTGGATAATATGCAAATTCAAGTAAAAAATAATATATTACGATTTTTAAACATATTCTGTAATATTCTTTTTATCAACTATAATAATAAATAAATAAAAATAAATAAGATTATAAATTAAATTTGAAAAACAAGATTTAATGAAATATTTGCATACAGAAATTAGTATAAGTTACAATAAAAGAAAATAAATTAAATAAAGAAAACATTTCTGTGATTTTTTTTTTTTTTTTTTTTTTTTTTTTTAGTATTATTTTAGGTTTTTTCAATTAAAAGTTTGGGCGGAATTGAAATAGAATATAGAATTTAGCTCTCAATTAGATAAATGTTTAAAAATTGTTACTATTATTATAATTTTCTTTCCCCTCCTCTTCCAAACTTTGTAAATGCGGGTTTTGAAGATTAATAAGAAATAAAATACATTTCCAGTTCATTTTTTAGATATATTTATACTTAAAAAAAAACTATTGATGATGATGATGATGATTAACACGGCCGAAATTGTCCGGATTTTGGGCTTCATACTGTACTCCAATTTATCTAAGTGAATGTTCACGGTTGATGAATTAATAAGCAAATTTTCTAAGTTGAAATTCTGTGGTCTGTTGGTGTTGTGCCATGCTTAATATTCTCACCTGTTATATCTGCATTTGCAGACATGGTGACTTTGCCAACAGATATTATGTGGGAATTGCCGAGTTGGTTATCAGCCAGGGTGGCTGAGTGGTAGAGCATTTGTACATTTAACAGAGTGCCCGGATTCGATTCTCATGCCATTTTTTTACATAGTTGGTATAAAAAATCAACCTTACACTCCAATTTATCTAAATGAATATTCATGGTTGATGAATTAATAAACAAAATTTCTAATAAATTTTATACTCTACTTGTTAAGACCTTATTTATATTTAAAAAAAAAAAAAGGTAATTGAAAAATGTTTTTAAATTTAAATTTTATTTAAATTTTTATTCTTTTATAAAAGCATGTATTAATATAATATCAATATTTTATATTTTGAAGGTGGGATCATGATGGCTTCCTTGAACTTTATCCTGAAGAAGCACATAAAGAAAGGCATTCAAGATCGAAGTCTAAAGAAGAATCAAAAAAGTATATTTTTAGTTCAATTATTTGTTTCTAAGTATTATTTTCTTTATTTTGTGTTAAATAATTATACAATAACATTATTATTATTTTGGTGTTTATGCAATTTGTATGTAATAATCTTTTTTGAAGAAAAGTCTGTCCAAGACTTTATGTAACCACCAAATTTTCAAAGAAGCAAGCCTATTCTAGAGTTTAATTATTTATTAACATATAAGAATGCTGGGGTAAAAAAAATGTTGGTATAAGCAGGCTCTGTTTAGTTTCCCATCCCATTATATATTTTAGATAATGAGAAAATACTTATGATTCTTATAAATTTCTACTATAAGACATACTGCATTTACTTTAAGGATATATATATATATATGTATAAACCATTCAGTATGGTCGCAGAATGATATGCCCCATTCACTAAGCTGCCCTAACTCTTCTTTGACACATTTACCTTATCCTAATTTGTTGTTTAATTTTATTAGGATTAGTTTCGTATTTCAATTTTCCTGCAACTCCTTAGTATTTCTTATTCAATAAGCCCTATTTTGCAAGTTTATGTGAAAGATTGTTGTATTCTGCCATGTTTAAAAGAATGTGCAAACTTCAAATGACTTGCGAAAATTCAGTATAGAATACACACAGTTAATGATATTCGTGCCAGTATCATAAATGATATTTTAAAATTTCTCCAACATTTTTAAGATAATAAGAATCATCATACACATTTATGCAAATTTATTCTTCCATGTTGAGAAAATCGTAAATTTTGAATAAATTTTCATAGTAGAATGCTCATAGTTAATGATGTTTATGCCAGCATCATAAACGGTATTTTTAAATTGATCCAATATCTTTATAGTGAAAATAATTCTTATAATACAAATTTTTGCAAGAATTTCCTTCTTTTTCAATGTTAAAACAATTGTAAATTTCCAATAATTTATAGAGTTTTATAGGGTTCTTGACAGTGTCATAAATGATATTTCAAAACTAGTTCAACCTATCTGTGATCATTTGTTCTTGAGATATATTGAGTATGCAGTCTAAACAGCTTACAGATTAATACCATACTGATTTTTGGATTTCTTGCACCTTGAAATATGTATCATCCGTTTCAAAAATATGCACTTACAGCATATTTTTGTAAGTGCATATTTTTGAAAAGGATGATACATTTAAGGTATAATTTTATATGTAACCGATTTTTAAAGTTATACAAAGTAAACAAAAGATATTTGCAATAAAAAAATATTGAATATTATATCTAAACAGTGGCGGCTTGTGCCAACTCACCCAAGTGGGGCCCGGTCCATTGCACAACATGTGAAATATATTCATAATTCAAACATAAAAAGAATAAGTATTTAATGGGGAAAATATCCCCCTTTTTTTTTTCTTTTAATATTAAGTATGTTCTATTTCATAGTAAATATTATAAAATTTTACAATGCTACAATATCAAAATTTTTAGACTGAAATTTTCCTACATGCATTTTTTTTTTTTTTTTTTTTTATAACTTTCATTCATAATAACTCTAAATCTTTTGTGTATAAACAAAAACATTATACATTTAATATACATGTTTCTTGTATGTTTTTAAAAGCACAGCCAAAATATAAGAAATTAAATTAAAATTAGAAATTTCATAAACATTAAATATGTATTATGTACATATTTTTAAAATGCTGAATTTTTTTAATTAAATTGTTTGTGATTTTATTTTTTTTATATTCTAGCTTATTTAAAAACAATGATGTACACTGTAAAAAATATGTCCTATTTGCTGCCAGAAATTTTCTATAATTACAAAAAATATGTTCTTACAACCTATTTTTTTCTAAAATTATGCATATTTTCTCAAATTACAGATAATTTTTGGCAGCAAATAGGACATATTTTTACAGTGTAGGACAAATGCATATAAAATTTAAAATCTTTAGGTGATTTTATAATGTATGTTTAAATTAAAAATTAAGCCTGTACAGAAAATTCAGTTTAAAATTTTATATTCCTTCAACAATAACAATACAAAATTTTATAACTGTCGCAATAAAAAAAAATCTGGATTGACTCCACTCGACTTTCCGAACATTGAGTAATTAACAGTTTTGTAGATAAAGTAAAGAAAGAGGAGTTGTTAAAAAACAAAAGAGATAAAACCATAATAAAGTGTTTGAGTATTTTTCTCCATATAATACACAATGTTTTATTTAACGCTACTGAACTTTGAGCCCATAGATCATAATGATAAAGAATTTTCGTTGTGTCCCTGTAAAAAACCTATAAATGCTAGATTCACCAAAATGCTTATAGTTAGTGCAACAGTGATTTATAATATTCATATAAATTTTCAGCTCAATTGAATGAGGCGTTTAGATGCTATCGCACTTTTAACTAGTATGTTGTGACCACCACATGACTTTCTTCTATATTTTCCTATACAAATTCACTCAGTAAAAATAATTTATTAAAATTATTATTTAAAAAAATTATCTTCCATGATAATGCAGATGATTTCCATATTAGAGAAGTAGTATAACACTAAATATCCAAAAAAAGTCAATTTTATTGTCAATATTACATTAAAAAAAAATCGATAACTTCATTTTAAATTATCGCAGATCTATGGTTCAACCATTTGTTTTAAAGGTACTGGCGAGCTCTTTTGAAAGATACCCATCAGGAAAATTTACTCCCCTCGAGGGGGGGGGAGGCGAGGCTCCTACACATACAAAAAAATTTTCCCAGTTGACTATCTCTATTATAAATAATTCTGGTAAATTTCATAATGATTATTAAAAAATAATTCTCTTTATGCACATTTATACAAAATTTTGTACTATACCACCATGTTAAAAATTTAGAAAAAGCGGGATGGCAACGTAAGACAATGTATGGTAATGTAAGACAATTTTTACCAAAAGTTGATAGGCACTAACTTATGTCAAGGTGCAACTACATACCAATTTGTATGAAATTCTGTGAAGTAGTTCCTGAGATACAGTTGCCACAAAAGTTTGTCACACCCACGCAGAGACTGACAGACAAACAGACAGACATTTTCTAAAAATGGTCAAATCGTGTTCTACAGCTTTCAAAACGTGTAAATCCATCAAAAACCCGAGGTCGAAAATTTTTACGAATCCAGTACTTTCTTCTATTGAATATAGAAGAAAGTGAAAATTTGGTCCCACAGGCCATAATGATAAAGAATTTTTCTTTGTGTCCCTGTAAAAAAACTGTAAAAACTGTAAGTGCTAAATTCACCAAAATCTATACATTTCGTGCAACTGTGACCTATAACATGAGTAAAAATTTTTTGTTCAGACTAAATAAGCGTTTAAACGCTATCGCACTTTTAAAAATTTGGTCGCATAGGCCATAATGATAAAGAATTTTTCTTTGTGCCCCATTAAAAAAACCATAAGTTCTAAATTCTCCAAAATCAAGTGCCAGATTCTCCAAACTCTACAGATTGAGCAACTGTGACCTATAATATGTGTATAAATTTTTTGCTCAATTGAAAAAGGCGTTTAGATGCTATCGCACTTTTCAGATTTTGGTCCCATAGACCATAATGATAAAGAATTTTTCTTTGTGTCCCTGTAAAATAACTATATGTGCTAGATTCACCAAAATCTATAGGGTTCGTACTATGGTGACTTACAATATACGCACCAACTTTCAGCTTATTCGAACAAAGCGTTTAGACGCTAGCGTGTTCACTCACAGACATACACACTGACATACACACATACATACATATACACACACACATACATATATCATCGTAAAAATAGTGAAAACGGACTCAGGGGACCTCGAAACGTATAGAAACATCAAAATCGGATTTTTGACATGATTACAATACTTTCCTCACTATAGTGTTAGGAAAGTAATTAATGTCTGACATTTTATTTCTTTGCTGTTTTTTGCATAATGTTGAGTTAAAAATACACAGATAAAGACACTTTAAAAATCCATCGCTATATTTGAAAAAAAAAAAAAAAAAAGGGTGTGTATTTATATATTTAAAAAGGATTGATTTATCCCTTAATAATAATAATAATTTAGAAATATATATTTTTTAAATAATCAATATTATTTTATGTAAATACGATTATTATTATTAAAAATACTTTAATCAAATATTATTTGACTGAAAAAATAATAATCATGAAAAATATTACACTAATATCGCATGATTTTTTTTTTCTATTATGTAGTAAAAAGATATACAAACTTAGGCAGACAAATCTATTCAAGTATTTAAATCTAATTATTAATTATACAAAAACAAAAATTCTGCTCACAGAGTTTTTTGTCGAGCACATCTTTCAATTACTTTCTCATTAAATTGTGGAAATAAAGTCTTTGTGCATTGTGAGAACCGCACGAGCATTTAATCTTTTCTGTCCCATAGAATTTCTCAAAGGCATTTTAATTCTTTTATAAATTGTCAACAAAATTCATTTATTTTACTGTTAATTTTTAAACAATCATAGATTTACTTGAAAAAAAAAAAAAAAAAAAAAAAACATTGAAAAAGTCTCCTCTTTTTCATTATCAGTAGAAAATAAATAAATAAAAAGTACTGTGAAAGGCACCAAATTCTTTCCATGAACAGTATGGTTAATATATTTTAAAGGAGACTTAGTTATTTTCCATTAAACTACTTTCCAGGGGCCAATTCGCTGGGTGCCCCTAACACTTTAAAAGTATGGGAATAGTAACATTGATAAAGCTCTACTTCGCCAAATGTGTTAACTAGCTGTTCCATGTGCAAAGCAGTAAATACTATACTAATTAATGCACGAGATAGGGCACAAATGCTAGTGCCCAAACGTATGAACCCCGAATAGGAAGTAGCTTTTAGCTACTCTGGCATCTAGAAAAGAAAAGCAGACAAAGGGACAAGCAAACTTGATGTCCGAGAAGAGAGAGGAAACTGGATGCACGCTTTTAACTTGATAAGAGTTAGAATAAATAAATAAATAAGTATTATTTGATTTTTAATAGAGAAAGAAATTCAAGTGGGGACAGGCCCCAGGTGCCCTTAATGACAGACCGCCACTGTATTCAAGTAACTTTATAACAAACCAAGGTTCGAAATTAGTGGTCGTTAGTCATATTTCACACCTAAAAAATTTAGTTTGACTACCGTAATTTTATACTCATTTGTAGTCATTTTTTACGCTTCACTTTTCATAAAAATTTCAGTTTGACGACCATAATTTTGCAGATAGTCATCATTTGATATGAATGCATTTTCTACTGATAAGACGGAAATTCACTTTTTCAGATCAGTCTCCCATTTTTTTTTTTCTGCTCTTTGAAAAATCACAAACATTGATACACTCACTTTATGAGTGCAAGAGGACAAGCAGTGAATTCTGCCTTTGCTTGCTTTTCTTTTTCCCATCTCTTCCTTCACTACGACTTTCGACTTCCCCTCCATATTTCCCTACCTGAAAAGTGGTCGAAAAAGACAGCCAGACTTTAAAAGAATAATTTCATTGATAAAATGTTTTCAAAGTAAATTAAAAGATTCCTTTGGTTTTCTTATCATTATTTGTTTTTCTTATTATAGTTAGTAGCTCTGCTTCAACAATTTGAATTATTTTAAAATTATGCCTAGGTAAAGCATTTTTGTAATCAATAATTAAAAAAAAAAGGCACCAATGACGCTCAGCTTTTATCTCCTAACCTATTATCTAACCTTGTAAACAGATAACACACACACACATACAAAAAAAAAAAAGGTATGAAAATTATAATAAAATACATTTTGTTTTTACAGACTTTGGTTTTACTGAGATCAACAACTTCACATTTATTTTCAGTTGAAGTAATTTTGAAATCTGATAATTGTTCTTAGCATATAGACATTTTCATTTAGGCTTATTTAGTTAAATTTCTGAGAGAAATAAGCATACATTGTGTTTGTTAAAGAAATTAGTAATATACAGGGTGGCCATAATTAAACTGCAAGTATTCAAGGGGTGCTGGAGAGAAAACTACTGGGAATATTCCAGTGAAATTTGGTATCTACACGTTTCAGAACATGCGCAAATCAAATATGAAACAAAAAAAAAATCGCTATTTTTCACCCGATAGGTGGCGCTGTACCGTATTTCAACGCTCACCGGTGGCATATACAACTTCCAAAACTGATAGACAGAGCATAATGACATTCTAAGAGGCATATAAACAATATAAAACATCACTTACAGTTTATAAAAATTTATGGATTATTTAATTTGTGATCTTAATTTACGTTAATTTTTGATTACATGATACTGTAAAAATTTAATTACTGAGGCGAATTGTATGGAATTTTGATGAACTGTAAGTGATGTTTTATATTGGTTATATGCCTCTTAGAATGCCATTATGCTCTGTCTATCGGTCTTGGAAGTTGTATATGCCACCGGTGAGCGTTGAAATACGGTACAGCGCCATCTATCGGGTGAAAATGGCAATTTTTTTTAATTTTCATATTTGATTTGTGCATGTTCTGAAACGTGTATATACGAAATTTCACTGGAATATTCCCAGTAGTTTTCTCTCCAGCACCCCTTGAACACTTGCAGTTTAATTATGGCCACCCTGTATGCTTTCATATTGTGATTGATATGTTCGAATGAATCTTTCAGAGTTTTTGTGACAGTAATTTTTTATTATTTATTTATTTACTAAGTTCAGCATTCTTTGAGTATAATAATTACCCTCATATGAGATTTATACAAAACATATGATTTCAATAATAAATAATCAAAGGTTGTTTACTCCAGACAAAAATTATTTATTAAAGACAGTCTATACTTTAAAATTACACTTACTTAATTGTTTTAAGTTGTATGTAACAGACAATACACAGATTAAAATATTGACCTTTAAAAAAGTTGTCCTTGCCACATTTCAGACAATCCTTTCTTGACTTGAAACAAAATGGCTGAAAAAGATTAAGTGTTGCCAGTTTTTGTGTACAAGTATATAACTGTAACATTGTTACCAGGTTTCAAAGCTCTATTAATTGATTTTGGTATATTTTTTGCTGAGGGATCAAGTATCCTCAGTCTCTCCTATGCAACTGAAAACAGGAGAAATCTTAACAACCGACTCATCTCTCAATCAACTGCATGGCGAAAAAAATCAACAGGATGCTAAAATCACAGAAACATCGACTATAAAGAATCAAAAAACAAGTCTTTCTCAAGAAGAAAATTTGGACAGCATTGATACTAATCAATTTGTAAAAGTTGGAAAATGTGTTGAAGTAGAATTTCCTGGGAAAAGATCAAAGAAAATATTTCATGACATCATTCTTTCACACAATAATGATGAGTATTTTGTAAAATTTGAGGGGGGAAAAAAGTGGTGGAAATAGAAGGTTCTGTTGGATTTTCCAGAGAAAGATATTTCTGATGTAGATGCATCGCAAATTCTAAATGTCCTTCCCAAACCAATGAGGGATCATAGATATATTATTTTTTTCCTTGAAAGAACACAAAATCAAGCTTCTGTCAAAAGGGAATGTGTATTTGTAATTTTATTTGCATGAAGTAAATTGTATTACAATTTAAAACAGTTTTAAAGCATGACTTATTTTACCCCCTATATGACCCTATTTTACCCCATCCCATGGGGTAATATAGGTCACAAACAGCATATTTTAAAATCAATTTTTCAGTGCAATTTTTTTTTTTTTTTTTTTTTTTTAAGATATTTTTCTTAAAATGGCATAAGGAATATTCATTTGCATATTTTGTGAAATTTAACAAATAGAATCAATACATTTTTTGTTGTCTAAGTTTATATGTAAAATATGTTTTTTGACGTATTTTACCCCACCTGATCCTACTTCTGCCTTTTAATATTATATATCTTTTGAATGACAAAGAGGTAATTTAAGTGTCAAAATCCTTCTGTTTTGTTTTACATCTTCAGCATTTTGAAAACTAAAATGGCCAGAACTTAAAAACCTTATGTTTGATCAGGGTCATGCTCCATCTGTATTTTTATAGCACAGCAAAAATATATTCTTTTATGAGTGACATCTGCTTTTGAACTCATAGTTTTTTCATTGCATGCTTAGAGGGTCAGCATGTCTCCTTATTAGTACTATTTCTTACTAAATAATCAGTTAATGATTGACATCCCAGGTCTCGTTGAAATTTTCTAAAGCTTAATTTATATGCATTTTCAAATTGCAAAGATGTGTACAAATCATTTGCTTCACATCTTCAAATCATCAAACATACTACTTGTTGATGCTAAGTTTGTTGAGATTGCTTGTTTTATAAAGTGCTTTACAGAAAAGCACTGCTAATAAGGAAAATTTAAGACCTGTATTTGAATAAAAACTTTTGTATAGGGATTTTATTTAGCTATTAAAAAAATGTTAATTCTTTTAATTCTTTCATATACAAAAGACTGCTTTCTTGTGGTAGATCAAGGGAGATTTTGTAGAAAAGCAAAATTTTGTTTTTCTATTTTCTGCTGTAAATATTTCTCACCCCTTACTAATATCAAGGTTTCATTTGAAGGTGGGCTCATAGTGGCTTTTTTGAACTTTATCCTGAAGAAGCATAAAAAGAAAAATTCAAGGTCTATGCCTAGAGAACTTTTAAAAAAGTAAATTTTAATCTTAAACATTCATGTACTGTTTTTACCATAATTTTAAATAAGATTAATTTTTAATGCACTTCTGCCACCGATTTTGCTCAAATTTTAAACACAAGACCATTGTCAATGACAAAACAATACGGAAATAAAGATTTCAACAAACAAGAAGCAAAATTATAACAAATAAATGAAGACCTTCATTTATTTGTTATAATACGGAAATATTTTCAGAGTTACAATCTTACCACGGACAGGTTCAAGAACTTAAACCTTTCTGCCTGTCCAAATCTTGTAATTACCTTTCAATCCCACTGGATTGAAGTTTTTAGTATATTTTGGTATGTACTAAAACTTAAAACTCTACTGTATAAAGTGTTTTTATTTTATGTAGTATTATTGACGTCATACTTCGTTAGTGCAGTGCTTTATTTTTTTATAAAATCATAAATATCATTTTTATTTCTTACCCATATTATAGCATGGTGTGTATATGTGCTTAAAAAGTCCTTTAAAAACTCGGTAAAATCCTTAAAAAATACTTCTTCTTCTTGTTTTTTTTTTTTTTTTTTTTTAAGAGAAAAAAATGACAATATTGATTTTTAAAACTGACTTACTTTAGGACCCAGTAGCAGAAACATCGCGACACGGCGACATAGTCGTGGACACAGAAAAATGGCTTGCGGATAGTTTTGGTCTGCACTGATAAAAAAAATTTGTTCGCAACTTTCGGATAACAATTCACTTATAAAAATTCTGTATCAAAACTAAAACTAACACTTTTATTATTTATAATTATTTATATTGTGTTGTGTCAAACATTGCTATAAAATATTTAATTGAATTAGATGAATTGAATGAATACAATTGTTTATACTATATTGTTCTGTAGTAAAATTGTATTTGTGTATTGTTGTACGAGATCACCACTGATGTTAACTCCCCCCACCCCCCCTCAGCATTCAAGCCTTTTGAGTGTAAGCCATTTTCACCCCTGTTTACACAAAATTTTTGCAGACAGATTATGAAATTTTAAAAGCCTGTCGCAGACAGCTACAAAACTTTCTGCCACTGGGCTTTAGGAATGATAATAAATCTGAAACACATAATTGTTTCACAACAAAGTCAGGAAAACATAAGAATTATCTACTTTTTATGCGTTACTAAAAAGATGTACTACATGAAAAAAAAAATTTGTGAAATTTTCATTAGTTGAAAGCAAATTATACATTAAAAATTTTTAAAGAAGAATAAGCTCTTATATTTATGTGAGGATTAATCATGAAATATGTGAAAATATATTGCATACCATCAAAAGATAAGGAAGGAAAAAAAAACAAAAATCTGAATAGGTGTTTTTCAATTTTTATTTCATGTTCATTTTATGTTATACTATTTCAAAAAATAAAAATCACTCTTAGAAATATTATTCATCAACCATGAATATTTACTTAAAAAAATTGGAGTGTAAGGTTGAATTTTTATACCTTGTGAAAAATGCCAGAGCTGGGAATTGAGGCTGGACACTCCACTTACCTTGTGCATACACTACCACTGAGCCACCCTGACTGATTACTAAATTCATCGTTTCTCACATAATATCTGTTGGCAAAGTTACTATGTCTGTAAATGTAGATTTAACAAGTGAGCATATTAAAATGCTCACTTGTTAAATCTGCATTTGCAGACATGGTGACTTTGCCAGTGGATATTGTATGAGAAATCCTGAGTTGGTAATCAGCCTGGGTGGTCAGCTCAGTGGTAGAACATCCTCATGGTAAGCAGAGTGCCCAGGTTTGATTCTGAGCTCTGACATTTTTCACATAATTCGTATAAAAATTCAACATTACACTCCAATTTCTCTAAATAAAATAAACATATCTGAATTTTTGCTTTAAGCTATTTAAATATTTTGAATGTGATTTACCATTTGTTTTATTTGTAATTAACATTTTAAGATACAGTAGAAGCTGCTGTATTTTAAAGCAGCTGTCAGCTCTGCTCGCTGACATTTAATAAACCAGAAATCTCATGTATCCCAAAAATATTGACAATGTTTTTTTATTTTTCCCTTCTTTAAATGGCAAAGAATTGATAAACTCTCTCTCTCTCTCCTTTCTTTTCTAAACACAACAGGCAGATGATCAGCCTCTTACAGCCAGTCACTCTCTCTTTGTTTACTTTTAGTGGTGCACATTCAATGTCCCAATACAATCTGCTATTTTGGAGAACTATTTCCATTCTGTAATTATCACAACTGTTCAACTTAGCTCTGAGTGCCTACTCCTATTAATGATACCATAGATTTCGACATCATAACAGCTGAGAAAAAAGGGGTGAAGAACTATTTTTTTTATCATTAGTATTTGATCAGCCATAACAAACCATTTATGGCATTTTATCAAACAAATTTACCTGTCTTAGATTTTTTACTTTCTTCTATATGTAATATAGAGAAAGTATTGGATTCGCGAAAATTTTCGACCTCCGTTTTTTGACGGATCTACACGTTTTGGGATGTCCTGAACACGAATTGATAGTTTTTAAAAAATGTCTGTCTGTGTGTCTGTCTGTGTGTCTGTCTGTCTGTCTGTCTGTCTGTATCATTTTTTTGTGGACGCTGTATCTCACGAACCAATGAATGAAATTTAACCAAACTTGGTATTTAGTTGCACCCTGACATGAACTGGTGCCCATTAGATTTGGGGATCAATAGCTCAATAGGTGGCGTTGTGATCGCATTTTATGCAAATTTTTAACATGGCAGCATAGGACAAAATTCCGTATAAATGAGCATAAAGAGAGTTAATTTAAACTTGTGATTGTAAAATTAATATGAATTATTGATAATAGTAGTAGTTAACTAGGAAAAAAAATTTGTGCATGGGGGGGGCATCGGTTCCCCCCCTGGGGGGTAAGTACCCCC
This sequence comes from Salticus scenicus, assembly GCA_963930645.1. Taxonomy (NCBI): domain Eukaryota; kingdom Metazoa; phylum Arthropoda; class Arachnida; order Araneae; family Salticidae; genus Salticus; species Salticus scenicus. Next base: position 396,759,334 of record OZ005648.1, read on the forward strand.
CCGGGAGGGTTAAATTTTGAAGATGGGTATCATTCGAAAGATCTCGTCAATACCTTTAAAACGAATGGTTGAACCATAAATCTGTGATAATTTAAAACAAAGTTATCGAATTTTTTTACTTTTAACAAAAAAAAAAACTTAGAAAAAAATCGTATTTTTTTTTTTTTTTTTTAACGAAATTTTACCAAACTTGGTATTTAGTTGGTCCCCGACATAAACTGGTGCTGATTATATTTGGGGATGAATAGCTCAACAGGAGGCGCTGTGATAGCATTTTATCTAAATTTTTAACATGGCAGAATAGGACAAAAATTCGTATAAATGTGCATAATAAGAGTTATTTTACACTTGTGATTGAAAAATTAATATGAATTATTGATAATAGTAGTACGTAACTAGGAAAAAAATTTTGTGCATGGGGGGGGCATCGCTTCCCTCCCTGGGGGGGAAGTACCCCCCCGTGGGGGGTAAATTTTGAAGATGGATATCATTCGAAAGATCTCGCCAATACCTTTAAAACGAATGGTTGAACTATAAATCTGTGATAATTTAAAACAAAGTTATCGATTTTTTTTACTTTTAACCAAAAAAAAAATTTTTTTTTTTTAATATTGTTACTGATTGAATATGTATAGGAAAATATAGAAGAAAGTCTTGTGGTGGCCACAACATACTAGTTTTCCATGGATTTGTTAAAACTTGTACAGCAATGCCTAACAAATTAGGATGTTTTAAAAGCAGAATCTGTAAAACGCTTATCTTGTTACACAGATTTGTGCTCTTAACATTTGTTCTGATCCTATCCTAAATTCCTCAACTCTGAAATCAAATATCTAAAAGTGGTTGCAGTTGACAGAGGTTACAACCCTTCTATTATTGACGAAGCTCTTTTTAAATTATAACATCCTGATACTTCATGTTTTTCTATGTCTATGTCCTCTTCCAGTATCAGTATTGTTTTGCCTGTTTTTCCTATATCTAATTTTTCTATAGCTAAAGTTCTCAAACAGTATGACTTTAAATAAATTTCTCACCTACACACAAATTAGCCATTTTTATGTTAAATAACCCTATTGATATACAAAACTTTTGGGGGGGTATTTATCGTATTCCATGTTAATGTGGACAGCCAAACAAAATGTAAATTCAAGTTTCATCTTAAAGAACATGTGGGTTACATTCAGAAACAAGAAATACACAAATCGGCCATTGCTAAGCATTGTTAGGAGAATAGCCATACTTTTAACTTTAATTCAGCTAAAATGATCTGTCGGTCTAAGCACGTACCATAAATTTTGGCATATAATCTGTAGGTAAGATGTGGCATTTCTCCACCAGAAATTTTTATTTAACAGAAAAATCCATATTTTTTTCAAAGAAACAGCTCATACAAATATAACTTTCTTTGTCAGGTAAAATTTCTGGTGCAAAACTAATTTACCTGATCTGCGGATTGTATGCTAAAAGTTATGGTACATGAACTCTATTTTCTAGAAGCTTTCCATATTTATAAAAATCACAAAAATGTCATTAGCTGTGATTTTTCTCTACCTCCTCTCTTTAATTGTTGGAAATATTACATAAAATCTGCATATTCTTGATTTTCGTTTACCATTAACATAGCTTTCTATATCTCTGTTTTCTATTGACTAACACCTCCAGTTTCTTAAATTCCTATTGGCTGCTATTCCGACTCTAGAATTTGCTTCCTTGTCTACATATAGGAGAAATAATGTCTTATCATTCTGCACTGATGACGGTGTGCCTAATGCTACCAAAACTGCAATTTCCTGATTTAATTTTTTTTTTTACATTTGTGTTTTCAATGTTATGTAAATACTGATTTTATATTTCTATTTAACTTCAAGTCTGGTTATGTATTCCGTATGTAAAAATAAAATGTGTTTCAACTTTGCAGCATTAAATAACGTTTCAAGATCATCTCATCTGATGGCTAACTGAATAATTTATTTTTATTTATTTATTTTTTCATGAATTAAAAAAATATTGTTTCTAAATTCTCCTTTTTTACTTTCCGAACATATATAAGTATTGTGATAATGAAAAAAATTTGACTTTGAGACTTTGGTGTGTATATACGTTTTGAGGTCTCCTGATAATGCTCTAGACTAGCAATTTTGAAATGGTAGACACTAGTGACTAGAGTCATAAAAAATGGTCGCCACTTTTGCCCTTTTGGTAGCCACCTTTAGATAAAAGTCTACTTCTGCAACACAGAAGGTAAGTAACTAATTCACTGTCAGTGATATTAACAAGTTGAAATGGAAATGAATATATAATACTCAACAAAAATATATAATATTTTAATAGAAATATTTTTTACTATGAAGATATGTAAAATGCTAGGATTGGCTGTGAACTTATGTAAAAATACCTCAATCATTTGAGACACTATAAAGAAGGTAGAATTCAACCACTATAAGGACAAACACATAAATTGCACTACATTTAACAAAGAAGTTAGACTGATTTTGCATTATTTACAATAACATTGTAAAATAAATACAATATTTTGGTGTTTAAAAGAGACTGGACTCTGCAGCTTTTGAGTTGCGACCCACATTAAAATAATGCTAAATTTATCTTATGTTATGTTGAATCGCTTGAAAGGTGGTAGGATGTATTTTATATTGCCTACTTTTTATTTCCAACTGCAAAATTCATTAAGGAAATTACTATTATTTCTTTTAATCTACTGAAAAAGTTCATTTATTTCTTTTCTTCTTACCTTATTTATAAATACTGGTGGCTTTTGATTTTAAATGACTGTAATTACCTTGCACATGAAAGGTTAAATGTGAACAAAACTTTAGTTTACAATATAGTGAAATTTCAAATACATTGAAACTTACTTTTACTCAGAAAAATGTGTAATAACTACAGTTTGCATATACGAACCTAGTCTTTTGTCTAACATTCCAGTCTTGATACACTTCATTACACCTGCACATGAACATTTCACAAATATGGCAGTTTCACAGTTACTTGCTTCATGCATCCAATCTTTTACGACCATACCATGTTCAAAGTTCATAAAAATCATGTTTTTTCCCCTGTATATTCACAACACAAGCAATTCATCTATACTAATGTATCAGGAACTTAGCTTTTTTTTCACTCTTACATTGCCCTCTAGCACCAGCATGGGTTCTAGAAGTCATGTGGTCATAATAAAGTTGCCATTCAGTATATAATGGAAATATGCTACATCAGTTAATCAAATAAAATTTGTTTGAATGTTAAAGCATAATCTTTTTTTTTTTTTTTTTTTATTAAATAGATGGAAGATTTTAAAATATATTTATTATTCTAGTCTAACAGATTTTGTCATCAAAATTCTAGTATTTTATTTCAATGTCTTGCCTTTACATGTATTTTCAGCTTTTTTGTGTTTTTGCTAATCTCATCACTGCTTTTATTATTATGTTGAACAGTTAAAAAGCATAATTCATGCTTTTAAAAAAATAATAATAATCATTTCTTTTTTGTGTTATATTAGACATAAAAAGAAGAAACGGAAACATCTTTCAGAAGCAGCGTCCAATTCAGATAGTGAAATTTGGGAAGAATTTAAAATGTACAAAAGAAAATCAAAACTTGAAAAAAAATCAAAAACTTATGATAGTCATATAAAAGAATGGAAGAAACGCTATGAAAAAGGAAAATGATCTGATATGTTTGTATTTTTAATGTACAGTTTTGAATTTTGTAAAGGAAATTTTTTTACATTTATCATCATCTCTGTATAGTTTGGTTTTTTTTATTGACTGTTTTATCAATAATCTCTGTTTTACTTTGCTCAGAATCATTTAATGATTTTTTTTTTTTTTTTTATAACTTTCATGCCCACAATCTGAAAAGTTTAGTATTAGAATATGATTAATTTTTTAAAATTCTTTTTTTCTAACAAAGAATTATGCCTTATTATTGTCTGCTATTAATGAACTGTGCATGTTAAAATTGAGGCTTTCATTTATTTAAAATTCATTTAATGAAAAAGATAATGTTATTAGTGAAGTACAATATTGCTTTATTTTTTCCAATTCATATGAAAAAATAAACAATCAGTTAAAAATGCATTAGATATTTTTTTTTAAATAAATTATAAAATATTGCAGAGCATTTGACATTTTATATTAAAGGAACTCAAAACATATTTCTTGATACACTTCAGTGAAAAATTAAAGCATCTTTATGAAATTTTTAAGTTAGTAATGTATTTACTGGGGAGAAAAAAAAAATCAAAATTATTTATTTTCAGAAAGTTATTGTTCTATTATTATTTATATATTTCAATTAAAATTTGTGAATTCATGGTTATTATTATTAGTGTGTGTTCTTAAATTATTGCACATTTTATTCATTTGCTTTAGTTCTGTTTGAGGGGATGTGTACATGTTAATTCTGTATTTAGCTGTAATTATGAAATATTTTTTTGTATAATTTTTTTTAAATTCTAAATTGACGTGAATTAAAAATATTCAAATATAATTCGTGTTGAGATGACTTTTATTTAATCAGTTTTATGTAATTTAAGATGCTTAAAACAATGTTTAAGTAATATCCTTCTCTAATCAATCACAAGTTTTCTTTAACCCTTTCCGACCCGAAACATTTTTACCTTAAAACATTACATTTTTCTGTTTTTGCAAACTGAAAGAAAAATATGGTCTATAACCGACATTTGTTGATTGAAAATTGTACTTTACACTTTCTGCTAATTAGCTTGAACGTTCATTTCCTGATTTTATTACATACAGCTGTTCCAGATGCAAAAATGTAAGTGGATGTCCAACCCGCATAATTGTACGGCCTGGGTCAGAAAGGGTTAAGACACATTTGTGGCACTTTTTTTTTTTTTTTTTCAGTTAATATGGGTTGGGTGGTATCTTTTTTAAGTCAAAGCAGCAAACCAAAATTCAAAACGGGGGGTAAGAAAGTTTGCACAAGTAAGAAAGTTTGCATCATATTTCCCATATCAATTACATTTTTTATGAAATAAAGTATAATATAGGTATATTCATTCTTATTATAATATGCAATTGTTGTCTTCTGAAAAATAGCATTTTCTTTTTTAAATCTGATTTTGTAGAATTCAAACTGAAACTAATCCAACGTACAGCAGATAGTTTACACAACTTGATGCAGAGTTCTGTTTGAAATTGGATGAGAAAAATGTGGATAGATTTAGAACAAAAGAAATATTTTATAACTTACTTAATTAATAGAATAATTTGCACTTAATTTCCTAATAGTGCTAAATATTTAGTTATATTTTCGATAAATTTTCAATTTCAATAAATGTCCAACTATCATAAAACTGGTATCATAAAAATCCATAGATTGAAACTAATAGTCCTCTGTCCTAAAAAAAAAAAAAAAAAAAAAAAATCAGTGAGGTAACCATAAGATATGAAACAATGAAAATCCCACAGGGTTACATGGGAAAGGAAAAACATTCTGACTGATGTGTAATCTTAAAATTTTCTTCTTAAATGGAACACCAGTTTCAATTTAAATTTACAAAATAAAACTAAATATGTTTTTCAGGTTTGTCTAGATGTCAAGTACTAAATTTCCATGTTGCCAAAATTAAAAGATTTGATTCTTGTATGATTATATATATATATATATATATTAATTGTAGAAAATGTATTCTTTCCCTCTTAATAGTCCATATTATTATTTTTTTTTTTTCCATGTGCAATTTATACAGTGTAACCCCATTTTTATACTTTTCAAGGAAATTAGGTAACACAAGAAGCCTAAATCACAAGATATGAAGTATAAATGACAAGAAATAATTTTATATATACAGTTGATGTTCAAATAAATAATATAAGAAAAGCTTGTTACTGACACAAGCTTTTATATTTCATTGTAGATAACAAATTAATTTTGAAAAATACCATTTCAAAGTATACACAACCCATGGACATACAACTATTATATTAAATAATGTATCCTAAAAAACACATTTTAAAACATAACCCTGCTTCAAATAATTTCAGGATCTCGATTTTTTAATGTATCGGTTATGTATGTGTATGCAACATGGTAGGAACTATTAGGGATTTTGTGAAATTACTCTCCCTTTAGAGCGGGCGGGGCAAAAAACACATTTTTAAGCTTAAATCTGCTCCAAATTACCTTAGAATGGCGAATTTTGGTGTGTGGGTGTTGATTAAGTGCACGTAATATGCACTTTGATGTGATTTTGCAAATCTTTCCACTTTACCCGCTAGGGAGGGGGGAGTAAAATGCAGGCAAGGCGCTACCAAAGGCATTGTTGCTCCAGACTCAAAATGTGGTGAGTGAGAAAACTGCTACTGAAGGTAGCGAGAACTTAGATTTTGACTGATTTCAATGGTTTGTTTTATTATTATTATATGGTATTTGAGAATTCATTTCAATATAATGACCAGCAAAGCCTGCTAGTAAAATATAAATTCAGCATCTCTTGTTAGCTGTGTTAATTTTTTGGCTGCTTCATAAAGGTATAATTTAAAATATCTTTATGGCAGTAAATAATATTTTATTCTTCATCAATTAAAACTTCTACATATAGGGACATACCCTGCCATAAAAATACTTTGTTATAGCTTTATATAATGCAGCCAAAGACAAACAGCTAACAAGGGATGTTGAAAGTGATAAGGATTTATTATAAAGGTATATGCAGAGTTATTGGCAGATCTCCATTAACCCTTTATCTACTGCATTATGATACAGACAAAAATTGTGTTTGAAACATATATTTTTAGATACTAAAGTGCATTATTTTTAAAGATATATATGTTAAAAATTATGCATATCACCTCATCATAATAATTAATGAGAATTTTGTGAGGTCATACTTTAGTGTACCACTGGTACATAGAGGTCGAAAAAATTATTTCAACATGAAAAAAGTGTAGAGAAATATTTACTCTTTATGTTCCTCATATTTTTTCTAAGATTAGTGGGATATTCTTGAAATAATATAGGAATTAATTATAACACACGTGAAGATCGTGAAAATTATCAAGCAAAAACAGCAAGTGCACTCCATAAAATCCCTTATGGAACAAAAATGGCTATATGTATCATTTTCATTTCTTCTATAAATTTCATCATCTACATCTAAATTTCATCATCTCATCATCTACATTTCTTCTATAAATTCTATACTCTTTTTAAAGTAATGGTACTTTAAAGTACCGTCAGTAGATAAAGGGTTAAGTAAGGTGTGGAATTCCCAGGAATTAATAGTAGTGGAGAATTCTGATAATTCTTTTTTTTGGCTGCCCTAAGAAAGGTTAGAGTTTTTGCTGGGCAGGAGGGGTTTTACAATATTTTTTTTTTTTTTTTTTTTTTTAAGATATCAGTGTCTTTACCAAGTTTATACTTAATCTGCCATCTTGTTTCAAAATGGCCGCCACTTGATAAGAAAAAAATAAATAAAACTACTTTTCTAATGGGGCCATAAGGAATCTCCCCCCTCCCCCAACAGCTTCTGACAGAGATAAAAAAGTCGAAATACACACACACTTTGCTTAACCCTCTCAAAATATATACAGAATCTTACACCATTCTTTGTATCACACCAGAATCGTATATTATCAAAAAGAATATGCTTTTTGATGAAAAATCCACTTTTAATGAAGGGATTCCCATAGGATATGATAACTAGTATGTTGTGGCCACCACAAGACTTTCTTCTATATTTTCCTATACAAATTCACTCAATAACAATTATAAAAAAAAAAAAAAAAAAAAAAAATTCATTTTTTTTTTTTTTTTGTTAAAAGTAAAAAAAATCGATAACTTTGTTTTAAATTATCACAGATTTATGGTTCAACCATTCGTTTTAAAGGTATTGACGAGACCTTTCGAAAGATACCCATCTTGAAACTTTGTTCCCCCGGGGGAGTACTTCCCCCCGGTGGGGGGGGAACCGTTGCCCCCACATGCACAAAAATTTTTTCCTAGTTAACTACTACTATTATCAACGAGATCTTTCAAAAGATACCCATTGTGAAAATTAATCCCCCTGGGGGGGGGGGGGGTATTTCCCCCTACGGGGGGGGGGGGAGCGATGCCCCCCCATGCACAAAATTTTTTTCCTAGTTACATACTACTATTATCAATAAGGACCAACTAAATACCAAGTTTGGTAAAATTTCGTTTAAAAAAAAAAAAAAAAAAAAAAATACGATTTTTTTTTTCTAAGTTTTTTTTTCGTTAAAAGTAAAAAAAAATCAATAACTTTGTTTTAAATTATCAAAGATTTATGGTTCAACCATTCGTTTTAAAGGTATTGACGAGATCTTTCGAATGATACCCATCTTCAAAATTTACCCCCCCCCCCCCCCAAATGGGGAATTTTGTCCTATGCTGCCATGTTAAAAATTTGCATAAAATGCGATTACAGCGCCACCTGTTGCGCTATTGATCCCCAAATCTGATAGGCACCAGTTCATGTCAGGGTGCAACTAAATACCAAGTTTGGTTAAATTTCATTCATTGGTTCGTGAGATACAGCGTCCACAAAAAAATGATACAGACAGACACAGACATTTTTTAAAAACTATCAATTCGTGTTCAGGACATCCCAAAACGTGTAGATCCGTCAAAAAACGGAGGTCGAAAATTTTCGCGAATCCAATACTTTCTCTATATTACATATAAAAGAAAGTAAAAATAACATACCATCATTAATTGATGGAATTTTTTGTTGTTTCCAATGTATATAATATTTATCTAATGTGGACCAGTTACAATTATATTTTGTAAAAACGATACGTTAGTGACAATAAAATACGCGAGGATTAAAAAATATATACAAGTAATCTTTAAGCATACAGACTCAGTTTAGTGAAATAATAAAATTAAAAAAAAAAAAAAGACATTTGTCTGATTAGATCATTTTATAGAAAAAATTATTTTTAAAAGCTGCATCTGTATAATCCTTGCAAGCATCATTTTAAACTCACCAATACTTTAAAGAAAAGATATAAACAAAATATGAACTTTTTCATAAATTGAATGAAAAATGCAATAATAAAAAGTATAATCGAAATAAGTACTATGTGTTTTTAACAAAAACTTATGCCAAAATGAATAAATAATAAAAAAATAAAAGGCATCTCGCCAACATGGCGGCTAAAATTTATAAAAGTTGCCATAGGAATCTTTTATTAAAGCTGCCTTAAAAAATATGAAAAGTGGGTCATCAAACATGAATTTTATTTTAGGTAGATTCCTTATAGGAAATCTGCCTATTGCTACCTCATGACACGACTTCTGGGAAATTTCTTCATATCTTCACTGATCATGACCCCTAAAACCCAAAATCACCCTCTGTTCAAAAGTTTATATATATATAGCACTTTTTCCCATTGTTAAGTTGTGAACACGATAACTGGAGTAATTTTTATTTAAATTTAACCAGCTCAGGATATGTTGTCAGGACAGTAAAAATCTCTGTCGAGTTCGTAGATGGGTTATGCAGCTCAAAGAGGGTGGAAATTTTCATTTGCCCATTATTTCTTTAATATTGAAAATAGGAAAAACTTCAAATCAGGCGAATTACCGCCTTACCCTAAAGAACAATTTTTGTATTTAAACTTTTTCGATAGCTTCAATTGCATAAAAGTTACAAGTTAAAAAGTGATTTTTTGTCAATTGTGATAAAGCCGACTTTTTCTAGCTTTAATTGCTTAAATTGGTAATCTGATGTTTATGTCACATGCTAATGATAATAAAAAAGATCAGTGAAAAAATTAAAAATATGGTAACCGCTTTAATTAATCATTTAAACATATAAAATTAAAATAATACGTTAGTCTTAATAAAAATATGGTTTGTGGTGAATAGTTTAGAACGCAGGTTTAGGAAATAATTTAATATTTACGATTGAAATTGAGAGTTATACGTTACAGCTTCCTTTGACTTTTTTTCTTGTTGAAACAAGATATTGGTCTGTGAAGAGATATAAGGTTTTCATGTGGGAAGAAAATATAATGAGGCCAAAGCTGACATTCTCCATTGCCAAGCTCGCCAAATAATGAATTTTGTCGCCAAGTCAAAAATTTCGTCATCAGCTATCAAATTTTGCTGCCAAATCACAAATTTATTGCTAAGTCGCAAATTTTGTCATGAAAATCTCGCCAAATCATACAATTTACTAAATTCATAAAAATTAACATTGAAATTTAGTGGTGCCCAAATGGTCCAATGTTAACTAATGTTAATGTTATAATTGCAAATTGAAATTATATTTCCATATAACGTAAAGGAATCTACCTTTGCCTTTAAGCTTACCATAAAAGGATTTCTTGAAACTTAACTTTGAATGATTTGGTTTAACTGTAATTAGCGTTTCATCCCACAAAAATTAATAATAATTCGACTTCTGGTGAATTAAGATTTTAATTGAATGGTGAAATCGATCTAAGACTTATAAAAAAGTTTCAAATTTTAAAAGTAAATAAATAAATAAACTGTGAAAATTTTGCGTGGGTTTGCTAGTAACTAAATATTAAGATACCTTTCTTGTTACTATCATTATCAATAAAAATGTTCTTACGTCCTGACAGGTCCACTATCATCTGAGCTCTTAGTCAGTCGGCTGCCAGAAAGTATTTTTTCAAGCATAATATACTGTTTCAATTTCAGACCTAGGTCTGGCTGTAGAACAACTTTAAGATCAAAGCATGTGAAATCCTGAAACTGTTATTTTAGTGAAATTTTATCTTTTAATTTTTCAGCAACTCTTTTGTTACTAAGAATTCTTTATTAAACTTGCATTTGTGCAAATTAGAGCATTTCATATTAAATTAAAATTTTATTTGCACAAACATTTCATTCAAATGCATGTTAATAAAAAAACATTCATCTATCTAGTACCGATTTTATGAAAAAGACTGGATTCTCCACCAATTATCATTGGCAGCCAAAGTTTTTATGGGAAAATTTTTACAAGAATTACTTACTATTTAATGTACTTTTTCTAAAATTCCATTTTCATATTCAGAAAATTCACAACTACTAAATTTGTTCTTTTTCCCAGAAATTGACTTAAGCTAGAAATTGCGAAATATGAACTAAATGTATTTTTTGCTTTTCATAGTTCCAAAATGAAATTTAAAAAATCTATTTTTGGAAAACAAGAACAAATTTAGCAGTTGTGAATTTTCTGAATGTGAAAATGGAATTTAAAAATATTCATTAGGTAATGAGTAATTCTTGTAACAAATTTCTTCATAGAATAACATGGGATTTGGTTGTTGGAAATGGGAAAATTGTAAGAAGTAGAGATCAGCCTCAATGATATTATATCTACAATACAGTATAGGACCCATTATTCGGAATTCCAAAATCCGGAAAACCCAAAATCCAGAATAATTTCAGATTTTTTTTTTTTTTTAATGATTTAAATACATTTTATATCTAAAATCAGAAGAAAAAAAAAGAAAGAAAGAAAGAAAATCGCCTTAAAATAAATTATTGTGTGTTTTATTAGGTAGTATTATAAAAATTTAGAAATTAAAATAGAATTTCTTTCTTTCATATGGTCAGGGATGTTTGTGGTCCAGGAAAACCTGGAATTCACAGCAATCCACATAAAAAAAAAAAAAAAAAAAAAAAAAATTCTAATTTATTTTATGATAGATTTCCAGTGATTTTTAACGTCTCATTAAGATCTTAAAAAGAAAGAAAAAAGAAATGGAAATTTCTTTTGGAATGGTATTCATGTTTAGCAGCATTGATAAAGAAGTAACTATGCCACTCATGGTAAGTGGCAGTAATGTACATGTTTGTATATATACACATTATAGTTATTTTTTTTCTTCCTGCTAAATTTAATAGAAAAAAGTATCAGATTTTCAAAAAATCTTGACTTCCAGTTTTTGATTTATTTGCATGTTTTAAGAGCTCTAAAATATAATTCGAATATTTTTTTTTAATGTCTGTCTGTATGTCAAGTAGTTGCTCCTAGAAGTAAATTAGTGCCTGTCAATTACTGAGTTATGTTTTATAATTAAGGGAAAGCAATAATAGAAAAAGGACTCAAAATCCAGAAAATTCCGAAATCCGGAATTCTCCTGGTCCCATGGGTTCCGGATAATGGGTCCTATACCGTATTTATTTTATTTTAGTTTCAGTATAAATCAATGATAGGTCACTATTTTAAATATTCTAATTCATATCTATTGTAGCGTATGTCTGCCTTTCTACATTCTTTTTGTTAAAAGCAGCCAATGCCCGATTGCTACTGATGGATCAAAGTTTCTTAATTTGTAGAGCAAGGCTTAGTTTTAAATGGAGAGCAGGGCTTAGTTTAAAAAAAAAAAAGAAAAAGAAGAAGCCTCAATGTTTTTTAGAACTACATTTACACACACACACACATATATATATATGTATGTATAATTTTATGGACGAATTTTGAAAAATTGTATTCCAGTTTTAGGTTGATTTCCTTAGAAATCAACCTAAAACTGGAGTGGAGTAGATTTTTACTTTCTTCTATATGTAATATAGAGAAAGTATTGGATTCGCGAGAATTTTCGACCTACGTTTTTTGATGGATTTACATGTTTTGGGATGTCTAGATTACGAATTAATAGTTTTTAGAAAATGTCTGTCTGTCTGTATCATTTTTTTGTGGACGCTGTATCTCACGAACCAATGAATGAAATTTAACCAAACTTGGTATTTAGTTGCACCCTGACATGAACTGGTGCTGATTAGATTTTGGGATCAATAGCTCAACAGGTGGCGCTGTGATTGCATTTTATGCAAATTTTTAACATGGCAGCATAGGACAAAATTCCGTATAAATGGGCATAATGAGAGTTATTTTACACTTGTGATTGTAAAATTAATATGAATTATTGATAATAGTAGTAGTTAACTAGGAAAAAATTTTGTGCATGTGGGGGCATCGGTTCCCCCCCGGGTAAGTAAATTTTCAAGATGGGTATCTTTCGAAAGGTCTCGTTGATAATAGTAATAGTTAACTGGGAAAATTTTTTTGTGCATGTGGGGGCATCGGTTCCCCCCCCCCCCACACCGGGGTGGGAAGTACCCACCCGGAGGGGGGGCAAAGTTTCAAGATGGGTATCTTTCGAAAGGTCTCGTCAATACCTTTAAAACGAATGGTTGAACCATAAATCTGTGATAATTTAAAACAAAGTTATCGATTTTTTTTACTTTTAACAAAAAAAAAAACAGAAAAAAAATCGTATTTTTTTTTTTTTTTTTTTTTTTTTTAAACGAAATTTTACCAAACTTGGTATTTAGTTGGTCCCCGACATAAACTGGTGCTGATTATATTTGGGGATCAATAGCTCAACAGGTGGCGCTGTGATAGCATTTTATCTAAATTTTTAACATGGCAGTATAGGACAAAAATTCGTTTAAATGTGCATAATAGGAGTTATTTTAAACTTGTGATTGTAAAATTAATATGAATTATTGATAATAGCAGTACGTAACTAGGAAAAAAATTTTGTGCATGTGGGGGCATTGCTTCCCCCCTGGGGGGGGGGTAAATTTTCAAGATGGGTATCTTTCGAAAGATCTCGTCAATACCTTTAAAACGAATGGTTGAACTATAAATCTGTGACAATTTGAAGCAAAGTTATCGATTTTTTTACTTTTAACAAAAAAAAAAAAAAAAATTTTTTTTTTTTTTTTTTTTTTACGAAATTTAACCAAACTTGGTATTTAGTTGGTCCCCGACATAAAGTGCTGCTGATTACATTTGGGGATCAATAGCTCAACAGGTGACGCTGTGATCGCATTTTTTCTAAATTTTTAACATGGCAGTATAGGACAAAAATTCGTTTAAATGTGCATAATAGGAGTTATTTTGAACTTGTGATTGTAAAATTAATATGAATTATTGATAATAGTAGTATGTAACTAGGAAAAAAATTTTGTGCATGCGGGGGCATCGCTTCCCCCCCCTAGGAGGGAAATACCCCCCAGGGGGGGGTAAATTTTCACAATGGGTATCTTTTGAAAGATCTCGTTGATAATAGTAGTAGGTAACTAGGAAAAAATTTTTGTGCATGTGGGGGCATCGCTTCCCCCCCTGAGGGGGAAGTACCCCCCCGGGAGGGGGGGGGGTAAATTTTCAAGATGGGTATCTTTCGAAAGATCTCGTCAATACCTTTAAAACGAATGGTTGAACTATAAATCTGTGACAATTTGAAACAAAGTTATCGATTTTTTTACTTTTAACGAAAAAAAACTTAGAAAAAAAATCGTAATTTTTTTTTTTTTTTTTTTTTTTTTTTTTACAAAATTTAACCAAACTTGGTATTTAGTTGGTCCCCGACATAAAGTACTGCCGATTACATTTGGGGATCAATAGCTCAACAGGTGGCGCTGTGATCGCATTTTTTCTAAATTTTTAACATGGCAGTATAGGACAAAAATTCGTTTAAATGTGCATAATAGGAGTTATTTTTAACTTGTGATTGTAAAATTAATATGAGTTATTGATAATAGTAATAGTTAACTAGGAAAAAATTTCTGTGCATGTGGGGGCATTGCTTACCCCCCTGGGGGGGGGAAGTACCCACCCGGGGGGGGCAAAGTTTCAAGATGGGTATCTTTCGAAAGGTCTCGTCAATACCTTTAAAAGGAATGGTTGAACCATAAATCTGTGATAATTTAAAACAAAGTTATCGATATTTTTTACTTTTAACAAAAAAAAAAACTTAGAAAAAAAATCGTATTTTTTTTTTTTTTTTTAAACGAAATTTTACCAAACTTGGTATTTAGTTGGTCCCCGACATAAACTGGTGCTGATTATATTTGGGGATCAATAGCTCAACAGGTGGCGCTGTGATAGCATTTTATCTAAATTTTTAACATGGCAGTATAGGACAAAAATTCGTTTAAATGTGCATAATAGGAGTTATTTTAAACTTGTGATTGTAAAATTAATATGAATTATTGATAATAGCAGTACGTAACTAGGAAAAAAATTTTGTGCATGTGGGGGCATTGCTTCCCCCCTGGGGGGGGGGGGGGTAAATTTTCAAGATGGGTATCTTTCGAAAGATCTCGTCAATACCTTTAAAACGAATGGTTGAACTATAAATCTGTGACAATTTGAAGCAAAGTTATCGATTTTTTTACTTTTAACAAAAAAAAAAAAAAAAAAATATTTTTTTTTTTTTTTTTTTTACGAAATTTAACCAAACTTGGTATTTAGTTGGTCCCCGACATAAAGTGCTGCTGATTACATTTGGGGATCAATAGCTCAACAGGTGACGCTGTGATCGCATTTTTTCTAAATTTTTAACATGGCAGTATAGGACAAAAATTCGTTTAAATGTGCATAATAGGAGTTATTTTGAACTTGTGATTGTAAAATTAATATGAATTATTGATAATAGTAGTATGTAACTAGGAAAAAAATTTTGTGCATGCGGGGGCATCGCTTCCCCTCCCTAGGAGGGAAATACCCCCCAGGGGGGGGTAAATTTTCACAATGGGTATCTTTTGAAAGATCTCGTTGATAATAGTAGTAGGTAACTAGGAAAAAATTTTTGTGCATGTGGGGGCATCGCTTCCCCCCCTGAGGGGGAAGTACCCCCCCGGGAGGGGGGGGGGTAAATTTTCAAGATGGGTATCTTTCGAAAGATCTCGTCAATACCTTTAAAACGAATGGTTGAACTATAAATCTGTGACAATTTGAAACAAAGTTATCGATTTTTTTACTTTTAACGAAAAAAAACTTAGAAAAAAAATCGTAATTTTTTTTTTTTTTTAACAAAATTTAACCAAACTTGGTATTTAGTTGGTCCCCGACATAAAGTACTGCCGATTACATTTGGGGATCAATAGCTCAACAGGTGGCGCTGTGATCGCATTTTTTCTAAATTTTTAACATGGCAGTATAGGACAAAAATTCGTTTAAATGTGCATAATAGGAGTTATTTTTAACTTGTGATTGTAAAATTAATATGAGTTATTGATAATAGTAATAGTTAACTAGGAAAAAATTTCTGTGCATGTGGGGGCATTGCTTACCCCCCTGGGGGGGGAAGTACCCACCCGGGGGGGGCAAAGTTTCAAGATGGGTATCTTTCGAAAGTTCTCGTCAATACCTTTAAAACGAATGGTTGAACCATAAATCTGTGATAATTTAAAACAAAGTTATCGATTTGTTTTACTTTTAACAAAAAAAAAACTTAAAAAATCGTATTTTTTTTTAAATATTGTTACTGATTGAATATGTATATAGGAAAATATAGAAGAAAGTCTTGTGGTGGCCACAACATACTAGTTTTTAGTGATGGCCACAACATACTAGTTCTATTTGAATATTATAATTTTATATCTACAATATTTATTTTCAGTATAGAGCAGGAGAGCAGGGCTTAGTTTCAAAAAAAAAAAAAGGAAGCCTTAATGTGTTTTAGAACTTACATTTACACACACACATATATGTATGTGATGGCCATAACATACTAGTTCTATTTGAATATGGATCAAAGTTTCTACTGATGGATCAAAGTTTCTTAATTTGTAGAGCAGGGCTTAGTTTCAAATGGAGAGCAGGGCTTTAGTTTCAAAAAAAAAAAAAAGGAAGCCTCTATGTTTTTTAGAACATACATTTACACACACACACATGTATATATAATTTTATGGACGAATTTTGAAAGTTTTATTCCAGTTTTAGGTTTTTCTTTAGAAATCAACCTAAAACTGGAGGGGAGTTTTTTTTTTGTGATGGCCACAACATACTACAGTGGAGCACCTTTTATACGTTTCTCATTTATACGTTTTTCTCATTTATACGTTTTTCGACTTCGGTCCCAAACCATTCCATTGAATTCTAATGTTAAAATATTTTGTTTATACGACACAAGTAAATTCTTAATTTCACTTATACGTTTTTTTTTTCACCTTGTAGAATCCCAAGTTAGAGTTTCATTCCAGGATTAAAAAAAAAAAAAAAAAAAAAAAAAAAAAGATGAATGCTCTGTATGTTTTATTCTTATTTTTTTTCGATTATTTTTTCTTAGAACTATGGTAACAAAGTGCGGCTATAGAAC
Source organism: Salticus scenicus (assembly GCA_963930645.1). Classification (NCBI taxonomy): domain Eukaryota; kingdom Metazoa; phylum Arthropoda; class Arachnida; order Araneae; family Salticidae; genus Salticus; species Salticus scenicus. The sequence continues at coordinate 396,776,418 of OZ005648.1, forward strand.
AAAGTGCGACTTGCATCAATAGCCTGAGCCTGAGGGAAGAGGGGGTTAGAGAAATTTTCAGAGGCAAGCAGTTGGCGACTGGGTTGAACGGTAGTAACAAGTAGCCAGTGACCATTTGAAGACCTCCCACTTTCTCTTTTAATTGATTCCAGGAATGGGGTATGAATGGAAAAGAGCCCACAACCATATAGGCATTTTGTAAACTTGAAGATTTATTACTCATTTCCAATGGGCGACTTGAAAGATTTTCTTATTGTGTTTATTTGACCATTACAGTTGGAGAAACATTTTTTTTTTCTTTCCTTCCATTTAATCGTTTGCAAAAATGTCATCTGCGTTTAGAGAACAAAAGGCTTTGTCTTTAAAGGTTAAAATCGAAATCTTGAAAAAAAAATTCTGAATTTCTATATTTTTAATTATTTAATTTTTATTCAACCTTTTAAAAATATTTTAAATATAATTAAAAATATATCTTATTCGAATAAATGTAAAGGAAATCATGAAAATTGATTAGACTTTTATTATTAATATGATACATTATTGTGTATTAAGTTCAAGCGAATTTTCAGTTGTACGTTTTTTTCAGTTATACGTTTTTTAGGAACGGTCCCTTGAAAAACATATAAACGGTGCTCCACTGTAGTTCTATTTGAAATTTCCAGTTAAACTGGTTGTTTTCTTTAGAAATAAACTTACTTTCATTCTACTGTTCCCTTTTCTGCTTTTGGTATTTTATTTAATACATACTATGATGGCTTTGCTTGTCTAGTAGGGTAGTCTCTTTTAAAATATCAAATGGAAGAGTAAGCTCCATTTCCTTCAATAATGGTTTTCAGAATGATGATAGCAAAGTTTCTGAAGTTGCAGTAAATTTTGTATAAGAGTAATAAATTAAAGAACTGGTGTACAATAAATATTTAAACATAAAAACTTCTTCACACACCATAAAAATTAGTGTAAGCACTACCAGTTTCGAAAGGACGTGGCCTTTTTTTCAGGTGCAGAAAACATGTGGGATGCTTGGTGGCTCAATCCTTTATCTCTTTAAGAGATAAAGGATTGAGCCACCAAGCATTTTGTTGTCATCGAGCTCTGATGATGGCTCCAGTCGGAGCTGAAATATATAAGCTCTTCATTTTTTTAAAGGATTTATGTAAGGTAATTTTTAATTGTTTTTAATGAATTTTAATCCTTTGTAAATAAAATAATGAATGCATTTTATTTAATGGATATACAGCCCGTAGATAGAGACTGTAATTTTGTTGCTGTTAAAGTTGTCGACATTTTAGCGTGTAGAAATTGTACTTCAAAACTTCTGTACACACCATAAAATTAAAAACAGAACAATCGGTTTTGAAAGGACATGACCTTTCTTCTACAGGTGCAAAAAGCACGTGCTTTTGCCTCCAAGGCAGTAGCACGTGTTTTTTGCATCTGAAGAAGAAAGGCCACGTCCTTCCGAAACTGATTGTGCTGTCTTTAATTTTATGGTGTGTGAAGAAGTTTTAAAGTTTAAATATTGAGAGTACACCAGTTTGTGAATTTTGTTTTGTGTAGAAATTGATTCTTTAAGACGGAAGTAGGTTCTAGTCGACGAATATATATTCAGCTGGTAGATAGAGCCTATAATGATGCTGATAAAAAATGTTCTCGACATTTTAACGTGTAGAAAGTAATTCTTTAAGAAATAAGCAAGTTTTAGTCGACGAATGAACTTTAATTAATATTCAGTAAACAATTAAATAAATCTCTTTTTTGTGCTACAAAAGTTAATATTCTTGAAACAATCCAATGAAATGTTCATTTTTACTACAGAAATTAAATAAACAATGTTAAATACACTGTAGATAATAAATTTCACTAAATCAGGAACAACCGAATATTTCGAGGTCTGAATGGAATTCATCAAAAGTATTGTCAGTGGTTTGTGGAATTTTCAAGGTAGTTCTGCATGAGAAACCAATGTGTCTTTACAAAATTTCCAGAATTAAACTCCTATTGAGGTAAAGTTGCCAAATTTTGTAAATCCCTTACTACCATTTTTTGCTACGTTTGAATGCCTAATTTGACGCTAAGTCAAAGGCCACCTTTGTGGAAATGGAAAAACTTTCACCTGCTTCCCCTTTTACTGTAATAACGTGTAGAAAGTAGCACATAAAGATATAGGCTACAATCATCAACAATTACTCTTCTTTTTTATAGTCTTGTGAGTCATTTATAGAATTTTCGAAGAATTTAGTTCTGCACAATAAATAAATGAATTTTTCCAGAATATTCCAGAACTCTGTTGTTATAAGTTAGAGCTTCCAAACTTTGGCAACCCTAAACTGTAAATTTTCACCAAATTTGTTTACCAAGTAGCCAAATTTGATGCCAACATCTACGCTGGCTACTTATTTGCGGTATATCGAGATTAGCGATAAAATTTTGTGTCAAATGTTATTTCAGGATAGCCAGAAGCACTTTCTCAATTTTAACTGAGTTAATTATTTTGGTAAAATTTATCGTTGCCTGCCCTAATTTTTTACAAAGAGAACAAAACTGAGCCATCTATACTGGAATGATTTTCATTGTACTCTAAGCTATGCATTTGCCAATGAGATGTTCTGTAATAAGCCTATTTTCCTGAAAAAACTTGTATATTTGTCTTAGCGACATATATAATCGTATTATCGTGATTTTTTTTGTTCGAGTAGCCTTTTTTTTTTAAAGAAATGTTCATGGACTGGAACCTGCCTGTTTATTTACAAATCAGTCACCTCACACAAAACTGTCAATGTTTTCATGAAAATACGCATATTTTTATGGTTGTATAAGGCAGTCATGTTGTGTCCACATCAGATTTTTAAAATTACAATCACAATGGAAAGAAAGAAATAACTGCAAATAAAACAACAATTCAAGAAATCTTTACTCCTATATGCAGATTTCACAGAGCTGAGTCCGTATGAGATTCAATAAAATTAAAATAATAATGATAATTCACCGAATTTTTAATGTTTCATTTTAGAAAACTTTTTTTATTTTAAGAATATACAACTAATCATATTTTTACAATTATATACACACAATGTTTTAGTAATTCTAATAAAATTTAGGGTAAAAGTCTATTGTATTCCAAGAAAAGAGGTGATTTCTTTACTGTTTCCCATATTCTAGCAGAATAATGAAACCTGAAAAAAAAAGTATATATATGTTCTATTAAATATTTTCTTAATATTTTTATATATCGTTCTAGTATACTATGAAAGGCAAAGTAAATGCATACACAAATTTGAACGAAAATTTTCTAAAATATATTATATTATCACATTGAAATACTTTATTTATTATTCATTTCAAAGATCGTGGAAACAGAAAATAAACAAGAAAACCTAAAAGTATTCAAAATAAATAAATAATGACCTTTTTGGGTAAGCATAATGAATAAAAATCCAGAGAAAATTCTATCAATCTTCTAACGGTCTCTGCCATTTGTTCTTTCAAACAAAAATTTGTTTTTAACAAATTATACTCAAACATAGATCTAAAAAAATTGTTTTGAGAAAATAAATGTGTTTTAAAACTAAAATTCAAAAAGTAACAATAAAAAAAAAGTGACCAGACCAGGAATCAAACCTAGGTCCTTGGCCAGTGGTGTTATTAATAATTTGAAGCCTCTTTGCAAAAAAAAAAAAAAAGTTGTATGGTTAACATAGTTACTTACATGCATATTTTATTAACTTGAAAAAAATAAATCTTAATTTTCAATTGCTTTTGGGGGCCTTTTCAATTCTGCCCCGTGTTTTCCGTTGCAAGCCTGGTGTGTCTTTTATCTCTACCACTGTCCTTGGCATACTGTGCCAATGGTAGGTTCTTTCGTTTTAATTCAATAAACACAAGACCGCAATAAAATGAATACTTTCCAACAATAACAGATGAAGAAAAAAGTATTGTAGTTGAAACATTTACTTTAAAAATTATGCACAAATTATTGTATATGATATATTTCTATACAAAATTCCATTTTTGATTAAGAATATACAGTAAATATATATTGTAAATTTTTTTTATCCCTCAAACTTCAATATAAGAACACTTTATGAGAGGGCTGACTAGAAATGGAATATTAGGATGCAGATTGAAGCCTATATAATATATATATTAGGGAATACATACCAATTTTTTTCAGATAATGCTGAATGTGTTAAAAGAGACCGCGGCATAGATAAAACTTGTTGACCTAAGGATTCTGCAAGATGTCGATAACCAGGATGACCTTTATATTCTGGAAACTGATCACTTGAATTATCTGGAAAAACATGGAAGACTAAGAAAAATTTAGCCATTCATTTTGCTATATTAATGTTAAAAATGTTATTACAAGCAACCAAAAAGAAAAAAAAACTCTAAAATTTAAATTTAGAAATAGACTAGTTGGTACTCATCAAAACTTGACGGCTTAATAACATTTAAAAGTGCAACTGAAATTCTTTAGCATACCAACTAAGAATGTCACTGTTTGAAACCAACTCTTTAAATAGAGTGAAAATGGATGTACTGTTTTCATGTGGTGTTGTCGCTCTATGGCAGTGCTCGCCACAAATTCATTTTTTAGTATAACTAAAGCAATCTTTATATTATTCAATCAAAGAAAAATAAGTTCAACATTTATGAAATATTTATATTTTAAAAAAATCTAGTAACTAATACATGAATTCCTTTATCCTCTATTACACATATACTGTGAACTTTGTTTAGAGGTAGTGTGGTCAGACAAGAAAGAAATTGACTAACTAATCATGACTCTTACCAACTAATACATGTGTCATAAAGACATCTATAAGAGATTTTTATATAGCGAGTTTAAAAAAAAAAAAAAAAAAAAAAAAGTAGAACTGAAACACCCATTTCAGACTTTAAATAAATTAAGAGAAACGAAGTACACTAACACATAATAAATATAATAAAACCTATCTTTACTTCGTGGCCGTTCTGAGATCTTTCAGCGCCGGGCACCCGGGCCTCTTCGGAGAACGTTAGCACTGTGATGGAGATTTGGGTTTCTGGATGCTTCTTTGTTGACTTCCCAACAGGTGGCTCCATGCCCTATTGGGAGCTAACTGCGTCCGCAAATACTAAAGCACATACTTTTAATTCCTCTTTATGACTTTTCATTTAAATTGATAGGTAATGTTTATTAACGCGTTTACACATAACGATATCTTAATTAGTAAATTTTTACATAAATTTCCTTAACGTACGTCTCGTAGTTTAGTAATTCGTTTCACTCTTCATTTAAATTGATAGGTAATGGTTATTAATGCGTTTATATTTAACGATATCTTAATTAGTAAATTTTTACATAAATTTCCATAACGTACGTCTCGTAGTTTAGAAATTCGTTTCTCATGTTTCCATAATCGATAATTGGACTTATTTACTTTTAAAATTTATAGTTCGTTTTGTTAAATAACGTTGTTGTTTGTAGTTATTTTTATTAATGAAGGTTAGTAATTTCGTTTTAACTACACATACTTGTAAAACTGTTTAATATGGCGTATTTTAACTATGAATAACAGAAACTTTAACGATTTAAAAAATATAAATAAGAAACTCGCTAAAACTGAACAAAAAATCAACTTTTTGGAAAACTGTAAATACTTTAAACTCACTCCCACTTTTATCCGCGTCGGCAATAAATTTCTAAAAGATAATTTTAAAGAAGAAGTTCGTGAATTAGAACAAAAAGTCTTAAACAAGTTGATTAGAAAAAGAAAAGCAGAATTCTACCAAACTAAAGAAAAATGGAACAAAATCGCGGAAAAACTTGAAAAATCAACAGATCCGAAAACATGGAATACCTACAAAGGAAAAATCAACCAATACTACGAAACCGAGAAAAACGCAATCGTTAATAAACACAATAAGAGACTCAAATTCTGGCTTAGAAAACGAAATTATGAACCAATCTCAAGAAACGAAATACCTTATATTAACTTATCTGATACCAAACTTAATAACCACCAACATGAACTACTAAACCTAGGACACAAATATATTTTAGATCAACCCGTCAATATAAAACACAGCATTGCCAAAATTGAGTCCGTTTTAAACAAAATTCCAGAAAATAACCAAAATAAAATCCGCAACGTCGCCGTAACCGAGATTGAAAAATCTACTAAAAACAAAAATATCAACAAAGCAGATTTAGCAGAATTGAAAAAATTAAAAAAGAATAATGAAATCACCTGCACACTAACAGATAAAACCAGAAAAATCGCCATTCTCAATCGTAACGAATATATATCTAAAATGGAAGAAACAATAAATGAAATAGGAGTTAACATCATTGATGGCAAATATTTATCAGAAAATCATTCCTCCCTCACCTCATAGCTTAGAATCAACCGAAGATTTCGTTAGTAAATTAAGAGAAATAGAAAATAACGATAATTATCACCTTGTTAGTTTTGACGTTATAAACCTTTACCCTTCAATAGACATTAAAGAAGCTTGTGAAATAGTTAAAGAAACCATTGACAATAACTACACAGACCCCGAAATAACCCGAACATTAAACTCCACCACTAACTTTTTACTTAGAGAAAACTATTTCACTTTTAACAACAAAATCTATCAACAAATTAAAGGTGTGCCCATGGGGTCACCCATATCGGGCTTCATAGCAGAGTTTAAATTAAGAAAACTAGAAAACCAAATAATAGAAAATTTAAAAAACAACATTTTGTACTGGTACCGCTACGTCGACGACGTTTTTGCCATAGTTAAAAAGAAAACCGATCTCAATAAAATCCTTAATGATATCAATAACCACGACGAAAATATCCAATTCACATGTGAAGAAGAGAGAGAATCCAAACTTAATTTCCTTGACGTCACAATAACCCGGAACGAAAATAACAAAAAGTTTAAAACCACTGTCTACAGAAAACCAACCAATAGCAATGAAATCATCCATTTTAAAAGCAAAACCCCCTTTAGATATAAAACCAACGCCATTCAATCTTACATTAATCGCGCCATTCTGATTTGCAACGAACCTAAAGATCTAGAAGAAGAACTTGATTTCATTAAATACCTAACCAGAAAAGCAGGATATCCGAACAAAATCATAAATAAATTAATTAAAGATAGACTCAAAAAACTCGACCATATACCAAATTACCAAAAACAACCAATTAAATTCACCTCATCCATCCCTTTCGATCGCGGAGCCGCAAATAAAATCAGAAACACCGCCAGTAAATACAATATAAATATCCCCATAAAACCAAATAAGAACATTTTCCAATTAATTCGTAGCGACAAAGATCCAACCCCCCCACTCGAAACCGCAGGTATATATAAAATCCCGTATACAGACAAAAACAATAAACCCGGTTCCTACATCGGCGTCACAAAAAGAAAAATAAAAACCAGAGTTAAAGAACATAAAAACGACATCAAAACTGGAAAATTCAATACAGCCCTAGCCAAAACATATAAAGATAATGACATCAAAATAGAATTCGATAAAACCACTAAAATATCCGACTACAATAACTATCAATACGCCATGTACCGAGAATCCATCGAAATATCAACCAATGAAAACACATGCAACGAAAGCGGCGCAGTAGCCCCAAATAGGGCATGGAGCCACCTGTTGGGAAGTCAACAAAGAAGCATCCAGAAACCCAAATCTCCATCACAGTGCTAACGTTCTCCGAAGAGGCCCGGGTGCCCGGCGCTGAAAGATCTCAGAACGGCCACGAAGTAAAGATAGGTTTTATTATATTTATTACCCATTTCAGAGTTATGAGAGTGACCTAAATAATCAGTGCACCTTTCAATTTCCTTGTATTAACTAATTAATGCAGACAAAGATACATCTAGATTGGAGTTTATGTAGCAGATATAAAGAAAATCACCCTTTTGTTTCCTTTAGAGACTGACGTCCGCACCACACTCATTTTACCGAAGATTCACAAACTCATCTATACACTGGAAACAAACTAATATAAATGAAAGGATGTTTAATAGGTAAATAAAATGGCAAGTTTGCACAAAATCTGTAACACTGTTTTTTAAGAAAAAGAATGCTGAGATCTACAATTGTACTGCGAAATCAGGATGCTTGAATTAACACTTTAAAAAGGAGCAGCAATGGATGTATTAGTTCAGGGTGGCGACAATCAGGGTACTTTATCAATCTGGAAATATCAGGGAAATTTCTAAAAACACCCAAAAATCATGGAATTTTTCATTTTTGCACAGGACTGGCTGCTTTCTAGTTGAATCTCATCAAGTTAACATTTAAAAAAAAAATAATAATAATAACACAGACTGACGAAAATGAAGTTGACAAAATTTGATTTGATGATTTCAGCTGATCTTTATGTTTTTTGATATGCTGAAACCGAAAATGCAGTCCATTTTTCTCTATCATCTATAGGTTTTTGTCAATACAGGGTGTTTACCGACATGATTTCTTACATATACCATCATAACAATCAGTTGGTTGATATGGTTTTAAGTCGCACTAGTGCTTTACAATTACAACGAATTCAGGCATCTATTATTAATTAATCATGGAAACATACTATAAAACTTACTATATAATTATATTGGTGGAAGAGTAATGGAAGAAATTGTATAGGCAGGCACCCTGTATTGACAAAAAATCTATACGTTGTAGAGAAAAACTGGCTTCTTCAGCACACCAAAAAAAAATAAAGATCAGCCAAAATTATAAAATCAAAATTTTACATGTCGACCTGTGTAATTAAATATTTTTAGTGCAACAACTTGAGAAATAATTTTATGTCTTGATGTCAATATGTTGTGCAATCAAAATGAGTCATATTTTTATAATTTTGTTAATTTCTCCAAAATTTTGAATTTTTCATTTTATTTACCTGTTTGTAAGTGAACGAAGAAAAGAATAAAAAGATTCAGATATTTTTGCCCATCAGTACAGTTTTTTGAATTGCAGTGGTTTAGTGAGCATTGATAAGATTGTGATACACAAGAATGTGATATACACAAAATTATGGAATGTATATAATAAGTAACAAAAATCATGGAAATTTGTCAAAATTAGTCATGGAAATCATGAAAAAACCAGGGTTCTGAATTCCTGTAGTTACCCTGTAGTTTTATGTGGTGGTGGTGTTCTATGGCAGTGCTCGCTTCAGTCTTTTTTAATATAACTAAAACAATCTATATTATTTAATCGAAGAAAAATAAGTTGAACATTTATGAAATATTTATATTTAAAAATATCTAATAATTAACAAACACATTAATTCCTAAACTAAATACATGAAAAAACCTTTACTGACTTTGTTGCTTGCTGTTAAACTTTTCCACCGGATTCCCGGTTCTCATCAGATGGCCTCCTCTGTGCGTGACTTGGACTATTGTGATGGTCTTTAGCTTTCCAAACGTGGCACCACATTCTGTCCGGAGCTACTGCGCCGCTGTCATTGCAAGTGTTCCTATTGGTGCTATCTCTATTGATTTGTGGTACATTGCGTAGTTATAGTCCTCATAATTGGCTATTTTAGTTGTTTGTTCAAAATTTATATTGATATCTTCTTTGTAAAATGTTTTGGCCAAGGCTGTATTCTGACTTCCTGTTTTGATATCTTTTATGTGTTCTTTTATTCTTGTTTTAATTTTTCTCTTGGTTACTCCGATGTACGAACCTGGTTGGTTGTTTTGGTTGGTGTAAGGTATTTTATAGATTCCTGCAGTCTCAAGGGGGGGGAATGGGGTCTTTTTCATTTCTAATAAACTGGAAGATATTTTTATTAGGCTTTATGGGGATGTTGACTTTGTATTTATTCGCTGCATTTTTAATTTTGTTGGAGGCACCGCGATCGTATGGTATGGATGTCGTAAATTTTAAGGTGGGTTTCTGAAAGCTAGGTATATTATCGATATATTTTATTTTATTCCTAATTATTTTGTTTACAATTTTATCCGGATAAATATCTTCCAGCTTATTAGAAATAAAAAAGACCCCATTCCCCCCCTTGAGACTGCAGGAATCTACAAAATACCTTATACCAACCAAAACAACCAACCAGGTTCGTACATTGGAGTAACCAAGAGAAAAATTAAAACAAGAATAAAAGAACATGTAAAAGATATCAAAACAGGAAGTCAGAATAGACCCTTGGCCAAAACATTTTACAAAGAAGATATCAATATAAATTTTGAACAAACAACTAAAATAGCCAATTATGAGGACTATAACTACGCAATGTACCGCGAATCAATAGAGATAGCCACCAATAGGAACACTTGCAATGACAGCGGCGCAGTAGCTCCGGACAGAATGTGGCGCCACGTTTGGAAAGCTAAAGACCATCACAATAGTCCAAGTCACGCACAGAGGAGGCCGTCTGATGAGAACCGGGAATCCGGTGGAAAAGTTTAACGGCAAGCAACGAAGTCAGTAAAGGTTTTTTCATGTATTTAGTTTAGTAATTTCAGCACTTCGTTTTTAATTAATATAATTTACACATTAATTCCATTACTCACTATTATACATATTGTGAACTTTTTTTAGAGATAATGTGGTCAAAAAAGAAAGAAATTGACCTAACTAATCATGACTCTTATCAACTAATACATATGTTGTAAACACATCTGAAAGAGATTTTAAATGGCAAGTTAGCATAATTCCTTAAATTCAATACTTTTAATAGCTCTGACTGCTAATTTGAGTTTATATAACCGATTTCATCATAAAATTGTATATCAAAAATGTGCTTATTGTTTTACATAATATGACAGAAAAAAGAAACAGTTATGTGGTTAAACAACCAAATTTGAATTTCCTGCAATTATTTGTTCTTGACTTATGCTGATCAACCACAAAAAAAATTGACTTTCGTATTAAGGTAACCTCGAAACGTGATATTATACAAATAACCAGAGTTTAAAATCTAACTTCAGAAAATTCTCTGTTTACAGTACGAGTATAAGAAATTAATGATCTTTTCTGAGCAGTGTTTGTTGATTTAGTAAAATGTTGCAAAGCACTTAAGTCAAATATATTCAATACAAAAGAACGTTTAGCTAAATTTTGCTTTGTATATTGTCTATAAACTATATACACAGTATATTGTTTACTTAAATTTAGTTCTTTATGAAACACACATAACACAAAATGAAATGCATTTCCAACAATTTCCAAGTTATAACCTCTAATATATCCAAATACTTTGAGCAATCGTAATTTATTAGCCAAATGTATAGCTTTACTCTTAGGAGAAAAAAAAGAAAAACCTGGAAAATATTGTTAAAATTTAGAAAAATATATCATTGCTGGAATAAGCTGTGTTAAGGAGCTATTTACACACTTTTATTTGAAAGCAATAAATAGCAATGTAAGTTTGTAGATTCAAAATAAAAATATAGTTAAAGCTACTATCATTCTGTTTCTCTTTAGGCGTACTTTTTTACACGATAAATATTGTTACGAATTTGTAAATAATTCATAGTTATATAAAATATGAATAACAGTGGTCATTATCAAACTTGTGAAAAACACAGCCGAGGCCGAAATCTACGATAGATGGCACTGCATGTTGAAGCTCCCGAGCAGATGAGAAATTTCATGTCATTTCACCTATGATTAAGGCCATGAGTGTTTGGCCGAAAGTTTCTTAGGAAATGTAAGGTCTTTGAGGTATCATTTTGTTAATTAAGTTTAATTCATAGTTATTTTTATGTAAATTCATTCAAAGAGGCTTAGTCAGGAGATAAAATGTTAATTTTCAGCATCTCTAGTTTGTTTTCGCATTAAAATAGCTTAAAAACCTGTTAAAAAGCCTCATTAAGGACAGTAATGGATTTTTTGCCAAATTTGGTGCCTATTTCGCTCCTTCGTGATATTTTTGGCAACCTTAGCGAGAAAATCCTTATCATTGATATACCAAATATGGAAGCTATAACTTGATTGACCGACGAGTTTCTGAACTTTTTATCCATTTTTCTATGTGGGTATTTAAGAAGTTGTTTTACGCCAATAGTCAGTCTTAATTTAGTTTTCGGCAATGCTTTCATTGCTATTGAAAGAGCTCTGAGCCTCTTTGGGTTGTAGTCGATTGCTGTATGTTAATGCTGTGATACAGTTTGTACTGTGAATTTGTTATTGACAGATGTTATTTAAGCATGTTTACTGGTGAAAGTGACGTCGATACTTGATTTACAGACCTGTAACCTTCTCGAATTTTCTGTAAATAAAGTTTCCAGCCTCTGCAAGATTCGTCTTTCATTCTCGGACAACTTACGAACTAACATAGACAAAAAGAGTCTATCTTATAATTAAATTTTATTATGCAGATAGCACACAGTAGAAACTTTAATTAATTTTTAAGGGCTTCAAATGTAACAACTCGACCAGTGTCTTAAACTATATGACTCATCAAATACAAAAGTTTTAAACAATAACAAATTTTATTTAGTAAAACATATGAAAAATTATCAAAAAAACATTTTCAAAAATATAACAAATTTAACAGTTACCTCATTCTATAGTTGACGAACAAGCCATAATTAAGCATCTGTCACAATACACTTGAACTATAATTCGTTGTCTAACAGAGCCTCCGCGATCGCCATGTTGATCAGCGGTTAAGAGGATGATAAACTACACTTCCACTGAACATTAAGTCGATCACAGAAACAAGAATACGTAATTGAAGATTTGCATATTATAACTTGAACATCGAAATCACCATTATATTTAACGAACTCTATCACAGAAACAAGAATACGTAACTGAAGATTTGCATATCATAACTTGAACATTGAAATCACCATTATATTTAACGAACTCTATCACAGAAACAAGAATACGTAACTGAAGATTTGCATATTATAACTTAAACATTGAAATCACCATTATATTTAACGAACTCTATCACAGAAACAAGAATACGTAACTGAAGATTTGCATATTATAACTTGAACATTGAAATCACCATTATATTTAACGAACTCTATCACACAGTTGAATTTATTACTGAATATCAGCAGACTTATCTCAGATAACGATTCTGACTCAAACATTACAAACTTGAACAAGTGCAGCTTAAAAAGCTACTAAACACTTCATAACATAAATGAAACGATAAACTTAACAATATCAGTTCAAAAGACGATTATCACTTTTAAATTTTTATTTCAAACATTCGTAAACGTCGAAAAATTTCATGAGATTAACTCATATTTCAAATGTAAAACTTAACGATTATGAAAAATAGAAACTTAACGATATATAAAATAACTTCAACAATAGCAGCCATCAATATAAAACGTAACAGCGATAAAACAACATATTCAGCTGTAAAAGCTAAAGGCACACCTCCTCTAAGTGCCCTACTTTACCACAGCTCAAAGCTGTTCAATTATAAAAGGTAGTTAATACTTCATAGCTGATTGAAGGTGCTAACAACTGCACTGTTACAAATTCGCCGCGATCTTTTATACTGACTGAAATGTCAAAAATATACATATAAACAGAACATCGCTGTTGCCACTCAACGATTAAAGTCAAAAAATACAATTTCTAATAATTATTTCTACAAAGTGGCAACAGCCATAAACGGAAAAATTAAGCAGATTCAAAGTGGCAATGGCAAAGATGTAAACAAAACATCGATGTTAACGTGTAGTGCATGAAAAACTGAAACTTAGATTTAAAATAAAAAAATAAATAGATATTGAATATACTTAAAAGAAAAAGGTAAGTTAAAAGTTCTTTTTCAGAAAATAAACATTTATATATGAGAACTAACAATGTTTTTATGTGTGAGGACATTTGACAGCTATCACGAACACCCAAGTATGCAACAATATCTTTGGACACACTGAATGAATCTGCGAACTAGTCCATAGTATTTTATTATGTGTATGTGCGTAAGGTCTAAATTCTAGATCAAGAGGGCCCATCAGTGGCATAGAGGTTCAGGTTCTGATCTCTAATCTAACAAACAGGAGGTACTTGGTTCGAACTCAGATTGCACAAGTCGGTCTTAGCCATTCGGCATTTTCCATGGTTTTCTGAAACTTCCGTAAAAAAATCAGCTAGGTCTTCTTAGAAAGACACTCAGACCTAGGGTCCATTCGTAGTCAATCGTATCTAATCCTAAATACCATCGGGGCCGTGATAGCCCAGTCAATAGAGCGACAGGCTCGTATTTGGAAGATTGCGGGTTCGGTACTCAAGCCAGTCAAAGATCGTCATGTACACTAATGGTGGCTGGTGCATGTAAAGTTTATCGTGGCCGCAATGTCCTATCAAAATTATACCTTTTTATCTGGGGAGTCATCGAAGCAGGAGAGCCATCCTTTCTGTGGAGGATAAAATTGTGAGGGCATGTCTCCGAATCACCTCTAGGAGTGAGTCCTAGACCTTCGCCAGTTGCCCATTGCGCAGCACTAATGCAATGTAAAACCCAAACCTCAATACCATTGAAGCGGGAGAGCCATCCCTTCCGTAGAGGATAGATCAAAATTGTGATTTCATGTCTCTGGACCACCTCTAGGGGTGAGTCCCAGACCATTGCCTATTGTCCATTGCGCAGCACTAGTGTGACGTAAAACCCAACCAACCAATCCAAATACCATCTAGGCGGAGAGTACTAATTTCCAATTGCTCTCTCCTACTGATTTTTGTTTTTCTTGCCATACCAAGTTTAATTGACTTTCGGCACCACTGAATACTAACATCCTATTTCCCCCACTTTTCAGTTTTATAATATTAATCTCCTCCTAATCACATAAATAAGAATCTAAGATTTCAAACAAATAAAAAGTAATCTTTATTAAGTGGGATGGGGAAGAGAGCCAAAAGATGTAAACGTTAACATAAGAACATCAGAGTACTTGCATATGGTCGGACTTGCAACCAAAGCTTACGTAAACTGAAAGTGTAAAAAAAGAACAGATAATTTTTCAGAAAATAAATAAAATAAGCCAAAAATGTTTTAATTTAGAATTTGGTCTCTGAAAAAAATCCCCCATATTAGCAGATTCTACAGAGCAAGGCACCAAGAGATTAAGAAAAAAAAAAAAAAAACTTTATGTAAAAGAACTTTACACACTAAAAATCATACATACATACATGAAACCCAGTGACAGAAAGTTTTGTAGCTGTCTCTGACAGGGTTTTAAAATTTCGTAATCTGTCTGCAAAATTTGCGTGTAATCAGGGGTGAAAATGGCTTACACTACCAGAGAGCGTCTAAGATGTCATACATCGGTAGTGCATGGTCGCGGGCAAAAAATGCCTGTAAATTGCAGACAATTTTTTATGACTACAGATAAAGACTGTCCAAAAGTTGCAGGCATTTTTTTTTATTGCTACAGACAAAGTGTCCGAAAGTTGTGGACTAATTTTTTTTATTAGTGCAGACAAAAACTGTCTGCAAGCCGTTTTTCTGTGTCCGCGACTATGTTGCCATGTCGCAGTGTTTCTGCCACTGAGACATGAAATAATCATTTCAGCCTAAGTTTATTCATACCAATATAATAAAAGTTCAAAACTAAACAAAAAAAGAAAGAGAGAAATTGATAGTAAAAATTCCATTTCCATACATATTTAACTTAAAAAATTTAGTTCATAACACATTTAAGATTTTCAAGCAACTAATTTACATATTTACAGAACTATAGCTTTTGAAAGTATGAATGAATCATGCAAAAGTGTTGAGAATCATTAAATATCCATACTTGCCAACTTTTCCGGTTTTCCCGGAAGACTTCCGGTTTTTTAACGTATTTTCTGGTCTTCCGGACAGATGATGAAATCTTCCGTTTTTAAAAAAGTCGCGGATATCGTTCGTTTTAAAAAGAAAACCCAAATGTTCTACAAAAACTCCTGATTCCCAATCTTTTTCCATCCATAACATAAATGTCAATATTCATTTCAAACTTGCTTTATGAGATTCTAGAACATGTAAAGAAATAGAATTGTTAAATATTTCTTGCTGATGTAATTATTTTTTACCCCCCCCCCTTTCATTTATTTCCAACTAGTGATCAGCAATCAAATGTTCTGCAGAAGTCTTTTGTTTCCTAATTTTATCCATTATTTTAAACTTCTTTCATTAGATTCTAGAAGTAGAGTTGAAAGAGTTTAATATTTCTTACTCTGTAATTATTTTTGTATCCCCCCTCCCCTTTCCCCGGATTGTGATCAATGATTAATTCTAGAAACAATAAAGTAATGGAAATGCTCAATACTTTTCACGTATGTAATTATTTTTAGATCTTTATTGCTGAATTTAATGAATCTGTTTATTTTTCCTCAATTAAATTAAATATTTGTATGTCATATTTATACCAAATGTGTAAACATGGGGAAAAAAATTAAGAATAATTTTTTCAGGTAGGAAAATTTTTTCCAAATCAATTTAAGAAAATTAATACTTAGTTGGTTTTATGCATGTTTGAAACTGATAATTAGCTACTGCTACTTTTTTTTTATATGTATGATTAATATACGTACACAAAAACCATATTCTATTTATTTAAAAAATTAGTTATACTTTAATTTAACTAAGTTTTTTGTCTATTGTTAAATAAATTTCTTACAGATTCTGTTTTGTAGATATTTATATGTTGAAGAGGAATAACTTCATTTAAAACTTTTATATATTTAGTATGATCAATCTATAGTAAAACGTTTTTATAGATTGCTTCTAAATATTAAAATTATAAAACTGTATTTTTTTTTTTTTTTTTTTTTTTTTTTTGACGTAATAAGTAAAAAAAAATCTTCCCTTTTTTTATGAAATCTTCTGGTTTTTCAACAAAAATATTCCCTTTTTTTATTAAAATTGGTTGGCAAGTATGAATATCTGTAATAAAAAATAAAAAAATTCAATTCAAAAACCTTAAATGCAACGTTATTATCTTTTAGTATATACAGTCCACATCCTTATATACAAAATTCAGTGTTCTGTTACTTTTCAGTACTATGTATGAAATTTTGAATGACCGAACTTAAAACGAACATTGTTACATATAACTGACCAAAATAAATAAATACCATTATTCAAATAAACGTATAGTTTGCAGAAAAAAGGTTAAAATGTAAACAGGAATATTGTAAAAAAAATAACTTACACTACGTAGAAAAAAAGTAAAAAATTGCAGTAACTAACAAAGCTAGATGGTAAACACGAACGAACATCTATGTCTCTAATAAAAGTCATAGAGCCTACTTTGGACGCTTCAGATTGGTTCAAAACAAAGCGAGTTCATTTCAGCAATTGGTCTCCGATTACGTCTAAAGTAAGGAATAGCCTTCAGCACACGATTTTGGTGCTGTGTTTTAATATAATAGATGTTTACAAATTTATATTAATTTGATTAAGATTCTAACAATAATATTCCATTCTGAGAAACCCACTTACCTGCTTCTGGAAATTCTTTCTCGGGTAATAAAAACAAATTAACTTTTTGCTGTGATTCTTTCATAAAGCCTGAAGGTGTATTGCCTTTAAATGAACCTATGAATAAAAGAGGAAACCAAGAATTATTATTATTTATGTAGAAATTTAAATATCTGAAACAAATCACATTACCAAAATATTAATTAAGAAAATAAATAAAATATATTGGATTTATTAGAATGTAATAAATCAAACTTTAATAATTTAGAGTGATAACTCTTTACAATTTATTCTTCATGCTACTAAATCTTTGAAACAGGAGGATGAATATATATATATATAGTCTATCTTCACATAGGGATTGTAACAGAAACAGTAAAACCTGATAGACTATATAAATTATGCATATAGGACCATGACAGGACAAATATTAATGAAGACAGATATAAGTAAAACTTTTGCTTTTTAATCACTTATATCCATAATCTTGGTCTGCAAAAAAACTTTTGTAAAATAGAAGGCAATATAAAATAGACCAAAAGTTACTAACTTTTTACTATGTTTTTATTAACTCGCTTTCTTGTTTGTTTGTCCAGTACAAATCTTGCAATTAATTTTTAACTAACTTTCCGACTAGCCAGACATTTGAAACTTTCAGAATAGCTTAGGACACGATGAGAATGCATTCTTTTAATATTTTTATTCAATTAATAAATGTTTTCTTTTAATTAATTAATAAAATATGAAAACAATAACCTCATAATAGCTTTAAAATTAGCCATTTAAGTTTTATTTATAATTTAATTGTTGCCAAAGAAATTTACGAGTTCATTTTTTTTTCAACAGGAAAATAAATACATTTACTTGAACGTGAACAATAAAAAAATCGGATGTGGGCACCACATGACTTCCTTATACACCTTTAGAAATATATACATAATTAAAAAACATTGTCATTGGACCTTAGACAGTTGGCTAAAAATATTTAAAAAATACATTATCACCGTGTTCTGAACTTTTCTGAAACTTTCAAATGTCTTGCTAGTCGGGAAGTTAGTTAAAAATCGATTGCAAGCTTTGTACTGATAACGCTGCCGAACGCTGCAGGGACCTGAAGCAGTTGGCTAAAAGTTACATATAACTGATGCAACTGATCTTTAAAAATGCAATTTCATCGTGTTCTGAACTATTCTGAAAGTTTCAAATGTTTAGCTAGTCGGGAAGTTAGTTAAATAAATTTTCTGTTCAATCAAATACACTGCTGAAGGCAGCAGGTATCCAAAACAGTTGGCTAAGAACATTAAAAAAATGCATTGCCAACGTGTTCTTTGCTTTCTGAAAATTTCAAATGTTTAGCTAGCAGGGAAGTCAGTTAAAAATTGATTGCAAGATTTGTACTGGTAATGCTGCCTAAGGCAGCAGGGACCCAAAACAGTTGGCTAAAGGTATTTTAAAAATGCATTTTCACCGTGTTATGAACTATTCTGAAAGTTTCAAATGTCTAGCTAGTCGGGAAGTTAGTTAAATAAATTTTCTGTTGAACCATATAAACGCTGCCAAAGGCAGCAGTGACCTGAAACAATTTGCTAAAACTATTTAAAAAATGCATTGTCACCGTGTTCTGAGTTTTTCTGAAAGTTTCAAATGTCTAGCTAGTCGGAAAGTTAGTTAAAAATTGATTGCAAGATTTGTACAGGTAACGATTTGTAAGGCAGCAGAGATCTGAAATAGTTGGCTAAAAGTATAAAAAAAATGCATTTTCACCATGTTTTGAACTATTCTGAAAGTTTCAAATGTTTAGCTAGTAGGGAAGTCAGTTAAAAATCGATTGCAAGATTTGTACTGTTAATTCTGCCGAAGGCAGCAAGGACCCAAAACAGTTGGCTAAAGGTATTTTAAAAATGCATTTTTACCGTGTTATGAACTATTCTGAAAGTTTCAAATGTCTAGCTAGTTGGGAAGTTAGTTCAATAAATTTTCTGTTGAACCATATAAATGCTGCCGATTTCAGCAGTGACCTGAAACAATTTGCTAAAAATATATAAAAAATGCATTGTCACCGTGTTCTGAGTTTTTCTGAAAGTTTCAAATGTCTAGCTAGTCTGGAAGTTAGTTAAAAATAGATTGCAAGATTTGTACAGGTAACGCTGCCAAAGGCAGCAGGGATCCTAAACAATTGGCTAAAAGTATTAAAAAAATGCATTTTCACCGTGTTCTGAACTATGCTGAAAGTTTTAAATGTCTAGCTAGTCGGGAAGTTAGTTAAATAATTTTTTTGTTGAATCATATAAACGCTGCTAAAGGCAGCAGGTATCCGAAACAGTTGGCTAAAAATATTTAAAAAATGCATTGTCAACGTGTTCTGAGCTTTTCCGAAAGTTTCAAAAGTCTAGCAAATCGGGAAGTCAGTTAAAAATTGATTGCAAGATTCGTCCAAACCGTTTTTGAGTTATTACCGTTTTTTGATACATTATGACCAAAACCTTTGTATTTTTGGTCATTATGAACCTAATTTTTCTAAATATCTCCAAAACTGAAAATCATACAAAGTCCAAAAAGGGAGATGCACAACTAGATGTTATAACAAACCTATGTACCAATTCACAACTTTCTACGTCCAATCGTTTTTGAGTTATGCAGCATACACAGGCACACACACACATACATACATACATACAGACGTCACAAAAAATCATGTAAAGTTGCTTATATCTCTAAAACGAGAGCTTGTGTTAAGGCGACACTTGCAGGTGTACAACTAGACATCATGACAGTCACACATATGAATTGGCAACATTCAGAGATCATTCGTTTTCGAGCAATGTGAAATACAAAATCCATTTCGCAAATCAGGATTACTATACTTCCTTATACTTTGTATAAGGAAGTAAAAATTGTAAAAAAATAAATTATGCATCTCACAAAAATTGACATCATTATCACTTTAAAAATTTTACACATTGATAAAGTGCTAATATAGTTCTATAGCTAAAACTTCCCAACTAGCTAGACATTTGAAACTTTTAGAATAGCTTAGAACACAATGACAATGCATTCTTTTAATACTTTTATTCAATTAATAAATATTTGAAAATTTCTTATAATTGCTTTCTTTATAACGCATTTGATCATTTTTTTTTAAAGTTGATGGGATAATTCATCAAAAATTTTTTTTAAAGTAATTATTTATACATAGAATTGTCAAGTTTATATGATCCAACAGAAAATTTGTTTTTAAATTTTCAAAAATCATTCATTTTAAAAACATGGTATATAAAAAGTTCTTTTTATCTTATAATTATTCAATTTCAGAGACCATCATATTCCAAATAAAAAAATCCTGTGGACCATTAAATTTTTAATAAGTTCCACAGACCACTGCTATTATTTATTAAGAAACAAAAATATATATTTATTGATGATATAAGAATATTATTTTATGAGTACAAAATAAACCTTCTTAAATCTCTAATGCCCTGATAGCATATATATGTTACTATCGATCTGCTGCAGCTTTTGCACCATTATTCCCATATAGTAATCTTTAGTAATATACACTCTATAACAAACAACAACAAAAAAAAAACGACGCACCAAGAAGAAGTGGGGACAAAAATGGGTAGATGGGGTGGAATGGGTGGTCCGAATGGGATAAAAATTGGTAGATGTGATGTACATGTGGAGAAAAACAATTGATTACAGTTTCAGAAAATTTGAATGATTTAATCTAGAGAAAGGGCCTCACAAAGTAAACAAGTCAATAACGCATTGGTCCACTTCTGGCCTTATGTGCACAGTTATTCGGCTTGGTATTAATTGATAGAGTTGGTAGATGTGCTCCTGTGAAGTATCATGCCAAATTCTGTCCAATTGTTGCATTAGATTGGTAAAATCCCGAGCTGGTTGTAGGACCCTTTTTATGATGCTCCAAACGTCCTCAGTGGAAGAGAGATCCGGGGACTGAGCTCAACCCCCACTGAGCCGCCTATTAAGGGTATTTGAAGTTACTGAAGTACTAGTTGCACATAGGATCGGCGATAACGATGAATTGGTGCTTGATTCCATCAAAACCTGTATGTCAATTTGTGTCCAGTTTGCATTACTCCTTCTTGATGCGTCACTTTTTTTGTTATAGAGTATATATTTTTTTTAGTCTGCAGACTATTTCCAAAACAGTATTGTGCATAGATTCCAAGTCTCCCGATTTTGGCATAAAAGATAGTGATTTTCAATCTTTCTCCATTCACTGCATAAATGTCAATATTCATTTTAAACATGCTTTATTAGATTCTAGAACCTATAAAGAAATAGAATTATTCAATATATGTCCCTAACGTAATTTTTAGTGCTCCCCCCTCCGCAATGGTTGATCAGCAAACGGATTGCGGAATTCTTGCGATTTCCAATCTTTCTTCATTCGCAACATTAATGTCAATATTCTTTTTTAACTTATTTAATTAGATTCCAGAACCTTTAAAGAAGTAGAATTGTACAATATCTCTCATTCATATAATTCTTTGTCCCCCCACCCCCTCTTTCATACATTATATCTATTTCTTCCTGCATGGCTTTACGCCATTCAACTCTTCGATCTGACTTTACTGCTTCTTTATATGTCTTAAAGGGCAGAATTTTGATATATGGCCAGGTTTAGAGCAATTAAAACACGTCAAAACTTTTTTTTACTTGAGGCTTAATTTCTGTGTGGCTAACTTTTATACTGTCTTTATCTCTTAATTTTATCCTTGTTTCTTCTGCAATAACAGTTTCAACAATATCTTTGAAGTTAAACTGTTTGTCTTGCCATCTTAATATCACTTGAACAATACTATCATATATTGGTGGCAAGAATCTTAAAAACTGAAAATTCAGATAAACCTCACTAAAAGTTGCATCAAGTTTTCGGATTTTTTCATATTTCTGAAATAAACGAGAAGCAAAAATTTTTGTACTTTCATCAGTCCTTATTCTAGTTTCACACAGTTCACTGAAAATTTGCATTTGATGTGCTTTGGAGTCAGGTCTATAATACTTTTCTAGTGTAGTCCACACATCAACAGGATCTTTAATATTTTCTATTACTTTTCGATACTGCTCAGAAATATTAAGATATATTAATGACAATGCTGTATTAGCTCTAAATCCATAAGAGCTCAGTTCTTTCTTATATTCTTTATCATCTAATTTATCTGGAGCAGGTGGTTCAGGTTTTTTTTTTTTCAGAAGTTTCTATTAGCTTCCATACGTTACGCTCCATTAAAATGTACCTAACATCCTGACTCCACTGATCATAATTGTCAGATTCTAGTTTCAGGATTGTGTATGAAGCCATTTTTTTTTTTTAACTAAGTAATTATCTTTTACATATATTTAAACAAAAATTTCTTAATTATTAGAATTTAGTTAGTTTTTACTATTTAATGAAGAAAATTTTAAGAAAAACTACATTTTTTATAGTAAAAACAATATCCCCCCCCCCCTCTAAAACTATCTTAAAGTCAATGAGGGGGTGTTAAAGACTTCATGCTTTTAAACTTGAACAAAATTATCAAGTTCAATGAACTCCGCAATTTATAAAAACTCAACAAAAAACTCCGTTAGAAAAGGAAACTCCAGCCCATAACCAAATAGTGTTGGATATGAAGTATTTCATATCCAAAAACACTCTATTGCAAATTTAATTTACTTTAACAGAGTGCAAATTATATGCAGGGAAGACGTGGCTGGGTTTGGTGTCTATGAAAAATACAAAGAATTATTTTGCAGAGTTTCATTTTTGTTTAAATAAAAAATTATGTTCAATTTAAATTAACATGAATGCATGAAGTCAAGTAATAATTCAGTTTTAATTAACTAAATTAGTTTATTAAAGTCTAATAAAACATATGTAAACAAAAATATTAAACTATATTATGTAAACAAAAATATTATGTAAACAACAATATTATGTAAACAAAAATAAAAACAAAAATATGTTTTTCATTATTCTATTAAATCAGAAAAATGTAATTATAGTTACTTAACATCATAAACTTTAATAGTAAATGATAAATGATAAAAATTACTTCATGACCCGATAGTAAAGTTTGTATGTTCTGAGCAGTAATAAAATAAAATTCTTCAAAAGAAAGTCAAATAAAAGTTCACCAAAATATCTTTTACCTGCTTGAAAAATCTTTTACTTCACTAAAATAAAGAAACTTAAAAATATACTATCACATTGAACTAACAGCTACTCAATCCCCCATTAAAACCCAACGTGAATAACGAAAAACGGGAGAAAACAAAAATGCAAAGCTCCAAGTACA
Source organism: Salticus scenicus (assembly GCA_963930645.1). Taxonomy (NCBI): domain Eukaryota; kingdom Metazoa; phylum Arthropoda; class Arachnida; order Araneae; family Salticidae; genus Salticus; species Salticus scenicus. Next base: position 396,800,131 of record OZ005648.1, read on the forward strand.
CAGCTGTCTATTTACACAATCTTTCATATAATTAACATTCATATTGGAAAACGAAAGTTCTAGACGATTCCACAACGTATTTGCACACTACGATCAGCTGTGAATAGATTCTCAAAGATTTGGTAAGTTACGTGATCGGCAGCTCGACGAATCAGCGATTGCCAGACATACACCACCACCTACAGGGAGAAATAGGGACCTAACTCTTTGGCTACTGGCTGTCATAGGAGTAGGATCGAAATGATCGATGCTGCCGATGGAAAGTAAACAACGTAATGGAAAATAAGGATTGAATTAATTTAAATTAACAAAGTTAATTGTAACAGGTAATAAATATGTTTTTTATTTGTATTTTACTATTAATAAAGATTTATTTTACTTTTATTATTTAAATGTAGAGATAAAGATTTAAAGGGATTTTGGATGATGGGATTAAATAAAGGGACCTATTATTAACACGGTAACCCGTGTGCTGCAATCAGCCAATCAGTGAGTTCAGGGAGGCACGACACAGTTGACGTCACTCCCCCAGTCGCTGTTTGCCACGGAGGCAGCAAGAAGAACGAGCTAACCCTGCCGATGCTACAAGAAGTGCAAATTTACCGTGCGTGTGCCTTGCCAAATAATTAAATGAACGATTATACATACAAATAAATTTTTAGTTACTGATTTTGAGATTTTGCGTCGAAGATTTCTTTATCTTTTTTAAAACAAATAATTTGATCTAGTTAAAAAGATTTTTGGTCTGAATGAAATTGATAAATCTAGATTTTAAATAATTTCATTAAAAAAAAAAAAAAAAAATGTCACACAATATGACACTTACTTGAAGCTGAAATGTAAGATATTTCATTTATTTAAAATAAATGCAATACATTTGATGAAAACTAGTACTGATTAATCAATATTGTACTCTCTCTTATTTTCTGTAACTATCTCACAACAGCTTACAAGTTTTTGAATTCCTTTATAGAAATTGCATGGTTTCTTGCAATATACTTTTTGAATTCTTCCACAGATCAAAGTTTCTGTCATTCAAGTTATTTTGCAGAGAATAAGATAGCTGAAAAACTAAAGATGTAGAATCAGGAGAATATAGCATCTGCTTGAGGATTTGCTATTTTAACTTTCTAAGTTTCTGCTGTGTTTGTCGAGTGACAAGTGGTCTAACATTGTCATAGTGAAAGATGAATGCTTTTTTAATTGTCCAAATTTGGATATTTTGCTTTTATTTCAACAATAAATTTATTGAATTGCACAAATACTATTCTGTAGTTATTCTTTGGCCTTAAGAAAGAAGCTTGTCATTTTTTTTTTTTTTTTCCTCTCTGAAATCCACTAGATATATGACAACACTTACAATGGTTGTAATTTAGCTTTTGTCATAGATTCTGCTCTTTCACTTCTATGCTTCCAGCATTCATTTCTTATTATGTTGTACCTATTTTTCATCTTTAGTTATGACTATGAGTTGATTCAAGAAAGGTTTGTTTTGTTGATAAAGAAGATAAATGGTTATGAAAACATGGTTCATTTTGTTCTGTTTTGTCAAAATATGCTGAACCCATGTATCAAGTTTCAAAGTGTATCAGAATCACTTAAAATAGCAAAATGGAGTGAAATTGTGAATATTTAGATTCTCACCAACAGTAATAAACGGATTATTATTCATTAAATCATAGATTATGTTTGATTTTACAAAATGATCAATCAATATCAATATAAACTGTAATTTAAATATAATAGTAATGGATAAAAATATATTGTAATACTTTAAACTTATATGACTATAGGGAGACGGCTACAGACCATGATGACATTAATAACATTTATTAAAAAACAAAAAAGGGACAATACATAACTACTAAATATACATATATTTCATGAGCGGAGATACCGCCTGCATCTCACAGCTCGACGTCGACTAACTAAGTAACAGGTGCGCGTGCATACAGTGAAAGGATGAAACAAACAGTGACACAGTAACACGTGATAGCTGCGTACACAGTGACATCACACAGCGGAGATGATAGCCGAGAAATACAATTTCCCATATTACTTTAAAATAATATATTATCTCCTTTTCTGTATTTGAGGCTGAGTTTGTAAACAGTCACTAATTTTTTTTTAAGTCTTTTTAATAGTCTATTTGTTTTTTAAAACTCTTAAGTTTCTGCCTTATTTATAACTTCAACAAAATTTCAAATATTTTCATTCATTAAAATAGTTTATCCTGTGTTTAAATATGAATTGTATGGATCACATTGTTTAGATGCATGGTAATGAACCATAATTAATTATTTTAAATATTTACACAGTTTTCTATCTATAACATAACTTGATTTTGCTTACTGTGTGGCAATAGCTTCTCTTGCATATGAAACTGACACATTTATTAATCATGACATTTTGCCAACAATGTTGGTCGCTGGTACGCCTTTCGCACATAACTTTACATTTTTGCTGTTGTCAGAGATATAGGACTCAGGAGATGTACAGTGATATTTTGCAGAAAATTTTTAAAAAAATATTTGAGTTTGCAGACAGTTTTACATTATTTGAGTTTGCAGTCAGTTTTCCATTTTATCTAGGTCTGTGGTTGAAAGTGCTAAGCAGAAGACCAACAGTTAAACTTTTTATTGATGTAAGACCATCATTAATTCATCAATCAATAAAAAAAATAAAATGTTTAATGTAAAAAGCATATATAAATGACATATACTATATATATTCAGTAGGGATGCACCAAATAGCAGTTTTGGCCAAATACCGAACATTCGGTCAACCGAATACTAACTATTTGGCCGAATACCGGCTGATTTATTCCTATATTCAGATGTCAATCACCTAATTTTTTGCAAACTTTTTCAGTAATACTATTTACATTTAGTAATATTTGATTTTTTTAATTATGAAAAAATATTATAAAAAACTACTATTCAGAAACAGTGGTTTATATAAATATAGAAAAATATTAGGAAATATTACTATATATAAGTCGTGGTATAATGCTGAATTCACAGTCAAACAGGGTTGGCAGGTTTTTGACGGTTTACACCATTGTGTAAACCGTCATGTCAAAAACCTATATTTATAATTTAATTGTCATATAAAAACTTAGTTTAACAAAATATAGTTTATAAAGATTTTTTGAAAAGTAAATAGACTGATGTTCTTTGAAAAACATATTGTTACAACATTTTGATTAATATAAAAAACAACACATTAGGCTTTTAAAAATTTATTATGAATTACTTCTATGTTCATTCAAAATATGCTATGATACTTTTATATATTACTACAAAATTTATTTATAACTATGCTTAATATAGTATATGTTGAACTTAGTTATGTGATACTTTAAAAATATAGTTGTTTTTAATAAGATATTATTTATATGTATGTTTTAAAAAGTAAACATATTAATGTTTTTGGAGAAACATTATAATAACATTTTGATTAATACAAAAACAAAACTTTAGGCTTCTAAAAATTCATGATTTATAAATTATTATAAATCACTTTATTTGCAATACAACATTGCATATTTCAAATTTTTTAGTATTTTGCTTTTATTATTATGTATTTAACCAGTAAAATAAAAATGCACAGCCTAATATTTTGTATTAATTCTGAATGTTAAACAAGCTTGAATTGCATCTGAAATTCTTATGATTACCGTTAGACAAGAGAAATATGAATGATTTCTGGAAATGTATAAATTGTAATAAATTTAATATTTACTCGTACAGATTTTTAAAAAATTTATTAGTCTAAGCTGTAGGGCCCACCAGTGGCCAAGAGGTTCTACGCTCAAAGCTGGTAGACGTGAAGTGCCGAGTTTGATCCCAGGACACGCTAATTGGCATAGTCATTCAGAGTTTTTTGTGGTTTTCTCTGAAACTTGCATAAATACGGGCTAGGACCCTTTAGGAAGACTCTCACGGAGGGCACTCTCCCTTAGGCCTAAGACTCTAGAGTAGTCAATCAGCCTTACTCCCAAAACACCAATAGTCCAAGTTATAAACAGGTAGACATGTTTTATATAACCAATAATAATAATAAATAGATAAAATTTTATTAATAAATGATAAGTGTAATAAATATAGATTATAAATATAATTATTTTCAAATTCATATTAATTTACTGCCCACATATATTATGTTTTACTCAAAGAAAAAAAAAAATTCCAGTATTCCTGTGTTTTCATGGCGTATGTGAAAATTCATAAGTAACTTTGGAATTTTAGAATTTCATAAATATTAATATAAATAAACATACAAAATATGTCTATGCATACTTTGTATATACAGTAGAACTTGGATAATTCGAAGTTGAAGGGACCAGAGAAAATTTCGAAATATCCAAAAATTCGAATTACATATACTATTTTGTCAAAAGAAGAGATAAATAAAAAAATAATAATAAAACTCTACGATCAAAGATTTAACACAAAAACTTTATATCTAAGAATACTGGCTACATTCCCCCCCCCCCCCCATCCCAATATTAAATCTTTTTTTTTTTTTTTTTTTAGATTAATTTATTCAACACTTTTAAAAAAATAGTCAGATATTTTTGATTGCTTCTTTAAGTACAATCTTTGTGTCATAGCATATGACTTAAGCCTATCAACTGATACAACAATAGAATTTTCTACATTAGACATGACTTTCAATAAAAAAAAAAGCCTTGAAGTTCATGTATATGGACCCTATCTTCTGATGCACTAGGTAGGAAATACTTGTATTTCCTTATCCTTCTTTTGAAAGACTTAAAAAAAATAATGCACTTCAGCTGAGAAAAATCTCGGGAACAAATTTTACTGTAATACAGTCAAACCTCGTTAATGTGAATACTGTTAACGTAAATTACTTTTAATATGAACTGCTTCCACCGTCAAAATGAATATTAGTTTAGCTGTATGAAAATTAGTTACTGATAGCTTGAACTACTGGTAACATGAAAATATTTTTTTTATTCCCCTTGAGGTTCACGTTAACGAGGTTCGACTGTATTTTAAAGGTAATCATATGAATAATTCGAATTATCCAAAATAGAATTCGAATTATCCATGATTTTTTAACATTATTTTAATACAAAATTCAAGGGACCAAGTAAAAAATTCGAATTATTCAGAATTTCGAATTAAACAAGTTCGAATTATTCAAGTTTCACTGTATTTCTTAGGTTATAAACCAGTATATTTACCTAAATTTTTATAAATTATCTACAAATTGTTTTAAGATTTGCTAATTTATAAACAGCATAATATTTAGATATTCCCTTGTATATGGCAAATATTACTAAATCCTATTTCTAACCAGATTCTACCTCATTTATAGATTTTGAGTTTTGACAATACAGGTTTTTGACGGTAGAGGTTTCTGATGGGTTTTTGATGGTTTAAACCCATGTCATGTCAAAAACCCAACCCTGCAGTCAAAGAAAATTATTAACTGTTAGGCTTCTTAATTAACAATATCTTGTCACGCCCACTCAAAAGAAAAATAAATAAAATAAAATAATAGTAATAGCACAACCCAGAAATGCAGTATTTGAAAAAAAATCAATTTAAAAGTAACAACCTATTGGCCAACTTTCATTAAAACTGACGCAAATGCCTCTCACTCTCATGTGAATAAATTGTGGAATAGAGATGTGATGCTTTTCATGCATGTTGGGGCACTTCATATGCATTTTCAATAACAAATTCAAAATTGCTATTTTATGACTTCTGTCATTTTTTCCTGCCAGATTTGGATGTGATCTTTGTTTGTTCTCTTGAAGTTTCCTAGATAGCAACATCATGTGAATTATGTACGTTCTTTCTTATTTTACTTTACTTTAGAAACATACATCATTATACTGTTTAAAGATAACTTTTGTTAGATGTTATTAATTGTTATGACTAATGTATCTATTAATTAATTTTCTTTAATGTTACTTGAAACTAGATAAAACAATTGTTTTCATTTAAATATAATCTATTTCTTAATTACTCTGAAAAATCTTAATTTAATGATAATTAAAAATAGCAGAATTTTTCAAGTGATTAAAAATTTAAAAAAATTGAATTTTTCATGTTCAACTAGCTGAATAGTAGCCGAATAATTTTATATTCAGCCTAGCCAAATAGTTTTAGATTCAGCCAAACCGAATATTTGGTAGTCTGGTTGAATAGCAAATAAATACTGAATATTCAGTGCATCCCAAATATTCAGGGGTGGAAAAACATGACATTGCTATTACAATGGATAAAAATTAACTAATTATTAATGTATATATTTTTTCTTATCTCTCAAATAAATGATAATAATAATTTAATTATGTTTAATTTTTTTTTTTTTTTTTTTTTTTAAATAATATTGTCCATTTTTTATCTTGAAACTCATTTAAATGATTAATCACATACACACAAAAGTAATAATGAAAATTTAGATTCAATGCAAAAATCAGTTATTTAAAATTGAATTTGTGTAATTACATTATAATTCACTTTAATCATTAAATCACAACACAAACCCTCTAAAAAAAATTCTTGATCATAGATATCAAAACGCTAATGTTTATTTTTTCATAATAATACTGGTCAAATCATACATTCAATGCATTGCTTAAGCAGTTTCTCGAGAAAATACCTAAAATATATTTTTTACTTAAAAAATACATGCACAGAACCAGTGTTGGGCATAATTGATTAAAAAGTAATTGAATTACAATTATAATTATTTTACTGTCAATCAATTAACAAGTAATTGATTACAAATAAATTGAATTACTTATTCAATTTATTTGTAATTCAATTTATCTGTAATCAATTACTTGTTAATCGAGTGACAGTAAAATAATTATAATTGTAATTTAATTGTAATTCAATTACTTTTTAATCAATTATGCCCAACACTGCACAGAACTAAATGAACGGACTTTACTTGGAGTACTGTAATTGTATAAAAGTAAATGATATACATCATGTCATGAAAAATATATTACTTACCTGAATATTTAAGCTTTGATTTCTGCAAACAGGAATGCAAGGTGTCATGCATTTTTGCAACAGATTCTGGATAAAAATCTTCTCTTTGGCATCGATTTTGGACAAATACTGAAAATGGAGTTAACATTTATATATATATATTTTTTTTAATATGCACATAATTTTAAATGTGTATGAAAATTTTAACTTTATATCAGATAATTTTCCAGAGGAAAAAAAAAGGGGGGGGGGGTGTGAAAGATATTGTTACTTTTAACTTTTCTAATAATTGGATGTTTAATATACAGCTTAAGTAAGCAAGAAAGAAAAATCATACAATGTGCATAGATTACAAGACACCTAACTGTAATTATAGAATAATTATGTAACCTTTTATCAGTGGTGCATCGTGAATGACATTTTGGGCTTGTTCCACATGGGTAGTTAGAAATAGTACATTAAAATGGATATTTAAACATCTTATATGTTAATTTGCTTATTTTGAGAAACAATGTAGATATAACGACATTTCAACAGTCAATCAAATGAATGAGCTTTTTATGGTAACAAGCTGTTTTTAGCTATCTGTATGGAGTTAGCCCAAAACATCACTCACGAGACGCCATTGCTTTTTATCAGAGATGCCACTTTTCTGCTGAATGGCGGATTTTCGCTTTTTATAAATTTTTTCTGTTCCTCTTCCCTTAAACTAACGATTGGTGATCAAACAGACCATTGAGATCATGCAATTTCCACTCTTTCTCCATCCACAACATAAATAACAATAGGCATATTAAACTTACTTTATCAGATTCTAGAACCTTTAAAAAGGTAGGATTGATTGCTCAATATTTCTCATACATGTAGTTATACTGTCCTCTTCTCCCTTTTAAAACTAGCAATCGGCCATTAAAAAAACCTAATGAAGCTATGCATATCTCAATTTTTCTTCCTCTAAAATATAAGCATCAGTGTTCACGATAAACTTGTTTTATTTGATTCTAGAACTTATACATAGACGTTCTTCTTTATATGTGTAATTACTTCACAAATTATGTTAAATTAATATTATTGATTACCATATATACAGACTTTGAATAGTCAAACATATATACAGATTATGGCTTATTTAGAAACTTTTTAAATAATTTTTTATTTGTTTGTTATAAAGTACCATTCTTTTATATTGCTTAAAATATTATAACTTTTGACTATAAAATAACTATTTTTTTATTTATTTTATAAAAATTATATTTTATTATACTTTATATATTAATTATTTTATTGTATTTTAATTAGCAGAGTTCGCGTATAAATATACGGAAAAAATTGGAAATTTTAACTTCATGTGGTATTTCCTCTTTTTTGAAATTTTTTGAGTGCATGCATATTTTATGTACACTGGGTTTCAAAATGATATGAACACCAAGTTTTTCACGCATAAAAAAATAAGCAATGTTACAAAATAAACTTAAGACTTATCGATGCTAGAAATATAACAAATATTTTTATTTTATGACAAAATATAACTCAAACAGGCATTTTTATGTAAAGAAAACTATATTTTTCCTTTTTGAGGTGTTGTATAATATGAACATGGACCAAAAATATGGATTAGTAGCTAGTCTATGCACCAAATTTTCTAATTAATGGAAAAATGCGATTAGGCATAGAATGGACTAAGCCATTAATGTATTTTGGTCAATCTTTTTTCCCAATGGGAGATAATAAAAGCTCTTAATTCTGAAATTGTGGCATATTGCTTTCCATTTTTATAAATTGCTGTAACTAGTAGGCTCAAAACATTTTCTATCGGGTTTAAAGCAGGAAAAACAGATGGTCATGGAAATGTATGTACACCATAATTTAGGAAACATTCCCTAGTGTTATTTGCCATGTGGATGAATGCATTGTCCTGCTAGAACATCCAAAAAATTCTGCCAAATTCCTCGGCAACAGACCATAAATTTTCTTCAAATAGATTTTGATAGGCATGATTCATTCATTCTGCAAGAAGGAAACACAATGTCGACTTTACCACGAAATCAAAATGCAGCCCAAACTATACATGACCTTCCTATCACCATTCTCAAAATGTTTCAGATCCTTTCGCAAATTGAGCCAATAATAAGAAAAACCACCAGGATCATCTAAACTGAATTTTATTTTATCGGAAAATATTATTTTATCATATTCTAACTTCCGGGACATATGATCTTTTGCACAATCCAGGTGATTCTGATGTTGCTTTTTAGTCATGCGTACTTGGGATTTTCTTTTATTGTTCTTCAGCATCTTACAGCTAATGGCTATTCTGAACAAAAAGATTTTTGACACCGCTATCACTGGACCTCTTGTAAATTCACCTAAAGTTGTTTTCTCATCGCTCATTCTTTTTAAAATGGCTTCCCCCCCCCCCTTTTCGATAGCTTTGGTGGACGTCTTGAAGATTTATTTGCTCTGTAACCCACTTATAATCAAAGAAAATTCAATATTATTCCTAGGAATCTTTCCAGTTATTTGCAATAGCTCTTGCTGAAAGTTCTTGATCATGAAAAGCAACAATTTTGCCTTTCTTAAAAACCGCTTAAAGCGCATTTACGACCCATACTCCAAGAACTTAGTTAACAAACTCGTTTGAAAGTTTCCAAGCCTGCGAAGCACATTTATATGCTGTATATTTTGGTTTCTTCTTATCAGAGTCGAATTCAGTATTCCTTTATATGCTCGTTTAGTAGTAATTTCGATCAGTGTTCATATCATTTTGCAACACTATTTTTAAAAATAATTATATATTTTCAATAAATTTAAAGTTTTATATCAATTTTATTGTTATCTATTAGGTGAAATTATTGTACTTGTTCCCAGAATAGCATTTTCTGATAATTGTTTATGAATTTTTGCTATGATATCACAAAATTACTAGGCGTTCATATCATTTTGCAACCCAGTGTATTTTATCTTTGTGATAATACCTTTTCTTTCAATTATGGAAGAAGAAATATCAGAAAACTATCTCAATAGCTCTACTTTTAAAGACAAGTATCTATAGAAATGAGTGCAGACAGACAAGTAGACAAATTAAAATCACAATTTTGTTTCAACTTTATTAGAAAGTGCTAAGAATGCATATCACAACTGAAATTGCACTTTAAAGCAATTTCCACTCATATCCTATAATATATCTTAATATTTTTGTTCCAGTAAACCAAACATTAATCTATAATATTTTCTATGAGAAATATGTTTTTGTGCATCAGAATATATATTAATTTTATATTTTGTGCAATATTAAAATGTGCTAAAGAAATATCTTTCAGAGATGGTAATAGATTCAATTCTTTTATTAGTTTCTGTATACAAAACTAGTTGTGCTACTTTTAGCACTTTCAATAGGAAACATGCTATAAGGAACCTGAATAACACATTTTAAAGCATTCTCAAAATATTTACAGAAAAGAAACGTAGACAGACAGATGAACCAAATTCATAAGTGCCTTTTAACTTTATTAGAAAGAGTTCAAAATGAATCTGATAAACAAAGTTATGCTCTGAAAGTTCAATATTGTTAGATCAGTACTTAAAACTTCATTTCAATTTCTTAAGGTGAAATTTTACCATTTTAGTAGTATGACTTTCATAAGTGAATCCTATAATACAAATGTAATATGCTTTTGGTTATAATACAATCACTATGAACTACACATTTAGAAACAGTTGAGGAAATCTCCCTTTTATTATAAACATGCTACATAGCTTCTCAAATACAGGATTTTACACAATATTAAAAACTATTCACATATTCTTCAAAATATAAATCAGTAATATTTTCAGTAAATCTCAAAATTAAGAAATGTACAGAAAATACAATATATCATATTTGCTATATTAACCTTAATAATTGAACCATTTGATATGCAGAAAAATTATAAGTCTATTCAAAAGTCACCATCAATTTTAATTTGAATAATTGTTATAGCAAATCAATTATTATTATTTTAAAATTATTATTATATTAATTTTTTTTAACAATGAAATAAATAGTAAAGCACAGATATTTAGAAATTATCTATGTTTTTTGAAGATGTAAAGTATCGGTACTGCAGTCAACAAGGTACACAATCTATTTAACTATTTTACTTTTTCAGATTTCTTTTTTTCTTTTAAGGTAGAAATACATATATAAATTTGAAAAAGAAGTGATGTAACAACATACCTATATGAGGATAATACTCTGATGTTTCCTCTGGTAGAGGATTCAATTCATGGACGCTCGTGGGTGTGGTAGGTTTTAGCATTTCAGCAGATAATAAGAATCTAACCAAAATAATAATAATAATAATACAAAAAAAAAAAAAAAAAAAACTTATTGATGTTATAATTTAATATAGTCAAATCTCATTATAAAGCCATGAAAAATCAGCCTACTAATACTACTCATTCTTCATAACTATCTACCAATTTAATAATTAAATACACTCCTGCTCAAAATTTATTATTAATTAGTTTATAAATTACCTGCTTGATAAAAATTCTTAAACTTTGCAGATATAAAAAAAAAAGGATAGTGTATAGACACTGTAAAATTTTATAATGCATTTGTATATTTCAAATTAAAAAGTTATAAGAATTTTTTGAATGCTTTAATTCAGAAAGTTTACTATTTGTAGCATGAAGAGTTTTCAACAAAATTTAAAATCATTTTCAAATAAGATAATGAGGCATTGTAGAAGTAATTTATATGCACTTAGAATACAAATAATTATAAGATAAAAAAAACTTTTTATATGCCACGTTTTAAATTTTCTGATGAATCATAGAGCTCTTATCAATGTGCATAAATTTTTTAAAGTGATAATGACGTCAATTTTTGTGAGATGCATAATTTAACTTTTTATAATTTTTTAACGTTCACGTTTAATTAAATGTATTTATTTTGAAAAGGAACTCATAAATTTTTTTTGGCAACAATTAAATTATAGCTAATATTTTAATGGCTATTTTAACGCTATTAGGATGTTATTATTTTCATATTTTAATTATAAGAAAACTTGTCAAAAATTCGAAAATCGGACTTTGAAGTATTGTGTTGTCACCGGGTTCTGAGCTACTGTGAAAATTTCAAATGTCTAGCTAGTAGGGAAGTTAGTTAAAATTCGATTGCAAGATTTGTACCGGACAAACAAACATACAAACAAGCAAGAATAGAAGTTAATAAAAACAATATATATATTTAATATCTCATGCAATATGAGCATTTTTATGAAAACTATTTTAATTGTGCATCTGCAATTTTTTTTTTTTTTTTTTTTTAGTGCATAATTTGACAGTCATCAAATATATAAGTCAACTGGAGAGGGGGATGGGCTGGGGCACAGGCCCCTCTTAATATTTTTAGAGAGGTTGTTACCCTTTTAAAATTATCACTCTTTTTTTACTTTATATAAAAAAAAAATTCACAGAAAATTTCTTCTAATAATACTTTTATGGAATATTGAATGAAAGCTTGTTTTTACATTTTCCAACACAGATGAAAAATGTTTATCAGTTCAGTTTATTTGTCTGTCTTTGATCATGCTTTTGTTTGCAAATATCCATGCAGGGTTGCTGCAGTCATATTTTATCCACCACTGATTTTGAATACAGATCTTTGCTTTTTACAGTTGTATCACTTAAGGAGGTTCCAACAGATAATCAAAAACTGAGATTACTTGAAAGAAACATATATTTTTAAAAGTAACTATGTCAACTGAAATATTGTAAGAGTTTTACAATTTGTATCAAGTGTTTCAGTTTATTAAATTTTAATACTTATTAGTAATAGAGCTTATAACTAACTAACTAAACCCCATTAAATCAAAATAAATAATACCCACTTACTGTACTTAAGTATGTTTTTGTTTGTTTGAAAATTCATAAATACAAAGTTCAGGTATTTTACGTTGAAGTTATTTCCCTACTTGCTAAAATTCGCATACAGAAAAATATATTTTCTTGAATTTTAAAATCTTATGACGAAATATTTCAAAATTTAACCTTATATGAAATAAAAACAAAAGAGGTGGGGTTTTGGAGAGTAAGAAATCAGTTAGGCAAGTTTTCATTTCAAGCAAAATTAGTTTTCATTGGTAGCCCACTTTTTGAACTAGTAAAACACATTATAGAAAACAACTGCTTGTATCATTTCAATAAAATACATCTTGATTGTAATATGAAAACTGTAGACCTCTGGTACTAAATTTGAGATCTGTTAAATAAAGTTTTATTTTATTTATTTATTTTACAACATATCTGTTTGTTCAAAGTAGTACTTGCATCTCAGTCAACTGTTTTAATTTTGGTCATAATTAGGGTACATATTGCATATTGTGACAACATTTTTGCTTGATGAAAGGTCGTGTTTAATTATTTCAACCTGAAACAATTATTGTGCATCTTTCACCACCAGTTTTTCGAGCATTTTATCACAAGTCTGTTTGGCATAATTTATATGTTTGAATTAATTTTTTTCTTCCTTTGCAGAAATTACATTAATAAAACAGAAACATATTGGGGAAAAAAATTGCATATAAGCCTTGATGTATGCAGTAAAAATATGTATAAAAAGTATGTACTTGTACATATCTGTCATTATATATTTTTTCACTTCTAAATTTAATTACTGTCATGAGCATTAATCTACTTTCTCTGGTAAATATCTTAATTTCAATTCAGATAACCCTTACTCACGTAAAATTGCAATGATCCATACTCTTCTCCACTGTATTAAACTTTATTGCAATATTGAATATCTTTTTCAAGCCAAAAAAAATTGTATTTTTTAAAATTTTAAATCTAATAACTGCCCTATATGTCTGATTAAAAGAATTGTTAATGAATTTTCCTTTTCCTATTCAGTATATTGTTACTTCTCATCTTTTTTTTTTTTTTTTTTTTTTTTTTAATAAAGATATATCTGAATGCATTGCTAGAACTCTCCATGATATCAAAATTTATGTAGCTTATAAACCTCAAATGTAAAGTTGTAATTTTCTTTTTAATTTTAAACCTATTCCCCCCCCCCCCATTCCTTATCCCAAGCTGGTGTCATACATAGTATTCCTTGTAAATTCTGTAAATCTAAACATATCAGAGAAACAGCTTGTCCAATTCATTTCCATATTTTCGAGAACAAAATTGCTTTTAAAAATCCTGATATTAAGCCTAAAACTGTTCAACACGATATTAAAACTAAACTGGCCATAAATTGGATTTTGATCAAGTTAAAATTATATCTACTGGTCTTTAGAATTATCACTCTCATATCTTTATGGAAGTATAATTTATAAAGTTCAAAGAGACATGCACAATACCACCAGAATATATACTCCTACTCTAAATTCTTTCTCAACATCGGTCAACATTGCTTTTGATTTGTTGACACTGATGAGGAGTTACAATTAAATTGAAACATCAATCATTGGTTTAAGTTTCATTTTTTATGAATGTTTATGTGATTTGTTCTCCTTTTTCATTTTTTATTTTAGTTACAATTACACTGCTTGGCATGAAAATTGCCCCCCTGAATCTGAATATGATGTCCATTTTGCCCTATCACCCACCATTTTTTAGGGATGCCCCCCCCCTATTTTTATCACTTTTTGTTAATTTTATGTATGTATTTTATGGCTGAAAATTTGATTTTTAGCCGGGACCCTAACATCTTCTGAGGGGCTAAAGAGTTGGAAAATCCTAATATATCAACATTTGAGGCAAGGGGGAAAATTAGGGGGGGGGGATTTACTGAAATTATGTACACTGATGGAAAAAAAATCCCAACACAAAGAAAAAATTATCGTACAGTAATGAAATTTCAGCAATACATTCGTCTAGGTAACATATTGAATTGATTAAAGTTTCAAGATCACAGGTAGAGCCATTGGCGAGAAGAGCCATTTCAAATGTGAAATGTTGGTACATTAGTAACCGGTGTAACCGCCAGAATTTTGAATGCAAGCATGCAAACGTGCATGCATTGTGTCGTACAGGTGTCGGATATCAGTTTGTGGGATGGAGTTCCATGCCTGTTGCACTTGGGCGGTCAATGCAGGGACGGTTAATTCTGGTTGTGGATGACGCTGGAGTTGTCGTCCAATGATGTCCCATACGTGCTCGATTGGAGAAAGATCTGGTGATCTAGCAGGCCAAGGCAACATGTCGACACTCTGTAGAGCATGTTGGGTTACAACAGCGGTATGAGGGCGAGCGTTATCCTGTTGGAAAACACCCCCTTGAATGCTGTTCATGAATGGCAGCACAACAGGTTGTATCA
The DNA here is from genome assembly GCA_963930645.1 of Salticus scenicus. NCBI lineage: Eukaryota > Metazoa > Arthropoda > Arachnida > Araneae > Salticidae > Salticus > Salticus scenicus. Next base: position 396,815,422 of record OZ005648.1, read on the forward strand.
CTAGACTGACGTACAAATTTGCAGTCAGGGTGCGTGGGATAACCACGAGAGTGCTCCTGCTGTCATACGAAATTGCTCCCCAAACCATAACTCCAGGAGTAGGACATGTGTGTCTAGGCCTCAGACAGGTCGCTTGAGGCAGTACCTTCGCTTGACCACTGCTGCCAACACTCATGCACAGTGGATACATTTCTGCCTAGTCTTTCTGCAATATCGCGGAAAGAAAACCCACCTTCTCGTAGCCCTACTACACGACCTCGTTCAAACTCAGTGAGCTGTTGATAATGGCTTCTTCGTCTTCTTAGAGGCATCCTTGACTAACATTAACCCACTACGTCAAATCTCAACTGTAAATAACGATCATGAACCTTACAGCGCTTATTTAAAGCAAACCTCATTTGCATGTTCATAGTGTCGCTACTAGCGCCACACTTATGCGTGTAGCTTGAAATTTGAATCAACGTCATCTTTCAGATGTATAAACACGCCTACTAAATTTCGTTTATCTAGCACAGCTCCTTCCTGGTGTTGGGATTTTTTTTTCCATCAGTGTATTACATTTCTTATATTTTTTTACTTCCATTACCCTACTACCATACATAATGGAAGTATTGTATTTGGTCCAAAAATTCGATATCGAGATTTCACCTGATTTACACGTTTTAAGGTCCCTTGAGTCCAAAAAAGTGGTTTTTGGCAATTGGTCAATGTATGTGTGGAATCTTCTGGCTATCATATCTCTGAAACTAATAAAGATAGAACTACAAAACTTCAGAATTGAGATAGATCTGCTGTACAAATGAATTTTCCAAATTTTGGTGAAAATTGAAAAACTGGAAGTGGGACATCGAAGACCGGAAGTGGTACTGTAAGTCTGTATCTCAAAAACGGCTCTAACGATTTTCTTCAAATTTGCTATATAAACACTCTATTAGATGTCCTTTCGAATGATATAGTTGGTTAGTTCAGGAAAATTAATAGGCATCCTGTATAAATAGCTCAATTTCAGGTATTGCAAGCACATTCCTTTAAAAACAGCTGTACGGATTTTTTTTGAACTCGCCCTATTAACTCACTTTTAGATATCCTTTTGTATGTAATTATTGTTTTCCGGTCAATAATTGTTTTTTTGTAAAAGTTGATATCTCAAAAACGGCTCTAACGATTTTCTTGAAAATTGTTATATAAATCAATTTCTTTCTCGTGTATTATGTGGTTATTAGAGGAAAATTAACAGTCTTCCTGCTTAGATAGGTCATCTTCAAATCTCGGAAATTTGTGTTTCAAAAAATAAATCTACCATTTTTTTCTCTTATTTTTTACCTTGCTATCTGTAAGCTTCCTTTTATATGTCTTTATAAGTTTCTCGTACCAGAAAAATTTTAGGTTTCTACTTCTTTAGGTAACTTTTATGTTTTCTGATCACATTATCTCTCAAAAATGCATATAATACATGTAATAGTGGGTAATGGAAGTCGTGTGGTTGTTTCCCACCAGATTTTTAATCTATTGTTAATGTTATTTATTAAACATTATCTTTTTTTGTTTTTAAGTGTTAAATTAATTCTTTTTCATTCTCCAAATCCAATTCATGGCCATAAAATTATCGAACAGTGATAAAAATTGGGGAAGGGGATGGTGTCCCGAGAAAATGATAGGTGACTGGGCAAAATGGTAGTCATATTCAGATTCGGGAGATCATTTTACATAAGAATCAGCAAGAATGGTATCAGGGGTCGATTTTTTTTTTTTTTTTTTTTTTTTTTTTTGCAGCACAGTGTTATTGGCTGCCATTTTTCTTCTTTTTTTAACAGAATTTTTAACCTTATATCAGAAAGCTACAAATTCTTATAAATTTTTTTATAAAAAATACATCTATCCAAAATTTGTAGCATTTGACAGCTATGCTTGAGTAACAGTAATTTGAAAAATTACTATATCCTTGGTGACTCATATTACTACTTACCATTTTGAGACACAAAATACGAACACTATTATGAAATATTTGCAAATTAAACTACTTTTTCAAAAGCTGTAACAATCTTTTTACTTTCCGAACACTATAGTGAGGAAAGTATTGTAATCATGTCAAAAATCCGAATTCGAGATTTTGACGTTTCTATACGTTTTGAGGTCCCCTGAGTCCGTTTTCACTATTTTTACGATGATGTATGTATGTGTGTGTGTATGTGTGTATGTTTGTGAACACGCTAGCGTCTAAAGGCTTTGTTCGATTAACCTGAAAGTTGGTACGTATATTGTAAGTCACCATAGTACGAACCCTATAGATTTTGGTGAATCTAGCACTTATAGTTTTTTTACAGGGACACAAAGAAAAATTCTTTATCATTATGGCCTATGGGACCAAAATCTTAAAAGTGCGATAGCATCTAAACGCCTTATTCAATTGAGCAAAAATTTTATACCCATATTATAGGTCACAGATACTCAATCTGTATAGATTTTGGAGAATCTAGCACTTATAGTTTTTTTACAGGGACACAAAGAAAAATTCTTTATCATTAAGGCCAATGGGGCCAAATTTTTAAAAGTGTGATAGCGTCTAAACGCCTTATTAATCTGAGCAAAAAAATTGTACACATGTTATAGGTCGCATTTGCACCAACTGTATAGATTTTGGTGAATCTAGCACTACAGTGTTTTTACAGGGACACAAAGAAAAATTCTTTATCATTATGGCCTATGAGACCAAATTTTTAAAAGTGCGATAGCATCTAAACGCCTTATTCAATTGAGCTGAAAATTTGTATGAATATTATAAATCACTGTTGCACTAACTGTAAGCATTTTGGTGAATCTAGCATCTATAGATTTTTACAGGGACAAAACGAAAAATTCTTTATCATTATGATCTAAGGGCTCAAAGTTCAGTAGCGTTAAATAAAACCTCGTGTGATATATGGAGAAAAAAACACTCTATTATGGTTTTCTCTCTTTTGTTTGTTTAGCAATTCCTCTTTCTTTATTTTATCTACAAAACTGTTAGTTACTCAATGTTCGGAAAGTCGAGTGGAGTCACTCCAGATTTTTCTTGATACTGACATAAGGAACACAGCAGAGTATTGGAGAAGAAAAAGTGGATTCTTACCTTTGATATAAACTTTTATTTGAAAAAAAAAAAAAAAAATATATTAAATTAGAATACAGAAAAATGTTACTGGAGGGAAGGGAAAAGCAATGGTGTTTGCTTAGAAGAAAAATCAATTGCACTCCCCCTTTTCTGAAGTTTTGAAAAGTCGACACCTATGTAAGCCCATTCATATCAGGCAAATATCATGAAAATGGAAAATACAGTTACTAAAAATGAATAGCTTAAAAAAAAGTGTCTTTGTCTTTTTATATTTTCTGACAACTTTAACAGCAATTCCATTCAATTTACTTATTTTGTAACTGAGAAAATAAATAAAGATCAAATTAAAAATGCTAAATTTGATATATTTTAAAATTAGCTTAGAAATTCAACATGAAACCTGATATATATATTGTGTTTCAACACAAAATATTACATTAAAATACTTGCTTAAATGTATGACATGCTTAAATTAGCATTAAAAAATTTTACTACATAATAAAAAATATATAAAAAAGCATACTATGCACAGCTAAATTGTACAAGTTGGCAGGTATAAAAATACTTTATGACTACTAAAAAGCAAGAAAAACGAATACAAAAATACTTAATACATAATTACCGGAGATAGTTCAAGTCTATGAACCAATCTTGCACTGAAATGATAGTGTGGCAAACAGCCATTAAAAAAGCAGCTTGCTGCAATGACTAGAAATAGAATGTAAAAAAGCTATTTTAGTAAGGCACATTTTACAGTTATTGCAAAATCATTTAAGTGCAATTATTATATACTGTTTAACTTTCAATATTATAAAAGTTTAAACTAAAGATATTAAAAAAATAAAATGCAAAACAAAATTTTCAGAAAAGAAGCCAATTTACAGTAGAACCTCAATCCAACATTTTTCATAGGGTGCATGAAAAAAAAAAAAAACAAAAAAAAAAAACAATGAAAGCAGAAAAATAAAGAATGCGGGTTAAAGTCAAAACAAGAAGAAAACAGTGTTTATGAATTAATACACACAATATATAAAGTATACTACTAACAAAAACTAATTTGTTTCTTTCCAAACTGTCAAAGAAATAAATCAATGTTGTAGAACATTAAGTAAAATTTATTTTTAAAAATCAGTAACCTTATGTTGGGTTTTTTGTCCATTCTATAAATTAAACAGGAATTTTTCCAGATTTATAACATTTTTCAGGTCCTTTCCTGTAATTTAATGGGCTTATATAAAAGAGTGATTCCATACCAACTCACCTAATGAGGGTTGCATGACCGACTTGGATTTTCTTTAAATTTGGTACACAGATTGATGATATAGAAGCATGAAAAATTCCAAATTTTTAGCTACCTGCTCCACTTATTTGTAGATATACAGGTCCTCGAAGTTTGTCCGCCCCCTCAAAATACCAAGAAATTGATGTTATTTAATTTTTTTTTCTTAAAAATAGTGCTTATGTAATATGAAAGTGTTAGGTATCTATGGAAACTAGTTATTCCAGGCATTCAGAAAAAAATACTACAATGTTTATAATGAAAACTGTTAAGATACAGAACTCTTAGAAGTTGCAACCACGAAAATTTGATTTTCCCGATTTTGCTAAAATTGAGACATCAATTCCAAAAAAAGGAAAATAAAACCAAAGGTTTATTCACTTTCTGGTAGAGTACAAATGTTCACCATAAATTCCTACACAATAAATTTCTTGGGTTTCTCACTCCTTATTGGAAATATTTAAGCTTAAAGACAAACCATAGGGCAAAAACATGCAATTTTGTCCATCTTGGCAGCCATTTTTCTCATAAAGGGGGAGCACTAGAAACTTTTTTATTTTTTTTAAATAAGCTACTGATGTGTTAGCTATTCACAGGAAAAGAGTTTACTTTTGGTTATTATTTGCATAAAGAAATATCCTGCTGATAGTATATGCATGTTTTTCTCTAATACCATATGCTTGTATTCCCCCCCCCCCCCATAGACTTAACATTAATTAAAAAGAAAAATAATAATGCATGTATTAATAGCTGTACTATCTATACAAGAATTCATAAGATTTAATGTATTAAATTATTTAATAATAATAATAAAATAATAATTTCTTCATTTTATAGCAAAACTAGATATTTGATGGGAACAAGAAATAGAATTTCTCCAAAACTGAACGCTGAAAGTTGTCTCTTCGTAATTATAAAGTATTAAATAATTTCTTTAAAAATCAATCAAAATAAAGGAGCTATAAATATTTATTTTATAAGCAATATATTTGAAATACAGCAATATATTAAAAATTGATGTGTACAGAATTTTATTCAACTGCAAGCATAAGTTCCTGTATTTTTTTCGCAGTATCATTTGGTATTAAAAACATGCATCCTGTGGCTACTGCTGCTGATGGCATTGGTATTATATCTGACAGATGCTTGTATGGAATCCAGCATTTATCTGATCTAAATTTTTGACATGTTGCTTACCTACTGCAGATACTTCAATCTGATTCGATATGTTTGTAGATACAATGGAAACTAAAAGCATAGATTTACTAATAAAAATAAATTTATGATAATCCCTAGTACCCTCAATTCTTACAGCGAAAGTTAGTCTTTCAGAAAGCAATACTCTTGTTTCTGCTACATATTCTTCAGATGCAAAGAAAAACTTAATATTTTTTAAATTACCTGTGCAATAATGAAACAAATCAAATGGAGAAATTATCTGATTCTTGTAAGGACGTTGCAAGCTGGTTCTGTAAGCAGACCTTTTGACTGTGCCTCCAATGGCATCACACAGGATTTTGCCCATGGGATGTGGCAAAAAAAAAAAAATTCATTCAGCATTTAGTTTGAAATGATCTTTATGTTGGCATAAATTTAAAAAGTTTTTCATGTTTTTGTACCGCGTTGAGCTACCGCCAATGAAATAAATTATTTCCTATATGTCTGGATACTATGATGTTAAATATGGAATTACAAGCCTTTGAAAAGAAACTACTGCCACCGTATCATGTGTCAAACAGTCACTGATAATGCACATAGAAATAATTTTTAGGTTATCATTTGACCAAACAAAAGGATGGAGTGTAGCTTGCATGTTTTCCCAGTGATATCCCTGTATTGCATCCTGTACTATAAAAGTAAAATTTTCAGAAAAATCAAGTAATAAAATGCACTTATCTGGTTTTAGTTCAGCTTTTCTTGTTTTTAAATACTCTGATTGAGATTTTGCGATGTAATGGTGTTTTGCCAAGGACTTTATTTTCAACAAAAGTTCCGATTTAAAATCAGGTGCAGACAAAGTAATTGAATGAGTGTTGAATGGACTGCAGTTATCCACTGTCGAAACATCACTTCAGATTCTTCATCATAATCATCCATTAACATATCTAAAAATTCTTCAAATGCAGTTTGGAGTGGACACTGTGAACAAAGTCCTAACACACATGCTTCATTGTTAATGTCACACACATAATGAGACAAAAAAAAAAATCATTGCTAGATGGTTTAACAGATTGTTTTAGCCCTTTCTAACCCAGGCCGTACGATTGTGTGGGTTACACATCCACTTACATTTTTGCATCTGGAATTTGTATGTAATAAAATCAGGAAATGAACGATCGAACAACTTAGCAGAAAGTGTAAAGTATTAATTTTCAATCAACAAGTGTCGGTTATAGTCCATATTTTTCTTTCAGTTTGCAAAAACAAAAGAATGTGATGTTTAAAGGTAAAAATGTTTCGGGTCGGAAAGGGTTAGTTTGTCATTTTGGTTAATCATACAGACACAGACTGAATGAGTTCCTGCACTACCGGCTAACACACACCACTTTGGTCGCAAATCAGCAAATTTTGATAATTCAATCTTGTGACTGGGATATTCCTGTTTAAAATGTGTGTACGCTTCTTTGAAATTACATAAAATAAGGTGTTTCTGTTTTGTAAATATTTGATTCCTCACTAAATACTAACTTGAATTTAAAAAAATTACATCATTCTTTAAGATATCACAAAAATAGAGTAAACATTAGTTTTGTTTTAATACCAGAATATCATAAAATCAGAATGTTGTGCCCTTATTCAATGCTTTATTCACCTAATAACACTATTTCTAAAGGTAACTAAATAATGCTCAGAGGGTAAATAAAGTCTAATACATGTAATAAATCAATATTTATATAATATTCAATAAGTTTTGTTTCTTTACATCTTTTTCTTAATTAATGTTAGGTCTGTGAGAGGGGAAACACAAGCATATGGTATTAAAGAAAAACATGCATATGCTATCAGCAAGATATCTCTTTATGCAAATAATAACCAAAAGTAAACTCTTTTGCTGTGAACAGTTAACACATCAGTAGCTTATTTAAAAATAATAATGTGTGTATCGAGTGTGTTAGACAGTAACACAAAAATAAGGCAAAGGAAAAAAAAAAAAAAAAAAAAAAAAACAGAGAGAGTGGGGGGGTGGGGGGAATAAAAAAATTAAAGAAGAAAAAAACAAAATATTACTCAATTTTTCTCTTTAAAAAAGTGGTATTCATTTACGAGATTGCTAAATACCCTGTGTTTTAAAGGCTAAGGGTAAATTTAGGTATTAAGTATGTGCTGAAGACATTTTGTTTGATAAAATTTTGTGAAAACAGATTTAAAATCGGATTATTTAACAATTTTTTACATTTTATTGACATGGCGATTATTGGTACAAGCAACAGACAACTACTGGTGAAATCTGTTTTTCGAATGATGAACACTGGTGCATTTTTATAGATTCAATTTATATTTTTATAAAATTGGCTTAATGTATTGAAAGATTGAAAGTGTCTATCGACAACTAGAAGGATCAGTGTATGTAATAGATGGCAGTATAATAATGACACATGAATACCATATGAAAAAAACAGATATCTTGAAGGCCTTAAGAGTAACAAGCACTGGTGTCATTACCTTACTACTTGTTGAAGTTTAAATTTACAAAAAAAAAAAAAAAAAAAAAAAAACAGGTTATTCAAAGGAACAACAAAGTAAGTTTAACTTTTGAATCTCTAAATCATGACTAATATTTAAGAAACATATTACTTAATGAATTATTCTCATCATCCTTATGAAGAAAATAAAAATTCTTCAAAGGATTCCTCGTTGTTTTAAAGTGAATGGTTGTTATATAAGAAAAACATCTGGTTACAAAATACTTATTTTTATGAGTTTTTTTTTACTACATGTCACTTGTTTTTTAAATCTGTTCCAATTTTAAAAGTAACTTTGTCAGTACTGTCACAACATTCAAGTAAAGATAACAAAAAAGTTTTAACTTTATCAGAATCCCTATTAAAATAAGTAATTAGCAAATGATAATTTTTTTTTTATCACTTAAAATATTACTTTCATTTGAGCTAAAACTCCTTATGTTTTGAAATAAAATCAGAAACAGTGTTTTGAGCCATATATTTTATTAAACAGGAACATTTAGTTTTGGCACAATTAAATTTTTGAGCAATTTATGAATCTGGAAACATTTTTGCAATCAAATGGTCATTTGAATGGTCAGCAGCTGCAATGAGATATTATGTTCAGTGATAAATCAAGCAAATAATAATTCTTCATTAACAATCTATAAATCATTGTCACTGTATTTACAAAAAATTTGAAGGATCTTCAGTATTTTGCTTTTTTTTTAATGTTTTCCATGTGTGATTCCACAAGCATATGATGCCTGCAAGTGTTCTATTTACTATGTGCCATACTGAAATCTTTAAAAAATATATAAACGAAATACCCTGTACATAGACTTAATTAACAACTAAGATTTGCTTTATGCATAAACAAGGAAACTCAGATAAATAAAATTCCTTATAGTTTTGGCAGCTTATTTATTTAACAGGCGTTTTCTTATTGTCAAATAACAATGTTTTTGAGAACTCTTAAGATGTGAATCAGTGCGTGCAGAAAAAGCTTCAGTCCACTTTTTTCAAAATTGAAATAGCAGGGGTTTCAGTGTGTTTGATGGAACATCCACCAATGTATATAGAAAAGACATCAATCTAATAATTATTTAGGATGGGGCAGAGGGGCCAATTTTCTTGTTGCGAGCAAAAAAGGCTTCAGCCATAGACTGAAGTCCTTACTTCTTACTGATATTTCAATAATTAATTGAAAAATATTTGTACAAAACTCTTTTTTTCTCCTTATTTACATCTGAATATGTTAAAGAAATATTTCATTCTTTGAAAAACACCATCAACGCACAAATAAATATGAATATTTAAGGTAACAGAAATTTGAGAGAAATGCACGTATGCATGCAGAAAAGACATCAGCCCAAGGTTATAACGTTTTTCTGTGTGGCTTAAATATGTTAAAGAAATGTTTCAATCTTTGAAATACATCATTCATGCACAAATAAAGATGAATATTTAAGATTATTTCTTAAAAAGTAATAGAAAATTGAGAGAAACCCGTCTTTCCGACATGCATGCAGAAAGGGCTTCAATCCAGGGTCTTAATTAATTTTTGTATGGCTTAAACTTTGTACATTAAAAAGATCTCAGAAAACTTTCTTATGCACTAGACCATAAGTATAACTTTTTTCAGATTTTTTGAATTTACAGGAAAGAAAATAAATAGCTTTTTTTTTTTTTTTTTCAGTTTTCTCAAACAGTGGCCTTTTAGGACTGAAATCCTTTTTGCAAAAGGCGATTCATTTATGAACTACAATAAAAATTATTTACAACACAGACCGTATACAGATAGATTATGCCACCAATAAGACATACCATTATAGTGAATGTCCTCAACATGAAGGTATAATCAGATACCTTCATCTTTTGCAGTCAGCACCAAATGTCACGCAACGTAGACTTGAGGCAGATTCTTCCATAAGAAAGCACTTACTTTTGTAAGAATACAAATAAATAATTTTTCCCTTCAAAATTATTTTCTCATAAAAGAAATTTTTTTATGATTAATCTATGACGACATTTTAATTTTCCAACCACGTGTAAATCTAAATGCTAAAATGAAAAGTATGTGTACAATATAGAAATTGAAAAACCCGAAACTGCTTTCATTCCAATATAAAAATAACATAATATTCCATATTAGCTAAAATTAAAAACTCGAAGCACTTGAACATTTAAAAAGTAAAAGTAAACCTTACTGCTTCTTAGAAGCAGTAATGTTTCTTCCTTTTAGTATTTTAAACATAATATTCAATCTCCCCCCCCCCTTTCAGTCTGCATCTCATTCTGCCGAGGATGCTAGTTTACAATGCAGACAGATAATTAGACGGAATGCATTCACTATCTGTATAAGGTTTAACAGGGAGAAAAATATGTGAATTTCAAAACAAACTAATCAAAACTAACCACACACAAACAATAGTGTAAAAGCACTCAAAAATCAACATTAGCAACCATATCTTTCCAATGTGCAAGTGTGGTTCATAGGTTACTACATTTTTTTTCTTTCTTTCACACTCTTCTTCTTCAATAATAATAATAAAAAATCTTAATACAGAGCTTTACTGCACTTGCATATTTGCAATAGAGTTGATTAATGTTTGTGCCACACAGTAATTACTTCCAGTTTGGTGAATTTGGCAGGAACTAAAATAACACTTTCAAACTTCACGTGATGGTGGAAATGCATCAAGGGCAAAAAAATCAAAGAAACACAAGCTTTTTTCATAACTTGCAATCATTCTATTTTATAATTTTTCATAAAGATTACAGACATGCTATAGTAAATGACATATCTGCAAAAAAATTTTAATATTCAATAGGATATCCAAATTACTAATTCTTTGTATCAACAAATAATTAAGGTATATAAATTGATATTCATAGTTTACACAATACTTATATGAAAACTAATTTACCTGCATAAGTAAAGCATTTTCAACAGAATGATAATCAGGTCCACCAGGAGGCTTTTTCTCATACTGAATCATATGATCCATAACAGAAGCACTCATCACAGGCTAAGATGATTTTCATTATTTATACAATAAGTTGATGTATATGCAACTCATAAACATATTTAAAAAATATATAAAATTATTACATTTTTATATGCAGAATTTGTAATAATAGGGAATTCTAACTTTGATTAAGTAAGTGTAAACTACACATTTTTGATTACATATTCTGACATACAGAATGACAGGCAAAAAAAGGAAAGATAATTAAAACAATACTTTCCTTTAATAATATTTTCATAAAAGATAATTTTTATTCTTTTTTGAAAATTTGTAAATAAAGCATCTTTCATATCATCAAAACCTCTCTTAAAAGATAAAGAAAATGTTTCTATTTATAAAATTTTAATATAAGGATTATATTTAACATCAATATTAAAAATACCTTAAAAAACATCCTTAAAAAGGAACAGCAAATTAATTTCGGTTACAATCGTAACCATCTTCAGTGCTGATCACAAACTAGACGTCGTTCGTTAGTTGCAAAATGTTGTTATGTTGGTGCTGTAGTTCGCTCACTTCTCTTCGATTTCTTCCAGTAGCTGTTGCCATTCCGGCGGAATTGAATAGTGCTCTCTGTCATTAACAGTTTTTGAGTTAGTTATAATTTCGATGGCCTCCCTTTTTAAAGCGTAGTTATAGGTGTTATAAGGTGCTATTTTTTTAATGTTGATTGAGTTAGTATTAATTGGGTTATTATTGTGGGTAGTAGAAAAGGCTGTGGAGGATTTACCATATTTTAAATCTGCATGGTGTTCTTTTTCGCGTTCGTTTATCCGTCGTTTCGTCATGCCAATGTAGCTCGCCTTTTCCCCTTTAATATGTTCGAAGTCGATTTTGTATATGCCTGCCGTGGAATTTTGGGGGATGATATCTTTTTCGTTGCGTATGTATTGGAAAATATTTTTGTTAGGTTTAATTGGAATATTAACATTAAGGTTTTTAGCTTCGTTCCGTATTTTTATGCTGGCGCCATTACAGAAAGGTATGGATGTGGTGAAATTGGATTTTGTTTTTTGTGCATTACTAATTTTATTTAATGTTTTTATGCGTTTTTTGTAGAGATTGTTGATAAGGTTTTTGGAGTAATTAGCTTTACTGGCAATGTTTTTGATATGCTTAAGTTCGTTATTGAGTAGGTTTTTATTAGAGCAGACGAGGATTGCACGATTAATGTATGATTAATGTCATACATTAATTCTTTTTCTCCCCTTCTTTACATGTCAAATGTCAATGCAAAAGGGATCACTTTTTCTATGGAAGGGGTAGAATCAAGTGACACATCAGCAGTTTCCCTGGAGTAGGGCTTTGGAGGGAAATTCCGTAGAAGACAACTTTGAAAAATAAATTCCTTAAGGAAAAATTAAATACTTTTAATTAAATACTTAAGGGAAAATTAAATACTTTTCTAGAAGCAAATGCTAATCTGTTTTTTTCATTGAATATAGTATTTCGGTTCTTATTGTTAAACAGATAATTTTCTCTGCAGATTGAAACATAGAGATAATATTATCTAAAGACTTTAGAAATGTTCAGTTTTACTTGGAATAATCTTTAGAATGTATTTACTATGCAAATGCATTGAACTTGAAAAGAATGAATTAGAGCTTGAGATATGAAAGCACTGAAGGGCTTTAAAACTTGGATTTTAATCACTTTCAAAAAAGAAAAAAAAGAAAGAAAGAAATATATGTATATATATAGAGAGAGAGGTTGTACAATGCAGATGAAATTCTAAATATACTTTTTCTTTTAAATTCTGAATGAAACAAACAAACAATAAATAAATAAATAAAAAAGTTACATGAAAAATATATTCTCAAGAATTTTGATGGAAAATATTTTAAAGAAAAGAAAAAAATTATCTTTTTTAATGTGAATGATTTTAAGTTAAATATATTGGAATGAAATAAAAATGTTAACCGTAATAATAAATAAAATAAATATTTTGTATAGAAAACAATACATTCTTTTTACTTCCATTACCCCACTACCGTAGGTAATGGAAGTATTGTATTCGGTCTGAAAATTCGATATCGGGTTTTCACCTGATTTACACGTTTTAAGGTCCCCTGAGTCCAAAAAAGTGGTTTTTGGCAATTGGTCAGTGTGTATGTATGTGTGTGTGTATGTATGTATGTATGTATGTATGTATGTGGAGAATCTTCTGGCTATTATAGCTCAGAAACTAATAAAGATAGATCTACGAAACTTTAGAATCGAAATACGTCTGGTGTACAGATGAAATTTCCAAATTTTGGTGAAAATTGAAAAACCAGAAGTGGGACATCGGAAACCGGAAGTGGGACATCTGATAGAAAAATAAGTCTTCATTTACTGCTCCTCAATCAAATTTTCACTCACAATCTATCGTTTTAAATGTAAACAAACTTCGTTTCTGTCTGAGCTTATTACTAAATCATGTACATGCCTTTTCCTTTCATTTGCTAATGCTTAATGACGTCATAACAGGCGAATGCCAGTGAACCATGGGACATAGACTTGACCATGGAGTTTGTTTCATTTTTGAGCGGTTACTGCAGATGTCAGCAGGTGGCGTCAGATGAATATTATGCTGTCGCTCTCCGATTCGCTGAAAAGGAGGGTGTGTAGTTTAGAATGTTTTTGAATACGAAATTAACTTCTGCTATTTAAGATGTGAAGCTAGCATTACTTGTTGCTTGCATTTTATGTTATTTTTTAAGTTGATGCTTGGCGTTTGCTTCGGCAACGCTTTTACTTTTAGTAATGAAGTTCTTTTAATTTTTATAACGATGTAGTTTGTTTCTAGTTTAATATCATTAATGCATTATGCTGGCAGTTTAATTCTCTGAACCAATAGTTTGCTTTAGATAAGTAATTTAATGAAGTTCGTTTTTTTAAATCTCTATGAAGCAGCTTCCCTCTAAGTTTGAATATTAATGTTTGTTTATTAACTTTTTTGAATTTTCTTCTGTTAAGTTTAAATTATGTTTACCATATACACTTATGTTAAGTTTTATTGTTAATAAACTTTGTTATGTTTTAAAACTTTCTGTCATCACTTTAAACATTATTTTACATACATATTAGTTTCTCCAACTTTCATAGACATCAGATAAATGATAGCTTCCAATGCTTTCTATCTGCTTAATATTATACATGTTAGATTTAGGTTTATAAAGTTTTTAAACCTATTATCGGTTATGGGCTATTGCCTATGCCGGTTGGGGAGATTTAAATTGTAAAATTTAATTGTTTATTTTTCTGTAAGTGATGTGTTAATGAGGTTTATTTTTTAAGCATAAAGTTAAAGTTTTATATAGAGTTTTTGAAATGGCATTTGCTTTAAATAGCTTATCACAAATTGAAAAACTTAATGCTAATAATTATGCCTCATGGATATTAGATATGAAGTTTTTACTCTTAGAGAGGAATGCTTGGGGGATAGTTAATGGGGAAGAGAAACTGCCAGTATTGAATGCTGAAAAAGGTGTTACTGTTGATATGGTGAGGGACTTCCAAGCACGATCAAGAATGGCATTAACCACCATTTATCTGTGTGTCAGCCCAGAGTATCGAAGCATTGTTGACAAATGTGATGATGATCCTGTTAAGGTGTGGAAGACGTTGCGTGAACACTTTCAGCCTGATTCCAGAGCAAGGCATATGGCCCTCTTCAGTGAGCTTTTCTCCACTTATATTAGAGATGGGGAGTCTATAAGCTTGTTCGCTACTCGATTGTCTTCTATTGTGGAGCAACTTAAAGCTATTGATAAGCCTGTTGATGACATCTACGTTTGTTTCCAGATTTTAAGATTTTTGCCAGACCGCTTCGATCAAATTGTGCAGACGATACTACGGTGGACTTCAGAGAATTTTTCGTTTAAAAATGTGGTTGTTGAGTTGGTCGCTGAAGAGACCAGGCTTCAGTTGCGTGACTCTGATCGATTAAAGAATTGTGACATAGAGGTTCAACATGTTGTTAAATCAAAATGGACTGAAAGTCATAATGTTAAATCCAAGGACACTTCAAGTTCTAATGTATCGAAGTTTAAATGTTGGCGTTGTGGACTAATGGGTCATCTACAGAAAAATTGCCGCGTAAAATTAAATCCTCGTTCTGATAGAGATAATTCCAGTAAAAATGTTAAAAGTGGCTCCATCTCACGACGTACGAAACCTTCTAATAAAAGTAATGTACAAGGCTTTATTGCACAAGCAAATTTTAGTAACAGTGTAGGAGACGACAGCTGGGTCTTTGACACAGCGGCTTCACACCATTTTTCAAAGGATAAAAGCCTTTTTTCAAATTTTAAACCTGTTGAAGGTGAGAAGATGAACGTCGCCGTGGATGGAGTTACATTTCCTATCGCCGGTAGAGGTGATATAGATGTAATATTTAATGGTTCTAAATACATTTTGTTGGATGTTTTATTTTCTCCAGAATTGAGAAGAAACCTTATAAGTGGCCCTCGCATGGATCGTGGTGGAGCTAAATTTTATGGAAAAAATGGTAAGGTGAAGGTGTCGGACAAGTTCGGTAAGTTTATGTTTAATACTAATTTAATTGATGGAATTTATCATGTTTTTCCTAAATTTTTAAAAGGAAATAAAAAACAAAATTTTAAATCTAAAAAGGCTCAGGGTTTAAATATGAATGGGGGGCCTAGTGAAGAGATAGAAGCTATGCCTATAGTAAAACCAGTTGATGTCAAAAGTTTAGACACCTGGCATACTAGATTTGCCCATGTTAGCCCAGAGCTTATTGTTCATACCAGTCAAAATAATAGTGTTAAAGGTTTACCGCATTTAAAATCAGTTTCTAAGTTTTTTTGTGAACCGTGCCAAATAAGTAAACAGCGCAGACAGTCTTTTAAACCATTGGGTGACACCAAAGCTAAATATCCTTTAGAGAGATTATTTGTAGATACCTGGGGACCGAGTCAGGTCAAAGGTAAAAATGGTGAAAGATTTTTCCTTTCTATATTAGATGATTACTCAAGGAAAGCTGCGGTGTATCCCCTCCGTGAAAAATCATGTATTTTTGATGTGTTTAAAAGGCATGTAGCTAGAGCTGAGCGTTTTTTGGGGAAAAAATTAAAACATCTTCGCTCAGATAACGGATCAGAGTTTGACAATGACCATTTTAAAAAGTATTGTAATGAAAATGGTGTCAAACACGAGTTCACCAATGTTTATACGCCGGAGGAAAATGGCGTGTGTGAAAGGTTTAATCAAACAATTTTGAACTGTGTCCGTGCTGTTTTAAATTCTAGTAAAATGTCTGTTGATTTTTGGCCTGAGGCCTGTATGTACTTCTCCTATACATGGAATCGGATGTGTCATAAAGACCAGTCCAAAACCCCTTTTGAATTATATTCAGGAAATAAACCCTCTGTCAGACATCTTAAACCTTTTGGTATTACCGCCTATGTTGGGATACCCAAACAAAAACGCAAGCATAAGCTTGATGTTAAGTCTAAAAAGGGTTTTCTTGTGGGCTACGCTTTAAGGACCAAGGGTTACAGAATTTGGCTTGAAGATGAAAAGAAAGTAGTTGAGACTATTAATGTGTCTTTTATTGAAGACGGCGTCAGTTCGCGCAGTGGAGCAGTGATGGGCAACTCTTTTGATCTAGAGCAGACCCCAGATTATATACCTGTGTTCGTAGATCTTGGAGTCAGTCCAGATCCGATGCCGGGTTCTTCTGGTAGTTTGACTAGAGAGGGGGAGGAGTCCAAAGCTGATCCACTCGCTGACGACATATCTCCTACAACTTCTAAATCTGCTGATCTTAAGTTTAGTGACCCAAAATGGTACCGAAAAGTAGTCCATAGAGCTAAAGGGGATAAATCTGATGTGTATTATTATCCTGATGGGGAGGGAAAGAAAATGCCACAACGATCCTATAGGGATGTTGAAAATTTTTGTAATGATAGGGGAATTACATATAGGGCCTCGGATTTTGATTTTTCTAGTAAAAATTCATATACTGGTATTGTTGATCAAAATTTAACTCCGTCTGTATCTGTTATTAAATCTAAAAATATTTGACTAGAGATTAATATTCCCCGTACATATAAGCAAGCTTTAAAATCACCTCAATTTAAAGAATGGGAGAAAGCAATGATAGAGGAGCTCGAAAGTATGAAGTCACGTAATGTATGGCATTTAGTCGAGTTACCAGCAGGTAAAACTGCACTTGGTAACCGATGGGTTTTTAACCTTAAGCGCAATGAAAACGGCCAAATCGTAAGATATAAGGCTAGGCTTGTAGCGCAGGGTTATTGCCAGGTCAAAGGAGACACATACGATGAGACCTTCTCTCCCGTTGTTAACTTTTCAGTGGTGCGTTTTTTCTTTGCTTTATTAGTAGTTAATTTTGATTGGGTAAATGTTCAGTGTGATGTGAAGTGCGCTTACTTGTACGCTCCACTTCATGATGAAATTTACATGTATCAACCTACAGGTTTTTCAATGGAGGGGAAAGAATCTTTAGTCTGTAGACTCGATCGCGCGCTTTACGGTTTACATCAGTCTGGGAGACTTTGGTATTTCGAGCTTAATAGGGTTTTATTAGATCTAGGTTTTAATAAATTTGAATGGTGCAATTGCACTTATCGTTTTGGCCAGTCAGTTGTCATTTTGGTGTACGTGGACGATATTGTCATTTTTGGTAGAGACCAAGAGTGTGTAAATCAAGCCCTTGAGTTACTACAATCAAAATTTGATCTTAAGGTCTTAGGAGTGACTAAAAAGTTACTCGGGGTAGAGTTTGAGTATAATGGGAATAGTGTGCAAATCCATCAGAGTTTATATATCGATGAGATATGCGAGAGATTTAAAAATTTCCGCTTGCCCATTACCTCACTCCCCATTGTAAAGGGTATAAAGTTTTCGAAAAGTGACTGTCCAGTTAACCAATTTGATATTGATGAAGCATCTAAGTTACCGTACAGGAATGTTTTAGGATGCATCTCTTTTTTGGCTAATAGAACCAGACCTGATATTGCTTATGCTACGAATATCTTTTCACAGTTTCAAAATAATCCGGGGTTGATTCATTGGGAGGGGCTTTTACGTCTTTTGGGTTATATTAAATATACAAAACATTTAAAATTAAATCTTTTTTGTAACAGTTCACATTTAAAGGCGTACTCTGATTCTGACTATGCGTCAAATAGAGACGATTATGTTTCGTTAGGAGGACAAATTGTTTTCCTTGATAAAAGCCCAATTTCGTGGCGTACTTTTAAAGAGAAAGGAGTTACATTGTCCACCATGGAGGCAGAATTTTTGGCAATGTGCGACTGTGTAAAAGAATTAAAATGGTTTAGTGAAATTTTATTGGAATGTTTTAAATATAAAATTATTAAAGATCAACCTGAATTACCTGTATTACTTGCAGATAACCAAGCCGCGATTGAATTTTGTAAATCTCCAATAGAGAATAGTAGGTCTAAACATATTGACGTAAAGTTGTATTTTATTAGAGAATGGTTATTAAAAGGTATATTTGAACTTAAATTTGTTTCTAGTAAGTTGAACTTGGCCGACCCCTTCACAAAGCCGCTTGTTAAGAATGACCTTATGAAATTTATAAACACTGTTTTTATAGGGGATTGATTCTGTATCTCATTGCATACCGAGTTTTCTTTGCATAGAATTTCATATTGTATGAGTGCGGGGCCGCGTGAGTGTTCATCTCATAATCATTTATAATTTAATACTTTCCTTAGTATATTTATTTTTCATAAATTTATTTAAAGTTTTTTTTCTTGAAGATTATGCAATATTTTTGTGTGCTAATGGGATGCTGAATTTGTGCTCGTATAAAGAGTGAATAGTTTTTTTTTCACTGAAGTGAATTTTTTTTCACTTTTGAATTGTAATTTTTGAATTTTGAAGTATATTATAGATGAACTTTGGACTATACGTGGTGGTGTGTGGTGCACATTCTGTGCTTTGCTGGAGCAACATGGTGATAATGTACAAGCATCATATTTCATGTTAATGTTTTTTTTGTTTTTAGAGGAAGCTGTTTCGTTTAAATTTGTTGAGGTGGGGGGCAGTGATAGAAAAATAAGTCTTCATTTACTGCTCCTCAATCAAATTTTCACTCACAATCTATCGTTTTAAATGTAAACAAACTTCGTTTCTGTCTGAGCTTATTACTAAATCATGTACATGCCTTTTCCTTTCATTTGCTAATGCTTAATGACGTCATAACAGGCGAATGCCAGTGAACCATGGGACATAGACTTGACCATGGAGTTTGTTTCATTTTTGAGCGGTTACTGCAGATGTCAGCAGGTGGCGTCAGATGAATATTATGCTGTCGCTCTCCGATTCGCTGAAAAGGAGGGTGTGTAGTTTAGAACGTTTTTGAATACGAAATTAACTTCTGCTATTTAAGATGTGAAGCTAGCATTACTTGTTGCTTGCATTTTATGTTATTTTTTAAGTTGATGCTTGGCGTTTGCTTCGGCAATGCTTTTACTTTTAGTAATGAAGTTCTTTTAATTTTTATAACGATGTAGTTTGTTTCTAGTTTAATATCATTAATGCATTATGCTGGCAGTTTAATTCTCTGAACCAATAGTTTGCTTTAGATAAGTAATTTAATGAAGTTCGTTTTTTTAAATCTCTATGAAGCAGCTTCCCTCTAAGTTTGAATATTAATGTTTGTTTATTAACTTTTTTGAATTTTCTTCTGTTAAGTTTAAATTATGTTTACCATATACACTTATGTTAAGTTTTATTGTTAATAAACTTTGTTATGTTTTAAAACTTTCTGTCATCACTTTAAACATTATTTTACATACATATTAGTTTCTCCAACTTTCATAGACATCAGATAAATGATAGCTTCCAATGCTTTCTATCTGCTTAATATTATACATGTTAGATTTAGGTTTATAAAGTTTTTAAACCTATTAACATCGGAAACCGGAAGTGGGACCGTAAGTCCGTATCTCAAAAACGGCTCTAACGATTTTCTTCAAACTTGCAATATAAACACTCTATTAGATGTCCTTTCGAATGATATAGTTGGTTAGTTCAGGAAAATTGATAGGCGGCCTGTATAAATAGCTCAATTTCAGGCCTCGCAAAGGCATTCCTTTAAAAACGGTTGTACGGATTTTTTTCAAGCTCGCCATTTTAACTCACTTTTAAATATGCTTTTGTATGTAATTATTGTTTTCCTGTCAATAATTGAGTTTAACCAGAAGTGGGACATCGGAAACCGGAAGTGAGACCGTAAGTCTGTATCTCAAAAACGGCTCTAACGATTTTCTTCAAACTTGCTATATAAACACTCTATTAGATGTCCTTTCGAATGATATAGTTGGTTAGTTCAGGAAAATTGATAGGTGTCCTGTATAAATAGCTCAAGTTCAGGCCTCGCAAAGGCGTTCCTTTAAAAACGGTTGTACGGATTTTTTTCAAACTCGCCATTTTAACTCACTTTTAAATATGCTTTTGTATGTAATTTTTTTCCGGTCAGTAATTGATTTTTTGTAAAAGTTGGTATCTCAAAAACGGCTCTAACGATTTTCTCTTTAGGTCACTTTTATGTTTTCTGATCACATTATCTCTCAAAAATGCATATAATACATGTAATAGCGGGTAATGGAAGTCGTGTGGCTGTTTCACACCAGATTTTGTATAGAAATTTTTTTGTATAGAAAACAATACATTCTTTTTTTTTTTTTTTTTTCTTTAAGAAATGCATTATCTTAGATACCAAATGTTTTGTTTATCATGCATTATATTTTTGAGTCTCTTCATAATTTTTTTGTAAAAGAAATAAACGAATAAAAAGATCAGAAATAAAGAAGAGGAGGGAAAAAAAAAAAAAAACTTTAAAGCTAATATAAGTGTTTCTTGTGATTTAATATGAAATTGTAAAATACTGGTTTAATTGCCATTTTTAATTTTAAGACCTAAATTTTTATTCTTATTTTCATTATTGGGACGGAGGACTATTAGTTTCAATCTGGAGTTTTTGTAGACCAGTTTTTTGTAACACCAGAATAAATTAGAAATATCAGTCCTATCATTAGAAATTCAGTACCAAATGAAAGGGACGATTTTTCTGAATCAAGGGGAGCAAACAGTTTTTCGACATGACAATGAATTTTTATTTTAGATTAACTAAAGTGTGAAATTTAGGTGACAACACTTCATTTTAATTCATTTCTGTCATTTTAAAATGTATGTAGCTCGGTACAAATTCAGTACCAAATGAAAGGGGTGCTTTTTCTGAATCTGGGGGGGTGCAAAAAGTTTTTCGACGCGACAATTATTATTATCTTTCATTTTTTTATTAAATAAAGTATGAAATTTAGGTGGCAACACTTCATTTTAATTCATTTCAGCCGTTTTAAAAAGTATGTGTCCCAGTTTACGATCAAAAAGGTTTTAATTAAAATATAAAACATTTTAATTTTCCTTAGATGTAGAAGAGAATTTTATTAATAAAAACCTACTCTAAGTTAGTCAGGTACAAGTTTAGAAATCATGCATTGTTTCTTCATTAATATTTCTTGACTAAATGCATTATTTCTTAGAAAAGGATAAAGAATTAACTCTAAAGAAATCGGAAATATTAAATCAAAATTTTAAAATAAATACAATGAAAGTAACCAGTGTGTGTTTCTATATTTATAAGATCATGTTTGTATGTACAGTTTATTTTATTTTATTTATTTATTTTATCTGTATCAGAGAAGTCTCATTCTTCAGTGTCTTCATCATAAAACATTTGCAGAGCTTCCTTAATACTCAATCCTTTCTTCCGACCATACATAATTAAATCACATCCACTTTTAATATTACATTTAAAAATAAAGAGAGTGCACATAGAAAAAATAAAACCTTATAGAATATAACGGAAAGACAGTCAAAATATCAATTTTAAAAAGCTATAATACTTTAGTTTTCCCTTTCCACATTCCAAAAAATTCCCTTTCTTGAACTCAAGTTAACAAAGAGGAGATTATCTTATCAACACACCCCTTCACTCCAATTTTGACAGCTCAGATGGGGGAGAACGTTTCGGGCGGTCCACCGGTAGTTTGAATGTACGGGCATTTCAGTAAGGAAAGAGTTAAGTTTAATATATATATATATATATATATGTAGGATATTTCTTTTTTATAATGAAACCATTGACAATAGATTATCCTAAACTCAAGGAACTATATAATGACATTATATTATCAAAATCTCGACATACTAACAGTCACAGGAGTAATTAAAAAAGTAAACTTATTTGCAGTTGAAAGATTTTTTATATGTAAGAAGGTACCAGTGTAAAAAGATAACGTATTTATTGTTTAATTCTATGTGAATAAAAATTGCTATATGAGCAAAATGCTGAGTAGGATTTCTTAAGATAAGTAAATCCTATATATTTATGGGAGCTTGGCCAGGATAGGTTTAATTAAAAGAATTGATTTAAACAAAAAATAATAGAATAGTGAAATTGAGTTACAGAAGTAAAGGAAAACGCAAGATAATGTCTTTTCTGAACAAAGTGCAAAAAGCGATTTGATTGAACTATGCCAAAAATGTGAAATAAACTTGCCAGAAAAAGTAACTACTCTTTTGACAATCGAAGCGATAAAAGAATGGGAAAACTATGATGAAGATTTTATAAAAGACCGACCTGAGGTAATATTATCAAACAGCAAAGAGCAGAAAAAAGTGGAAGTGGAGAAAAGAAGATTAAGACTTGAAGTGCAAATAGAGAAGGAAAAAGAGAAGATAAGAGCGCAATTACAGATGAAAGAAAAAAGATTGCAGATTGAAATAGAAGAAAGAAGATTGCACATTGAAGCAGAAGAAAGAAGATTACAGATTGAACGACAACAACAAGCAGTTGCTTCTTACTGTATTGCTTCATGGGAATCCTTCTTGAGTAATTCATAGTATTTTGAAGAGATAGTAGCACTAATCAGAGCCGAAACCTCGGTATTCCACATTTCCCGACTATTCCATAATACCCTCCTCTCCTCTATATTCGTTTCATTTGGTTTAGGGCAGTCTATTAAGATTGCAGATTGAAGTAGACGAAAGAAGATTGCACATTGAAGCAGAAGAAAGAAGATTACAGATTGAACGACAGCAACAAGCAGTTGCTTCTTACTGTATTGCTTCATGGGAATCCTTCTTGAGTAATTCATAGTATTTTGAAGAGATAGCAGCACTAATCAGAGCAGAAACCTCAGTATTCCACATTTTCCGACTATTCCATAATACCCTCCTCTCCTCTATATTCATTTTATTTGGTTTAGGGCAGTCTATAGATGGTTAACTCACCTTACCTGCAATTTCCCCAATATACATAATGTATTTGAATTCCCTTGGGTGTCTCTGTACACGAACCATTTGCTTCATCTCAACAAAAAGCTTAGTGTAGCATCCCTATATCATACACATTTAGACTACCAAGTTTGGACTATCTGCTATAATTTGTTCTTGAGCTATGCTGATAACACACAGACAGACAAACAGACAGACCATTCGCTTAAAACATGATTTTCTGATTCAGGGGATCTCAAAACATGTAAATATAACAAAAACAAACTCATGTTCGAAAATTTGACCCTAAAACAATACTTTCTCTACCCTATGGGTAAGAGAAAGCAAAAATGTAGCCAATGAAACAATTGAAAATACCGTAACGAAAATAACAAATATTTCTTGTGTGGAAACATCAATGTAATTAATAATGAAAAATTTAATATCAAAAACGAAGTATTATAATTAAAACAAATAAGTGGGCAAAGAGAAAATTTTGAAGAATGTACGTGCAAAAAAGAAACCTAATAGACGAATATGCAAATGTGAAAGCCAGTCACATTCAAAAGGAAGAAAATACAGAAAAGTTCACAGAATTAGAAAAGAGTCATAAGCCCAATAAAATGAAAAATACTGGATTAAAAAATGCTGATAATAGAAATGATTCTTCTATTTTTCAAGGAAAATTAAGTTCAAAAAGTAAAAGAATCCAAAAGCATGATAAGAATTTATACAAAAATTATACGACATTAAAAGGAAGTTCAGCTAATTCAGAAATTCAGGACAACATTAAAAATTCCAGAAAAGGAAATGCTCACAAAAGTAAATGTGAAGAGAATAAAGAATTTAAACAAACGGATATTAGAAAATATTTGTAAAACAGCTGTAAAATTATTTTTCAATGAGATTGTTAAATCAGAAGAATGACTGCAAGCTGAAACGAAGAATAAAGGAGAGTTAAAACGGTCTGACATACAAAGAACCCAATATGGAACAGGCATGAAACTTCGAGAGAAATTTTTGGGTCCATACAAAGTTACCAATGTGAAAGCAAATCAGCAATATGATGTGAAGAGAGTTGGGGATCACGAAGACGCAAGCCAAACATCTTTATCTGTCGAATATATGAAACCATGGCCTATAAATGAAATATGCCGAATTAAGTAGAGTGTTACATAAAAAGTGTGCTGTGTTTGAAATTCTATACAAAATGTGCAAATTTAAATATATTTGATGATATGATACGAATTTCAATCTCATTTCCGTTGGGTCATCGAACTGTTAGGATGACCGAATGTAGGATATTTTTTTTTATAATGAAACCATTGACAATAGATTATCCCAAACTCAAGGAACTATACAATAATATTATATTATCAAAATCTCAAGATACTAACAGTCGCACGAGTAATTTAAAAAGTAAACTTATAAGCAGTTCTAAGATTTTTGATATGTAAGAAGGTAGCAGTGTAAAAATATAACATATTTATTGTTTAATTCTATGTGAATAAAAATTGCTATATGAAAAAAGTGCTTTATAGGGTTTCTTAAGATAAGTAAATCCTACATATATGTGATTTTTCTTTGTTTATTGCCTTTCTTCGATATGTGTATGTAAGTATATTTAATCATGGGAATATATAGTATGTTTATAATTATATCAAACAAATTTCTGCTTATTATGATAAAATTTTGACTCGACTTGTTGAAAACTAAACCCGACCACTTGAACCTAAACCGACCTGCAGGAAAAAAATTAACTCAATCCAATCCACAAGAAAAATAAATCAGTCAACCCAACCCATAAGAAAAACTAGTATGTTGTGGCCAACACATGACTTTCTTCTATATTTTCCTATACAAATTCACTCAGTAAAAATAATTTATTAAAATTATTATTTAAAAAAAATATCTTCCATGATAATGCAGATGATTTCCATATTAGAGAAGTAGTATAAATATCCAAAAAAAGTCAATTTTATTCTCAATATTACATTAAAAAAAAAAAATCTATAACTTTATTTTAAATTATAGCAGATCAATGGTTCAACCATTCATTTTAAAGGTATTAGTAAGCTCTTTTGAAAGATACCCATCATGAAAATTTACTCCCCTCGAGGGGGGAGGCAGGCTCCTACATGCATAATTTTTTTTTTTCCCAGTTAACTATTTCTATTACAAATAATTCGTTTAAATTTCATATTGATTATTAAAAAATAATTCTCTTTATGCACATTTATACAAAGTTTTGTCCTATACCACCATGTTAAAAATTTAGAAAAAGTGGGATGGCAACTCAAGCTGTTGGAGAATTTTTACCAAAAGTTGATAGGCACTAATTTATGTCAATGTGTAACTACATACTAATTTGTATGAAATTCTGTGCAGTAGTACCTGAGATAAGAGTCGCCACAAAATTTCGCCACATACACACAGACAGAAGGACAGACAAATAAATCAGTTAACCTGAACCAAACCTCGCACGCAAGAGAAAAGATTTAGTCAACCTGACCCAAACCCGATCACAGGTCGGGTTCAGGTAAAATCGGTATATCTGACTCGATGATGGACTCTAATTTAAATTCTGATTTAAAATGGAGTAGTAGTTTCATATAAGTAAGGTAAAATAAAAGTTTAATTTAAAGTTAATTAAACTTCAGAAATTTAAAGCAACATTTTATTATTGATTTATTATTTTTTTAATATAAAAATTATTATTTCAGATGTAAAGGACATAAATCAAGTAAGTTTTTGCACACATAATTTTTGTAAATGGTGAAATAAGTTTTTTAACAAAAAGTTGTTTAGTTTTTTTTTTTTTTAACTGTTACATGCATTTATACATATATGTATGTGTGTGTTTGTATATATAACATATACATACACACACATTAAAATAATACAGTTAGACAAGTCTAAGGATATATATTCAAGAATAAAGACAACAGTACAAAGGCACTTGAAAAGAATAAGTAATTTCAAGTGCATGTAATGGGAGGGAGGTCATTGCAATACTTAAATATTTCATGACTACCATTTGATTATATGATTAAAACTTTGTTTTTGAAATATAAACATTATCAAAGTTGGTGTTTTCATGTGAGATACTGAATATGAAAAAATGTTTCAACAAAAAAAACATCGAAATGTAAACATTATAAATTTCTGAATACGTTATTTTATGTTAGAAATTTCAAATTTTTCAATTTTTCCGAGTGGAAATTAAGCCCTTTGGAAAAAGTCCCGAAAAAAACTCTTCCCCCCCCCCCCCCCCCCCCAAAAAAAAAAAAAAAAAAAAAATTCTGGGTTTTTTTTGGACTATTGCCATCTCTAAGTATGACAGGCTAGACTTCCTATAAAATCTGATGTATGTGTTGAGGAGATGAAAAATGAGAAAAAAATTTAAGAAACCTTTCCATATTCATGAAAGACTTTTGAACTTTCTCATGTTCTTAAAATGTGCTAAAAATAGATGACAAAATAAAAAGTTTAAAAATCTATTTAAAAAAAATATTTTTTGGAGAAGATATCTTTAAAAATAAATAAATAAAAATATGAAAATATACAATAAATTAAGTAGACTCTTTAAAAATTAGTGTCTCATAAAGCCCTAAATATTTTGTCACAGTAATTAAATTTATAAAATATATGTTTTGAATGTACTTCATAAAAATACATTATAACCTTTAATGGCAATATAAACTGAATATTTTTTATTTATAAGTTATTTATTTTATCAATTCCTTATAAGATTCCTTATAAGTGCTTTACTGTATACAATTAAATGCACATTTATTAAAAAGGAATTAACTATAGAAATAGAAATACATACTTGAGTATCTAGCAAAATTAACCTTTGGTTTGTGACATACATATCGATACCAGAAGTACAATGCTCTCCAACTTCTTTTAAATCATTAGTCTCGGGTTTGAAGAGTTGCCTAGAAATAATAATAATTTTTTTAGCATTAGTGTAAATATTTTTAAACTAATAAAAACTCATTTTTAATGATAACTCGTTAAAAAAAAAAAAAAAAAAAAACATATACCATTTAGATGAATCAGCATAATTTCCACTAATAATGGACATGATAGTAGATTTCCCAACACTTTGTAACCCAAGAACACCAATGACATAGAATTCATTCCCATCATGCAAATACTACAAATGAAAATATAATTAACATTTATTTCCTATATATAAATTCTTTTTTAATCAATATTTTTCAGCATATAAATATTCAAAATAAAAAGGACTATTCAATATTAAAATAACCCCTTGCATTTAGGTATGTCTTTACAGATAATTTTGCAAGTTATATTGATATAAAAATTACTTTTATTATTTATTTCTCATAAAATAACAAATATTAATCTAGCTTTATTTAAAAAAAAAAAAAAAAAAAAATCACCTTTGAATATAACTAACACATTATTTTTCTACAAAATCGGAAATTTTTAGTTGAAAACAGTTTTTAAACTCCTTCACTTATATTGTTGTATGCCATGGAAGAATTTTCATTTATTCATAATTTATTTTTAATAAATTATCGTTATTAATGAAAACAGCTTTTGTTAGATATCATCAATCATTATGATTACTGTAATTATCAAGTAATTTTCTTTACTCTAGAAACTATGCAAACAATTACTTGCATTTGAACATAATCTTCTTAATTACTCTGAATAATTTCAGTTTAATGATAATTAAAAATAGCAGTTATGTAAGAAATTTTCAAATAATTTCAAATTTGAAAAAATTGAATTTCTGTAAATTTGGCTAGCCAAATAATTTCATAATCGACCAAATCAAATATTCAGCCTAGCTGAATAGTTTTAGATTTAACCAAACTGAAATTGCAGAAAATTTGCCAAATACTGAATATTCGATACATCCCTGGTGTTTACATTGATGTTGCTTCTTTAAATACATTTTAATATGAAAAAGGAGTGAACATAAATATTTTTTAACTTTTACATGAGCATTTTTCCTTTTTAGGAAACTTTAACTGAAACAGATTTAAGAGACAGACTGAAAACTCAGAAAATAGATTTCTTTTTAACTATTGTATTTGAATTTCCCAACTTCTCTAATTAAATCTATGCTTATTAATTTTTTATTGTAACACTATATAAATATATATATATATATATATATATATATATATATATATATATATAATATATATAAAGCTATGATGAAAAGTAGAGAACTATTTTTAAATAAATTGAAAATTTTATCACAATAAAATTAATAAGCATATAAATTTCTCTCTCTCTCTTTATAAACCTGGTCTTTATTGTACATTATAATTCTTACTCTGCTTCTTACAGTACATATAGTTATATAAAAACACAAAAATTTGAAAACAAATAAAAAGACTAAGAACAAGTTATTTCCAGTTGGTTTATTTTAGAAATTCTTATTAAAACAATGCATCCTGTTAATGAAAATAAAAAATTACACATGATTTAACTCCAGTAAATCAATTTAAAGTTAGAAAATGTTTACTTCTAAAGCATTGTCACACCACTGAAGTGACTCATCAACCAACTTCACAGGTACTGACATTTCTGGAGGGGATGATAATTTCTGATCTCCACCTATCAAAGCAAAAGAAACTGTAACTTTTCTGTTTGCAATCACATTCATAAATAATTCTATATTATTTTACAAAATTCATCTAAATTTGATCTACAAGATGCTTATTAATGTTTCTATTACAAAAATGAAGGAAATTATTAGAGCTATTTTTAAGACACACAGACTTAGGATCTAACTTTCAGTTGTCTGATTTTCACCAAAACTTAGCAAATTCATCAGCACACTGGACCTGCTTTAAATACAAATTAACTGTTCTCTCTTTTTTTTTATTTAAAGATATTGTATTCAAAAGTTTCCCCAGCAATGCACATAATGCGCTGACCAACTTTTGAAAAAACCCTTTTATTTTATTTTCTTAAAAAAAAAAAAAAAAAAAAAAACTAGTATGTTGTGGCCACCACAAGACTTTCTTCTATATTTTCCTATACAAATTCACTCAGTAACAATATTTAAAAAAAAAAAAAAAAAAAAAAAAAAAAAAAAACGATTTTTTTTCCCTGTTTTTTTTTTTTTGTTAAAAGTAAAAAAAATCGATAACTTTGTTTTAAATTATCACTTATTTGCAATTCAACCATTCGTTTTAAAAGTATTGACGAGACCTTTCAAAAGATACCCACCTTGAAAATTTACCCCCCCCCCAGGGGGGCAAGCAATGCCCCCACATGCACAATTTTTCTTTCCTAATTAACTACTACTATTATCAATAATTCATATTAATTTTACAATCACAGGTTAAGAATGACTCTCATTATGTACATTTATACGAAATTTTGTCCTATACTGCCATGTTAAAAATTTAGAAAAAATACGACCACAGCGTCACCTGTTGAGCGATTGATCCCCAAATCTAATCAGCACCAGTTTATGTCAGGGGTCAACTAAATAAGAAGTTTGGTTAAATTTCGTTAAAAAAAAAAATATATATACGATTTTTTTTCTAAGTTTTTTTTTTTTTTTTTGTTAAAAGTAAAAAAAAAATCGATAATTTTGTTTTAAATTATCACAGATTTATAGTTGAACCATTCGTTTTAAAGGTATTGACGAGACCTTTTGAAAGATACCCATCTTGAAAATTTACTTCCCTCGAGGGGGGACTTCCCCCCCAGGGGGGGTGGCAAGGCTCCTACACATATAAAAAAAAAATTCCCAGTTGACTATCTCTATTATAAATAATTCTTGTAAATTTCATAATGATTACTAAAAAATAATTCTCTTTATGCACATTTATGCAAAATTTTGTCCTATATCACCATGTTAAAAATTTAGAAAAAACGGGATGGCAACGCAACCTGTAAGACAATTTTTACCAAAAGTTGATAGGCACTAATTTTTGTCAAGGTGCAACTACATACCAATTTGTATGAAATTCTGTGCGGTAGTACCTGAGATACAGTTGCCACAAAATTTTGTCACTCACACACACACACACACACACACACACACACACACACACACACACACACACAGACAGACTGACAGACATTTTCTAAAAATGGTCAAATCGTGTTCTACAGCTCTCAAAACGTGTAAATCCATCAAAAACCCAAGGTCGAAAATTTTTACGAATCCAATACTTTCTTCTATTGAATATAGAAGATAGTAAAAAACTCAGGAGACCTTAAATCATGTAAATTAAGTATTTTGATTGAATACAATGCTCCCCCTACGTATAGTACACAGGTAATAGACATAAAAAGTAATTGTAATGAAAAGTTATAAACAGAGTTTCTGGGTGACATTCCTATTTCAATATTATTTTTTTCTCCACCATAAGTATGAAAAACTTACGAATTCATGAAAACTTTTGTTCTTGGTATTTTGATATTTTTACATGTATTGAGGTATGAGGACTCTAGAAATTACAAAAATCAGTGTGGTGGCTTTTGTTAGTGTGTTATTTCATTAGTTTGTTAGACTGTGAACACATCAAAATTGAAAATTTCTGCTTCCCCCCCCCTTCCCCCCCCTGGAAAGTAGGTTTTTCAAACTTTGTTACCACATTTCCATACAGATTAATCACAATTATAAATATGCATTACAGTAGTTAACTATATAGTAAACAGGGTTCGAAATTAACAGCCGTTAGGCATATTTTGCATCTAGAAATTAAAGTTTGGCGACCATAAAATCACACTCAGGCATCACTTTTGATGCCTAACTTTTGACCTGATTAAAAAAAAAATATATATATATATTTTTTGTCATAATAATTTTTACTTTCTTCTATATGTAATATAGAGAAAGTATTGGATTCGCGAAAATTTTCGACCTCCGTTTTTTGACGGATCTACACGTTTTGGGATGTCCTGAACACGAATTGATAGTTTTTAAAAAATGTCTGTCTGTGTGTCTGTCTGTCTGTCTGTCTGTGTGTCTGTATCATTTTTTGTGGACGCTGTATCTCACGAACCAATGAATGAAATTTAACCAAACTTGGTATTTAGTTGCACCCTGACATGAACTGGTGCCCATTAGATTTGGGGATCAATAGCTCAACAGGTGGCGCTGTGATCGCATTTTATAGGACAAAATTCCGTATAAATGGGCATAATGAGAGTTATTTTAAACTTGTGATTGTAAAATTAATATGAATTATTGATAATAGTAGTAGTTAACTAGGAAAAAAAAATTGTGCATGGGGGGGCATCGGTTCCCCCCCTGGGGGGGAAGTACCCCCCCAGGGGGGTTAAATTTTGAAGATGGGTATCATTCGAAAGATCTCGTCAATACCTTTAAAACGAATGGTTGAACCATAAATCTGTGATAATTTAAAACAAAGTTATCGATTTTTTTACTTTTAACAAAAAAAAAACTTAGAAAAAAAAATCGTTTTTTTTTTTTTTTTTTTTTTTTTTTTTTAATATTGTTACTGATTGAATATGTATAGGAAAATATAGAAGAAAGTCTTCTGGTGGCCACAACATACTAGTTTATTTTATTTATTTATTTATTTTTACGATTTACAAAATATTAGTTTTTTATCTTATCATCTTAAAAAAATTCTTACATTGTCAATTTCAACACATATACATAAGCTCAAAAGAAAAACATCAGGAACAAAAAATACATTTAATGCAGTTTGCAGAAAATATTTTCAAATTCATAATTTTTTTTTTTACTTTTTGCTATTACTTAGTCTTTATACAATCAGCAATTTGCTATCATAATAATTTCTGAAATATTGAATTAATTTAAACCAAATTTTTGCTTATGAAACCTGAAAGTATAAATAAATAATTTATAAATACATTACTCATTGTGGACTTGGCATAATTAAATAACTTAGCAGCGTTTTCTTTTGTGGGGTTAATGTGAAAGCCATCAAACTCATCATTTTGGCTGTTTTCACTTTCAATAAATAATTATGCTGGCCGGAGATTGTACCAGGCATTAATAAGTGTATCTTGCGGTAATGTGTTCCATGCCTCTGCCAAAAGAAAAAAAAAAAAAAAAAAAAAAAAGGCAGTCTTTGATGGTGAAAGAATTTTTATAATCATTTAAAGTATCAGTAGTAGGATTCAAGGCTAATAATCTATGCATAAATTCCATCCTATATTTAGATTTAAGACTATGAATAATGCCTTGATCCATAGGTTGGATAAATGAAGTGGTGTTTGGGGACAAGAACATTACTGAAACATTATCTTTCTCCAAATGCTGTGGATGTGCGGGGCAATTGTCTCTTAAAAGCAATATTTTGCAATCATTTGGCAATCCCACTTTATTGGTGTGTTCCCTGGCTTCCTTAACAAAGTGATTTTCAAACCACTCCACCATCAAGTCCCGTGTTACATAGGCCTTTTTATTGCCTTTGTAAATCAAAGACAATTTTTTTATAGCTTTCAGTGCTCTTGGCTTGGAAGCTTTTGAAATAAGCAAGAGTTTGCATTTATGTGTGCCTGCAGCATTGCTACATACTAACACAGTCACCCTCTCCCTTGACTCCTTAAGTCCTGATGGATTTTTTCCCCCAGCACATACAAGTGTTTCTCTGGGCAGACAGCGCCAGAAAAGTCCAGTTTCGTTGGCGTTGTATATCTGTTCCAGACTTAAACCCTGTTCTTTAATGTATTCTGAAAACGTATGAACAAAATTTTCAGCAGCGTCGGCATCCCCAGATAATTTTTCACCACTACTGCCCCCCTCAACCCCCCGTTTCATTAATGCACCTACATTTATATAGAATTTAATTCGGTTATTAAAAAATAATTCTGTTTTTAAAAAATAATTTATTAAAATTATTATTTAAAAAAATTACCTTTTATGATAATGCAGACGATTTCCATATTAGAGAAATAGTATAACCCCAAATATCCAAAAGAAGTCCATTTTATTATCAATATTAAAAAAAAAAAAAAAAATTCTAAATTTTTTTTTTGTTAAAAGTAAAAAAAATCGATAACTTTGTTTTAAATTTTCGCAGATCGATGGTTCAACCATTCATTTTAAAGGTATTGGTGAGCTCTTTTGAAAGATACCCATCATGAAAATTTACTCCCCTCGAGGGGGGACTTCCCCCCCAGGGGGGGGAGGCGAGGCTCCTACATGCACAAAAAAAATTTTCCCAGTTAACTATCTCTATTGCAAAAAATATATATTCGTTTCATTTGGTTTAGTGCAGGTGTATAGACGTTAAACTCTACTTACCTGCAGTTTCCCCCATAGACGCAATGTATTAGAATTCTCTTGATTGTCCCTGTACACGAACCATTTGCTTGATCTTAACGAAAAGCTTACTGTAGCATACCTATATGATATACATTTAGAATACCAAGTTTGAACTTCCTGCCATAATTTGTTTTTGAGATATGCTGATAACAGACAGACACACACACACAGACCATTTGCTAAAAACATGATTTTCGTATTCAGGGGACCTCAAAACGTGTAAATATAACAAAATCTCGCGTTCGAAAATTTGACCCAAAAACAATACTTTCTCTACCTTATAGGTAAGAGAAAGTAAAAAGTGAAAAGTCAATAGAAAATAGCATGGGATGAAAACGAAAAATTCACAATCACAATATCCATATATATATTTACTTTCAATCTGAGTATTAGATGGTTTCTGCTGAACATGAAACACGCGTTGAGCTACATTTTTCACCAAATCAGAAAATGATTCATTTTCCTTATTAGCAAGTGAAGAACTTTGGGAAGATGTACTTTCATCTTGTTCAGTAGCAACAGCAATTGCTTTCTGTGCAATGGTTGGAGATCTCAGTAACTCTGTGGTCTGGATACTAGATGTTGAAAGAGTGTTTGACTGAATATTTTTACTCTGAAAAATAAAATTATACAAAAATAAAAATACATTACTATAATAAATAAAAAATTTTGCAGAGCAATCTATGAACTCCTCTTAAACACAAGAAACGTAAATTTTAAAAATATGAAATTACATATCTAAAAATCAATATAAGGAGAATTTGCAATAATAACTTATTTATTAGTTTAAAAAACATACATGAAACTTTTAATATGAGAAAATATGTACTTTTTTGTTATCATGATACCGCTTACTATCAAATATACAGGCTAGTCATAACGATTACTAGAAATAATATATTAAGTCAAATGTTGTATAAAATTAAATTTTAAATTATAATATATGCTTGTATGCCCCATACCAGAAAATGCGAGATGCGAGACATACGTCGCAGATTTTTTTTTACAGTCTGCAGATTATTTTCAAAACAGTATTGTGCTGAGATTCCAAGTGTTTTGATTTTGGTAGGAAAGATTGGAAATCGCAATCTTTCTTCATCCACAGCATAAATGTCAATGTTCATTTTAAACTTGCTTTATTAGGTTCTAGAACTTATAAAGAGGTAGAATTGTTTAATACCTTTCATTCATATAACTTTTTTATGGTACTCTCCTCCCTCCCCCCAACAATCGCCGATCAAATGCCTCCTGTAATCCTTGCTATTTCTAATTGTTTTCCACTCACAACATAAATGTCAATGTTCTTTTTGAACTTACCTAATTAGATTTCAGAGCTTATGAAGAAATAGAATTGTTCAATATCGCCCACTCATATAATATTTTATTCCTCCCCTCTGCTGATGATCAGAGATCAAACACCCTACAGAAGTGTTGCGATTTCTAATCTTTCTCCATCCACAGCATAAATGTCAATGTTCATTTTAAACTTCATTTATTAGATTCTAAAACCTATAAAGAGGTAGAATTGTTCAATATCTTTCACTCATGTATTTTTTTTTTTTTTTTTTCAACTCCCCTCTCAACTATCGCTGATCAAATGCTACCTGTAATCCTTGCAATTTCTAATTTTACTCCATCTACAACATAAATGCCAGTGTTTTTTTTTTTAAAACTTGCCTAATTAGATTCCAGGCCTATAAAGAAATAGAATTGTACAGTATCACTCATAATATTTCATCCCCCCCCCCTCCGTCTGCTAATGATCAGAGATCAAACGCCCTGCAGAAGCATTGCGATTTCTAATTTTTCTCCATTCACAATATAAATATCAATGTTCCTTTAAACTAACTTTATTATATTCTGAAACTTATAAGTAGAATTGCTGAATAACACTCACTCATTAAAAAAAAAAAAAAAAAAAAAAAAAAATTGTGCCCCAACCCATTCACCATCCTTTTAACGATTGTTGATCAAATGCTCTACAGAAATTTTGTGCTTTTCAATCTTTCTCCATTCGCAGCATAAATAAATGTTGATAGGGATCACATATGACTTGAAGGCTTTATATAAAAAAGCTGTTGGTGATCTTTCAAAGAAAATACTTGTGCTTATTAAGTCACTTATACACACAATTACAATTCCAGTGTCAGAGGTTTCCTGTAAAAGTTGGGACTTGGTCATTGAGAAAGTGAGCAAAATGCAATTTAAGATGTACAGATGGCAGCGATGAAGAAACTGCAACTGTTGATAAGATTGTTTATACTTCTTAATGGTTCTATATCTAGTTACCATTTTTTAAAGCTGCATTAATTCCAGATTGAAGTCTCTTACTACAAACATTTTACTAGAGTTATGAACAAAATCATGGACATCATATTTCTTCTTGTGTGATAGCAAGAATATTGAATAATGTCAACACTTTACCTTAATTAAAAATTTTAATACTACAATGCTTTGATCATATCTGATTAATTAACATTAGATAAATGCAAACTTGGGATCAAAAATATGTTTACTGAATCCCATAACATTTTTTTCAGTTACTTAGTGCGAAATTATGCTGCAGATTATTTTCTAATATCTAAATAGCTGTCACAGATTGACAGATAAAATTCTACTACTCGGTTTGTATGTAAGTGAATACATAATATCGATGAAGTGTATAAAGGAAGGGAGAGAGAGAGTATTATATTAAAGTTAATAAATATTATATTAATATTTTTAAGAAAAAGTAACATTCTTATTATTAAACAAATTATAAATTTTGGCAATACACAATAAGAAGTTACATATCTTAGCAGTAAAAATTTTAAGTAGCATTTCGATAATTAAAAAGGACCAAAAATTTTTAATTAGTCTAACAATTCACAAACAGTTAAGATTATACCTTATCAGGTGGCTTGGCTAATATTACGAGAGTTTTGCCAGCTCCTGTTTCTGGGTCCAATGAACCATCCTATTGAGAAAACAATAAAATAAATACAAAGTTCCAAACAAAAGAAAGCAATATAAACTGTCATGACATAAATAATAAAAGTAAAAACTTTCAATATTTTAAACATTACCAAGAAATTTTCTGTTAACTTTTTGGGGAAGAATTGAGAAATATTCCAGAACTTACCAAAACTAAATTCAAAAACTGGCATAAAATCAATAGAAAGATATTAAAACTTCTTCACACACCATAAATTTTAAGTCAACACAACCGGTTTCAAAAGGACGTAACCTTTCTTCATCAGGTGCAAACACGTGCTACTGCCTTGGAGGCAAAAGTAAGACTGAAAGCAGGGCAAAATCCAGAGGGGGAGGAGCAACACAAACAACAAATCCCCTGTTCCTAAGTGGGCTATCTATAATGTCCCTTGTAATAATTGTGATTTATCTTATATTGGTCAAACAAAAAGAAATCTTGAATGTTGTTTACGTGAACATTCTTGGTATGTTGTTAATCAAGAAATTTCTAAATCTTCTACTGCGAAGTACAGTTGGGAATTTGATCATAGATTTAATTTTAAGAGTGCCAAAATTATCTTTCATGCCAAACGCATTTCCGAACTGGATTTTTTGGAAAATTTAGCTATTTACCTTAACCGTGATAAAATTGTCAATGAAAAATCTGATTCCACTTTGCTGTCTACAGCCTGGAAAAATTTGTTTAATTCAATTAAATAATTTCCTTCATTATGTTTATAACATAATATTAGTTATAATAAAATAATTCATAAAAAAAAAAAAAAAAAAAATTAATAAATAAATTTTATTAAATTTACTTATTAGTATAATATTAATAAAAAAATAAAATAAAATAAATTTAATTGATCACTCCTTCCCTCCCTACCTCCCTTTTTTTTCTTTGGTGTGTGTGTACCTGTACGTGTGTTCCTCTCTGATTGGTCCTGCCCTGCATGATGCTTCCTATTGGTTGCTTGTGTTGCTCCTCTCCCTCTGGATTTTGCCCTGCTTTCAGTCTTGCTTTTGCCTCCAAGGCAGTAGCACGTGTTTGCATTTGATGAAGAAAGGCTACGTCCTTTCGAAACCGGTTGTGCTGACTTAAAATTTATGGTGCGTGAAGAAGTTTTAATATCTTTCTATTCCAGAACTTAGTTTTACAATGGTAAATGATAAATAAAACAAAATTATTATTTAAATTTAAAAGAATTAACTAAAAATATATTTCTTTAATAAATATACAAACTTAAAACACAGTCTAAGATATAAAACTTTTATATTATACTTAGATTTTGTATTAGAATCTTATGATACTAAATTAAGATTTCTTGATCTTTTTACATTAACCCTACAAGGTACCCAGTTCCATATGTGGAACACCAACTTTAATCGTTCCT
This sequence comes from Salticus scenicus, assembly GCA_963930645.1. Taxonomy (NCBI): domain Eukaryota; kingdom Metazoa; phylum Arthropoda; class Arachnida; order Araneae; family Salticidae; genus Salticus; species Salticus scenicus. The sequence continues at coordinate 396,853,393 of OZ005648.1, forward strand.
ATAGCTATAAAACTATTAATAGCGACATCTCTTGACATCTTGATAGAAGCTACTGACATTTAGCAATGTAGTAATATGAATCTTTACCTAAAGATGTCGTTTGTGTTTTTGCTATAGTGCACTCAGTGTGAAATTTGAATGAAAGTGATATGTTAGTCATTTGTCTGAATTCAAAAATAAAAAAAGAATAGTTATTGAACAGTTTTGACTCGAAAAAAAAATACTGTGTGTTATAACGAAGTGTATATTTTGCAGAGGTAAGTTTTTTTTTTATATTACAATAGTAAACGTATTAGTAATTCATATTTTTATGTATGTTCCACATATGGTACGTTGAGCTAAAAAGTTGATTTTTCCATAAAATATAGTTTTATTTTTATAAGTTTTCCCTATCTTCTGATCACTAATTACAACCTATATATTTTCTCGTGCACTAAAAAAAATTGAGCCTTGTAGGGTTAAAAATTTCGAGTTCATATCTTCAAATGTTATTTTTTAATACAGATACCCCCAAACTTACTTGATAAAGCATAAAAGAAGATAAAACTCCATAGTTTTGTCGAAAAAAATCTCTCATTTCTTTGGCAGAATTTTTATAATACATTCTATTAGCACAGAACTAGTCAGAGGTTTGTCCAAACTTTTCACACAGCATAGAGTTTTTGTAAAGTTGTGAAAGATCTACATGTGATTTTGTGAATTTAAATTTAGTGTGAAAATCAAATTCTTTCAGTTGGCTAGGGTCCTCTTTTAGTAAAATTGTGAAAAATGTAATTTTGTAAAACTAAAATTACAATTAAAATAAATAAGATTCTGTTTTAACTAATGAAGGTTTACTTTCCAAAGAACTAATTTCACACACACACATAGAAACATTTTAATAATTAGCAATTGAATATGAGTGAAACAGTATATATACACTGTTTAATATATATATATACACACTGTATATTAATATATATACTAACTAGCAGGCTACGCCCGCTTCGCTGGTCACTATTTTTAAATGAATCACAATAATTAATGAATTCTCAAAATTGCATTAATTTTTATCATGTGATAAAAAAAGAAAAAAAAAATCTGATCAGGAAAAATGTCGCACCGGGTCCCCACTGCCTTCGGCAGCGTAGACCCGTGCACTGCGCGCAAGTATTCCTTCACCATCCTTATGACTTCTCAAAATTCCATGTTATTACTCATAAACTTTCATTCTCAAGAAAAGGAATTAAAAAATATATCATTTAGCATCGGGTAAAAACTCACACCGGGACGCCACTGCCTTCGGCAGCGCAGACCCATGCGCGCTGCGCGCGCACGTTTGAGGATATACGTGCGCTGTACACGCATATTCCTTCTCAACTCAAACTTTTATTAAGAAAATTAAATTTAAAAAAAATCTTTTATCATCGGGTAAAAACTCGCACCGGGTACCAAACCCATGCGCGCTGCGCGCCTATTCCTTCCCCACCGTTCCAGCCCCTCCTAATTAACTTGCTTATACCAATTTTGAACGGTCTTACTGAATTAGCTGAGATGCAAAAGAAAACCTGATCAGGACACTTTAAATTGTAAATCAGGTGAAATCTCGAATTCCACTTTCGATAATGTAAAAGAACTTTAAAATATCTTTCGAACGATGTATTAAAAATAATTTAATCATAATTAGAATATGAAATATTGAAATTAAAAATATTACAGCGCCATCTGGCGGTAGAAATTTCTGTAATCTATTGTTCCATTCCAGATCAACAAAGCTTTGATGTATTACTCATGAAATTATTTTAATTAGTAGATGAGATACAAAAGAAAACCTAATCAGGACACCTCAAAACGTGTAAATCGGGTGAAATCTCGAATTCCATTTTCGATAATGCAAAAGTACTTTAAAATGTGTATCAACTAAAATAAGCTTTCAAATGATGTATTACTTATGAATTTTTTTAATTAATAATTGAGATACAAAAAAAAAACTGATTCAGGGCACCTCAAAACGTGTAAATCTGGTGAAAACTTTCAATAATTTAAAAGAACTTTAAAATATCTTTCGAATGCTGTATTAAAAATAATTTAATCATAATTAGAAATTGAAATATTGAAATTTTAAAATATTACAGCGCCATCTGGCGGTACAAATTTCTGTATTCCACTGTTCGAAAAGCTTTCTAATGATGTATTACTTACGAAATTATTTTAATTAGTAGCTGAGATACAAAAGAAAACTAATTCAGGAGACCTCAAAACGTGTAAATCTGGTGAAAACTGTCGATAATATAAAAGAACTTTAAAATATCTTTCGAATGATGCATTAAAAATAATTTAATCATAATTAGAAATTGAAATATTGAAATTTGAATGTATTACAGCGCCATCTGGCGGTAGAAATTTCTGTAATCCACTGTTCGATTCCAAATCAAAAAAAGCTTTCTAATGATCTATTACTTATAAAATTATTTTAATTAGTAGCTGAGATAAAAAAAAAAAACCTAATCAGGACACCTCAAAACGTGTAAATCGGGTGAAATCTCGAATTCCATTTTCGATAATGTAAAAGTACTTTAAAATGTGTATCAAGTCAACAAAGCTTTCAAATGATGTATTACTTATGAAATTTTTTTAAATTAATTTCTGAGATATAAAAGAAAACTGATTCAGGACACCTCAAAACGTGTAAATCTGGTGAAAACTTTCGATAATTTAAAAGAACTTTAAAATATCTTTCGAATGATGTATTCAAAATAATTTAATCATAATTAGAAATTGAAATAATGAAATATTGAAATTATAACAAATAATTAGCAATAAATTAAAATTGCGACTATAATTTGAGATTTAAACTATCCTATCTCTCAAGTTGGATCGAACTGCACATGGTGTGCGAATTTTATTATAATCGGTTAAGTGGTTTAGGAGTCCATTGAGGACAAACATTGTGACACGAGATTTATATATATTAAGATATACACATGCATCAATATCAGCAACTCTGTATTTGTTTTTTATACAACTTCAGTATTAGTTCACCTTCACCATTGGCAATTGTTTCTTTCTTTCTTTTTTTTTTTTTTGTCCTGCTTGTATGCAATAATAACATTATTGTAATACTATCAGCTCAATATTTCATATACACAAGTGTCAATCCAGACAAGAATATGCAGGCAATATACAAAATTTCTTTTTTAGCCTTTTCTAAAAAATTGTAAATGACAAAAACAGACGGTATTTTTCTATTAGAATGTCTGCGACACATTTTGGCACATGATAAATTGAATTTACATCAAAGCATGTTATATTCATAATTATGTTGAATGTGATAAAGAAAAAGTAGGTTAAGTGTAGTTTCATCTGCCTCTTATGTTTGGTGTACTTGGTACTACATCTTATCTAGAGGTCAAGATTCGCAGTCGCCGCTCACCACGCGGCGACCTAATTAAAAAAAGTGGTAATCCAAAAAAAATTGTTGTAATCGCCAATCAGACATGCGATTTTTTTGCGAATTCGCGAAAATCTGTAATCCCCCCCCCCTAATTCGTAGAATTTTGTGAATTAACTTCTTCTGGTTAAAAAAAAAAATGCAGATATTGTCCGTTTAAAAAAAGGAAACCCCATTAACGATCGGCAATTAAATTCGCTACGAAAGCCACCGAATTCATAATCTTTCTCCATCTTCAACATAAATGTCAATATTCATTTTAAACTTGGTTTGTTAGATTCCAGAAGTAGAACTGAAAGACTTTAATATTCCCTACCCATGTAATTAATTGTTACTCCCCACCCCCACATCTCCAGATAGTAATCAAATCAAGAAACAATAAAGAAATAGAAGTGCTCAATATTTCTCACATATATAATTATTTTTAAACTTCATTACTGAACTTGATAAATCTACTTATTTTTTCTCAATTAAATGACATATCTATATTTAACATCTAGTCCAAATGTTTAAACAAGGGGAAAAATGTAGACTAAATTTTTCAGGTAGGAAATTTTTTCTAAATCAATTTAAGAAAATTAATATTAATTAGAAACTGATAATTAACTACTGTAGCTTTTTTTAATAGTATGATTAATGTACATAAATAAAAATCATACATTTACATAATAAAATACTTTAAAAAAACATCCTTTTAAATGACTTAGCATATTAATTTCAGGTACAGCCCTACCCATCCTCAGTGCTAAGTACGAAAAACATCGTTGTTCAGTAGATCTTCATATTTTTGGTGTTGTGGTTTCCATGCTTTCGCTTCGCTTTCAAATTTGGTTTAGTTTCTTGTAGGAATTGTTGCCATCCAGCTGGAATGACGGCTTGATTGTTAGTTATTACTTCGATGACCTCCCGTTTTAGTGCATAGTTGTGATTGTTATATGGGGCTATTTTATTAATATTAATGGAGTTAATGTTAATCGGGTTATTGTTGTGGGTGAAAGAGAAGGCAGTAGAAGTTTTCCCATATTTTAGAGCGGTGCGGTGTTCTTTTTCACGTTCATTAATCCTGCGTTTCGTCACATTTTTGGTGTTGTTTTTTATGGTATTTTATTATGTAAATACAAAATTTAATCCTTTCTTAATAAATTTTAATTAATAAAAATCATATTTTATATTTGTTTGATTTTTTTTTTCTTGTTGACATGGAATTTTAATAAGGTTTTATGTGGATATAGAACTTATTACAATTATATTAAAGAATCGCTTTGTGCTAATGAAAAAAATCCTGAAACTTTTAATGTATATAGAAAGCTATAAATATATATATAATATATATATATATATATAACTGTTTAGGTAGTCAATGTATTTAAAAGTGACATTATCAATGTTCAATCAATTAACCAAACAATCATGTTAGCAAAAAATTTTCAGCTAATTTCTAATTTTAGCAATCGCATGTCTGTTAATAAAATTAAATCTCGGATAATATACCAAAAAAGATTTTTTGCACCCTCCCCCCTCCCCCTTTTCCCCAGACTCGAAATAATTTCATTTTCTTCTAATGCTAATCACATCTATTTTCTGTATAGAGATGTCACACTAGGTGAAATTTATTAAATGAATCAAATTTTTGAATTTCTCTTTCAATGAGACAAAGTAAATATTCTTGCAAAACACGAATTGTGTATGAGAAATAACATTATTTTGTTAGTGTGTCATCATTATAGCCTGCTGTTTTCTGTATCAAAATGAAATTAATACTTAACTACAAAAGTCCATATATTTTTCCTCATTACTAAAACTTTAAAATCTTCTTTCTAATACTATAGTTATTAATAGCATTTAAAAGTTGCATTATATGCTACTATAATTGCCCAATATGTTTATGAAACTCACTCTTAAAATACTAATAAAAATAAAATCATAAACACTCAAAGTAAATTCAAACGAGATCATATCTTCTCTCAAAAATTGGATCATCTTTCAATGATTTGATTTCTCAGCCAATTTTGTCTTTCTCCCACCTGCTTTCATTTCAGATATTGAAAATTTTAAGCTCGAGAAGTATGAAAGTTTTTAAAAAAATATTTATTTTCAAACAATATTTAGATTTTTTTTTTTTTTTTTTTTTTTTTTTTTTTAATTGGAGGAAGTGCATAATTTTTTTAAAAATTATTATTAAAATAACACAATAAAGGACACTATTTCTTAATTTTCCGACCATATCATATGTGTTTTATGCCTTTATATGTATATATATACATATTTTTTAATTATGTGTGTGAATATCAGGTATAATGTTGACTCGCCAGTGGCCACTGAGTTAATCATGTTGAGTGAGCACTGGCCACTTACAAAAATTGTAAGTCTTGACCTCTAATCTTATCATATGCTACCTGAATATACGTTTTGTACTATGTCATTACACTTAAATTATACATTAGCTCCTAGATCTAGAACTTGTTAGAAGAGTGACAAAAAAAAAAAATTCTTTTGGGAACAAACTGCAGGTTGGTCCACAACTAGATTTGATGATTTTTTTTTGTCATTATGGCGAAATGCCATTTTTGGAAGTGGTTGAGTTATGGATTCCAATCGTAAACAAAAGAAAAACACATTTTTCAAAATGGTGTTTTTCGTAATGTACAAAATTAACTAAGCCTATTTTTAATATTAATTAAACAAATATTTTAAATTAACTTACCTCACTATGCATGTATAACATCCTAATCGATTTTTCTGCGAAACATCTTTTACATGTATCATCCACAGTAACATAATCATCACATCTCCATGCAAATCCATCCATCACAATCTTTTTCTATCTCAAAACCATATCACTTCCCCACTTTTCACAAATCCTAATACTTTTCAATAATCCACATTTTTTTACAAATTCCAAACACATTTCTCTCTCTCTAAATAATTTGTTCAAAAAAATCCTACTACGTTCACCTTCTTTTCTAAAAATAGGCCTATCTGCTCGATGGTCACAACCATTTCAACAAATCTTTATAATCTTCAAAAAAAAATTCACTTATTCGTACTAGAAGCCCTACTTAAACAAAATAAAATAATAATAAATTAAATAAACAAAATAAATGAATAATAAAGAGTAAAAATATAACTGTTTTATAAAATTAAACTTCACCAGCTGAAATAGAATAGAATAATGAATAATTAATGTTATCATTATAATGAATTGCAATGGTAAGAAAAATAAACAGAACACTATATCATAATGCAAAGAATCCAGTATGACATCATTATCGTTCAAAATGGCGCGGAAGAAAAATCACCAAATTCAGTTGTGGGACCAACCTGCAACTTGGACCTTCTTTTGAAGACGTTTGCATAAAAATTACATCACAAAGGAAATATATTTTAAAGGATTTACATTTAAAAATCTTGAGCCACTTGTAAAAATATTACATTTTATTTAAAACAAAATTGTTAAATTGATTCATAATATTTTCTGTTTATGTTTTGTTTGTAATTAAAAATGAAATAAATAAAATATTGGTAAATTTAGTATGTCTCATGGTTAATGCTCATGTTCAATTTAGCTTATGTTTGTCATTAATAAATAAATGTTTATTGCATGTATCAATCTATCAACTGTACAACTAAGAAATCCACCAAATCACCAAGCATCAAGTATTCTAATGGAAAAGTATCGTAAGAACATTTAATTGAATTTGGCTTTATGAAAACGATCCTTCTATAAATATATATATACTTTTTTTAGTATCTGAATGCGACTTTAAGTACTACCTAAGTAACTGTATTAGAGCCAGTGTTGGTGAGTTAAAAGCTTTCATGAAACCTGTTTCTCTAAATACTTGGCTATTAACCCTCGCTTACCCAAGATGGGGTCATTTTGACCCCATTTTGAAGTTGAAATTCAGTTAAGCCCGCCTCATTCAAAAAGCGCGCTGATTCGCCAGAGATAGCAAACGTAACCAGTGGAATGTTGCAACTTCTAAATGATACAATAAGGCGCAGTGCTGGTGATTTTCGCCAAATGTGCCAAGCGGCACCTGAAAGCAATTTTTCTGCCGTAACGAAACTTAATCTTGGGAAAGCGAGGGTTAAAATAACTTGGTTAGACTATATTTGAGGGTGCCCCTCTCGCCAAGTTGTGATCGCGGTAAATATATTAAGGTTAGCCTATTTATATGTATAGGTTATATGTATATAGTGTATATGTATAGGTTATATGTATATAGTGTTATAGGTTATTAACAAAAATGCGCCAAATAATTTCGCCAAGGGGGCACCCTCATATATATTTTTACCAATCACTTTGTATTTTTCTCTTTAATTTAATGTAGTTCGATCAAACATTTAAAATCTAAGAAGGAGGGGGGGGGGCATGCAACTGACCCCTTCTCCACGAATAACTGTATGCACTTGGTTAAAAAAAACATTAACTTGATATTAAACATATATTAGAATGACTGCAAAAATTAAAAGGTTTTACCCAAAATATTATATTTCGAACAACCTAGGTAAAACGACTTCATTGCTGTTAAAAAGGAGAAAACTGTTCTTTGGGTATTATTTATTTACCTGTTTTATAAAAAATTATAACGAATGTGGGATACTGTTTAGCTACTTAATGTTTAGTTGACTTCACTATATTTTAAAAGATTGGTTAAAAAAAAAAAAAAAATCATTGATATTAAAATACAATGAAAGACTCTTACTTTTAATTTTATTGGTGGCGCCATGACTTTAACTTACAATAATTATTTCAAAATTTAATTTTTAATGCTTTTTATATTCTACTTTGTTTACATGAGCAACCAAAAACACAGTTGGTTGGTAGGTTGTTTATTGGATGTTATGTAAGCGGTGCTTGCAACTGAAAAAAAGTACCACAGAGTACGAACATGTGATCCGTGGTGATCCATGGGATGTAGTTCACTGTTGACTGTTGATTTAACTGCATCTGGGCTGGGGCGCGAAAAGTAAATATAAACAAACCACGGAAACAACATTTACATTTTTGTGTTTCGTTTCAATGTTTCTCACTTTTCAAAATTACGGTAGTAAGTTGTGTTTGCGATGTAAGTATTATAGGAATTTATGTTTTTATGCCGTAGTATCGTACAAATTTAATCTAAAAAATATTTAAAATAAAATTTCAATCATAATCTTGAAAAGTAATACAGTTTGACAAACTTGGGGCTGAAAAAGGTCAATTTATTTATTTATCATCTTAAAACGTCATATATTTTGCTGCATTTTCTTACTTATGATCCTTCAGTTTAAATTTAATCTGACGTTACGCATACCCTATTCTTCAGAATTGTGTATTTTTCTTTCTAACAAAAATTTAGCTAAGTTAAAATTGCATTAATTATTTCTCAAGGTACAACTATAGTATCACCCCACAGCTGAATTTCGCGATTTTTCTTTCACGCCGATTTGAACGATAACGATGTCGTTCTGGACTGTTTGCGATATAATATGGCAGCCTGCATGCTGTTTATTTTGGATTTATAATTTAGCTTATGATTTTATCATTTATGATTTAGCCATAATTGCCAAAAAAAAAAAAAAAAAAAAAAAAAAATCGCCAAATTCAGCTCTGGAGAGATATTATAGTTGTTCCTTTCTCAATTGTAGGCTTTTAAATATACAAGACAAATTTTTTTAATTTTTAGAATAAGCAATATCTAATTTAAAATTGAATAACTGTATTATTACATACCTTTTACAGATAAAAAATTGAATTTTTTCACCTCTATAATTAATTTAAAAAGTCTAATTTTATCTGTTATGATAATACTAGCAGGCTATGCCCGCTTCGCTGGCCACTATATTTAAGTGAATCTCCAAAAGAATGGGATCATTATTTATATTTCACATCACATTATAAATAAAAACTAAAATAATTACATTGGAATCGCTCTAGACCTCGCATCGGGTACTCGCTGACTACGGCAGCTCTTTCTCTGCCCGCACTGTATCGGGAGCAGGTTCCCACTGCCTGCAGAAATCTCTTTCCTATGTATTTCAATATGGGTATTTATTGACGATAGGTGGGTCTGCCATTATTTAAGAACTACGATTTTAAAGATAACTGTATCTCAGCGTCTATTAAATATTTTAGTTTTTGAACCAAGTATTTTATTGCTCATGCTGTTTACACTGTATTACAATTTGATTCCGACCAATGTAATGAAATAAAATAAAAAGTAGATTTTCTTTTAGAAGGAAGTAAATACATAAAAAACAAATAAATTCCAATCAGTTTAATCCTTTCTACTATATACTACCATTATTTCCTGACAAATACTATAAATTAGAAAAATAAAAAAACTTTTAAAGAAATTAAATTAAAAAATGAAAAATAATTGTTGTTATACTACAAAAATTATGCATAAACATAACTGTTATAAATACGTTTTTAAATTTTAAATTTAAGATATTTAATTTTTTCTACTGCATTACCATTTTATTTTCAATAAATATAATAAATTAAAAAGAGAAAAAAGACTCGCCCTCAAATAAATGTATTAAATAAAAAATAAATTGCATAATATAGCCGTTGCTAAGATACGCAGACGATTACAATCGAAGAATAAATTCATGAAAAATGAAACATAAAAGCCAATGTTTAAAATCGAAAAAACATTAATTTAAAAAATTCAAATTCGAGATTCGAAAAAATCTCGATGAGGTGCACACCTGCAGGGTCCCAGGTACCTATATGCCAAATTTGGAAGTTCTGCGATCAGTAGTGTGTAGTATTGTTCATGTTTAGATAAATGTATTTATTTTCCTGTTGGAAAAAAAAAAAAAGTTTTTTTTTTTGGCAACAATTAAATTATGGATTAAATTTAAATGGCTATTTTTTTGCTCTTATTAGCTTATTATTTTCACATTTTTATTAATTAAAAGAAAACTAAACAGAAATTCGAAATTCTGACTTCGATGTGCACAATGATCCTTCGGGGGGGGGCACCTTTGTGTTAAATCTCGTGACTGTCCGAGCTACCGTTTTCGAGAACAGTGAAATATATATACAAATATTGCTCACTTAATAGTATAAGATACATCCACCTACTCATATATATTATATATAAATTATTATTGGAAGCATTTAAAAAAAGTTGCCTTAGGAAAAAAAAAAAAATCCTTAACTATCCATACAATGAAATGAAGTGCATTGAAACCAGGGCCCGCTTTACCATTAGGCGAACCTAAGCGGCCGCTTTGGGCCGCTGAAAAAGCAGGGCCGCCAAAAAGATAAAATACTGTGGAAAAAAAAAAGAAAAAGAAAGAAAGACAGAAAGAAAAGAGGAAAAAAAAAAAAACAGAAAGAAAGAAAAGGGGGAAGGAAAAAAAAGCAAAAATCACAAACCAATCTTTGATTTTTTTTCTCTGTTAAGACACAATAAGGTAATAAAATATTGTATTTTAATAAACGTATGCTTTGAATTGTATATATGAATGTAGACTAGATCTTTTTCAAATTAGTTGGTAAAGAGGCAGAGGAACAATTGCAAACCGAACAATTTGGTTTTAGACCTAAGCTTTCCACCACCCACCAGATTTTTAAAGTCACAGAATTCATTCACGATAGTTTTATTAAATCTGAAAAATTTGAGACCTTTTTTCACCTTTGTCAAAGTTTCATATAGTGGCCTTATTTTTTAAACTCATTCAACATGAAATTGCTACTCCTTATACAAAATTCATTTATAGTTAACTAAACAATTGAACTAAAAATAAGAAGATAGAAAACACTATTCAATTTCTACATATCTCAGTGTTATACTTTTGCAAAAAAGTAGTTTTATAAATAAGTTCGAAATTAATTTAGATTTCAGTAAGTCTTGATAAAAATCCGCAAAGTATATAAATTAATATTAAAAAGTGAATAAGAGTAAATACAAATTATCTCTAGAAAATTTGTTTAAAGTAGGGATGGACCGGATATCCGGAAAATATCCGGTATCCGGCATATCCGGCTGGTTTTTCAATATCCGAAATATCATCGGATATCCGGATCAAACCACCGGATATCCGGTTAATATGCCGGATATCCGGTTATTATTTTTTTTTTCTTGTTTTCTTTCATGAAGCATGCAAAAAACAACTCTTATCCCTCCGTTTGCGGGGAAACTTCAAAAAATAACTTCTTAAATCACGTCACTAAAGAAATAATCTCATAAAGTTCCACTTTTTCGTCTCCATTAGTTTGACTCGGTATTGCTGAGTTTGCAAGCAAGTCAGTCAGGAGATCTGCCTTTATAGATGTAGATTCCTGCAATTTATTTCTTTTTATTAAAAACAAGTATGTTGTGGCCATCACAAGACTTTCTTCTATATTTTCCTATATAAATTCACTAAGGGGAAATAATTTATTATAACTATTATTTATTAAAATTATCTAATATGATGAATACAAATAATTTTCATCTTAGAAAAAAAACTAACACAAAATATCCAAAGAAAGACAGTTTTATTATGTACTAACAGGATTTGCCCCCTTCGCTGGTCATTATATATTTAAGGAAACTCTTTTCTATATCGTTTTATTAAAAAAAAAAGAAAAAAATTCTGAAATCACTCAAAAGCTTGTCTTGGGTTCCCGCTCCTGGGTTGACATAAATTAGTGCAAACAGCTGGTGTCAACCAACCAACAGGTGTCGCTGCTATGCAGCGATTTCCACAATTTGAAAAAAGGCTATATCTAAGGAACTACTGTGCGAAATTGCATAAAAAATTACATGTGGATGCACCTTGACATAAGTTACAGCGAAGCAACTTTTGGTACTAATTGCTCATTAGGTGGCGCTTCTATACAGCGATTCCCTCAGCTTAAGGGAAGATTATATTTCAGGTTCTAATGCGTATAATCAAACAACACTGATATGTGATAAACCTTTTATGAGATAATACGCCGATTCAATCTGGATGTATATCTACCAATATTTTGCGCTGCTATAGTACAGTTTTTTCCGAGAACGGGAATGCATGTTTCAACTTCTATGGCATTTAGCTGTACGAAATTTCATACATGAGATAACCAGTATGAAAACGCATTTTTTAAGATGTTAGTTAAATTCTGTTTTTTGGGATATTTAGTATTGGTGTTCTCCAAGATGAAAATCGCCTGCATTCATCATGGTAGATAATTTCAATAAATAATAGTCTTTGTAGTTGAACTGAGTGAATTTATATAGGAAAAATATAGAAGAAAGTTTTGTGGTGGCCACAACATACTAGTTTTACTTTCTCTTACGCATGCAAATGGTAGAGAAGTACTGTTTTTTTGGTCAAATTTTTGAAGTTGAGTTTTTGTTATATTTACACGATTTAAGGTCCCCTGAATCCAAAAATCATATTGTTAACAGCTGATCTGTTTGTCTGTGCGTGTGTCTATCATCAGCATACCTCAAGAACAAATAAAAGCAGAAAGTTTAAACTTAGTATTCTAAATTTGTATGATATAGGGATGCTACACTAAGTCTTTCGTAAAGATCAAATAAATGATTCGTGTACAGGGACACCCAGGAGAATTCAAATACATTGAGTCTATGGGGAAAATTGTAGGTATGTAGAGTTTAACAACTATATAAACTGCACTAAACCAAATAAAATGAATTTATGTCTTTTATGTGCATAAAAACATGTTTCATGTAGAATATGGTATGGAAATCATTCACTGTTAGTTTAAAGAAGTACACAAAACAACTAGATTATAGTACGACAATACTTGAAAACTGATGGAAGTGTATTTCAGGTTGTGCCCTCTGTTATTAATATCGGATTATAATTAAGTGCATCATGTGGTATTTACATAATCTTCAAAAGATATATACTGGCCAGTATTTAAGCCATAATATTCATTTTTATTGTTAGTGGAAGTGCTTTTCTATAATATTTTACCATGTTCAGGAAAGCTACTTAGGAATTGAAATTAATTCTTTATGGCCATATGGTTAATAACGTATTCTTTTAAGCTAAATATTCACTGCTTGTTTTTTTTATATTTACACGTTTTGAGGCTTCCCGAATACCGAAGTCAAGTTTTAATGCTTGATCTTTGCCTGAAACACTTAGAGTAAATTAAAACAAGTAATTTTAGACGATCCAAATGTTGCATTTTGAACTAATATGCTTGTTAGTAGAAAAATTTGATCAAAATTGATAAATTTTAAGAAATGCTGCATGTGAAAGCTGTCTGAATAATTTATATGAACTTTTGTATTTAATAACAGACTTCAATTCTATATAAATGTATATATAATAATAAAACGGGATATTGAAGGGAGCGGTAGTCTCCACACACACATTATTTGTCAATTAAATCTGTTCAGAAGCCTAATTTGAATTGTTTTAACATAGGTTTACATAACAGTACTCGTTTTTTACCCCTAAATTTCCAATTTGTATTTATAGTTTTAAATTCCAGGGTAAGAGAAAGTTGTGTGAGTGGCACACCAGATTATTTAAGTAAGTTTTCAGAATTATATGCATGGCAAGGCAGACAAAGCATACGTAGTTCAGACAACATTGCACAATATATACTGTTAACCTAACTATTATAAGCGACACATAAGAATTGATATTAAAAAACTGATATGTTGTGGCCACCACAAGACTTTCTTCTATATTTTCCTATGGGAATTCGCCCAGTAATAATATTTTCTTAAAACTATTATTGATTAAAATTATCTACCATAATGAATGCAGATAATTTCATTTTAGAAAAAAAATAACACAAAATATAAGAAAAAAAAAAGACCGTTTTACTGTCTGTAAATAACATTTTTAAAAATGCGTTTTTATAATGGTTGTCTCACACATCAAATTTTGCACAGTTATATGCCACACAAGTTGATATATAACCTTTTCGTTATCGATGAAATTTCCAGTATAGCAGCGCCATCAATTGCCCTATAAGCATCCAATTTGAATTAGCATAATGTCTCATAATGGCCTTCACATATATCAAGTTTTGTTTGATGAACGCAATAGAACTTGAGATATAGCCTTTCCTTAAACTGCAGAAATCGCTGTGTAGTAGCACCACAAGTTGCGCAATTGACACCAAAAGTTGGTAGGTACTAATTTAGGTCGAGTTGCATCTACATATAAAATTATATGCATGTCTGTGTAGTAGTTCCTGAGATATAGCCTTATATTAAATTGCAGATATTGCTGTATAGCAGCGCCACCTGTTGGCCGATAAGCATTCAAATTGCAACAGCATAATGTTTTATGATGGTCTTCTTACATATTAGTTTTGGTTGCCGTACGAATAGAGCCTGTCATATAGTTTCCCCTTAAATTGCGGAAATGGTTGTACAGCAGCGCCATCTGTTGAGCAGTTGACACCAAATGTTGATTAGCACTAAATTAGGTCAAGTATTATCTGCATATAAATTTATATGTAATTTTGAGCAGTAGTTCCGGAGATACAGTTGCCACAAAATTTTTGTGTCTCTCACACACACAAGATGGACAGACAGACAGACATTTTCTAAAAATGGTCAAATCGTATTTTATACCTCGCATAACGTGTAAATCCGTGGAAAACTGAAGTCGAAAATTTTAATGAATCCAATACTTTCTTCTATTGAATACAGAAGAACGTAATAAAATAAAACAATTATGGCTTATTATCCCAATGGTATTTACATTTTTACTTTATTCAATATGTATTATATAGAGAAAGTATTGGATTCGTAAAAATTTTCAAACTCCAGTTTTCAATGGAATTACACGTTTTGGGATGTTCTGAACACGATTTGACTGTTTTTAGAAGATGTCTGTCTATCAGTTTGTGTGTGTGTATCACAAATTTTGTGGACGCTGTAACTCACGAACCAATAAACGAAATTTAACCAAACTTGGTATTTAGTTGAACCCTGGCAATTGCTCAACAGGTGGTGCTATGATCACATTTTGTCTAAATTTTTAACATCGCAGTATGGGACAAAACTTTGTATAAATGTACATAATGAGAGTTTTTTTTTTAAAAAACGTGTGGTTGTCAAATTGATATGAATTATTTATAATAGTTATAGTTAAAAAGAAAGAAAACATGTTCATGTCGGAGCATCGCTTCATCCCCTGGGAGGGGGGGGGGTGTTTAGTTTCTATCAACTTTTGGTGTCACCCTCTCATCAGGTGGCGCTGCTACACAGCGATTTCTGCAATTTAAGAAAAAGCTCTGTCTCATGTTCTATCGCGTATAATCAAACAAAACTTGATATGTGAGAAGGCCATTATGAGACATTATGCTGATTCAAGTTGGATAATTATAGGCCAATAAAGGGCGCTGCTATACTAGAAATTTCCTTGATATCACGGGAAGGCTATATCTAAACTTGCATGGCATAGAACTGTACGAAACTTGATTGGTTAGATAACCATTATAAAAACGCAATTTTTAAGATGTTATTTATAGGCAATAAAACTGTCTTTATTTGGCTATTTGGTTTTAGTTTTCTCTAAGATAAAAATCATTTCCACTCTTCATGTTACATAATTTTACTAAATAATAGTTTTAATAAATTATTTGCCCTTAATAAATTTGTATAGAAAAATATAGAAGAAAGTCTTGTGGTGGCCTCAACATGCTAGTTTAATTATTGTGTGCTCTTAAAAAACTGAAATTTTCATGTGTACTGGGAAAGGGGACTGCCGGATATCCGGATCCGGTAAAGTAAAAAAATATCCGGAACGCCGGATATCCGTATCCGGTTATCCGGTAAAATCCATATCCGGTCCATCCCTAGTTTAAAGTGTTGATTGCAAAAGGCTAACTTTGATACGGAGAAAGTAAACGCTATTTCAATTTGTATCTTATCTAAATAAGGATATCTTATTATGTTGTGTGTTTATGCATGAAAAGGCATAAATACACGATATATGCTTGAAAAATGATTAGTTTGGAACTAATAAAAGCCAACACAAAATTTCATCTGATAAATATATGAAAATTTTATTTCACATTTACAATAAGGGAAAGGTTCAAGCTAAAGTGAACAGAGAAGCATTTTTAACTCTTTTCTACAAAATTTAAAAATCTTTATGACTTCAGTTTGTCTGAAGGCCGGACGTAGTCAAGCACTCCTTCACCCCAATATTTTGCAAATTTGTAGAAACTTTTTGAGTTATACATCATTTTTAACACTCAGTACTAAAACCTGAACCTCCTAAGAAATTTTTTTCTTGCTTCGGCCTTGTTTGTCTATTTGTACTTTAATTTACGTAAATGTTCATATAATTCTTTGAAACTGATATATATTTTTCAAGTTCACTATGGAATGTTTCTTATTAAAAATAGGAAACATCTCACATACCAATATAATTAATGGTGGTAAATACCACCATTGGTTTGTGTACATAACACCTGAAAGAATTCCAAGGTGTTGCATTCTATGAGAGGTATTTCTATAAACCATGTTTTAATACCTTTATTTTGCACAAATCATAATGAAATTGACAGTTATTATTCATATGCACACACACACACAAATAAAATAAAAGGATAATTTTTGAATTTAATTATTGGGATTAGCATTGAGATTTACATGGTCACACAAAAATATTCAGATACATTGAGGGTTATAATTGGAAATTGTTGGAATTGTATTTCCATTTTAATTAAGCATTTTAAATATTTTCTAACAGTGTTTGAGAGTAACTATGAATTTGATTAGTCTAGCTGTCTGCCTTTCCGTCCGTCTATCCGAACTCTAGCGTTCATAAATACCTTTAGAATTTCTTCAAACTATTATGTTATTCAAGTTCTCTATGGAATACAATTTATTTAAAATAATAGGAATAGTACAACTGGCTTGTGTACAGGGACATCAATAAAGACATGCATTGGTCTCTCTGAGATGCATTTTCTAAATCATGAAAAACTTTGTACCACGCAAATTGTTTTAAAATTTACATTTATTATTCATATGGTTAAGAAAATGTTTTCTATAGAATATGATATCTTTAGCGTTAAATTTTACAGGATCACACTAAAATATTCAGATGCATTAAGAACAACAATTGGAAATTGCTGGAACTGCATTTCTGTTTGTGTTAACGGTTTTTAAAACTTTCCAACAATGTTAATTATTATTATTATTCACAGTGGATTTCTTTTTCGGTAGTAAAAATGTAGCAACAGATCACTTTCCATTTTGTGATGAGATGCCGCACTCTGATCGCGTTTATTAAAATGGTTGGCAATGTGGTTGTAAGAAGAGTAGTAGAAATGACGCTCTTCCCATTTTACTTTTTCTGACCATCGAAAAAATTTCTTTTGCATTCCATTGTAATTATTTTCACTTAAAACTTCTGCCAAAAAGCTTGTGGTATGCGTCACTACGTGTGAAGTCAGTTACAGAATAGCGAATTGTATAGGCAGAAATTTTAAGGTATTTTTCAATTGAACCTTTAGCACGATCATGTGAAAAAGTTAAAATTTTGATTCTACCTAATTTTGCTCATTCATAAATATACCCATTTATATTCACTTACATTATTAGAATAAACTGAGTCTTAATATAGTAATTTATAATCAGAAGGCTTTTTTCTAAAAAATATATTGTATGGAAGGGGGGTTAGAAATCAGAGTCATAAAAAATTTATTTGCGGTCACATGTAATAAGCTGCCTTGGCGTAATATCTATTAGAGATGGGCCACCAAAAATCTTTTGCCTAGGGCCGCGAAATTTGTAAAGCGGCCCCTGATTGAAACCCATTTAACCTTCTAAGCACGGCGCATATGAAATAGAAACGTGACCCCTGAGTACGGGAAATTTTTCAGAATTTTCCCCCCTTAGTTCAGGATTCGGAACTGCTTTGAAGCTTTTCTCTCTTTATACTGATAAAAGCTGGGCGTGTGTTGGAAGCAAGGGTTGTTGTGATGTGCTCAGGGAAAATATCTCAGGGGTTGTCAGTAATCTTTTTTATCAGCATTTTGTTATCCAAAATAATAGATATTGTAAACATTTTTATTTTGGTAATTAAATTTTGGCTTTTACAAGGAGAGTGAATCGAATCGGATCATAGCGTATATTTGTAATAATATTTCTTTTAATTATTTTAATATTGCTTTATTTTACATATTTATTTTCAGATATAATTTAAAATAAAATAAATCGTGGAAGTATTTTGATGTATACATATATCATTATGTGAAATAAATTTATTATATATTTTAGTTTTCCGCGAAGAAGAAAATATGTGGATTGTTTTTAAAAACAAACATGAAACATATTAATGTTTTATATTACTTTTAAAAAAAATTTCAAATTATTATTATTTTTTGTTTTTTTAATAACAACTAAATGAAGGAATGAAAAACATCAAAAAGTAAAAAAATATATATGTATATATATATTGGTAAAATAAATATTTACACCCTAAAGTCTAAAATAAATCACAAATCTAATACTTATTAGAAGGTATAAATTTTTATTTAAAAAAAATATAATAAGATTACTTAATTTTTAAGTCGTATAGGTCATTTATATTTCAACGTATTTATTCAATTTAAGATAAAAAGGTACGGCAACAAAATTCTCATGCGGATTTATAACGACAAATAAATAATATACAAATAAAATAAGAGAGAGATATTATTTTAATTCATATAAAGTACTTCATAATTGAATATGAATTATTTTACTATGGCAGCACACTAACATACTAAAAATAAACATTACTGTATAATTTTTATTAATCTCCAAAATAATATATATATATATACTTTTTTATAATATATACGCCCAATTCTCAATGAATGGTGCAGAGATTCTGCTCTCTAAAGTGATAGATAGCAGGCGTCCGGCTCGAATCCAGGTTGGGCTTTTGAACTACTCATTGTCCGTTTTCCGTGGTTGTCACGAAAACTCGGATAAATACTGGTTAGGGTTCCTTAAAGATCTGTACTGTTTGCTATCCACCAGACCTAGGACCAAACGTAATCAAGCGGATTGAATTCCGAACACTAAATATCTACACGCATACGCTGGAGTGTCGAATATAATAAAATTCTTAATTAAATATTCAAAAGACTATAAAAAATAAAGGATAATCTATAAGTAATTGAACGATATTAATTTCTTTTATTAAATATTAAAACAATACTGAAAAGAAACATAGTTAAAAGTAAATAAATAAAAATAAAAACAATATATTAGAGTTTTTAAAACAGAGTTAATTTCTTCTTTTTAGACATATACTATCACATGTTTATTTGTTTAATCTTTACATTGTTAAAAAGAAAAAAAAAAAAACACATACATACACACGCATGATCATTCCTTGACACAATACTTATTGCTTCTAATAGATGTAAATAACGATCGAATAATTTTTAGTAAGTGAGAAAAATGAATAGATCGGGGTTCGAACCCGAGTCATTTCAACTTACGCCAAAACTTAGCAATCGAGCTATACGGTTAAAATCTGATGGGAACTATTTTGTAATAGGAAAATAGAAAATATTCATCTGTTCCAGAAAATCCTCTGTCTTCTAAATGACTTTATTTTTTATTTATTTTCTATAAATTCCAATTTTCATAGATCAAAATTATAGACAGACTTAAAAAAAAAAAAAAAATCCCACAGACACATGAACATTCCTTGACACTATATTTATATCTTCAAATAGATGTAAATAAAGGTCGAATAATTTTTAACAAGAGAGAAAAATGAATAAATCGGGGTTCAAACCGGCATCTTTTCAACTTACGCCAAAATTTAGCAATCAAGCTATTCGGTTGAAATCTAACGGGAACTATTTTATCACATGAAAATTGAAAATATTCATATGATTTAGAAAATCCTCTGTCTGTCAAATCACTTTATTTATTATTTATTTTTTATAAATTCTAATTTTTATGGATCAAAATTAACAGATAGACTTAAAAAAAAAAAAAAAAAAAAAGCACACACACACACATGATTATTTTTTGATACAATATTTATATGTTCAAATAGATGTAAATAAAGATCGGATAATTTTTAGTAAGAGAGAAAAATGAATAGGTCGGGATATATTATATAGAAACAGAAAACGTACTATCTTAGTTCAACTGATAATAAGTAAATGAATCCTGGAATGCAAAAACTAGCTATCGCCAAAGATCTCCAAGAAAACACCATTGCGTCCCCTTTCTTTGTGGGAGGATATTTCTCGATTTCAGTAACAGGAGAGTGACAGATGAATAATGACGTTTACTTTGAAAGAGGGGTAAAAGACACTGGTACGAACGTTCGTACCACTGCCGTACCCTAGTGATATTTTTCTGCTGGTAAGACAGGTTTACTGCGCCGTAGCGAAAAGGTTAATACTTTTCCTTCATAGTCGCTTCCATTGGCTTTGCTCTAAAAGAGAGTTACTACTTGTACTGCTTATTATAGTACTTATTTTGATTTTGGAACTATTTGCAGGTTGGTCCACAAGTGGATTTGGTGATTATGGCGAAATGCCATTTTCGGAAGTGGTTGCTATGGATTCCAAGCAAAAGCAAAACGTGTTTTTCAAAATGGTGTCATTATTAATGTAAAAAAAATAATTAAGCTTATTTTTAATATTAATAAAATAAATACATATTTAAAATTCACTTACTCACTATTCATGATAAAAGATCTTCATGAACTTCGATACTTTAAAGGCGATGAATATGCATAAATATATATATGCCTTGCCTCCCATACATTTTTACAGTTTAATTATTTTACACTTGCCGGTAAAATACGATTATATAAATTAGAATTACATTTACCATTTTTTAAAATGATTTTTAGAACACTTAAAAATATACTTTACATAGCCTAAAAGTAGAAATGCATGAAATTCCATAATTTACCGAGAATATACACATGTAGCTACATACGTGTTACTACATGCTTCGCGTACATGAAAAACACACTTTTCACAAATCATAGCGCTTTTAATTAATTCACATTTTTTTCAAAAATTAAAAATACATCTCTCTCACTCTAAACAATTCACTCAAAAAAAAAAAAAAAAAATCTACATCATTCATCTTCTCTTCCAAAAATAGGCCTATCTAAACAAAATAAATTAATTATAAAAAGTAAAAATACAACTCTGTGCTTCACCAGCGGAAATAGAATAGAATAATGAATAATTAAAGTTATGTAATTAATTGCAATGCTAGTTGCCATGTTATATTGCAAAGAATCCAGAACGACATCGTTATTGCTCAAAACGGCGCCAAAGAAAAATCGCTTAATCCACTTATGGACAAACCTGCAACTTGTACCATTTTTTTAATAATCTTAAAAAAAAAAAAAACTTTCTTCAGAATTTGTTAAAAGATTATCAAACGTATGTATATTTCATACTTGCCAACTTTTCCGGTTTTCCCGGAAGACTTCCGGTTTTTTAAGGCATCTTCCGGTCTTCCGGACAGATGATGAAATCTTCCGTTTTTAAAAAAGTCGCGGATATCGTTCGTTTTAAAAAGAAAGCCCAAATGTTCTACGAAAACTCCTGATTCTCAATCTTTCTCCATCCATAACATTAATGTGAATATTCATTTCAAACTTGCTTTGTGAGATTCTAGAACATGCAAATAAATAGAATTGTTAAATATTTCTTGCTGATGTAATTATTTTTTGCCCCCCCCCCTTTCATTTATCTCCAACTAGTGATCAGCAATCAAATGTTCTGCAGAAGTCTTTTGTTTCCTAATCTTTATCCATCTGGAACATAAATGATAATATTAATTTTAAACTTCTTTCATTAGATTCTAGAAGTAGAGTTGAAAGAGTTTAATATTTCTTACTCTGTAATTATTTTTGTATCCCCCCCCCCCCTTCGCCTGATTGTGATCAATGATCAATTCTAGAAACAATAAAGCAATGGAAGTGCTCAATATTTCTCATTTCTCACATATGTAATTATTTTTAGATCTTTATTGCTGAATTTAATGAATCTGTTTATTTTTCCTCAATTAAATTAAATATTTATATGTCATATTTATACCAAATGTGTAAACATGGGAAAAAAATGAAGAAAAATTTTTTCAGGTAGGAAAATTTTTTCCAAATCAATTTTAAAAAATTAATAGTTGGTTTTATGCATGTTTGAAACTGATAATTAGCTACTGCTACTTTTTTTTATATGTATGATTAATGTACATACACAAAAATCATTCTATTTATTAAAAAAATTAGTTATACTTTAACTTACTTAACTAAGTTTTTTGTCTATTGTTAAATAAATTTCTTACAGATTCTGTTTTGTAAATATTTATATGTTGAAGAGGAATAACTTCATTTAAAACTTTTATATATTTAGCATAATCAATCTATAGTAAAACTTTTTTATAGATTGCTTCTAAATATTAAAATTGTAAAACTGTATTCTTTATTACATAAAAGAGAAATAAAAAGTACAAAAAAAAAAAAACCTTCCCTTTTTTTATTAAAATTGGTTGGCAAGTATGATATTTTCATATTCATTAAATTATATTTTTATTATCTATTTATTTCAGTTCTGAAGTGATATATAGTAATATATTATTTATTATTATTTTAGCTTCATCAGGTTGAACAATGTCTTCTGGAGTGAAACCAAAACCTATTAAGAAAAAAGGTAATATTTATTTAATAAAAATTTTATGTTGCTCCATAATATTTTTGTATGCGTGTGTGTATTTTCATTTAGAAAATAATAATCTGATAGTAATAATATTGATTTGTAAAAGTTGAATTTTTCTATGCATTACAATAAATTAGATGGGGTGATCCATCAATTAAAATGAAATTGAAATATCAAATCAAAAAATGCTTTTCCATTAGTAACAAACTAGTTTTAATGGGCTAGATGAACCAGGGTGTTGAGCTGATAAAATAATTTTTATAATATACACTATTTTTTTCGTTACTTTTCACAATAAATTTTGTATTAATTTAATCTTATAATAGTAGAGTCTCTAACTTTTACAAATTCTACTCATAGCAACCTAAATTTTACTAATCTAGTTTATTATGCCAGACATCCTTCTAAAACCATATTAAAATTTTTGATGCATTTACATCAACATAAAATATCTTGATGTGTGGCAAAAGTAGAAAAATTATTATACAAATATTAAGATAGGTTTTACGGATTAGATTTTCTCCAAAAATACTTCTTTTACTTTACCTTTATTCTAGATATCCATTATTCTATACATTTCGATGTATAACCTTTTATAAGACAATAAAGACTAATATTGCAATTTCTTGCACATGTTGGTTATGGTATTTTGGTAATTTCCTTTACTTTGAAGACATTAGAAAATGATGTAAAAAACTCGAAATATAAAAGGAAGGAAATAAAATTTGAGGTGTAAAAAGTGATTTTTTGATGCTTTAAAAATTAAATAATATAATACATTTTCTTTGGCTTTATATCTATATACAGGGTGCGAAATTTCCGCTCGCCATTGGTGAGTGGAAATTTTACTGTGGCGAGTAAAATTTCAGTCTAAATGTATATAGAATTCTTATAGTATATACTCTATGGTGCTACCAAAAGAAAAAAAAAAAAAAATATATATATATATATATATATAAAGTCTTTATTCATCAACCTTAATTAATTTTAGAAAATTTGAAGTGGAAGGATGATTTTTTTACCAACTATGTGAAAAATACCAGAGCCGGGAATCGAACCTGGGCCTTCTGCTTAACGCGCAGATGCTCTACCACTGAGCTACCCTGGGTGATAACCAGCTAGGCATTTCTCACATAATATTTATTGGCAAAGTCACTGAGTCTGCAAACGCAGCTATATCAAGTGACATAATTCACTCCAAATTTTTTAATATATATATATATATATTGATTTAAAAATGTAAAATCGTGCTAATCTTAGGTAAGGTGACCAGACAGCATATTTACTATCTTTACTTGAGCTCAAACGGGGATGCAGTTCGACGTTGCTGATTGGTTGATACCTCTTATGATAGAGGTCAAGACTTAAAATTTTTAGAAGTGGCCACTGGACATGAGGAACTCAGTGGCCACTCATCAGTCGTCGTCATTATACATCGGATTCATACACATAACATATATATATATGATATATAAGTGTGTGTGCATAAAAACACAAATGATATGGTCGGAAAGTTTAATTAAGAAATAGTGCTCTTTATTGTATTATTTTAATAATAATACAATAGACATTATTATTAAATGACTATTGTATTTTTTCTCATTTAATAATACAATAAACGTGCATATATAATATATGTGTATTTCTGCCAATAAAAAAATAAAGAAAAAGAAGGGAAGATAAATGAAGGGGGGGGGGCAAAAAATAATTACATCAGCAAGAAATATTTAACAATTCTATTTCTTTAGATGTTCAAGAATCTCAAAAAGCAAGTTTGAAACTAATATTGACATTTATGTTATGGATGGAGAAAGATTGGGAATCAGGAGTTTTCGTAGAACATTTGGGTTTTCTTTTTAAAACGAACGATATCCGCGACTTTTTTAAAAACGAAAGATTTCATAATCTGTCCAGAAGAAAGGAAGATAGGATAAAAAAACGGAAGTCTTCCGGGAAAACCGGAAAAGTTGGCAAGTATGCTAATATATGCATTTTGCTACGGAAAACAGCAGGCTATAATGATATGATCTGACAATGTGATTTCTCATACACAATTTGTGTTTTACAAGAATATTTATTTTATGTCCCATTGCAAAAGAAATACAAAAATTTGATTCATTTAATAAATTTCACCTAGTCTGGCACTTCCATCTGCAAATGGAAAATAATTATGATCAGAATTAGAGGAAAACAAAATTATTTTGAGTCTGAGGAGGGGGTGGAGAGGCAAAGAATCTGTACTAGCCTATTATCAGAGGTTTAATTTTATTAACTGGCATTTGATTGCTAAAATTAGAAATTTGCTGAAAATTTTCTGTAAACATGATTGGTTGGATGGACATTATTAGCATCACTTTCAATAAATTGACTACCTAAACAGTTATATATAGCTTTTATCTACTTTAAACATTTTCAGGATTATTTCTTTAACACAAAAAAATTCTTTAATATAACTGCAGTTACTTTTATATCCACATAAAACCTTATAAATATTCCATACCATCAGAAAAACAAATTTTTCAAACATATATGGAATAAAATTTTTATGTATGTACATTAATCATACATTAATATAGTATTTAATTATCAGTATAGTATTTAATTATAATACAGATATAGTATTATAGTATAGATTAGTATTATAATATAGATTATAGTATAGATATAGTATTTAATTATCAGTTTTAAACACATATGAAATCAACTGAGCATTAATTTTCTTATACTGATTTAGAAAAAAATTTCGTACCTAAAAATCTGTTTTCCATCCCCCCTCCCCCTGTTTACACATTTGCTATGGATATGAAATATAAATATATAATTTAATTGAGAAAAAATAAATATATTCATCAAGTTATTGAGCACTTCTGCAGGGGTGTTTGTGTTCAGGGTTTACCCCTGATTTCAGGGTTTTTACTCTAACCCATGTGTATTTTTTATTTCCTATAAAGTTATTTTTTATTTTCATTGGTTGCTCATTTGTCATCCAGGTGATATGTTAATGAAATGTAAAAAGATTTATGGCATCTGGCCTAAATAGTTTGAGTATTATTTGATATTTTAGGTTTTTTCTAATTTGAGGCTCTAATTTTCAGGGTTTTTACCTTTGAGTCACAATCACCCCTGCTTCTGTCGCTTTATTGTTTCTAGAATTGATCATTTATCCCTATCTAGAAATGGGGAAAGGAGGGAGGGGGGGGGGGGGATTAAAAAAATAATTACATTAATAAAAAATATTAAATTCTCAATTCTACTTCTAGAATCTAATAAAGCAAGTTTAAAATGAATATTGCCATTTATATTATGGATAAAGAAAGACTGAGAAACAACTGCAGAACATTTCATCGGCGATCGCTAGTTGGAAATAAAAAAAGGGGGAGAGAGGCAAAAAATAATTACACAAACAAGAAATATTTAACAATTCTATTTCTTTCTAGGTTCTAGAATCTCATAAAGTAAGTTTTAAATGAATATTGACATTTATGTTGTGGATGGAGAAAGATTGGAAATCGGAAGGCGCGATTATCATCGAAATCCCATTAAACAATCGCCGATCGTTAATGGGATATTTTTTTTTTTTTTTTTTTTTTTTACGAACGATATCCGCGATTTTTTTAAAAACGCAAGAAATATTTTCGCGAATTCGCGGAAAAAATGGCGACCATACGAATTTTTTTTTTTGATCGCCACTTTTTCAAATTAAGTCGCCACGTGGCGAGTGGCGACCGTGAGTCTTGACCTCTATCTTATGACCCAATGATTCTCCACTGAGTATAATACTTAGCTTAAATCAGTAATAATCTACAATATTCCTCTCGTTTTATGAGAATAAATGAATTGAATATTTGAAAGAGTTTTGTATTTGGAAAGCAAAGTTTTCTTTTGGGTAATTTAAATTTTTATTTTACCATATTAAAATTGTGGCATAAAATTACTCTAATAAAATAATTCTGAAAAAGGAAAATAGTGGCACCCAGGGGTGCAGAAAATGTTCAAACCTCGGAAATTTCCCCCAAACACAGTATAAATTTCCCTCAATAATGCTAAAATTTACTTTGCTATACAAAGTCATTTGTTCTATGTAATAAATCTTTAAGAGAATAAGTATACAGTGTAACATAAAAATATCGCTGTTAGTGTATAAGCACTTCAAAGTAGCAAATTGTTATTTTTGATTTACATTTTTATTTTCTCTTAAAAAAATATTCAAAATTTCCCCAGTCAGTTTAAATTTCCCCCGAACCTTATTCAGGCGTTCGGACATATTCTGCACCCCTGGTGGCGCCATCTATAGTTTTCATTGTTTTTTAATTATTATGTAATCTTTTTACTTCATTTTATTTTTTAATTCTCCTCATTTTCCTAATTACTTTATGTTAGAAGTTTGCAGAATTTTCATGCAAATTCCCTAAACATATTTTTAAACAATTCCTCAACAGAAATTTTCTTAAAAAAAAAAAGTAAAGTAAAGAAAAAAGGGAAAAGAGTGCAATTTATTTTCTATATTAAGAAAAAATAAAATAATATGTATATATATTTTAATTTTTAATTTATATTTATTTTTTTTAGGTACTTATTTAAGTAAGTATCATTTTTATTTATTTGTGCATTTATTTTTAACCCCCAAAAATATTTTTTAATTTTGTTCTTTTATAATAATCAAAATAACAAATTTAAAAATATTATATATATATATATATATATATATATATTTCGAACTAATAAAATAATCATTTTTATTGTTTTATTTATATTAAATAAATAATAATATAAAAAAAAACTTTCTGCAAATTTGATTTGAAAAGTAAAGAATTACATGTTGTACTAAATACCTTATTAATTTATTGTACTTTTGAAAAAATAAATAAACAATTGATTATCATTTAAAGAATTGCTTATCCATTAAAAGTCCTAATAATATAGTTTAAATTCTTGTATATTTGAAAAAGTATAATATGTCTTTTTTTCTTTTCTTTTTTTTAAAAAGAAAATTTATATGATTTTTTTCTCTCTCTCTCTCTTGCATTATTTAACCATTTTATGGTAAAAATAGTTTTTTATATTTCACTTTATTACTTTTTCTTAACCATATAGTAGAGAAAAAGTATGTTATGTATTACTAAGAAATATTGAAATGTATAGATGGCAATTTTTACTTGGAGAATTTCACGAAGAATAATTTTTCTGTTATTATTCTCACCATTTATCTCTGAGAGGAAGTTTAAAACAATATATATATATAACTAATTGAAAAGTAAATAAATAAATAAAATAAAGCTCTTTTGTAAGTATATTTTATTTATTTATTTATTCTGTATAGTAAAATAATACAAAAACATTCATGCACAAAATTTTTAGATATTCTAACTAAATAAGATTCAAGTTATAAAATGTAAAATATTTATGTTATTGAAAACCATTTCTTCTGTTAAAAGTTACTCAATTTAAGAAGATATTATCTAACATTAAAAAATAAAATACAGTAAAATTATATTTTAAAATTTCAAAATAAAAAATTGCTGCATAAAATAGTTAGGGGAAAAAAAAAAAAAAAAAAGCTGAATACATAAAAAGAAAGTAACATAGAGTACAGCTGCATACAAATTTCATTTGTATCCTTATAAACTACAATTTAAAATATCTTGGCAAATCTGTAATACAAAATACTTAGATAAAATAAATTAAATAAATAATCATATTTTAAGTGCATTAACTAAAATCCGATTCTATAGATGGTGCCACATTTAAACATATCTGGAATATTTTAAAGATATTTAAAAAAATGTTTGCAAAAAATATAGCATTGCAGACTTAAATGCAATAATAAAATGCAGTCGTAACTGCATAACTTTAGCAAGTTAATGCAGTTTTGCTTCTTAATTACTAATTCCTATGCTTTTATTAAAGATAAATTTATTTTAAGATAAAAATAAATAAATAAGTAAATTGAAATGAAAAACAGAGTAGGAAAGATGTTATTTTATTTATCTATTATCTATTTATTATTATTATTTACATTACAAATTTTTCTTTAAAAATGCTTAACTACGATACATGTAAAATTAAAATGGAATGGAAAAAAAAAAAAAAAAAAAAACCCTTATATTAATACTTACGAGCAAGCAATTCTTTGAGCTGATGGCTTTAATGGTCTTACATTCCACTTGGTGTTTATCAACTCGCCAAACTCTTGTATTCATTTTTTACACTCATCTAATTTTTTTATATTACTGCAAATTGTAATTATGTTATCAGATATTATATTATATGATTGTAATTATGTTATCAGATAGATTCAATTTCATGTATGAATGATGGAGGAAATTTTGACGCCGAAAATACAGACATTTTACAAATAAAGTCGAAATACAATAAAATATTACCATTAAAACTTTACGAGATAGAATATTTCATAAAATTTTTGCTGAAAGCATGATGTCAGATATGACAAGCAAAACAAAAACCAATCAGCAACGTCAAACTGCATCCCTGTTTGAGCTCGAGTAAGGGTAGTAAATATGCAACCAGACATCTTCTTTTTAAGAGGACAGTCTTCTTTTTCAACACTCTGCCCGCTTAAACGAAAAAAGCATTGCAGGTCTAAAAAATCCTCTTTTTTATGTTTTTCATCCTCTGTCCTCTTTTTCAAATGAAAAAGATTTAGTTCTTTATTTCAAAAATTTCACAAAACTGGGAAGCTCTATCGGCTGTTGGCTGTATCGAACGGTGAACACTAACTTTTTTCTGCATTAGGTTTGCAAAAGAACAACTTTCTAATAAATGTGCTAAAGCATATTATGGTTTATGTCTATTCAGATTCTTCAAATCACAAAGATATAAAAGTATTCCTTATATTTGTATGATTCTTTGATCTAGAACACGGAATCCCTATTGAAATTGTCATGAAATCATTAAGAATTTGGTGCTCCAATTAATACGCGGTGGGTTGATGTGTGCTCTCACTTTTGCATGAATAATATTCCTCATAAAAAATAGGTCCACCAGTGACTCAGAGGTTCTGTCCTCGAAGCTAGTATACGTGAGGCGCTGGGTTTAATACAACGAAACCTGGTCGTGCCCGTTGGCTTCCCCATTAGGAGTTTTCTGTGGTTTTCTCTAAAACTAGAGTAAATACAGGCTAGGACCTCTTAGAAATATCCCACGAAGGACTCTCCTACTCAGGCCTAGAGCCCAAGTGCAGACAATTGGCCTTAATGATAACACTACCACCACTTCACAAAAATATGCAAAAGTTAGTTTAATTCATTTTATGTCCTCCTGGCAAAAACGCTCACACAAAGCGACTGTTTTCTTCACTGAACAAAATGTAGGCATGTGAAAAAAATCCCTTTTATATACCTACTTTATATACCTACTAATTTTGGTTATGCTTGTGAGAACTTTTATAAAATGTTGATAAAGAATGACTGTTTGTTAAAACAAATAGTTTCTTCTGCCGAATATTAATTTTATTTTTTCATTTGCAAATTTAATTTTTTCTTTTATAATTACGATTTTAATTCAAAAAAAAAAAAAAAAAAAAAGAAGAAGAAAAAAATGGTCTAACAACTTTTTTATGCAACTGCATGAAAGTAACTCCCCCCCCCCCCCCCAAAAAAAAAAAAAAAAAAAAAAAAAAGTTTTAGTCCATAGCAAAAATCAATAGTTACAAAAAAAAAAAAAACTATATTGTCCAGTGACACCTATAAAAATTTGGGGGGTTTTCCTCTCGTATCCGCATATTATTAATTTAAATTAAGGTGCTCAAATTCATCATTTGAGATAAAAAAAATTTCCTCCACTTGTGTAAAGTAACTTTTGAATCAGTTTTTATAATCCTTTTCATTCAATTTTGTGTCTTCTAAAATGATCTCTTTTCAAAATTCAATGTCTTCTATTTTCTTACAAAATAAAAGACATTGTGCAATTTCCCCTCTTTTTCCAATAAAAAATTGTAGTCACCTTATATGTAAAAAATAGAGTAAGTTAATCATATTTTGTGGTGTTTTTTTTTTTTTCAGCGATTGTAATCTAAGTTGAAATTTTGGGCCCTGATATATGTATATATGTGTGTGTGTGTTAATCTAATGTTTTATTATTATTATGTAATAATTTCTCTCTCTTCCTCTTTCTTTAGTTTATAATGTGCCTTCAAGGTATATGAAAGCCTCAGAAATGTCAAGTTCTCGAGGAAAATCACCTTCAAGAAATAGCAAAGAAGTAATCTTTTATAACTTTATAAATAGTAGAGAAGAGGAAAATACATTTAAATTAATTAAAATAAGCCTACTTTATTTTCACTCATGGTCCATTCAGTCAAGTACCCGACCATCATCAGTAGGGACAGGGACTGCTTGTGTTCTGCTTTTTTCCTCTTTTGTCTTTTTTTAACATGCTGTGCCACCTTTCATCAATTTGTTTGTTCGTTCGGTGATTGTTGCAAGATTGCTTGTTGGCCGTGATTTCTACTATTTCGCGAATTGCAGCATATTTACAATTGTTATAATTAGCTAGTTTCTGATTATTTTTCTTTTAGTCATACTAGTGTAATATCCGAGGTCATTATTTTCATTTTTATATTGTATTTCATAGATATTTATTTATTTATTTTTTATAATTTTGTAAATTTTATCACGGACCAAGCAGGGTATAATAATAAAAAACTTATAAATAAAATCTATAAAAAAAGAATTAAAAGCTTAAATAAAATTAACAATGCATGAAAAATAAATAAAAAATATGCAACCAAGATCCCTTACAATAAAGATTCATCAATTAAAATAAAAAATAAAGGTGCTAATTTGAATGTAAATATACCCATTAAACCAAATAATATTTTAAAAGTGCTGCTGAGTGCTAAAATGGGTTGAAAAAGGGCCGCTGGGTGCCAAAATATGTTTAAAAGGGCTGCAGGGTGGCCAAATTAGTCTAGGGTCTTTGCGAAATTAGTCTAGAGTCAGCACTAAGTTCTATAATGAAACTGTTCTATTTCTTTAGAACAATTTTTCTCGTTTTTTAAGTATTAAAAAAAAAATCTTTTTTTTTTTTTTTTCGACATTAAAAATAAAGATATTTGCTTATTTTTTTATTTTTGGTTCATAAATAACAGAATCTTTCGATATATTGTTTTTATAGTTTTAATAAATATTTAATTGTCAAATTTATGTCACAAAGTTTACTTTCAGAAATTCCCATTCCTTTTATAAAATTTAAGCCTTTTCCATTTATTTTAATTTATTGGAAATTGCCATCAGTATTTTAGAAACTTTAACTTTATTTTCAGTAATAATATGTTTGTACTTTTTTTTTTTTTTTTTTTTTTTTGAGACATAAAAAGAAATATAAAATTCCAGGTGGAACAACACTACAAATGACAACAATGCAAAATCACAGATTGAAAGAAAGTCTTGTCATGCTACAAAAAAAAAAAAAAAAAAAAAAAATGCAATATTTATTTCATAATAATTAATGGAATTATGTCTAGATTATTGTATTTAAAAAAAAAAAAAAAAAAAAAAAAAAAAAAAACTGAAAATGCAATATTTTTCACAAATTTTGTTTGCTTTATCTTTTAATTAATTGGGGGGGGGGACATTCAAAACAAGTAATCGCTGAGCATGAACCCTGTAATAGTAATTTTAGCTATTACTGAAGTATTTGATGCCAAATAACTTGATTTCTTAGTTAATTAAACATGTAAGATCTTGAGCTTGACTACAATTTATGTTTACAAATGATTTTTAGAATAGTAAAAATGTATACTATTAAGTATTTTCTAATTTTAAATTAAAATGATATATTTGATTTCATGATTTTAATTTAGTAATCTTTGAAAAATATTTTTCAGTCATCAAAAAATTCTTCTCAGGATACTTTCGGCAGCTCAAAATTAAGTTGTTCTCAAAGTAGTCAAGGAATGACCTCAACACCTGCATGTAAAGGAGCATTTTCTTTTCCTTCTTTAGATGCGTCTACTGTGACTGATGCTCAGGGTCATTTAACTGTTCCTTCTTTGAAAGAAAGAATTGGTAAAATTTTCTTCTTTGAAAAATGCTGTCTTATAATTTATTAATTCAAAGTATTAATTAGTACTAAGTACCAAAAAAAAAAAAGTAAGTAAAGCAACAAACATGTATTGATAATATTCCCATCCAAAGAAAACTGTTTTAAAAAAAGAAATTCTGTAAGTTTTTGCCTTTCAAAGTCGCAGCCTATGGATCAGTTTTTATTTCATAGAACAAATTTATTTAAAAAATAAATAAGAAGGATATTATCTTTAGAGTAATGTCGAGAATCATTATCTTTGCAAAAACACTAAGTAGTCTATGTTAATGAAATTTTGGAGGAAGATTTTACCAAGTGCGAAAAGTATTGCTGTAGAATCTACAGAGAAAGAAGTTTATTTTTATCATTTAGCTAATTTAAGGAAATCTGTTATCAGAGAAGATAATGTCAATGAAGACAGCATTATTGTATTAGAGGTGAGTTCGGGCTCTATTTTGGCAATCCGAGCCCGCCCGGGCCCGAAACATTTTTGAACTGAGCCCGCCCGAGCCCGAAAAATTTTGTGTGATCAGAGCCCGAGCTCGATATTGAAAGTGGTACGCTATGCAACGCATACACAATAGTAAAATTAAATACCGTTTTCATTTTCAAATTAATTTTCTTATTATCAGTCCTCAATTTAAATAACTATAAATGTTATTATAACAATTTATAATGTCTGTGTCTCTGTATACATGTATATATTTATATAATAGATATTTATAGTGCAGCCCATTGTTTATAACGCGCCTATCGGGGGAAAAAAATTATCCGAATGAGTGATATAATGAGGCCCGATATAACGAAGGAGGAAGGATTACTGTATAACACTATGACATAATATGCATCCCGTTGAAAAAAGAGTTCTATTTAGAAACAGGAAAGTCAAAGCTACTAAGGTTTGCAAGATTATTTTGTGATTTATAACCTATCATGACTATTATGACATTATTAAAGGTGCTCTCAAAATGAATAAAATTTCTTTCTTTCTTTTTTTTTACATTTTCCAGTTAGTGAAGAATAAAATAAACGGAACTTTTAGCTTGAATCCGAGCCCGCCCAGAGCCCGAAGACTTGCGTAAGATTTGAGCCCGATCGGGCTCGGGCTGAGCCCGTCTCATCTCTAGTGCCTATAAAGGGCCTGCAGCACAGAATAGCTCCAGGATTTACCCTTTCTCTACTGATGATACTTTAAAGTGCCATTTTTGTTTAAAAAGTGTATGAAATTGAATTTTAGGACAAAATGCCAAAGGTATTTTTAAGAATAGAATATATATACCCTGCTAAAGGGCACAGATGCTACATGTAGCCATTTTTGTTTCAGAAAAAAATTTATAGAATGCTCTCACTGTTTTTGCTTGATACTTTTGGCGATCTTCACGTGTATTATAATTAATTCTCATATTACCTCAAGAATCTACCATCAATTTGAGGAAAAAATATAAAAAACATGAAAAGTAAATATATTTTTACAGTCTTACAAAGAAAGTCTGCTTAGACGCATACGCAAATTTTTTTTAAAAAATTACAGAATACTCTCCATATGAGGTTATGTATATTTATTAAAAAAAAATTCCATCAGAATCACTATACATTATATAATCTGTAAAAAATATTGAAAATGTCCGATTCTTGGCTGTTTATCGCTCGTTGCCGATATAATGAAAATTGATGCAAAACGTTTTTTTTTTTTTTTTGGTAAATACTGCTTACAGAAAAAATGTTTTCCATACTGTTCATACTGAACTAGTTTAAGACAGTTTACTTTAAATAAATACACTTTTATAACTACAGTTTTGTCATATAAATTTATAAGTAATCCTAACAATCAAATTATACAATCTTTAGTTTAACGGGAAATACACTAAGCTTAAGTTTTACTTGAGCCTTAAATTTTATGGCTTAAAGTAAAACAGTATGCACATTTAGTTATATTGTATAATTAAAAAAAAAAAAAAAAAAAAAAAAAAAAAAAAACATATTTAACAGTTTAGAAATGAAGCAATGATATACGGTAATCACTTATGAATGCACTATTTTATGTTTTCGAAGAATACTGATTTCACAATCAGTAATTTAGATCAAAATTTAAATTGATGAAAATTATTTCAGATTAAAATTTAAATCTCAAATTTCAGTATAGATTACACATTAATATTGAAAATTTACACTTAATTTATTTACTTTTTATTATACTCGTTAGATAAAATTTATCAAATAACTATTTTAATTCTACGTACAAAATTAAATTAAATAAGTTTAACTTTATAAAGTACATATGTATAACTGCAATTTTCGAAGCATGTATCTCTTATTAATTTATTCAAACTTTAAACCAAATTTTAATGGAAAATATAAAGAATTAAAATTTTTAACACGTTGAGCGCCACACAAATTCTTAAAATCCATTAAAATTCCATGATGATTCCTCCTGTAATAAATAAAAATTAAACAAATTTTTAATAAATTTTCAATCATAAATGTAATACTTTTAGTTTTATATCCTATTTTATATCTGCCACCAATGGTTGACATGGCTTTATATCATATTTAACACTGTCAGCCATTGGTGGCTGACAGTGTCAAAATTTTTTATTGGTACTGCTTTTACTTTCGGGGTAAATTTTTCACTGTAATATGTTTGAAGTATAACATGTTTTGCACACTCCTAAGGCTTCAAGATGATTCTTTCAGTACTTAGAGATATATGACAAAATGTCTAGAATCTAGAATGGCTGACATGGTATTCAACGTGTTAAGCTCTTCATGAGTTTAAATAATAAGATTTGGATGGGGAGTAAAAGAAGTCTTTGGATTAGCAAAACGCATTAAAACAAATTTATTTGCATAAGCTTTGTTACTGAAGATGCTTCCTTAGAAGATGTAAATCTACTCCTCTTCCCCAAGAAAAAAGCTTTTTTATTTTTTTCCTTCTTCTCTACGATTAGTTACATTTTCTATTTGTTTCTTTCAATGATACAACTTTCAAGTAATTTTTTTACACATTAAACTTCGTTTGGACGGTTTACATGTTGCAGGTAATAGGGACATGCACCTGAGTTTCAGCGGATGACCAAATTGCTGCCGAAGGCAGTAGGGACCTGAAGAGAGCTTTTTGAGCAATTTCAGTATTTTGTTTTATTTTATTTTTATAAAGCTGTATAGAAAAGAGTTTCCTTTAAATTTAGTGACCAGCGAAGCAGGCAAAGCCTGCTAGTATTTCATAAAACAAAAGGTGAATCACTTTTGGTCAATTATTTATTTAATTGTTTATTTTTATTATTAACTTCAATCACAGTTAAAGAAAAGATTCTTTGACATACTCACACACATAAGCCATACACACACACAAAAAAAAAAGTTGAACAATTTCTTTATGAATATGTAATGTAACCAGCATGTAAGTAAAAGACTATCATAAGTCAAAAATACATTTGCCTTTCTGCTTTAAATAAAATTTTTTCAAAAGCATTTTTGTGTTAGTTTTAGTTCTTTGGCTATTTTGCAAATTATCTTTGATGACCGAGCCAGCTAATTTCAAGGATAATCTGGAGTTTACTGTACAGGCCTCATTGTTGTATGAAAATGCACATTGTAATATTAAAGACAGGATTCATTGAAATGTGTAACTTATCCCCTTTATAAAATAATGATTACTGGATCTTTCAAAATAAACATTTTTTTTTTTTTTTTTTTTTTTTAATTGTTGGTTTTATTGTCAGATTTAATTAAACTCTATTTTTCACTTAAGAAAATAACTTTCACCTTAATTATGAAAATCAATAATTTTTTTTCTTATAAAAAGAAAAATTTTGGTATTTTTTTTTTTTTTTTAATATGAATTTTTCTATTCTACCATTTTTTAATTAAAATTATTTTATTGATGAACATATAAACATTTTATGCAAAACTGTGAGTTTTTCCTTAAGAAATTGAATTTTAAGATATATATATGTACTTTTTTATACTATGTACAGAATTTTAATTTTTTTTTTTTTTTTTTTTTTTTTTTTTAAATACAGTACCCACACCAGCTGATTCTGTGAAAAGAAACCTAATGAAGCAGAGTGTGTCAGATACAACAATGGCACATGTTCCCGTTATTGTGTCACATAGAAAAAGAAATAATTCTGTAAGTAAAGGTTGTACCTATTCGTGGTTTCATTGTTATTCATCTGCCATGAAATATTGCTTTTTTAAATCCATATGACTCCTATTCTGGTCTTGGCAGGCTAGGAGAGTGTTGCCAGTGTGAAACTAGTTTAACCCCACAGGCAAGCCACAAGTCTTGTCGCCTGCCTCCTTCCTACCTAACTTAAGTTTCTTAAATTATTTTTTCATAAATTTTGATATAGTTTATGGTTTTAAGTTAAGATTTGTTTTTCAGGTTGTTAATTAATAAATCTGGTTTCTTAAAATTTGTGCATTTCATCCACTGATTAAAAAAAAAAAAAAAAAAAAAAATCTGTTTTTCTGAACTTTTCAAAGAAATTTTTAATCTTATTGGTCATTGGTGTTTCAGTGATCTTGTATCTGTTGCATGGCTTCTACTATGCTTAATAGATCATCATTATTATTATTGTTATATATATATATCAATCATATAAATTGTTTTGGAATGTTTTTAGATACCTCTTTACACACACTTTTGAGTGTTAATGTTTAAATTTTTGTTTTTTGAAATTGATATTCATAAATGACTGAGTTTTAATTTACTGATCAGTTACAATTCAATAATATTTTATGTAATTCTTAACATACCTTTTAAAAGCTTTGTTTTCAATCACCTGAATTTAAAGTTTTAAATTTTATTGCAGTAAAAAAATTTTGTTTTTAGAGTATCTTAAAACCATTTGATTTATCATACCTACCCTGCAAAATTGTAATTGTTTAAAATAGTTTTAAGTGCAACACAGGTATTACCAGTAGCAGTAAAAAATGCACCAGAGCACTAGTACTAGTGTTGAAAAATAATAAATAAAAACTTTATATTTAAACACCACAAATAACCAAAAAAAAAAAAAAAACTTTCAACAATACTTTTACTTTTAGTTCAAAATAATCGCACAGCCCTTCATCAGGCTAAAAAAGTAGGCACCAACGCACACGCAGGTACAGCTAGTATGTAATAAATTCAAACAAATAAATTTATAAATACAGTAATTGCCACTTAATAAATTCACTGGTTAATAAAATCAGCCACTTAATCTGATCAAATTGCCAGGACCAGAATCAAACCAATACAAACTACTTTTAAAGCCGCCATTTAATAAAATCAGCATCGCTGGTTAATAAACTAAAAAATATCTCCTCAGCAGCCAAAAATATCACTTATGCACACTAAAAAAAATTTTTATTTGCATTTTTTTTTTTTATAGAAAAAACTCTCAATTATCGCTCATTGTCGAACATTTTACATTTGCAGCACAGTTACAAATTAAACACGCCTCGTAACTTATCTC
The DNA here is from genome assembly GCA_963930645.1 of Salticus scenicus. NCBI lineage: Eukaryota > Metazoa > Arthropoda > Arachnida > Araneae > Salticidae > Salticus > Salticus scenicus. Next base: position 396,891,947 of record OZ005648.1, read on the forward strand.
CATAACAATTTCAAAGAACGTATTCTTCAAAATGCAGTAAAAAGCTACAAATTTGATTTGAAATGATACATATATATATATTTTAATTTCTAATTATTAAAAGGCAATTTCTAGTTCTTATTTTGAAATTACTATAACTCATGAGGCTTACACGGAAATATTTTAAATTTGTAAGAACAGCACATGAACTTTTGGTAAAGTAATGGTGATTTTTATCAAAGGAAAGTGCATGTGAACTTGGAATGCATTTAATTTACTTATATTGAAGGAACAACTAATTAATTATCTATCAAAAATTAACTAATATTGCTTACTAATTCCATTATTCGTTACCTTTTGAAGCTTCTTTCCAAATTCAGGGAAGTAATACCCTTTCGTGCAGGAATGTTCTCCGGATATAAAAATCAGCCGCTTAATAAAATCACTTTGGCTGAGAACAAGGTGATTTTAATAAGCAGCGAGAACTGTATCTTGTTTTTGAAATGCACCCAAGAAGAACATTTCAAATGGTTGGTCTTCAGATAGCACCATCATTGGATCTCATCATATGCATGAGTTGCCAAAGTCGCTTAAAATAACATGGCAACCCTCAAATGGAAACAATTACAGTAAAGCACCGTTTATATGTCTCTCATTTATACGTCCTTTTAGTGAAATTCCTATTCATTTTAATGCAAAAATTCTTCGTTTATACGCCGCTAATATTGGTTATACTTTTCCACTTTACTAAAATCAACAAAATTTCTCAGCCTCTCATTATTTTCCATTCTAAATAACATGGATTTTTCCTAGAAAGCATCTTAAGTTGAGGAACACAGGAAAGATATACTGATCAAAGAATACTGGTAACTGGTACTGAATACTGATCAAAGAATCAATTGAATTCACAGTAGAATTTTTAAATAAACATAGTAAAGCAGCGAATCAGATGAATATTAAATTTAATGTTATTAATAACTATCTGTATAGACATAAATCGTATATGGTTATCATTAAAGATACGCAATATGTGTAATTAATATTCAAAATATGTTCATATATATTTAAATCAAATTGGAGTGTAAAGGTTGATATATTTTTATTTATTTCCAACTATGTGAAAAATACCAGAGCCGGGAATCGAACCCGGGCACCTCCGCTTAACGCACGGATGCTCTACCACTGAGCTACCCTGGCTGACAACCAGCTAGGCATTTCTCACATAATTATCGTTGGCAAAGTCACCGAGTCTGCAAACGCAGATATATCAGGTGAGACAATAATAATCGTAGCACAACTCCATAGACCACGAAATTTCAATTTAGAAATTTTTATTCATGAATTCATCAACCGTGAATATTGATATAAATATTCACGGTTGATGAATTCAATAAATATTCACGGTTGATGAATTCATGAATAAAAATTTCTAAATATGTTCATATAGTTCTTAAGAAATGTAATATAATACTCAGTATATGATATATGTAATTAGTACCCAGTCATAGAATGATTTTTCTCACTTTTTTATAATAAATCTTTTTTTTTAAATTAATTATTGTCTTTAAAAAAGTATAATATACATTTACCAACATAAGAAACTTTATTAATTAGTATTTTCATATAAATTTTGCTTAGGTGTCATTAAATTTGTAGTAATCAAAGTGTTATTGTTAAAATTTCGATTATACGTCTTTTCATTTATACGTCCTTTTACGTCAGTCCCCTGAAAGACATATAAACGCTGCTTTACTGTACAAGATAAAAAGAACTTTTTATATACTACGTTTTTAAATTTTCTGTTAAATCATATAAACTTGACAATTCTGTATATTAATAAATACTTTAAAAAAAATTTTTTTGATGAATTATCCCATCAGCTTGAAAGAAAATGATCAAATGCGTAATAAAGAGAGCAATTGTAGGAAATTTTCAAACATTTATTAATTGAATTTCAGAAATGAGAATTTTACAAAACATTAATTAATACATCAATTCTGTTTAAAGATGGCTAAAAGTATTAAAAGAATGCATTGTTACCGTGTTCTGAGCTATTCTGAAAGTTTCAAATGTCTAGCTAGTCGGGAAGTTGGTTAAAAATCGATTGCAAGATTTGTACTGGACAAACAAACAAGAAAGCTAATTAATAAAACATGGTAAAATACAAAGTTACTCTTATTACTTCCATTACCTGATTATTCTCAATAATGGAAGTGTTGTATTTCACATATATATATATATATATTTAATTAGTTTATATGTGTGTGTGTATGGAGGTGAGGAGTCTTCTTACTATTGTACCTTTAGAATGAAAAAAAGTGTTATATTCCATATATATATTTAATTGGTTTATATGTGTGTGTGTGTATGAAGGTGAGGGGTCTTCTTACTATTGTACCTTTAAAATAAAAAAAAGTAAAAGCACTAATTTTATAAGTAACTTGAGTCCAGTATACAGATTAGCTTGCCAAACCTTGGTTAAACATATTGGTTTAGTAATTAATTGTTTACTGTAGAAAACGTAATAGACATCCTGATTTAATCAATTTTAGGTCTCAGAAATGGGTGTCTCAAAAAATTGTTCCATTTTTTTTTTCAGATGCACTATATTAACCCCCTTTTACCGATGTCATTTCATGTGCAATAATGATTTTTACAATAAAATAGATAGATCAGTTTTCTCTCCTTTGACCACACTTTCTTCAAAAGAAAAAAAAAAGGGGATTGGGGGAGGAAAGAAAAAAAATGAACAAACAAATTCTATATATCTGGCATGTTTAATGTTATGAAAAAAAGGCTAAGGTTTATAATATTACTAGATGAAAATGACAAAAATCATTTTCAAATATGAATTGTTAACGATCAAGAAAGTGTCAATTTTAGTAATAGGGTTATCACTATAATATTGTTCATTAAATGATCTCACTAAATTGGCATCATATCTGCAAATTTTTATTTTATTTTGTTACCAAGATTGAGGTCTGTGTACCTATTAGGTTGATTTCTTTAGAAATCGACCTATTGCAATCACTTCGTTTATCTATATATATATATATATAATGAAAATTTTGTCATCACGATAACTCCCGAAATAATACTCCAAATCGAACCAAATTCGAACAGTGAACTAATCTTATAAATATCTTGGATGAGTTCGTTAACCAAGTTGCTCTGACTTTTTGTTTTCAAATGGCAGCCACTTGAAAATTTCAAACCGACATTGTAAAAAGCATATTTAAAGCAAGATTTGCTTGAATTTTGATGTAAATACAGGCCACATAAGGGTCTCTATGAAGTTTATCCGCCATTTTTAATAAAGTGGCAGATATTTTAAGTTAAGCGGGACCACTTAAAATCAGGCTACCACTTGAAAATTTAAAATCACTATAACTTCCGAAATAATACTCCAAATCGAACCAAATTTACTTATGACTACATACTATTATCAGTTACTTATGACTTATCAGGGAGGGCAGCCCTCAGCAGGACACTGAGAGCAAGGGCACATCGACCAGAGGTCTATTGTACCCAGACCCAAACACATCCTTATGAGAAAAGCCTCGTAGCTGAAGCAAAGCTCAGCAGACACCTGACAGGAATATCCTGCAGCTCCCAAGGCTCAATAAGATGCCGACCAAGATGCTCAAACCTGTAAGCAGAAAAGGCCTCACAGTCACACAAAATGTGCCGAGCAGTCTCCTCTTCCAGACAACAACCACGACAGATGGGATCAGAACTGATACCCATAATGTTCAGATGTCTCTTAAGGGTACAGTGACCAGTAAGAAGGCCAATAACCTTCCTCAAACCATTCCTGTTAAGCTTTAAAAGCTCCTTATGACGAAGACCAGGATAGTCACGATTAAGCTCTTTTGCTTGCCTTTGACCATCAGAATTACGCCATAGCCTATAGTGCTCCTTACCAAAGAGCTTGAAGATAGAAGCCCTAAAAGTAGTGGGAGAAATACCCAGAACAGGCTCAGGGCCACAAAAGAGTGTGCTGGAACCAGATCTAGCCAACTCATCAGCCAACTCATTACCAGGTATACCCATATGACCAGGTACCCAGTGAAGACTAACCTTATTATAAGAAGAAAGCTCACAAAGTGCCTTGTAGCACTCCCATACGAGAAGAGAGGTGAACTTACACCTCTCCAGTGAAAGGAGAGCCGCTTGACTGTCAGAACAGATACGGATGGTTAATTTGTGATAACCCCTGTCTAAGCACACCTTACAGCATAAGATGATAGCAAAGATTTCAGCCTGGAAAACTGTGGCAAACTTTCCAAGAGGAAAAGAAAGCCGAGTTCCATCCCCAGAACAGTAAACACCTGCTCCAGAATGAGAACCAAGCTTAGAGCCATCAGTATACCAAACCATACAGTTGTCATCAAGCCAACTAGGAGACAAAAGCCAATCCTCCCTGGAAGGGAAAAAGATTTTAAAAGGCTTATGAAAGGCAAATTTCATAACCATGTAGTCACTAGGCATAATGAAAGAAGGAAGATCAGCAACAAATGAAATGAGGGAACCCCAAGACAGATGTCTAGAATAATCCTTCCACAAGCCCAGACACATGAAACGCTTCATACAGGTTAAAGCCTCAGCTTCAATACGCAAATAAAGCGGAAGAAGCCCAAGCAAACACTCAAGGGCAGCAGTTGGAGTAGTCCTAATGCAGCCTGAAAGAGCAACACAGACCATCCTTTGCAACCTAGTAAAGCTAGTTCTAACAGTAGTCAGTCTAGTCCGAGACCACCAGACAATACAGCCATAGGTGATGATAGGACAGATAATCATTGAGTAAATCCAATGGACAGCCCTGGGACATAAACCCCAGGTTCTTCCAATGGAACTCTTACATGCCCAAAAGACCTTTGTGGCCTTACGTAAGCAATACTCAATATGCTTACTCCAGTTCAACTTTGTGTCAAAAAATACACCCAAGAACTTGACCTCACATGAAGGCAACAGCCTATTACCCAGGAAGTAGACATCACCAAGATTTAGATATCTTCTCCTAGAAAAAGGAACAAGGTTTACCTTGGAAGGATTAACAGATAAGCCCGAATCAGAGCACCAACGTGCAACATGCTGAAGAGCACCATTCATAACATCAGAGACAGAGTTACCAAACTTGCCCCTGACAACAATAGCCACATCATCAGCATAACCAACACATGGAATACCAAGGTTGGCAAAATGGACTAACAAAGAGTCAACAACAATGCACCACAGAATAGGAGAGAGCACTCCCCCTTGTGGACAACCAGAGCTAGCATGAACCTTCATGCAAGTACCCATAAAAGAGGCACAAACATACCTAGAGGATAGCAAATTAGCAATCCATCTGGTAATAATAGGATTAGCACCCCTCAAGTCAAGAGCACGAATGATAGTGTCAAATGGGACCTTATCAAACGCCCCTTCAATATCAAGAAAAGCAACAAGGGCAATTTCTTTATCATTAATGCACTTTTCCAAAAGAAAGGAAAGTTCATACAATGCAGTATTAGTAGATCTTCCAGGTTGATAGGCATGCTGTGAGGAAGACAGTGGCCTATCAACAATAACAGAATCCCTGAGGTATCTGTCAATAAGCTTCTCCATTCCTTTCAACAAAAAAGAAGAGAGGCTAATAGGCCTAAAGGACTTGGCATCAAAGTAGTTATCCTTCCCAGGCTTAGGAATGAAAACCACCCTAGTATTCCTCCAAGACTGAGGTATATACCCATAAGCAATGCAAGAACGAAAAATTCTGCAAAGAAAAGGAGCAAGAAAATTAAGACCCTTGATAAGAAGCACAGGAATGATGTCATCCATCCCCGGCGACTTAAAGGGTTCAAAAGACTTTATAGCCCAGATGACCTTGTCATGGGTAACCACCATTTTAGCAGCTTCCCAACTGTCCTTACTGCAAGTATGTGAAGAGACAGAGCTATGCCTGTCACAATCAGTAGTACCAGAGCCGGGAAAATGAACTCGCAGCAGCTCAGCTAGAGTTTCTTCACTCGACTCACTGTATCTACCAATAGGAAGACGAATAGCATTCAAACTAGAACTATAATCTCTAGTCAAAATTTTTGCTACCTTAGCAGTAGCAGAAATACCATTAATACCATCACAGAACGACTGCCAAGAACGTCGCTTAGCAGTTCTAATGGCCTTATTGTAGGTAGTGAGGGCATCCCGATAGGCTTGCCACTCACCAGTCTTCCTAGCTCTATTAAAGAGCTTCCTACATTTCTTACGTAAAGAACTAAGCTCAGAAGACCACCAAGGAACACGCCTTGGGGAGCTAGTAACCGTAAGCTTACAGCTACTATGATAAGAATTGAGAATGATCTGTTGCAACTGGTCAACAGTCAACTCGATATCATCAGTAGAATTGAACTTACCAGAAAAGGTGGAAAGGCCTTTTCCGAGAAGCTTTTCAAAAGAACCCCAGTCAGTAGATCTTGGGTTCCTCCTAGCAACCTTTACATAGTAAAGGCCTTTAACAGAAAAAGTGATCAGTTGATGGTCAGAAGCTGTAACTGCATCAGACACCTTCCAATCAGAGATGTACCCTAAGCATATAGAGTTACACAGAGTCAGGTCAATAACCTCTCTTCTATTAACCGTAACAAAAGTAGGTTCATTGCCTCTGTTAAGGATACACAAGTTATAAAATAAAATATGATCCATCAGCACATCTCCCCGCTTGTTGCAATCACTACTTCCCCACAAAGTGTGGTGAGCATTTGCATCACAGCCAAAGATGAGCCTAAAGCTAGAACGACAATAGCTAAGAATAGACTTAGCCAAGTCAGACAATGGTTCTAGCTCCTCGTAAGGAAGATAGGCAGAGACAAAGACAAAATCAACATTTGCAGCTCTGTCAATGAGTTTGACTTTAACCGCAACCATATCCTTATTCAGGAAGTTGACAAGATTAAAGGCATTTAGGTTCAGACCTAGCAATAATGCAAGCCCTGGGCGTATCGCAAAAGGTGTCATAGAAAATATTGAAACCTTTAACGCTAATTCCGATGATTTTACCATCATGGGTCCAAGGCTCTTGAATAAGAACAATGTCAAAATCTCCATCAACCAGCCTCTTGGAGAGAAGAGCCGAAGCAGCCTTGCTATGATGGAGATTCAACTGACCAACTCTAATTTCATCCACAACAGAGAAACAGAGAAGCAACAGCCAGGTGGAAATTACCCATCATGGCCTGACTCAGGCGAAGAATCCTTCTGCAACAGCTCCAAAGCCTTATCAATCCCACACAAAGACTGCGGCGAGCCAGCTAGCAAAGTGCCCTCTGACCCAGAGTCCAGTGCAAGATCAGATAAGTCAAGAGCATCACTAAAGGTACTCACCTGAGAAGCCGAAGGGGACGGAGCCACCTCAAAAGCAGATGACACCTGAGAAACAGGAGGCTCAAAGGAAGCCAGGGGCTCAGCAGACTCTGAGGAATCCAAAACAGAAGGATCCACAGAAGCAGTAGATACCACCTCCTTAGGTTCCCGTTTGTTGGGATCGTGTAGAATCTTAAAGAATCCACGATCAAGACCAGTGAGAGCCGAGAAACCAGACCTGCGCATCACCTCAACATCCCCAGAATCAACCTCGAGAATCCATCTAGCAGAGTTATATCCTGCAGAACACTGCAAGACACGCCACTCCATAGCTTTCAACTCAGGGTTGTAACGCTGAAGACGTCTCAGAAACATACTAGAGTCAGAGAACTTGTCTCTAGTCCTAAAAGCGACTTTAACAGGCTTGGGCAACTCATCAGCATCCAAGACTCTGAGAACTAAGTCACCCAATATTCTATTGCCGAAGTTGTATTTGATCCATTCCATTGTAGCAGCATTACTACACTGGAGAATCAGAGCCCCCTTAACCAAGTTATTGGCAAGAATTTCAGGCAGACTGTCTCCAATAGGAATAGAGTCAATCAGCTTCAAAATCTCACGCTGAATAATATGCATGAGTTGCCAAAGTCGCTTAAAATAACATGGCAACCCTCAAATGGAAACAATTACAGTAAAGCACCGTTTATATGTCTCTCATTTATACGTCCTTTTAGTGAAATTCCTATTCATTTTAATGCAAAAATTCTTCGTTTATACGCCGCTAATATTGGTTATACTTTTCCACTTTACTAAAATCAGCAAAATTTCTCAGCCTGTCATTATTTTCCATTCTAAATAACATGTATTTTTCCTAGAAAGCATCTTAAGTTGAGGAACACAGGAAAGATATACTGATCAAAGAATACTGGTAAGTGGTACTGAATACTGATCAAAGAATCAATTGAATTCACAGTAGAATTTTTAAATAAACATAGTAAAGCAGCGAATCAGATGAATATTAAATTTAATGTTATTAATAACTATCTGTATAGACATAAATCGTATATGGTTATCATTAAAGATACGCAATATGTGTAATTAATATTCAAAATATGTTCATATATATTTAAATCAAATTGGAGTGTAAAGGTTGATATATTTTTATTTATTTCCAACTATGTGAAAAATACCAGAGCCGGGAATCGAACCCGGGCACCTCCGCTTAACGCACGGATGCTCTACCACTGAGCTACCCTGGCTGACAACCAGCTAGGCATTTCTCACATAATTATCGTTGGCAAAGTCACCGAGTCTGCAAACGCAGATATATCAGGTGAGACAATAATAATCGTAGCACAACTCCATAGACCACGAAATTTCAATTTAGAAATTTTTATTCATGAATTCATCAACCGTGAATATTGATATAAATATTCACGGTTGATGAATTCAATAAATATTCACGGTTGATGAATTCATGAATAAAAATTTCTAAATATGTTCATATAGTTCTTAAGAAATGTAATATAATACTCAGTATATGATATATGTAATTAGTACCCAGTCATAGAATGATTTTTCTCACTTTTTTATAATAAATCTTTTTTTTTTAATTAATTATTGTCTTTAAAAAAGTATAATATACATTTACCAACATAAGAAACTTTATTAATTAGTATTTTCATATAAATTTTGCTTAGGTGTCATTAAATTTGTAGTAATCAAAGTGTTATTGTTAAAATTTCGATTATACGTCTTTTCATTTATACGTCCTTTTACGTCAGTCCCCTGAAAGACATATAAACGCTGCTTTACTGTACAAGATAAAAAGAACTTTTTATATACTACGTTTTTAAATTTTCTGTTAAATCATATAAACTTGACAATTCTGTATATTAATAAATACTTTAAAAAAAATTTTTTTGATGAATTATCCCATCAGCTTGAAAGAAAATGATCAAATGCGTAATAAAGAGAGCAATTGTAGGAAATTTTCAAACATTTATTAATTGAATTTCAGAAATGAGAATTTTACAAAACATTAATTAATACATCAATTCTGTTTAAAGATGGCTAAAAGTATTAAAAGAATGCATTGTTACCGTGTTCTGAGCTATTCTGAAAGTTTCAAATGTCTAGCTAGTCGGGAAGTTGGTTAAAAATCGATTGCAAGATTTGTACTGGACAAACAAACAAGAAAGCTAATTAATAAAACATGGTAAAATACAAAGTTACTCTTATTACTTCCATTACCTGATTATTCTCAATAATGGAAGTGTTGTATTTCACATATATATATATATATATTTAATTAGTTTATATGTGTGTGTGTATGGAGGTGAGGAGTCTTCTTACTATTGTACCTTTAGAATGAAAAAAAGTGTTATATTCCATATATATATTTAATTGGTTTATATGTGTGTGTGTGTATGAAGGTGAGGGGTCTTCTTACTATTGTACCTTTAAAATAAAAAAAAGTAAAAGCACTAATTTTATAAGTAACTTGAGTCCAGTATACAGATTAGCTTGCCAAACCTTGGTTAAACATATTGGTTTAGTAATTAATTGTTTACTGTAGAAAACGTAATAGACATCCTGATTTAATCAATTTTAGGTCTCAGAAATGGGTGTCTCAAAAAATTGTTCCATTTTTTTTTTCAAATGCACTATATTAACCCCCTTTTACCGATGTCATTTCATGTGCAATAATGATTTTTACAATAAAATAGATAGATCAGTTTTCTCTCCTTTGACCACACTTTCTTCAAAAGAAAAAAAAAAGGGGATTGGGGGAGGAAAGAAAAAAAATGAACAAACAAATTCTATATATCTGGCATGTTTAATGTTATGAAAAAAAGGCTAAGGTTAATAATATTACTAGATGAAAATGACAAAAATCATTTTCAAATATGAATTGTTAACGATCAAGAAAGTGTCAATTTTAGTAATAGGGTTATCACTATAATATTGTTCATTAAATGATCTCACTAAATTGGCATCATATCTGCAAATTTTTATTTTATTTTGTTACCAAGATTGAGGTCTGTGTACCTATTAGGTTGATTTCTTTAGAAATCGACCTATTGCAATCACTTCGTTTATCTATATATATATATATATATATATATATATATATATATATCTATAATGAAAATTTTGTCATCACGATAACTCCCGAAATAATACTCCAAATCGAACCAAATTCGAACAGTGAACTAATCTTATAAATATCTTGGATGAGTTCGTTAACCAAGTTGCTCTGACTTTTTGTTTTCAAATGGCAGCCACTTGAAAATTTCAAACCGACATTGTAAAAAGCATATTTAAAGCAAGATTTGCTTGAATTTTGATGTAAATACAGGCCACATAAGGGTCTCTATGAAGTTTATCCGCCATTTTTAATAAAGTGGCAGATATTTTAAGTTAAGCGGGACCACTTGAAATCAGGCTACCACTTGAAAATTTAAAATCACTATAACTTCCGAAATAATACTCCAAATCGAACCAAATTTGGACAGTGTCTTAACTTATCTTATAAATATCTTAGATGAGTTTATTAACCAAGTTGCTCTGCCATTTTGTTTTCAAGTGGAGACCACTTGAAAATTTCAAATTCAAATTCTAAAAAGCGTATTCCGAATTTGTTTGAAATTTGATGTAAACATAGACCACATGTGGGTTTCAATGATGTTTATTAATGAAATTTATCCGTCATTTTTAATAAAGTGGTAGATATCTTAAGTTAAGCGGGGCCACTTGAAATCACGCTACCACTTGAAAATTTAAAATCACAATAACTTCTGAAATAATACTCCAAATCGAACAAAATTTGGACAGTGTCTTAACTTATCTTATAAATAACTTAGATGAATTTGTTAACCAAGTTGCTCCGTCATTTTGTTTTCAAGTGGAGACCACTTGAAATTTTCAAATTTAAATTATAAAAAGCGTATTCCGAAATTGTTTGAATTTTGATGTAAATACAGACCACATAAGGATCTCAATGAAGTTTATTAATAAACTATATCCACCATTTTTAATAAAGTGGCAGATATCTTAAGTTAAGTGGGGCCACTTGAAATCAGGCTCCCACTTGAAAATTTAAAATCACGATAACTTCTGAAATAATACTCCAAATCGAACCAAATTTGGACAGTGATATTATCATATAATTATCTTGAATATTTTCACTGGGCAACTTGTCCCGACATCTCGTTTCTAAGTTCCAGCTACTTGAAATCACACTGCCACTTAAAAATATGCCATCACGATAAGTTTTAAAATACTAAACTGATTCAAATAAAAGTTGGATAGTGAACTTATGGTTCAAATAGCTAGGATAAGTTCACTTGGTGACTTGATCCGCAATTTTATTTCCAAGTGGCGGCCACTTGAAAATTTGTCATTATGGTAACTTTAGTAATATAGAATCAATTCGCATCAAATTTGGGTAGTGGATTTATCATTCAAATATCTCAGATAAGTTCGCTGGGCATCTCACTCCACTTTTTTTTTACAAGTGGTGCCACCTGAAAATTTCTTATGACGATAATTTTTGAAATACTGATTTAATTTAAACTAGAACTGGACAATGAACTTATCGTACAAATATACTGGATGAATTTGTTAGCCAAGTTGCTCCGTCATTTGTTTTCAAGTGGAGACCACTTGAAATTTTCAAATTTAAATTGTAAAAAGCGTATTTCGAAATTGTTTGAATTTTGATGTAAATACAGACCACATAAGGATCTCAATGAAGTTTATTAATAAACTATATCCACCATTTTTAATAAAGTGGCAGCTATCTTAAGTTAAGCGGGGCCACTTGAAATCAGGCTCACACTTGAAAATTTAAAATCACGATAACTTCTGAAATAATACTCCAAATCGAACCAAATTTGGACAGTGATATTATCATATAATTATCTTGAATATTTTCACTGGGCAACTTGTCCCGACATCTCGTTTCTAAGTTCCAGCTACTTGAAATCACACTGCCACTTAAAAATATGCCATCACGATAAGTTTTAAAATACTAAGCTGATTCAAATAAAAGTTGGATAGTGAACTTATGGTTCAAATAGCTAGGATAAGTTCACTTGGTGACTTGATCTGCAATTTTATTTCCAAGTGGCGGCCACTTGAAAATTTGTCATTATGGTAACTTTAGTAATACAGAATCAATTTGCATCAAATTTGGGTAGTGGATTTATCATTCAAATATCTCAGATAAGTTCGCTGGGCATCTCACTCCACTTTTTTTTTACAAGTGGTGCCACCTGAAAATTTCTTATGACGATAATTTTTGAAATACTGATTTAATTTAAACTAGAACTGGACAATGAACTTATCGTACAAATGTACTGGATGATTTCGATGGGCAAGTTGTTCGCCATTTTGTTTCCAAGTCGCAGCCACTTAGACTGCCACTTGAAAATTTGCCATAATAATAACTTTTGAAACACGGTACTGATTTAAACCACAGTTGGACAGTGAACCTATGCTTCAAATATCTTGGATGTGTTTGCTGGGCAACTTGTTCCACTGTGGCAGCCACTTGAAAATTTGTTATCACGGTAACTTTAGAAATACTTAATCAATTCAAATCAAAGTTGAAAAATGGATTTATCATTCAAACATAAAGAATCTACAAAATTCACGTAACTCGTGAACCAATCACGTTATTGCGTCCATCTTTGGTATATCGATTATAAGTATTTTCTCTCCAAAAAAGTCGCCAAACCCATTACCTGCGTTACTGGATTTTTTAATGCATTTTTATTGAAAAATTAGGCTATTTCATTGCTAAAACAAACTAGAAATGCCGAAAACTAACATTTTATCAACTTACTAAGTCTCTTTGAAAGAATTTCTACAAAAAAAAATTATTTTTAAATTTGCAACGATATCTTAGATGAGCAACTTTCTCTGCCATTTTGATCGAAGTGGCACCCACTTAAGTTTTCAACACGATGACTTTTGAGATTTTTAATTAATTCAAACTATATGTGTACTGTAGACTTATCTCACAAATACATTTCATATATTTGTCAACTTAACCCACCATTTGGTTTCCAAGCGCCGGCCTCTTGAAAATTTTAAATTCACATAAAAATGTATTCATGAACCAATTTGCTTAAAACTCCATATGTGCATAGCCTACATCAATATTTCTACCAAGTGCATTAATAATTTGTAGCCGGTTTTTGAACCAAAATGACGGCTACTTGATAAGGAAAAAGATATCAACCTACCCTTCCGAATAAGCCGGAAGGACTTGTTACTATTTACCTCTATGTGTACCTATTACTTTAAATATTTACCTCTATTTTTTGTCCAAAATATCCTTATTACATCTGGTAATGGGTTTTTTAATACAATAAAATTTCAAATATTTTAAATGACAGTTGATTCAAAAAAGCAAAGAGAGTGAAATAATAAATATCATTAATAAAAGAGTGAAATAAGTTACAAGGGGATTGAATCATGGCACACTACAAATCAGTATAGAATGTCTCTCCCAAATGGTATTATAATACAAATATAATAGAAGTGATTTCCTTTCTTTCTTTTTTTAATTTGTTGAAAATACAGAAATTTATGTATGACTTTTGAAATATAATGCTAGAAAAAACCTGGAAAAGTTAGGATTTTTTTTTTTTTTTTTTTATTAGTATAGGAATTCCATACTTGCCAACCAATTTTAATAAAAAAAGGGAAATTTTTTGTTGAAAAACCAGAAGATTTCATAAAAAAAGGGAAGATTTTTTTTTTTTTTTACTTGTTTATTACGTCAAATAGAAAAAAAAAAAAAAATACAGTTTAACAATTTTAATATTTAAAAGCAATCTATAAAAACGTTTTACTATAGATTGATTATACTAAATATATAAAATCTTTTTGTAAAAAAAAATAGAACCGACTCCAAAAAGCAACTACTATTCAAACAACTAAAAAATAAAAATAAAATAAAAATAAAGGTATGAAATAAAACTGTAAATTGCGCCTAAAAGTATAAAATAATTTCCTTCGCCAAACAACCTATAACACTACAATTAATCATAACTTTTGAAGTCGGCGCAAAATTAAATAAAATTTAATTAGTTTTTAAAGGTTTGTTTTTAGATCGGTAGCAAGAAATACTGTTGTCTCGAATGATCCATTTTCATGTTTCCTTTATTATTTTATCACTGTATACAATTGGTCCATTAGTAGAATCTACATAGAATAGTGAACATTCTTGACAATGTGGTATTTATGTTTCTACGAAGTTAAGAGTTTCCTTTGCAAATTTGGTATAACTTTGATAACTATCATCCTTGGTGGTTTATGGATTTGACGATCAAAACGTAATGCAAAAATATACACGCAAGATGTATATTTTCATAATATATATTGTACGATGTATTGTTGCATAATCTTGATTACCCTCTTAATATACCTTATGAAAACAATCATGATATCCCAAAGAAATTAAATATGTTTGCCAGATAATTTTGCGATTTTTCTTTCACCAAGGACGTCAAATACCAGCATCTTTGCCAACTTTTGCTGCATACGAAATCTCATTTGTTTTCTTGAATCAAAGTAGTTTTAGGCTGCGTTTTGCATTTGACAATGTGTGATGTGTATAGTGAATAGGATTTGATTTTTGTATTGAATAAATTTATAAATTTTTATTTAATTTTGCGCCGACTTCAAAAGTTATGATTAATTGTAGTGTTATAGGTTGTTTGGCGAAGGAAATTATTTTATACTTTTAGGCGCAATTTACAGTTTTATTTCATACCTTTATTTTTATTTTATTTTTATTTTTTAGTTGTTTGAATAGTAGTTGCTTTTTGGAGTCGGTTCTATTTTTTTTACAAAAAGATTTTATTTTTCTCTTTTCAGTGAAAACTTATTCGTATAGCAGAACATCAAAAGACGCTCGACGGCAGCTTCACAAATCACAACTTCCAAGAAAAGTGACATAACTCAAAAAATGGTATATGTCACTGAAAATTACATGAAATGCACCAAATGTGAACAAAAAAGTTACATCTCCATATAGAAAGTTATCCACTCGAGAGACGTGCCAGTTTTATTCTAGTCAAGTTATATTTAAGTCGATTTTTCTCAAATGCTGCATTTTTAAGTTGTGTCACTTTTCTTGCCTTTATCAGATATGAGCAAAAAACTATCTATTGAATGAACATACGTTAAGTTAAAAAGTTTTTAGAAATGTAAAGAACGGATACGCTGTATTTGTAACCAAAAATTCTGCTAGGCATATATATTGAACTGTACAGTGAATATGTGTCACCCACTGCGCTGGAAATTGCGCAGCGTAAAGTTCAAACAAAGAGCAAAATATGCATTGCAGCTGACGGACAGAAGCTTCAACATCGATACTTACATACTGCTTTTACCAGTGTAGCTGCATGCGTTCAGCAGTTAGAGTGAGAGCAGACTTTTGTGAATATCCTGTTATTTGTTTATATCTTAATGAAATCATAATGAAACCTATTTCAGGCCAAGATCATTACAACAAAAAAAGTATTAAAATTCAATCATCTCTTACGGAGTTAAAAGCTAAAAAATTTCAGCAACAAAAACAATGAGAAACATGATTTATATTGAGAACCTCTTCCTTTATGAAGTCGGTTTAAAACGTCTATGCGTTAATCGATTTGACCGCTTACAATAACCATACATTGAATTTTTCATAGCATAAATGTCACCCGCTACGCTAAAACATATGCATTGTCGTTCAAGTGTGCAAAAAATAAGAAATTGTGAACAAACAAATGCACGTTTTATGCGTTTTGTTTTTAGCATTAATGTCTAAACTATCTTTTCGTACTAAATCGATGATGCTCTGTAATTTTATAATTCACTTCTTTTCCCTGTTTTGAACCGTTTCCGAGATAGGAACGCTAACTCCACTGTTTTCCACCAGCTGGCGCTGTAGGCGGTTGAATCGCGTAGCATATCTCCACTTTACTATACCTACATACCACTTTTATGACTAGGCAGCAGCTGTTCAGTAGTTAAAAGAGTCGGGACTGACTTATTTGGGCACCCTGTATTTCCTTTTGATCGTAAAGATATTACAATGGGACCTATTTAAGACCAAGACCTTTACAAAAAAACCAAAAGTATCAAAATCGGATCATCCGTTCAGAAGTTATGAGCTAACAAACAAAAACAAAAAAACATACGCTTGAATTGAGAACCTTCTCCTTTTTTGAAGTCGGTTAATTAGAGCATCTCTTACGACGTTATAAGCTTACAAATACCAACAACACATAGCTCGAATTAAGAACACCCTCCTTTCTGAAATTGGTTGAAAATGACTTTGCGCTAATCGATGTGACCGCTTACAGTAACAGTACTTTCAACCACAGAGTATACGTGTCATCCGCTACGCTGCAAAGTGTGCACAGTGTAGGAAATTGCGAACAAACAACTGCACGCTTTAGGCTTTCTATTTTTAGCAATAATGTCTAAATGCTCTACAACTTCGTAATTAATTTTTCTCCCATCTTGAACCGTTTTTGAGATAGGAGCGCTAATTCTGCTGTTTTTTACCAGATGGCGTTTTATTTTCTTTAGATTATAAAGATATTACAATGGGACCTACTTCAGACCAAGATCTTTGCAACAAAACAAAAATTATCAAGTAACCGTATTTTGAACTATATAGCGTATGTCTCACCAGCTACGCTACAACGTGTGCAATGTAGCTCAAGTGTGCATAGTGCAAGAAATTGCGAACAAACAAATGCACGTTTTTAGCATTGTATATTTAGCATCAATGTCTAAACTATCTTTTCGTACTAAATCGATGACGCTCTGCAATTTTATAATTCACTTTTTCCCCCTGTCTTGAACCGTTTCCAAGATAGGAACGCTAGCATGAATGTCTAAACTATCTTTTTGTACTAAACCGATGATACTCTTCATATTTGTAATTCACTTTTTTCTCTAGAACCGTTTTCAAGATAGGAACACTAACTCTGCTATTTTCCACCAGGTGGCGCTACAAGCAGTTTAACCTTGTACTGCGTGGCCACTTTGCTATACTTACATACCATTTTAATCACTGTAGCTGCAGTCGTTTAGCAGTTAAAAGAGTTAGGACTGATTTTTTTGGGCACCCTGTATTTTCCTTAGATCGTAAAGATATTACAATGGGACCTATTGCAGACCAAGACCTTTTCAACAAAACAAAAAGTATCAAAATCGGAGCATCCGTTCAGAAGTTATGAGCTAACAAACATGAAAAAAACATACGGTTTGAATTGAGAACCTTCCTTCTTTTTTGAAGTCGGTTAATAAAAGTTTTAAATGAAGTTATTCCTCTTCAACATATAAATATCTACAAAACAGAATCTGTAAGAAATTTATTTAACAATAGACAAAAAACTTAGTTAAGTTAAAGTATAACTAATTTTTTAAATAAATAGAACATGATTTTTGTGTATGTACATTAATCATACATATAAAAAAAAAAAAAGTAGCAGTAGCTAATTATCAGTTTCAAACATGCATAAAACCAACTAAGTATTAATTTTCTTAAATTGATTTGGAACAAATTTTCCTACCTGAAAAAATTATTCTTCATTTTTTTTCCCATGCTTACACATTTGGTATAAATATGACATACAAATATTTAATTTAATTGAGGAAAAGTAAACAGATTCTCTAAATTCAGCAATAAAGATCTAAAAATAATTACATACGTGAAAAATATTGAGCGCTTCCATTGTTTTATTGTTTCTAGAATTGATCATTGATCACAATCCGGGAAAAAAAAAGGGGGGGGGGGTACAAAAATAATTACAGAGTAAGAAATATTAAACTCTTTCAACTCTTCTTCCAGAATCTAATGAAAGAAGTTTAAAATTAATATTATCATTTATGTTGCAGATGGATAAAGATTAGGAAACAAAAGACTTCTGCAGAACATTTGATTGCTGATCACTAGTTGGAAATAAATGAAAGGGGGGGGGGGGGTAAAAATAATTACATCAGCAAGAAATATTTAACAATTCTATTTCTTTACATGTTCTAGAATCTCATAAAGCAAGTTTGAAATGAATATTGACATTTATGTTATGGATGGAAAAAGATTGGGAATCAGGAGTTTTCGTAGAACGTTTGGGTTTTCTTTTTAAAACGAACGATATCCGCGACTTTTTTAAAAACGGAAGATTTCATCATCTGTCCGGAAGACCGGAAAATAAGTTAAAAAACCGGAAGTCTTCCGGGAAAACCGGAAAAGTTGGCAAGTATGGAATTCTGATTTTATTATACATTAAATGTTTAGTAATGTGCCTGCTTCATTATTTGTGTAAACACTAACTTTTTATAATTATTGGTAAATCAACACAAAATTTTAAAGTTTTAAACTTATTAGAAGTATATTCATTTTTAAAATTAATCAACTTATTATATACAATTGTTTAAATTTTAACATATTTTCATTTTATTTCTTTGTTGTAGTCAGTAAACTGTTTGAAGGTAAAATTTTAGAATTAAATTTTTTGTTTTGATTTGTCGTTTACATAAGATTTTTCAAAAAGAAAATCATTTATTTATTATGTAATTCTTTGTTTGTTCGTTAGTTTAATGAACGGAATGCCAGTGCAGAGATGGATCTTCTGTATACTCAATACTTGCAATCAGCATTCCTGGAGAGTGAAGCAAGAAAAGCTCTTGAAGCAAGGTCTTCAACTGTTGCTGTAAGTAGAGAAAATCTAACAATGTATTTAAATAAGGTTTGTTGGGGTAAGTAGTACCCCTTTTTGAAATAGTTCATTTTTGAAGCCTTATACAAATATTTTAAAGCAGTTTTATTTGAACTTATTGACTTGTTATTTCAGTTTAGACTATATAAATACACAAAAGTTTATCATTAGTTTCTAAAACAGTGCTTTAAACTACTTTTCTTTTAAAAAATTAGATGGGCCACTTACCCCATAAAAAGGGGCAAATGGGCCTCCAGTTCTTTATTTAAATTTAAAGTAAGCATAGCTAAAGAAGAGGTAAGTGGGTCTTACTTAATGAAGTATAGAAATTTTCAATATTAAATATTTTATTGTAAATGTTTCATATATGGATAACTATTTACTTGTCTATGTCAAATCAACGAAGCAAAAAACCTGACCTCCTCAAATTTCTATGAAATTAGGCTCATTTATTTGTTCTATAGAGAAATAAATATATACCAATTAATAAGTCTTTATCTCTTGTAGTTTTTGATATACTAGGCTGCAAAAATAAGTAAAACGCTCAAATTTTCAAAATTCTTGTACTACAAATGTACCCATATTTTGTTACTTATTTGACTTAGAGGTATAAAACTAGTATCATTACCATTAGAAAGCTTTTAATACAGGCTTTCAAATGATATATCACATGGACATATTTAAAAAAAAATTCATTTCAAGGTCAAACAATTTGACCTTCAATATTTCATAAAATGTAATTTTTTTCCTTTAAAAAATATGTTGTTCCTACATTCATTGTCTATAATTACTGTGATTTTTAGCTTGGGATAGCCATGGAATGTTGAGTTATAAATTAAAATGTAACCCCACATCCGTATTTTCATAATACCATAACATATGTTTTACCCCTATTATGTTCCCTAATTAACTTAGAGGTATAAGATTGATATCATCAGAAAACTTATAATACAGGCTTTTAAATGATATATCACATGTATATATTTTTAAAAAATTTTCATTTTAAGGTTAAACCCTTTGACCTTCAATATCCCAAAAAGTACACATTTACTTTTCATTTAAAAATTATATGTTATTCTTACATTCATTATCTATAATTATAGTAAGTTTCAACATGGGATAGCCATTTTTTTGTAAAACGTACGTTATGTTAGTTTGGAAATACTGGTAGAGTTGCATTTTAATTTATAACTCAGTATCCATTGGCCAACTCATGTTGAAACTTACAATATAATTATAATGAATAAAAGTAAGAATAACATATAGTTTTTGAAAGAAAATTAAATTTGTACTTTTTGAGATATTGAAGGTCAAAAATCAAAAAGTTTGACCTTAAAATGAAAAATTTTAAAAATGTATACATGTGCTATATCATTTAAAAGCCCGTATTATAAGCTTTCTAATGATACCAATCTTATATCTCTTAGTTAATTAGGGAAGACAATATGGGTAAAACTTACATTATGTTAGTATGAAAATACTGTTAAAAGTTACACATTAATTATAGAGAATAAATGTAGGAACAATAACATAATTTTAAAAAGGAAATAAAAAATTCATGTTTTGAAATATTGAAGGTCAAAGGTCAAAATTTTTGACCTTGAAATAGAATCTATGATTTAAAGTGGAATTGCAGGGAAGAAAATAATGGCCTGTAAGTGGAAAAAGAAATTGGAAACACTAAATGGCAGCGTCTATTTGAAGCTGCCTCAGGTAGAATCATTATTACTTCATCCTTGGTAATAATTCCACCATCATCTACATCCGGACAAGGAAAAATATTGATATTTTTAATCTTTCTTGCAAATCTAGCAGTTATTTATTTATTTATTTATTTATTTATTTTTGGTAATTAAAATCATTATTTCTCTGTGATGTTTTATTTTTTTAAATTTAAAAAGCAAAGTTTAGTATTGTTTTAAATACACCTAATATGAAATAAATTGTTTAGATTTTAAAAAAAGGTCTGCTTTTTTTTAAACTTTATTTTATAATTAAAAAAATGCAGTTGAAAAAATTATTTATTTTTTTAATAGAAAATTATAAATATAAAAAATAGAATATTTTAAAACATACATGTTCCTTTTTTTTTTTTTTTTTTTTTTAAGTTTAAGAAATTAAAATAATTTATTAAAATTTTCAAATTTTGAATTGATTTATAAGAGAAAGTAACAGTACCTAAAATACAATGTTTAGATGAAATAAATAAAAGGAAAAAAAACTTTCTGTCGGTAGATTTGAGCCCGGGCCCTCTGCGTGGCTACCATTTACTTTACTGACCAAGTCACTGGAATGTTGTCTGAATTGCGAAATAACTTGCAGGGTAGATGCTCCAGTGGTTGGCATGCTCCAGTAATTGACATCTATCCCGAAATAATTAATAAATAAGGAAAATAATGAAATCATACATTTTACATATAAGAATTTTAACATTTTATGTCAAACACTGGAGCATAGGGTGCTAATAACTGGTAGAATGAATAACTAGCAGTGTCAAACACTGGAACATAGGGGGCCAATTACTGCTAAAACGAAAAACTGGCAGTATCAATTACTGGAACATTAAGTGAGTGTCAAATAAAAATTCATAAAAAAAAATAATTGTTATCAAATGTATATATTTTAACATATATGTGGTTCTGAATGTCTTTCATGCCATATGTACTAACTTAAGATTTTTAAAAATATTTTCTCATGACTAGAACATTAAAAACATCAGAGATTGCTCTAAAAGTGTCAATCACTGGTACATTTACCCTATTTAAAGATTACTGAAACTTAATGGTTTTTTCTCGAAATTCTGTGGCTAGTTGGTGCAACTGCTTTAATATGTTGTTACCTTCATAGTATACTACAATCCTGCACAATTTCGTCCTAATCTGAATTTTCTATGTTGTGACCTCTCCTTGTTAGTGGGGTAAGCAAAACACCCTAGGCTCACTTACACCTAGTAGGCTAAATTTACTACAGGGTGAGTTAGACTCTGACTTTCTCTCATGAAATATAAATATAACTTTATTTAAAAATTTTCTCTCTGAGATTGACATCTCATTGAGTCTTGGAAGCTGCAAGATATTCCTGTCAGATATCTGCTGAACTTGCTTTGTTTATGAGATTATTCTCTTAAAAAGGCTTCTAGTCAATGTGCTTTGCTTCTCAGTATTCTGCGGAAATCTACTTTCAATCCCAAGTCATAACTAAAATTATTTGCTGGCAGAGCATAACAGATTATTGTTGTCTCTGAATATGATGACATGAAATAACAGAAGAAATTTTATTGGTCTGATTAAAAAATTTAAAAAGAAATTTTACCTGGTATCTCAATTTTTCATTTAAAAATTATTTATGCATTTTTATTTTGAAATCAAATAATTTTCTTGGGAAAAAGAATACCTTTTGTAGATCATATGAAATAAATTCAGATGTTTGCAAATATGAATTTTTGAGATTTTTACTTAGAATTGAGAAAATATATATATATATATTATAGGTAAAAAATATATACACTAATATATATATATATATATATATTAATACTTCTTATAAATAATTTAATTCATAAAACTCTAAGAATATTTTATGAATTGAAATATAAATTTATCAAAAAATACTCATAATCTAAACTACAGTATCGAATGATCAGTGTTGTTCTGAAGTTCTGCTGCTTATTGAATGGAGCTCATATGATGTCACTTGTAAGGATTTATGTTTCTTGGACATTTTACTAATTTTAATTTTGTTAATTGAAAATGTTTCTTTTGTTAATAAATTTGTTTCTAACTCAGCGGCGTAGCATAAGTTTCTGCCGCCCAGGGCAGATGCCACATTTGCCGCCTCCTCTCTACCCCCAGAGAAAATATGTCTATTATAATTATAAAATTTTCCAAAGCGGAGAAAATATTAAATTAGATTGGTTGATTGATTAATGTTGCACTAGACTGAACATTGGGCTATTGGTGATGGTCTGGAGACATGCCATCACAATTTTGATTCTCCACGGAGGCGATGGCACTCGTGTTTTAATAGCCCGGCGACGTACGCAGGAAGTCCAGCACTTGATGGTGCTGCTTAGTTTAACGAGGACCAGACATCGTCTCACCCTCGGCCTCTTTCGTAGACCAGTCCAGAGGCAACCTCCTCCGAAGTACTAACCACAATCAGTGCTGCTTCACTTTGGGTGCTCTAAAACTTTACCAACTGGCCCACTACCGGGGCTATTAAATTAGAAATTTACGAATTTGTAAGATTTTTTTCTAAAATTTAAAATGTTTAAAAACTGGAAAAGAAAATTTTATTAGAATATATTTTGAATTTTAATATTAATCAATTATTACCTAAAAACAACATTATTACTTTAATAATTTATTGTTAATAGAAAATTATAATAAAATATTTTTCAAGCTACTGAATATTGCAATGCAATAAATATTTTAAACCAATTGTTAATTGTGCTTAAATTCCGCCTACTGATTCATGAGATACTGCAAAATTTCCCTAACACATTATACACACACAGACAAATAATTATTTTCTAAAAATGAGCGAGTCATGTTTGAGACATCTTAAAACGTGCAAATTCATCGAAAACCGGAAATAAAAAAATTTCACAAATCCAATACTTTCTTCTATACTTTTTATATGACAGCACCACCTACCGATTAACATGAAAAAAAAAATTAATGAATATATTTTCTCATAAAATTCAGTGCAGTTTTCATCAACAGATGCTGAGATATAGCAAGGATAAACTGCATTAAAATATTATCAATAAAAATAATTTTTGATAATATGTACTCACACATCCAGTTTGGTACATTTATATAGGATAGAAGCTGAGATATAACTTTTCCGTAAATGGAAAATATTGCTGAATAGCAGTGCCACCTATCGTCTGATATGCATCCAAAATGAATCAGCATAGTTTTACCTAATAGCCATCTCTTACAGCAAGTTTCGTACATTTACACAATAGAAGCTTATTGTCATCCCTAAAATGGGATTAAATTGCAATTTAACAGCGCCACTTGTTGGCTGATATGTACTCAAATTGAATCATCAGAGATTTATTTAATATATATCCATAAGTTTGGTACACTGTAGATGCTGAGCCTTTCCTGAAATGAGAGGAAATCACAACGTGGAAGCACTCCCTGCTGGATGATATAGCCCAAAAGCTAATCAGAATCAATTCAAGCCAAGATCCAACCAAATATCAAGTTTGGTTAAATTAAGTCCATTCAGGAATGAAACTTTTCAGGGGCTACCCCTGAATTCAGGGTTTTTGAAAATTTTGCTGTTTCTGAATTTCATGTTAAATTATTTTATTTTTTTATAGAAATTTCTCATTTTGAATGTTTAATTTGTCTAATCTTGTATTAAGAACTCTTAAAATGTTACTTACTCTAGGTAGCTACATGATATATCATTAATAAGCCTCTCCTATCTAATTGCAAGTAACAGTTTTCAGGGTTTTTGCATGTTAGGTAGTTTCATCTCTGCCATTGGTTCATGAAGTACAGTGTTTGAACTCAAAAAGGCAGATATTTTCTAAAAATGGTCAAATTGAGTTCAGGAAATCTCAAAACGTGTAACTTCAACGAAAACTAGAAATCTAATTTTTTTTTAATCTTATACTTTCTTCTTATATAGGCAGAAGAGAGAATAATAAATTCATTTTTTTTTTTTAATTAATTAATTTTTTTTTTTTTTAATAAGTACCGTATATTTCCGTGTATAAGCCGAGAATTTTTGGAAATTTTTCGGAAGCTGAATTATATTGGTCGGCTTATATATGGATCTACATTTCTAGCAAAAAACGTACTTTAGAAACAATGATTGAATACATATATTTTAAGCTTAAAAAGTATATATAAAAAGTAAAATAGTGATATTAAACCTTATTTTTAAATAATTATCACATATAAAACTCTTAAATTAGCAATTTTAAATTTATTTTACAAAACGCTCGATGTAGTCACGTGTGTTTACATTTCTTTATGACCTCCGTTAACTGAAGTCATCGGCAGAGTGCACAAACGGAGTAATTTCTCTGTCTGATTCAGAAATAGTATAAGAGAAACTTTAAAAAGCAGGACTCCCGATCATATTTTTAATTTATACAATTAAATTTAAATCATCTCTGTTTAAAATGTTTCTAGGCTTACACTAGCAAAAGCGGCAAAGCTTCGTTTTTTTTATAGAAGTATTTTTTTTTTTTTTTTGAAGATTGCCTTGAAGCACTGATAAAAATACTGAAAAATAGAAAAATACAAAATAATTTAGATACGTCATTAAAAAAAATCTGCAATCGATCTTTAAACGGCTTATTTATGTAAACATCCAGCGGCGGCATTGCATCATCCACGTTAGGGTTAGGTCTCCGGCACCGGCACCGGCCCGGTATTACGGTAACCATCGTTTTCAGCTGCCGGGACTTGCGTTCACGTCTGTGATTGCCTCCCTTCTGATAGGGTTGCCAGAGTTAAAACTATTGCCGTTGCCGAACACACTGCCAACGTTTTACGTCGTAGCTAAGCAAGGTAAGGAATTCTATTGGATAAGCACGCATTTCGCGCAATTTCATTTGACAGATTATACTGAAGGTTGTATAGATTGGCAATATTTTCTCCATTTTGGCGATATACTCGAACTTTAAAAAGAGTATTTTTTCAATTCGGCTTATACACGGGTTTGCAATTTTGGGCAATTTCTGCAGGGAAAAATGTACTCTCGGCTTATATACGGATCGGCTTATATTCGGAAATATACGGTAGTCAATTTCAGTTAATTCAAATGCAAGGAAATCTCAAAACGTGTTAATTCATCGAACACCGGAAATCAATTAAAAAAAAAAAAATCTTATACTTTCTTCTTATATAGGCAGAAGATAGAATATTAAACCAATTTTTTTTTAAATAAGTAGTCAATTTCAGTTAATTGAAATGCAAGAAAATCTCAAAATGTGTAAATTCAGTGAAAACCGAGCTGACTTCGGCCTCTTTTGACCTCAGGCAACAGACTAAAATACGTTTGCTCATCCTCCACTTTCACAAAGAATTCAGTAAATCAGGGTTTCCAGATGTGGCTAAAATTAGCCATTTTGGCCAATTTTAAACATGGCTGGCTAAAAAATTTCAGAATTACTAACCACTTAATTTTTTGGCTAGTTTTGGCTAATAATTTCTACTTACGTTGAAAATATTTCAAAACGTTTTGAGCTTTTTTCTTCCTAAACTATTGTTGCAGGAAATTTTTACTTTAGAATTCTGAATTCCAAAACAGAACAGTTTGTGCGAAAAATGTCAACTGATAATGCTGTCCTGGGAAAGACAGTGTCAATGAAAAGAGAAGCAACTCCTTTAAGAAATTAATGCATGACCCTGACTGCCTGACCACCTGCGGTTGTTAGAGAGTCATTAGCTGCAAGCACATTTGAAATCTTTGTTATAGATAATCTGGTCTTTTGCTTTCTATGATTGTGTCCTGTATATGGGGTGGGGTGGCTGGGGAATGGAGATAGGGGAACTGCTTATTATTTTCTTTCCTGAATAATACCAAAAAAAAGAAGAGAAAGATGTCTTCAATAGATTAATTGTACAGCCATCAATGTTTCTTTACAATGTTTTGTCTCGGTGAATTGTTTTAGTCCCCCCACTACGCACACATACACTTTTTTTTTTTTTTCTGGTTAACACAAGAACAAGCAGAAAAGTTTGGCAAATTTTGAAAAAAAAAAAGGAAGTAGATTAAAAATTTTAAAAATTGAAAATTTGAGATGATCAAAACTCGACTGATATCAAAATTTGCCACCCCCAGCGAAGTACTGCCCGGGGCAGGCACCCCATTTGTCCCCCCCCCCCCCCCCCACACACACACACGCTAAGCCACTGTTCTAACTTTATCATTATAATCAGAATTCATCCCCTTAGAGCAATATGTATAAAAGCTAATTTTTGTTCTTTTTCTCCCCCACCAGGAAACTTTGCATAAATTATTGATACTGGTTACACAACATCTTCATAAAGTTAAATCTCGGAAAGATTTGTTGAAAGTTATGTCTATTTTGATTGAATGGACTAATCATACTCAGAAACAGGTAAGTACTAGAATATTTCACTGTGTTCCATTTGTTTTTATTAGTTTGTTTATTCTATTAAAATCTTATAGTTTGATTCATTAGACAATGTTCTATAATTTTTATACAATAATTTAATCCATATGCTTTATGTACCATGACTTTATTTTTAAAAAGGGGATGGGGGGGGGGGTATTTTAACTATCACTTAAAATTTACTTTGTTACAGATTGCAACTTTTCCACCCTATAAAAAATCTTACACAACTTTTTTTTTTCTTCTGGGTAATCATTAATGGTTATTAAATTTTTTGTAGAGATCAGAATTACATATGGCCGTATATTTGGCAAAAATAATTTATTTTAACAAATAAACAAGAAGAGTATTCTTTAACTTTTTTCATAGTTTATTTTCAGAAAGTACTTTTTATTTTAAACAGTTTTGTTTTAATGGCAACATTGAATTGCATTTCAGAATTAATCTGATAATGCTAATGTTTTTAACCAGTAAATATTTATGGAAAGGGATTTTTAAATTTTATGTTTTGAGTTAATAAAATAGAAATAGGCGAGTTGAAGAAGGATGCCTTTTAAAGAGACTTAGAGTTAGTTTAATTTTTTGTAAGGGGGAATATACTTGCTAGCATAATCTAATATTTAGATTGCTTATGCATCAAGAAAAAACTTATATTCATTGATTAAGTTCTTAAGTGCCTGATGTTTTTTATAATTGAAAAGTGTATGAAAGGATAAAAAATAGTTAAATAAAGAAAAACTCCATTAAAAATTATAGATTGTTAATAAATCGTAAATTTTTCCCTGTAAGCTTAGTTTTATGGCAGAACACTTCATAATGCAACAAATTAGTAAATGATAAAACTCTTAAGTTAGATCCTACAAACGTCAGTGTGAATTTAAGTTAACTGTTGTCAGATCTTGCATATTAATTATGCCCTGGATATTTGGAACCTAGACCAAAGTGACAGTTAGCAGATTATTAACCAATTAGAATTAAAACAGTCAAAGTTTTACTGTTATATTGTCATAATATTATATTGATTTTATATCATACTTAAATATATTTTATCTAATCTCATATATTATATATTTTATATACTTTGTATTTCAGAAATGATCCCAAGTTTAGTCAACGTTATGTAAAAACTCAGGATATTACATAATTCATATATCCTACATTTACAAAGTTCAAATGCTTATTTTATATAATCAAATTTATGTGTATTTTTAATTGAAAATTTATGTCAAATTTTGTATCTCATGTATGAGCCAAAATATAGGCTTTCTGGGTGATTTAAAATCTATTTCAGTAAGATTTAAGAATTAATTAGTTTATTATTTATTTCTCTCAAGCCATTGACAATAATAACAATAACTGTGTGATAGTTAAAATTTCACACCTAGAATATTGTCTAACTCCAAGTGAGTTCCCATAACCTTGCAGGCAAGCCTGGGGGGAACCTCGCTTAGGAGGGTGGATATGAAAGGATAAAAAATAGTTTGATTTAAGACAAACCCTCTTAAAAATATATAAATCTCTATTCAAAATTATAGATTGTTAATAAATCGTAAATTTCTGCTGTAAGCTGTTTTGTGGCAGAGCACTTCATAATATAAAAATTAGAAAATCATAAAACTAAGTTAGATTCTGCAAATGTCAATGCGATTTTAAGTTAACTGTGGTCAGATCTTGCATATTAATTAAACCCTGGATATCTAGAACCTAGGCTAAAGTGACTGTCAGCAGATTATTAACCAATTAGAATCAAGATTTTGTGAACAAAAAGTGAAAACACAAACAAAACAGAACACTTTTCGTCATGTAGTAGCTAAATTAACTTGCGACCCACTGGGGCTTGGGGAATATGCTTGCTAGTGTAAACTATTTAGAATGTTTAAGCATCGAGTGAAAACTTATATTGATTAATCAAGTTCCCAAATGCCTGATAAATATTTTTTTTTTAATTAAAAAGTATATGTAGTTTGAAAGTGATCTTCATTTCCACAAACTATATTATACTGTTAAAATTGGCAGGATATATTTAGAAATGAGATTGTGAATAGAATTTGTATAAAGGAGTTTTATAAAAAATTAAAAAATAACCGAGATGTTGAATATTAATAAAGGATTAAGGAAGAAGGATCTACAAAATGTTCCTAAAAGTCTTTGTGATCTACAGTAGTAGATTTCAAGGTAACAAAGCTTAAAGAACTAATAATTAAAAGCATACAATATCTAACCTCACATCCATGTTATTCTATAGGGAAATTTGTTTCCATAATTATTCATTGTTTAAATTTTTTTTAATTCCGTTTTTACATTAAAAAAAAAGTTACAACCGTTGAATTATTATTCATTTCAAAAAATTTATTATTTTTATTTTTAATATTTTATTTTTTAACTTAAGAAATTAACTAAGTGTATTCTTCACATTTTTTAGCTAGAAAATAAAATGTGAAAAATCAATTTTTGTAAGACAAGTACTAATTTAACATGTTTAAAATTTTCTGAATGTATAAATAGATTTTTTTTTTTTTTTTTTTTTTTTTTTTTTTAAGAACATTTTATTGTGGATTACCTAAAAATTGTGGAAGCAAATTTTCTCATAGAGTGTTTAGCTGTCGGTAAGATTAGGTACTATTAGAAAATTAAGTTTTATTTAATTTACTTATTATGAGATTTTACATCAGAATATTTTGTCACAGTAGAGACTTATTTAAATCTGTTACCTTTTATTTACTGTTAAGTTATGTTTAAATATACTTTTTAAAAGGTGGTTCAGTGAAAACAAGCCTGTTCTAAAAATAAACTAATGTTTATTTGTAATAAGTTAACAAGAAATTGAAAATGAACAAAACTGAACAATATCTGTATAATTATGATAATGTATGCAACAAAGTGATTAAAATTAATAAAAACATTTTATTGTAAGGCAATATACTAAGCATATATATATATATTTTTTAATATTAGCCTTTTCTATTAAGGGGTTACATAGATTTCAAAGCTGCAAAAAGCATTTTTTTTTTTTTTTCTTTCTTTAAACAGGGATGAGATTTTTCAACTTTTCAGCTGATTTCAGCTTATTGTACGTTTAGCTTTTCAGATTTTTAATTTTTTTTTTTTCCAGCTTTTTTTATGTTTCTGATGTACATTTGTTCTTTTTTTTTATACATTTAAGGTTAAAATAAATATTTATTACTCTAATATAATAGATTTTGTCATCAAAATTCTAATATTTAATTTCAACGTCTTGTCTTTGCATACAGTTTCAGCTTTTTTGTATTTTTGCTAATCTCATCTCTGTTTAAATAATATATTTAATTTTTTATTCAAAATTTTGAACATATAAAAGAACATTGAATTCACATAATTTAACAAACCGTTAGAAAACGAGAAACATCAGCATCCCAAAAGATACCGAGAAATTACTTAATGATGCTACCTGGTATTTAAAATCATAAGTATTGATGAAATGTACACACCATTTTTTTTTTTTTTTTTTTTTTTTTTTTTTAAATGGTTTCAGTGTGCAAAAAAAATAAAGTACGGGTGTTTGAAGGTGATCCCAAACTGTGGTAAAAAGACAATATGCAATGAAAAAAGTAATGTTTTGTTAAAATACTTAAAATATAAATTGATATTTCCTAATTACTAATTAAATATAAATAATTGGCCATACTCGGAAATATGCTGCATAACATTTTCGGTACGGGCCCGTACCATCCTAAGTGCAAACTTCCTTGTAGTGTGTGTTGGCTTGACTGGCTCTAACACTAAAGAGGTACACTAAGGGTATTATATAGATATGACAACTCGCATTAAAGAAAATAAAGCTTATATTAAATTCAATAGAACCACTACTGCATTAACACAAATTTTTCAGAATGATAATATTGAAATAGAGTTTAATAACGTCAAGAAATTGGCAAATTACGAAAATCATCACTACACTGTGAATCGCGAAGCTGTCGAAATTATGAGTAATAAGCGCATTTGCAATCAAAACGAAATAGCGGACATTGACAAGTGGCAACACCTATTCAAGATGAAGATGAGAGAGAGTCTTTAGTGTTAGAGCCAGTGAAGCCAACACACACCTACAAGGAAGTTTGCACTTAGGATGGTACGGGCCCATACCGAAAATGTTATGCAGCATATTTCCAAGTATGGCCATTTATTTATATTTAATTAGCAATGTTTAGTGTTTTCTTCAGAAGTGCAGGACTAGTTTAAGCCATTAAGCTGGAGCAATAGAAGACAATTATAGCTAACTGGTACACTATTGTCTTGCAGAAAATTTTCAAGTAGTTAATGTTAAGGGACTCTGTTTCACCATGATGACGAACCATTTCTTTAAGCAAGAATGACAGTTTCATTTTTTAAACAAAAACATATCAAAGTCATAGATATTCATTATATTTTCTTGATCTTGTTATGTATGACTTTTGGCTATTTTTTAATATACAGAGAAATTTACATGGTTCTCATTTTCTTTCTGAAGATGAGATTTTTGAAGCTATGAAAGCATATTATTTATCAATTCCATTAAACTTGAAGCAGTTTTTAGAAAGTTAGCCTATAACAGTGCATAAATTTTTGAGAGGGTTATTTTAAACATGTTAAGATTTGGTTAGTTGAGCTTGTACCATTTAGCCGTATCTAAAAAATTTCTGTATAGTCATCATATTCCAGAATTTTTATATTTGTATGCTTAAAAAATTCCCTTAAAGTTAAGGAACCTGAACTATAAAATATTAAGAGAAAATTCATCTGTAGTTACTGTTCCATTATATTTATTTTTATAAAAGACACTGAATATTGTATACTTAAATATATCTTCTAGAATTTAATGACTTTGATGGTTCTATAATTTAATATTTTTGTATAAAGTATTTGTTAACCTAAATTGTTTTGTTTTAAGAATGTTGTATGCAAAACTCCACTATTAGTATTGAAGATTTGTTCTATTTTTAGCATGACATATTGAAACCAGTGTTTGAAATAATTCCCAATCTGGATGAACAGTATAAATGTTTAGCTGAAGCTATCAATGCTACTAAGCACAAATTACCTATTAAAGACGTTATACTACCGGATTCTGATGGTAAATGATATTTCCTATCATGTTTTTTCCATTTTATAGAAATCTATTTTATTTGTTTACTATAAGCAGGGTTAGAAATTGGAATGTGAAAGTGGGGTGTCAGTGAAACCTAAGTATTTTTTCTTACTTGCCAAAATGGTTTACTCAGGTCTAATTTTATTTATTTATTTATTGGGATTAGGATAAAGCTTAAAAGTTTTTTTTTTCTTTATAAGTACAAACACAAAAGTTAATAAATAAATAAATAAATAAATAAAATGAATACATTTATGCTTAAAAAAATAAATTAATTAAAAATTAAAAACTTACTTAACCCTTTGAAGTAGATTTCTCATCAAACATAATTTTTACACTTGTTTGATAGTTTTAAGTTATTTTAGATCTAAATAAGTGGAAAATGTTATATTTAAAATGTTAATTAATTTTGGTTCTAAAATATAGAGTGGGGCACCGGTGTCCCTTTCTGCGTTAAAGGTAAATTCATCATGGGACACGGGCGTCTCATGAATAAATATTTTTACAATTTGCACTTATTTACAATTATTTAGATATAGGAGTAGCAATAATTCATTCATGATCTTTTTTAAATAATCGAATTTAATTAGAAATAAACTTTTGAAATTGGTTGATAAAAAATTTTCAAACTACTTTTATTTAACATTTTTATTTTAGTAAAAGATTTACTCTGATAATCTAATAGATTTTTTATAGTAACTATTAGACTCTCTTTTATAATAAAAAAATATCATATAATAATAATATTTGTAATAAGAGCGTCAAAAAATAAATAAGCAAAAGGGACACCGGTGTCCCATCTGCGTCAAAAAGTTAAAACATAACAAACAGTAGAAGAAAATTTTTAATTATCTGCCGGTCAATTGATTTTTAAAATAAGTCAAATACTTATGTATTACATCTTCAAGCAAAATGAGAACTACCAGAAAATATCCGTTTAAGCTATTTATAAATTATTTATTTATACTTTCAGGTTTCACTCAGAAAAATTTGGTTTAAATTAATTCAATACCTCAAAAATTATCATGATGGCAAATTTCTGACTGTACACAAACAAAGTAAATAAAGTAAATGTATAAGTAATTAAAAAGTAAACTATAAGTAATTTTTTTTTTTTTTTTTAAATATTTGAAATTTTTTATGAATTTAGAAAAAAAAATTCTACAAACAGCATTTATGTATTTTTGTACTTGCTGTTATTTTTTTTTTTTTTGAGTTTATGTATATGTGTTGAAACTGACAACATAAGAATTTTTTTTTAAGATGATAAAAAACGAGCATTTTGTAAATCATTAAAGAAAGAATTTATTATGACAAAATTGATTTATTTTAAATCTTGTCAGAAAAAAATTAAAAGTTAAAGTTATGCCTGAGTATGATTTTATAGTCATCAAACTTAAGTTTCTAGGTGCAGAATATGCCTAATGACTGCTAATTTCGAACCCTGACTATAAAGAATCATTAAAACAGCATAATAAAAGTGGAAAAAGTCATCTTAAAGAAGAAAAAGTCATTGATCTTTGACGCTTTATTACAAAAATTAGAAGAGGGGAAATAGCATAATATAACTACATAACTCTCTTTTTATATCATTTAAAAAAAGATATTTTATAAAAATTAAAAACTGATGTGCCTTAAAAATGCAAAATACCTCTTGGGGAGGGGGGTTAGTTTTTGAATTGTTCTGGAAATGCAATCGTACAGTAATAAAGTAAATTAGTATGAGTTAATTTCAATAACATTTACTTTACTTAAAAATCCTTTTTTAAGCAAGCAGATATATTTCGGACCCAATCAGGTCCATCATCAGTGCTCACTAGATGACAACTTCTGTCAGGCTTGTATTTATTCATTTCTCTCATTTTTGGTTTCTTCACTTTGCTTCGCCGTCTGGAGATGCTGTTGCCATTCTATTGGTAAGAAGTTGTCATCTAGTGAGCACTGAGGATGGACCCGATTGGGTCCGAAATATATCTGCTCGTTTAAAAAGAATTTTTAAGTAAGGTAAATATTATTGAAATTAATTTATAATTTAATCCTTTAATAAAGAAAAACGATAAATTAGTATGTTTTGGCCATCACAAAACTTTCTTCTATATTTTCCTATACAATTCACACAGTACAAATTATTTTCCATGGTGAATGCCAGGGGTGATTGTGTTCAAGGGCTGCTCCTAATATCATGAATTGTATATGTTTAATGATTGGGTGATACAAGATGCAAAAAATTGAGGACTTCTGATCTAAATAATTTGAGTATCATTTGCTAATTCTGGATTTTTTCTTATTTGAGACTCTAATTTTTAGGAATTTTATCTTTGAGTCATAATCACCCCTGAATACAGATGATTTTTATCCCAGAGAAGTATAACACTAAATGTTAAAAGAAAGTCAATTGTGTGCTCTATATATAACATTCAAGGAAATACTTTTTTTTAATGAAAATAATTGATAAATTTGTCTTCAACTATCATAGGTTCTATGTTTCAACCATTCGTCCGTTCATTTTAAAGATATTGATGATTTCTTTTGAAAGATACCCATATCAAAAATTTACACCCCCTGAGTGAGAAGTGAACCCTCTAGGACCTATTTAACTACACTCTTACACTCAGTAATAAATGAAATTATTAAGAATATTTTAAATGAAACAATCTATAAAAGGTAAATAAAGTCTAATGTAGATGAATAAAAGAGGAGGGGGAGGGAAATCTATTGTACTGTATGAATATTGATATCTGACACTAAATTAACCCGTTACTGTGCCCATATGTTAGTCCCACAGTTAATGAAATTTACAGCTGTTCTCTAAACTAATTTGACAATAGTTGCATATTCTAATTTTTTGAACCATGTTATAAAATACTCTAATATTTTGAATTTTTTTTTTTTTTTTTTTTTCATTTGCTATTTTAAATATATTCTCTATTTCATTGTAATATGTTTACATTTTTATAATCCACATAATATGTAGTTTTATATTGTCATGTTGCATGACATATTCTAAATTAATATTTTGGCAAAACAATAGAATATTCATTCATTCAATCTTATCTAAATTATTTTATACTTTATACTCCCTCTCGTATTTCACTGTAGGTTGGTTTTCCAATGGCACATCGCGATGTTTTCTCCATCGGTTCTTTAAATACGTTCCTCTTCTCTTCCTGATTTCCTCATGAAATTGTACTTCATCACCTCTGCTCTCTCATGGCTGTTCGCTCCTGATTGGGCACTTGGAGCTGTGACGTTTTTCACTCTCGTCATTTTGCGAGGCACGTGCAATTTTTCATTAGACACTTGATCTTCAGTCAGCTAGCATGTAGTATGACCGCTCCGCCACTCCCGTTCTCGGGCGGGCCATTGCAGAAGTCGTGCGATGGACCCAATTCACCGTAACGATTTAATGTTAACTAAATCTCTAATCTCTTAAAGCAATAGCCAAATAGTTTTAATCTTGAACTCAAGACGTAATTAAATTTGATTACTAATTTCATTATCGGCAAATATATTCACCCGATGGAGTTGGAATTGCGTTTACCGGCGCAGAAGGACGCAGCTACCCAGATGACTATGCCATCTCCCCACTTATGGAAATCATTAAAGAAAAGTTTTACTAATATTTCAAGCATTTGTGTCTTCATTCAAGATTTGGTGTGATCTACTTTAATTGTTGTCTTTTCGTTCAGTATCGCGATCTTCGCACGTCGCCTAGCAAGAAATCTGTGCCTGAAGTTGCTTTAATAAACTCTCAATTCTTTACACAACTCCTAGAATAAAAGTGCTTTGCTACTCAGTAAGAGTAAAAGATCTCGTTGAAATAAAATAACTTTTCTCGGATAGATTCTACTTTTAGCATTAACAAAGCCTCTATATAATCACGTGCCAAGTAAAAGTAATATTGCGACATATATTATGATAATTTATATTAATTATTTGATAAATTAGATTTGCAATTCCCTTAGCCGCATTTTCTTTCATTATTCTGTTTTTTCTTTTTTTTTTATCGGAGTTGTATAAAAGTATACAAGTGTTAGAGAGAGATAAATAAAGGCAAAAAAAAAAAAAAAAAAAAACTGAAGTTTTTTTGTTGATTGTATTATAAGTTGGTGTTCATTAAATTCAGCATCAGTTTACTGGTGCTTTTAAGTGCAAATGGTGTTTTTGAGGTTTTTAGAAATTTATTAGTTGTTTTTACACATCAATCTTAACATTACTTCCTTTATTTAATAAATCGCTTTAATATTAAAATATTTAATGTTTTTTCACTTACTAGAAATACAGAAAATTCTACACAAGATGAATGAATTTATGTCTACATTTTTTGAAGCAGTGCCCCATTATACAGAATTTATCGCATCTTCTGATGCTCTGCAAAAGTTTGTTGGTTTTGGCGAACTTTTAACAGAGGAATTGAAAAGGTAGGTATAACATCCTTTCATAACTTTTTTCCCCACTAACAGGTTCTACTCCTGATTACGCCACTTACTAGTTTCTGCAGGGATTGATTGGATTCTTATAATTTCTAAATTGCTAGATTTATTCCTATAACTACATCTTGTGTAGATTCTAGATATCTATAAATAAAAATATGCATGTAAAAATGTACTCTGACATGCCATTATAATTAATACACATCACACCTGCATTTTCTATTAACTTGAAGCCCATTTTGTACACTTGAAAAACACGACACACATAAATAGTTAAAAATTATTATTAATCCATTTTTCAGATTTTAAAATCTTTAAATTAATGCATTAGTAATTACATTTTTAATTATTTTTAAATTATTTACCAGAAATGAAAATTTACTTTATAACTTAAGTTGCACGATTTCTAGATGAATTATTAATTTTCATTTGGGCTTTGGGTCAGGTGCAGGTCATTAAAATTCTCTATTGCGGATTCGGATGGATTTTCGGGTCACTATTATTTAGTAACTAGCAGGCTACGCCCGCTTCGCTGGTCACTATTTTTAAATGAATCACTATAATTAATGAATTCTCAAAATTGCATTAATTTTTATCATATGAAAAAAAGAAATTCTGATTGGGAAAAATGTCGCACAGGATCCCTGTTGTCCTAAAAATCTTTTCATATCATTTTTCAAAGTTTTAAAATACTTTTATTGCCTATTAATTATGAGGAGGGATTATTATTTGTTTAAATGAATAGCGTTTAGTGCTATGTAGAATTTAAGTTTAACTTGAAAATATAAACAATACAATATATTGGTTTAGTTTAATGTTTAAGGATAATTTTTATTAAAGTAACTTTATTTAAAGATATAACTTACCTGTTTTCTATTTTTAAATATCTTTGAAGTTATACTCCTTCATTTGATTGTAATTTTTGTTTACATTCTTTAACACATCGTTCATGCCAATTGAATTCCAATATGGCAATATTTACTATTGCGATCCATAGATGGCGTACGTACTCAGCATCGTCCGTTCTCATGGTAACGGATTACGTACGATTGGCGTGCATTTCAAATCACGTGGAAGGGAAAATGTGTAGCCTTGTGATTGGATGTTTTGGAATCCTGTTGTGGGAGTATATAAGGAAGTATTAAATTATCTTGTTTTTGCACTTTTTCTTTTGCTCTTATGATGTTTAGTTAAACATTAGATATATTTTAAGTTATTTTTAGTTTACCTCAAAGTATGAGGGCAATGTTCTGTTTTTATTTAAGTTGCAGTAATTATTAAAGTTGTTTGAAGGCCGGCATCCTATTTTTAGTGCTAATGCTGAGCAAGACAACTTTTAATCTCATAAGCAATTAGTTTTTGGTAAATAGCTCTTCCTCATGGCAAGTAATATAAATTTAAGGATCGTTTTTTTTTTTCGTAACTATCACTAGCAACGTTTTACATTTGTTAAGTTTCTAATATCTCTTGTTATGTTTCAATAAACATTGTTATTGTTATTAAACTCTGTTTTATTTAAAAGCTGCACACTACAATTTTATTTTTTCCTTGTAAGTTCTGGAATCTAATTAAATAAGATTAAAAAAAAATATTGACATTTATTTTGTGGATGAATAAAGACTGGAAATCACAATGATTCCGCGAGATGTCTAATCGCCGATCGTTAGCGAAGATCGTTAGCATTGGGGGTGGAGGAAAACGAGGGTAAAATAATTACATAAGCGAAAAATATTGAATAATTCTAC
This sequence comes from Salticus scenicus, assembly GCA_963930645.1. Classification (NCBI taxonomy): domain Eukaryota; kingdom Metazoa; phylum Arthropoda; class Arachnida; order Araneae; family Salticidae; genus Salticus; species Salticus scenicus. The sequence goes on from OZ005648.1 coordinate 396,930,397, forward strand.
CTCTTTGTAGGTTCTAGAAACTAATAAAATATGTTTACAATGAACATTGGCATGGCATTTATGCTGTGGATGAAGAAAGATTGTAAATTGCAATATTTCTGACCAAAATCGAGAAACTTGAAATTTCTACTCAATATTGTTATGAAAATAATCTGCAGATTGAAAAACAAATCTGCGACGTACGTCTCTCGTCTTGCATTTTCTGCTATGGGGGAGATTATACTGTGATTTTTTCATGTTATGCTTGAAATATGAATTTACATGGTAAATTAAATTTTTTAAAGCATAATTTTACAAAAATTTATATTGTCAAGTTCTGATTTTTGTTGTATGTGTCATGTTAAATTTGCATACAAGTATTTTTGAATTTTACACATTTATAAAATGTTGAACCCAAAATCAAAAATCTTTAAAAACCAATTTTGGAAGAAACTTCATGGAAGTGTGTATAACATAGCTTAGTGATGACTTATTAAAAATTTCAAGGTTTTATCGAAAAATCATAAAAATAATTAAATAAATAAAACCATAAAGTAATTTGCATTTTTTAATGAACCATTAGAGAGAGAAAAATGAAAAAAATATTTATCTTAATTTAACACAATCTCTTATTTTTTCACAGGGGTGTGAGCCTGTTAACAGAAGCCCAAGAATTGTATTTTTCTGAAGCATCTCTTGCTCTCGGATGTGACAATTTGTAAAAGAATATAATATATTTTGTACATAAGCTATGTTGTTTACTCTTCTTGTATATTTTGTTACTATATAAAATAAATTATTTATTATTTTCCTTTTCAAACTTTTTATCTGGTATGATTTTTTCTTAAAAATTTCATATTAAAAAAAATAATAATAATCAATGTGACTATAATTTAACATCAGTGTATAAATCTGGGAAGTGTAGAAAATTTAAAGAAATTATGTTAGTAATGCTGAAATTAACTTTCATGTTAATTAATTTTCAACTATTTTTAACTTTTTAACAATTATAAATTAAGTTTATAATGTTGAGAGTGTAACATTGTTGGCAAATTATGACTTATACTATTTGCTCTTGTGAAATTTGGTTTATTTTTTCCATCAATAATGCAAATAAAGATGCAAATTTACAATTGAGTTTTTATTTATTTAACAATTTAACTCCATAATTGCTGGATAACAATAAATAATCTGAGTCAGTAAATTAAATATATATATCAACGTTAAAAATGCTAAAATTAGAAATTTAACTTTGCAGTTCTGATAGTTTTAAGTAGATGATGCATTGGTAAGTTTGACGCATGACAGATTAATGCATTAGGTAATAACAGGAGACTTGGCGTTGGAATATTGAAACCCGAATAAACTACTATGTCAGAAACGCCAAAAAAAAAATATATATTTGAGATACATACAGCTGTTTCGGTAGCCTTAAGTGTACCGTCTTCAGTGCAAAAAGAAGACGGTACGCTTCTCAAATCTTTTTCTTTGGCGTATCTGACTTAGTAGTTTATTTGGGTTTTAATAATGCGTTAGGTGAGTCATTCCATCTCAATTCAGGCAGGCAGTAACAAAATGTGTCATATGACCATCACAGATTATTTAAAAAAAAAATAGAGTATTAAGAACTAAGTGAAATATGAAATATCCCACAATAATTTTTCTCAAAAAAATTTTTTTTTTCTGTTTACAGCGCAGTAAAACTTAGTCTAAAACTGAGCTTTTTCGGAAAATTAAAAAAAAACTTCATTTTCAAATGAGCGCTATTTAAAAAATATTTAACTTTTTCAATCATTTTTTTTTTTACAAGTAGCTCTTAAACTGAATTTAAATTTAGTTTAATTTTGAAAAATCTGTTTGCCTTATGAATTAAGAAAAAAAATTCGTTTTGCTGAAAAAAAAATTGATTTTTACCGATTTTTGAAATTTTTTTTCATAATAAAAATTTTATTTGAAACTAAAATAAAAGTTAGGAATCTGAAGACCTTTTATGCTAACTTCACAGCAAATTTTATTTTAATCATAGCATCTATACAATCTTTAAAATTAATTTTTTAATTTTGCAATTTTTAAAAATATGACCATATTTGGAGTGCAATTACTCAAAAACACCATTTTTAAAAAATCTGAAAGTTTGCTAATTTGAAGCCCTATCTGTGCTTAATAAATAAATTATAACCAAATATTCTATTTTTGCCCAGAAGATTTTATGTGATTTTTTGAAAATAACATGAATTGCATTTTTTTCACAAGACTAGAAATTCAAGATTTTTGTATTTTTACTAACTAAATACATGAGAAAACTAATTTTTATTTTAACAAAATATAAAATAATGGTAGATAGCTATTACAGTTGTGAAATAATATGATAAAATGATAAGTTTTCTATAAATAAATAATAATAATAAACATTAAAGTAAATTTCAACAAGCATAGCATTAGCAGTATTAAGATTTACATTTTGAAGTAATTTAAATATTTTTTCTTTACCTATTTGGAAGATTCCACTTTTGTTATTGAATTCTTAACTGTGCGTCCCATATAGGATTCGTTATTTTGAAACAACCAATAATGCTTTGATTGTATTCCTGTATAGGTTCAACATTAGCCCATTCATTTCGTTTTTTCAATCTGTAATCTTTAATAGTTCTGCTCTCGATGTGTATTAATGTTATATTTGGTACTACATTAGAGAGTGCATTAACAGATGAAGCAGTCTTGAATGGCTTTTACTGGTTCCTTTTGGAGATTATATTTTTTTGCGTGGTACTTGCACAAGCCACCAATAGCATCACATACACTTTTTCCATGACCAGTAGCTGAAAGAATCCACTTTCTTTCTTCAACTTCATGATTTATTAAAAATGCATGAAACTGGTACTTGTTTTTAAAATGTGCTGCTGCACCATCTGATATATATACCAAAGATTTTATAGTTTTCAAGTCGTACAACTGAAATATTTCATTTTTCACTGCATTTATAGCACAAAGAACATGAGCTGTATCATGGGTTGTGTCATCAGAAATGGCAATGAAACTTCTTGTCTAATCCTGAACGTATGCAATGCATGTAAATAGAGATATTTGTGTATTTTGCCAGTGATAACTCTGAACTTCATCAGGCAAAATTATGGACCAGTTTTCAGCGAAATCGAAATGCATTGTTAGTATAGAATCTGCTTTTGTCATTAACTTTGCCTCTGCAATTCCTTCTCCTAGAACTTTTTTTAATATATTTATGCGAAATACCCTTTTTAACCCAGTACTTTTATGTCTTTTAAAAATTTTCTTAAAGATACAGATTTCTTAAGAAGTCTCTACCTTCCCATATAGCATATAGTACATCTTCTTCTTCATCCAAGTCAAATGTTAATGCTGTAAGAATTTCAGTACCGGGGCACTCCGGACACTCTTCTAGCCAACATTTTTCATTGCTTATATGGAATAAGCATTTCATTAGAAGATTTTCATCATCAATTAAGATGCCTGTAAGATTCTTTAGAGCTATGCAAATTAATTTCAAATTACTGCAGTAAATACAACAACATACTGCTTGTATTGGCTGAACTTTCACAAATTTTGGACGCAACAATTAAAATTTTGAGATGCCTATTTTCATTGATGGATTTTCTTTTTTCATTAAATTATATGTTTTTTTAATAGATCTTGTCATAAAACGTTTTACTCTTTTAATTTTCTCCCCATAGTCATTTTTAATATTAATAACATCACTTTTGTTTGGGCTATTTTTAACACGCTTATATTAGCTTCACCTGTATGTATGTATGTTTGTAACTTCTCTGGGAGCAAAACGTGATTGCACAAAATCCTTCATATCTCAAACAAAAAACCATTGTGTATGGTTTCCAGAGCTTTTTAAGAAAACGGCTGATGGCTGAGCTACAAAAATTTGCATGGTGGTTCGTAATGACCTCTCCTGATGCACCTCGAAGCCCGATTTTCGAATTTTGTTTTAGTTTTCTTTTAATTAATTAAAATGTTAAAATAAAAACCTTCTAATTACTGATAAATTGGCCATTTAATTTTAATCCTTAATTTAATTGTTGCCAAAAAAAATTATCATTATTTTTTGGACAGAAAAAAAAAAAAAATGTGAACAATAAAAATTACATTTATTTAAAATATTTAATATTATTCCTTAATTTAATTGTTGCCAAAAAAATTATCATTATTTTTTCGACAGAAAAAAAAAAAAAAAAAAAAAACGTGAACAATAAAAATTACATTTATTTAAAATAAGGAAAGTAAATTAAAGCGTGTTCTTTAATTTTTTAAAACTATAATATTATTACTGCAATCTTTACTATCTTCTAAGTAATAGGAAAGGGCTACATCCCGTGTTTCTGCTGATAAAGGATGTCCAACATCAGGATCAATTTTTGCATAAATTCCTTTTTCTCTTTTGATCTTTCGAGACTTATCAATCATATATTTGTTATACCAGGTAGTTTCTCTTGTACTATTCCCTTACTAAAATTATCTGGCAACAATATAAGTAATCGTATTTTTTCTTGTAATCACAACTATATAAGGCTTTTTTGATATCACAAAACCATTCATCACAATCGGAGCAGTTAGTATCTTGAAAAGATCATGACTGCCGTGAAATATTGACCTCATATGCAGCTTCTAATTTGTCAACAGCTGAAGTTATTAATGTGCTCTCCATTTTAACTTTTTTTTTTCTTTACATAGCTTTCTCTTCTGTCTGGTCTAATTTCTGAAGGGTATTTTAATGGAGACATATCTGCATCAAGTGTTTTATATATACTAATATTTAAAGCATCCACAATATCATTTTCTGGAATAAATGGTTCCTCAGAAACTAATATTTCTTCTTCAGATTTGTGTTCAAGTTCTAAAAATTTTTTTATATAAAACACAAAACAGTTAGAACATAATGTGTCATCTCGATTAACAGAAATAGAAGGGCCAACAACTTAATTTTAATTTCATCAGCTGAATCACCAATAGTGCGAAACTTAGCAGACTTTGTTTCATACACAACTTTTTTATGTCTCTTAACATAGTCAACGCACAGAATTTTTTGAGAACTATAATTGTCAGACATAATTATACATAGTAAAATTCACTTAAAGCATAAAATTATTATTATTATTATTATTTATGTATAATTTTAACTCTGTAAACTAAAAAAATCACTTATTAAACTGTAATTAGTAAATATTCATATTTAGCTGCCTAATATATAAAAGCAGAACTTCATTTTACAAAGAAATGAATAAAATGTAGCGTTCGAATATTGTTTAATTGATGCTGAAAAAGACACATCTGTTTGTAAAGAAAAATGAGCAGCTGTCTCTTCCCCTTCCTTCATAAACCACAAGAATCTATTTATGCAGGCACAATCAAATCCCAGTTTGTGAAAATAACTACTTTGAACAACTGATTTATATAAACATATAAAAAGAAAATATCCTAAATTCTGCACTATATATTAGAAAATAGAAGTGGAAATTTTATACAAATAAAATGAACTTTTAGTGAAAAAAAATCAAAACTTATTTATTACTACTGAAACTCACTTTAATTATGGCTAGTTGGGATTAATAATTTAGATTTTCAGTAAATTAATCCTTTAAAAATTTTTAGAATAAGTATATAAAGAAGAGCTAAAAAAAAAAAAAAATCGTTATATAAATTCTTTTAATGCTTTTTGTTATTTATTATTATTATTATTTTAGGTTAAATATTTCTCAACGTTTATAATTCTGTGACATTATTCTAAATTTTATTAAAGTAAAAATTAATTTCCGCATGTAATGAGTATAATTAGCGAAAATTTTGAATTTCTAGTCTTGCGAAAAAAATGCAATTCATGCTATTTTCAAAAAATCACATAAAATCTTCTGGGCAAAAATAGAATATTTGGTTATAATTTATTTATTAAGCACAGATAGGGCTTCAAATTAGCAAACTTTCAGATTTTTTAAAAATGGTGTTTTTGAGTAATTGCACGTCAAATATGGTCATATTTTTAAAAATTGCAAAATTAAAAAATTAATTTTACAGATTGTATAGATGCTATGGTTAAAATAAAATTTGCTGTGAAGTTAGCATAAAAGGTCTTCAGATTCCCAACTTTTATTTTAGTTTCAAATAAAATTTTTATTATGAAAAAAAAATTCAAAAATCGGTAAAAGTCAATTTTTTTTCAGCAAAATGAATTTTTTTTCTTAATTCATAAGGCAAATAGAATTTTCAAAATTAAACTAAATTTAAATTCAGCTTAAGAGCTACTTGTAAAAAAAAATTTGATTGAAAAAGTTAAATATTTTTTAAACAGCGCTCATTTGAAAATGAAGATTTTTTTTAATTTTCCGAAAAAGTTCAATTTTAGGCTAAGTTTTACTGCGCTGTAAAAAGAAAAAAAAAATTTTTTTTGAGAAAATTATTGCGGGTTATTTCGTATTTCACTTAGTTCTTAATACTCTATTTTTTTCAAAATAATCTATGATGGTGACCGGACATGCCCTGCCTGAGGTGAGATGGAATCACTCTGGTGTTGATGCTAGGCTACCGAAACTACAGTACTGTAATTACTTTTCTAATTTTGGCATTTTTTTACATTTATATTTAATTCACTGTATCTGATAGTGTCAAATCATAGTTTTTATTTTATATATCTGAGTATTTATATCTATGAGTATTACTATTTGCTTTGTCCTACATCTAGATTTGAAAAGTTTCACTTGTTTTTCACCATTTGATGACTAAATGAAATAAAGTGGTGACTTATAAAATAACAAGTCATTATATTTTTTCTGAATTTCACTATATCTCTCTATTCTAAAACAAAAACTACCACTGTTGCCATTTTTAAATTTATTATGTCTTTTTTGCTTTATTGACTTACACAGTAAAAAATTCATGTAAAATCAAGGAATTTAGCAGTTTTGTACAGAAATGTGTGATAAACATGCAACAAAATGTTTATATGTCAAAGAATTATTTTATAATATTTAATTTTGAAATGGGTTAAAACATTTCAGTTAAAAGAGCTTTATATTAGGTCTACTGGAAAGTAGAGATGGGATAAACAGTTACTTTTCAGTAACAGGTTACTTCGTTCCATACACTGTAAAAAAATAACTATTACCAGCTGCTAGAAACTCTCTGTGATTGGAGAAAATAATTTTCTCCAATCACAGAGAGTTTCTTGCAGCTGGTAATAGTTATTTTTTTACAGTGTACTACCTTTGGTAACAGGTTCTTGTAACATATTATTTTTATAACCTATTACTCTTTTAGTTTATATATGGCTAATGTCTTTCTAATCCTTTCTAATATATAATATATACATGGGTCCTGCACAGTGAATGTGGTTTATGTTTTTGAATTCCAGTGCTTTCGAAGTAATCACCACTTTATTTAACACTAGAATTTCTGCAATAAAAAAATTAGTATGTTGCGGCCACCACAAGACTTTCTTTTATATTTTCCTATACAAATTCACTCAGTAACAATTAAAAAAAATAAATAAAAAAAATCGATAACTTTGTTTTAAATTATCACATATTTATAGTTCAACCATTCGTTTTAAAGGTATTGATGAGACCTTTCAAAAGATACCCATCTTGAAAATTTACACCCCCCCCCCCCCCCCCACGGGGGTACTTCCCCCCAGGGGGAGAAGCAATGCCCCCACATGCACAATTTTTTTTTCCTAATTAACTACTACTATTATCAATAACTAGCAGGCTTTGCCCGCTTCGCTGGCCACTAAATTTAAAGGAAACTCTTTTCTATATAGCTTTATAAAAATAAAATAAAATAAATTACTGAAATTGTTCAAAAGCTCGCTCCAGGTCCCTGCTGCATTCGCAGGGGCCAATCCAGGATTTCAAACTTAATACCTATTTTTGTGAAAAATCTTTACTATATTTTATTTTTGTGAAAAACTGTAGCACACTCTTTTTCTCTCTCTGTGCGTGTGTGTGTGTGGGGGGGGAGTTCAAACTAAGTAAAATAATAAAAATAATGCTCAGCAATTAGTGTGAGGCTTATAGCAGAATAGGAACTATAACTCGTTTTTCTCTGAAGTAAATAGTTCAGTAGAGAGAGTGTAAGTAGAACTTGTTTTTATTCATGCTAGTATCACTGCACTATGGGAGGATAGACATATCACCATACAGTCATCAGAACGTCAAACCAACCTGACAAATCAGCCAACAGTACACTATGGCCACAACTCCATAGTGTGTGTATCGATACAAGTGAGGGTCGTTTTGTTTACCTATGCTATACCGTTTCTCGCCCATAGTTAATGTCGTGTGCAGATTAAAACCAACATTCTGCAGAATTCTTGCTTCGTGAATTGCATCAACAGAAATTCACAAATGAGTTACTTTTCTTCGAAAATGTGATCATTTAAAATGTCAGATTTTTCTAGGATGACTAAGATTTTTGTGAAAGTATCGATTTTAGCTGTATGATTTTTGTGAAGGTACCTTTTTTGCCACCTTGATTTTTGTGAAGGTACCCATAAACGGTAGTAAAATTGACCTGTATTAACCCCTGATACGGCAGTGATTTGGTCATCCACTGCAACTCGGGCGCTTGTCCCTATTACCTGCGACAATAGTTTACCAATGAGCTTCCATTTAGGTGCTTATTATATAACAGTTTCGAAATAGAGAGTATCGAAAAAATTGGAGTTTCCCTTTTATATTTGAATCTCAGTTACATGTGAACAACACTATACATGTTGTTCACATGTAACTCGGACTGGACTCAAATGTAACTGGGTTTAGACAACATAATATTTGCTTTTACGTTATTTCATATGTTTATTTTGTTTATCCAATCAACCATTAAATGACAGCAATTTCACGCCAAATATTACAATATGCTGTGACCGGCTACGTCTGTCGCATGAGATAATTAATTTTTTGTGTTTATATATAATTCATGGGTTGTAAACCTGATAGTACAGCCTTAATATAGTTCTCTTTGGCGGCTTTTGAATTTTTGTCACCATTTTAGACTTAATCCATTGTAACAATAAGACTTAATCCCTTGTAACAATATGCTATGAGCGCTATTTCTGCCATATTTTAGACAACTAATCTTTTTATGGTTATATATATTTCCCATTAAACATATTTTTATTTATTTATTTAAATATTAATTTGAATTTTTCAAATATTTCTGTTCGACAATGTGCAAGTGCAGTAACACACAGAGGCTCATTTGTTTGTATGATAAATTAGCATAGTGATTATTATATATAAAAATAAATAAATAGGTAAACATTATCGTGTTACACAACTTTATTATGTCGCTTTTTGTCGGCTTTTGAATTTTTGTCGCCATATTTGCGATGGATTCTTTTTTTTTTTTTTTTTTTTTTTTTTTGTATGAAAAGGAGAAGACTGTTTTACTAATAATTTTATCAGACTCTTTTTTGTTTATACATAAGAATCCTTTATATTCTGCTTATATTTTTAATGGTTTTTAGGTTTAAAATAGTGCTTGTTGAAATAAATTTCCTATCTTTAAAACTGCATTTGTTCTGTAAATTTTGTGTAAAAATAAATCATTTATGTTTTTATATATTTGATGCGCTACTTAGATTAAAATGGCTGTTGCTATATTAAACATCTCGTCGAAAAACGTTCAATGTACTTCAACACCAAAATTTAAAAAATCGCCCAGCAGGATCTGTTAATGAAACTGATAAAATAAAAATATGGTTCATAGAGTTTAAATAATCTATTTAAAAAACTTTTAAAACCCAAATTATTAATGTATCGTATCACATACATAGATATAGTAATAATATATAGATTGATCATTGGGGAGAAAAAAGTGATTCCTTTTCACTCGGGAAAAGACGGCGATTTTACCAAAATATGGCAGTCTTTCCCCGAGTGAATACACACGAATGTTTTAGCAAATAAAATTCATGAATAATTTATTTACTAAAGGTGAATGAAAAGCTCCAGATATAGTTTCAAATTCATTCTTTTTTTCCTTTTTTCCTTCAATACCATTTAATGGCTGATTCCAAAGCTTTTTTTTTCGGCATCAAAAATCTTTGTGCGATAATATGGGGATGATAGATCTATATATATTAGTATATCTATGATCACATAAATCTTTTCGAAGATAGAATAAAATTTAATTAAAAAAAAATAACAATAACTTTTTTTTATTAACCAAAATAATTGATGAAATTTGAAATGCAAGTTGGTCTTGTGGGGTACAGGCTGTATATTATATTTTTGTGTTCGTGAGAGAAAATTTAAAAGAATTTGAAAACTGCAGTTTTTAATCCCACTTAAAAATCATGTGACTTAATGTGAAGCAGATTTTTCATTTTTTTTTCTCCTAACAGTTTCCATACAATCTTCTGCTGTTGCCACTAAAATTCATACTTTAGTTAATTTTAAAAAATCTATTTGTCCGATTGATAAGCTGTTTAATGCATCGGATTTACAAAAATTTTCCCTTTCATTTGCTATCTTATTTGTAACGATGCGACTGATGTTTCTAATTTATTTTGTAATCTTTCTGATTTATTTTCCTCATTTTAAATAAATGTACGTTTTTTTTTTAATTATTATTATTTTGTCGAAAAAAAAAAAAAAATTGGCAACAATTAAATTATGGATAAAATGTTAAAATTTAAATGGCTTATTTTTCAGAAATTAGAAGGTTATTATTTTAACATTTTAATTAATTAAGAAAAAACTAATCAAAAATTCGAAAATCTGGCTTCGATGTGCACAATGATCCTTTGGGGGGCACCTTTGTGTTAAATCTCGTGACTGTCCGAGCTACCGTTTTCGAGAACAGTGAAATATACAAATATTGCTCACTAAATAGTATAAGATTCATATTAATTTTACAATCACAGGTCAAGAATAACTCTCATTATGTACATTTATACAAAATATTGTCCTATACTGCCATGTTAAAAATTTAGAAAAAATACGATCACAGCGCCTCCTGTTGTGCGATTGATCCCCAAATCTAATCAGCACCAGTTTATGTCAGGGGCCAACTAAATACCAAGTTTAGTTAAATTTCGTTTAAAAAAAAAATCACGATTTTTTTCTAAGTTTATTTTATTTAATTTAATTTATTTATTTATTTATTTTTTGTAAAAAGTAAAAAAAAATCCATAACTTTGTTTTAAATTATCACAGATTTATAGTTCAACCATTCGTTTTAAAGGTATTGACAAGGTCTTTCGAAAGATACCCATCTTGAAAATTTACTCCCCTCGAGGGGGGACGAGGCTCCTACACATACAAAAAAATTTTCCCAGTTGACTATCTCTATTATAAATAATTCTTGTAAATTTCATAATGATTACTAAAAAATAATTCTCTTTATGCATATTTATACAAAATTTTGTCCTATATCACCATGTTAAAAATTTAGAAAAAGCAGGATGGCAACGCAACCTGTAAGACAATTTTTACCAAAAGTTGATAGGCACTAATTTATGTCAAAGTGCAACTACATACCAATTTGTATGAAATTCTGTGCTGTAGTAACTGAGATACAGTTGCCACAAAATTTTGTCACACACACACACACACAGACAGACATTTTCTAAAAACGGTCAAATCGTGTTCTACAGCTCTCAGAACGTGTAACTCCATCAAAAACCCGAAGTTGAAAATTTTCATGAATCCAATACTTTCTTCTATTGAATATAAAAGAAAGTAAAAAAACACTGATATGAAATAGTGGTGGAGTCAAAGTTTTACACAAACATTCGTCCCAATTGTGTAAGCATAAGAATCTGTTAAATCAATTCATTTAAACATGAAAACAGAATATTTCAAATAATATCAAGTAACACGTCCATTTTCCGTAAAAAAGAATTCTTATATCAAAAGCCATATAATTAAGAAATTATTAAATAATAATACAAATCTTTAAAAAAAATCTTTAAGGCATCGCAAATTTTAAACTACCGAGTAATTGTCTCTTTTGATCTTCCGAAGAACTTGAACATTCCAGATTGACAAGGAAATTAATATTTTTCAATCATACTTAGAAAACAGTCAATTTGAATATGTTTTCTAAAATTAGAAACACTCGTTTTAAATTATAAATTTTGCTTATAAAAATTGCATAAAATGATTTATTTTCTCAGACACTTAATTTTAACATACGCCATAATTAACTATTCTTAACACCTTTACTCATTTTAAATCATTAAAAATAATCTCGAGAAAAAATCAGATAAAAATAAAATAAAAGAAAATCTAAAAAATAAAATAAATATTCAGTTTTCTTATCAAATTACTCTTGATTAAACTCAAACAATATTCTTGATAAAACCACAATAAATAAATGCTCACTAACACTATCAGTATGCAATTGCACATTTTCAATTCCAGCTGCAATAAATTTCAAATATAAACAAACATTCTTTATCTTTCCTCTCCCTTATTATCATACATTCTTTCTAAAACCTATCATCTTCCACAAACTAACTGTTACCAATACGCTAAGTATAATCCCATTCCCCATCTTCATGACGAAATAATCAACATGTAATTATCACCCCCTTATCTATTTCATGATGGCTGCTTAAATTAACATCCTGACAACATTATTTCATTATACCGAGGTATTAAAATATCTTCCACGTTAAATGTCACGAGCACATAAACTATACTCTACTGATATTAATCTAAACTAATACACAATAATGATCAGTTTAGAATTAATACTTTGAATAAAATATTACTATTAGAAAGATGTAAAATAATAAAAGCTTTTACTTATTTCAAAAGAATATTTGAATCTATGAATAATATTTGTAATGTACAAAGTAACCGTTTGTACTCGTAACTGAGATGATACTGGTATTCTTCCAGACTCAAAGTAACGAATTGGTATTTTCGAATTCGACCATTACTGCTACGAGCAAAGTTCAAACATTAGTTCGGGAAGTCTGATATGTGAAAGATGTTACTTTTTCGTTACGTGCGGTATGCAGGGATTATCGGATTTTTAAAGGTGGGTGTTTTATTTGTTACTCACAAGATATGATTCGGTCTAGTAATTTACGTATGATTTGGATTTCGCTAGTAACAATGTTTATTAGTTTGTTTTTCTAAATTCATTATGGGAAAGAGAGTATTCAAACTTGTTCCTTGTATAATGCTGTATCATATAAGTTGTTCTTGTATGATTTAAATGGCGTTTGCAATTTTGTTTTACAACAAAAGAAAAGAAGTAAATTCTCAAGGTTTTTTTTTTTTTTTTTTTTTTTTCCCCTAAAAATATATGATTACAGAAATACATTCATTTACTTAAAAAAAAAAGTATTTTTATTATACTTTTTATAACAAGCACTTTTCTTTTCTTTTCGTGCAGAAAGATAAGTTGGAAGTGTTATTTATTTAATATGTTATTTTCAGTAATATATTACAGTGTTAATAGGTTCTTATGTAATAACAGTATTATTTATTTTATTGTGTGAAATATAGCCCATCTCTACTGAAAAGTTCTATCCGTTTTAATTAATAAAATGACACCAGAATTTTTTGTTTAACAATATTTATATGTACTTTACCAGTTATCATCTTAAAAGTTACCCTAGAGCCAAGAATATTTAACTTTATCATATTTGTAGATATAGTTTATATCAGATCATATCAGATAGTTTATATCAGATTTATATATAGTTTATATCAGATTTATCTGTAGTTTATATGAGTAGCCATAGTTTGATTATTGGAGGGTTGGTGAGCAAAGCAAGCAGAGGCAGAGCTCTCCTAGTTATGTGAAAATTGCATGGTTCCCACCAAGTCACTTTTTTTTTTCATTGGTCATTAAAAGTTACTTTTTTCTGTAAATGGTCACTTAAAGTCACTTATTTTGATAAAATTGCTTATTTTGTCACTCAATGGTCACTTTTTAAAAATGTGTTTCAATTTCATATAATGTTTAACAAATGTTTCTTCTGACATTTAAGAAGTATCACCATGTCACATTTGCAGTTTCTATACTCATAGCTAAAGCATTTGAAATAGAAACTGGAAGTAGCACATGTGAATTGGAGTAATTCAACTGTGATAGAAAGAGAAAAAACCGTTTGACTTTGTAAATCACAGCTTACCATTGGTATCATATGTACTCTAGCTGTTGCTACTGGATCAGTGGCGGCTCGTGAATGACGTTTTGGGGGTGCTGCATCGAAGCGTCTAGAAAAAGTACATGGAATGGAATCTTTATTCGTCTTATTGGCTGACTCTTTTATTTTGAGAATCAACGTAATACATCGACACTTCAATAGCCAATCAGAAGAAAAAGCTTTCCATACTAATAAAGTGTTTTTAGTCAGTAGCTTGCAGCCCACCCAATACGTCATTCACCAGCCGCCACTGTACTGGATACAAAGGATTCTAAGATTTAATGTCCATTCCATACATTAAAATGACATTTGATAGATAAATTCAAGCTTTAATATTCTTCTTTAATAACAACCAAAGTTATGTACTTCTAATTTTTAGTTCACCACCGTACTGTAAATATAACTTCACTATTCATAAAAATTTCCGACCTTGGATTTGATGTTTTTATTCTCTTGAGATATCAAAAAATTTCAAAATCACTGTATTACTTATCAGTAGGGTAGTAAATTTCTTACTTTGTTAGTCCATGTTCACATAATCTCACGAACAGATAGTGTCATAAAGAAGTCAAACCAGTGTGCTTTTCAACATAATTTGAAAACTTCGAACTTCATAAGTTATTCGAAATTTATAATTTTCTTAACATGGGAGAATAGAGCAAAATCTTGCATAAACATGCATTATGGAGATTATTTTGATCGAAAAGATGTTGGACCAGTTTTATAATGTAATTTATGATAATGGCATGAGCATCATTGACTAGACTATGAATATCCTACTTTGAAAACTTCATAAGTTATTCGAAATTTACAATTTAAAATTTTGCATGAACAGTATAATGAGGATTATTTTGTTCCTAAAGATGTTGGAACAGTCTCAAAATATCTTTTATGATAGTGGCATGAACATTATTAACTATAAACAATATACTTTGAAAACTTTGTAAGTTATTCAAAATTTACAATTTTCTTAACATGGAACAGGAGAATTGAGCAAAATTCCACATAAACATGTGTTATGAGAATTATTTTGATTGCAAATATTGGACCAATTTAAAATGCAACTTATCATAGCAGCATGAACATCATTGACTATGACCATTACACTTTGAAAACTTCATAAGTTATTCAAAATTTACAATTTTTTTAACATGGGAGTATAGAGTAAATTTTTTCTAAAAAATATGAATTAAGATTACTTTCATCTTGAATAAGTTAAACTAGTTTTAAAACACCATTTAGGATATTGCTATAAAAATTATTGGTTATCAACATTCTACTTTAAAATCTATTATGTTATTTGTAATTAAAGATCTTATAACATGGCAATATTTCACATGAATTTTCTTTATGTGGATTATTGCATTGGAAATTGTATGGAGATGCATGAAAACTAAAATACAAAACTGGCCATAATAAAATTAATCTACAAATTAGGTTAAGGTGAAAGTATCAAAGCAGAGGGAGGATGGCCTAATGGGTTGGGAATTTCAGTCTGTTTTTTTTTTTTTTTTTTTTTTCTCACTCTTTGAACATGTCACCTTTTATCTTAGAGAGCAATTACAAAATAAATAAATATTTTATTTCATTAAGCAAACTTAAGGCTCTAATTTTCAATCTTGAAAAGAAATAATTCAAAAAGAAATTTAAAAACTTCATTTTTTAATGTGCTATCCTGATATCTTTATAATGTGTAGCAACAAAAATCCGATTGGATTACATAAGAAGGGATATAGTGATAATCTAATTACTCTGCAACCTATTTTTAATTATATTCTGCAAAATCTTCCTAATCTATATTCTGCAAAATATTTTTAATATATTTTAGTAAAATATATTAAAAATATCGCACATAACGCAAAATACCCAAAAAATCTTATCAATAAACTTTATAAAAAATGCATAAAGGCCCTCAATAAAATTAATAACGCGCAAAAATTAAAACCAAAATTTACAACTTTTATCCCCTTTTGCAACGGCGCAAGTATAAAAATGAAAAACAAAGCAAAAAATCTCAATATAAACATCCCCATGAAACCCAATCGAAATATCTTCCACCATATTAGAAATGAAAAAGATAAAATAGACAATAACTCCACTCCCGGTATTTATAAAATCGACTTCAATTATACTAACGAAAAAAGCGCCTGTTATATCGGAGTTACAAAAAGAAAAATTTACGAATGTGAAAAAGAACATAAATCAGATTTAAAACATCATAGATAATCCACCGCACTCTCCTCTGTCCACTATAATAATCCTATCAACAATTAACACAATTACTACTAAAAAACTTGCTCCATATAATAATCACAGTTATGCCCTAAAACGCGAAGCCCTCGAAATTCTGACTAGCCCCTACGCAATTAACGAGAGAGAACACGCAATAATACCGAAAGAATGGCAGCCAATAATAAATTCAATTGAAAAGAAGCGAAGTGAAATAACGAGTCGACAACCATCAACAACAAAGACAGATGAAAATGAAGAGAGTCACTTAGCAGCTGAGGATGAGTGCGGATGCACTCGAAATACTTATAGTGAAAAAAGAAATAAGGACTTTATATGAGGTAATAGTGAAAATTTATTTAATGAATTTCTCGTCCTTCAAATAAATTTAAGTGATTAATAACAGGAAATCTTTTGGTTGAGGCCCCGAATATAAAACTAAAGACAAACCTGTTATTATATAGGAATGACAAAACGGAAAATAAAAAATTGAATTAAAGAAGAACAATCTGACCAATAAAACTACTACAGCTTTAACTAGAATTAATAAAGAAATTGACATCAAAATAGATTTTTAAAATGTCAGAAAATTGGTAAATGATAACAATTATCATTATGTGATCAATAGAGAAACCAATGAAATTCTAAAAAACTGGTGCAGTTGTAATCAAAATGAGACAATCAGAGGATTCAAGCAAAACTGGTGTCATGTGTTAACTCCAAGAGAGAAAGACAATAGTCACTCCTTGAAGATGACAGCTGAGGAGGCTTGAAGCCCTGAGTGAAAGATTTCCTGTCAAATTTCACTTCAAGTAAGAACATTTTAAAGTTTTTAATGTTTCCAATGAAAAGTTTTTTGAAGTTTCTATGTGGATTAACATGGTACATACTACTACTCCGATTCAAAAAATTAGAATAATGTAAAAAAGAATGAGTTTGATGTTGCTAACGCGTCAATTTGCATACTGCGTCCAGGAAAAAATATATTAAAAGTATCTAATTATCTTCAGAGCATTTATAAATATAACATAAATATTTATTTTTATCTGATATATTAATAATTAACTATTTAAAAAATATTAGAATAATTCAAAGAAATAGAATACCTCGATAGCATGGTTAAAAAAATTAGAATATTCAAATTTTTCTTATAAGTTGAGAGAACGGCTGCGGGATTAACATCTGTGGGACTATAAAATGTGCTCCGTTGAAAATGAAAAGTCGTTTGGCATTTGATTGTAGCGTAGTATTTGCTTAATATGGGACGAAAGAGCGATTTATCTGAGGCTGTGAAATATCGTATTGTGTACTTGCACGAAATAGGAAAAACACAACTTTTTATAGCAAAAGAAGTGAAATGCTCTCAAGCAAGTGTGAGTAGAGTTTTGAGAGAATATTCTAATAATAAGTGTTTTCAAAATAAACACTTTAAAAGTGGTCGAAAGCCAGTAACTTCAAGAAGAGATGAAAGGCAATTGAAAAAGATTGTGAAGAAACATCGTTTTCGGAGTGTGAGATATGTGCATAGAAAATGGAAAGAAATGGGTATAAATGTCTCCAAATCTACAACACTACGACGACTTCGCAAATTAGGTTTTAGATCACGTGTGCCTAAGATAAAGCCATTCTTATCATCTAAGCAAAGGGCTGCTAGAGTTAAATGGTGTAAACAAAGGCTATTTTGGGATCACGACGATTGGAAAAAGATACTTTTCAGCGATGAAAGTGTGTTTTGTGTGTCTCACGGAAATCAAGGTATACGTGTCTGGAGACTCAAACATGAAGCTTATAAGAAAGAATGTTTAAAACGTTCGTTTAAATTTGCGACCTCTGTTATGGTATGGGGCTGCATGACTGCTGAAGGCCCAGACAGGTTGTGTATTGTTTCCACAACAGTCAATTCAGAAGTCTATCAAGAAATTCTTGAACATTTCATGATTCCTTCAGCTGAGGATTTATGTGATAACGAATTCTTGTTTCAGCAAGATTCAGCTTCTCCCCACACTTCCAAATCAACAACTAAATGGCTCAAAGAGAAGGACATACCTGTACTCCCTGGGCCTGCAAACTCACCCGATCTAAATCCTATCGAGAATTTGTGGGGAATTATGAAGAAACGACTTCAAGAAGTTGCGCCTAGAGACAAAAAAGAACTTATTTCTAGTATAAAGAGCATATGGGCGAATTTGGATAAAAAAGATTGTGAACCTTTAGTTAAAAACATGCCAAAACGTTTAAGAGCTGTCATTAAAGCTAAGGGTGATGCAACAAAGTACTGATTAGCAAGTAAAAATACTTAGAGTTTAAATTATGTTCAATATATTTTCATTATTATAATTTTTTGAACCATGTTAGAAAGTATTCTAATATTTTGAATTTTTTGTTGTTAGCTGATTTAAATATATTTTCTATTTCATTGTAATGTGTTTACATTTTTATAATCTGCAAAATATGCAGATTCATATTATAGTACTTTATATTTGATATTGTTGATTATTTATTTGATAAATTCGATTTTCATTTCCCTTGACCATATTTCTTTTCATTATTCTAATTTTTTGAATCGGAGTAGTAAGAGTGGGAACAATTTTAACTAACTAGAGGTGGGTTTTAACCAGAGGCGTCACCTGAAAATTTTTCAGGAGGGGGCAAACTTAAAATTGCAAAATTTCAGCATATTTTTAAAAATTTAGTTAGATTCAAATGGTTGGCTCGTTGATTGAGGTAATTAAGTAAGCCTGTGTGTAAGCATTTACTACAACAAATTTTTATGTGTGTAATTTAAGCTAAAACGTTTTACTTATAAAAATTATACAGTTTATTCTAAACCAATACTAATCCGAAAAACTTATCAATTTAAAATTTGTTTTCAGGGAAAGATTAGAAACAACCTGTAAGTGCAGGTCGAGTCTGTTTGACTCTAATTGGCTCTGTGACATAAATTTTGTTTTGTCATTTGAATTCTAATGGCATAGTTTTAAAGCTTTAATAGTAATTTTTTTAAATAATTTTTTACCTATTAGAATTTTCCAAGAGGAGGCAAGTGCTCCCCCCCCCCCCTCCTTGCCCCTATGTGCTAATGCCCATGGTTTTAACTAAAAGTGGGAACAACAGAAAAAATGCATGAAAGTTTTATAAATGTTACTGAAACTTAATAAATAAAAAAAAATTAAATCTCATTTCTAATTATTCTATTTCTTTTTTTATTCCAAATAGCCAATTACCTTATTGCTGGTTACAATAGCAATGGTTACATTGGTTAGGCTCACAAAATTATCTATTTTTTTCAATATAATATCCTAGTTGTTTTAAATCGTGTCTCTGGAATGTTGTCTTTTCATTCATTTAAAGCTTTTTCATATGGACAATCTGCCTGCATCTTCTCAAAGCATGTATCATCCTCAATTTTCATCTTTTCCTTCACCATGTTATGTAATTTATGGAAACATGCCTGTCAAGATATAGAAATTTATTTTAGAATTACTGAATATTCTTTTACATAAAATTAAATATTACAATTATATAATATTTTCAAGTCACAAATTAATTTGTTAACTTGTAAACACTTGATTTACGTATTAGTGGCCCTCTTCACTCACCGTCGCCGGAAGCCCGAGCCAATGTTATTCTATGGGGAAATTTTCTTTACAAATAACTTATATACATATTTTTAAATTCTGTTTTTACATTCAGAAAATTCCCAACTGTTAAATTGATGGACCTTTCTTTAAAAATGTATTTTTTTTATTTTTAATATTTTATTTCAAAATTGTAAAATGAAAAAAAATTCACATATTGAAAATTCGTATTTTGCAGCTCCAAAATAAAATATAAAAAATAAAAAAAATAATTTTTTAGAAAAGGTGCGTCCATTTAACAGCTGGGAACTTTCAGAACGTGAAAACAGAATTTAAAAATATGTATTAGTTAATAAGTTATTTGTAAAGAAAAATTTCCTATAGAATAATATTAGCTTCGGCTTCTGGCAGCGGTGAGTGATAGAGGGCCCTTAAGTTATATCAATTATTCAATATATATATCTTTGTATCTCTTGCACCACAGCTACAATGTAAAATAACTTCAGAAAGGCTATCTGAGTGGAACCTCAGTGTGTTAAATAATTTAAAAAAAAAAAAAAAAAAAGTTGTGCTAGGTGATGGTTTGCATGAAAAAATAACAAATTTAATAAAGAAAATGATTAGGGTTCACACTAGCAATGCAAATCTGAAAATATTACCAAAGTTACAATTTAGGGGTCTGAAAATATAAAATGATAGACATATACAAATGCACAAACACTTTTCATTGACAATTTCTGTGTAGAATATATTAAATGTATTTTCTGCTTTATTAATGGATTTTCAAAATTAATTACCACAATTAAACCTTTTTATCTTTTGATAAAAGAAAGTTTATTTGCAGTTCTTAATTTAAACTTATAAATAGTTCAACACAGGTTTTTAAAAATTTGTTGCAAAATGTGCCAAAATAAATAAAGAAAAGAAAACCCTAAGCCTGTTTCTGTTTTCTGAGTAATAGATATAAAATTTTGCACAAAATAAAATTTACTTTAGTATGACAGGACTTATTTTATATATATTCTTTCATATAAAGGCATGCAGCAAAGATGTTTCATTAGCATTGGTTGTTATATTGATTTCTTAAAATTTCTTTGGTATAGCTTTAGCATAGGAACACCTTGGCGGATTTTAATTTTTGCTGTCATTTTAGCGATGAATTAAAATAGTTATTTCAATTTATTGCATAAGTAAATATCTTCGCTAAAATCTTCAAAGCTACTTTGGTGCCAAATTTCAAATTTCATTAAGCTGTTCCATACTAAAGCTGAAAAATATTACTAAAGTTTTGAAAGTTATTTGGCTTTTAATTTAATGGCCAATTTTGTAAATTTGTGTTGTGTGTCGCCAAATTTTGAATTTTGCAGTAAACTGATTGCAAACTAGTGAAAACATTTTGAGAAATTTTACCTTTGTGCTAAATTTTATTCTCAGTTTCGCTAAAGCACAGGAAATATGACAGCAACAGTTGTTGATCATTCAGATTTCTTTTAATACAATTAAAGGAAGAAAGAGAATAATGCTTGTGTCAATATAAAATACTAATTAAAAAATGTTAAAATTTTAATGAAATTTAATGTGAAGAAAAAAAAATCATCAGTTTAAATAAATATTTTAAAATTTTAAACTGACATGTTTTAAATACAGTACCTAGTATACACAAGTCAAACATCTTACTACAGCAACTCTAACATCTGTACTCATGGTTATTTATTTCCTTTGTTTACTTTGACAGAGAAACATATAGTGTCATACCTTTACCTAGTTTGTGTATTTATGCAAAATTTGTACCATATCTTATATTTTCAGCCATGCTCTTTAATTTAAGTTTGGTTTGGTTTGGTTTTAATAGGAATTTTACTATTCTCATTCATGCACCCCTAGTAAGTATTCAAAATAAATTAATACCGTGGAAAATTAAAAACATACAATACCTAATCTTGCCAACAAATGTTAATTTTACACATGGAAGGAAACATTTGTTTCCACAATTTCTCATTACCTATTGTATTTTTTTAAATTCTGTTTTCACATTAATTCACAACTGTTAAATTAGTACTCGTGTTTTTATTTTATTTTATTTTTTAAATTATTAGTTTTAAGATTTTATTTTTCAGTTAAAAAATGAAAAGTATTAATAATAATAAATAAAAATCACTCAGAGCATTTTTTAGCTAGAATATAATAATAATAAAAATGTGAAAATGGAAAAAAATAAAATAAATAAAATAAATGCATTAGGTAATGAATAATTTGGAAAACAAATTACCTCATAGAATAACATGGGCTTTGGCTGACTGTGAGATTAGGTATTGCACACTTTTAACTTTTAAAATTGGAAAAGCTATTACACTATTCTAGCACTTTTAAATTGCAAATAATTCGAAGAGTTTCTTCAACTCCCACATTGAACTAATGTATTGATACCATATATATGTTAATTATTTTTTTAGTGAACTTAAAAAAAATATTGTAGATTAATTTTTTATACCAAGAGTTTTACTAAAACAGCAACAAGTTAAAGTGATAGCATTGTTATATTAAAAAATAAGCATAATTTTCTATATTATGCCATACTTCTATAATATAAACTAAAATAATTGCTGAAACATATATTGAAAGTTATATTAATATTTTAATTAAGCTACATTTTATTATTGGCAGACCTGAACTCCTGAACATCTAAGGTTATTTTAATTAATATTTATTTATCTCACACTTTATAATACAGTATTTAATATACACTTTGACTATCAGTTAAGCATAAGATAAATTAAAATGCAAAATGGATTCAAAGTAATTTGATTTAATTGAAAGAAATTTATTATAAAAGATTGGTAAGTCTTGTACATACCCTTATGTCTTCCTTCTTTGATTTGTCCTGTATGGCTTTAAGTTTTTCCACATTCTCCTTCTGTTAAAGATAAAAAAAAATAATTAATTAGGCATTATCAACTAAGTCTTACAATGCTTTAAGAAATTGCTAAATGCATTCTAAATAATAATTAGTCTACATCAGTTAAAGAAAAAAAAATCTAATCATGTGCATTTGCCCAAATATTAAAAATGCATTTAATTTCTTAATTATTGATCTTAGACATCTATATATATAAAAGAGCAGAGTCTGTGTGTGTGTCTGTCTGTCTGTCCGCTATAGAAACCTAGGCCGTTTCACGGAGTGGGACCAAATTTGGCACGGTTAATGTTTACGACCCGAGAAAGACAACGCCGCAAGCGATTTTACAAAATTGGCCCCCCAAGGGGGGGGGGGGGGGCAAAACGTAATTTCACAAAATCCTTCATTTCTCAAACAAAAAAAACAGATATCCGTAAAATTTTTGCTTTATAGCTAATAGAAATGTCTAAAAATCGGTTTCTGGAATTTTTGAAATTCGGTCCCAGAGGAGGGCGGGGGCAAAACGTGATTTCACATGCGTAAAACGTGATTTCGCATAATCCTATATATCTCAAACAAAAAAAATAGATATACGTGAAATTTTTGCTCTAAAATATAGCTAATGCAACTATCTAAAAACCAATTTCTGGAATTTTAGAAATTCAGCCCCCAGGTGGGGCAGCGCAAGGGGGGGGGGGTCTATGGAGCAAAAACAAATAGAAATACAGTTAGGCTGTTCAAAGTTGGTACAGATAGGTTTTAAAGGCCTGCAAGTCGAATGGGGATATTTTCGATTGTGTAAAGTTATTAGGAGGGGCAAGAAGGGGGGAGCAAAAAAATAAAAATAGTGTCAGATCGTTCAAAATTGGTACATAGAGGTTTTCGATACTTACAAATCGATTGCGGATATTTTTGAATTTGTAAAATTATTAGGAGGGGCGGGTAGGGGGGGTGGGGCGGTAAGGGGGGGGGCTATGGGGCAAAAACAAATAGAAATACAGTTAGGCCGTTCAAAATTGGTACAGATAGGTTTAAGAGGCCTGCAAGTCGAATGGGGATATTTTCGATTGTGTAAAGTTATTAGGAGGGGCGAGAAGGGGGGGGGGGGCAAAAAAATAAAAATAGTGTCAGATTGTTCAAAATTGGTACATAGAGGTTTTCGATACTTACAAATCGATTGCGGATGATTTTGAATTTGTAAAATTATTAGGAGGGGCGGGTAGGGGGGGGCTATGGGGCAAAAACAAATAGAAATACAGTTAGGCCGTTCAAAATTGGTAGATAGGTTTTTGAAGGCCTGCAAGTCGAATGGGGATATTTTCGAAAGTGTAAAGTTATTAGGAGGGGAGAGGGGAGGGCAAAAAAATAAATATAGAGTTAGATCGTTCAAAATTGGTTTATAGAGCAAATCAATTGCGGATATTTTCGAATTTGTAAAATTATTAGGAGGGGCGAGAAGGGGGGGTGGGGCGGTAAGGGGGGGCTATGGGCAAAAACAAATAGAAATACAGTTAGGCCGTTCAAAACTGGTACAGACAGGTTTTAAAGGCCTGCAAGTCGAATGGGGATATTTTTGAAAGTGTAAAGTTATTAGGAGGGGCGAGAAGGGGGAGGGGAGAGGGGGGGCAAAAAAATAAAAAAACAGTTAGATCGTTCAAAATTGGTATATAGAGGTTTTCGATACTTACAAATCGATTGCGGATATTTTCGAATTTGTAAAATTATTAGGACGGGCGTTAAGGGGGGGGGAGGGCATGGGCAAAAACAAATAGAAATACAGTTAGGTCATTCAAAATTGGTACAGATAGGTTTTAGAGGCCTGCAAATCGAATGGGGATATTTTTGAAAGTGTAAAGTTATTAGAAGGGCCGGGGAGGGGGGAGGACAGAGGGGCAAAAAAAAAAAATAGAGTTAGATCATTCAAATTTGGTACATCGAGGTTTTCAATACCTACAAATCGATTGCGGATATTTTTGAATTTTTAAAATTATTGGGAGGGGCGGGAAGGGGGGAGGGAGCGGAAGGGTAAAAAAATAAAAATAGAGATAGATCGTTCAAAACTGGTGCATAGAGGTTTTTGATACTTACAAATCGATTGCGGATATTTTCGAATTTGTAAAATTATTAGGGCGCTCATATATATGCATTCGCGCGTGCGCATCGCGCACGGGTCTACGCTGCCGAAGGCAGTGGGGTCCCGGTGCGACATTTTTCCCGATCAGAGGGTTTTTTTTTTTCTTTTTTTTTTTTTTTTTTTTCACATGATAAAAATTAATGCAATTTTGAGAATTAATTAATTATAATGATTCATTTAAATATAGTGACCAGCGAAGCGGGCGTAGCCTGCTAATGTACTATAAATTGTGAACTTGCAGAGCAGAATTTTATGAAAGCACTTAAAATTTCAGGAGATTTAATTTCAAAATTTTAAATGTCTACATAGCCTTCATAAAAAAAAAAAAAGACAATCAAATATGTCTCATGCACTAATAAAGTGCAAAACAAAATTTCATCATTGCAGCATTAAGAAATGCAGCGATATGACAAGACCAAAAAGCTGTTTTAAATCACTTTTTTCTGTCTTTGTAAGCTCTTTACATGACTGGCAGATCTATAAGCAGAATAATATCAGAAGATTTCAAAAGAATATGATGTGTATGTATGGATATCAATGTATCATTCATATTAGTATTAAAGCACAAAATAATATCAATAAAAATAATAATACGAATAAAATGTAAAGATATTTAAAGGAAAAAAAACAAGTTCTTCTGACTCATTTGGAAGGATATGTTGATTTCTTTTTTCTTGTCAAATGGCCGACATTTTTAAACAACATGGTGGATAAAATTTATTAATGAACATGGTGGAGTTATTGATGTGGGTTATGCACATATGGAGTTTCAGGCAAATTGATTTATAAATACTCTTTTTATGTGAATTTTAAAATTTCAAGAGTCCAGTACTTGGAAACAAGGTATCGGATCAAGTGAGTTAATGAAGATAAAATGTATTTCTAAGATAAGTCTTTTGTACTGATTTGATTCAAATTAAATATTTCAAAAGTTATTGTGGTGATAAATTTTCAAAAATTTGAAGCAAGTTGCCCAGTGAACTGATCCAATATATTTGTAAGATAAGTTCACTGTCCAAATTTGTTTTGAATTTATTCAGCATTTCAAAAGTTATTGTGATACCAAATTTTTAGTGGCAGTGTGATTTCAAATGGCTGCCACCACTTGGGAAAAAAATGGTAGAGCAACTCATTAAAGATATTTGATAGCTAAGTCTACTGTCGAAATTTGGTTTGAATCATTTCAATATTTCAAAAGTTATCATGATGACAAATTTTTGAATCACTGCTTTTGAATCAATCACTGAATCAATCAGAATTTGAATCTTTTTTGAATCTTATCAGAATTTGAATCTTTTGAATCAATCACTGCTTTTGAATAGCTGCCACTTAAAACGAAATGCAATTTGGTTAACGAACTCATCCACAATGTTTGATAGATAAGTTAGAGGTCTGCACGGGCCGAAATTTTGAGGCCCGACCCGGCCCGTGCGAAGGCTTTGCTTACACGGCCCGGCCTGGGCAAAAAAGGAATAAAATCAGGCCCGCCCCGCCCCAAAATTCAAAAATATGTAAAATGCTCCCGATTCAAAAATATATATATATATAAAAAAAAAATGCATGCCTTTCTATGAAAAGATTTTTAATTTGTGTTTTGCAGAGTTTTTATATAGTCTAGCAATAGAATGTTCTTTGACAAAACTGCTGAAATTTTACAAGATAACTATATATAAACACAAATTCATTATTACAGACAAGGCACAAAGACACAGAAAGTCAAATCGAAAATATTAGTATTCATCAAACAATATAGGAAGGTATTTAAAATGGATTATTACTCAAAATGCACTTTCAACAATTTCCTCTTTATATACCCTAATGCAGGGCCCAAAATTTCAACTCAGGTTACACTCGCCAAAAAAAAGTTTCACTCGCCACAAAATAGGGTTGTCATTTTTTAAAAAAAAATTTTATTTTCTACGCATTTTGGATTTTTTATTTTTCCTAACTATTTGAAAGGTTTTTACAAATATGTCTAAAATTATGTATATTAAAAGTGTGTCGTATATTATCATGTTTCACAATCATCTATAATTAAAAATCATTATAATGTATTGTATTTGAGATTTGAAAAAGATTAAAATACCTAATAACATGAATGCAAAGAGTCATTAAAGAAAATAAGAAGAAAGAGAAAAATCCTTTGTCTAATAATATCTTGTGAAAATCTTTTTATTATGAAAGATTAAGCTTCCTTAATATCTGTTTATTTACTTAACTTTTTAAATTAGAAATGTATTTTTCGTCTATTAGTTACCCATCATACTATAGGTATGGGGAACTTAGGTAATCGTGAAAAATTTCGACCTCGGTTTTTTTACTTTTTTATAAGTTTTCAGGTGTGAGGAATCCGAAAATGACAAAATTTGTATGGTGTCTGTCTGTATGGTGTCTGTTAGTGTGTTAGTCCGTTAGTGTGTCAGTTCGTTAGTATGTTAGTCCGTTAGTTTGTTAGTCTGTTAACACGATATCTCACGAACAAATGATCGCAGAGAGGTCAAATCAGTTGTAAAATATTACTTTCGTTACTGGCAAGAGCCCTATTCATTTGCAATATTCGAATTAAAAAACTTCGTAAGTTATGAGAAATTTACGATTTTCTTAACATGGAAGAATAGGACAAAAATTCACTTAAACGTGCATTAAATGTAAACTTTTTACTGTAAAAATGTCAGACCAGTTTTAAAATATCGGTTTTGATGCCGGAATGAACATCAGTAACTATAAATATGCTACTTTGAAAATTTCGCAAGTGTTTTGGAATTTACGAATTTCTTAACATGGCAGTATAGGGCAAAATTTCACATAAACGTCAATTTTTAGAGATATTTTCATTGTAAAGATGTCAAACTACTTTTGAAATATTATTTAGGACACTGGCATGAATATTAATGACTATGAATTTTCGAATATAAAAATTTCGTAAGTTGTTGGAAATTTAGGAATTTCTTAACATGGCAGAATAGAGCAAAATTTCACATAAACGTCAATTTTGAGGGATATTTTCATCGTAAAGATGTCAAACCACTTTCGAAATATTATTTAGGATACTGGCATGAATATCATAGACTATGATTTTTTTCAGTTTAAAAAATTCGTAAGTTATTTGGAATTTACACTTTACTTAACATGTCAGAATATGGCAAAATTGAGCATAAACTTCCATTTTGAGGATCACAAATACATTAGACAACTTCAAAATTACATTTATGATATTTGTTTGAACATGATTGAACACAAATATTCTAATAGGAAATTTTCGTAATTTACGATTTTCAACATAGCGAAATTGTAAATTTTTCATATAAATCTGAATTTTGAGGATTATTGCATTGGAAATAGTAGCATGAAAAGTAAACAACGGAA
Organism: Salticus scenicus; assembly: GCA_963930645.1. Lineage (NCBI taxonomy): Eukaryota > Metazoa > Arthropoda > Arachnida > Araneae > Salticidae > Salticus > Salticus scenicus. The sequence goes on from OZ005648.1 coordinate 396,958,728, forward strand.
TTGACCGTGATAAAATAAATCAATAGCTTAGAATAAGATAAATATATCGAAGTGAACGGTGGATAGCCTATTAGACGGGGATTTCATTCTGTCACTGTATCAAGCTTTGGTCAAATTCATTTCTTTTAACATGATTATAATATGTCTCGCACTAGAAATTTATGAGAACATAAATATGATACATTACGGTGTAATGTATCAGAATCTTTCATGTGATCCAGTAAACAAAACTTTAAACCAGTAAACAAAACAAAACTTTACAATAAACAAGTAAACAAAACAAAACTTTAATGATAATCCAACCATATTCAATAGAAAAGATGCTTTTGCGCATGCTAAAAATGATGCTACTTTCATCCAGTTCACAGGAGAAAAGAAAAAGGAGCCTTAGAGAAAAAGTTGCAGCGGAAGCATTTTTATCGCTTTCATACCACCTAAACTCTACAGACCATAGGAAACAAAGCCTTATACACAGTGACGTATCTAATTTCTTTTGTTTCTACCTTTGAGCAAAGTGGTAGTGACATGCATACTGTTTTGAATAAGAAACCATCTAGTATTACTTTAAATAAAATGTATTAATTTCGAGACATGCTCAAAATATTTGCGGAAAATCAGATCGCGAACAGACAAACTGATAGATAAATTGAAGTTACAGACATTTTTTAACAAAATAAAATATTATGTGACATACCAGCCTGTAAAATTATGTAAAATAAATGACTGAAGAAGTATTTTATCATTTTCCTTTTTCGTTGATTAACGAGGAAACTAGAAAAAGATTCAGACCGACACTGCCCCAAAAAAATTTCATTCATGTCCGGCCCGGCCCAAGTATACACAAAAAAATTGAGCCCGAGCCGGCAATAAAATTTCAAGCCCGAACCCAGCCCGGCTCGCCATGCCAGGCTCTGGCTCAGGCCGTAAGCCCGGCCCGTGCAAACCTCTAAGATAAGTTCAATGCCTAATTTTGTTTCGAACTAGTTTAGTATTTCAAAAGTTATCGTGATAAATTTTCAAGTGGCAGCCTGATTTTAAGTGGCCACAACTTGGAAACAAAAGGGTAAACCAAGTTGTCTAGCAAATTCATCCAAGATATTCCTATAAGTCCACCATTCAACTTTGGTTCGTATTGATTCAGTATTTCAAAAGTTATTGTGATGAGAATTTTCAAGTGGCCACTTAATTTAAGATATCCACCATTTAGAAACATAATGGGAGACCAAGTTCATTAATAAACTTGATTGAGACTCTTATGTGGTCTACGTATGCATCAAAATTTAAGCAAATTTAGTTATAAATACGCATTTTACTATCTAGATTTGAAATTTTTAAGTGACTGCCACAAACAAAATGGTAGAGCAACTTGGTTAATGAACTCTTTCAAAATGTTTGTGAAATAAGTGAACTGACCAATTTTGGATAGATTTGCTTCATTGTCTTCGGAAGTTATTGTAATGACAATTTTTCCATTTTATATATAAATAGATAGATAGATAAACTAAGTGATTTAACAGGGAGCAGCCCCCGCTCATCACTCTTGGAGCGATGTAGAGCGCTTCTAAGGGGACTACTTGCAGTTTATTAAAAAACTCAGAAAGAAAAAAAAAAAAAATACAAACTAAGTGATTGCAATAGATCAATTTATATATATATATATACATATATATATATAAAATACAAACTAAATGATTGCAATAGGTCAATTTATATATATATATATATATATATATATATATATATAAATCAACCTAAAAATTTACTCTATTTCATTTTTTTCATGAAAATGAATTTTAGGGCCGGCAAAGGCATTATCCGTATTGGAAAATTGATAAAAGATAGCATTGTTAATTCCCTTTACTTATTAGCAAATTTATATCCCATTATGAAAATTAATGGGGTTTATCAGTTGGTTTTACTGGTTCTCAGCGTCAAACAGTGTTGTTCAATAGAGGTCTTGATTGGAGATTGCATTGTTGCCTGTTTGTCTAATTATGCATAAGTAAAATGTCAGATCAGGAATTTAGGACACGCGCTTGATGGCATTGATTGCCGAAAACTGATATACAATTCTTTAACCACTTTTATTGTGACCATGGAAGCTTCTGCTCAGGTGCTGACTCAACGAGTTCCGTGTTAAAATAGGGGTGATAAGATTGTAGTTGAGAGAGAATGGATATAAGAGAACACCGAATGATTGGATGTTTACCAAATCTCAACCTGTCAATCAATTTGGTACCCCTTCAAGACTTTTTACTTGTTCTCACAGCTAGGCACGAGAGACGTGGTTACACTATATTTTGGTAATATGGTAAAATCTACATTTTAATATAAAAGCTAAAAAAAAAAAAATCTTAATTTTTCAGTTTATGTAAACTACGTATAAACTAGTATTGATGAATGTTATAATTGATATTATTTTGCTTTTCAGGGGGAAAAATTAGGTGAAGTAAAACATATCATTAAATATCGTTTTTCTCCTCATTTAGAGCTAGTATTGTATAATTTACATTCAACTGTGAAAACTGATTAAAATTTTATAAATACAAATACCGCTACCGAAATGTGTATACATTTTTGTATATATATGCTATATATATCCTTACCAATTTTTCTTCATAGTTTTCTCGATTGATAATCTGGAAAAGAAAAAAAGTATAAATTTATATATTTATATGCACATGTATTGAAACATGAAATAAAATATAGATGAAAAGTCCTTGAAATTACAGATAGAAGAAAAAATTCCAAAAATCAGTTAGTTGAAATTGCTTTATAATCAGTTATTATTATAGTTAATAAAAATATTTTAAAAACAAGAAATGCTTATAACAGGTGGTTTTTTTTTTTTTTTTTAATTCCTTTTTCCTTTTGATTGATTTGTTTTATTTAAAGAATTGGTTTTACACACATACACATACACACGCATATATATAATATATATATATAGAAAACTAGTGAATTTCTTGTAAAACTTGCCTCTATTTTCTTATCCTTCTTATATATATATGTCTTTCAATAAAAGAATAAATTAGAACCAAATATTAATTATTATGTGTATATATATATATATACATATATATATTTGCATATCGCTTTTTTGGAAATATTGCAGACATGCTTTCATTTTTAATAATTTTTTCTAGCTTATCTATTGCGACTCAGCAGCTAATATTTTAAGAAGATACTATTTATAATTAAATTTTATGCCAGTGTATATATATATATATATATATATATATATATATATTTTTTTTTTTTTTTTTTTCTTTTCAAGAAAATCGGCGTTTAGCACTTCAAAGAGTTCCATAGTTAGTACACCCACATATAACGAAAAATTGCTTTCCTGAGATAATTTTAAATAGAGTTACGCTTGGAAACGTGCTTTTTGTCCCCCCCCCCTCCTCTAAGGGAGAAAGGGGGAAATTTTACAAAATTCATTAGTAGAGTGTTTCAGGCGCACATAGCCAGTTAATACGCCCCAAAATCACCTTCCTGGGATAAATTAGAAGAAAGTTACAATTGGAAACGTGTTCTTTACCCCCTCCCATCTCCAAGAGGGGGAAGGGGGAACACTTCGCAAAATCTCATCATAATGCGTGTTAGGTATACCTAGCAAAAACAGATACCAAAAAATTGTCATCCTGAGATAATTTTGGACAGAGCTACGCTTGGAAAACTGTTTTCGCCCCCCCCCCACTCCCATGGTTGGAAAAGGGTGAATTTCGCAAAATCCCATCACAGTTGGTGTTTCATGCAAATAACTAACCCACACATCAAAATTCGTGAATGTAGGTCCCATCGATTCCCGGAAATTTCTGACAAAAAAAAAAAAAAAATACTGATTTATAAATTATGTCAAAATGAAAGAAAATGATAGGTAAAACTCAGCGATTTTTGCCTTTACATGTCCTGAAAAAGTCAGATAAAATCAGAAAGATTACCTGCTATAGCCACCCTGTGTCCGACATCACCACAAACGAGCATTTGAACCTTTTTTTTTTTTTTTTTAAATACTTTAAAAATACTTCCTCTGTGAAAATCATTTCTTTCTAAATCACATAAAATTATACCAATTCTTTCGAATTATTATTTACAAATTTATGGATCGCTCAGTATGTTAAAATCATTGTTTGTCGCAATATAAATATATTAAATATACTTAAATTACATATATATTTAATATTTTAACTGCTCGATGAATTCAGATTACATTTTGACAATCTGCTTACTAAATCCATTGACCCAAACTGTAAAAGAAGAAAATTTTTAATTTTTGATGGTTTACAGTTACAAAAAAAAAAAAAAAAGGGGGGGGGGATGCAATTTTGGTTTACCTTTTAAAATATTGAGAAGTGAAATATGCATTAAAAGTCATTGAATTTACATTACTGCAAGATTTATAAAGTTGTCATACCTAATTGCAACATATCTTATCACCTTTTTAATTAATATGGCGAATGTAATGTATATTTTGCTATTACTTTGGAAATAAAATGTAGTACTTACTATGTAGTCTTTGCATTCATCACCTATTTCGCCGCTATCATACATATCTAAATTTTGATGATTCAGGAAGAAAAAAGTGAATTATTAGCAGAAAAATAATAACAAATAATTTTTTTTAATATAACATTTTCTAACAAATTATTTCTAGTTAATTGATATGCTTTTTCAGTATAGCAAGTAATTATTTTTAAAAAATATGAAACTTTAATAGAATTCAAAGAAAGAATTTATACAATATACAAGGTCTGCCAAAACTCAACCTGCCTCCCTCCATCCCGTAAATGTGTCAGATTTTAGGGATGTCAACTTTAAAATTTCAAGTGGGAAGGTATGTCATGTGATACATCCCTAGAAAGGGCTCTTCAAGAAAATGAATTTGATATAAATAGTTTTGTCCTGCGATAATTATTAAAGGAGATACGTGACTTTTTTTTTTTTAATGTAGGTTTTATATTCATATATCTCCTTTAATACTCATCGCAGAACAAAACTATTTATATCAAATCCATTATCTTGAAGAAGCGTTTCCAGTAATGTATCAAAAGATAAACCTTCCTATTAGAAAATTTAAAGTTGCCCTCTCTAGTCCCCCCCCCCTCCCAGGCCCAAAATATTTTCACTAAAAGGAGTCCCCCTCAAATTCATTAAACACATGTTTCGGTATTTTTTAGAATTCTGATGCATATCCAACATGGAAGGGGGGGGGGACTTTTGGCGGACCCTCTATATATTTAAGTGTATACAATGGAAGACTATTAATCTGAGTACCTTAAGACTAAAGATTGTACAGATTACTGGTCATTTTAAACTAAATTGCATAAAAAACCAAATTTTTTAGTTCACGAAACTTTTACACAATTAATGTACAAGATTTAAACTAAAATATTAAATAAATAACATTAATAATAAAGAAAAATACATTTTTTAAACATAGTTGTTATAGTACTTTGCTTAAGCATTTTATATTTTTCTTTTTTTTTTTTTTTTTTCCGATTTATAAATTACTAGCAGGCTTTGCCCGTTTCACTGCATATTCATTATATTGAAATTAATCCTCAAAATACCATATTAATAGTAATAATAATAATAATAATAACAAAATCATTGAAATTAGTCAAAATCTACGTTAACGTTCCCGCTACTTTCGGGAGCAGCATTCCCTCTCGCCACACGTCAAGTCTGGGTCCCTAATGGCTTCGGCAGCGCCTTACCTTCTTTTTGTTCCCTGTCCCAAGCGGGTAAAGTTGACAGTTTTGCAAAATCCCGTCAAAGTGTATATTGCATACACTTAATCAACACCCACACACCAAAATTTGCCGTTCTAAGGTAATTTAGAGCAGATTTAAGCCTGAAAACGTCTTTTTTGCCCCCGCCCCAAAAGAGTGAGGAGTGGGTAATTTCGAAAAATTCCTTTATAGTGCATGTTGCATACACATACCTAGCGGACACATTAAAAAATCGAGATCCTGAGATTATTTGAAACAGAGTTATGTTTTAAAACATGTTTTTTACACCCCCTTCTGTTGAAGGAGGGAAGAGGGAGGGAATTTTGCAAAATCTCTTTGTTGCATGAGTTAGATAAATATAATCGAGCCACACGTCAAAAATCTCCTTTCTAAGATAATTTACTGCAGAGTTACGCATGGATACATGATTTTGCCCCCCCCCCCTCCGAAGGAGCGGTAGGGTGGAATTTCACAAAATTCCTTTGTAGTGTGTTTTGAATACGCATAAACAGCCCACATATCAAAAATTGCCTTCTAAAATTGCCTAATTTGGAACGGAATTACGCATGGAAATATGTTTTTTGCTCTCCCAATCCTCAAGGGGGTGGGTATAGGACGGAATTCCAAAAAATTCCTTTGTAATGTGTGTTTTGAGTACGCATAACCAATCAACATATCAAAAAATCGCTTAATTTGGAGCAGAGTTACTCTTAAAAGCGTGTTTTTGCCTTTGCCTTTAAAGGAGGGTGGCAGGAGGAAATTTCATAAAACCCCTTAGCGCTTGTTGGGATCGCATAATCAAACCAAACATAACTAGTTGTCATAGGTGGACTCTGCTCAGTTCCCCATCATATTTATGTTCTCATAAATTTCTAGTGCGAGAGATATTATAATAATGTTTAAAGAAATGAATTTGACCAAAGCTTGATACAGTGACAGAATGAAATCCCCGCCTAATAGGCTACCCACCGTTCACTGCGATATATTTATCTTATTCTAATCTATTGATATATTTTATCAGGGTCAATTCCGTTGTTTAGTTTTTATGCTACTATTTCCAATGCAATAATCCTCAAAATTCATATTTATATGAAAAATTTACAATTTTGCTGTGTTGGTAAAATCGTAAATTACGAATAATTTACAAAATTTTCCTATTAGAATATTTGCATTCAATCATGTTCAAACAAATATCATAAATGTAATTTTGAAGTTGTATAATGTATTTATGATCCTCAAAATAGAAGTTTATGCTGAAATTTGCCTTATTCTGACATGTTAAGTAAATCGTAAATTCCAAATAACTTACGAATTTTTAGTTCCCCATCATACTATAGGTATGGGGAACTTAGGTAATCGTGAAAATTTTCGACCTCGGATTTTTGACTTTTCTACACGTTTTCAGATGTGAGGAATCCGAAAATGACAAAATTTGTATGGTGTCTGTCTGTAGGGTGTCTGTTAGTTCGTTAGTTTGTTAGTCTGTGTACACGATATCTCAAGAACAAATTGTCGCAGAGAGGTCAGATCAGTTTTAAAATATTACTTTCGACACTGGCAAGAACCCTATTCATTTGCAACATTCGATTTTAAAAACTTCGTAAGTTATTAGAAATTTACGATTTTCTTAACATGGGAGAATAGGACAAAAATTCACTTAAACGTGCATTAAATGGAAACTTTTTACTCTAAAAATGTCAGACCAGTTTTAAAATATCCGTTTTGATGCCGGAATGAACATCAGTAACTATAAATATGCAACTTTGAAATTTTCGCAAGTTATTGGAAATTTACGAATTTCTTAACATGGCAGTATAGGGGAAAATTTCACATAAACGTCAATTTTGAGCGATATTTTCATCGTAAATATGTCAGACTACTTTTGAAATATTATTTAGGACACTGGCATGAATATTAATAACTATGAATTTTCAAATCTAAAAATTTCGTAAGTTATTGGAAATTTACTAATTTCTTAACATGGGAGAATAGGACAAAAATTCATTTAAACGTACATTAAATGGAAACTTTTTACTGTAAAAATGTCAGACCAGTTTTAAAATATCAGTTTTGATGCTGGAATGAACATCAGTAACTATAAATAGGCTACTTTGAAAATTTCGCAAGTTATTGGAAATTTACGAATTTCTTAATATGGCAGTATAGGGAAAAATTTCACATAAACGTCAATTTTGAGAGATATTTTCATCGTAAAGATGTCAGACTACTTTTGAAATATTATTTAGGACACTGGAATGAATATTAATGACTAAGAATTTTCCAATATAAAAATTTCATAAGTTATTGGAAATTTACGAATTTCTTAACATGGCAAAACAGAGCAAAATTTCACATAAACGTCAATCTTGAGGGATATTTTCACCGTAAAGACGTGAAACCAATTTCGAAATATTATTTAGGATACTTGCATGAATACCATAGACTATGATTTTTCCAGTGTAAAAAATTCGTAAGTTATTTGGAATTTACGATTTACTTAACACGTCAGAATAAGGCAAAATTGAGCATAAACTTCCATTTTGAGGATCGTAAATACATTAGACAACTTCAAAATTACATTTATGATATTTGTTTGAACATGATTGAATACAAACATTCTAATAGGAGAACTTCGTAAATTATTCGTAATTTACGATTTTATCAACATAGCGAAATTGTAAATTTTTCATATAAATATGAATTTTGAGGATTATTGCATTGGAAATAGTAGCATGAAAACTAAACAACGGAATTGACCCCGATAAAATAAATTAATAGATTAGAATAAGATAAATATATCGAAGTGAACGGTGGATAGCCTATTAGGCGGGGATTTCATTCTGTCACTGTATCAAGCTTTGGTCAAATTCATTTCTTTTAACATGATTATAATATGTCTCGCACTAGAAATTTCTGAGAACATAAATATGATGGGGAACTGAGCAGAGTCCACCTATGCCAACTAGTTTAAATTGGAAAGACGATAGTCTATGATATTCATGCCAGTATCCTAAATAATATTTAGAAAGTGGTCTGACATCTTACGAAATTTGTATATTGGAAAATTCATAGTCATTAATATTCATGTCAGTGTCCTAAATAATATTTCAAAAGTAGTCTGACATCTTTACGATGAAAATATCTCTCAAAATTGACGTATATGTGAAATTTTGCCCTATGCTGCCATGTTAAGAAATTCGTAAATTTCCAATAACTTGCGAAATTTTCAAAGTAGCATATTTATAGTTGCTGATTTTCATTCCGGCATCAAAACTGATATTTTAAAACTGGTCTGACATTTTTACAGTAAAAAGTTTCCATTTAATGCACGTTTAAGTGAATTTTTGTCCTATTCTCCCATGTTAAGGAAATCATAAATTTCTAATAACTTACGAAGTTTTTAAATTCGAATGTTGCAAATGAATAGGGTTCTTGCCAGTGTCGAAAGTAATATTTTAAAACTGATCTGACTTCTCTGCGACATTTTGTTCTTGAGATATCGTGTACACAGACTAACAAACTAACGGACTAACCCACTAACAGACTAACACACTTACAGACACCCAACAGACAGACATCATACAAATTTTGTCATTTTCGGATTCCTCACACCTGAAAACGTGTAAAAAAGTCACAAAACCGAGGTAGAAAATTTTCAAGATTACCTAAGTTCTCCATACCTATAGTATGATAGGGAACTAATTTCAAGATTACCTAAGTTCCCCATACCTATAGTATGATGGGAAACTAAAAATTAATCTTACTGAGATAATTTGAAGAAAATTATACGCTTGGGGACATAGGTATTTCCCCCCCCCCACCTCCAAGGAGGTAAAGGGGGGGGATTTCGCAAATTCTCGTTACAATAGGTGTGGGATACACTTAAATAAGCCACAAACTAAAATTTGTGACCTCAGCTCCTATAGATTTCTTCGGACAAATTTAACGGTAAAGGGTGGGGGGGGTTGAATTTGCCCCCTGGTAACTCCCCTCTAAAATCGAGAAAAAAAAAAAAAAAAAAGGGATGAAAATATTCTCAAGAAGACGCTTGGCGGTTTTTTATATCATTGTGCTGTTATTGATAGAGTTCTAGAGTCAGTGAATCAGTGTGTTTACTCTTTTATACATACAGATTATTAAATTTTGGGATTTATACAGCGTTGCAATTCAAAAATTTTTAAACATTCTTCTTACAAAGCTAAACTCTGGTCAAATTTTATTATATCTTCTTCATCCTAACTCCGTAGCTGCCAACTTTTCAATTTATTCCGTAACATTGTAAGTTACTGCCATTTTTTCATACCACACTTTTTACTTTCTGAACATACACATGCAAGGAAAGCATTGCAATTGTGATTTACGAAATGGATTTTGTATATCGCATAGCTCAAAAACGAATCGTCGTAGAAAGTTTCAAACTTATATTTGTTACCATCATGACGTCTAGTTGTACACTTCCAACTTTGGTCATGACACCAGCTCCCCTTGCGATATCTACGATTTTTCACTTTTTTTTTCGTTCGATCTATGTGTGTGTGTGTGAGTGCACACGATAGCATCTAAACGCTTTGTTCAAATGACCTAAAATTTTCGTACGTATCTTATATGTCACCGTAGAACGATCTGTACAGGTTTTGGTAAATTTAGCACTTATTATTATTATTATTATTTTTTAATAGGTACACAAAGAAAAATTCTTCATCATTATGGCCCGTGGGTTCAAATTATTCAAAATGCAATAGCATCTAAAGGCCTTATTCGAGGGAACTGAAATTTTATATAAGGTAAAGCTTGAAGAGTTTGCGCACAATTCAACAAAACGTTATAAAAAACCTAAATTTTAATTTTTTGCTAAACTGTTGGTGCATAGCTTTGAAGTGATCCTTCTTCTACGCATTTCCATTACTATTTTGAAGTTATAGTATGATTTAAAGCAACAGCTGTAGTAAAACCGAGAGAGCTATTTTGAGCAATCTCTCCTTATAGGGTAAGAGAGATTGCGCTTAATTTTAACTACTACAATTAAATTGTTAACAATGATAATTGTACTTAAATGGCATTGGTATAAAGTAAACAGATATTTTTGTATTACATGTAGGTATTTCAATCTAATAATAAAAAAAAAAAATACAGAAAATGAAAATGAAAAAAAAAGTAAATAAATAAAAGGATTACAAATTTTATTTAAAGAAAATAAATTAAAGAAGCATATAAAAAAAAACAAGACTAGATAATAAAAAGTAACATTTAGTCACTAGATAATATATTTAACTTAAAATTAATAAAGTTCCTTTTCACTTTGAACGGTTTCTTGTTTGTCGACCTAATCTGTCGTTATTTATAATCGTTGCACTTGTTGTTATAAATGATGCAACTTTCATGCAACCACCTGCCACAAGAAAAATTTATGAACGAGTCCATGGGAAATCGTTTAATTAAAAAATATTTTGTAATTCTACCATTCAATAAAAATTCCTAGAAAGGGTTTTGAAAATTTAAGCAAACATTTTTAGTCAGAACTCTCAGTGTACTCCTTCCTGCCGATACCCTATATACGCAATCTCTCCTAGCTTTATTATAGGTCGCCGATGCACGAACTGTATAGATTTTGGTGGATCTAGGACTTGTAGTTTTTATTTTTATTTAATTTATTTATTTATTTATTATTGGGTTGTGCGGAAAGTAATTTCGTTTTTTCCTTCGAAAATGAAAGACGATTTTCTTATATTGTATAAATATTTTAATGAATTATATATTCTCCACTTTGATCGGTTTCTTAGCGATCTCACGAGTTGTTATTTGGCAGTTTTTCATAAATCAATACTTTATTTTGTCTTCATTAGCACAAACTGGTTTTCTAGAACGTTATGCATCTTCAACTCAAAATTGCCAGAACAAAATTTGGTAAACCAGTTTTGACAATAGCGTTCTTTAAATAAATTTTCTGTGCACACATCGTATACTTTTTTTCCTTGTTTGAATAGTATTTTCGCATTTTTGATAGCAAAAACAAAATATGCCGAAACTGTCGCTTCTGATTTTCTTTATTTGATAGGGCACCAATCAAAAACTATTGAGCAGCATAAAACAACCTTTTTCACAAGCAAGCCTTGCCTTGCTATATCAGCTGTCACAATATGTAATGGCAATGCAATTTAAATGTGAAGAAGGTGTGAAAAAAATACAATTAAGTCCTCTGCTGAGAAAAACGAAATGATTTTCCGAACAACCCTATATATATATATATATATATATATTTTTTTTTTTTTTTTTTTTTACAGGGAGATAGTGAAAAATCCTTTATCATCATGGCCTATGTGCTGAAATTATTTAAAGTGCGATAACATCTATATATCTTATTTGGTTGACCTTTATATACATCGTTACATGTACTATACTAATTTTGACGAATCTAGCACTTATAGTTTTTTTTTTTCTTTTTTTAATACAGCGTTGTAAATAAATTTTTTTTAATCATTATGGCCAATGGACTCAAATTATTTGAAGTGCGATAGGCATCTAAACACCTTATTCTTAAGATGAAAATTTATATACGTGTTGTTGGTCCCCGTCGCATGAACTGTATAGATTTTGATGAATCTATCATTATAGACTTTTACAGGAACACAACAAAATATTCTTTTATCATTATTCTCTATGGGCTTAAATTGTTTGAAGTGGAATAGCATTAAACGCCTTATTCGATGAGTTGATTTATTTCAGGCCTCTCTTACTTCAATTTATTTAAACAATCGTTAATTACTTAATGTTCGGAAAGTCCAGTGGAGTCACTTCAGATATTTTAGAAGAGTAGTTATTTTCTTATTTAACCGTAATTACATATTAGGGAAAATTACTGAACACAGAAAGTGACGTGAAAAAATGACGGGTACAAATATTGTTACGGAAAAAATTAAAACTTTGACAGTCCTGTCACTCTCAGAATCACCTTATTCTTTCAAAACTGTTTTAATAATTTCCTCTTCAAGTAATTTCCGCTTCGAATTGATGTCCCTTCACAAATGCCATCAATTCGACGACCCCCCTGACCAATGTTTAGTTGCATGTGCCGCGACATTGGGAAAAAATAAGAAGAAAAAAGACTTTGTAAGTAAACACAGATATATCAACAAAGCAGCAAGGTGTATTTGCAACTGCTAAGAAATTTTAAGTAACTTCTGCATATGATTTCTTCTGATACATCCTATGTTTCAATGAACGTCGAAAAGCTAAAATGTATTGGCCATATTTCACAAAAATATGATAGTAAATGGATTAAACATCCTATTTTGATATTACTACAAAAAACACACAATGCAAAAGTCGATTTATGATAAAATAAAATGATGAAATCATAAAAGTGACTAAAGTTAATTGGATAATTTCAGTATACGAACAGAAACAAAAGTAAAATCTATACATCCTAACACTGCATTAAAAAGGATTGACTCACAAGGAAACATTCAGAAGGTGTCGTCTTCAAAAAATATTGTAAAAAATATATGTGATTCTACATATCATAAAACACCAGAAAGTGAAAAAATTATCGGCTGAAATGAATTACAGCGACTACAAAAAATTATCAAATTTAAGCATAGTTGGTGATTTCACAATGTTAGGCGAATGATTATGAGTACTTAGCGGAGAAGCAGAACACGGTTCTGTTCGTACTCGGCAACCTCGGTGCTAGCAAACTTATCGTCTAACAGCGCTAAATCGCCAAATATGCTTAATTTTGATAATTTTTTGTGATCGCTGTAATTAATTTCAGTCGATAATTTTTTCACTTTTTGGTGTTTTATGAAGAGTAGAATCACATTTTTTTTTTTCAATACTTTTTGAAGACGACACCTTTTGAATGTTTCCTTGGCAGATTGACTTCTGATATGTGTAACTACAGGATAACATTTCTTTAATTGCAATAAATAGCATATCTATTGTGTGGTATACGAACAAAAAATTAATGCAACTTAAATATTTAAAAATTAAAATCAAATTTATAGTTACTCTTGATAACTTCAACCAATTCCTTCTTCTGAGCATCAGTCAAACAGGGATGTTCTTTACCTTCGTCTGCCATGACTGATCGCAGAAAAGAAACACATAGGAAAACAACGGTTATACTTAGAAACTGCATGTCTCTGGAATAATTGTGATCTAGAGAAGCAATTCAGATATCTGTGTTCCAATAAATCTGTATTTTTGCGATGTCTGTCTGCTGTTTATATACCCCATTACATTCACTTTATGACAATTTCGACTACAAAACACAACAAGGAAATAATTTCATAATCACTCTTGATGTTTAAGGTTAGTTTGCTCACCGGACTTCATCAAAGACGAATACTCATCAAAAAGTATGAAGTGTATAGTAAAAAGTGTATAAAAATATCCTGCTGGATACCCTGATAATGAATGGGCTGCCCGACGTATGAAGACAGTTTTTGAAATTTGTTTGCTCTACGAATGTTCTCTTATTATGCTAAACTAGTAGCCCATGACCTTACTCCTTCCGTTTGTGTAGAACATGCTTCACAGTTTGAAAACAAAGCATTCAAAGGTAATTCAGAACTGACATTTTCCATTTTGATGTTTTGAGATCGCACAAAAAAGAGACTTGCTAAATCCAAGGATGATGACGCAGATGACTATAACAAAACTTATGATGCAAGTTCGTTTTGATAATGTGGCTGTTAATTTGAATTCTCAATAAAATTTAAATCTGAAAAAAGAAAAAAAAAAAAAAAAAAAAAAAAAACTGAAAAAAAAAAAAAAAAAGTTTAAATAAGTGATATAAAACTCGTAAACCAATGCAACAAATATATTTCTTAGTAAAATTGAAAGATAAACTGACCATGTTGTCACTACCAATTTACAAATTTTGGATTAATAGACGAAAATTCAAAATATACAAGTAACGCCCAGTGGTCGAAACTCGACCAATTTGTTTCAGTAAGCATGTAAATAATAAATATAAAAATTCCAAATTTCAGTCTAAACAATATTCTTACTAATTACCCTATCTTTCAAAATAAATAAATAAAATAAAAATAAATATAAAAATAAAAATAAATAAATAAATAAATGGGTCATTTAAAAAAAAAAAAATAAGTTGTTCACATAGCATTTGAAAAATTTTTAATTTAAAAATCATCAAAACTGTTTTATTTTCATGACGAAGGCCTAAAGATAATAGCCAAAGGCCTTTTTAAGAATATAAGTAATATTTGAGCGTAAGTTTTTTCACAACCTTTAAAAGTGAATATTTGAGTTTTATTGTGATGAGTGTTACCAAACAACACAACTACATTTTTTAAAACAATAAAAGAATTTATTTTTTCAAATTTATACACTTGAATAATAAAGGTGTCCTTTCACAATATTCCACACAGAAAAATAAATAAATAAATAAAAGATATAATGATTTCTATTAAAAATATGCGATATTTAATGTCGAAAGTGCAGTTCCCCAAATTTTCAGTTGTAGCCTTTAAAATGCAGAAAATTTTTGTGCGGCCCTGTAAATCTTAATGCTAATCCTTACTATAGTCTATAGATAACATTTATTGTGCACATAAATGATACATGTCAATTTCATTATGATTTGTACTAAATAAAAGTATTAAAATGGGATTTATAAAAATAACTCTCATACAGCGCAGTGCTTTGGAATATTTTTGGATATCCCTGTACATAAATCAGTGGTTGTATTCACCTCATTTTAAATCGGGAACATCCCATAATGAACTTGAATAAAGCATATCAGTTTCAACAAATTACGTAAATATTTACGGAAGTTAGAAAGTGGACAGACAGACGGACAGAATGACAGACATATAGATGAAATTGCATCGCAATCACTGTTAAAAATCCTTAGAAAATGGGGAAAACGATTAATGCAAAGGAAAATGTAATTCCAGGGATTTCCATTTATAGCCATTAATGTAACTGAATATTTTTGTGTGGCCCTGTAAATTTTAATGTTAATCATGCTACATTCAAAGAAAGCATTTTATTGTGCACATATATAGTTAATGTCAATTTTATTATGATTTGCGCGAAATAAAAGTCTTAAAATATGATTTATTGATATACCTGTAATAGGACATAATGCTTTGAAATTCTTTCGGGTGTCCCTGTAGGCAAACCAGCGGTGATAGAAAAGCAAGTTTTTTTTTTTTTTTTTTTTTTTTTTTTGATTGATCCTTGAACGTGAAAGTAAGTTATTTTTGTTTTTTTCTGACAGTACGTTGCATGAAAGCTAATTTAGAACAATGAAAAAAAAAAAAAAAAAAAAAAAAAATCAAAACAGTATCTTAAAGTATATAATTTCAGACCTATTATGGTTATCTTCATAGTTTTTGTTAAAGGGCTAAATTAATAGTTCTAATTAAATTTATAAAAATGATTGTAATCCAGGAATATCTGTAAATTCAAGCATTATATTATTTCAACATACATATATCCCTGGGTAACTGTATTTTCTGGTAATGCAGATTTTAATTAGGTTTCCAACAAAGTTAAAAAGTGTTTATGACTTCGTTTTGTCTGTCTGTCCGTCTGCCCACGCTCAAACTGTCTTAAATATTAATGGAATTTCTCGAAACTGGCATA
Source organism: Salticus scenicus (assembly GCA_963930645.1). Classification (NCBI taxonomy): domain Eukaryota; kingdom Metazoa; phylum Arthropoda; class Arachnida; order Araneae; family Salticidae; genus Salticus; species Salticus scenicus. The sequence continues at coordinate 396,975,077 of OZ005648.1, forward strand.
TGTTCATCAAGTTCACTATCGGATGTTCCCTATTGAAAATGGAGTAAATATGAATTACCACTACTGGTTTGTGTGCAAAGACCCCCAAAAAATCCAAAGCACTGCGTTCTATGAGAAGTGCTTCTTTATACCCCATTCTAATACATTTACTTTGCACAGATCTTAATGAAACTAAAATACGTTATTCATATGTACAATAGAATACTTTCTATAGAATAGCATGATTAGCATTTAGATTTACAGGGTCACACAAAAATATTTAGGTACATTAAGGACTATTATTGGAAGTTTTCTGAAGTTGCTTTTGTTATTTACATTAAGGCTTTTTAAGAGTGATCAATATAATTTGGATTAGTTTATCTGCCTGTCTGACTCTCCGTCGGTCTTATTGTCCGTCTGCATGCCTCCACCGCTCGTAAATGTTTTAAAATTTCTTTAAAATTATTTATGTTATTCAAGTTCACTATGTAAAGTTTCTTATTTAAGATGGCATTAATAGGCTGTGTACAAGGGGTTTGTGTACAGGGACACCTAAAAAAAATGCCAATTCATTGTGTTTTAGGAGAGAGAAACACACACCACTCATTGCATTTTCTACAGCGAAAATTACGATGAAATCGATATTTATTGTTAATTTGCCAAAATAATGTAATATGCTTAGTTTTCAGATGTACAGAACTGAACTAAAATATTCAAATATATTAAGGGCAAGAATTAGAAATTGCTGGAATTGCATTTACAGTTGTGTTTAGCATTTTTAACACTTTCCAACGATGTTTAAGAGTGATTAGAAATACAGTTAGTTTATCTGTCTGCCTTTCAGTCTTTCCGTTTGTCCTTTGTATGATAACGTAGGCTACGAGTATTGAAATTCAAGCTATGCAAGGAATGAGTACATTTGAAAAGTTTTAATAATCAATGTGTACTGCATGATTTTTTGTTCTTGTTTTTGATGAATCTCATGACAAGATTACACCTGAGAAATTCAGATTTAGGATTCGATATTCAACACAACAACAGTTGTGGAGACTAATGGAATTCATTCACGAATGTGATGGATGCCAAACCAGCGATGCTGCGGGTATAATATTTTTCGACGTGCAAAAAGCATTTGACAAGATCTTCCATGCAGGGGCGTAGCGTGAAAATTTGATTGGGGGGGGAGACCCGACGTTTGGCGCCCTTTCGTATTCCTCATCTGAAAATGCCACCCACATACTTTCAAGAGTGTTGCCAACCGACGAGAGGGCCTGTGCCCCTCTCGTCGGTTAATACGTACCCTCCCCCCCTCTCCTTCGGGGCATTATTCCTAAAATCTGCCAAGGAAAAAAAAAAAAAAAAAGGCTGTTTTTTTTTTTTTTTTTTTTTTTTCTCCATTTAGTAGCTTTTTTTTTATACTTCTTTGGAGCATTTAAACTACATTAATTAAAAACGAAGAGTAATCGGCAAGCAACGAAGTCAGTAAAGGTTTTTTCATGTATTTAGTTTAGTAATTCTTTGGAGCATTCTAAATTTTTTCAGAGAATCTATGTATTAATACGCAGACATGAAATTCCTCTTACATTTTTAGCCTATTCAATAAAAGGAAGGGCTTACAAGTAGTATCGTTCGAAAGATATGGTTAATGTGCTTTGTAGAAATAAATACATTTATATATATTCTCGTATGAGACTAAACAAAAGCATCTTTTCTAGGACAACCAGAGTATTGGTTTGAGATAAAGTAGAACAACTGAAAAAGATTTTTCCCCCTTTTCCAACAAGTTTAAAGATATTACATTATAATTCAGGTAAAACATAAAACTTTCAAAATAAATTTTAAGAAATGAAAGTAGTAACTGTTCCTAAGGAAAGCAACTTTATGTTTTTAGAGTGGATAATACCTAATCTCACCGACAGCCGTGGCCCATGTTACTCTATGGGAAAGTTTGATTTCATGATTACTCATTACATAATGTATATTTAAATTCTGTTTTCACATTTAGAAAATTTACAATCGTTTATTTATTTTTAATGTAATTCTAAGTTCAAAAATCTGAATTTTCAATATGTGCATTTTTCTCTTTCTTTCTTTCTTTCTTTTTTTTTTTTTTTTTTTTTTTTTTAACCGCAAAATGAAATATTAAAAATTTATCAATTTTTGGAAAATGAGTACGAAAAACATAAGCCTTACACATTTGTTCTGATCTGTCTAGTCTTTCGAAAGAAATTAATTACTTAAAATCTCTTGCTCTTTCTCGAGGCTATAATCACTCTATTATTAATAAAGCTTTATATAAATTCAAGAATCTAAACGTTTTGATACCAAATTGAACGATCACAGTGTCATTCCAGTTGTTTTACCTTTTTATTTATCACTTTCATTTAAAATTTCTAAAATTCTCTCTCCGTTTGGTTTTAAAGTCATTTAGAAACCCGTCAACAAAATTAAATTATCTTCTCTTAAAGATCCCATTCCTACTGAAAACCGTTCTGGCATTTATTTAGTCTTATGTTCGTTGTGCAATTTAGTTTATATTGATCAAACAAGAAGGTGTTGGAAATACAGAATAAATGATCATCATCGAAATGTTCGTAATGAAGAGATCTCTAAATCTATTGCTTCCCACTGCTGGGCTCATAGTCATCGTTTTGATTTTTCTAAAACTAACATAATTTCATCTCCTGTCTTCTCTTCCCATTTGAATATCCATGAAGATTTTTACATATTTAAAAATTCGAAAAATCTTCTTAATGATATTTGTTCCACTTCATTCTTGTCTGATGCTATGAAATTACTCACATTTGTTCAATTTTCCTTTAATTTTGAAATTTTTAGATTTTGTTCTCTTTTTTAATCTAATTTACTTAGGTATTTATTTGTTTTCTTCTTTTATTTCATAATTATGTAGGGCTGACACTAGGCTAATTTGACATGGTGCCCTTTTAAACAGTATTTAGCATCCTGTGGCCCTTTTTCAACATATTTTAGCACCTGGCGGCCCTTTCAAAAGAAATTTTGGTATAAAGTAGCCTTTTCTAACATTTTAAATGTTTAGAGGCCTTTACATCCCCCCCCCCGGCTTTTAAACTTTCTTAGCAGTAGTTCTTCAGCATTCCTGGAATAACAAATGCATACAGCCTATATATATATATATATATATATATATATACAAGGAAAATTAGTAATTTACTTTTGTTACGTACAAAAATCATAACATAGAACACCGCAAATTATGCAAATAATGCCCCTTTCTATTGAATTCCCCCAGGCGGCCCTTTTATTTTAGAGTCAGCACTATTCTCCTCACACCAGTATTTATGTTTACATTCATCTGTATATATTTTTGCTGCTCACTTAAAGCCATTTTGTGTGTTTCTGCTTTGACTGCAGCACTTGTGCCTACTTTTTTCGCCTGACGAAGGATCGTGTGTTCTTTCGAACCGAAACAATTATTGCAAGTTTGTTGAATTTTATGGTGTTTATTCAAAGTTTTGTAATTATTGCTTTTAAACGCCAGGTCTGTGGTGTTTTCTTATTATGAAATTAGGTATTGTTCACTCTTAACCCGTTAGTAGTCGCTATAGACAGCGCCACCTATTACAGATTGCGCACTTCTTATTTAACTGCCACCAATAATTTTAAGAAGTGATGTGATCGACGTTTCTTCGATTTTGTTTGCGTTTCATGTATATCAAATGCCACTTCTAAAAATTTTTGGTGGCTATTGAATGAAAAAATCTGGCAATACTGAAGGATGGGCGGCAAATCGACCAATTAGCGACTACTAACGGGTTAAGGAAAAAGAAAATCAGTAATTTATTTATTATTATTATTTTACATATTTAAACCAATTAAAAAACGTTTTTCTTTTTTCCCATATTGTGTGAAAAATATTTTAAGAAATGTAGTAGCCATTGCTAAGGAACGCGACAGAATTACCGCATGCCTTTATGTGGAAGAACAAACTAAAAAAGAGTCCCATTGTCCAAAATTAAAACTTTTTTATACAGAAATTTATATCTTACTTAGGTGTTGGTGTCGGTGTTTGGGAAAAATTCCGAGTGACTGTTCTAGGGTCCTAGGCCTGAGGGGGAATGCCTTCTGTGGAGGTCTTTCTGTGGGATCCTAGCCCGTATTTACGCAAGTTTCAGAGAAAACCACGGAAAATTCCGAACGACTAGGCCGACAAGCGCGATCTGGGATCGTACCCGGCACCTCACGTCTACCTGCTTGACAGAAAGATTGTGGATTCAATAATCGAGCCAATTGAAGATTATCATGAAAGTCAGTCTCTGGTGCACATAAACTCTGTCGTAGCTGCAATATCCTTCATGCTCCGTGCAAATAATACCTCTGGAAGATACTGAAGCGGGGGAGCCCTCTTCCGCAGAAGATAAAAATTGTGATGGCTTGTCTTCGGATCGCCACTGGGGCGTTAATCCCAAACCGTCACCAATTGCCCAATATGTGCCTATTAATGCGACGTTAAATCAGCTTCCTTGCGCTATTTCATGTCACGAAACACAAGTTGAATTCTATAGACTTATAAATATTTCAAAACCCGTAAGCGAAGAAACTAAAATAAAAAATTTGCTTATAGGATCACTTAGAATCAAAAGTTGTTAGTGAGAAATCGTTATTACCAAATCAAACCTCATCTAATTTCGTCTTTATACAATAGCCATAACGTACAATAACCTTTTATTTTTCGAGCTAAGGTCTTGAAAAAACGTAATTTTAAATCTTTGGAGGTGAGAAAGCGATTATGCATACTTACGAGTCAGTTGTAAGTATCTGAAATGGGAGAAGGGCGCCGCAGTCGCCTCAGAGCGTGAATTTGCTAAGGTCAGAATTTTCAAGGGTCGTTGCATGGTAAGCGAACATGCTGTTGTAGGTGCCTAAACAGGGAAGGGCGCTGCTCAGCTGGAGTTTGCTGCAAACTTATTCTTAAAGTGTCCTGAATACGATCAAAGTTTACAACAGTCTTTTGCATGGTAAGCGAACAGACTATTGTAAGTGTTTGAAATGGGAAATCATGCCATAGGCGCCCCCAAACAGGAATTTGTTATAATCAGATTTTTTTAAGGGTCGTGATAACGAAGAGAATTTTCAAGGATAGTTTGCACAGTAGGAAAATTGGTTGTTATACACGTTTAAAAAGGCTGTTTTAGGCGTCTAATTAGTTAAGAGGGCGCCACCTAACGGGAGTTTGCTACAGTCAGACATTTTAATGCGAACTTTTTTTGCTGGTCGGTGAACCAGTTGGTTGCCGAAGGAAGCTTCTGATGCATAAAAATCTTAACTGTTTTTGGTAACTAACGATAATCAACAAAATTATGATCCACTTTCAAATGAACTTCAAGGCGCAAAACAGCGCCCCAGAAACCTCATTATGCCTTTGAAGGTGCCTGAACAGGGAAAGGCGCCATTCAGCTGAAGTTTGCTACTCTTAAAGGGTCCCGAATACGATTAGAATTTTCAACTGTCTTTTGTACGGTAAGCGAACAGGCTATTGTAAGTGAACAAAACTGGAACTCATGCCATAGGCGCCCCCAAACAGGAATTCGTTATGATCAGATTTTTTTAAACGTCATGAATACAATGAGAATTTTCAAGGGTCGTTTGCACGATAGGAAAACAGGCTGTTTTAGGCATCTAACTAGTTTAGAGGGCGCCACCAAACGGGAGTTTGCTACAGTCAGACACAACTTTTTTGCTGGTCGGTGAACCAGTTGGTCAGCTTGTGATACATAAAACTCTTAAGTGTTTTTGTTAAATAACGATAATTAACAAAATTATGATCCACTTTCAAATGAACTTTAAGTCGCAAAACAGCGCCCCCAGAAACTTCAATATGCCGCCCTATTTTTTAAAACATTGGGGGGGGGGGAGACTCCTCCCCTCCCCCCCCCAAGCTACGCCCCTGCTTCCATGTCGGCCTTCTCCTTAAACTGTCAGAGTTGGGTGTTCCTGACCAACTTATAAAGATCTTTGTCGACTATCTTTCTAACAAATCCTTCCTGGATAAAATAGGTATCTTTCTCTCTAGGCGAAAGCCTGTTCTTAGTTCTGTTCCCCAGGGTTCCCTTGCCGGGCCTCGCCTATTTAACATCTATATCAACGGTAACAGTCATAAGCGTGACATCAGTTTTGCACTATTGGCCGATGACACAACCATAATTTTGAGACATACACAACCACACACTGTGTTTAAAAACTGCAAGATTAACTCCATTCGTATATAATTTGGCTCAAAAAATGCGAAAGAAAAGAAAACAGTTTCAAAAGGGCTGTCATCTTCTTCACTAATAAATCGCATACCCTAGCAAAAATTTTCGACTCAACAATGAACCTGGTAACTCAACTTGGTAACTCCTTCTAAAAACGTAGGAATTCACCTAGATTCTAAATTATTGTGGCACAAGGCACAAGCATATTTCAGAAGTTCTGAATAAAGCTCAACGCGCCACCGCACCCTTCTTTCCTTGTTGGCTTGGAATAGCCGCCTGTCTGTTAAAAATCAACTGTTACTGTGCAAATCCATGATCCGCGTTATCTTGACTTACGGGTCCGTTGTGTACATATCTGCCTCAAAGTCAGCGCTTGAAAGACCTCAAGTTTTCCAAAATAAGCAATTGGGCCTTTTTCTATTTTCGTAATGACGTCATCCACAAAGACCATCGTTCCATCTATGCTGAAACAGAGCTTCTCCAATACAGGCTGGCTCATTCGGCATTTTGTTTTCCACTTAGCGGTCGTTGCCCACGAACTCCGAATTTCAAGTGCTATCAAATTACATAAAATGGGGGGTTTTGCAGCCGCAAATTGCTCAAATCATTCCAAAACTGTTTTTAGAATGCTTAGATTTCCAACAGATGAAGAAAAGCGAAAGAAATAAGCTATTAATTTCCGAGGAGAAAATTAGAAGCCTAGCTTTCACTCACAAACATACAGCATAAATATGACATGTTTTCTTTCATTTTTTGTATCCATTTTTTGTTTTTATTGCTGTTTGATTATCTAAATATTGTATTTTACAACACACACTATTTTTTAACGTGCATAAATATTTAAAATTAATCAATTTAACAGCAGCAGTAATGTTTACATTTTACCAGGGTTACTAAGAAAATTTTGCCAAACATTACAGCCAAATTTATCAAATGTAATACTTCGATCCCCTATTTAGACATACTCGCCATTTTAGGCTATAAAGACGCCGAGTAATGCGGCTGCAACTAAACGTCGCCAAGCTATATTTCCGTTGGGCAACAATATGGTTGCCTGTGAGTCAACTCGTATTATACTGAAATAAGGAAACTTATGTTGAAGTTTCACAGGTCTATTCCAAAAGTTCAGAATCCTGTGTTAAACGCCATCAGAAGATACGGTACACGTGTTTGCTGGGCCAGAAAACGTCCACTTGTGATTTTTTTCTGGGAGGATGGGTTTGTTCCCATTTCCAAGCATATTAGATGTAACCCTTCTGGTGTTACCTAACACAGAATTGTCACTCAAAATTTATTTTTTTCATAGAATGAATACTATTCATTTACTTCTGGCTTTTCCACCCAACGTCTGCAACCTACTGTGCGTACTGCAGTCATGTTCGGTCAACCTTCTTACCTGTTACCTTACTAGTGAGGAATTTTAACTTTTTGCATATAGTTTTTACTAAATTTAGTGTAAATGTATTTAATCGAAACTGATTTATTTTATTTTATTTTATTAAACTGTTAGTCAGGATTTCTATTTTTTCATACATATAGTTTTCTTTATTTGGTATTTTAAAATTATGAGTATGATAGGAAAATTTGGATAGCATTCAGTCCTGTTCTCATGCGTAACCGTAAAGGTGTATTTTTCAAGGCAGTATTGTATTTTACAGACCAAAAGGGTCAAAAGTACAAGCCTTGCGTGATTTTATATATATATATATATATATACTCTCTTTTTTCTTCGAGCAGAGCTTGTCACTAGAAGTTGCTTTCAGATATTTTCCACCCCCCTTCCTTTCTCTTCCACAACTCTGGCTGTTGTTCATCATATCATCAAGCCGAGTTCCTTGGAACTCACCTAGCTGTACCTACCGAAACAGTTGATTAGACAACTCATTTTTCAAGACTATCAAACTTCTGGTAGAAGTAAGCTGTAGTTTCGACTACAATAGGAACTCCGAAAGCTCCGTGATGCTGATGAATTTTTTTGATGAATATCGGGTTTCGGAGTGCTTACTTCGAGTCGGTTAATCTTTTCTATGCCATGATCTCTTGCGTTTAATATTATTGTAGATACAGTCGGCTGCAAAATTATTCGAGCACTAGCAATAATCCCTGTCTAAAAAAAGTACACTTAATACTGCTTTGTTAAATAAATCCTTATCGAGTCATGTTTTTAGTCAGTCTAAGAACATGATTCAACAAGGATTTATTTAACAAAACAGTCTTAAGTGTACTTTTTTAATATAGGAATTATTGGCTAGTGCTCGAAAAATTATACTGCCGACTGTAACTCATTTCTTATCCCAGTGATAATTCGCTTCAAAAATGTATCAATGTTTTGACGTTTGAGAAACAAATCACAGACGTCAGTTCGAAGGAGCAAACTGCTTTTTTGTAAGAAAATGTGGATCCCATATGTCGAATCCAGAAATTAAACCAAGGCGTTTCATGTGATCATGAAAGGTTGAATTCGATAAATTTAAACTCTCAGCGATCCCGCGAGTTGTTATTCGGCGATTTGCATCAATCAATATCTATATTGTGTCTGCATCAGCTTCAGTTGCGGCTTTCCAGTGCATGGTGCATCTTCAACATCATAAATGCCGGAACGAAATTTTACAAACCAGTTTTGGCACTTGCGTTCTGTCAATACACCTCCTTTATACATATCGAAAAAATTTTTATTTCTTAAACAGTATTTTTGTCTTTCCGATGGTAAAAAAGCAAAATAGGCCTAAAATGCTACTTTCCACTTTCAATATTTGATAAGGCACTTTCAGTCTTTGTCATCAATATAAGTCAACGCTTTCTTCGAAAGCGTCTTTCCTTGTCCTCAATATGTCGGATTCAAGTTCCCAATGCATGTGGCAGTCTTATTCGGGCGCGCTGTGTGCGCAAAGAAAGAGTATAAAATAAGAGTTTACATAGCGAATAAAAAAAAAAAGTGTAATACATACGAAATGATATCTATAAAGTAGTTTAGGCGGCAATTTTCAAAAAAATTGTTAGCGACGCTTTTGAGATACCGCGTTTCACCAGAATTTAATTGTTGACCGAAAAACAGCAATGGGCTCTTCCCAACTGACTTCAGAGATCACATGATAGAGGAAAAACAAACAGCAGACGAAGTATTGTTTATCTATACGATTGCTGAAATAACATATTTTCTATTCTTATTTTTGATCAATCATATTTAATCTGTGTTATTTTTTTATACATCATCATTTTTAATCCATTTTATGACATTATTCATCATCTTTTGTTTGCTGTATACATTTGCAATCACCATTTAGTTTATATTTGTTATTGATCTTCATGAAGAACATGTTAAATACTCTGATTTTTGGTACTTAAATCAGTGACAGTGCAATATCGTACTGCGTAAATTCATTTAGACCAGCAACTAAGTTAATTAACTTGTTGTAACACCTTTATGCAATTAAATTAAATGGAAACATTTTAAAATTTCAAACTATAATCCATAAACATTCCACAAGAACAAGCTAGATTAGTTAATGTAACAGTTACACTAGAACATGCAAAAATCGATTCTTATAGTTGAGAATAAATAAACACATAAAGTGTTTTTAAAAAAATATTAAATTTACAAATACAACTATTCTACTGTTTACAAATGCACAATATTACTTTTATTTTATACTAAATATTAACATTTTTGTTCTTAAGAACAATATTTAATTGAATTCGATTATTCGTTTTCCTGTATCACATGATTGAGCAGACGAAACTGTGAAGAGTCCATTACATACGAAAAGATATCTGAAAGGGAGTTAATATGACGAGTTGGGGGGAAAAAAATCATACAGTCGTTTTTCAAGGAACGCACTTGCAAGACCTCAGATTGACTTACTTATACGGGGTACAATCGGTAACAATAGTGCCCGAACACTAGCAAAAATTCCTATGTAAAAAAAGTACACTTCATTAGGTTTTGTTAAATAAATCCTTGTCGAATCCCGTTCTTAGTCTGTGTAAGAACATGATTCGATAAGGATTTATTTAACAAAACCGTATGAAGTGTACATTTTTACATAGGAATTTTTGCTAGTGTTCGGACACTTTTGTTACCGACTGTACCTATCAATTTTTTTCAACTAACTAATTAATATATACGAAAGAACATCTAGTAGAGTATTTATATACAATGTTAAAAATTTCAGCTCAAGGTTGAAGCAAATTTCGATACTACGTTAGCTGCAATATGCTAGATTGTAACAAAACCTGGTACTTTAGTAGTTGCAACCATGCATTGGTGAAACCTTCTACCGTGATTTACTACATCTTGTTGAGAGAAAAAAAAGACACACACTCAAATAATGGTAAAAAGATTACCCCATCTTATGGTTACAATAACTATAGTACCAAGCTTTGGTAGAATCAAGTACCAAATCATGGTAAAATGTTTCACCATCTCGTCGTTGCAGCTACTCTAGTAACATGTTTTGGCTCAACCTAGGACAGAATTTTTAACTAGTAACTTTAAATAAAATCTTCCAAGCTGTTTTTGAGATCCAGACGCACGGTCGAACTCTTGGTTTTCAATGTCTCATTTCCGATTTTCCAATTTGCACCAAAAATTAGAAAAGTCATCTGTACACCAGACCTGACTTAGTTCTGAAGTTTTGTCCTTCTATCTTTATTAAGTATGATTATCAGAAGATTCTCCACACATATACACTCATAAGCGCAAACACTGACCAGTTGCCGAAAGCCATTTTTTTGGACTCAGGAGACATTAACATGTAAATCAAGTAAATACTTAATGTGAAATTTTTTGACCGAATACAATTAATTACTCCCATTATTTAAACTCGAAAGCTTCTTTACACACAATAAAATTAATCAAAGCATGCACTTTCGAAAGGAGTTGCTCTCCTCCCCCCCCCTCTTTGTTTTTGCTCTGCTTTCAGTCTTGTTTTTGCCTGCAAGGCAATTGCATGTACTTTGAACCTGAAGACGAATTGCCACGTCCTTTCGAAATCGGTAGTGCTTTGATTAATTTTATGGTGTGTAAAGAAGTTTTCAAGTTTAAATACTCTTTATACACCAATTACTCTCATTACCTAAGTAGATGGGTATTGGAAGTAAAAGGAGAAATAAATTTTAATTAAATGGAAAATAAAATATTTATGCCCTTAACTTTAATCGATTGATTAGATCAAAGATTTCAATAGCTTTAAACCTGACACTGAGAACTCAGATCATTTTCACGTGATCAATTCGTTTTATATAAGCGAAAAAATAAAAATAAAAAATAAGTAAAAGTAAAAGTAAAAGTAAAATATGTGTGATGAGATCCACAATTCTTATTATTTTACATTCCTTTTTATTTCAAACAATCATTTACATATTACTACAGAATTAAACAGAAATGGCTGTGCTGATCGAATTCACAAAATTATCAATTATTTCAATAAACCAACTGTGACTTAATTCATTCACTCTTCTTCTTAGTAACTAAAGTGTTTTCATATGGACACATCTTTCTCATTTTTAACATACAATCGTGTTCAATTCCTGCTTCGTTCGCCACTTTTTCTTGAAAATCATGTAAGCATTTCTGTTAAAGGTAAAACAAATTAATTTAAGCAATACTGCAAAATATGTAACATCAATCAATATTATGTAGCAACATTTTCTGAATATTTATTTTGGTACATTATTCACTTACACCATACCATTTATCTATCCAGTTTAGAATAAATGCATACAAAGAAATGAAATGAGTAAATATTATTATTATTTTTTAAATACGATAAACATATTTAAACATCCTTAAACTAACTTATAACTTTAAATTTAGTTTGAAACAGTTTTTATTATTGTTGCCCCTGTGCTTTCATGCATTAAACAAATTCTATAATTAGACACTCAATTTCAAAGGAATTTGTTTTACATGATTACATGAACAATAAGAACTTTGTGGGAAAAAAAAAAAAAAAAAAAAAAAAAAAAAATCCAGAAACAGGAACAGGTATTCTGGGTTAAAATAATCGCGCTTGACACTTTATCAGATAAAAGTAAGCGCGAGTGTAGCGTGAAAGCAGCAATGTGCGCAATATTACTATTTAAATTAAATGCTTATTATTCAATATAATTCAATGTTCGTTTGAGATTTTTAATAATTATTATGCATTGCTGCTTTCACATTGCACTCCTACTTATTACGTTTTGCGTGATGAAGGATCTTACCCAATTATTTCGACCCGAAACGATTACTACATTTATTATTACAGGTGTTTTATTATTATTAAGGTATTTTCTGCAAAGCTCTTTAATTCATCATTCAGTACAAGTATTTTCGGTGTATTTTACTGCAATATGCTTTATATGTTACTAGATCGTATTTTTTGAAATTAGGGGTACTTATTTCTGTGATATATTTTCTTATATCAATAATGCTACGAACTCCAATATAAAATACTTGATAAAAACTAGCTGAAGGAAAGCTCATTGTGTTGCATTTCTATAGTTTTTGTTTTTTGTTTTTTCGGGATATTTAGCGTAATCAAAGATAAAATGAAAAATCATTTGATAATTTTAAGGAAACCACCGTATAATATTTCAGTTCTGTGATTGAAAATATGCATTCTTCTTTCAAAATATGATTCATTTATTAGTAGCAGAAGAGCTTCGTCCTTTAATTTCTTTAGTCGTTCGTTTAAATATTTATCATTGCACTTTAGAGATATCACTCTCACCTATTATAGCATTTCAGTCCCAAACAGAAACTATCTTTACTCCAAGCGTTGAGCTTTTTTTTTTTTTTTTTAAATAATGCTTAAAGTTAATTTGTTTTTATTTTTTATAATCATACATCTATTTTCCACCTTTTTCATATCCTGTTATTCTCTTGAATACAAGATCGGGAAACTCACTAATAATTGGTAATTTTGTTTTAACAGCGACCAGTGTTCGAAATCTTGCATTTCTCAACTGATCACTCTGGGGATGGTTTCCCTTGATCAGGAATCTCCACAGTTTTGAGCTTATTTTCACAATAATTGGTTTTTAAATGATTTTAACTAATCCTATTGATATTATTTTTTTTTCTTTTATCTTTGCTCACTTTCATTTAATCGTCATGTATCATATAATGATTTGAAGACAATAATTGCGGAATAGCGCTATGGTAAGTTTATTGTGTATTTTTTAAATTTAAATTACCTAAAATATTAAAGTTATTTTCAAATCTGAACTATAGTCTTCACAGATTATTTCATTTAATTGAAAGTTAATTCATAATGGTCATTGTGGATTTTGGTGGCATTTAAACCTTCTGTTATTCTTTATTTTACTAAGTTAATATATATATATATGTGTGTGTGTGTGTATATATATAAAGAAATAAGGCCTTCTTAAAAAATATAATGCACTAAAAATCCGGTGTTGAATAATGAAACTTAAGAACTAGTGTTGAATGTAATTATGCCCACACTCATAAAAAGAAAATAAGGCCTTTTTATATTATATTGCAACAAAAATCTGATGTTGAATAATGAAACTTAAGAATTAGCATTGAATATTATCAAACTCAATGAATTAAAAAAAAAAAAAAAAAAAAAAAAGAAGAAGAAGAAGAAGAAGAAGAAAAGGAAGTAATCATGAAGTCGGAGTCAAAAAAGTAGAAAACTTAAATAGAGGGCAATACGCTTGTAAACATTTTCAAGCAAATACATATAGATTTTCATGGAAATGTGTGATTTTTCTAGCGCACAGCGTCCTCTATCGACAAAAACTTTAACTATTATATTTTTCTTAAAAAAAAAAAAAAAAAAAAAAAAAAAAAAAAAAAACTTCACGAGAATATCTTTTTTGCATAACGCGTTACTACAAATTCTTTTAAACTTTATGAATTTTTAAAATGTCAACAAACTTATGGGACACACGCTGTATATGTGTACTCCTGGTACATATATATATAGTTAAAATGTTCATAATAAATAATAAAAATATTAATAATATTAAAAATAATATAAATAATAATAAATTCAAACCGAAAAAAAAAAATTACGGTACTTTCGGGATCGGATTCAGACTGAGTCAAAATAGTAATAAATTTAAGGTATTAAGATGTATTTTTTGAGTATTTAGAATAAATTTTTTAGGGTATTTAGGGTACCCCTACGTCAAACAAACCAGAGATCAGGGCTGCTACAGGCAACTTTTTTTTTTTAAATTTTTTCGTATCACTATTTTCCAAAAATAAAATTTATAATATATTTTCGCAGGTAAATCTGCACTTTGCCTACTTAAGTTTATTAAAAATTTTATGTTAAGGAAATAATGGCATGAAAGAAATAATAATAATAAAAAAAGTCGTTTGTGGCAACCCTGATAGACAATTTTGATAAATTTGCGCTGAAGTTAATTTTCATAAATAATTAAATTTAAATTTCATTTCATGATTTGTATTCTATTATTTTGATTACAAAATTTAAATTTTATATAATTATTTTTATTTTTATTTATTTATTCATTATTGGCTATGTATCACGACATTTGGCCGCTATTTTTGATCTGGCGAATATGGCATATTTGAAAATAGGTTTGTGGGGCCGGTGGTGCATCTTTTAACCTAAGCAAATATTTTGTACATAATTTTTCACATGCAAAATAATAACTGCATAAACTTTTGCAGATTTCTAAAACAACTCAACTCAGCATGCTGGCTGTTGAAGATCAATTGTGTGTTGCTCGCAGATACGCACAGAAGAGAAGATACCGCATAATAATAGGAGACTTGGCGTTGGAATATTAAAACTCGAATAAACGACTACGTAAGAAACGCCAAAGATAAATACTGGAAATGCATACAGCTGTTTCGGCAGCTTTAAGCGTATCGTCTTCTGTGCAAAAAGGATTCTGAATCTGCAGAAGGGCTCGTATATATAGGAGAGGGGCCGAATTTAGTTCAACCAATAGAATTACGGGAAAAGTAGGGAGAGTGGCCAATAGGAATTTATTAAAGTTAGCTGTGTAAACAGTAGAAAAATTAAGAAAATGTGGACTGAATATAAAATATTTTATTTTTATTTAATGATTTGTTGAGTTTCGTGAGGCATTTAACAGGGAATGATAATTACTCAATAAATTTTTTCTTTCGAGACGTAGAAGATAATTTTCTGCTTCTGCCTCATTTGACTGAAACTCAAAAAGTAATAGGTGTAAAGCGTTTCATTCGCGGCAAAGCTAAAATTTGTATACAGTCACAAAATGCTTTATTTTCTTTTAATGCTGTTAACCCCTTGGGTACATTTGACGTCTGAGATACGCCATTCACTTTTTTTGTTTTTTATTTTTGTTTTGCAATTCTAATTACTTGAAGACATCTTAATACTACATATGTCACCAATATTTTAGAAATAAATAAATTCTTATGTAAAATGTACTGCTTTTACATACTACTCCAAGCAACCAAAAATTATATCCGTTCCACGTGCAAATATTTTCTCAAATAAATCCGTACCCAAGGGGTTAAAAGAGTGTTGTTTGCTGAATTTTCTGAGGCATTAACATCACTTAGATGTACATAGGAAACTCCAAAAACGTAAATTGCGATCTTTTAAAACATTGCTCGAATATCTTTTAGCTATGCCTGAAACAGCTAGCAGAACGGAGTGCGAAATTAATGATTTCTCCCTCATTGAATATTGCATAAACGGAATTCCTGATTTTACGAATAAGACGATCATTTTATATTCCTATAAATCAATTCCTGATTTTAGAGAAAAAATCAAAGTTTACGAAAAAAAATTTAATAACAGAAATAAGCAAACTTCTCCTACTTTTTCCTGTAAATGATGTTGAACGTCAAAATAGTCGATCGATGCTGACTCAAACTCTATTTAGAAATGAAAATAAATCTAAAAACAAAGACTCTAAGGAATTTTTCTGTTTCAATTGTTCCGAGAAAAATCACATTTCCCGTCTTTGCCCAAATTTATACCTTGGACTTAAATGCAAACTTTGTTCTTGCTTCGGGCACAAATCATCAGATTGTTTACAGAATAAAAGAAATCAGACGCATTTAGACACTGAATAATGTCTCTACTGTTGCGGTTACTTCATCTAATATAATGCATAAAAACATCCCACACAGCACACTTCCTTGAAACAAGGTTGGCTTTAAAGTGAATTTACCATGACAGAGCAAAGTTGCTAATTCAAGGATATCTCAGACCAACTTCAAGTTAGGAAAATTACGCATGCCAAATCAAGCATATTTCTGGCTTAAAATTTCCTTGACGTCAAGTAACTGTCCGCGCATGCTCTTACTTCTTATTTGCATATAGTTGCCTTGCTACATCTGTTATCATGTTGTTGTCATCTCGCGAAATACGAAGCGAGTGCGGGTGACATTAAATTGAAGGTAAATGATTATTGATTTATTTTTATAATAACTTGTCTAAATAAAATAAAGCGGTAATGTTTCAAAGTGTACACCGTGTCCCAAAACTTTAGACTGTCAATAAAATTTGCAATAACATAAAAATTAATAAGGTACACTTAAAATTCGTGAGATAGGCAATAGATAAAAACAGTTTTGCAGATACACACATATGACTTATGATCAAAGGTTTGAAATTATAAAATGTACATTAAATGATATAAAAATGTGCTGTCCCAAAAGTATAGACACAATACGGCATTGCATGTTTTCTTTTACATTTTTGTTCACAAAATAAAATATTTTTATTGTCGTCTGCTTCTATAAATGTAGAATAATTTTTTCCTTTAATTGAAATATCGTCTGCTATATATTTAACATAATAATTTAATGAGTTCAATGTATTGTTTTGTTTGTAATTCGGAAAAGATGTTTCCTGCGTATTCTGTTAAAAAATGCCACGTTCTAAAGAAATTTCTAAAGATGAAATTATTAAGATTTTACAATTAAAAGCGCAAGGACAAAATCCAGTACAAATATTGAGAAGAATAAAGACATCCTTGAGCAGTATTTATAGAGTCAGGAGATCAGATGGAATATGGAATACTCGAAAGCGAGTCGGAAACCAAAGAAAACAACGCTACTTGATGATAGAATGTTATTAAATAAGGCTTCTGTTGATAATTTATCTGTGCGTGGAATTGCATCAACTTCCATAATTTCAAAAAGTACTCGGAGATCTTATCTCGTAAAATATATGAAAATTGAAAGCAATATACATGCGTAAAATGACTTAAAAACTGCAATTGACAAAGCGTGGTATAAAAAAACTCCTTCTATAATTTAATGCTTAATTAATTCTATGGAACAACGTGTATTTCATGTTATAAAGTGTCGTGGAAATACAATTTAATATTAAAAGTAAGTTTTTAGTTACTCTTATAAATGTAAAGCCAAAAAACACTTACAGGTGTCTATACTTTTGGACAGCACATTTTTATATAATTTAACGTACATTTTATAATTTTAAACCTTTGACCATATTTTATATGTGTATATCAGCAAAACTGTTTTTGTTTATTACCTATCTAGCGAATTTTAATTGTACCTTATTACTTTTTATGTTAATGCAAGTTTTATTGATTGTCTAAACTTTTGGGACACAGTGTATTTCTAGGAATCAAATATTAAAGTTTTACTTTACTTTTACGGTAACAGATGCCATTTTATTAAATGTATTCCTTTTAGGGTGGTTTTTAATAGTTTGAAAATAATTTTAACTCAACTTAATTATTCATAAGATAAAACAAGAAAGAAAAATTATGCAGCACGCATTGATAAGTAACACTTTCCAACTGTACGTAATTGTTGTATCGAATAACTTTTAATCTGAAAAAGTTAATTATATCATATCCTATACAAAAAATATTTTAGAATATTAAAAATTCATGTGAATATTTTTATGATTTTTACAATCGAAAGATTTTAAATATAACTTTTAAAAAATTCTGTCCTAAAACTTAATCCATTGACTTTTTTTTTTTTTTTTGTTGTTCTCTCTGTAAACAAATTAGTTGCACAGGATCCATTACTGTCATTTTAAATAGGGAACACACCTTAGTGAACTTGATTGTATCATTTTTAAAAAAATCTAAAAATATTTACCGACGCCAGGAGCCGGAAACAAACAGATAGAAAGATAGACTGACAGATACACAAATTGAAATCACATTTTCACTAAAAATAGAAGAAATGTTAAAACGCTTAATGTAAACGAAAGTGCTATTCTAGCAAATTTTTATTAATTGCTCTTAATGTAACTGAATATTTTTGTGTGGCCCTGTAAATCTAATGCTAATCATACTATATTATATAGAAGTGCATACGAATGATGTGCATACGAATGATTTATTTCAATTGCATTAAGTTTTGTGCAAAGTAAAATTATTTAAATTTAGTTTGTAAAAATAACTCTCACAGAACGCAATGCTTTGGAATACTTTTAAGTGCCCCTGTACACAAAAAAGTTAGAAATGTACTCGATTTTACATAGGAAACATCCGAAAGGGAACTTGAATAACATAATAAAATTTCATAAAAGTTTCTATGCATTAAAGGTATTAAAATATGGTTTACAGAAACTCCTCTCATAGAACACACAGCTTTCGAATATTTTTGGGTGCCCCTGTGCACAAACTAGTAGAGGTATAAACTTCATTTTCAATAGGGAACACCCGATTGTGAACTTGAATAACATATATCAGTTTCAAAAAATTCCATAAATATTTACGGGAGTTAAAGCACGGTCAGACAGACAGACAGACGAACATATACACAAATTGAAATCATATTCACACTTGACAAATGTTAGAAAGTGTTAAAAACGCTTAATGTAAACGAAAGTACAAATCTAGCAAATTTTTATTAATAGCTTTTAATATACATGAATATTTTTGTGTCACCATGTAAATCTAATGCTAATCATGCTATATGCTATGCAAAGCATTCTTTTGTACACGCAAATAATATATTAATTTCACTTTCATAAAACTTCGTAGAAACTAAAGGTATGAAAATATAGTTTATTGAAATATCTCTCATAGAACGCAATGCTTTGGAATACTTTTGAGTGTCTCTGTACATAAACAAGTGGTGATATTTACTCTATTTTCTACAGGAAACATTCAGTAATGAACTCGAATAATGTATTTCTATTTCATTAAGATATGTGTACAGTAAAGATATAAAAATATGGTTGATAGAAATACCTCTCATAGAACACAATGCTTTGAAATACTATTAATGGCATTGCATATACTTTATAACTAAAAATACATTTTAATAGCACAATAAAATGTATACAATTGAAATCCCTCAAAATTTTTAGAATTTTAATCTCATGTACCGGACTTGATACAGAGAAAGGAAATAGTTCTAATGAGAATCTGTATATATATATTTTAATCATATTTCCAAGAAATTATATTTCCATATTATGGAAATATAATTTTACACAAGCTTAAGCAGCTTGAACTAATTAATTGCTAATTCCTTAAAACCCAGAAATATTGAAACAGTAAAGTTGTTATGTAAAACTATTAATAACACTGCTCTGCAGGGAAAAAAAAAAAAAAAAAAAAAATGGAGTTCTGATACCATTCTTTCTGATTCTCATGTAAAATGACCTCCTGGATGCGAATATGGATCCCATTTTGTCCAGACACCCACCGTTTTCTAGAAATATCACCCCCTCCCTCAATTTCTTTCCCTCTTCAATAATTTTATGACCATGAATTTGATTTGAAGAATGAATAATAATTAATTTAACACCTAAAAATTATATATACACATATGTATATAAAGTTTAAAAAATTACATTAATAACAGATTAAAAAAATGTAAGATACATAATGCTTAATTTCAGTGGTAAATCCCTCCCCCCCCCCCCCCAAAAAAAAAAAAAAAAAAAAAAAAAAAAAAAAAAAAAACCCTTGTCATAAATGTCCATGTTTTACAAATTTCCAATTCTGTCGCCCCTCAGAAGATATTTAACAGTTAAAATAATCCTCCCCCCCCCCCTCCTAAAAATCAAATTTATAGCCATAAAATCACCAAAAAATGATAAAAAATAGGGGGCCATTCCTAAACATCTTTGGGTTATAGGGTATGGGCGTCAGATTCGAAATCAGGAGGTTATTTTACATAAGACTATGTTGAAATGGTGTTAGAGGCAATTTTCATGCCGAGCAATGTAATCTTTAGATAATGTTGTATTATCTTTTAAATTCTCATTTAAAATTACTAATTTTATATTAAGGATATAAGAAAAAGCGTGCGTGTTAGTTTTTTAAGGAAGAAAAGGTTACCTTAATGCAGTTTTTACTTCAAAATAAAGGACATTTTTTTCTTTGTTAAGTTGACGTTAAAACCTATTCAAATTCAAAGTACAATAATTACCTTGTCTTGGATTGTGATATCGGCAAGAAAAGGGACATAAGACAAAAATAGCAAAATTGAGTTCATTTAACTGAAAAATGTGTATGAGGTTCCCCAATGGGCACGAAAAGCATCATATCTTTATCTCACAATTTACCCACATGAGATACATTTATGTCAGTTTTATTGTAGGCTAATCAATGCTTTATTTTTATCCTTAGGCTGATTTTTCAATGCAACTTTTCCGATGTGCGCTATAATGTAATCCTGAGCAAATACAAATAATCTGATAGACATATCCTCTATGCAGGGCTCTCAGCAGTCACAATTTTGATAACCACTTTTTTTTTTTTTCTTTTAAAGTAATTATTAAGTTTTAAGTAATTATTATTAATCATTTGTAGTATATATATCTTCGAAAGAATAATACAAAGATTGCCTTATATAAAAAAAGGTATTCTAAACAGTGATTGCTGAGAACCCTGCTGTATGCTTCATTTATAGAAACTACGATTGGAATAATTAAATAACTGTTCAAATATCAACTAAAATATTTAGAATATCAACTAGAAGAATAAAAACATGAATTAAAAAAAAAAAAAAAAAAAAAAAAAAAAAAAGGATAGTAAATGATACTAAAGGATAGTAAAGGATACTAAATTTAAAACTGGTGTACAATCAATATTTAAACTTTAAAACTTCTTCACACACCATATATTTTAAGCCAGCACAACCAGTTTCGAAAGGACGTAGCCTTTCTTCATCTGGTGCAAAAAAAACACGTGCTACTGCCTTGAAGGCAAAAGCAACGGTTATTCTGGCTTAAAATTTATAGTGTGTGAAGAAGTTTTAAAATTTAAATATGTTTTAAAATATTATTTTTATATTATATAGATATTTCTCGGCTTTTACTATTAATATATATATATATATATAGGGGAGAGTAGGGACGGGTGGGACATTTTTGACAAAAATATTTTTTACAAATTTACTTTTACTGGTACAGCACTGTAAGTTTCAGTGAAACAAATTAAAACACTTTAACAGCTTTTAAAAATATAAATTTGACGGCAATTATTAAAATATTAATTTCATAAGCAATTAACAAAGTCATAAAAATGTCCCATCCCTCCCTACTTTAACAGCTTTTAAAAATATACATTTGATGGCAATTATTAAAATATTAATTTCACAAGCAATTAACATAGTCATGAAAATGTCCCATCCCTCCCTTATATGAGGGAGGGATGGGAAAGGTTTATAAAGTTAAAATAAGTACATAATATACTGGCATACTATGAAAAATGACAAAAACAGTGGGTCACTATGTATGTAAGGTTAATTAATTATTAATAGCATCTAATTTTATCCAACATTAGAATATAATGTTACCACTTAAATAAAATTTTCAAATGCTCGATTAGTTCATCATTTTTTTTTTTTTTTTTACTTCTAGCAGAGAAACTATTGTTTTTTGTTCAAATATTCCAAATTAAGTTTTTGTTACATTTACATGTTTTGTGGTTCCCTGAACATTAATAAGGTTTTTAATGGCTAGTCTGTGTGTGTTATCAGCATACCTCAAGAACAAATATTACCAAGAAGTGCTAACTGTAATTGATGAATATAATTTCTTTTCTATATTTTACCCTATCCAGGAAAACTGCTACGGAATGAAAATTAATTCCTCATACATATATGGTAAATAAAGTATTTTTAAAAGTTAAAAGGGTAGACAAAACTCGTGTGAGTGCCACACCAATTATTTTCCATGATTTTGAATTTGTTTCGTGCATTTTCTCTTCCATCTACTCATACATTTGCCTCTTGATATTCTCTGTTTATGGAGTATCAAAATCTTCATTCTTCTTCATTTTCTTATACGTCCCATCCCTCCATGAACTGCTCTGTCCCATCACTCCCTTATCATTATTTTAAAAAAAAATAATTTAATATTAGACATATGCAACTTTTAGGCTTAATTTAGCTACTAATTCATAAAAGTTATATTATTAGGTATATAAAATATGAAAAGTAATTATGCTGACATCAGTGAGTGACGTTAAAAACTTGCCTTGAAAATTAAGGAATTGTTTACTTTTGGTGTTATAAAATAGTCATTTTGTTACATAAACTTACAGAATTCTCACACTAAAATGATACATAGCAACGGATATGGGGCTGTAGTTACTTCACCTGGTGGAAGTGACAGAAATTAAATACATTGTTTATTTTAAGAATAATTTTAGGTGTCCCATCCCTCCCGACCCTCCCCTATATATATATATATATATATATATATATATATATATAATAAAATAAAATAAAATAAAATAAAAATAATACTTCAAAGCATTTGTACAATCAACTGAAATCTAGATATCCGTCTCCAGAGAATGTTCTTTTAATAAAAATTACAAGTTTTATATCTTTTGCGAGAAACATTAAATTTTATTTGATAGTATATATGTTTATTTTTATTTATTTATTTTATTTATTTTCCAAATTAAAATAAATGGTAAATTTAGAAAAAAAAAGTGGATTCTCAGTATTTTTGTTAGAAAAATAGTTAGATATTTTAATTTCAGAAATCTGTGGTTTTTAAAGAAAATCCAAACCACCACTAATATCTATGCCTAAAGCAGAATTCGAACATAACACTTTCAAATTCCAGTACAAACATGGACATTCGCATTTGTTTGAAATCTACTTTAAACCGTAGGTTCCAGTGTAATAATGCCCCCCCCCCCCGGGCAAAAAAAAAAAAAAAAAAAAAAAAAAAAAAAAAAAAAATCTGTATAGCAATTCTTCCCCCTCCTTTCAAACTTTTAACTCAATATTTCATCACCTTCCAAAAGATATAAGAGAATAATATTGCTTTGCATTACTAAGTAACATTCTCAGGCAAGTTTCTTTATGAAATCAATGCTGCCAGCACTTTAATTTATTTGAAGTATTTTTAGCCCCGCCTTTATTTCATATCACCTATTTTTTAAGAGTAATTTTTTCCTATTTTATTGTAGTTACACACCGGAGAAAAAAATTCTATAAAGTTGTGCGAAATAAAGGAGGGGCTTAAAATACTCCGGAATAAATTAAAATGTTGGTAGCTATGCTAAAAGTAGTTTGACTACATGCACACACACTTAGAAAGAAAGAGAGGGGGGGATTTAGAAGTTCAACTTAAATTTATGTTGCCAGTCCAACTACTACGATAACTTCGGCAATTTATGCAATTAATTTTTAATGGATTTATCTAATTAAAATTTACGGGAATGAATAGCGTCTAGGTCAGGATTTGAATCTAAGACTTTTGCGTTATCGATTCAAACGTTGTACCAACTGAGGAATCGCGAATGAGAACTGACTGCATGCTGATAAGACAGATATTTTATTTACTTATTTATTTTTCTCCATTTGTTCAGCCAATACAAGCGCAGTACCATGATAGAAATTCATTTAATTTTAATTCCATAATTACTGGATAGTAATAAATAACACTGCTCTGAAAAAAAAGAAAGAAAAAAATCGAGATCTGATGCCATTCTTGCTGATTCTTACGTAAAATGACCTCCTGAATTCGAATATGACTCCCATTTTGCCCAGTCACCCTCAGTTTTCTAAATACACCACTCCTCTCTCAATTTCTTTCCCTGTTCGATAATTTTATGACCACGAATTTGATTTGAAGAATGAAAAAGAATTAATTTAACACCTAAAAACAAAAAAATATAAAGTTTAAAAAATAACATTAATAACAGATTAAAAAATATAAGATATGTAATGCATAATTTCAGTGGCAAATCCTCCCCCCCCCCCCCCCCCAAAAAAAAAAAAAAAAAAAAAAAATCCCTTGTCGCAAACGTCCATGTTTTAGAATTTTCCAACTCTGTAGCCCCCCAGAAGATATTTAACGATTAAAATAATCCCCCCACCTCCTAAAAATCAAATTTATAGCCACAAAATCACCAAAAATGATAAAAATAGGAGTCCATTTCTAAAAAATTGTGGGTGATAGGGCAGAATGGGCGTCCTACTCGGATTCAGGAGGTCATTTTATATAAGAATATGCTGAAATGGTGTCAGAGGCAATTTTCCAGCCGAGCAGTGTTATTAGGAAAATAATTTGATCATTTATACAATAAATTTTTAATATATTGGTCGATGTTTTACAACAACGAAAAGGGATCAGGCCAAGTTCAGACCTAGATCCTCTGAGTTAACGTCATAACGCTGTCTCACTTTTCGCTCCCTGTAAAAATTTATTTATTCAATACAACAAAAAATTACTGTATAAATGGTTGAAATTATTATCCTAAATATCTAACTGCTATCAAACAGCTATGGAGTTAAAATAAATAATTTTTTTCTAAGACTGAGTTCATATTCCCAGAACAGACAAATTGAAAATTTTTAACTTTCACATGAACGAGCCATGTGAGTTATCATAATAGAACTCAGTTGAAAGAGGGATGGGAGTTAACACAAGTGTCCAAGTTCAAATTCTGGACAAAATCATTTTCTGTTCATGTAAAAATTAATTTGGATAACTCACCAAAAATCTACATAAAATGTGATTGACCGTCCCAGAAATAAGAATGTATTAAGTTATCTACATCAGGTTAACAGCGTAGAATAACTATTTTCTCCAACAGCCAAAACCCATATTATTCTAAGGGGAAATTTATTTATGAATTAATCATTACCTTAGGTATTTTTTTAAACCATTTTCATACTGGAAAAATTCACAATATTTAAATTTGTATATGTTTTCTAAAAGTAGTTTCATAAAATTCTTATTTTTGACTTTAAAAATACGAAAAATTAAACAATTGCATTTTTCGCTTCTTTTTTCTGTACGAGGTGTTATTGAAATTCAAAAGATAATTTTTTGGAAAACGAGAACGTATTCAACGGTTGTGGTTTTTCCAAAAGTGAAAAATGAATTTAAATAAATACATTGGGTTATGAGTCATTCTGTAAATAAATTTCTGCATAGAATAACATGAGCTTTATAATAACAGGAGACTTGGCGTTGGAATATTAAAACCCGAACAAACTACTACGTCAGAAACGCCAAAGAAAAATATTTTTCAAATATTTTTCTTTGGCGTTTTTGACGTAGTAGTTTATTCGGGTTTTAACATGAGCTTTAGCTGTCGGCGAAAAATGCATGCCATTAAGGGCCCTCTTCACTCACCGCCGCCGGAAGCCGAAACTAATGTTATTCAATGGGAAATTTTTCTTTACAAATAACTTATTAACTAATACATATTTTTAAATTCTGTTTTCACATTCTGAATATTCCGAAATTGACGGACCTTTTTTAAAAAATTATTTTTTTAATTTTTTATATTTTATTTCGAAGCTGCAAAATACGAATTTTCAATGTGTGAAATTTTTTTCATTTTTCAATTTCAAAATAAAATATTAAAAATTAAAAAATTACATTTTCAAAAAAGGTGCGTCAATTTAACAGTTGGGAATTTTCTGAATGTGAAAACAAAATTTAAAAATATGTATTAGTTAATAAGTTATTTGTAAAGAAAATTTTCCCATAGAATAACATTGGCTCGGGCATCCGGCGAAGGTGAGTGAAGAGGGCCGTTAAAAGCATGCCTGATAAGCAATATTTGCTTCATGTATGCTGTAAAATAGAGAAAACGATTATTTCTCCGCAGCTGGCTTCCGGCGACGATAAGTAGAAAGTTCCTTTGCGTTTAATGTACAGTCGGCAGTAAAAGTGTCCGAGCACTAGCAAAAATTCCTTATGTAAAAAAATTACACTTAATACAGTTTTGTTAAATAAATCCTTGTTGAGTTCTGTTATTAGTCAGTCTATGAACATGATTCGACGAGAATTTATTTAACAAAACAGTATTAAGTGTACTTTTTTTCATAGGAATTTTTGCTAGTGCTCGGATACTTTTGCTGCCGACTGTATCATGTTAAAAACATGTTTGGCAAGTAAAATTTGATTCACGTTTGCTGCAACAAGTATAATTGATACTTGATGCAGCAAGTATAATTCATACTTGGTGCATCAAGAATAATTCATACTTGGTGCAGCAAGTATAATTCATACTTGATGTGTATTACTTGATTCGTACGAACTGTGGCAAACTTAGTGCATACTTGATACATATAACTTGATTCATGCTTGAACTATCAAGTCTAAAGCAAGTGGGACAAGTGTAAACTAGGATTCTTGATCTTGACTTGCATTAAACTTACAGGCTTGAGATGTCAAGCTCAATGCAAGTTTCTTGACTTGAGTTGTCAATGTTGATGATAGCTTAATGCAAGTTCTCTGTGCTGTCTGGGATAGTTGTTAATGATATAAACTTAGTAGTTCTCGAACACGAAAATGAAGCTGCGATTTGTAACCAATCAGCTTATGCTAAGTTACGGTCTCCAAGATTAAATACTTATAGTGGAATACTTTATGCATTTGGAAATTCCTAAATTAAGCCCTTTGGTTGCTTTAAAACTAACATTTTACTTAACAATGAACCGTATACTGCAAATATATGTGCTATAAAAAATATTACGATGCCTACTGATGTTATACTAGGTATGGATATATTAAAGTACTATGATGTTCGCATTAATTCAACTGGTTTTGTTATTCAAAAATTAACTGTAAATGCTTCCGAAAATGATATTCACATAAATATTATTTCTGTTAGTGAAAATTCATTAGATAATTTTAATATTGATTTCTGAACTAAAGCTGCTCCTCTCATCCAATCCCATCTACTAATACTATACATCATCCAGGTACACCATTCATTGATATAGTGCAAAATCTATGTTTGATTTAACCCTTGACGGTGACAAAAACAATTATATCAATAATGCTGAATCTAATTCCACTTTATCACGAAGTTAAAAACATGAGAAAACTCTGCCCATATAAACATCTAATTGTAGGATTTAATTATCCTCCATGTTCTTTTATAATATTTACTCATTTTGTTTTATCCTCAATGTTCTTTTATATTACTTACTTACTGTATTTTCTCGCGATGGCAACAGCGATACTGATGTCAGCGCTCCGTTGCGCACCAAAGGGCTGAAAAAGTTGATGACTAACGAAAGGAGTAGATGCTCTTCCTTGTTCTATATTGAATTAATATTTTTTATTTCATTGTATCGTTGTTAATAATTTTTTTATATGTTATTCAATAGATGCTTTTTTATCACAAAAATCGACACCCTGTTACCAATAGCCATAGAACGATCCGATAATATGTGTTTTTATCATACAAATTTGGCTGAAAAGCTAGGAAGCATATAACCCTGGTTACAAACTTTCGTCGGAAAACAAGTTGGGCAATCGCTCACTGGCTATGATCCCGACAGCCCTCAGATAAATCGCATTTTATTGCCCACCGTATTTCAAAATTGCAATTTTAATCGACACTGGGGCTCATATCTCAGACCTTCCTAAATACACAATTTCGTCACCTAGAGCTCAGGGAAATTTAGAATTATAGGCAGCTAATAGCTCAAAAGTTCATACTTTTGGCACAACGTTAGACCTAAAATTTAACACGTGCATATAGCTGATCTTTTGTCGTTGCCGATGATCAACCACTACTAATAAGTGTTGATTTTCTGAAACACTTTAATCTACTTGTTGATGTTAAAAACAATTGTCTGATTGAGAAACCAAATTGCCTTTCCGGGGAAAATTTTCTATTGATTGTTCAATTGATACATTTATTTCTATCTTATTAGGAAATACTCCGTTTGATAAATTACTTGGCCAGTGCTCATAAGTTATTAATCCATCTCAAATTGTTCATAATCTGTCTGAACTACCGTTTTTCATCACACTGAAATCAAGGGTTCACTTGTTTATAGTAAACCGCGGCGTTTATCTTCTTACTTGCTGAAAGTAGCTAAGTTCCGATGCAGACGTTAGTAGTTCAATGGGCAACAAACGTAGAGCATCATCCTTCCGTGGTAGATCAAAATTGAGATGGTCCCTTTTTTCTATACTATTAGGAAGCTCCCGTGCATAACACGTTTTTGTTTTGTCTCTTAATTCTCTGACAAGCCTTTTCCAGTTTATAAATCATGTTATGCATAACACTAAATTACATCTTCCGCCCTAAGTGGCTATTTAAATACCTTCAAATACAGCTCCAATTTTCCCTGGCGTTCTCGTTCTTAGTTTAACACTTTGTTCAACTATGTTTTTCGCAAGGGTTTCTTCGCAGTTCTCCTTTCCATATGTTTTAGAATCTTTTTCTTCTCAGTTAGTAAATTTCCCGTGCACAAGTTGCAGGTCTGCGGTTTTCCTGACTTTTTCCCTCTTTACAAAATTGATGATGTCCGTTTCACAGAAGATAGAAGCATAAAGTTAGAAATCTGTAGGGAGATCCTCCGGACACAGCTCAGTTCTCCGGGACGCTTAGGGAGCTATAGTATAGTATTGGTAGTCGCTATGCGGTTATCTGGCTTTTTTCGCCCATGTTTACAGTGTCAAACTTGTTAAACTTGTCCAGGTAGGTAGGAGCCTTCCATAGGTTTTAAGTTCCAAATGCAATTAATAGTATAGTCGATACTTTTTTCGTCGAACACCTTCCACTCTTCAGTTAAATTTCATTTAATTATTTTTCGTGTATTTCTTCACTGGTTTCAGTCTTCTTCTTCTTCTTCTTCTTTTTTTTTTTTTTTTTTTTTTTTATACGCGTGTGATTTTGCGATTTTTACCATGCTTTTTCCCCTGCATTTTTCATTTTTAATACTAGTATTATTATTATTTATCAAACCAAACTACGGAGGAGTATGGAATAAAAATTACTTAAAATAAAGGTTCTTTAAAAACAGTGGTGTTTGTTGAATTAATTTTTTTAATGTAAGAAAAACAAGCACATTAAATAAAAATAAATAAATAAATAAATAAATAAATAAATAATAAATATTAAAATAGGCAAATAACAACGAAAGGCAGAATCGGTTTTGCAAGTAATTTCGAAACATCCGACATGAAAGGCGTTGAGAAGAAAAATGAATAACTAGATTTTTGTAATTTTTGAATATGTAGGAAGATTCATAGAAATTTAAGTGCAAAGAGGAAATGGAAGAAGGAATAATATAAGTCCGAAGAAAAGTAAAAACAATGACCCTATACCAACAGTAAGAAGCTGTAGACGATTCAGTAATTTCTTCCCTGAGTACATTTTGACCGTGCTTAACCCTTTGCGGCGCAAGACAATTCGGACCATTTAAATTATACTGACACCGAAATTCATGAACTAAATTAAACTAAAAGAAATTTTAAATTTTAAGGTAAAAAAAAAAAAAAAAAAAAAAAAAAACGGCCTTTTCTGATATGTTAAAAACATAAGTTATTTCTAAAAAATTTCTGGGATGAATTTTTGCAGTTGGGAAGTGAAATTAGGTGGTATAAAATATATCCCACCTCCCCTGAAAGGGTTAATGATTGTCTGTATTTCAAGCGTCATTTAGTTTGTCCATTAAGCCTAGATTGTACAAATATCAATTTGTAAGATAATTACCGTATTGTTTCTCAATATGAATAGGATCTTGTAATTTAAGAATTTTTGCAAAAAAAGGATTTAGCAATTTATGGAGAGATGGTTTTTGTAATTAATGGTTCATTCTCAATGGATTTTTTAAAATCTCATTTTCTTTTCCCCACCCCTCGTACCTGCATAACAAAGTGATTATATAATTACCAGCAAGCATTTGGATTTTATACTGAAGTTTCGTTAAGTACTTTAAATAATTACTCTGAAAATTAAAAATGAAGAATATCGAGAACTGTTATGCCATTCTATTATCCTAACGTCGCAGACAAATCCCTTAGTTACGCTTCTCCCTTCCTATTTCTAAAAAATATGTCAAGTGTATTCAGGAATATATATTCTTTAATAACCTTAAAAAAGTGTTCATAACTTAATTTGATCTGTAAAATATTTCACTAGACCTGAAGAATGTTGGTTGGTTGGTTGGGTTTAACGCCGCACTAGTGCTATGCAATTGGTAATTCCAGATCTGCAGAAAATATCAACTAGGATACTACACTGTCTTACTATTACTCAAAAGCTTAATAAAGCAGGTCAAACTTTATCATTGGTAGAGCAAGATAGCTAGATTATCTTAATGCGAGTGCACCATTTTGTTCTCCATTTCTAAAATAATTGGAGTACATATTGTCCCTGCTTTGACTATCATTGGTGTATAAAATAATAAATGGATAAACAGAAATGATTGAAATTATTTCACTATATAAGATTGATGAGTTTGTACGTACCAAAATAGCTTCAGCTTCTGTTTCTGATTTCGCCTTTATATCTCCAAGTTCTTTGACACATTCATCCTGTTAAAAATAAAAATAACTAATTGAGCATCACCATTTTAGTCTTCGATCGCTTTTAGAAATCACTAATTAAATTTAATTGCTGCGTTTTTTTCTTAATGTTGATTATTTTATATTATTTTATTTTTTGTGACAAAACAAGAGAGAGAAAAAAATCATTTTCTAACGCGCTAGGTTCAAACACGTACGAATACGTTAAATAGCGTAATTACTGAGCCATCTTCCCTACTTTAAATAGAGGGCATTGTCGCCATTCTTGGCAAAATATCTAATGATATTTTGCCAGTCCAATAAATTGAAGTGAAATCATCATTATTTTCAGAAGTTAGTCAGAGTCTGAAGTTGTACGTTACAATGTCGCTACAACAAGTGTCTGCGGCTTGTAAGAAGAAAACTGATGTAGCAGAAATTTATATTCTGACCTTTTATTGCGCAAAATGTAAATAATGTGTATAAAGATTTATATTTCTATTGTGATTGAGCTTATTAAAGTATTAAATAGGATTTCGGAGTTCGTTCTTTATAGTTCTATTGGGGATTCTATTAAAATGACGCTCCTCGTTGGGTGCCAGTTTTATAAGGAACCAGGACCCAGCTAGACGAAATAATTACACCTGGCTCGATACAAAAAGTTTAATAACATTTCACTATACTATATACGCATATACAAGTATTTATTTAAATACATACATCGCGCGCAATAAACAGAACATAGTTGAATGTAGGTTACATAAGACGGTTATAACTCTTTACAGGATGACACTGCCTGTGGTCCATGGCCACCGACAATCTTTTTACGACACCCTGCTACATTTTGCAGCAACAACTGACTCCGACTTCTGAAAGTAAAATGTTTTCACTTCAATTTATTGGATTGGCAAAATATCTAATGATATTTTGCCAAGAATGGCGACAACGCACCTTCTATTTAAAGTAGGAAGGATGGCTCAGTAGTAATTACGCTATTTAACGTATTCGTACGTGTTTGAACCTAGCGCGTTACAATTTATTTTTAAAAATATTTTTTGTTATTCTTTTATTGCGTCATTTCTTTTAAATTTTAAAATAAAATTGTTAAGTAGTAAGCCGCGCCGTATGAGGGACGGAAGAAACGTCATAGGAGGGGGGGAAGGGGGATGAAAGCGGAAGTGACGTAACGGTCGAATGGTTGGTTAGTTGCTTGGTCGTGAAAGATGACGGGAGTAGAGTTTCTTTTTATCCGTTGGTAACCTGGACTTCTTGTCAAGACATGTGACGGAGGGTAAAGTTTTCTCAAAGGGGCAACACAGAATCTTGTCATAACATGACGTCATCAACCGAAAAGAGGAAAATGTAGTATATTTTTTAATCAGTAATTAATTTTTAATGAGTAGTTCATTAATTAATTTTAATAAGTGAATTTATTATTTTATTGACTATTTATTACTTAATTATTTTAATTCGCTTGATCTATTTTTTTTTACAAAACGACATAACCCTCCAGGGGATTCGAACCCACTCTCTGTGACATACGAGACCAGCGTTCTACCGACTGAGCTACGGCGACGTTACCTCGGGCTTTCTTCTTTATGTTTTCACCTCTTACAAGATAGGGGGTGGTAAGACGGTTTGCCACCTGTTCCAAAATGGACACGTCCAAGGGGGTGCAACCAGTTAGGAGGATGATAAATGATGTGATCTTCCCAAATTTTTATATGATATTGGGGATTTATTCATTTTTTTGAACATTTTTTAAACAAATAGAAAATATTGTTCGAGATATTTCTTTCTTGAAAAATATTAAAACAATCCCATTTCTTAAAATTTATTTACAATATTAATAATACGATCAAATTTTAATTTTTAAACATTCAAAAAAAGTTTTTTGCACATGTTCCTTATTTATGTTTTTATAAATTACGATATATATATATATATATATATATCTTTTGTTTTGCGTGTGTGTAAAAAAAAAATGTTGAATCTTTTTTCTGGAAAAATTATAAAAACAATTCAAAAAACTAATGTTCTAGTTCTCATTTTTCTAAAAAAATTTAAAATAATTCTTTTTTCTTACATTTTATTTACAACTAGCAGGCTACGCCCGCTTCGCTGGTCACTATTTTTAAATGAATCACAATAATTAATGAATTCTCGAAATTGCATTAATTTTTATCATGTGATGAAAAAAGAAAAAACAAATTCTGATCGGTAAAAATGTCGCACCGGGTCCCCACTGCCTTCGGCAGCGTAGACCCGTCCGCTGCGCGCGCGTATTCCCTCACCATCCTTATGATTTCTCAAAATTCCATGTTATTACTCATAAACTTTCATTCTTAAGAAAAGGAATTAAAGAAAAATATCATTTAGCATCGGATAAAAACTCGCACCGGGACCCCACTGTCTTCGGCAGCGCAGACCCATGCGCGCGCAGCGCGCATGTGTGAGGATATACGTGCGCTGTGCACGCATATTCTTTCCCAACTCCAACTTTTATTATTTAGAAAAAAAAAAAAAAAAAAATCTTTTATCATCGGGTAAAAACTCGCACCGGGTCCCATGCGCGCTGCGCGCACACATTCCTTCTGAAATCAGACTTTTATTCTTAAGAAAAGAAAATTAAAAAAATCATTTCTCATCAGGTAAAAAGTCGGACCGGGTCCCCACTGCCTTCGGCAGTGCAGTCTCGTGCGCGCTGCGCGCACCTATTCCTTCCCCACCCTTCCAGCCCCTCCTAATTAACCTACATATACCAATTTTGAACGGTCTAACTCAATTAGCTGAGATGCAAGAGAAAACCTAATCAGGACACCTTAAAATTGTAAATCAGGTGAAATCTCGAATTCCACTTCCGATAATATAAAAGAACTTTAATATATCTTTCGAATGATTATTCGAAATAAATTAATCATAATTAGAATTTGAAATATTGAAATATAATATTACAGCGCCAAATATTACAGCGCCAAAAAATATTACAGCGCCATCTGGCGGTAGAAATTTCTGTAATCTATTGTTCCATTCCAGATCAACAAAGCTTTCAAATGATGTATTACTTATGAAATTATTTTAATTAGTATCTAAGATACAAAAGAAAACCTAATCAGGAGACCTCAAAACGTGTAAATCGGGTGAAATCTCAAATTTCACCTTCGGTAATATAAAAGTACTTTAAAATATCTTTCGAATGATGTATTAAAAATAATTTAATAATAATTAGAATTTCAAATATTGAAATTTTAAAATAATACAGCGCCATCTGGCGGTAGAAATTTCTGTGATCTACTGTTCGATTCCAAATCAACAAAGCTTTCAAATGATGTATTACTTATAAAATTATTTTAATTAGTAGCTGAGATACAAAAGAAAACCGATTCAGGAGACCTCAAAACGTGTAAATCACGTGAAATCTCGAATTCCATTACTTACGGTAGTCGGTTAATGGAAGGTGACAAAAATTTGTGGCGTCTACTCTTGAAATTAAATTCAAATAAGTTTCAAAATGACATATTACTTTTGAAATTATGCTAATTAGAAGCTGAGATACAAAAAAGATATAAACACTATTATAAAACGACTTATGTCTGACTTTTTCGTGGTTTTCTCCGAAACTTGCGTAATTCCGGGCTAAATACTGTCAAAAAATCAATAGTATGAAATGTGAAAGGAGTATCAGAATTCGAAACTCTGCAAAATATAAAAGAATAAAGGCGTTCTGGGTTTTCCGTTGTTTTCTCCGAAACAACCGTTCCTTTTCTACGTTTTTGCCCCCCCCCGCCCCTTTCCGTCCCTTCTAATAATCTTACACTTGAAAATATTCGCAATCGATGTATCTTTCCTTAGAACCTAATAATACCAATTTCAAACGCTGTAACTCTTTTTTTTTCCCCTTCGCCCCCCTCTCTCCCCATCCAGCCCTTCATAATAATTCTACACCTTCAAAAATATTCAGAATCGAATTATCGGGCGTTAAAACCAAATATTACGAAATTTCAACGGCATATCTCAATTTAAAATATACTAGCAGGCTACGCCCGCTTCGCTGGCCACTATATTTAAATGAATCTCCAAAAGAATTGGATCATTATTTATTTTTCACATCACATTAATAATAAAAACTAAAATAATTACATTGGAATCGCTCTAGACCTCGCATCGGGTACTCGCTGACTACGGCAGCTCTTTCTCTGGCCGCACTGCATCGGGAGCAGGTTCCCACTGCCTGCAGAAATCTCTTTCCTATGTATTTCAATATGGGTATTTATTGACGATAGGTGGATCTGCCATTATTTAAGAACTACGATCTTAAAGATAACTGTATCTCAGCGTCTATTAAATAATTTAGTTTTTGAACCAAGTATTTTATTGCTCATGCTATTTACACTGTATTACAATTTGATTCCGACCAATATAATGAAATAAAATAAAAAGTAGATTTTCTTTTAGAAGGAATTAAATACATAAAAAACAAATAAATTCCAATCAGTTTACTCCTTTCTACTATATACTACCATTATTTCCTGACAAAAACTATAAATTAGAAAAAAAAAAAACTTTTAAAGAAATTAAATTAATAAATGAAAAATAATTGTTGTTATACTACAAAAATTATACATAAACATAACTGTTATAAATACGATTTTAAATTTAATATATTTAATTTTTTCTACTGCATTACCATTTTATTTTCAATAAATATAATAAATTAAAAAGAGAAAAAAGATTCGCCTTCAAATAAATGTATTAAATAAAAAATAAATTGCATAATATAGCCGTTGCTAAGATACGCAGACGATTACAATCGAAGAATAAATTCATGAAAAATGAAACATAAAAGCCAATGTTTAAAATCGAAAAAGCATTAAGTTAAAAATTTCAAATTCGAAAAAACCTCGATGAGGTGCACATCTGCAGGGTCCCAGGTACCTATATGCCAAATTTGGAAGCTCTGCGATCAGTAGTGTGTAGTATTGTTCATGTTTAGATAAATGTATTTATTTTCCTGTTGAAAAAAAAAATAAACTTGTATTTTCTTTTTTTTTTTTGGCAACAATTAAATTATGGATTAAATTTAAATGGCTAATTTTTGCTATTATTAGCTTATTATTTTCATATTTTTATTAATTAAAAGAAAACTAAACAGAAATTCGAAATTCTGACTTCGATGTGCACAATGATCCTTCGGGGGGCACTTTTGTATTAAATCTCGTGACTGTCCGAGCTACCGTTTTCGAGAACAGTGAAATATACAAATATTGCCCATTTAATAGTATAAGATAAATATAATAAATTAAAAAGAGAAAAAAGATTCGCCCTCAAATAAATGTATTAAAAAAAAAAAAAATTGCATAATATAGCCGTTGCTAAGATACGCAGACGACTACAATCGAAGAATAAATTCATGAAAAATGAAACATAAAAGCCAATGTTTAAAATCGAAAAAACATTAATTTAAAAAATTCAAATTCGAAATTCGAAAAAATCTCGATGAGGTGCACACCTGTAGGGTCCCAGGTACCTATATGCCAAATTTGGAAGCTCTGCGATCAGTAGTGTGTTAGTATTGTTCATGTTTAGATAAATGTATTTATTTTCCTGTTGGAAAAAATAATAAACTCGTATTTTTTTTTTTTTGCAACAATTAAATTATAGATTAAATTTAAATGGCTAATTGTTTGCTATTATTAGCTTATTATTTTCATATTTTTATTAATTGAAAGAAAACTAAACAGAAATTCGAAATTCTGACTTCGATGTGCGCAATGATCTTTCGGGGGGCACCTTTGTGTTAAATCTCGTGACTATCCGAGCTACCGTTTTCGAGAACAGTGAAATATACATACAAATATTGCTCACTTAATAGTATAAGATACTGCAAAATATAAAACAAAATTTAACCTAATTTTTTTGTTTATCCGGATATTTTCATGAAAATTGAACAGTAGCTTTATAATATGCTGTCTAAGCCGAATATTAATTCAAATGTAACGTGAATGAAAATTTGAAAAAGTTTTAAAATTGCAATTTTTATCCCCACTGTAAAACACGTGACATCTTGATCGGTTACTATCATTTCCTTTTTCCAGAAAGTCGTCTGGCATTTGAAATGATGTTGCCACAAAAATTCATACTTTAGTTAATTTAAAAAAAATCTAATGGTTGTACCGATAAGCCGCTTGCACACTTAAATTCAGAAAAAAATCCCCTTTCATTTGGTATCGAAATCGTAACGATCGGACAAATATTTCTAATTTATTTACCACTTTTTCTAATTTTAACTCTGTTAAAATATCTTTTTTTATGCAATGGAGGTGAATTCTCAGTCATTGAGATCGCTTTCTGATTAGGCATGATTCTACATTTTAATTAATATCTCCACAACTAATTAAAAATTTTTAATTCTGTTTTTAAGAGGACTACGGAAAGGCTCCAGAGCATCCGTATGTCAACTCTTATACTTCTGCGTTCAAAAGGGGCTGAACGTATAAAAGAACAGACAGACAGATAGACAGACAGACAGACAAACCTTTCCATTTATTATTATAGATGGAGAAATGCAATCATATTTAATTTTAAAACATGCGAAAATTTTTTTAACAGTTATTCCTTTTTAATTTTTAAGTTTAAAAATAATAATAATAAAAATTAACAATTCTTTTTTTTTTCTTTTTTTTCTTTTTCTTTCTTTCTTTCTTTTTCTTTCTTTTTTTTTTCTTTCTTTTTAATTTCATTTTGTTAATTCTGTATTTTCTTTTTCGGAAATTTTTCAACTTTTTATTTTTATTAATGTAACTGTTTTTAGGTTTAATGAAAAAAAAAAAAAAAAAAAAAAAAAAAAAACTCTTCTTTTTTTCAGTTTGTTAATTCTATATTTTCTTTTTCTGAAATTTTTAAACTTGTTATTTTATATTTTTATTAATGTAACTGTTTTTTAGATTTAATGAAATATTTTTTAAATATTTCTCTTCTTTTGTTTTCAGTTTGTCCATTCTATATTTTCTTTTTGTGACAGTTTTTAAACTTGTTATTTTTTATTTTTACTACAGTAACAATAATAATTTTTTATTCTTATTACTAATTTTTAGGTTTAAAAAACATTTAATAAAAAAAACGATCTTTCTTTTTTTATTTTATATAATCTTTATTTTCTTTTAGTGAAAAAAAGATAACAAAAACTACATATTATTACTATTTTATGAAACTTTATTGTATTACTAAAATTATTATTATCATTATCTAGCAACATAATGAGATTTTTATGCAATGTTTCTTTTTCAGTTTAAAAAAAATTATATTTTATCTTGTGAAAAACTTTTTTAGTCTATTTATTTATTTCTTTAATTTAACTTTATTTTCTTACTCGCGAATTTCAAAAGAGTTATTTTCATTTAATAATTTTGGATTAAGTAAGGAATCTATTTAATACTGTCATATTTTAAAAGATATTTTAAAGTAAAATGTTGAATGTTCTACTTTAAAGAAATAAAATTTAACTTATGCATTCTGCTAAATTTGCTTAGGGAAAATTACATTGAGTGACTAAAATAATAATTATAGTCCAATCTAAAATAGAATTCCACTCGGCATGTGTTGTGCTAAGCAATTTCCTTGTTACTATTATTATAAAATAAATTGTTTTGGTATTACTATATACCCATTATAATTTTTTTTTTCATCACACCACAATATAATTCACCATATTTCAAAACTTTCCATTATTTTCATATTGCTTCTTAAATATATAAATCTACTGAAACAGACGCGGAATCTTCTAGAAATTAATTAGTTTTAAAATTAGTTTATCTCTTTTTTGGAAAAAAAGTATATCTTGCATTATTCACACATAACTACATCAATATCCGAAAAATAATAATTTGAGAAATTCACTTGTACATAACAGTTTTTCATATTCTAATAGAACTTTATAAAAATTAATTATCTTGTAATGATAACCTATATCACTAAAGTCTTCAAAAAATAAATCTTAATAAACATGAAATATTTTCTTTATCTTATCACCTTCTTGTTCACAAATCAAGTTCATTATATCCTTTTTATTCGAAAGCATATTAACAGTTTAAGCCATGACATTTAAATTTTAACTTTATGCAAACATAGGTAAATGTCCCATAGTTGTTACTATTATTTTTTGATATCTAAAATAATAATAAAAGTGTTTGAAAGTATTATCTTTATAATTATAAATTTTAAAAAATAATGAGGTTTTAGTACCATTTATAAGCTAGAAATAGTATTAATTTTCTTATACGATAAATAGTTTAAAAATAAATATTTACATATACAGTTATGATAGTTTTATATACAATGATTTATTTTTTAAAAATATAAGTTTTAACTGATACCTTTTTATTAGAGCAAGAATCTAACTAAATAGCATTTATCTAATTTTTAAGCGATCAATAATAATAAAGTGGTAGTACATTATTATTTTTTTTTTAACAGAACATTATATATGCATTCTTTATTAACTTAGACAGCACATTCTGTTTATATTTGTATAAATGCATTATGTCATTTGGATTTTAACTTAAATAAATAATGTTTATCGCTGTGGTTTACAAAAGTAAAGGAATGCTTGCTCGTAAAAGTTCTAAATTATAAATATTTACTGATTAAAATAAATATATCTTATAATGAAAACCACCTTTCAAAATGTTCATAAAAAAACTTAATAAAAATCCACAAAATTTTCTAATAATATATACATATATATATATATATATAAATTGTAGTCACATTTCGTATATTTTCAGAAATAAAATAAAATAAAATAAAATATCTGTACTAAAAAAAGTCCCAATATTTTTATTTACTAGAAAAACAAAATCTAGTTCAATGAATTATTTGGCACATCGTTTATGAATTCAATACGCATATATTTAAACATTTTATAAAATGATAGAAGATCAAGTCTGTTTTCTCACTTATAACCTGGCATAAATTGGTCATTCATTTGAAATCATCGAACTCATTATTATTATTATGTAATTCCATATTCTGTATAATAGTGTTTCAAATACTTTTCAAAAATTGATTGCATATGTTGTTCGACTAGTGTTCTACGATCTGGTGTTTGTGAATTTGTTCGCCGTGCTCTAAATTAACAGGGAATTTGTCCGGTTGAAATTTGGCCTGTAATGTCTGTTCACATATACAAATAAAATATTTTACTATCTTATTATCTGTTTTGACAATTTTTATGTCTACGTGATATTATTTTAACATAAAGGAATTTATATCAGATATGAGATTTGTTGGAACTTCCTAAATTTTTGATAATTTTTCAGATATTTTGTTTTAGTAAAATTCATTTTAATTCTTATGGAAGCTGTCAGAAAACGCGATGCAATTTTTATTTAATTTTTCTTATTACTTTTTCCTGTATCTGAGCATTCATTCTACTTTCAAATATTTTCTAAATTTATATATTGAAAATATGGTACCTTGCAAATGTTTTCATTTCACTTTTTGGGAAAATCATCGAGTTTATTGAGAATATTGAAAAAATCGCAGTATTTTTAAATTTTATACATGGGTTGCGAAATTTTTACTCATTTCTTAATCTCCGTTATATTCCATTCAGTATGTTTTATTGAAGATCATAATAGCACACTTACAATAGAAAAAATAGATATGGAGCACAAGAACTTTAATGACTTAAAAAAACGCTTGCCACGAACCTTTTTTTTTCTTTTCACTTGTATTAAATTTTAATTTAAAAAAAGTTTCTTTTAAAATAATTTTCTAAAAATATTAACATGAATTAAACATAATCGATTATTAATTTTTCCGACATTTTAAATATTTTGAACAAAGTAAAATTTTATGAAAATTTTGGCGTAACACCAAATGAAATTTCGAAATACTGTTTTGATTAAAAATACGATAGATTATTAATAAAACCATCCAACCTATATAGAAAAACGATATGAATTTTTTTTAATTGTGAATAATATGAAAAATAATTTTTTGTAAATTGTGAAAGAAAACTTGAGCTACGGCTTTATGCAATTTTATTATTATTATTATTATTATTTATATTATTAAATATGGAAGATATTATTATTATTATTATTATTATTATTATTATTATTATTATTATTATTATTATTATTATTTCAGAAAGTAAAATATTTCATAAATTATACGCTAGAATGAGGACCAAAAGCATAATATTTTAATGTGTCTTATAATTAGCTCTTTAACGAACGATAAAAGTATATTACCTTAGATTTTCAAATATATATTTTTAAAAAGTAGATTCAATCGCATTTATGCTTTTTTGGCAAAAGATACATTTACAAATAGTAATCTAATAAAGTAATTTTTCAAATAAAATGTCGCATAAATAATAATTATTTACAAAGCAGTTTTTATAATTTTGCATTTAAAAAATCTATATATGATGCGTATGTGTATGACTTTCGTCACTGAAATAACGAAAGTTATTTTTAAATGTTTAAACTTTCAATATGATATTTCTAATAAGTTTAAAGAGTCGGATCTCCATTTATATATTAAAATTAATAATAATACAGATAGAATTATAAATACTCATACCCCAATTTTTTTCTTTCTCCTATGACTCTGCATTTTAATGATTGGAAACCCATTAAGTGAATGGATAATTTATCTTTCAATTGAATGAATGCTTTACACAAGTTATCATCACTATCAGTAAATAAAAAGCCTTTCATACAATACAGCTAAAATAACTAATATTTACAATTTTAAGTAAATAGTGTTAGTATTTTAAAAGTATAGCACTTAGTAAATTTTTTGTTTTAATTGTTTAAATGCATGTCTTAATAATAATAATAATAATAAATAAAATATTATAAATTAGTACGTTTGAGAGATAAGGTTTTATTACATTCCTAATCAGTCACTATTAAAATTAACTAAAATTTTTATTTTAAGATAAAAACAATTCTTTGCATGGATAGATATTAACAAGGGATATAAATAAGTGAACAGAAAATAGTTCTTTTCATAAGTACTTAAATACATATGTAATTTTAAATTCAAGATATATTTTTTAAAAATCAAATAATATGTTTTTCTAATTTTATTTAAAAAGATAAAATATTTACTTACTTTTCGAAAGAAACTAAATAAAAAAAAAAATGTTTTATTTATCCTAAAACTTTATTAAAAAAAAAAAAAAAAAAAAAAAAAAAATTGATTTCGTCTACCCTAAGCATTTAGTTTTATAAGAGAAAAGATTCTACAAAAAACAAATTTTATTTAAATTCTCATTCAAATATTTAT
Organism: Salticus scenicus; assembly: GCA_963930645.1. NCBI lineage: Eukaryota > Metazoa > Arthropoda > Arachnida > Araneae > Salticidae > Salticus > Salticus scenicus. The sequence continues at coordinate 397,017,255 of OZ005648.1, forward strand.
TTATTTCATAACGTTTGATTAAATTTTTATTTATTTATTTTATTATTATTTTTATATATCCAACAGCAGTTTTTTAATATATTTTACTGCTAACATAGCTTTTATTTCAAATTAAACTTACAAATTGTTCTCTAGAATTTCTTTTAAGAAGACGTTTGTTAATTTGAGATTTTTAATTTAACCAATTTACAAATCGATCTTCCGATAAGCGTCTTTCATTTTTTACCGTTGAACGTTATGTTAAAATTTATTTACTATAAAACAAATGCTCTTACGATAATGAGGGTAATAGAAAAAAGTATTTTTATCATTTTAAGCTAAAAGCGGGCTGCTTTGTAAGAATGAAAGCAACTTTATAAAAAAAAAAAAATTAACTTTGAGAAAATTATCAAATATTTTTATATAAACAAAACTAACAAAAGTTTTCGCATTATTTAAAAATTCCTTATTAAATATTTAACACCTTTTGAATTCTAAAAGAAGGTTTTTTTCCTGTTGTTTCAAGCAAAAATAAACTAATCATTGGTTAAATATTTTTTAATCTTCAAAAAGATATCAGATTTTTGATATAAAACGTGCGACGGAGACCTTCAATATGTATATAAATTTTCAGCTCACACTGTTAAAGCCAACTTCTCAAAAATAAGCAGAATTTTCTCATTTTTGAGACGTTTTATTTCTTATAATAGCTCCGAGAAGGAACTTCTCATTTTTCAGAATTTTTTCCTTTATTTAACTGTTCATTTCAAATGTTATATCACTTTCGATACAATTGATGAATTTTTTAGAACAAAATATTTTAAAATTCGAAAAGTCTAGAAATTGCGTAACATTAACTGAATAATTAACATAATGACATAATGAATAATTGAAAAATAAACAATTTAGTTTTAAATAAAAACCATTTTTAAACAATTGCTCTTGACGGGGATCGAACCCACAATATCTGGTTTCGTAGCTAGATGCTTGGGCCACGATATTCACCAAACGAAGCAAATTTAATTTAGTTACAATATAATAAGAGTGAATATGAAATGAATTGTTAAATGAAGAAAACAAAAATTCTTTAAAAGGAGAAGTTCCTATTCGAAGCTATTGTAAGAAATGAAACTTCTCAAAAAAGAGAGCATTTTGCTTAATTTTGTGAAGATCTTGCTTATTTTTGAAAAGTGTATTTTAGCAGTGTACACTTTTCAAGGTATTTATAAAACAAATTGAAAGCATTTAACGTAACGCCTTTCATGAAATTAAATTGTTAGTAATTATACTTATTTTTACTAATATTCCCATTTTTACTTTCTTCTTTATTCAATAGAAGAAAGTTTGGATTCGCAAAAATTTTCGACTTCGGATTTTTGATGGATTTACACGTTTTGAGAGTTGTAGAAAACGATTTGACCATTTTTAGAAAATGTCTGTTTGTCTGTCTGTGTGTGTGTGGTGTGACAAAATTTTGTGGCAACTGTATCTCAGGAACTACTGCACAGAATTTCATACAAATTGGTATGTTGTTGCACCTTGACATAAATTAGTGCCTATCAACTTTTGGTAAAAATTGTCTTACAGGTTGCGTTGCCATCCCGCTTTTTCTAAATTTTTAACATGGTGATATAGGACAAAATTTTGTATAAATGTGCATAAAGAGAATTATTTTTTAGTAATCATTATGAAATTTACAAGAATTATTTATAATAGAGATGTCAACTGGGAAAATTTTTTTGCATGTCTAGGAGCCTTGCCCCCCCCCCCCCCCCCTGGGGGGGAAGTCCCCCCTCGAGGGGAGTAAATTTTCAAGATGGGTATCTTTCGAAAGGTCTCGTCAATACCTTTAAAACAAATGGTTGAACTATAAATATGTGATAATTTAAAACAAAGTTATCGATTTTTTTGCTTTTAATGAAAAAAAAAACTTTGAAAAAAAAATCGTAATATGTATATATATATATATATATATTAAATATTGTTACTGAGTGAATTTGTATAGGGAAATATAGAAGAAAGTCTTTTGGTGGCCACAACATACTAGTTGAAAAAGCAATGCTCCCGCTTATTTTGAAAAAAAATCTCAAAAATATTAGGAGGTTCATCTACTCATTATTAAGTAGTTCATTTTTAACAGTGAAATCGGAAAAGACATTTAGACGCTATCGTACTAAAAAATTATGAAAATATAATTTCAACACATTGGCGACAATGATAAAGAATGTTTTAGTGTGTGTGTCTTTGTAAAAAAAAAAAAAAAAAAAAAAAAGTGCTAGATTTACCAAAATCTATGCATTTCTGCGAATGTGACTTATAACATGTATATAAATTTTCTGTTCATTTGAATACGGCGTTTATACGCTATCTTACTTTAAGTAATTTGAGCCAATAGGGCCATAATGATAAAGAATTTTTCATTTGTCCCTGTAAAAATCTATAAATGTAAAAATCTATAATTCATGAAAATATTTACAATTTGATCCGATGGTGACCTACAACGAGTATATAGGTTTTCAGCTCAATTGGATAAGGCATTTAGACTCTATTGTACTTAAATAATTTCAGCCCATAGACCATGATGATAAATAATTCTTTCTCGTGTTCCTGCAAAGAAATTCTAAGTACTAGATTCAACAAAATTTATAAACTTCATGCGACAGTGACCTATAATATGCATACAAATTTTCAGTTTATTTGAATAAGAATTTGTATAAGAGTTTTTCTTTGCGTCCATGTAAAAAAAAAAAAAAAAAAAAAAAAAAAAAAAAGAAAAAAAAAACTATAAGTATTAGATTCACCAAAATCTATACAGTTCGTGCTACGGTGACCTATAACATACGTCTCATTATAACAAACCGTTTAGATGCCGTCTCGTTCACCCACACACATACATACACGCATGTATACATCTCAAAAAATCATGTAAAATCGTAGATATATCTAAAAGGGGAGCTCGTGTCAAGATCAGAATTGAAGGTGTATGACTAGACGTCATGACAGTCACAAATATAAATTTGCAACATTTTGCGATCATTCGTTTTTGAGTTATGTGAGATACAAAATCCATTGCGCAAATCGGGATTATAACACTTTCCATACATAGTAGGTTCGGAAAATAAAAATGCTGCCATCTCACCATTTTGGCCTTCATCTTCTCCTTGTCATCTGCCATCTTCATCTAATTAAAAAAAAAAAAAAAAAAAAAAAAAAAAGAAAGGAAGTGTAAATGAATGTAGTACATTATTATCAGAGTATTAAAAAAAAAAAAGAAGTATAAAACAATCTTTAAAGGTTTCAATTTAAGATAGTAAGAGACTTAAAGACAGTAAGAAAGACTACCCTATTTCATATTATCTTTTATGGAAATGGGTATTCCATATTTCCCTTCATAACTATTCCATATTACCCACTTGGTCCATATTACCCTACAATAGCTTTTATTTATTTTTTCTATCCTTTCCCACTTAGCTAAAAATTGCATGTAAACTCTATCAGTACAAAAAACCCTTAACGGCTTAAAAGTTTGTGACGCCGCTACTTTGTGGCTATAAGAATTTGAAATATGAGTCTTAAAAATAATGATATTAAATTTTAAGTGACGCTTTGCAATTAGTTAAAATATACATAGATTTTATTATTTGATCATTCACTTTTATCTTTTATATATATTTATAATGCAAACGTAATATTATTAACTTGAAGATCAGACAGATATTTAAAATACACTCACTGATGCTTTTTCATTCGCATTTCAAATTCAAAATAACAGTTTTAAAAGGAATGATATAAAAATTCCAGTGGCGCCTCGGTGTTATTTTAAAAGATTTGTTTTTAGATTCCATTAAAATTACTTTTGTTTTGCTAATAAAATATATTTACACATTTAAACAGTGCTTTTAATTTTCAAATATACTGTCAAATAATTATACTTTCACTGAGTTAGCATTATAAAGTAAAATTATTTATTTCAATAAATTGATTTATCTTTTGCATCACGCTATCCAAAACATAGTATCATAGTGTCCAACTAAGTGAAAATTTGCTCAAAGAGGTAGTGTGACGTAAAGAAAACATTTACACAAATTTTACTTGCAGTTTTGGATAGCGTGACGCAAAGGATAAATCAATTTATTGAAATAAATAATTTTACTTTATAATGCTAACTCAGTGAAAGTATAATTATTTGACAGTATATTTGAAAATTAAAAGCACTGTTTAAATGTGTAAATATATTTTATTAGCAAAACAAAAGTAATTTTAATGGAATCTAAAAACAAATCTTTTAAAATAACACCGAGGCGCCACTGGAATTTTTATATCATTCCTTTTAAAACTGTTATTTTGAATTTGAAATGCGAATGAAAAAGCATCAGTGAGTGTATTTTAAATATCTGTCTGATCTTGAAGTTAAAAATATTACGTTTGCATTATAAATATAAATAAAAGATAAAAGTGAATGATCAAATAAGAAAATCTATGTATATTTTAACTAATTGCAAAGCGTCACTTAAAATTTAATATCATTATTTTTAAGACTCATTTTTCAAATTCTTATAGCCACAAAGTAGCGGCGTCACAAACTTTTAAGCCGTTAAGGGTTTTTTGTACTGATATCATTACTTTTTAGTGGTTATTGATCAAAAAATTAAAACAAGTCCTTCTGGCTCCTAGGAAGGGTAAACTAATTTATCTTTTCGTATGAAGTTGTCACCATTTTTTTTCAAAATGGCAGCTACAATTTATTAATGGACTTAGTGGATTTATAAATGAAGGCTATTTATATATGGAGTTTTAAGCAAATCGGTTCATAAAACCTTTCTAATGTAAATTTGAAATTTTCAGTGTGTTGTCACAGGGAAACAAGAGGGTGGATTAAGTTGGCAAATGAACATATCAAATACATTTCTGAGATAAATCCACACTACTAATTTAGTGTGAATTAATTCAGTATTTCAAACGTTATCATACTCACAAATTTTCAAGTAGCCTGCCACTTGGAAACAAAATGGAGAAGCTTCGCACTAGAAAAATTTATTGACTGGGATTCTCAAACTCTTAAAAAAAAAAAAAAAAAAAGTAAGTGAAAATTTTCAAATTTAAGTTAGAATTACGTAATTTACATTTTGCAAGTTTCTTTTTAGAGAATTACAAATTAAACAATTAAAAAAATATATCAAGTAAATATTAAAAATGGAATTTTATATATTTTCTTTCCCCTTTTGAGGCTAAGTATACTGCTCCAATATTCACAATTTAAATTTTCATCAAAAGTGCAGGTAAAAATTACTTCCTATATATTTTCATATAAAACGTTTGGGGGGAAAAATAGACAAAATATAAATTAAGCTTTACATTTCTATAATTTTAAAAATAAGATAAAATCACCTGGAGAAAAATTTTATAGAAAATATAAGTTAAGTTTTAAAAAAAATGAAATTTCGGCGTAAAAGTACTATTTCATAAATATATTTACAACTACAATAAACAAAAAACGCTCCTTTAATTTTAAATAATTATTTCTACATGTTTCGAAGCTATTAAAAGTTTTTTCTTTCTTTCTTTCTTTCTTTTTCTTTTTTTTTTTTTTTTTTTTTTTTTAAGAAAAATAAATTAAATGTAGTGGCGCCATCTAGTAGTTTTTTTTTAAATCATATACATACAGATTTAACTTTTTTTTTTTTCATTTAAAAAAAAAAAAAAAAAAACTTGTTTAGAAACAGGTAGAAATAGTTTTTTAAAATTAAAGGAGGATTTTTTGTTTACTGTAATTGTAAATTATGAAATAGAATTTTTCATGCACAAGTAAAGAAAAAAAAGAATATTTTTTTTTTAAATAAATTATTATGGGTTTCAAAGTAAAGATGTTATTTATTTATTTTGACGTGTTTTTTAATAATTGCTATTTGACACATTTTTCATGAATTTTACTGAAATTCATGAAAAATGAATTTTATTAAAACACTGTTTAAACACTGTTTATTAAAACACTGTTTTTTCTAATAAACAGTGCAAACACTGTTTCATCCTCTAGTCATTGCTTTGAATAATAATAATAATAATAATTGATTATGTTAATATTTAAAATATGTATCATTTTAAAGTCTGAAAAATAAATAAATGAATAAACACTAACTGTATTTTCAAAAGAGATTTATATTTTTTAAAAAGAAATATATATATATATGTATTTACGAAAGAGTATTTTTTAAATAAAAACGATAGATGGCGTCAAAACTGTATTTGCTGTTTTTTTCCATTCCCGGAGCGTAAGGATACATGAATAGGAATCGCAAATCATTGAGTTATTATAAAATCGATTTTCTTAATGATTAAAAAAAATTTCGCTTTAAAAAATTGTAAATTCATCATTATTATGATAAAATGGAATATCTAAAATTACAAAATACTTCCTTATTTAAAATATTATCTAAATATTTCTTTGACTAAATATGAAATTTTGAAATAAAAACTATTTTTTTTCATAAAAGAAGAGAAAATATATTTAAGTGAATTTGACTTAGTATATATACAATAAATATTTTAAACATGTAATAAAGTACTTTTGCGTTAAAAAAAATTCTAAATAATTCATTGGCTGCATTCAAGTCGGTCAACAAACCAACCCACATACCTTACAAATAAGAACCGAATAACAGCGTTTTCACCCGAAGAAACATATGTAATTGGCGGAGTAATATAGTTCCATATTTAAAGCGATTTATATAAAAAACAAGAGTTTTCCTGAAAAAAACAAAAACGTTACTAGATTCAGAAAGATCCCATTAACAACATATATTAATTAAATTAAAATCGTTCGTGCGGTTTTAGAGATATTTTTATTACATCCTTACATCGTTACACCACACATTTTCCCTTTTTCGCTTTAAATTGAGATTCAGATCTCAAAACATACTGCATGTAGAAATGTAAACTTTTCAGGATAGATTAAGACCAAAGATAAAAGACTATTTTGAAAAAATCAGAACAAAATATCGCTTATTTGCTGAGATATTAAGTGTCGGCTTTTACAAATCTCTTTGATGTCAAACTAGGCGTATATATGAGTTCGCAGCTTTCCGTCCGTTTGTCCTTCCGCTTGCGTCACTCGAAAAACTGCCGTTTTTCATGATTTTTTGTAACACTAGGGGGCTCTGCTCCCTGCTCATTCCGCTCACAAACCCCCGAGGGAAGTTTCGCTTCCCTCCGATTAGCTTCATTCATCAACCCTTGCGGGACTCTGCTCTCATATTCTCTGCTTTTCCTTTCTCTGAATAGGAATATTGATAGAGCATAACACAAGACAATAGCAGAAAAATTTTATAGAAATCCTCATATTCGATGTGAAATTGAAATACATACTACCACATTTTTTTAAAAAGAATTACAGTGGAACCTCTTTCGTTCGTCCCCGCTTACTTCACATTTCCCGCGTATTTCAATTTTTAAATTTGGTCCCTTGAAGTCCTTGTTAAAAAATCCCGTATATTACTTTTTTGCTTTCCCGCATAGTTCGTAACGAATTCGCTTACAATCAGTTGATTTTTTTGTCTCCAACACGTAGGACGGTGTTGGAGACAGCCAACATAGCCGGGCAACCTGGAGCGAAAGGGGATGCGCCTAACCACGTGATTGGCATCGGAATATTTCATTATAACTTTCTTAACTATGAAAAAGACGGAGAAATTGTACTGAGCTCCGATCAGGGCCCGACTTAGCCTGATTGGGGACCGGGGCAAAAACTTCTTTGGGGCCCTCCTCTGCTTCACTACTTCAGTAATGAAGAACCAAACTTTATGGAGGTATTTAAATTTTTCACCTCATTATAGATCCATTTTATTTCTGATTGTCAACTTTGTCATCTAGCTGCGAAAAATTCATATCCCTGCTGACATTACGGCGGAATTCAGCTAAATTTTCGCCATTACGATAGCTCAATTAAGCCAGATTTTACACTGTACTGATATTTGTTTAAAAAAGTTCATTAAAGAAGGAAACCTAAAATAAACTTTCAATTCAATTTGGGGCCCCCCTCTGATGTGGGGCCCCGGGGCAACTGCCCCGTATGCCCCATGCATTAGTCAGGCTCTGGCTCCGATTGAAGATAGTTAAATTGTTAAAGAAGTGAGTGTTTTTCTTATTTGTACTTTTGAGCCCCGATTATTCAACAGATAGCTTCCACAAGCCGTACAAAAAGAAATTTTCTCACGTTGAGTGAAAAATTAGCTATTCTAAAAGAATCGGATAGCTTTCACGGAAGCAAAGTAGAATTAGCAATATATATATATATATATATATATATATATATATCCTCTAACAACACTGCAATACACTTTAAAAAAGAGAGACTACACTGAAAAGTCATGCAATGATCTGGGTAAATCTGCCAAAAAAAGAAAAACTTTGAAGACATCGTCGTATGAAAAATAAAAAATGTTCTATTGAAATGGTACACAGATGTTCGAGCAGCCAAAATTCCTGTTAATGGTGTACTAATCAAAGAAAAATCTCGAGAAATAGCTCAGCACATGAAAATAGAGTTTTCAGCATCTAATGGCTGGATGGATAGATTTAAGAAAAGGCACAATCTAGCGTTCGGAACTTTCCATGGTGAATCAGTTAGCGTAAATATGGAGACTGTAGAAGAATGGAAAAGAAAACTACCAGAAATGGCAAAAGAATATTCATTAAAAGACATTTTCAAACTGTGAAGAGATTCTTTTTATGTTATGAATTACAAGAAGATTCACTTAAAAAAATTGCTGTCATCGAAAATGCAAAACAATCGCGCATCACGAATTTCTTCATGTAATTATTGGTATGTAACTGTACGATTTACCAGTACTAGTATTTATTAAACATACAAACTAAACTTTTATGACTTTTGTATTTCTTTTTGCAAAGATATTGAACACAATAGCTATTTATTATAACTTTAATTGCACTGTGTTTTTACTGCGTATTACAATTTTTTTGTAACTTTACAGAAAAAAAAAGTTGATCCCGCTCGCATCGTTTTTCCCGTTTTATTCCTTTTTTTCCTTAAGTCCCGTGAAAAACGAACGATCGAGGTTTGACAGTATTAGGCAAAAATATATATATAATACTCTATATATATTTCTAATGTACAGCTCGGTGATAATTTTACGCATTCGGAAATATTTGAAAAGTAAAAAAGTTTATTATTATTATTATTATTATTTTAATTTGGAAAAATCTCCTACAGCTTCAATTTTTAATTCTCTTCAACCAGCTTCTTAAAATAATAAAGTATAAAATGTACTCGATTCTCTATAAGAGTTTTAGGGGATGAATTTCATAATTAGAAATATGAAATGTATCGTAGAAATGTCTAATTCTGTAATGTTAAAAAATTATCATTGCGAAATTAAAAAATATAGTCGTTTATAAATGAGTTTGAATTTGACTGTAAAATATTTTTGTATTTCAAGATACATTCGATGTATTTTAAAATATGTTTAAAAAAATAATAATAATAATAAAGACAGAAAGAAATGCAGTCAGTTATACAGACACGGCATTATTTCACTATTGACTGAGACAAGAACATACAGAAAAATTATTAAACAACATAAGAAATTGCCAGTAAGAAAATTAATTTTCTAAAAATAGAAAAAAAAAAAAAAAAAAAAAAAAAATTATATCTGCAAACGACACATTACAATCCTAAATTCATTCTTTCATTGAAAATATTTAACATAACACTTTCTATTTATTTACAGACGACAAAATTTTTTGTTACCAATAACGACATCGACTCTTTTTTCTTTCTTTCTTTTTTTTTTTCCGTTACACCATGTATGACATTTTATATTCACTGGTAATTGTGACGTCATAAGACTGAAATAACAACGATTTGGAGAAACTATTTGCATGTTGGTAAATAGAGTGCCTTTATTAACAAGACGTATTTAATTAATAATTTCGTTAATTAAGGCGATAGGAATTTTTAACTAAGAGAAATGTGTTCTTTAGAGTATTTGGCAAACATTGGTATATCTCATAACCCCGAGGACATCCCTATTTGTGAGGAGATACGGTCGCGGACAAAAAAATTTGACACCTGTGGCAATAACTTTTTTTTTTTTTTTTTTTTTTTTAAATACATAGAGATTAAACTTTTAAAATACATTAATATCATTTCAAAGCTTGCAGTAGTCGAATACACAATGGTCCAAAGTATTTCAGTTCATCGTGCGAGTTTAAAATAGTATCCCATATTCATTCCCGTTCTTCTAATTAAAAAAAAAAAAAAAAAAATGTTGAAATTGTAATGTTTCATGGATCTATGTGCCCCATGGGTTGGCGAAGTGTAACTTCGACCTGTAACCCATTGTATATTACATTGAAAGATATCCAAGTCAAATTTCCAGACAGTGAAAACGTTCATGAATTGGGACTTTTTATGAATTTTAAAATTATCTTAACTCGTTATAGAGTAGCGAATTTTTCCATATGCCACTAACTAGAATTTCACATTAAAAAAAAAAAAAAAAATCTAAAAACGATCAGTATATTAGGTTTAGTTGAAAAATTAAAAGACTAAGTTAAAAAAAATATAAGTGAAGCATTTGAGGTGCTTTGGGCACCCGCAAATTTCCTGGTTAAACTTGCCTGGCATACAAAATTCCTAGTGTAAGTGAAACTGCGGACACTGGCGTAGCTAGACTACTTTTTTTTTTCGGGGGGGGGGGGGGGGGAATTAAATCGCCCTTTTGCGAAACTGTTTGATATATACAATATGTAATTGTGTCTGCTTTCTTTTATACTGAAGAAAAGAAATTATTGGATTAGTAAAAATTTTTTACGTTTGGTTTTCGACGGATTTACGCGTTTTGAGAGACCTAGAACACAATTTATCCTTTTTTAGAAAATTTATATCTGTGTTTGTGTGACAAAAATTTTATGGTAACTGTATATCAGGAACGACTGCATAGAATTTCGTTTAAATTTATATGTAGTTGCGCCTTGACATAAATAAATGCCTGTCAACTTTTTGTGCAGATCACTCATTTGGTGGCGCTGCTATACTGTGATTTCTTCTATTTAAGGGAAGACTATGTCTCTAGTTCTATTGTGTATTATTGAACAAAACTCAGAATGTGAGAGGGTCTTTATGAAACATTATACTAAATGAATGTGGGTGCAAATCGGCTGATAGATGGCGCTGCCGTGCTGTAATTTTCCCCGTTAACGGGAAGTCTATATTTCAGACTTTATTGCATATAATTTCACAAAACTTGGAATATAAGAAACCCATCATGAAACAGTTGCTGTTTGTATTTGGGTGCATATCGGCCGACAGCTGGCGCTGATGTGATACAAATTACGCTCGTGAATAGGAAGGCTGAATTATAACTTATATTGCATATAAATGCACCAAACTTGATATGCTTGATAACTATTACGAAAACGATCCTGATTTAATTTGGGTGCATATCAGTCGATAGGTAGCACTGCTATTACTGACCTTCTATGATTTTCCACATGACTAACATCTCAGCATCTGTTGATTAAAATTGTATAAATCTGCATACTTAAAATAGTTATTATGAAAAGCTATGGCTAAACTTTTATGCATGTGAAGTGGTAAAAAGTTAGTAAGTGGCACTCTTATACAAAAAGATATAGAAGAAAGTTTTGTGATGGCCGCAGTATACTAGTTTTTAAAGAAATACTGCTTTAGAGAGATAATTTGAGTTTCCTTATTTAGATTTAGGTATTCTGCCTAAAGGATGCTGCCTAAATTAAGAAAAGAATAATACAGCATTCGGAATTTTTCGACACAAAAAATTTGGTCAACATTTTAAGAATCTTCAATAATAATGAAAGCAATCTAAATAATATATCATCTAATGAATAAATAAAATAATAGATAGTAAGAATCGAATTCAATATAGGTATAAATATTAAACAACATTATAATTTTCAAAAACAAGTGTGGGTTGCTACTTTCATAATGCATTCGTATACCTACTTTAGTCCTCCTTATGAACAGCTATGTTCAATTATTTTGACTTGAAACAATTGTTGCGAGATTTTGCGATTTATAGCGTTGCTTACATGGTTTGTATTCATTACATATCCATTTTATGCACGTTACGCATTATACAAGTTTTACTGTATGCATGCATATGAAATAAGACTTTCTTCTATATATTATCTTTTAAAAATTCAAGCAGCACCAATTATTTATTAAATTATTATTTATTAAAAGTATTTTCCATTTTGAATGCAGACGATTTTTATCTAATAGAAGTATAACATTAAATTTCAAATGAAAGTCAATTTTGCACTGACATCAGAAGTAATGGGAATTTTTTTCCCCCTAAAGTTTTTTCCCAATTAAAAAATGAAAAAAATCGCTAATTTTGTTTTAAATTATCACAGATCTATAGTACAACCATTTGCTTTAAAGGTGTTGTCGACTTCTTTTGAATGTTACCCATACTAAAAATTTACAACCCCTGGATGGGAGTCCCCCCCCCCCCCGCACCGGGAAAGCGATGTTCCTACATGCACACAGATTTTTTTTCCTAATATGCTACTAATATCAATAATTAGTTTTACAATCATTCGTTAAAAATAACTCTCATTATGTACATTTATACGAAATTTTGTCCTATACTGCCATATTAAAAATTATAAGAAAATAAAATTATAGTGTCACTTGTTGAGCGATTGACCCCCAACTGTAATCAGCACCAAATTAGATCAGGGTGCAACTAAATAACAAGTTTGATTAAATTTCGTTCATTGGTTCTTAAGATATAGCGCCCAAGAAATTTTTTATGTACACACAGACAGACATTACTAAAAACAGTAAAACCGTTTTCAGGACATCTTAAAACATGTAAATATGTTGGAAAATGGAGTTCGAAAATTTTTCAGAATACAATACTTTTTTTTATACCTATAGAAGAAAGTAATACCGGAAAAAGGATTTAAAAATAAATAAATAATATTCGCTTACTTGTAGTAACCAAAATAGGTTGAAGATTGTCGCTACCGACATTGCGGGAGTCACTGTCCTTTATAACTGAGGATAGTTTTGTTTTATTTTTACTAACCATCGATCCATCGTTTTCTTTGTAAGTAAATTTTCAATAATTATAGCTTCATTGCGGTATTATCATTCAACTAAAGAGTCGTTTCAAAGAAATTCAATTTACTTTTCAATCGGAAGTAATATTTATCAGCCTGAAACCTGAAAATAAGGAGATACAAATCGAACATCCCCCCCCCCCCCCACACACACACACATACACACTCCTGACTAATGAGACTGGCCATTAACACTTACTGAAGATCAAACAGAGTGTTTTCGTTGTTTTAGTTTCCCTATTCTCGGTCTACAGAGAATACATTTTTGTAAGCGGGCTAAACCTCACTACGTACAGTTATTTGTTTTTTGTTCATATAGCTGTTTCAGCACTAAGAATTACATATGCTTCCTTCAGCGACTCTGAAGAATTGTAATAATTGGAGATGTTTCAGAAATATCTCAATAGACTATTAATTTTTTATTCTATTGTCTGAAGTAAAATAAAAATACACCTTTTAAATATAATAAGAAAGCACCACAGAACTGGCGTTTTAAAGTAATAAGTACAAAACTTTGAATAAACACCATAAAATGCAATAAACTCGCAACAATTGTTTCAGGCCGAAACAACGCACGACCCTTTGTGAGGCGAACAAAATAGACAAAAGTGCTGCAATTAGACTAACCTCTTGTAAGTTTGCCGCTTTGATGCCAGCACTCGTGTACTTTATTAGCCTGACGAAGGGTCATGTGTTGTTTCGACCCGAAACAATTGTTGTGATTTTATTGCATTTTATGGTGTTTATTCAAAGTTTTGTACTTATTACACCTTTTAAATGTTTAAAGAAATATATGTTGTGCAGCAGTAAAACTGGAAAAAAAAAAAGTTCGAAAAATTTCGTTCCTCCCCCCCCTCCCCCATATCTACGCCACTGACTGCGGATGACAAACCAAAAAGACTGAAAAATAGAACAAATATGAAAATGCATTCAAAATCTACACATGAAATTTAGTTTCTTTATCAAACACTGTGCTGTTTAATCTTTATCAAAAACTGTGGTGTTTATTTTAAAAGCGTGAAAAAACTTCAAATTTTGAGAGGGGGGGGGTGTCAGCCTTTCGAAGAAGAAAATATAGCAATTTTTCAAACGTGAGAAAGTATCATTGTTTCATATTTTATTTGGTAAATTAAGGCTAACAAAGAAAGTCTTAAAGAAACAGATAAAATGGCTCAGGTTCCAATTTAGCTTACCTACCAGTTGAGTTATAAGCAATTTAAAACCTACCAGCGTCAGCGTAACAGATTAGAGAAATTTTAAAATCCAAAATTATATGCAATTGGTCGAAGAAATTTTTGAGCGATTTTAATTTTTTTTTTTTTTTTAATAAAGTGATGTAAAAAAATAATCATTCTTTTTTTTTCTTTTCTTTCTTGTAAACTCATTTAGATATTGTGACTAGCGAAGCAGGCTAAGTCTGCTAGTTATAATTATTTTTGTCTTTTCACACAGAGAATTTCAGTGCAAAAATCATCGTAGCTTCAACTCAACAATTTGATCTAAGCTATTTTAGTCAAAATTTGAATTTTTATATTCAAAGAAGCAACATTAGTGATAAGGAATAAAATGCAATACTTACTACTTCTACATATTTGCTGCATTTTTCACCTACAGCTTTCTCATCAATCATACCTAAATGTTAATGATTTAGGAGGGAAAAAGTCAAATATTAGTGAAAAATTTATTAATTTAAAAAATATACTTTAGAAAATATACATCAAGAGACAAAAAAAAAAAAAAAAAAAATTAAATAAATGAATGAATAAATATAAGTAAATAAATAAATGAAAAAGCATTCAAAATTGATAGTAATTTTGGCGGATATCAGATAGCCGTATTCAGCAGGCATTTGAACTCCAGATATTTGGCATCTGTCAAAATCACTATCAGTAGTAAGCCGCGCGCTCCGAGGGTCAAAAGGCGTGGCCAAGCTATCAATCAAATGAGGGACGTCATCAAAAGGGGGCGTGGCTATTCTTCTGAAATATGATGGGGGTAGAGTTTCGTTTTCTCAAATTGGCAATACAACGTCTACGTCCTGTTAGAACCATAGACCTTATATATATAGACTACGCCACCAACAGAACTTCCCATTATAGAGAATGACTTTAACATGAGCAGGCCCTGATTGCCCAATAGGCACGAAAAGCATGTGCTTCCCTTGGAAAATTTTGAAAAGACCCCAAATTAAGCAAAAAAAAAAATGGAACCCGAATTGTAAACTTGTGGTCTAAAAGCATTGTCTGATTATAAAACGTCACAGTCCTACCTGACTGCACAACTACTATTTCTAGATTATATAGGATATATGCTAATAAAGCTTTTACACATTCATTTATAATGGAATAATTTCATATATTGTGGTGAATATAGGCTTTCACCAGTTTATATCTTGGTACAAAAATCAAGTAAATTTGCTTGTCTAAGACTTAAGCGAACTTACTTGTCCTCAATTCCAGGTAACTACAAAATTTAATGAAAAATTTATAAATTTTTCAAGATGTTTGTATGAGTCTTTAGACCAAGAAGTCAGTGGGGGCCCCCAAATGGATTTGTGCTTCCCCTCAATTGTAAGGTTAATCGGGCCCTGAACATGAGGGTATAATCTGAAACTTTCATCCTTTGCGGCCAGCGATGTATGTCACGTGACAGGAAGTTGCGGGCGATTCTTCCATAAGAAAGCACTTATTTTTGTAAGAATTCAAACAAAAAATTCTCCCCTTCAGAATGGTTTCTCACAAAAGAATTTTTTTTATAATTAATCTATGACACTTTAGCTTTCCAACGATGCTTAAATCTAAAGGCTTAAATAAAAAGTATGTGTACAATACAGAAATTAAAAAACTCTAAACTACTTTCTTTCCTATGGAAAAATCACATATTATTCATTCTCGTCTCTCTCTCTCGTCTGCATCACGTGATAATTTCGCTGGGGAAGCTACTTCATATCGCAGACAGATAATGGGAGGGGATGCGTGGTCTATTATAAAAGGTCTATGGTCAGAACGAACATGTGAGGGAGGGATTTAGTGGTAGAGCTTCTCAGAGGGGCAAGGCAACACAGAATTCTGTCAGAACATGACGTTATTAACTGGAAAGAGGCCAATGTGGTACATTTATAATCAATAATTAATTTTAATGAGTACTTCATTAATCAATTTTAGTGAATGAATTTATTATTTTATTGGTTATTTATTACTTAATTATACCATTGACTTTTTTAATTAATTCGATTTTATTTTTTACAAAACGATATTACCCTTCAGGGGTTACTTACTTTCCTGTTTGAAATTTTAAAGTTGCCCTCCTTAGCGGCCCTCCTACCACCCCTTTGCCCGGGCCCAAACATTTTTGAGCAAAGTATATCTTGTGATACATCGCTGGAAACGTCTATTCAAGACAATGAATTTGATATAAATAGTTTAGTCCTGCAATGATTATTAAAGGGATACATAAGTATAACTTCCACATTTAAAAAGTCTAAAAACTCATGTATCTCCTTTAATAATCATTGTAGGAGGAAACTACTTATATCATACTCATTGTTTTGAAGAGACATTTTCAGGGATGTATTTCAAGATATACCTTCCTATTAGAAAATTTAAAGTTGCCCTCCCTAGCGGCCCCCCTAGTTGCCCCGGGCCCAATCTTTTTTCACCAAAAGAGGTCCCTCTTAAATTCATTGAACATGCGTTTCGCCATTTTTCACAATTCCGACTCATTTTAAAGTTAGTAGGGGGGGGGTGTAGGACTTTTGGAACACCCTGATATATATATATATATATGTATATGTATGTATATATATATATATATATATATATATATATATATATATATATATATATATATATATATATATATATATATATAGGCATGGCTTTCCCTTTCCTCCTTCCTACCTAAGAACAGAAGTACCCTCTTCTGGCTGTGAAAATTATCAATTGAATTATACTTGAAAAGAAAATCGTCAATATTTTTAAAATGAATGATTGAATCATAGATCTGTGATAACTTGAAAAAACTTATCGAAATTTTGTTTTTTAAACAAAAAAGTAGAAAGAAAAAAAAGCGAAACATTATGCAGCTCGCATAGATCATTAACACTTTCTTACTGTACATACTCGTTGTATTCTTTAAATTTCAGTGTACTTTGCCTACGTTATAACGTAGTACGTCATATCGTATAATCGACAGACAGATAGACTAATTGAATTCATAATCATTAATAAACATTGTTGGAATATATTAAAAACACTTAACACAAAGGAAATGCAATTCCAGCAATTCCCAATTGTAGCCCTTAATATATGTGAATATTTTAGTGTTGTCCTGTAAATATTAATGATAAACGAGCCATATTCTAGAGAAAACGTTTTGTTAACATATGAATAATAAATATCAGTTTCATTATGATTTCTGCAGTACAAAGTTATTTCAATATAATTTGTAAAAATGTCTCTTATGAAACACAGCGCATTGGCATTCTTTTGAATGTCCCTGTAAACAAAACAATTATGCTATTTACACCCTTTAAATAAAGAACATGTCGCATAATGAACTTGAATAGCATTTATCATTATGAAAAAATTCTATGTATGCTTGGGCCGGACAGACTATAAATGAGACGGACAGAAAGAAACACACATAGAATAATTTGAACAACCACTCTTAAAAGTTGATAGAAAGTGTTAAAACTCTTAACAAAAGTGAAAATGCAATATCCAGTAATTTCCAATTATAGCCTTTAATGAATCTAAACATTTTTGTGTGTCCTTGTAACTCTTAATAAATAACTCTATAAAAACTATTTTTTTTTTTTTTTTCATGTGAAGAATAAATTAAGATTTGATTAAGTTTTGTGCAAGATAAAGGCATTAAAATACGGTTTATAGAAATTCTCGTTATATATCGCAATGTTCTGGAACTCTTTCGGGTGTCATTAAAAAAAAAAAAAAAAAAAAAAAAAAAGTTGGTATTTACTTTATTTTAAATAGGGAAAATCTCATAGTGGACTTAAATAACTTATATCAGTTTCAAGGAATTCCATGAATATTTACAGGAATTAAAGCCCGGACAGACAGATGCACATACGTCCTGCCAAAGAAATTGTCTGTAGGGCACAAAATTAATTTTTTTTTTATCAATGTTTACTTATTATATTAAATTTTTCTAAGATGAAAATTATCAGCACTCACCATGAAAAATAATTTTAATAAATGATTTGCACTGCTGGAGTTTATATAGGATAGTTTGTTTGGATGGATTTTACGTCGAACTGTGCTGCGCAATGGACAATTGGCGACGGTCTGGGACTCACCCCTAGAGGTTGTCCAGAGACGTGCCACCACAATTTTGATCCTCCACGGAATGGATGACTCTCCTACCTCGGTAACTCCCAGAAGTATAATTTTTAATGGGAACATGGAGGACATTGCGGCTACGACAGAATTTACGTGCACCAGCCACAGTTAGTGTACGTGACGGTCTTTGGCCGTCTAGATTACCGAACCCGCAATCTTCCAATTACGAGCCCGACTCTCTACCGACTGGGTTGCCTGATTTTATATAGGAAAATATTTAAGATAGCCAAGTATGATGGGGAACGAATGTAGAAGGAATTTTTGGGATGACAATAACATACTAATTTGTTTATGAAGTTGCCATGAACATAATTAACTATGAACATTATAATTTGAAAACTTCATCCGAAATTTACAATTTTCTTCAGATTAGAGAAATTAACGAAAAATTTCGTATAAACATGCATTTTGAGGATTATTTTCACAGTAAAGATATCAGACCAGTTTTAAAAAATATCTTTTATGATAGTGGCAAGATCATCATTGAGTATGAATATTCTAATTTTATAACTTTGTAAGTTATTTGAAATTTAAGATTTTCTTAACAGGGAAGAATAGGTCAAAGTTGTGCATAAACATGCATTATGATTAAGATAAGGTAAATGCATCAAATCAGAGTCAGGGTAGCCTAGTGAACATCATCGTACAGAACTAAGCGCTCCAAATGGATATAATACATTTTACAAAGATGGAAATCGATGGATTAAATAACCCATTTTGATGAAAATATATCACACAATTGATAAAACTACTTGTAGGTTTTGATGGAGTAACAAAATGGGAAAAGTAGCTAATGTTAAATGGATGGATGTCTAAAGTAAAAAATCTGAAACAATGTTAAATTATAAGGAATATCTACATTTGACATTGGATTAAAAATAGTTTATGATGCTGATTAATTCATAAAATAATAATAAGACTACCATTCCATTTATTTTACTATATGTGACATATACTATAAAAATTATATTAACTAAAAAGTTAAATTGAGTAATATGCATAATTACGGAAAACAGCTTGTTTCATTTTCTCCATCTGTTCTTTAGTAATGCAGGAAGAAGTTTCCTCCTCGTTCGCCATGACTGAATGAAGAGAAGAAATGCACAGCAAAACAACAGCAAGACACAGATACTTCATGTTTCTGGAATAAGTGCGTATAGATCTAAAGAAGTAATTCAGAAAACTCTATTCCAAGAGATCTGCATTTTCATAGTGTCTTCCTGCTGTTTATATGTACTGTACCATATACTCCCTGTAACATTTTCGAATACAAAATAGTTGCATAATCACACGTAATTTTTAAGGTTCTGTTTACGCATTTGCCTTTGACAAAAACAAACACTCATCAAGGAAATATAAAATGCTGCAGATATCCAGCTGGTTACACATTAGCAATGAATGGTTTGCTTGATGCTATTGTCACGTTTTCTGAAATTTGTTTGATTTTTGAAAATTCTCTTATTGTGCTAAATTGTAGCCCATAACCTTTCTCTTTTATTTTGTGTGGGACATGTTTCATAGGCCAGAGACAAAAGGGAGGGAACGATGAACATTAATTCATAACTTTCCTTCTCACATTGGAATTGTGGGATCATTGATCAGTTTTGCACGAAAAAACTTGGAAAAATTCAAGGATACGGACGGGAATCATTCAAACGAAAGCTCATACAGGTTCGTTTCGGTAACAATATTTATTATAATTTAAAGGAGTTTAAAACAGTTTTTAACAGAGTTTAAAATTTAAGAATATTTTTAATGTTAATAAAGTAACTTAACATTCTTAATTAAACCATTGGGTTTTCCAGAAAATAATTTCGTTTCTTCTTCTTCTTTTCTTTCTTTCTTCTTCTTCTTCTTTTTTTTTTTTTTGTAGGAGGGTGAAAAAAAGACGATTTTCTTACAGCGTATAAATATTTTGTTGAATTACCTATTCTTTATTTCCGCCCAGTACTCTTTGTCATCTTTTTGGCAGAAGCATAATTTCACGTTCGTAAAATTTCTTATCTTTGTTGGCAAAAAATTAATCCAAGTCATTTTTGACGCTTTCATTTGAAGTAAAGGTTTTGCCGTCTAAGTAATTGTGCAGAGACTAGAACAAGTAATAATTCTAAGATGACAGATCTGCAAAATATTTTGGGTGTAGTAGTACATCCCAACCAAGCTGTAAAAGTTTTTGGCGAGTTACCAGTTGATGACAGTATATTTCAGAACGGATCCAGATATTGTCCGGTAGACACTCAAAAAAATTATTCCCTTCAAGTGTCTCACCAAAAAGACAGCATCTTTTTTTTTTTTTTTTTTTTTTTTTTTTAAATGAATATCGAGCTCGAGCTTCAGAGGGCTTTGAATCGGTTTACCTTTTTTACTCCATCACCTCTTGCGTTTAACATTTTTGTATAGATAACACATTTCTCTTTTCCCAATGATAATTAGTTTCAAAAAGTGTTAGGTCATTGTGCCTAAATGCGACGTGATTTTTGGTAAGTTTATCACATTTAGGAAACTTATGACATTTTAGTAAACAAATAATTATGAAAAGAAAGAAAAAATGGTTGAATATTATACTCATAGTTCTAAACTAGTGTTTTGTGTCATTTTTTTTTCAAGAAATTAAAAAAAAATATCAGTAATTTATGAAAATATATACCAGCGTCGCATTTAGGAAATTTTTGTCGCATTTAAGGTGCTATATCCTAAATGCGATGTTCAAACTCCCTAAATGCGATAATGCATTTAATGCATGGGAGTTACTTTAATGTTATTAACACTTTCCAAAGAAGGTTGAAAACTGTTAATTAACACTTTTCAACAAGGTTGAAAAGTGTTTATGACTTCGGTTTGTCTGTCTGTCTGTCCGTTCGCCTGTCTGTCCGCGCTCTAACTCTCGTAAATATTTATGGAATTTCTTGAAACTGATATATGTTATTCAAGATCACTATCGGACGTTCCCTATTGAAAATGGAGTTTATACCTCTACTAGTTTGTGTACAGGGACACCCGAAAGTATTTCAAAGCATTGTGTTCTATGAGAGGTATTTCTACAAACCATATTTTCCTACCTTTACTGTAGACATATCTTAATGAAATTGAAATATGTTATTAAAGTTTACTATAGGATGTTTCGTGTATAAAATGGAGGAAATATCACCATCAGTTTATGTACAGGGACACTCAAAAGTATTCCAAAGCATTGCGTTCTATGAGAGATATTTCTATAAATCAAATTTTAATAACTTTACTTTCTACGAAGTTTTTGGAAATTGAAATATGGTACAAAAGAATGCTTTGCACAGAATATAGCATAATTAGCATTAGATTTACAGGGTGGCACAAAAATATCCAGTTACATTAAGGGCTATTAAAAAAATGGCTAGAATTGTACTTTCGTTTACGTTAAGCGTTTTTAACACATTCTAAAAATTTTTAAGGGTGAATATGATTTCAGTTTTGTGTATCTGCCTGTCCGTCTGTTTGTCTGCCTGTCTGTATGTCCGAGCTCTAAATCTCATAAATATTTATGGAATTTCTTCAAAGTGATATAAGTTATTCAAGTTCACTATCGGATGTTCCCTATTTAAAATGGAGTTTATACCTCTACTGGTTTGTATGCAGGGACACCCGGAAGCAATTCAAAGCATTGTGTTCTATGAGAGGTATTTCTATTGGATTTACTGTAGACATATCTCAATTAAATTGAAATATGTTATTCAAGTTGACTACTGGATGTTTCCTGTATAAAATGGCGGAAATACCACCACCGATTTATGTACAGGGACACTTAAAAGTATTCCAAAGCATTGCGTTCTATGAGAGATATTTATATAAATCAAATTTTAATAACTTTACTTTCCACGAAGTTTTAGGAAATTGAAGTATGTTATTTATATGCAAAAAAAAAAAAAAAAAAAAAAAAAATGCTTTGCATAGAATATAGCATGATTAGCATTAGGTTTACAGGGTGACCCAAAAATATCCATTTATATTAAGAGCTATTGATAAAACAATTCTAGAATTGCACTTTCGTTTACATTAAGCGTTTTTAACACTTTCTAACATTTTTAATGTGAATATGATTTCAGTTTGTGTATCTGTCCATCTGTCTGTCCGTCTGTCTGCCCGCGCTCGAACTCCTGTAAATATTTATGGAATTTCTCGAAACTGATATATTTTATTGATGTTCACTATCGGATGTTCCATATTGAAAATGGAGTGACTATCTCTTCTGGTTTGTGTACAGGGACACCCAAAAGCATTCGAAAGCATTGAGTTCTATAAGTGTTATTTTTATAAACATTATCCCTATAGAATGTTCCCCATTTAAAATGACATTAATAGTTCCTGTACAACTAGTTTGTTTACAGGGACAACAACAACAACAACAACAAAAAAATGCCAATGCATTACGGTTTAGGACAGAATTTTTTGAAAGTTATATTTAAAAGTCTTTCTACTGTAAAAATCATAAAAATATTGAAATGTATTGTTAATGTTCTAAAATAATGTTTTGTATAGAATATGATATGATTAACTTTCTGATTTAATGGGCTACACTAAAATATTCAGAGAGATCAAAAGCTGTAATTATAATTTAATGGCTGCATTTTATTTTGCGTTAAGCCTTTTTAACTCTTTCTAAAATGAGTAATTTTAAAATCAGTTAGTCTATCTGTATATTTTTCACTCCTTCTGCCTGTTATGTGATAACGTAGGCAAAGAATATTAAAAGTTATTCGATACAACAATTACGTACAGTTGGAAAGTGATCAATGGGTACTGCATGATTTTTCTTTCTTGTTTAAGTCTTAACGTGTTTTCAATTTCTGTATTTATGTGCCCGAATCTCCATTTGTCTATCTGTCCGTGTACCGCACTTAGCGTCCGGAAATATTTTCTGAATTTTTAAAAAAATATATATGTTGTTCATATACACTATTGAATGTTCCCAAATTAAAAGGGCATTAATAGGTACTGTACAGCATGTTTATGTACAGGAACGCGCAAAAAATGCCAATGCGTTGCATTTTAGGACATACATTTTTATAATTTACATTTAAAGAACTTTCATACTGTACTCTCAACTGTAAAATCATAAAGAAATTGCATTTATTGTTAATTTGCTAAAATAATGTTTTGTATAAAATATGATTTTGTTAACGTTAAGATTTACAGGGCTACACTGAAATTTCAGATAGATTAAGGGCTGGAATTACAATCGAAAGGCGACGGTTTCTTTTGTGTTAAGCATTTTTAACACTTTCAAATAGTGTTTAAGAATGATTAGGAATTCAATTAGTCTGTCTGTATGCCTTTCAGAACTACTGTTTGTTTGCGTGTGATAACGTAGGTACAGAACTTTCAAAGTTATAAGATACAACAATTACGTGCAGTTGGAAAGTGTTAATAATCATTGCGTAATGCATGATTTTTCGTTCTTTTTTTATAGTTTATAAAATACTTAATACCACATAACTATTTCAAGATAAAATGTTGTGTAACTCTATGTGTAACTCTGCCTTTAACAGTGTGTGTAACTCTTCCTTTTTATTAACAGTGTGTGGAACTTTGTGTGTAACTCTGCTGTTTGTTAACAGTGTGTAACTCTTCTTTTTTTCAACAGTGTGTGTGTAATTCTGTGTGTATTGCTGAACTTTTCTAACAGTGTACGTAAAGCTATGTGAAACTGACACTGTGTGTGCAACCCTGTATGCAATTAACAGTGTGTGTGTAGCTCTTCTTTCTTATTAACATTGTGTGTAACTCCATGTGTAATTTAGTTTTTTGTTAACAGTTTTTTTTAACATTGTGCGTGTATCGCTGATTTTTAGCAAACAGCGTGGGTAATTTTACTTAAGTGTAACTAACAGTGTGTGTAACCCTGTACGTAATTAAAAGTGTGTATGCAACTCTGCCTTCTTTTTAACTCTGTGTGTAACTCTTTATTAACAGTGCCTTTTTATTAACAGTGCATGTAACTCTGTGTATAATTCTGCCTTTTTATTAGCAGTGTGTGTAATTCAATGTTCATTTTTTTTTTTTTAACAATGTGTGTAACTCTGTGTGTATCACTGATTTTTCGCTAAAAGTGTGTGTTTAACCCTGTATATAATTAACAGTGCGTGTGTAACTCACTGTGTAACTATGCCTTCTTTTTAACTCTGTGTGTGTGTAACCCCGCCTTTTTATTAACAGTGTGTGTAACTCCGTATGTAAATCTCTTTTTTTTTTTTGACAATGTGTGTAACGTTGTGTGTACCGCTAATTTTTTGCTAACAGTGTGTATGTAGCTCTGTGTGTAACTCTGCATTTTTATTAACAGTTTGTGTGTAATTGTGTGTGTAAATTTGCTTTTTTATAACAGAGTGTGTAACTCCGTGTTTAACTCTTCTTTTCTGAGCAGTGTATGTGTAACTCCGATTCCATGAATATTTACGGGAGATAGGGCACGGACAGACAGACAGACAAACCTAAGTCATTAACATTATTACTTACAAACTTTGAATAAACACCATAAAATGCAATAGCACGGTGTTTATTCAAAGTTTGTAAGTAATAATTTTTACAACGCCAGCTTTGTGATGCTTCTTTATTAAGTCATTAACACTTTTCAACTTTGTTGAAATGTGTTAAAAACATTTAGAAAGTGATAAAAACGCTTATTGTAAACGAAAATGCAATTCAAGATATTTTCCAACACTACCTCTTAATGTATCTGAATATTTTTGTGTGGCCCTGTAAATATAATGCTAATAATATTGTATTTAATGGAAGGCATTCTTTTGTGCATATGAATAATATATATATATATATATATATATATATATATATTACGACTTGTGCAAAGTAAAATCATTAAAATTTGGTGCTTAGAAATACCTTCCATAGAACGCAATGCTTTTAAATACTTTCGGATGTCCCTGTATACAAACCAGTGATGGTATTTACTTCAATTTACATGGGCAACATCCGGCAGTGAACTTAAATGATATATTTCAATTTCATTAAAATTTGTTTAAAGTAAACGTATCAAAATACGATTTATAGAAATATCTATCATGGAACACAGTGCTTTGGAAAATTTTGGGTGTCCTTGTAGACAAATCAGAAGAGGAATTACCTCCATTTTCAATAGGGAACATCCGATAGTGAACTTGAATACGATATATCAGCTTCAAGAAATTCCATGAAAATTTACAGGAGTTCGACAGCGGACAGACAGACAAACCGAAGTCATTGACACTTTTCAACCTTGCTGGAAAGTGTTTAAAAAAGGACGAAAATCATGCAGTACGCACTGGTTATTAATACTCTCCAATTGTACGGGCTTGTTGTATCGTATAACTTTCAATATTCTTTGCCTGCATTATCAAACAAAGGAGAGAAGCACAGAAAAATATACAGATTGACTAATTCAATTTAAAACCGCTCTCAGACATCGTTGAAGAACGTTAAAAAGGCTTAATGCAAAAGAAAATCCAGCCGTTAGATTATAATTCCTGCCCTTAATATATTTTAATGTTTTAGTGTAGTCCTGTAAATCTGAAGGTTGATCATATCATATTCTATGCAAAGCATTATTTTAGAATATTAAAATACATTTCAATTTATTTATGATTTTTACAGTAGAAAGTTATTTAGATGTGATTTATAAAAATGTCTGTCCTAAAACGCAAACATTGGAAGTTCCCTGTACACAAACACGTTGTGTAGGACATATTAATGGCATTTTAAATAGGAAACATTCCATAGTGAACTTTAATAACATATATCAATTTTTCAAAATTCTGAAAATATTTAAGAACTCTCGGGACGAGAGCCAGATAGAAAGACAGACAATCGGACAGTAAGATAACCAATTAAAATCATATTCGCGCTTAAAAATTGTTAGAAAGTGTTAATGCTTATTGTAAAAGAAAATGCAATTACAGCAAATTTTTATTAATAGCTCATAATGTAACTTAATATTTTTATGTGGCCCTGTAAGATTAATAATAATCATACTGTATTTATAAAAAGCATTCCTTTTTGCATATGAATAACATATTTCAATTTCATTAAGATTTGTGCAAAGTAAAGTTATTAAAATTTGGTTTGCAGAAATACCTCTCATACAACGCAATACTTGCAAGTCTCCCTGTACACAAACCAGTAGTAATATTTTCTCCATTTCCCATAGGAAACATCCGATAGCGAACTTGAATAACATATTTCAATTTCATTAAGATTTGTGTAAAGTAACGGTATTAAAATATGGTTTATAGAAATGCCTCTCATAGAAAAAAAATAGTTTGCAGTACTTTCCGATGCCCCTGTACAGTAAAGGTATTCACTCCATTTTTAATAGGGGACATCCGATAGTGAACTTGAAAAACATATATTAGTTTCAAGATATTCCATAAATATTTACCGGAGTTAGAGCGCCTAAAGACAGACAGATGGGCAGACAAACAGATACACAGATACACAAATTGAAATTATATTCACACTTAAAAATTGTTAGAAAATGTTAAAAACGCCTAATGTAAACGAAAGTGCAATTCCAGCAAACTTTTCTTAATAGCTCTTTATGCATCTAAATATTTTTTTGTTGCTCTGTAAACTAATACTAATTATACTATATTCTATAGAAAGCAGTCTTTTGTGCATATGAATAACACATTTCAGTTTCATTAAGCTTTGTGGAAAGTAAAGTTATCAAAATTTGGTTTATAGAAATACTTCTCATATAACGCAATGCTTTGGTATGCTTTCAAGTGTCTCTGTGCCCAAACCAGTGGTGGTATTTACTCCATTTAATATATAAAACATCCGATAATGAACTTGAATGACATTTCTCAATTTCATTAAGGTTTGTGCATAGTAAAGGTATTAAAATATGGTTTATAGAAATATCTCTCATAGAACACAATGCTTTGTAAAAGGTTTGGGTGCCTCTGTGCACAAACCAGTAGAGATATTAACTCTTTTTTCAATAGGGAACATCCGATAGTGAACTTAAATAACATATATCAGTTTCAAGAAATTACATAAATAATTACTGGAGTTAGAGCGTGGACAGACGAACAGACAGATACTTAAATTGAAATCATATTCACAGATGAAAATTGTTAGACAATGTTAAAAACGCTTAATGTAAACGAAATTGCAATTCTGGCAAATTTTTATTAACTGCTCTTAATGTAACTGAATATTTTTGTGTGGCCCTGTAAATCTAATGCTAATCATGCTATATTCTATGCAAAGCATTCTTTTGTGCATATGAATAACATATTTCAATTTCATTAAACTTTGTGGAAAGTAAAGTTATTAAAATTTGGTTTATAGAAATACCTCTCATAGAACGCAATGTTTTGGAGTACTTTCGAGAGTAGGTAAGAAATGAGAGTTCTAGCCCATGAGGGGGAGGCACGGAGGCACCGGCAACTCGTGCGGGTGTCACGCGGAGCTCGGAGCGTGTCAATCATGTTCACGACCTTTGCGGAGCTCGGAGCAACCTCCTCTGGCTTAATCGTGAAACGTGACGAGGGTGTTAATGAGGGAATTTAATTAAAAAAATTAATTAGTGATTTTTGTAAAAGGTAACGCTGGTTTTAAAGCGATGTTTGTGGTAGAATGAAAAAAGTAGGATATTGTTTGTGACTCATTAGGAAATTAATTAGGGAGTTAATTAGGGAGTTAATTAAGAAATTAATTAAGAAATTAATTAAGAAATTTAAAAATTTGAGAAATAAAAAAGGAGTCGATGAAATATACGAATTTAAGAATGCGAATATACTATGAAAGAAATAGAGTGGTCAGACGGGGGTTCGAACCCGGTACCTTGTAGTAAAAATATTTCCATAAGACAGTAGTTTTCGCGTGTGTGTGAGTGATTTTTATAGTATATGTCTGCACTGTTCTTTTAAAACTATGAATGCTAGTATCCTAAAAGAATTCAATCATTTTAATAATATTAATTAGAGAATAATAATTAAGAAAAATATTAATTAAGGATCTTCTTGTAAAAAATCATCAAATATTTTCCGAAAAAAAAGGCAATGAAAGCAAAAATTAAGTATAAAGAATGAAAGAAAGTTTAGAAACATAGATTTTGACTGAAATTCGAACCTGCTACCTTGCAGCAAAAAAATATTTCAGTAGTTTTCGCATATGTGTGAGTGATTTTTATAGTATATGTCTGCACTGTTCTTTCAAAACTATGAATGCTAGTGTCCGAAAAGTATTCAATCGTTTTAATGATATTAATTAGAGAATAATAATTAAGAAAAATATTAATTAAGGATCTTCTTGTAAAAAATCATCAAATATTTTCCGAAAAAAAAAGGCGATGAAAGCAAAAATTAAGTATAAAGAATGAAAGAAAGTTTAGAAACATAGATTTTGACTCAGATTCGAACCTACTACCTTGCAGCAAAAAAATATTTCAGCAGTTTTCGCTTATATGTGAGTGATTTTTCTATTATATGTCTATGCAGATCTTTTTTAACCTAAGAATGCTATTGTCTGAAAATTAATCAACCATAAAAATGATATTAATTACAGAATAATAATTAAGAAAAATAATAATTGAAGATCTTGTAAATATTCACCAGATGTTTTTCGAAAAAAGACAATGCACGTGAAAATTAAGCTAAAAGATGTTTAAAAACTCAAATGTGTAAGTGAAATTAGATTAGGATGAAAGACGAGAATTGTTTTTTGAAAGATAACTAAAAAAGAGTGATTAAAATTTCTTATTAATTACTTAATTGAAGAAAGTTTGTTAAAAAGAAAAAAAAAAAAAAATGATTTTTTAATTATGAATAACTAGTATCCATTTTAAACTGTATATATTTTTTCCATTATAAATATGATATCTTAATACAAAAAGATCGACTTTATTCACCAACGGGGACGTCACAATGTTTGCGTAAAAGGAGGTAGCATAACCTTAAGCAATTTCTGAGAATTGGGTTGGGTACGCCATTGTCAAAAAAAGAGGGGAAGAAAATTCCAGATTTAGCCTCAACTTTTCACACGTTTAAATATGTTTACTGTTGGATGTACTAAAAATTATCTGCTATTTTGAATTATGTTCAGTTTGAAGAATGAAAAAAACTTTATAGAATGTAAAATTAAAAGTTTATCATTCTCGAAAAATTCACTGTTTGAAAAAAGTCTTAACAAGTTTAAGAAAATATCGTAACATATTGTATTATATTTTACCTCTATCATTTTTCAGAAGTTACTTTAGTGCAAAATAATAGCTGATGTCGAAAATTTCTCTACCTTAAACAGTTATACTTGAGATATAACTTTTTGGAATCTTCTTATCACTGTCATTGAACATACTTGTATACTTAAAGATTTTTACAAAGGGGTATTTAATTATAAATTATATTTAAATTTCCTTATACTCGTTAAAATATTGTAAGTACGTATTTTTATTTCAAGTTTTGTATTATAGTACTAGAAATCTCCCAACATTCTTAAAATAATATAAGTTTTCGAACGGAGTGATAATTAGAAATTACCATTTTTTTAGTTTTTATCGTGATCTGGAATCGAACCTGACACTTCCCGAAAATTTTTTGTAATTTATACTCAACATTAGTTATTTAAAGCTATACTATCTAAGAATTATTCAATAATCTATGTCAAATAAAGACTTCACAACTACCTTTTTTTACTACTTTTCACTACATTCTACTGCTTTAACAAAGTGAAATTCCCCACGTCATATGTTACATTCACTCAGTTTTTCTTTACAGATAGCAAGTTTGTAAATGATGAACACTAACTTTGAAAAAATTCAGAGCTGAAAAAATATTAATAAAAATGTTTTATAAATACATTCTTGTTCACAGATGCATACTTAAGTTTTCTAAAGTGTATTTAAACATACTAAAAAAATATTTTAACCAAGTATTGTCGATTACAAACTTATGTATATAAACTGAAAATGTTTTTGTACAAAGTATTTTAGAAATTTAGATAACTTATTCTTGAATAAAAATATAAGAAACTTATTTTTACAATAATAAGATTGAAAATGTATGATAAAATTACAAAGTTAGCAGCATAAGAGACTGTAGGTATTCGAAAAAATCACGAAGTCAACAATTTTGGTGTTAACAACACATCTTATTTTACAAAGAGCTAAGTTTTTTAGTCATTTAGTTTGAAGTTTTTCAGACATATGCTTATAAACTGAAATTTTTTGTGAATGAAAAATTTTTTACACAAAGTATTTTAGAAAAAATAACATCTCAGAAATTAACTTACTTATTTTTAGAATAAAAATATAAGAAACTTATTTTTACTAATGATAAGAATGAAAATGTAAGGTAAAATCTCATTCATATAAATTTAAGAGACTATAAATATTTGAAAAATCATGAAGTATGGAATTTTAATGTTTCACATATGTTACTAACACATCTTATTTTACAAAGTACTAAGTTTTTTAAAGTCATTTAGTTTGAAGTTTTTCACACAAATGTTTATAAACGAATTTTTTTGTAAATGAAAAATTTTACACAAATTATTTTAATACAAATACTATCACAGAAAAATTAACTTTTTCTTTTTTAGATTGAAAATGTAAGATAAAAATCGAACACTTATCAAATTTAGAAGCTGCAGATGTATGAAGAAATCATGAACTTGAAACTTTATGTATTAACAACCTTACTTCTTTGAAAATACTAAACCACGAGTTTCAACAAATCTGTAATCAACTGTTGAATAAACATAGAATGTTTTTCACCCTAAAAAGTTTAACGTAGATGCGACATTCATAAAAATACAGAGTGAAAGTGTTCAAATTATCTGTTTAGACATGTTGGTAAACTAGAATTTTCCACAAGATTCGAGTATTATAGCAAGGGATGGGGTAATATTTGACTAAATTTCCACTAATATTGGCGATAGTTATAAAAATTTGACATGAAATAAGAAAATTTGGCGTTAATTCTTAAGTAAAACTGATGAACGAAGAAAAAATTTGAATTAGTTACAATCTTTTCTCGCTGTAGAATTGTCTAAGTTCTCATACTTAGTAGTTTTTAAACATTTTTAAAGTTTTCCTTTTAGAGTGATTTTTTTATACTTTGCCAAACTGAAGTACAAAATGGATAATACTTTGCCGTCTGAGGTGACTCACGTTTCTGTTCAACAACCCCCTTCATCAACTTTTAAGGATGAGAAGTTATCTAAACTTTTTATTTATCCAATTTGCAATAAGTCATTTTTAAAAAAATCCTATCTTACTAGACATGTGAAGGTTCACAATGACATTACACCTAATATTTGTTATGTGTGTGAGAAAGGATTTGTTACTTTGCATCGTTTAAAAAGACATATAGAAACCCATAGAAAAATTTCCATAAGATACAAATGTGAATATTGTATTGAAAATTTCAATCGCAATTGTGATTTATTTAAGCATAAGAGATTATTTCATCAAAAAGTCTTACCTAAACATCTATGTATTATTTGTAAAGATGCTTTTGAACACAAGTATGAATTAAAAAAGCATAAGAGGGTGCATTATCGTAAACCTGAGTATATATGTAAGGAATGTTCTATAACCTTTCCAACTAAACATGCTTTTTTAAACCATAAGCGAAAAAGTCATAAAAAGACTTTACATACATACTGTTGTAACGAATGTACTGTTACATTTTCAAACAAACGAAATTTTTTAAAACATAAAAGAAATATGCATAAAAAATCTTCAATGCAAACTAGATGTGATGAATGCAGTGAAACTTTTCAGTGTAAGTATGAATTATTGCAACATAAGAGAAAGAATCATCTTAAATACTTCAGCATACGTAGAAATTGTAATGAACGAAGTATTAACAATGAATTACCAACAGTTAATAATGACAGTGAGAATCTGGACTTGTTAAATTTTTTGGATAATTTTCACACTGAATGTATAAATAATGTTTTTGACTTACCTTCCAACAACTTTCAGAATGAAAATATAGACTTAGACTTCAAAAATTTTTTGAACAATTCGAATGTAGAATATACAAGTGAAAATAATGTTGATGACTTATCTACCAAAGTTGAAAATAATGACTTAAATAATTTTAACCTGATACAAACTGATTTACCTCTAGTAAACTATGTTAATGAAAGTCTGAACTTGTTAAATTTTTTGAATAACTTTAATCCCAAATGCTTGAATGATTTTTCTGCTAACAACAAAAATATGAATTCGGATAATTTTAGTGTGAAGGAAAATGAGTTAGTGACAGATAACTTTAACGATGAAAATCTAGACTTGCTAAATTTTTTGAATAACTTTAATGTCGATTGTATGAACGATATTTCAACAATATAGATTTGTGCGAATTTGCTGTTTTGTATTATTGTGAATGAATTTCAAATAAAAAGATTTCAATGAAAATGGTTTGTTTTAATTTTTATTACAAAATCACCTTTTATATAATATTTTCTATTAGAATACAAACTTAAGTGTCATCTTTTTAAAATAAAAACATGTAAAAAGTTTACTTGTGTGTTAACGATATACTTTTTCATTACTGTGGAAGTATTGTTTGAGTATAATATTTAAACACTAAGTAAAAATTATACACGATAGTAGTTTTATAAACTATCAAACTTACATCGAAGAAGAAAAAACTTGTAAAATTGTTTTACCACTCAACTGTAAAGTACTTGTGAAAATCTTAAATGAATTTATCTTATTAACAATTTTCCTGAAAAACTAACTTATAAAAATTTTAGATATAATTATGAAGTTAGTATTTTCCTAAGTATCACGTTTGAATCTTACTTTGAATATGCATCATCAAAGTGTTTTGTACTTTAACTAAAATCACAATCTCTATTCTAAAGAGTGTAAAAATAATTTTTGAGTAACAACTTTTATATATAGATACTTTCACGATTGTATTTTAACTTTTTTTATTTTTAGAATACAGAAAATATTTTATAAGAATTGTGAAAGATTAATTTTAGGAGTTTGTAAAATTTCACATTTTTTTTTTTTTTTTTTTTTTTTTTTTTTTTTTTTTAAGCATTTTTGTCAAATGTTTTCTTCATGTCACATCACTTAGAAAAAAATAATTGTTTTTAGCAGAATTGCTAACACAAAGCATTAAGTTAGAAAATTTGTAGATAAAACTTAAAATGTATGAAAAACCATATGTGATGTACTAACAAAAATATATATAGCTTCAAGTTTAGACATGGTTGAACAAGCTTGAGCAGACACTAAAACCTGTTGCTGACGTCATAACGCGTGTGATGGAAGATTATAATCATTGGATACGAGTTCCCCCTAATACACTACGTCACGAACCCATGATGTGACAAAAACAACCATTTTGCTCACACTTCTCACCTTTGTTGGACTTATATTATTTTACTCTGCATATTAACGATAATCTGTAAAAAAACTTTGTCGTTTTTACACTTTGTTGTAAAAAGTTTTCGTCTAAACATCAAATGATATATTTTAGACATCTTTTCAGTATAAGGAAAGTTGATACTTTTCTCATGTATAGTAAAATTATGATTAATCGAAATCCCGATATGAATTAAACCACTGTCCTATAGAAATATTTCAAACATATATGTTTAAAACACTGATGTTTTACCCCAATGTGAATAATGAGTGTGTTTTAGAAGTATTTCAATCATATATACAGCCTCGTGTACATGAAAAACTTAAGTCTGAATTAAAAGAAAAGCATACCATGAAGTGGTATATGGTTATGAAAGTATCCTTGGAGCGTAAAAAACCTGATGAAGAGATGGAAGAGACACATACATATTTTAAAAGTTCCTGTATTATCGAACTTATTGAAGATACTATTGAGCAGCATATTAGCGAAGGATATGCAAAAATTAATATGTCCTTAGAAGAATTCATCCAAAAATTCACTATTTGGAAATAAAAATGGCTAAATACCATCCTCTAGCTGCTAGTAGCTATATTAAGCTACCTTCAAAACTTGTTTAAAAAGATTTGGGGCGTCACATATTTCTACAAATGTGACGGTATTTTTCAGTTATTAAACGCAAAATTGTGTAAAATTTACTAAGTGTTTCACTAAAGAAGAGAATTCCACAAAAAAGTTTTGACAAGAAATACTAAATTCACTAAGTCACATACACACATGCTTGTAATTATAATCGTTATGAAATATTGTTAAATATTTTTTACAATCTGTACACGTATACATACACGCATGCTTGTAATTATAATCATTATGAAATATTATTAAATATTTTTTACAATCTATACACATACACATACACATGCTTGTGATTATAATCATTATGAAATATTGTTAAATATTTTTTACAATCTAAAATTAACAATTTAAAAAAAATCGTTTTTGCAATAATGTATTAAAGATTTCTCTTATATTATGTGTATGTGACTTAGTGAATTTAGTATTTCTTGTCAAAACTTTTTTGTGGAATTCTCTTCTTTAGTGAAACACTTAGTAAATTTTACACAATTTTGCGTTTAATAACTGAAAAATACCGTCACATTTGTAGAAATATGTGACGCCCCAAATCTTTTTAAACAAGTTTTGAAGGTAGCTTAATATAGCTACTAGCAGCTAGAGGATGGTATTTAGCCATTTTTATTTCCAAATAGTGAATTTTTGGATGAATTCTTCTAAGGACATACTAATTTTTGCATATCCTTCGCTAATGTGCTGCTCAATAGTATCTTCAATAAGTTCGATAATACAGGAACTTCTAAAATATGTATGTGTCTCTTCCATCTCTTCATCAGGTTTTTTACGCTCCAAGGATACTTTCATAACCATATACCACTTCAGGGTATGCATTTCTTTTAATTCAGACTTAAGTTTTTCATGTACATGAGGCTGTATATATGATTGAAATACTTCTAAATCACACTCATTATTCACATTGGGGTAAAACATCAGTGTTTTAAACATATATGTTTGAAATATTTCTATAGGACAGTGGTTTAAGTCATATCGGGATTTCGATTAATCATAATTTTACTATACATGAGAAAAGTATCAACTTTCCTTATACTGAAAAGATGTCTAAAATATATCATTTGATGTTTAGACGAAAACTTTTTACAACAAAGTGTAAAAACGACAAAGTTTTTTTACAGATTATCGTTAATATGCAGAGTAAAATAATATAAGTCCAACAAAGGTGAGAAGTGTGAGCAAAATGGTTGTTTTTGTCACATCATGGGTTCGTGACGTATCCAATAATTATAATCTTCCATCACACGCGTTATGACGTCAGCAACAGGTTTTAGTGTCTGCTCAAGCTTGTTCAACCATGCCTAAACTTGAAGCTATATATATTTTTGTTAGTACATCACATATGGTTTTTCATACCTTTTAAGTTTTATCTACAAATTTTCTAACTTAATGCTTTGTGTTAGCAATTCTGCTAAAAACAATTATTTTTTTCTAAGTGATGTGTCATGAAGAAAACATTTGACAAAAATGCTTAAAAAAAAAAATATATATATGTGAAATTTTACAAACTCCTAAAATTAATCTTTCACAATTCTTATAAAATATTTTCTGTATTCTAAAAATAAAAAAAGTTAAAATACAATCGTGAAAGTATCTATATATAAAAGTTGTTACTCAAAAATTATTTTTACACTCTTTAGAATAGAGATTGTGATTTTAGTTAAAGTAAAAAACACTTTGATGATGCATATTCAAAGTAAGATTCAAACGTGATACTTAGGAAAATACTAACTTCATAATTATATCTAAAATTTTTATAAGTTAGTTTTTCAGGAAAATTGTTAATAAGATAAATTCATTTAAGATTTTCACAAGTACTTTACAGTTGAGTGGTAAAACAATTTTACAAGTTTTTTCTTCTTCGATGTAAGTTTGATAGTTTATAAAACTACTATCGTGTATAATTTTTACTTAGTGTTTAAATATTATACTCAATCAATTCTACTACAGTAATGAAAAAGTATATCGTTAATACACAAGTAAACTTTTTACATGTTTTTATTTTAAAAAGATGACACTTAAGTTTGTATTCTAATAGAAAATATTATATAAAAGGTGATTTTGTAATAAAAATTAAAACAAACCATTTTCATTGAAATCTTTTTATTTGAAATTCATTCACAATAATACAAAACAGCAAATTCGCACAAATCTATATTGTTGAAATATCGTTCATACAATCGACATTAAAGTTATTCAAAAAATTTAGCAAGTCTAGATTTTCATCGTTAAAGTTATCTGTCACTAACTCATTTTCCTTCACACTAAAATTATCCGAATTCATATTTTTGTTGTTAGCAGAAAAATCATTGAAGCATTTGGGATTAAAGTTATTCAAAAAATTTAACAAGTTCAGACTTTCATTAACATAGTTTACTAGAGGTAAATCAGTTTGTATCAGGTTAAAATTATTTAAGTCCTCATTTTCAACTTTGGTAGATAAGTCATCAACATTATTTTCACTTGTATATTCTACATTCGAATTGTTCAAAAAATTTTTGAAGTCTAAGTCTATATTTTCATTCTGAAAGTTGTTGGAAGGTAAGTCAAAAACATTATTTATACATTCAGTGTGAAAATTATCCAAAAAATTTAACAAGTCCAGATTCTCACTGTCATTATTAACTGTTGGTAATTCATTGTTAATACTTCGTTCATTACAATTTCTACGTATGCTGAAGTATTTAAGATGATTCTTTCTCTTATGTTGCAATAATTCATACTTACACTGAAAAGTTTCACTGCATTCATCACATCTAGTTTGCATTGAAGATTTTTTATGCATATTTCTTTTATGTTTTAAAAAATTTCGTTTGTTTGAAAATGTAACAGTACATTCGTTACAACAGTATGTATGTAAAGTCTTTTTATGATTTTTTCGCTTATGGTTTAAAAAAGCATGTTTAGTTGGAAAGGTTATAGAACATTCCTTACATATATACTCAGGTTTACGATAATGCACCCTCTTATGCTTTTTTAATTCATACTTGTGTTCAAAAGCATCTTTACAAATAATACATAGATGTTTAGGTAAGACTTTTTGTTGAAATAATCTCTTATGTTTAAATAAATCACAATTGCGATTGAAATTTTCAATACAATATTCACATTTGTATCTTATGGAAATTTTTCTATGGGTTTCTATATGTCTTTTTAAACGATGCAAAGTAACAAATCCTTTCTCACACACATAACAAATATTAGGTTTAATGTCATTGTGAACCTTCACATGTCTAGTAACATAGGATTTTTTTTTAAAAATGACTTATTGCAAATTGGATAAATAAAAAGTTTAGATAACTTCTCATCCTTAAAAGTTGATGAAGGGGGTTGTTGAACAGAAACGTGAGTCACCTCAGACGGCAAAGTGTTATCCATTTTGTACTTCAGTTTAGCAAAGTATAAAAAAATCACTCTAAAAGGAAAACTTTAAAAATGTTTAAAAACTACTAAGTATGAGAACTTAGACAATTCTACAGCGAGAAAAGATTGTAACTAATTCAAATTTTTTCTTCATTCATCAGTTTTACTTAAGAATTAACGCCAAATTTTCTTATTTCATGTCAAATTTTTATAACTATCGCCAATATTAGTGGAAATTTAGTCAAATATTACCCCATCCCTTGCTATAATACTCGAATCTTGTGGAAAATTCTAGTTTACCAACATGTCTAAACAGATAATTTGAACACTTTCACTCTGTATTTTTATGAATGTCGCATCTACGTTAAACTTTTTAGGGTGAAAAACATTCTATGTTTTTTCAACAGTTGATTACAGATTTGTTGAAACTCGTGGTTTAGTATTTTCAAAGAAGTAAGGTTGTTAATACATAAAGTTTCAAGTTCATGATTTCTTCATACATCTGCAGCTTCTAAATTTGATAAGTGTTCGATTTTTATCTTACATTTTCAATCTAAAAAAGAAAAAGTTAATTTTTCTGTGATAGTATTTGTATTAAAATAATTTGTGTAAAATTTTTCATTTACAAAAAAATTCGTTTATAAACATTTGTGTGAAAAACTTCAAACTAAATGACTTTAAAAAACTTAGTACTTTGTAAAATAAGATGTGTTAGTAACATATGTGAAACATTAAAATTCCATACTTCATGATTTTTCAAATATTTATAGTCTCTTAAATTTATATGAATGAGATTTTACCTTACATTTTCATTCTTATCATTAGTAAAAATAAGTTTCTTATATTTTTATTCTAAAAATAAGTAAGTTAATTTCTGAGATGTTATTTTTTCTAAAATACTTTGTGTAAAAAATTTTTCATTCACAAAAAATTTCAGTTTATAAGCATATGTCTGAAAAACTTCAAACTAAATGACTAAAAAACTTAGCTCTTTGTAAAATAAGATGTGTTGTTAACACCAAAATTGTTGACTTCGTGATTTTTTCGAATACCTACAGTCTCTTATGCTGCTAACTTTGTAATTTTATCATGCATTTTCAATCTTATTATTGTAAAAATAAGTTTCTTATATTTTTATTCAAGAATAAGTTATCTAAATTTCTAAAATACTTTGTACAAAAACATTTTCAGTTTATATACATATGTTTGTAATCGACAATACTTGGTTAAAATATTTTTTTAGTATGTTTAAATACACTTTAGAAAACTTAAGTATGCATCTGTGAACAAGAATGTATTTATAAAACATTTTTATTAATATTTTTTCAGCTCTGAATTTTTTCAAAGTTAGTGTTCATCATTTACAAACTTGCTATCTGTAAAGAAAAACTGAGTGAATGTAACATATGACGTGGGGAATTTCACTTTGTTAAAGCAGTAGAATGTAGTGAAAAGTAGTAAAAAAAGGTAGTTGTGAAGTCTTTATTTGACATAAATTATTGAATAATTCTTAGATAGTATAGCTTTAAATAACTAATGTTGAGTATAAATTACAAAAAATTTTCGGGAAGTGTCAGGTTCGATTCCAGATCACGATAAAAACTAAAAAAATGGTAATTCCTAATTATCACTCTGTTCGAAAACTTATATTATTTTAAGAATGTTGGGAGATTTCTAGTACTATAATACAAAACTTGAAATAAAAATACGTACTCACAATATTTTAACGAGTATAAGGAAATTTAAATATAATTTATAATTAAATACCCCTTTGTAAAAATCTTTAAGTATACAAGTATGTTCGATGACAGTGTTAAGAAGATTCCAAAAAGTTATATCTCAAGTATAACTGTTTAAGGTAGAGAAATTTTCGACATCAGCTATTATTTTGCACTAAAGTAACTTCTGATAAATGATAGAGGTAAAATATAATACAATATGTTACGATATTTTCTTAAACTTGTTAAGACTTTTTTCAAACAGTGAATTTTTCGAGAATGATAAACTTTTAATTTTACATTCTATGAAGTTTTTTTCATTCTTCAAACTGAACATAATTCAAAATAGCAGATAATTTTTAGTACATCCAACAGTAAACATATTTAAACGTGTGAAAAGTTGAGGCTAAATCTGGAATTTTCTTCCCCTCTTTTTTTGACAATGGCGTACCCAACCCAATTCTCAGAAATTGCTTAAGGGTATGCTACCTCCTTTTACGCAAACATTGTGACGTCACCGTTGGTGAATAAAGTCGATCTTTTTGTATTAAGATATCATATTTATAATGGAAAAAATATATACAGTTTAAAATGGATACTAGTTATTCATAATTAAAAAATCATTTTTTTTTCTTTTTAACAAACTTTCTTCAATTAAGTAATTAATAAGAAATTTTAATCACTCTTTTTTAGTTATCTTTCAAAAAACAATTCTCGTCTTTCATCCTAATCTAATTTCACTTACACATTTGAGTTTTTAAACATCTTTTAGCTTAATTTTCACGTGCATTGTCTTTTTTCGAAAAACATCTGGTGAATATTTACAAGATCTTCAATTATTATTTTTCTTAATTATTATTCTGTAATTAATATCATTTTTATGGTTGATTAATTTTCAGACAATAGCATTCTTAGGTTAAAAAAGATCTGCATAGACATATAATAGAAAAATCACTCACATATAAGCGAAAACTGCTGAAATATTTTTTTGCTGCAAGGTAGCAGGTTTGAATCTCAGTCAAAATCTATGTTTCTAAACTTTCTTTCATTCTTTATACTTAATTTTTGCTTTCATTGCCTTTTTTTTTCGGAAAATATTTGATGATTTTTTACAAGAAGATCCTTAATTAATATTTTTCTTAATTATTATTCTCTAATTAATATCATTAAAACGATTGAATTCTTTTCGGACACTAGCATTCATAGTTTTAAAAGAACAGTGCAGACATATACTATAAAAATCACTCACACATATGCGAAAACTACTGAAATATTTTTTTGCTGCAAGGTAGCAGGTTCGAATCTCAGTCAAAATCTATGTTTCTAAACGTTCTTTCATTCTTTATACTTAATTTTTGCTTTCATTGCCTTTTTTTTCGGAAAATATTTGATGATTTTTTACAAGAAGATCCTTAATTAATATTTTTCTTAATTATTATTCTCTAATTAATATCATTAAAATGATTGAATTCTTTTAGGACACTAGCATTCATAGTTTTAAAAGAACAGTGCAGACATATACTATAAAAATCACTCTCACACACGCGAAAACTACTGTCTTATGGAAATATTTTTACTACAAGGTACCGGGTTCGAACCCCCGTCAGACCACTCTATTTCGTTCATAGTATATTCGCATTCTTAAATTCGTATATTTTATCGACTCCTTTTTTATTTCTCAAATTTTTAAATTTCTTAATTAATTTCTTAATTAACTCCCTAATTAACTCCCTAATTAATTTCCTAATGAGTCACAAACAATATCCTACTTTTTTCATTCTACCACAAACATCGCTTTAAAACCAGCGTTACCTTTTACAAAAATCACTAATTAATTTTTTTAATTAAATTTCCTCATTAACACCCTCGTCACGTTTCACGATTAAGTCAGAGGAGGTTGCTCCGAGCTCCGCAAAGGTCGTGAACATGATTGACACGCTCCGAGCTCCGCGTGACACCCGCACGAGTTGCCGGTGCCTCCGTGCCTCCCCCTCATGGGCTAGAACTCTCATTTCTTACCTACTTTCGAGTGTCCCTGTGTAGAAACTAGTGGTGGTATTTATTCCATTTTATATATGAAACATCCGATAGTGAACTTGAATAACATGATTCAATTTCACTATGATTTGTATACAGTTAAGGTATTAAATATGGCTTACAGCAATACCTCTCATAGAAAACAGTGCTTTGGAATACTTTCGGGTGTCCCTACAGGAGTTAGAGCGCGGACAGACAGACAGACAGACGGACAGAGGCACAGACAAGCCTAAGTCACTTTTAAACCTTGTTGCAAAGTGTTAAAAAGGAAAAAAAAATGCTTAAACTTCCCTTAATATATCAACTGTAAAACTCTCCGCATTCAAGGGATAAAATTTGTCGCATTTAGGAAAATGGTGTAAACAGACCCTTAAATGCGATAAAAATTTTAAACCCCTGTTTTAAAAAAATATATAGTATTTTTTTTAATTTTCTTCTGATAGGTATAAAGGGTATTCAAGCACATGACGTAACAGTGGTTATTTGACCTCGACAGATGAAAGGATAAAATTACAGTTACTGTTTGAAAATATTTCATCGCAATTAGGAAAAGATGGGGGAAAGCCATAATGAACAATGTTTACTGCAAAAGAAAATTCTACTAGAAAAAACATTTAAAATTTAATGAAAAGTTTCGCGAACCATTCTTGAAATGTGTATGTTCCATTATGATTTATAAGTTTGTGATTTAAGCATTTAGATTTTCAGTAGAAGAACTTTGTCGCATTTATGGGTTATCGCATTTAGGCACAACAACCTTATATATTCTTTTTACCTTTAAGAAGCAAATCCTAGTCGTCAATGCGACGGAGCAAATTGCTTTCTGTAAGAACATGTGGATTCCATATATCGAGTTTAAAAATTAAACAAATGCGTTTCAAGTAATAATGAACGGTCGAATTCGATAACTGTCTGCGAATACGCCCCCCCCCCCCCCATCCCCGTTAGGTATAGTCGGTAACAAAAGTGTCCGAACACTAGCAAAAATTCCTATGTAAAAAAAGTATGCTTAATACAGTTTTGTGAAATAAATCCTTGTCGAATCCTGTTCTTAGACTGTCTAAGAACAGGATTCGACAAGGATTCATTTAACAAAACAGTATTAAGTGTACTTTTTTTATATAGGAATTTTTGCTAGTGTTCGGACACTTTTGTTACCGACTGTATCCTTTCTTTCTGTTTTTTTTTTTTTTTTTCTTTTTTTTTAATCCATTCTGCATCTATATCCAAGCTGTTATGTTACTATCTCATCTCTTCTCTGATGTATCGTCTAATCATCACGCCGGAGTTCTCTCCGAACTCCCTTAGTTTATGGGTCCGATCCTCTCGAAGATGCAAGCCCTCTTTCTGTGTTTTGTCTTCCACTGGTGAAGGTAAGCGGCTGTTTCGACAGCTGTAGGTACTTCCAAAGCCCGTGATGATGATGATGATGATGACATTCTTGTTTGACATAGTCCAAGAAAATTCTTACTAAAATTCAAACGCTTACCCAGGGTCCAATCCAGTATTCAATTGCGAGCGATCTTATATATCTGCTGAAGGAACCAATCAGACGAAGCGTTAGATAGACTAGTGTGTTTTTTCTGAGGCAGATTTCGCAATGGCGTTGATTGTTTATTTTATATTTGTTGATTATTTTTATGATTTTATTTTATACTTGTTGATTATTTTTATGATTTTATTTTATATTTGTTGATTTTATTTTAGTCCTAGTGCTTATTTTGGCATTAGGTTAATTAAAATTTAAAAATAATTTTGAGTACAAATGTAACTATACTTATAACCACTTTTATCATTTACCAATAATTTTTGTCTTCATTTAATTAAAAAAAAAAAAAAAAAATGTTAAATGATACAAGTAATTATATATATTTATGTTTATTTACATCTTGAAGAAATAAACTTTAAAAAAAAAAAAAAAAAAAAAAGAATTTTTCCTGTGAAAATAATGAGAATAATTACACAATCTCTGAATACTTAGGTATTCCGCAATAAATTTCTTAATTGTGTATAGTCGAACCTCGTTAACGTGAACACTGTTAACGTTAATTACTTTTAACATGAATTGTTTCCACGATTCTGGTCAAAATGAAGATTATTTTAGTTATATGAAGATTACTTACTGATAGCATGAACTACTGATAACACGAACAATTTTTTTTTACTCCCCTTGATATTCACGTTAATGAGGATTCACGTAACTGTATTTCATAATAAATAATGCATAAATATTTGAGTAAATATATTCATCGGGACGCATTACTAATATACGCTATTAAACGAAATATTAAGCTTAAGGTGCCTGCTTACCTTCGGAGGTGATTTAAGTTCCCCATCATACTCTAGGTATGGGGAACTTAGGTAATCGTGAAAAATTTCGACCTCGGTTTTTAGTTCCCCATCATACTATAGGTATGGAGAACTTATATAATCGTCAAAAAATTTCGACCTCGGTTTTTTGACTTTTTTATACGTTTTCAGGTGTGAGGAATCCGAAAGTGACAAAATTTGTATGGTGTCTGCTAGTATGTCAGTCCGTTAGTGTGTTAAAAAGATTATAAGACTTCTTCACACACCATAAATTTTAAGCCAGCACAACCGGTTTCGAAAAGACGTAGCCTTTCTTCATCAGGTGCAAAAAAAACACGTGCTACTGCCTTGGAGGCAAAAGCAAGACTGAAAGCAGGGCAAAATCCAGAGGGGGAGGAGCAACACAAACAACCAATAGGAAGCAACATACAATCATGCAGGACCAATCAGAAGGAACACACAAACACACACAAAAACAAAAGGAGTGATGGAAGGAGTAATCAATTTTTTTTTAAATTAATATTATACTAATAAGTAAATTTAATAAAATTTATTTAATTATTAATTTTTTTAAATTAGATTTATTTAATAATAACTATTGTTATGTTATAAACATAATGAAGGAAATTATTTAATTGAATTAAACAAATTTTTCCAGGCTGTAGACAGCAAAGTGGAATCAGATTTTTCATTGACAATTT
Source organism: Salticus scenicus (assembly GCA_963930645.1). Taxonomy (NCBI): domain Eukaryota; kingdom Metazoa; phylum Arthropoda; class Arachnida; order Araneae; family Salticidae; genus Salticus; species Salticus scenicus. The sequence continues at coordinate 397,061,852 of OZ005648.1, forward strand.
TATCACGATTAAGGTAAACAGCTAAATTTTCTAAAAAATCTAGTTCGGAAACGCGTTTGGCATGAAAGATAATTTTGGCACTCTTCAAATTAAAACAATTATCAAATTCCCAACTGTGCTTCGCAATAGAAGATTTAGAAATCTCTTGATTAACGACATACCGAGAATGTTCACGTAAACGGCATTCAAGATTTCTTTTTGTTTGACCAATATAAGATAAATCCCAATTATTACAAGGGACATTATAGATACCCCACATATGAAGCTCGGGAACAGGGGATTTATTTGAATGGAATTTGAATTTTTTTACAGGATTAAAAATAACGTGAAAATTGAAACGCTTCAAAACTTTGGCTAATTTAAAAGATAAGGGGGGATAAAAAGGCAAGACAACAAGATAATCAGGTTTAATTTTATCATTAATGAAAAGAGTAGAATTATAAGTTGGTCTACTGAACTTTTTGATAGCTTTATCAGTTATAGAGGGTCTAAAACCTCTTTTAATAGCAACGGACTTTAAATAATTGAGTTCTTCTTTAAGAGAAGAAGTATCAGAACAAATTTTAAGGGCACGATACACGTAAGTGTAAAAGGCGCCAATTTTTTGTTTAGCCGGATGATTAGAGAGAGCATGGGAAGGGTTAGAAACAGAGAAAGGTTTCCTGTACACAGAGGTTTTAAAAGAGGAATCGCACCTAGTAACTAAAACATCAAGAAAGGGAAGTTGATTACAAATTTCTAACTCGAAGGTAAACTGAATATGGAGATCAATAGCATTAGCAATATTAAGAATGGCAGAAACATCAAACGGATTTTCAACAAGAATGAAAGCTTCATCTACGTAACGTAACCAGCATATTGAATTTAACATCTTTAATAATTTTTCCTCAAAATAATGCATATAGATATCGGCAAGAATATTAGATAAAGGATTACCCATACTTAAACCATCACACTGTTTATAAATTTTTTTATTAAATTCAAAAGTAGTTTGGGAAACACAGAGTTTAGTTAGATTAACAAATTCTTTGATTTCAATGTCAGAATAATGAAATTCACGTAGCCTTTTTTCTAAACAATTAAGCGCACCTTCAGTGGGGACATTAATAAATAAAGACTTCACATCAAGAGATAACATTGAGCAATTTACTGGATTCAGATTATTTAACTTCTTAACAAAATCATAGGAATTTTTTATAGTATGACTATTAACGCTGCATAAAGGAGAAAAAATAGAAGCTAAAAATTTAGAGAGGGGATAAGTTGCAGTACCAATATTCGAAACAATAGGTCTGAGGGGAACATTATTTTTATGGACTTTAGGTAAAGCATAAAAACGAGTACAAATTGCTGAAGAAGGGGAAACCGAGAGTTTGGTATTGTCATGAAGAACAATGGAATTTTTAACAGCTTTTTGAACAGAGCTTAGAAGAGATTTAGTTTGGTCTTTTTTAATTTCAGTATAATGTCCTTCAGATAAAAGATAATTAACTTTATGAACATAATCAGTTTTGTCCATGAGAACGATCTGGCCACCTTTATCTGCTTTAGTAATGACAAGATTTTATTAGTTATAAATTCCTTAAGAGCAACACTCTCAGATTTAGAAAGATTAGATTTATAATTGGAATTATTGGAAGAAATGCAATCAGCAAGAATATGGCCCAGAGATTCTTTTTGAGAGGTACATATTTTACTATATTTTAAAGAAGCCTCAATGGGAGCAATTAATTTAGAAATTGAAGATTTATGAGATTGGGAAAAATTCAAACCGAGTTCTAACACTTCATTTTGATGGGCAGTTAAGTTATGTGAAGACAGATTAACAATGTAATTTTCTTCAGGAATTTTGTTAATTTCACGAGAGGTTTTTTGGTTTTTACACAAAACAGAAAACAGAAAACTTAGAATCTAAATCTGATTGCATTTCTTCCAATAATTCCAATTATAAATCTAATCTTTCGAAATCTGAGAGTGTTGCTCTTAAGGAACTTAAATCTAATCAAAATCTTGTCATTACTAAAGCAGATAAAAGTGGCCAGATCGTTCTCATGGACAAAACTGATTATGTTGATAAAGTTAATTCTCTTTTATCTGAAGGACCTTAACTGAAATTAAAAAAGACCAAATTAAATCTCTTCTAAGCTCTGTTCAAAAAGCTGTTAAAAATTCCATTGTTCTTCATGACAATATCAAATTCTCGGTTTCCCCTTCTTCAGCAATTTGTGCTCGTTTTTATGCTTTACCTAAAGTTCATAAAAATAATGTTCCCCTCTGACCTATTGTTTCGAATACTGGTACTGCTACTTATCCCCTCTCTAAATTTTTAGCTTCTATTTTTTCTCCTTTATGCAGCGTTAATAGTCATACTATAAAAAAATTCCTATGATTTTGTTAAGAAGTTAAATAATCTGAATCCTGTAAATTGCTCAATGTTATCTCTTGATGTGAAGTCTTTATTTACTAATGTCCCCACTGAAGGTGAGCTTAATTGTTTAGAAAAAAGGCAACGCGAATTTCATTATTCAGACATTGAAATCAAAGAATTTGCTCATCTAACTAAACTCTGTGTTTCCCAAACTACTTTTGAATTTAATAACAAATTTTATGAACAGTGTGATGGCTTAAGTATGGGTAATCCTTTATCTAATATTTTTGCCGATATCTATATGCATTATTTTGAGTAAAAATTATTAAAGATGTTAAATTTAAAATGCTGGTTACGTTACGTAGATGACACTTTCATTCTTGTTGAAAATCCGTTTGATGTTTCTGCCATTCTTAATATTGCTAATGCTATTGATCTCCATATTCAGTTTACCTTCGAGTTAGAAAATTGTAATCAACTTCCCTTTTTTGATGTTTTAGTTACTAGGTGCGATTCCTCTTTTAAAACCTCTGTGTACAGGAAACCTTTCTCTGTTTCTAACCCTCCCCCTGCTCTCTCTAATCATTCGGCTAAAGAAAAAATTGTCACCTGTTACACTTACGTGTATTGTGCCCTTAAAATTTGTTCTGATACTTCTTCTCTTAAAGAAGAACTCAATTATTTAAAGTCCGTTGCTATTAAAAGAGGTTTTAGACCCTCTATAATTGATAAAGCTATCAAAAAGTTCAGTAGACCAACTTATAATTCTACTCTTTCCATTGATGATAAAATTAAACCTGATAATCTTGTTGTCTTGCCTTTTTATCCCCCCTTATGTTTTAAATTAGCCAAAGATTTGAAGCGTTTCAATTTTCACGTTATTTTTAATCCTGTGAATAAATTCCAATTCCCTTCAACTAAATCCCCTGTTCTCGAGCTTCATAAGTGGGGTATCTATAATGTCCCTTGTAATAATTGCGATTTATCTTATATTGGTCAAACAAAAAGAAATCTTGAATGCCGTTTACGTGAACATTCTCGGTATGTCGTTAATCAGGAAATTTCTAAATCTTCTATTGCGAAGCACAGTTGGGAATTTGATAATTGTTTTAAGTTTAAGAGTGCCAAAAGTATCTTTCATGCCAAACGCGTTTCCGAACTGGATTTTTTAGAAAATTTAGCTGTTTACCTTAATCGTGATAAAATTGTCAATGAAAAATCTGATTCCACTTTGCTGTCTACAGCCTAACAAAAATTTGTTTAATTCAATTAAATAATTTCCTTCATTATGTTTATAAGATAATAATAGTTATAATTAAATAAATCCAATTAAAAAAATTAATAAATAAATAAATTTTATTAAATTTACTTATCAGTATATTATTAATTAAATAAAAAAGAAATAAAAAAATAAAAAAAATGATTACTCCTTCCCTACCTCCTTTTGTTTTTGTGTGCGTTTGTGTGTTCCCCTCTGATTAGTCCTGCATGATTGCATGATGCTTCCTATTGGTTGTTTGTGTTGCTCCTCCCCCCTCTGGATTTCTCCCTGCTTTCAGTCTTGCTTTTGCCTCCAAGGCAGTAGCACGTGTTTTTTTGCACCTGATGAAGAATGGCTACGTCCTTTCGAAACCGGTTGTGCTGTCTTAAAATTTATGGTGCGTGAAGAAGTCTTATACTCTATTTATCGATTTTACACCAGTTTTGAATTTAGTTTTGCGTTAGTGTGTTAGTCCGTTTAGTTTGTTAGTCTGTTAATCCGATATCTCTCGAACAAATGATCGCAGTGAGGTCAGATTAGTTTTAAAATATTACTTTCAATACTGCAAGAACCCTATTCATTTGCAACATTCGAATTAAAAAACTTCGTAAGTTATGAGAAATTTACGATTTTCTTAACATGGTAGAATAGGATAAAATTTCACTTAAACGTGCATTAAATGGAACCTTTTTACTGTAAAAATGTCGGACCAGTTTTAAAATATCAGTTTTGATGAAGGAATGAACATCAGTAACTATAAATACGCTACTTTGGAAATTTAGCAAGAGTTTGGAAATTTACGAATTTCTTAAAATGGCAGTATAGGACAAAATTTCACATAAACGTCAATTTTGAGAGATATTTTCATCGTAAAGATGTCAGACTACTTTTGAAATATTATTTAGAACACTGGCATGGACATTAATGTCTATGAATTTTCCAATATAAAAATTTCGTAAGTTATTGGAAACTTACGAATTTCTTAGCATGGCAGAATAGAGCCAAATTTCACATAAACGTCAATCTTGAGGGATATTTTCATCGAAAAGATGTCAAACCACTTTTTAAATATTATTTTGGATACTGGCATGAATATCATACACTATGATTTTTCCAATTAAAAAAATTCGTAAGTTATTTGGAATTTACGATTTACTTAACAGGTCAGAGTAAGGCAAAATTGAGCATAAACTTCCATTTTGAGGATCATAAATACATTAGACAACTTGAAAATTAGAATTACATTTATGATATTTGTTTGAACATGATTGAATACAAATATTCTAATAGGAAAATTTCGTAAATTATTCGTAATTTCCGATTTTATCCACATACCGAAATTGTAAATTTTTCATATATAAATATGAATTTTGAGGATTATTGCATTGGAAATAGTAGCATGAAAACTAAACAACAGAATTGACCCTGATAAAATAAATTAATAGATTAGAATAAGATAAATATATCGAAGTGAACGGTGGATAGTCTATTAGGCGGGGATTTCATTCTGTCACTGTATCAAGCTTTTGTCAAATCCATTTCTTTTTACATGATTATAATACGTCTCGCAGTAGAAATTTATGAGAACATAAATATGATGGGGAACTGAGCAGAGTCCACCTATGCCAACTAGTTTTTTTAATAATTGAAAAATTGCCTATTTATCGGCATTATATGATAGAATATAGTAAAAAACTGTGAATAACCTGACAAAAATATGCAAATTTTAAAATATTTTGATATTTAGGCTCAAAATATGCATAAAATTTGCGGAAATAAAGCATTTTCGCAAGACATTATAAGTCAAATTTAAATAAAGGTATTTTTATTCTGTAAATTTTATTTAGATTATTGAAAGGTCTTTACCCTAACAGCACATGTTCTCCAAATGATATCCTCAGGACGCTCTATTGATAAAAGACATTCTGTGGACATCTTCAAGATGTATTATGGATAATTGTGTTGTTACGGTAAGGGAGTGAACTACTCTCAAAACTATAACCATGTTATTTAATATTTTAGAGACGATAACATTTTCACATGCTGAAAAAATCTTGAATTTACATGACAGTTCATATGTTTCATCGACAAAAAAAAAAAAAAAAAAAAAAAAAAAGAAAAATTCGAGTCCTTCCGGCTTATTCGGAAGGGTAGGTTGATTTCTTTTTTCTTACCAAATAGCCATCATTTTGTTTCAAAATGGCGGCCACAAATTATTAATGGACTTGGTAGAAATATTAATGTAGACTATGCACATATGGAGTTTTAAGCAAATCGGTTCATAAATACCTTTTTATGTGAATTTAAAATTTTCAAGTAGCCGGTGCTTCGAAACGAAATGGTAAGTTAAGTTCACAAATATATCAAATGCATTTGTGAGATAAGTCTACTGTACAGATATAGTTCGAATAAATTCAAAATCTCAAAAGTCATCGTGTTGAAAAATTAAGTGGCTGCCACTTGGATCAAAATGGCAGAGAGAAAGTTGCTCATCTAACAAGGGAAATCTTTGAAGTGGTAATCGCCGATTTTCTTGAAAAAAATACTGGCATAAGATTTAATCATAAATAGTATTTTCCTAAAATATTAGCTGCTGAGTCGCAATAGATAATCTAGAAAAAAATATTAAAAATGAGAACATGTCTGTAATATTTCCAAAAAAGCGCTTGTTTGGCGACTGCATTCTCGAAAATTTCATTGCTATAAAGATTAAATAGATGTAGATGTTCTACTTTCTCTTTGATAGCCAAACGAAGTCCATACGCAGTCGAGCACTTGAAAATTAAGAAGAGATTAACAAAAACCTGATAATTTACCAGATTTCGACTTACTTAGTTGAAATTCTAAATAACATTTAACATTTCAATTAAGTAAGCTGTTTCAATGACAATTGCAAGTTCATTAACGCCAAGTTTTTAATAACGACATTTAAAAAAAGTTAATGATCAGGATCAGGGCTTTTATATAAATTGAAATAAAACAGAACATTATATATTAAAGCACAGTGCTGTTTATTTCAAACCAAAATGAGAGAATTTCAAATCAGAGCACACTTTTTTTATAAGACATTAAGCAATATGAAAACTATATTAAGCAATATGAACAAACAGCTCCACAGAAAATGAGTTGTGGAGGTTCAACATCTCATTAGAGCTACGCATGGGTAATTGGAGACGGTGTACGATTCTACCCTAAATTTTGTCCGACGATGAGCAAAGAATTAGCAAAGTGCGAACATAAAATGACTTGCTCTCAGCTCTGTTAATGTTGAGGTTGAATCGATTCAATATTACATTGGAGCTAACTAGTAGGAAATTGACGACGGTCTAGGACTCACCCCTAGGGGTGGTCCGGAGAAAAAATGTACAATTTTGATCTCCGCGATTAAGGGTGGCACATCCGCTTCGGTATCCCCTATTGTGTTATTTTATGGAGTATAGAGGACAGGGAACCGACGGCGGGTTGTACGTACCCTCCACCATTAACGTACACGACGATCTTATATCATTTACAGTATAAAATTTGCAATTCTCGAACTTTAAGTTCGCTGCTCTGTGAATTGATCTACCTCGTCTCATTTGAGAAAGATGAAGCCAGGAAAGATTTAAGCCAACTAAACGCTATTTAAACTTAAGATAGACGTGCTTAACCGTAGTATTGAAGTTGAGTAAGTTTTACAAATCACTGATGCTAGACAGTGGGCAATTGGCGACGATCTGGCACTCACCCCTAAGGAGGATCCGGCATGTCTAACAGAAAATATTGCTTCTTTAAAATATACATTAAATATTTCTTTTTTTTTCTTTCGTTGAAAAAAGAATAACAGATACCTCTCGAAGTCTTATAAAACTTATGTACAGTCGGTAACAAAAGTGTCCGAACACTAGCAAAAATTCCTATGTAAAAAAAGTACACTTCATACGGTTTTGTTAAATAAATCCTTGTCGAATCCTGTTGTTAGTCATTGTAAGAACAGGAATCGACAAGGATTTATTTAACAAAATCCTATGAAGTGTACTTTTTTACATAGGAATTTTTTCTAGTGTTCGGATACTTTTGTTACCGACTGCACATCCGATTTGACTCGACATCCCCCTGTAAATTTCGTCTGATGAGGACAAATATTACACAACAAGATTTCAATACAAAAAAAAAAAAAAAAAAAGAACCACTCAGCGCCAGGGGAATAATCGAATCCCTTTTTCTACCCTCGAAAGAGATTAGCGAGGGCGACATACTTATTCAGCCACGGATTACCCGCATTTAGCGTAACAATTATTTTTGAAACAACAAGATTCCGCAGTTAATAATTCTATAAGATTCTACTGCATATTTTTACAATTTTTTTTATAATATTATTCTTAAACTTATATATATATATATATAAACTGCCAGAAGTGTAATAAACCATGAAGTAGTAGTAAAGCACATGCTTTTTCAATTTTATATAATCCCCTCCGCGAAGGATCAAAATTGTGATAGCGTGTCTACGGACCATCCCTAGGAATGTATTCCAGACTATCACCAACTGCCCGCTTCATAACTCTAGTGCGAATTAAAACCTACTCAACTTCAAAAAACATGTTAAATATTTTATTTTTGATTTATTTATTTCAGTATTAATTAAATCAAATATACTAAAAATCAAATGTTCAATCAAATATTCAATAATCATATATTATAATTCAGATTAAATTTTTAATCGCCAGTAAATTTATATAAATGCATATGCCGAGTATTCCAGACATTCAATTACTCTAAATTACATGTAAATGTTATCTGAAGTAATGTAAAATTAAATCTGAATTTGTAATTGCATTATTTTAAATATATGCAATATTGAAACATTACATAAAATAATGGAAAATATTATATCTAACACAAAACATAATGTCACTTTTTCTAAATAGAAACTTCTAGATTTCAGAAAATATATTGAGTGTTGAGTGGGTTTTAACGTCGCACTATAACTACGCAGTGGGAAATTGGATATGGCCTTGTATTCACTCATAGGGATATTCTGGAGACATGCCATCATAATTTTGATCCTCCGCGGAGGGGATGGATTCCTTGCTTCAGTAACCCTAGAGCGATAGAAAACAAAACCCTCCTATACTGAAGTTCCTTGGCATCACTGAAGGAAGGTTAATGTGATTTGGCGATGACTTTTTTCGTATTTTGCGTTCAAAATGTAAAGTTTAATAATTTTTTACAGATTTCCTGCCGCGATTCAGCAGCTAATTTTTTCACAAGTGAATTAATTATAGTGTAAACTATTTTCTGCAATTTTTTTTAAGAAAATCGGTGATTACCGCTTGGAAGAGTTCCCTTGTAAGATATCGTTGTAAATTTGAAAAAAATTTTTTTTTATAAATTCTTTTAAAGAGGCTTAGTAAGTTGATAAAATGTTAGTTTTCTGCATTTCTAGTTTGTTTTAGCATCAAAAGAGCCTAATTTCCCCTTAAAAACTCATTAAAATTATCCAATAAGGCAAGTAATGTGTTTGGCGCCAAATTTGGCGACTTTTCCCCATGGCGACTTTTTTGGCGACTTTTGGCGAGAAAATACTTATTATCGATATAAAATTGCGGATTAAGTCACCAAGTGAACTTATCCAAGATATTTGCACCATAAGTTCACTATTCAACTTTTATTTGAATCAGTTTAGTACTTGAAAAGTTATCGTGATGGCATATTTTCAAGAGGCAGTGTGATTTCAAGTGGCTGCAACTTGGAAAGAAGAAGTTGGACCAAGTTGCCAAGTGAACTTATACAAGATAATTATATGATAAGATTACTATTCAACTTTGATTCGAATTGAATAAGGATTTAAAAAGTTATCCTGTTTATAAATTTTCAAGTGGTAGCCTAATTTCAAGTTGTCTCTCTAAGTTTATAACATACGCACTTTGTTAAAAATGACATAAAATTTATCAATAAAGTTGATTGAGACACTTATATGGTCTATGTGTACTGTGTACATCAAAATTCAAATAAATTCGGAACGCTTTTTAAAATTGAATTTGAAAATTTCGAGTGGTCTCCACTTGAAAATAAAATGTTGGAGCAACTTGATTATGAAACTCATCCAAGATATTTATAAGATAAGTTAACGCATTGTCCAAATTTCGTTTGATTTGGAGTATTATTTCGGAAGTTACCATGATTTTAAATTTTCAAGGGGTAGCCTGATTTCAAGTGGCCCCGCTGAACTTAAGATCCGCCACTTTATTAAAAAGGGCGGATAGAGTTCATTGAGACACTTATGTAATCATCAAAATTCAAGTAAATTCTGAATACGCTTTTTATAATTTGAATTTGAAATTTTCAAGTGGTCTCCACTTGAAATCAAAATGGCGAAGCAACTTGGTTAAAAAGCTCATCTAAGATATTTATAAGATAAGTTAAGATACTGTCCAAATTTGGTTCGATTTGGAGTATTATTTCAGAAGTTATATATGATCGTAAATTTTCAAGTGGTAGCCTGATTTCAAGTGGCACCACTTAACTTAAGATATCTGCCACTTTATTAAAAATGGCGGATATAGTTCATTAATAAACTTCATTAAGATCCTTATGTGGTCTGTATTTACATCAAAATTCAAACATATTCGGAATACGTTTTCACAATTTTAATTTTCAAGTGGTCTCCACTTTAAATCAAAATGGCGAAGCAACTTGGTTAACAAACTCATCTAGTATATTTATAAGGTAAGTTAAAACACTGTTCAAATTTGTTTCCATTTGGAGTATTATTTCGGAAGTTATCATGATTTTAAATTTTCAAGTGGTAGCCTGATTTCAAGAGGACCCGCTTACTTAAGATATCCGCCACTTTATTAAAAACTAGCAGGCTTTGCCCGCTTCGCTGGACGTTAAACTTAAATGATTTGTCAAAATGCCATATCTTTATTAATAACCTAAGTTCTCGCTGTGATTGGTAGAGGTTTTCTCGCTCCCAATGTTAGGAGTCTGGGTCCCCACTGTCTTCGGCACAACTTACCCACTTCTTACTTCCCCACCCTCAGCGGGTGAGTTCGAAGTTTTGCAAAATCCCACTAATGTACATAATGCGTACACTTAATCAATATCCACACACCAAAATTCGCCATTCTAAGATAATTCGAAGCGAATTCAAACGGAAAAACATATTTTTACACATGTTTATTGCCATCCGACTCCGAGAAGGGGGGGGGGGATTTCGAATTTCGTGAAATGCAGTTACAATAAGTGCCGGATGCATACAAACAATTTACGCACCAAATTTCGTGACCACAGAAGTCTTTAATAGGCAATATTATAAATAATAAATTATACAGACACGACATTATTTCATTATTTAAAACATGAAAATATGACATTGACAGATTTTAATTTAGTGCCAGAGGCCTACTGCTAAACTTGTTAATATCGACAACTTCTTCTTTAGTTAATTCGTGACGATCTATATTCCATGATAAAGTTTTCATTAAACCAAACCAATGTGTTTCAGCTGCAGATATTGTAACAAATAACGTTGGAAGTCCAAACTCTCTTATAGCCGCAAAACAACGTTTTTTCTCTTTTTCCCAATGAGGGGGAGGTGTGCCTTGGGGGGACTCATGTCAAAGGTGTGCCTTGGGGGGGGGGGAACTTATGTCAAAGTTGTACCTTGGGGGGGACTCATGTCAAAGTTGGGCCTTGGGGGGGCTCATGTCAAAGTTGGGCCTGGGGGGGGGACTCATGTCAAAGTTGGGCCTTGGGGGGACTCATGTCAAAGTTGTGCCTTGGGGGGGGACTCATGTCAAAGTTGTACCTTGGGGGAGACTCATGTCAAAGTTGGGCCTTGGGGGGACTCATGTCAAAGTTGGGCCTTGGGGGGACTCATGTCAAATTTGGGCCTGGGGGGGACTTCATTCAATAAATCCCCATTCAATAAACCGACTGAAATAGGTCCTTAGCACTATTAAGAGTGTATTATAAAAATTCGACAACGCTGTACCGACTGAAATAGGGGTACCTTGGGGGGGACTCATGTCAAAGTTGTGCCTTCATTCAATAAATCCACATTCAATAAACCGACTGAAATAGGCCCTTAGCACTATTAAGAGTGTATTATAAAAATTCGACAACGCTGTACCGACTGCAATAGGGGTACCTTGGGGGGGAGTCATGTCAAAGTTGGGCCTTGTGGGGACTTCATTCAATAAATCCACATTCAATAAACCGACCCATTAGCACTATTAAGAGTGTATTATAAAAATTCGACAACGCTGTACCGACTGAAATAGGGGTACCTTGGGGGGAAGTCATGTCAAAGTTGGGCCTGGGGGGGGACTCATGTCAAAGTTGTGCCTTGGGGGGACTTCATTCAATAAATCCCCATTCAATAAACCGACTGAAATAGGCCTCTAGCACTAATAAATACAAAAAGCACAGCTTAAGTATCGGAACCCTTTGGTTACTTTAAATATTTTAAGCCATTTTTGCGATGAACTGAATTGGCTATCTCAATTGTGCAATAAAGATCTTGGCGAGAAACGTCCGAGCTACTTCGGTGCTGAATTTCAAATTTTGCCAAAGGGATCCAATACTAAAGCTGTTCCATATCGAATCTGGGTTGAAAACGGGAAAAGGGTAAAATGAATTAGAAATATCAGACCTATATTTATAAATTTGATACCGAATGAAAGAGGCGATTTTGCTGAATCCAGGGGTTCAAACAGTTTTTCGATGCGACAATTAGATTTTTAAAAAATAACTAAAGTATGAAATTTAAGTGGCAACGGAAAAACGGATAAAGGGAAAAATAAATTAGAAATATAGGACCTATCATTACAAATTCAGTACCAAATGAAAGAGGTGATTTTTCTGAATCCTGGGGTGTAAACAGTTTTTCGATACGACAATTAGATTTTTTAAAATTAACTAAAGTATGAAACTTAGATGGCAACACTTCATTTCAATCTTTTCATAATTTGTAGTGAAAATCACGCGAATACAAAAGTCTTTAACTTAAAAATTTATTTTTATATTTCATTTTTTCATTCAAAGCATTTTAGTGAAAAGATATTTATGGCGCATGCGCAGGCGTTTTTTACCCACAATGTAAACACTAATTATAATTTTGAAAATTTCTATATATATAATTTCAAGTTGGGTGAAGACCTAAGTTTCTGCCAAGCGCCGTTGAATTCCGTCCAGCCATTCTCGAGTGATGCCCGGACAAACGTGTTTTAGTCTTTTACCCCCTAGGGGGGAACGGGGGGGAATTTCCGAAAAGTTGATAGATATAATTTTAAGTTGGGTGAAGACCTAAATTCCTGCCGAGCGTCGTTGAATTCCGTCCAGCCGTTCTCAAGTGATGCCCGGACAAACGTGTTTTAGTCTTTTACCCCCTAGGGGGGGAACGGGGGGGAATTTCCGAAAAGCTGATAGATATAATTTTAAGTTGGGTGAAGACCTAAATTACTGCCAAGCGTCGTTGAATTCCGTCCAGCCGTTCCCGAGTGATGCCCGGACAAAAAAAGCGACATTCGGACACGATGACATACACACAGACACACACACACACACACACACACAGGCAAAATTTTTTGAAGTCATTTTCGGCTTTCATGGGGTGTGAAACGTGAAGATATCGCAAAATTTTTCGATTCCGACAAATTTACAGACAAAACTCTGATTTTATTAATATAGATGGCGGATAAAGTTCATTGAGACACTTATGTAATCTATGTATACATCAAAATTCAAACAAATTCTAAATACGCTTTTAGGTAGATTCCTTATAGGAGATCTACCTATTGCAATGGTTCTCATGACACGACTTCTGGAAAATTTCTTCATATCTTCACCGATCATGACCCCTAGAACCCAAAACCACCCTCCGTTCATAAGTTTATATATATATATATATATATATATATATATATAGGTATATATATATATATATATATGTATAACGCTTTTTCCCATGTTAAGTTGTGAACACGATAACTGGAGTAATTTTTATATAAATTTAACCATCTTCGGATATGTTGTCAGGACAGTAAAAATCTCGGTCGAGTTCGTAGATGGGGCATCCGGCTCAAAGGGGGTGGAAATGGTGGGGGGTGGAAATTTTCATTTGCCCATAATTTCTTTAATATTGAAAATAGGAAAATACTTCAAATCAGGAAAATTACCGCCTTACCCTAAAGAACAACTTTTGTATTTAAACTTTTTCGATAGCTTCAATTGCTTAAAAGTTACAAGTTAAAAAGTGATTTTTCGTGATGAAACCGACTTTTTTATAGCTTTAATTGCTTACATTTATAATCTGATATTTACGTCACGTGCAAAAGATAATAAAAAAGATCACTGAAAATATAAAAACCATGGTAGCAGCTTTAATTAATCATTTAAAAATATAAAATTATAATAATACGTTAGTCTTGGTAAAAATATCGTTTGTAGTGAATAGTTTAGAGCGCCGATTTACGCAAGAATTTAAAATTTACGATTGAAATTGAGAGTGATACGCTACAGCCTTCCTTTGATTTTTTATCTTGTGGAAACAAGACATTGTTCTGTGAAGAGATATGAGGTGTTTGCGTGGAAAGAAAATATAATGACGTCAAAGCTGCCATTTTTCATCGCCACGCTCGCCAAAATTTGTCATCAAATAACGAATTTCGTCGTCAACTATCAAATTTTGCCGCCAAATCACAAATTTCGTTGTTAAATCACAAGTTTCGTCACCAAATTGTATATTTTTATGGCTTCTATTTGTTGAATGGTTATGAACTTGGATTTTAAAAAATTGAATCATTTACTGACCAATAAATCCAGCCTAAAATTTTAAGTAGAATGAATAGTAGTAGTTGATAATTAAATTTCTTAAAAACAATAGCGACGTAAATAATGCAATGTGTGGGAACAAAGCCATTGACTAAGTATGTGTTAATGCATATATAATATTTCTTTACTTTTGTAACATTAACGTAAAGGAATCTACCTTTACCTTTAAGCTTACCGGGATTTCTTAAATATTGAAAATAAGAAAAAACTGCAAATCAGGCGAATTACCGCCTTAGCCTAACAAACCATTCTGTACTGATAAGTATAAAGGATTTAAGTCCATATTCTGGATTTTTCAGGAGACGAAAAATAAAGTTATACTAATTAAAATCTAATCAGAAGAATCGATTAGGAAAATGGGATTTCGTTGACTTATACACTTAATACCATTCAATGATTGTCAACCTTCATTTCATAACAGGAAAAAATTGAATTAAATATTTTATACCATACATGAATGCTAAATTTCTGACTTGAATCTTTTTTTACTAATGGATTTTCTTAGAAACTAAATGACATAGACATAAATCCTTTATACCAATCGATAGAGAATTTTTTTCTGAGTCTGACAGTGTACTTAACTCCAAATCGACATTTTTGGACTTAAATCCTTTATACTTATTAGTACAGAATTTTTGAATTTAAACTTTTTCGATAGCTTCAATTGCTTAGAAGTTACAAGTTAAAAAGTGATTTTTCGTGATGAAGCCGACTTTTTCTATAGCTTTAATTCCTTAAGTTTATAATCTGATGCTTACGTCACGTGCAAACGATAATAAAATAGATCACTGAAAAAACAATCTGGAGTGACTCCACTCGACTTTCCGAACATTGAGTAATTAACAGTTTTGTAGATAAAGTAAAGAAAGAGGAGTTGTTAAACAAACAAAAGAGAGAAAACCATAATAGAGTGTACTGAACTTTGAGCCCATAGATCATAATGATAAAGAATTTTTCGTTGTGTCCCTGTAAAAATCTATAAATGCTAAATTCACCAAAATGCTTATAGTTAGTGCAACAGTGATTTATAATACTCATATAAATTTTCAGCTCAATTCAATAAGGCGTTTAGATGCTATCGTACTTTTAAAAATTTAGTCCCATAGGCCATAATGATAAAGAATTTTTCTTTGTGTCCCTGTAAAAAAACTGTAAGTGCTAGATTCACCAAAGTCTATACAGTTACTTCAACTGTGATCTATAACATGTGTACAAATTTTTTGCTCAGATTAATAAGGCGTTTAGGCGCTATCACACTTTTAAAAATTTGGCCCTATAGGCATAATGATAAAGAATTTTTCTTTGTGTCCCTGTAAAAAAACTATAAGTGCTAGATTCTCCAAAATCTATACAGATTGAGTATTTGTGACCTATAATATGTGTATAAATTTTTTGCTCAATTGAATAAGGCGTTTAGATGCTATCGCACTTTTAAGATTTTGCTCCCATAATGATAAAGAATTTTTCTTTGTGTCCCTGTAAAAAAACTATAACTGCTAGATTCACCAAAATCTATAGGGTTCGTACTATGGGGACTTACAATATGCGTACCAACTTTCAGGTTAATTGAACAAAGCGTTTAGACGCTAGCGTGTTCACTCACAGACATACACACATACACACATACACACATACACACACACACATACATACATCATCGTAAAAATAGTGAAAACGGACTCAGGGGACCTCAAAACGTATAGAAACATCAAAATCTCGAATTCGGATTTTTGACATGATTACAATACTTTCCTCACTATAGTGTTCGGAAAGTAATAAAAAGCATGGTAACCGCTTTAATTAATCATTTAAAATTATAAAATTAAAATAATACGTCAGTCATAATAAAAATATAGTTTGTGGTGAATAGTTTAGAACGCCGGTTTAGGAAGAATTTAAAATTTACGATTGAAATTGAGAATAATACGTTACAGCTTTCTTTGACTTTTTATATTGTTGGAAATAAGATGCTGGCCTGTGAAGAGATATGAGGTTTTCGCGTGAGAAGAAAATATAATGACGCCAAAGCTGCAATTCTCCATCGCCAAGCTCGTCAAATAATGTCGTGAATTAATGAATTTCGTCACCAAGTCAAAAATTTCGTCGTCTGCTATCAAATTTTGCCGCCAAATCACAAATTTCCTTGCTAAGTCGCAAATTTTGTCGCCAAAATCTCGCCAAATCATACAATTTACTAAATTCGTAACAAGTAACATTGAAATTTAATGGTGCCCAAATTGTCTAATGTTAACTAATGTTAATGTTAATGCTATAATTGCAAGTTGAAATTGTAATTCCATACAACATAAAGGAATCTACCTTTGCCTTTAAGCTTGCCGAAAAGGGATTTTTTAAATTTGAATTTGAAATTTTGAAGTGGTCTCCACTTGAAATCAAAATGGCAAAGCAACTTGGTTAAAAAACTCATCTAAGATATTTATAAGTAAAGGTACTGTCTAAATTTGGTTTCATTTGGAGTATTATTTCAGAAGAAGTTATTATGATTTTAAATTTTCAGGTAGTAGCCCGATTTCAAGTGGCACCGCTTAACTTAAGACATCTGCCACTTTATTAAAAATAGCGGATATAGCTCATTAATAAACTTCATTGAGATCCTTATGTGGTCTGTATTTACATCAAAATTCAAACAAATTCGGAATACGTTTTTTACAATTTAAATTTTCAAGTGGTCTCCACTTGAAATCAAAATGGCGGGGCAACTTGGTTAACAAACTCATCTGAGATATTTGTAAGATAATTTAATAAACTGTTCAAATTTGGTTTCATTTGGAGTATTATTTCGTAAGTTATCATGTTTTTAAATTTCCAAGCGGTGCCCTGATTTCAAGTGGTCCCGCTTAACTTAAGATATCCGCCACTTTATTAAAAATGGAGGATAAAGTTCGTTAATAAAGTTCTTTGAGATACTTGTATAAACTATGTATACAGCAAAATTAAAAAAAATTCGGAATACGCTTTTTACAATTTGAATTTGAAATTTTCAAGTGGTCTCCACTTGAAAACAAAATGGCGGAGCAACTTGGTTAACAAACCCATCTAAGATATTAAAAAAAAAAATTAAGATACTGTCCAAATTTGGTTCGATTTGGAGTATTATTTCGGAAGTTATAGTGATTTTCAATTTTCAATTGGTAGCCTGATTTCAATTGTCCCCGCTTAACTTAAAATATCTGTCATTTTATTAAAAATGGCGGATAAACTTCATTGAGACTTTTATGTGGCCTGTATATACATCAAAATTCAAGCAAATCTTGCTTTAAATCTGCTTTTTACATTGTGGATTTGAAAATTTCAAGTGGCTGCCACTTGAAAACAAAAAAGTCGGAGCAACTTGGTTAACAAACTCATCCAAGAGATCATATAAAATCAGTTCACTGTCCAAATTTGGTTCGATTTGGAGTATTATTTCGGGAGTTATCGTGATGACAAAATTTTCATTATAGATAGATAAACGAAGTGATTGCAATAGGTCGATTTCTAAAGAAATCAAACTAATAATTTAGCTAGATTCATCGTCGTAGTTCAATCCCTAGAACAATTCCTCTAGAGCATTTTGTCAATGTTTCATAACATTTCAATTATAATTTTTGTAGTTATGATATTTTGGGATAAAGCAAAATACTAAAAATCTCATTTTGTGAAAAAGCAGAAAACAGATTTAAAAACAAGATTTTACCTATTAAACAAAAAATAATTTTAATAAGTTCCTGATTTAATTCAAAGCTTTTTATTTTCTTTGTTAAATTCATTTTATATTCAGTAACAAATTTTGATGCTTATATTGAGTAAAACATTTATGTAAACAAACATTTAAGTGTCATTTTCGGTCACTTCCGGTTTCAAAAACTGGCGAGTGACTAATATTAAAATGCCTGTAACTCAAGTTCTAAGCAAGATAGAAACAAAATTCAAACTGATTTAGAAAGCTAAAATATCAAGCTTTAAAATTAACTCAAAAATAGAAAAATCGGAGTTTTGACCGAAAATTGCATTTTAAAGATAGGCAGGCACCTTAAAAATCAAATTGGATACTATAAAGAAAAAATTTGATTAACTAGAAAGCATTTAAATTTTAAATTTTTATTCTTATGTTAATTATGAATTTAAAAAAAAAGATTTCTTAAAATAATTGAGTATTAAGTAAGTGCCATTGTATATTTTGAATGCTTGTAACAATCTTCATAAAGTGAAATATTAATGTTTATAAGTGTAAGGTTTTCTTTCTTATGCATTAATCAAAATATTATATAACAGTTTTTCTTTAAAAACTCAAATTTTCTTATTTCAAATAACAAATTGATTAATAACTAAACTTATTTATTTATAAGTAAAAAAATATGGGGTTTTGACATGAAAGTTTAAACTGTCAAAAACCTACCTACCCTGTTTTAAAATGTTAAAGTATTCACTAGTGCATTGCAGTTTACATTCAGCACAATAGCTTACTTTTATCATCTGATGAAGCCGCTAATAGAGCTTAGTGTAACATCGATTGGAATGCTGTTAATTCAGAAGTAACAGCACAGAAAATTCAAAGAAAATTTAATGTTCCTACTGGCCTTTGGTGTGTGTGGGGGGGGGGGAGGGGATGATTCGAATGTTATAAACCATATCGAGAAAAGTTTTGGGAAGAGCTTCCTTATCATATAAAGAACTTAACATAGTGTTATACGATTGTGAAAATGTCATCATATCAAGACCCCTAACGTATCCGAAGAAATAGATGATTTAGCATTTTTGACATAGCTATGTTTTTACATGATATTGACATTTCCGATGTAGAACATCTAAATACCCTAGATCATAAAGAAATCAATAAGAGAATACAGCATCGTCACAGTGTCAGAGAATATCTTACAAAAAGATTTCGAAATGAATATTTAGGGCAACTGAGAGGAATCACGCAAAGTTCTAGAAAATCCTTGCCTTTAGCTGTGGGAGGTGTTGTATTGCTAGAAGATGGTGTGAGAAAATGTACATTCTGGTTTTTGGCCAAAGTGATACAGCAAATTATAGGCAAAGATGGACTAAATAGAATTGCTCCAGTAAAGACAGTAACTGGTGAATTAATTAGACCCATGCAAAAACTATATAATTTAGAACTTAAAAATCCAGCATAATGTGAAGAAATTAGTTTTACTAAATTTACGAGTAGAGGCCGAAAAAATAGAGCCTCTCAAACGACTAATATATTCCTAAACTATATTATTATTTTCTCTTACCCATAAGGTAGAGAAAGTATTGCTTTTGGATCAGATTTTCGAAAGTGAGATTTTATTATATTTACATGTTTTGAGGTCCCCTGAATCAGAAAATCATGTTTTTAGCGGTTGATCTCTGTGTGTTATCTCTATTATCAGTCTATCTCAAGAACAAATGATAGCAGAAAGTCCAAACTTGGTATTCTAAATGCGTATCATATAGGGATACTACACTAAGCTTTTCGTTGCGATGAAGTAAATGGTTCGTGTGCAGACACACCCAAGAGAATTTATATACATCACATCTATGGGGAAAATTGCAGGTAAGTAGAGTTTAACGTCTATAGACTGCACTAAACCAAATGAAATTAATATATATATAGGCCTGCTAACTATGCTAGTTTATCCGTAATGGTATTAGGCCCCGCCTTTTTTTCACACCAGAATAGTTGTAGAGTAATATTCAGCAATGTGTTATCATGTTTAATTAAGTAGGCTATTGCTCTAGAACTATTCTGGTATGAGAAAAAGGCGGGGCTTAATGCCATTACGGATAAACTAGCATAGTTAGCAGGTCTATATATATATTATACGCTTAAAAACATGTCTCACGCAGAATATGGTAGGGATATAATTCACTGTTCGTTTACAGGGCTACACAAAAGAACTAGATTATAGTGCGACAATAGTTGAAAATTGGTGGAAGTGTATTTCAGGTATTATTACTATAGGATTGTGTTTAGGTGCACCATGTGGTTTGTACATAATCTTCAAAAGATATACAGAACTGCAAATATTTAAGCGATAATATTTTTTTGTGTTGTTAGTGGAAGTGCTTTACTATAATATTTTACCATGTCCAGGAAAGCTGCTCAGGAATTGAAATGAATTCCTCATAGATATATGATAAATAATGCATGTTTTTAAGCTAAATATTCATCGCTTGTATTTGGTTTATTTACACGTTTTGAGGCTTCCTGATTACCGAAGTCAAGTTTTTTAACGTTTGATCTTTGTCTGTGTTTCTTAGTCGAGTAACTTAAAAACGAATAATTTCAGGAGATCCGAAGGTTGTATTATTAACCGATTTCAAAAAAGAAGGAAGGTTCTCAATTCAAACCGTACGTTTTTTTTTTTTTTTTTTTTTTTTTTGTTTGTTAGTTCATAACATCTGAACGGATGCTCCGATTTTTATACTTTTTGTTTTGTTGAAAAGGCCTTGGTCTATGGTCTGAAATAGGTCCCAAGTAATATCTTTACGATCTAAAGGAAACACAGGGTGCCCAAAAAGATCAGTCCCAACTCTAACTGCTAAACGGCTGCAGCTATAGTGATAAAAATGGTATGTAAGTATAGCAAAGTGCGGCCATGCAGTACAAGGTTAAACCACTTGCAGTGCCACCTGGTGGAAAATAGCGGAGTTAGTGTGCCTATCTCGAAAATGGTTCTAGAGAAAAAAGTCGAAAAGTATCACCGATTTAGTACAAAAAGATAGTTTAGACATTCATGTTAGCGTTCCTATCGGAAACGGTTCAAGACAGGGGGGGAAAAGTGAATTATAAAATTGCAGAGCATCATCGATTTAGTACGAAAAGATAGTTTAGACATTGATGCTAAAAACTTGAAGTTGTTTGTTCGCAATTTCTGACACTATGCACACTTGAACTACATTGCACACGTTGTAGCGTAGCTGGTGAGACATACGCTATATAGTTAAAAATACCGTTACTTGATACTTTTTGTTTTGTTGTAAAGATCTTGGTCTGAAGTAGGTCCCATTGTAATATCTTTACAATCTAAAGAAAATAAAGCGCCATCTGGGGAAAAACAGCGGAATTAGCGCCCCTATCTCAAAAACGGTTCAAGATGGGAGAAAAGTTAATTACGAATTGTAGAGCATCATCGATTTAGTACGAAATGACAGTTTTCTGACATTATTACTGAAAATAGAACGTTTAAAACGTGCAGTTTTGTTCGCAGATTCCTACACTAGTGCACACTTTGCAGCGTAGCGGATGACACGTATACTCTGTGGTTCAAAGTACTGTTACTGTAAACGGCCACATCGATCAGCGCAAAGTCGTTTTCAACCAACTTCAGAAAGGAGGGTGTTCTTAATTCGAGCTATTTGTTGTTGTTGTTGTTTGTAAGCTTATAACTTCGTAAGAGATGCTCTAATTAACCGACTTCAAAAAGGAGGAGGTTCTCAATTCAAAGCGTATGTTCTTTTGTTTTTGGTTTTGTTTGCTAGCTCATACCCATACAGCACAGAATGTTTCAGTTATGTTGCAAAAAGCTTACAATCTTTCAAACACGTAACACGTTTTAGTATGCTCTCTGATACCTTTCTGAAACATTCGCCCTTTTTGATTTTCTATCTGCTAAGTGATTGTAACGTTTCTGTTACGTATCTGATTTTTTGTTACGATCGCGGACATTTCTACGTTTTTGAAACTAATCGGAAAGTAATCTGAACGGTTTTAAACGTTTCGGAAGGTTTCATAATATTACAATGTTATATGATTGTTACGTTTCTGGAATATTTTGTGCTGTTAGGGTAACCTCTGAACGGATGATCCGATTTTGATACTTTTTGTTTTATTGTAAAGGTCTTGGTCTGAAATAGGTCCCATTGTAATATCTTTACAATCAAAAGAAAATACAGGGTGCTCAAAAAAGTCAGTCGCGACTCTTTTAAATGCTGAACAACAGCAGCTATAGTCATAAAAGTGGTATGTAGGTATAGTAAAGTAGACATGTTCTACGCGATTCAACCGCCTACAACGCCACCTGGTGGAAAACAGTGGAGTTAGCGTTCCTGTTCCGGAAACGGTTCAAGACAGGGGAAAAAAGTGAATTATAAAATTGCAGAGCATCATCGATTTAGTACGAAAAGATAATTTAGGCATTAATGATAAAAACAGAACGCTTAAAACGTGCATTTCTTTATTCACAATTTCTTATTTTGTGCACACTTGAACGACATTGCATATGTTGTAGCGTAGCGGATGACATTTATACTATGTAAAATTCAAAGTTTCGTCATTGTAAGCGGTCACATCGATTAACGCATAGACGTTTTAAACCGACTTCATAAAGGAAGAGGTTCTCAATACAAACCATGTTTCTCGTTATTGTTGGTGAAATTTGTTAGCTTATAACTTCGTAAGAGATGACTTAATTTTAATACTTTTTTTGTTGTCTTATTGATCTTGGCCTGAAATAGGTTTCATATGATTTCATTACGATATAAACAAATTACAGGATACTCACAAAAGTCCGTTCTCACTCTAACTGCTGAACGCATGAAACTACACTGGTAAAAGCAGTATGTTATGTAGAATTAGAACTTTGACATTTAATTTTAGACATATGATCATTAAGTCTTAAATGTAAAGGGTTACTATTTTGACCAATATATTCCATGTGACTCTGGTTTATATATACCAGTGGTGGACATAATGATATTATGGGAATTTGTATTTCCCGGCTATTACCTTTACTTCCATTGTGTGACGTCACTGCTATGTAGTTATGACGATATTACTACGTCACTGTTTTGTATCATCCTTTCAATGTATGCGTGCGTACCTAACGCGCGCTAGTTAGTTTTAGTGATTGAGTTGACGTGGAGCGGTTGTGTGAAAGACGGACGGTCTTCTCCGCTCGTAAAATATGTATACGTTAGTGTTTCTGTAATGTCCCTTTTCTTTATTTAATAAATGTCGTAATGTTATACTGGTCTGTAGCCGTTTCCCTATATTTTTGGGGGCTCGACCTATCCCGTTAAATTCTACCCCTAGATAGACGTTACTAACGGAAAAGCCGCTATTTTGTTTTCAACACAGTAGCGTGAAGACGAATGTTTCATTTATTTTTTCTTAATAAAATGACTGACGAAGTATCGTATAGTTGATAAGACGTTTGAATAATATTTAATAGACGTTCTCAAGTGTTCTTCATTTTATCTTGAAATGTTCTTCGTTTCATCTAATGGACGTTATTCCATAACGGACGAAATTGTCCGTTTTTTTAAAATGAAATACCAGAGTTGCAAGTAATATTATTTTATATGCCAACATCATGTCGATGACTTGGAGTTTTTCAGTATTAGTGCTCCCTTCTTCATGATCGACGTATTCTTGTTCTTAAAGTGCTTCATTTCCGAAGTGATTCTATTTCAGGTTTTGTTCCTGATGTTTTTTTTTCTACCTTCGTTAGCTGCAATAACCATCGCTGCATCTGCATGGGACTGTCCTTAATGTCAGGTACGAGCATGTATTTTTTTTTTCTCCTCTTTGTATGATAGTATATAAAGAAAAAATTTTTTTTCATTTGTAATTAAAATTTGAAATTCATTCATTGCCGTTTTACGCCCTTTAAATTATTTGTTTGTTCATTTTTATATAAATAAAGAATTTTTCCCCCATATTCAATTACTTTCCATGAATAAAGAGATATTCTGTTCCCCAATATTTATTTATTATTCCTAAAATATATATGTTCTGGTTTTAATCCATTTTTTTTCCCCAATATTTACTTAAAAAAAAAAAAAAAAAAAAAAAAAAGAACAATTTTTTTTTTTATTTACTTCGGTATCCTTATTTTATTTTTATTGCATCCTAAAAATGGCCCTTAAATTAGGCGACCTTCCGCTAGTTGCAAATTCTTTGAAATATTCTAAAACAAATACCATAAAATTGCTAAACACGCTATTAGGATACCCAACATTTGATCATCAATCGCGTAAACGTATGCGAAATTTTAGCGGTTTTACTGCCGATTTCGACATTAATAAACATCAAGAACAAATTTTAAAATCATTTTCTTTGTCCGATTTTATATCAATCGCTAATTCGCTACATTTAGAACCAGTCGGTAGTAGGGAAAATTTATGCAAAGAAATTTTTAACGCACTTACTAATTTATCTGAATTTCAGAAAACATTAGATACTAGTTTTTTGTCAGACGAAGACGATCTCAGTGTAAATAATAATTCTGTTGAAACCCATTCTTCGATCGTTCCAAATAGTTCCGTTTTTCAAACCCAAAGCGAAACTTTCCCTTCGGGTGTTCAAAATATTTCTCCGAATGACGCTGCAGACGCAATGTCTGATTTGAGTAATCATTTCTGGTTCCTCCTTCGAGATTTAGCTAGCACATGTAGAACTTTTTCTGGAAATGATTCATATTCTATTCGTAATTTCTTTAATGACATTGAGGAACAATTCTGTTTATTTCCTAGTCTTACCGATCAACAAAAACTTATCTTTGCTAAACGTTTAATTAATGGTTCTGCTAAAACATTTTTATTTTCGCAACGAAATCTTAATACTTACGAGTCATTTAAAGCCGCGTTAATTTCTGAA
The DNA here is from genome assembly GCA_963930645.1 of Salticus scenicus. Classification (NCBI taxonomy): domain Eukaryota; kingdom Metazoa; phylum Arthropoda; class Arachnida; order Araneae; family Salticidae; genus Salticus; species Salticus scenicus. The sequence goes on from OZ005648.1 coordinate 397,086,893, forward strand.
TTTTTGGATACCATACCATCCATCGAAATACATAAACAGTTAGAAAACAGAAAAATGCGTCCTAATGAAACTGCTACGCAATATTTTTTAGCGATGCGCGAAATTGCTAACCGCGGTAATGCTATTATTGACGATTCTTCGGTAATTCAATACACCATTCAAGGTATACAGGGTAACCCCTCTGAGAAAATTCTTCTCTGTGGAGCAAAATCTTTTTCAGAATTTAAAGAAAAATTGCGTATTTATGAAACTGCTCTTAATACAATAAACTTAAATCAACGAAATTCAGTTAATTATAAACAAACATATGACAGTCGAAAACGCAGTACTGGTCACACACAACCAGCTTTCACTCGCGAATCCAAATTTAATATTGGTCCGGCATCTCAAAATAAATTACGTTGTTTCAATTGTAACGATATCGGTCACTTATCTAAATTTTGTCCTAACCGTTCTCGTGGCCCTAGGTGCCTTGCATGTGGTCTTTTTGGACACAAGTCTACCGTTTGCCGCCGAACCGCTGCAAATGACGGACCTCCTTCCAGAGATAGAGTTAACACTGTACATGAATCGCATGCTTCTCATATGTGTAAACAAGTTAAAATTAGTGGTAATGAATTAACTGGTTTGGTTGATACTGGTAGTCAGTTAACCCTTTTGAAACATTCTGCATGGTTAAAAATAGGTTCCCCACCTTTGTCAAAAATTAATAAATCCTTAACTGGTTTTGGCTTTGCGCGTATACATGTCATCGGTACTTTTAATTCTTTTATTACTATAGACGATCAAGAGTTTTCAGCAACTATTTCAGTTGTACCTGACGTGTCCACATTTTATGACCTTATAATTGGATGTGACATCATCCAACAAGCGAACATTAGCGTTTCACCCACCGGTGTTACTTTTTCTAGTTTTTCAAAACAAAATGAGTGTACCGCAGATCCAAATTTTATCATGACGATCACTGACGATAATCCCAAATTTGATATTGGTCCTAATGTTTCACGATATATTCGTAACGACATTAACAAACTGTTGTCGGCCTATAAACCTAATAAAATCAAAACTGCGAACATTGAGCTTAACATCACTTTAACTGACGATACACCTATTTTTCACTCACCCCGACGTCTACCCTTTACCGAACGAGACATTGTAGACGCACAAGTCTCTGAATGGCTTAAAGATGGTATTATCGAACCAGTGTCCTCCCCATATGCCAGCCAAGTTGTAGTTGTTCGAAAAAAAGATGGTAAACACAGAGTTTGCATCGATTACAGGAAGCTCAATCGTAAGTTAGTTAAAGATCACTACCCCCTCCCCCTAATTGATGATATTTTAGATCGACTTCAACATGCAAAAATTTTTAGTACGATAGACCTACGTAATGGATTTTTTCATGTACCCGTAAACAAACAGAGCCGCCCTTTCACTAGTTTTGTAACCCATAACGGTCAATTCCAATTTCGCTACATGCCTTTCGGACTTAGTTCCTGCCCTTCAGTGTTCATGAGATATATAAACGCTGTTTTTAGAGACTTGATTGCTGCCGGCATAGTACTCCCTTATATGGATGATCTTGTAATTCCCGCGAGTAACGAACATGAGGCCGTAGAACGTCTAAAAACTGTTCTTCAAACAGCAAGCGAGTACGGACTCGACATAAATTTTAACAAATGCCAATTTTTACATACCAACATAGATTTTCTCGGTCACATAATAGAAAATGGTAAACTTTTGCCATCCCCCTCCAAAACTAAAGCTGTTTTTGATTACCCAGATCTGAAAAATGTTAAAGACGTACGTAGATTCTTTGGCCTTACAGGATATTTTAGGAAATTTATCCCTCATTTTTCTACCATTGCAAAACCCTTAAGTGATCTTCTGCGTAAGGACACCCCTTTTCAATTTCAAAATGAACAAAGAGCCGCATTTCAAAAATTAAAATATTTACTTTCCCAAGAACCAGTTCTCAATATTTTTAATCAAAATTCCCCTATTGAGGTACATACAGACGCGTCTATAGATGGCTTGGGGGCAGTCCTGTTGCAGAAAAACATGCTTGATAATAAATTTCATCCAGTCTTTTATTTTTCGAAGAAAAAATCTGATCACGAAAGAAACTACACTAGCTTTGAACTTGAAGTTCTGGCTGTGGTAGAAGCCCTCAAAAAGTTTAGAATCTACCTCCTAGGAACTAATTTCAAAATTATCACAGACTGTGACGCGTTCGTCAAGGCACTTAATAAAAAAGAAATAAACTCTCGCATTGCACGATGGGCTCTGTACCTTCAAGAATTCCACTATAATATTGAGCATCGCACAGGTTCCCGCATGGCGCATGTGGGCGCTCTAAGTCGAGCTCCACAATGTTTCATGATCCACGATAGCCTTCATCTAAAACTTTTGAATGCTCAGCAATCTGATGAAGAAGTTCACGCATTAAAAACGCTTTTGCAGTCCACACCCCATGATAATTACATTATAAAAAACAACCTTCTGTATAAAACAGTGAACGGTGTCGATTTACTCGTCGTCCCTACAGACTTACAGCATAGTATGATTAAAGAAGCACACGAGCGTGGACATTTTGCAGCACTCCGTACCCAAGAGCTAATAAACAAAGATTTTTATATACCTCACCTCAAAGACAAAATCGAAAGTTGCATTAAAAATTGCGTAAAGTGCATACTCTATAATAGAAAATGAGGTTTACCAAGATCGAATGGTCAAGTTGAAAATAAAAATTCTACTATCATCGCAGTCTTATCCAAACTATCATCCGACAACCCCGAAAAGTGGTTTTCCCATGTGCCTGCTCTCCAACAAATCCTCAATTCGACATTTCAAAGAAGCATAAAGACGACACCATTTCAATTACTATTCGGTACCAAGATGAAAAATAAAGATGACATCAAGATCCTGGAGCTTCTCAACGACGAATCTACAAACACATTCCAGAGGCAACGTGAGGAGCAGCGTATCGACGCGAAAAAGCAGATTCGAATAGTGCAAGAAGAAAATCGCAGGCAGTATAACCTTCGAAGACGACCAGCTGCTAAATTCAAACTCAGCGATTTAGTCGCAGTTAAACGCACCCAGTTCGGGCCTGGCCTAAAACTAAAACAGAAATTTTTAGGTCCATATAAAATAACAAAACTTAAACCAAACGACACATATGACGTCGTCAAGTGTGACTTCGTAGAAGGCCCATTCAAGACCAGCACATGCGCTGAATTCTTGAAACCTTGGACCGACACTTGTGAAACACTTACTTGACATATTTCTTCAGGACTTTTTATTTTTTTTTTAGACTTAATTGACATAGTTCTTCAAGACTTTCTATTTATTTTTTTTAAGAACTCTTCCTTGGACATTTTCGTGTGCACAATTAAACTTTTTTTTTAAATCATACGTTGAACTTGAACTTGCCAAAATAAGAAGAACTCTCCTTTTAACAAACTATTTTTTTTTCATGAACAATTTTTTTTTCCCATGAACATTCTTCAATACCTGATTTTTTTTTTTTTGGTGAAAATTATCTACCTATTTTTTTCTACTTGTCTGTATGTATATTAACATCTTATCTTATTTTATTTTAGTATTTTGCCGATATGCTTCAGGTTTTGAGTGTAATATTTACACTATTTTCCATTTGGTAATGTATACATTTTTTTTTATTTTATTAATGCAGCTATATTATTACTGTATCTATAATTCTATTATGTAGTGTTGTATATTGTATATATATATTTTTTTTTATTTCTTTTGCTTTTGTATAATTTAATTTTTTTTTTCTTGTTGTTTAATAACCTTCAGGGGAGGCCGCCTGCTTGGTCATGATGGCCGATATGGGAATTTGTATTTCCCGGCTATTACCTTTACTTCCATTGTGTGACGTCACTGCTATGTAGTTATGACGATATTACTACGTCACTGTTTTGTATCATCCTTTCAATGTATGCGTGCGCACCTAACGCGCGCTAGTTAGTTTTAGTGATTGAGTTGACGTGGAGCGGTTGTGTGAAAGACGGACGGTCTTCTCCGCTCGTAAAATATGTATATGTTAGTATTTCTGTAATGTCCCTTTTCTTTATTTAATAAATGTCGTAATGTTATACTGGTCTGTAGCCGTTTCCCTATAATATTTTTATAGAGTTTAATAAAAAAAATTAAAAATACCATGAACAAAATTATAAGACCCCCCTAACATTTTAATTAAAACACCTGCATTTTTTCGAAAATAATGTGCAATATGGAAATTTTCTGCACGCTATGTTATTACGTCAGCAGTTAACTAAAGCAGACGATAACCGACTTCACGCATTTACAAACATTTCACGAGGTACAGAATTAAAGAAAGTGAAATTCGCGAAATTTGGAGATTAAATGGAACTGGTGCTTTAATTAATAATATTTCAAAAGTTATTAAACAATCTAGATGTGCAATTAGAAATGTTTTGAAAAGAGGAATTGGATCGGTGTAGAGATGGGATAAATAGTTACTTTTCAGTAATAGGTTACTTCGTTCCATACTTCCTTTGGTAAAAAGTTTTTGCAACACATTATTTTTATAACCTATTACTTTTTAGTTTACATATGGCTAATGTCTTTCTAATCCTTTCTGGGTGATATACAATATATAAATGTGTCCTACATAGTGGATGCGGTTCATGATTTTAAGTCCCAATGCTTTCGAATAGTAATCTTCACTTTATTTAACACTAGAATTTCTACAAAAAAAAAAAAAAAAAAAAAAACGCTGATATGAAATAGTGGTAGAATCAAAATTTTACACAAACGTTTGTCCCAATCGAGTAAGCTTAAGGTTCATTAAACCAATTCCTTTAAACACGAAAACAGAATATTTCAAATAATATCAAGAAACACGTACACAAAAGCCGTTTTCTGAAAAAAAAAAAAAAAAAAAAAAAAAGAATTCTCATATTATAAGCCATATATGTAATTAAGAAACAATTAAATAGTAATAGCAAATTTTTAAGGAACATCTTTAAGGCATCCCAAATTTTAAACTACCAAGTGACTTTTTCTTTCGATTTTCCAAAGAACTTGAACTTTCCAGATTGACAAGAAAATTAGTGTTTTTCACTCGTACTTAGCAAACAGTCACTTTGAATATGTTTTCTAAAATTAGAAACACTTGTTTAAAATATAGATTTTGATTACAAAAATTGCATAAAATGATGTATTTTCTCAGACACTTAATTTCAACATAAGAGCATAATTAACTATTCTTAACACCTTTACTCATTTTAAATCTAAAAAAATAGTCTAAAAAAAATAACAGATAAAAAAAAAAATAAAAAAAAAAAAAAGTGAAGGAAAGCTAAACAGTAAAAATAAATATTCAATTTTCGTCTCAAATTATTCTTAATTAAACTTAAACAATATTCTTAATAAAAGCACAATAAATGCTGTATGCCATTACGCATTTTCAATTCCATCTGCTATAAGCAATTAAAATATAAACAACCACTCCTTCCTTTCAATTATCAAACTCCCGAAACATCTGTTTCCAATACGCAAGTGAATCCAAACGTAGCAAGTGTCCTCACCTTCATGACGAAATAGTAATCAACATCTAATAATCACCCCTTACCTATCTCATGCTAGCTGCATAAATTAACACTATTTCGTTAAACCGTGGTATCAAAGTATTTTATTCAAACGATTTTATTATCCCATGAAAAAGAATCAACACCAAATAAAATCATTAATATCAGCACGATGTTATTTGTCCTAAACGCTAAAATTATCTTGCTTATTAAAATTATTTTGATTAATATATTTCACAAGGAATATTCCGTAATGCAGCTGTATTATTTTTTTAACGATAATTTTATGAACATGGAAATGGAAATAAGAATATCACTGAGTAACAGAGTTGCAATGAAATCGTATGTATTCCTTACTGAGATTTCAGACCTATTTTTTCAGACATGAAGTAACGAATCGATTCGAACATCTGCGTGGAAAGTATGATTTGAATTTTCGGTGGTAGCGGGCGTTCATAATATTTTTTTTTTGTATTTTGTAAATAAAATAAAATAAAATAAAATAAAAAAGTAATTATATAAAAGAAATAATTCAAGCTTTTTACTTGTATAATGGTGTATTATATCAGTTTTATCTCCAGAAATTTCTTGTCTATTTCGCGTGCAGAGATAAAGTTGAAAATTTTATTTTTTCAATAGGATATTTTTTATAATATATTACAGTGCTAATAGGCTACAATGCAATACTAATATTACTTATTATGTTACGTGAAATAACGCCCATCTCTACTTCTTGCTTGTCCTCGAGAGACAGACGCCATGTGCTTTTGCTCGCTACACAGAATAAGATTACCACTACAGGCATTATAAATGCTTTGAAACTGAATTGTTCAAGGAGAACCATTCGCAGGTTGTTGCATAATGCTTCATATGTGAAATATAAAAAATTGAAGAAAAAAACACCGCTTCTAAGCCGGCACAAAATGGAGCGTCTAAACTTCGCTAAAGAAACTATGGCCTGGACCTCCAAATGGTACTCTGTGTTATTTCCTGATGAAAAAAAGTTTAACCTGGATGGTCCTGACGGGTTTCAATATTATTGGCATGATTTACGGAAGTCTTCTCATGTACTAATGAGCCGCCAAATAGGTGGAGGCTCAGTAATGGTTTGGGCTGGTTTTTCGGCTCAAGGGAAAACGGATATTGTTTTTGTGCATTCAAGAATGAATTCCGAAAAGTATAAGAATCTTCTTAAAGATCAACTAGCCATATACGGTGAACTTCTTTGTGGCGAAAACTACGCACTTTCCAGCACGATAATGCGCCGATTCATGCATCACACGAAACAAAACAGTGGCTTTCAGAGCAAAGTATCAATATGTTCTCCCGTGGCCTTCTGACTTCCCAGACTTAAATCCCATCGAAAACTTGTGGGGGATCTCAGCTCGTACGGTTTACCGAAATGGGAGGCAGTTTATATGTGTCGAAGACCTCAATAATGCTATAAAATGTGCTTGGGAAGAACTGTCTTGCGATATTTTGTTAGAATTGTTAGATTCGGTGCCGAATCGCATCTTTCATGTTATAAAAAACAATGGCGGCTCCAACAAATATTGAATAACCATGTTAGAGGATTTTCTTTTAGACCATTACTGTTTGCTAATTATGTTGACCACTGTGTTTGGAAAAAACGGTTGGTGTCTAATAATTTTGTCCATTATGTTTTTAAGTTTTTTCATTAAATTGTATGAAAATATCATTATTATAAAATAATTATATATGATAACAGAATAAATTTATGTCTTTGACGTATTTGATAAAACATTTTTAAGCTCTGAATCTCTTCTTTCCCTATTTGTCAAATTAGATAGGTGTCTTATAATTATGTTCACTACTGTACATACATATATATGGGGTCGAAATCTCCGCCTTTCCTTTTCAGGACACTTTTAAAGATGAGAACATTTCGCCTCTTTTGCCACCACTTTTTTCTTAGAGAAAATTTTCTTGTGTTTTTAAAGTAATATGTCTTGATTAAACAGTATAGAAATTATTGTATAAAAATAGTGGTTGCAAAAAGGTTTACATTTCTCATTTCTCAAAGTGTCCTGAAAAAAGGCAGATACTACGACCCCTGATATATATATTTAGAAAAAAAAATGAATGTAATAATTTTTTGGGAAGATAGGAATGTTTGTCTTATTCATTTAACCTTAGCATTTCCATATTTGGACAACTTATAATTCTATGAAAAATTGAGAGAAATATATGCAATTTTCCGGGATGATTTGATCCAAATAATTCAAAAAAATTTATCAAAAAGAATTACCATTGAAAAAAAAAAGTGAAGTTGATACCGATTTTAATATGTAGATGACCCCTAAGCAAAATTTAACTATACTGTAATAAACCAGACGTATATAAAATAGTCGTCATTATAAATCTATTAATTCCATCCGCATGTTTCTGATAACTTACGGCGAGAGAACTCCCCCCCCCCCTCTTTCCAAGTGTACATTTCGTATTGGGAATGGTGTAAATTACAAGACTAGTTTGTGTTTAGGGACACCACAAAATTATAAATAAATAAATAATCTAGTACGCTGCATTTTACAAGAAGCTTTTTTATAAATCACATATAAATATGTAATTTTGTAGTGCACAAATCATAATAAATTTGGCATTTATTATTCACATGCATGCAAAAAGCGTTTTCTATAGAATATGGTACGATTAGCATTAAGGCTTACAGGGCCACATAAAAATGTTTAGACGTATTAAGGGTTATAATTGGAAATTGCGAGAATTGCATTTGCAATTGTGTTAAGTTTTTTATCATTTTAATTAGTGTCTCTGCATGTCTTTGCCTTTCTGTCCGTCCGCACTTTAATATTCATTCATATTTGTAAAATGCAAATTTATTTATGGTATTCAAGTTCAGTATGGCATACTCTCTATTGAAAATGCTGTAAATGGTATAAGTGGTTTATGTATAGAACTTGCAAAAGGTATTAGATTTATTTCGGCCTATGAGAAGTACATTTTTAAAACATATCTTAATATTTTTATACTACATATACCATAACGAAATTAATATATTTTTTAAGGCTATCTAAAGCCTCTTCTCCTGTAAAATAAGGCGAATTTGATTGGTTTACAGGACCCCATAAAGTGATTCTGATTCCTTATGTTATGAGATCTAAGGGAAAATTGTTCCATGTACATTTTAACTGTTTTTTTTTTTTTTTTTTTTTTTTTTTACTTATGTATTTAACCCTTAAATGCCGAGTGTTGCCTTTCGGCAACATACCCAATTTCGTCTTCTAAAGCATTATTAGAATAGCATTGAAGCTCTAATTCATTATGTTTGCCGACTGATAACAAATTGCTTTTTAACTGTAAACCATAGTTAAAATAATGTAGGATTTTTTAAAGTACTTTTCCCGAGATTTATTTAATAGAGGTAATAATAAAACATTCTAAATTTGATTTAAAAAATAATCCGGAATTTAAGGGATAAAGGATGTCATGGTGTTTAAGCAAAGTTTAAACGATATACCACCATAAAGCAAATTTTGAATGCTTTCTCTTTAGAAATGAAGGTATAAATATGCTTTTGTGAGACTCTTTACCTGCAAAGTTAAATGCAAAATATATTTTTATATTGAAATTTTATTTTTCCGACTGAGTGAAAATAATGCTTGGACCGGGAGTCGAACCCCGAATCTTTGACTTACAAGGTCAAGGCTCTACCAATTGAGCAATCCAGGCCGACAACCGGTCAGCATTATTAACTCAGACAACCTTTAGGCAGAAACATCCTGGTCTATCATGACTGACCGGTTGTCGGCCTGGATAGCTCAATTGGTAGAGACTTGACCTTGTAAGTCAAAGATCCGGGGTTCGACTCCCGGCAATCAGTTGATTGTGTGATTTTAATAAAAAATTATATTTTTATAACCTATTGCTACTTTTAAAGTTTTCCTTAGTAAAAACAAAATGTTTTTTAAAGTGTCGTCACTAAGTCGAAATACACTGAAGTTTAAAGAATGCAATGGGTGCATATAGTTGAAAAGTGCTGCATGATTGGTCCTTGTTTTAATATTGAGACTGTTTTTTATTTAAATAATAATAATAATGATATATGTAAATACATAATTTATTTCCAAATTTATCATACTTCAGATAGTGAAATAATGTATTAGGAGATAAGTAAAGCTATTAAGTTTCTCTACAGGTTACAGGTTAATAAACAGTTTTCAAAGTATGAAGATGAATGTTTGAAGAAACGCCAAGTGATGGAGAGAAAGTAAGAAAGAAAAGTTTATAAAGAACTCTTTAAATAATACTGGAATCGATCATTAAATATACAAATAAATAAACTATAGTTTCAATTATTTTACATCTTTTTTATTACAAACAACCATTTACATATTGCTTCAGAATTAAACAAAAATGGCTGTTCTAATCGAATTCAGTACATTATCAATTATTTCAGTAAAGTATTCATAATTCAAATTATCTCTCTTTTTCTTTATTTTCAATTCCATTCATAGTCTTTTCCATCATACAATTCTTCTTCATCACATCTGTGCAGTTTTCCATTCCCATTTTGACCGCCACTTTATGTCGAAATTCATCAATGCATTTCTGTTAAAATATAAAGAAAATTGAATCTAATAGTACACTAAAAATTTTAACAAAATAAAAAAAAAAAAAAGGTTTCGGACCTATGTTTAACGAAGCTACTAAATCCAGCAAAAACTTTGTTATATGGAAAATTCGTTAAACAAAGATTCCCTTTTTGTAAAATTTATATAAAGATAACCTCTAAATTCATAAAGCACTAAATATCATGCACAACCGAATTACATCAAACACTTTCCGAACATACTATGTAAGGAAATGATTGTTATCATGATTTGTGTAATGGATTTTGTATCTCTACATAGCTCAAAAAAGAATGATCGTAAGTAGTAAGCCGCGTGGTCCAAGGTCAAAAAGCGGGGCCAAGAAAAGGCGTGGCCAAGCTGTCAATCAAAGGAGGGACGTCATCGAAAGGGGGCGTGTCTATTCTTGTGAAAGAGGACGGGGGTAGAGTTTCTTTTTATCCGTTGGCAACCTGGGCTTCTTGTCGGAACAGGTGACGGAGGGTAGAGTTTCTCAAAGAGGCAACACAGAATCCTGTCAGAACATGAAAGCGAATGACGTCATCAACCGAAAAGATATTTTTATACTACATTTTTAATCAGTAATTAATTTTTAATGAATACTTCATTAATCAATCTTAATAAGTGAAATTCTGTCTTAATTACTTTATTGACTATTTTAACTCGCTCGATTTATTTTTTACTAGCAGGCTACTCCCGCTTCACTTGTCACTATTTTTAAATGAATCACAATAATTAATGAATTCTCAAAATTGCATTAATTTTTATCACGTGATAAAAAAGAAAAAACAAATTCTGATCGGGAATAATGTCGCACCGGGTCCCACTGCCTTCGGCAGCGTAGACCCGTGCGCTGCGCGCGCGTATTCCTTCACCATCAAATCTTTTATCATCGGGTAAAAACTCGCACCGGGTCCCATCGCGCACACATTCCTTCTGAAATCAGACTTTTGTTCTTAAGAAAAGAAAATTAAAAAAAACATTTCTCATCAGGTAAAAAGTCGGACCGGGTCCCCACTGCCTTCGGCAGCGCAGTCTCGTGCGCGCACCTATTCCTTCCCCACCCTTCCAGCCCCTCCTCATTAACCTACATATATCAATTTTGAACGGTCTAACTCAATTAGCTGAGATGCAAAAGAAAACCTAATCAGGACACCTTAAAATTGTAAATCAGGTGAAATCTCGAATTCCACTTTCGATAATATAAAAGAACTTTAAAATATCTTTCGAATGATGTATTAGAAATAAATTAATCATAAATAGAATTTGAGATATTGAAATTTAAAAATATTACAGCGCCATCTGGCGGTAGAAATTTCTGTAATCTATTGTTCCATTCCAGATCAACAAAGCTTTCAAATGATGTATTACTTATGAAATTATTTTAATTAATAGCTGAGATACCAAAGAAAACCTAATCAGGAGACCTCAAAACGTGTAAATCGGGTGAAATCTCAAATTTCACTTTCGATAATATAAAAGTACTTTAAAATATCTTTCGAATGATGTATTAAAAATAATTTAATCATAATTAGAATTTTAAATATTGAAATTTTAAAATATTACAGCGCCATCTGGCGGTAGAAATTTCTGTAATCTACTGTTCGATTCCAAATCAAAAAAGCTTTCAAATGATGTATTACTTATGAAATTATTTTAATTAGTAGTTGAGATACAAAAGAAAACCGATTCAGGAGACCTCAAAACGTGTAAATCAGGTGAAATCTCGAATCCCACTTTCGATAACATAAAAGTACTTTAAAATATCTTTCGAATAATGTATTAAAAATAATTTAATTAGAATTTGAAATATTGAAATTTTAAAATATCTCTCGGTAGAAATTTCTGTAATCTACTGTTCAATTCACAAATCAACAAAGCTTTCAAATAATGTGTTACTTATGAAATTATTTTAATTAATAGCTGAGATACAAAAGAAAACCTAATCAGGACATTCTAAAACATGTAAATTACATGAAATCTCTAATTCCATTATCTACGGTAGTCGGTTAATGGAAGTAAAAAGAAAAATAAATATTTTTTAGGTCCCCAAAACCTATATCCTTTAAATGTATTTTGTTGCTATGGAAACTCTTATCATCTATTGAAAGATTACGTGTTAGAATAAAATTTAATTTGCAATTAAAATGTAACTGCTTTGTTTATTAATGAAAATTGATGAAATTTTAGGTTGGTTTTGTGCTGAATAGGTTGTATATTAAGTGTTGTGTTCGAAAAAAGAAATTTGAAGCACTTTGAAATTTGCAATTTTTAACCCCAATTCAAGATCATGTGACATTAATTACTTCCAGATGTTTTCTTTCTATTCCAGACAACGGTTAAAATCGTCTGCTGATAGAATGCCTCCTTTTAAGCAATAAGCCTTGGATTTTTGGTCATAGTTCAACGGACATGGGTCGACGTTTTAATTAATATCTCCGAAACTAATTAAGATTTTTAAATTCTGTTTCGAAGAGGACCTCGGAAAGGCTCCAGAGCATCCGTATGTCAATTCTTGTACTTCTGCGATCAATAGGGGCTGAACGTATAAAAGAAGAGACAGACAGACCTTTCCATTTATTATTATAGAAAAAACGATATTACCTTCCAGGTGATTCGAACCCAAGATATGTAGAATAAAGAGGTAGGTTCATCCGCTGGTCTCCGTGTATTGGTCAATCACAACACACCCTTTTGACGTCAGAGGTGCGAAAAGAGAAATGAAAAACCTTGTCTCTCGTTAGTTCAGTATAATTATTTGAGAAATTAAATGAAATCTTGGCTCAATTTAATGGATTATATATAGTATATAATAAGGAACTGAAGAATTCTTCCAACTTTAAAGCATTATGTTATTGACAAAAATTGATTAAAAAAAAAAAAATGAGAATTAAAAATAACAAATTCAAAAGTCAGAATCAATGCATTATTGAATATAAAATTTTCTCTTTTTATCAGTTACATTTAAACAATATAATTATTTTTTAACTCGTAATATTTCTTTTTCTCTTTCTTTTTCATTTTACTTATAAATTTATACATTTTGTATTTCATAAGTGCCAAATACATCATATTACGTAAAATTTCGAAATATAGATTTTGCAGATTTCTTTTCTTTTACAAATGATATTATGTTTTTTTTTTTTTTTCTCATATTACATATTCCATGCATGTAATACATATTTGTACTCATACACACATTGATGTTTTTAAGAATGGAAAATCTTATTAAAATTATGACACAATTAATGTTACAATATTTTTTAATTATGAAAATTGTTGATTTCCAAAACGGAATATTTTTTACATGTAGATTTAAAATGTGTTTTAATCTATATATTAATACGCAAAGATTAAATTTGTCGGGCATTTTTAACAAATTTAATAGAGAATTGAATAGAGTGACTGGAATAGAGCGCTGAAAGTTGTGTTATTAAAAGAGTATAATTAATGTGACATTGTGAAAAAAAAAAAAAAAAAAAAAACTTTATAATGTCAAAAAGGTATTTTTATGCACTTTTTCATTTTATACTCGTAATTTTTTGTATTAAAAATTCTTTTAAAAAAAAGTTGTTAAATCTGCCAATTTCTTAAAATTCAATAAAACCATAAACGCAGTACTTGAACTTGTACCCAAAAAGGATTTGATTTATGGAAGTTCTGATTCTCTCTCTCTTTTTTTTGCCTAATTTATTTATGGTTTAATAGCGTTTCTCTTGATTTACGTCAGCTCTAATTTGAAGATATATTTTTTAGGTAAAACATAATGCACTTCAATCAACTAAAATTGAGTACTGATTTATTTATTTAAAAAAAAAAAAAAACTATCTTCTGCATAGATAAGAAAAAAGTATAAGATAAATAAACGTTTTCGATGAATTTACATGTTCTGAAACTTCCTGAAGACAATTCTACATTTTTTAGAGGTTGTGGTTAAGTGACTTTTACATCGAACTAGTGCTACACTATGGGCAATTGGCGACGGTCTAGAACTCACCCTTAAGGATGGTCCGGAGACATGCCATCACAACTTTCATCCCCCACGAAGGGGATGATTCCCCCGCTTTAGTGACCCCCAGAGGTATAATTTGGATGGGAACATGGAGTTCATTGCAGCTGCGACAGATTCAATGTGCACCAGCCACCATTAACGTACACGATGGTGTTCGGCCGGGTCAAGTATCGAGCCCTCAACCTTCCGATTATGAGCTCGGTGTTTTATCGACCAAGCTATCGCGGCCCACTATTTTTAGAAAATGCCAGTCTTTTTGATTTAACAAAACTGCACGAATATGAACTGTACTTCATGAAAAATGGACTTAATTTAACCGAACATGATATTTTGTTGGACCTTGGCTTGAATTGCTGCTTATTAGTTTTTTAATAAATCAGCCAAAAAGTGGTGCTTCCAGGATGCAATTTCCTCTCATTACCGGGAAGGCTCAACATCTACAGTATATCAAATTTAGTATAAGAGAGTATATATATATCAAGTGAAACTCTACTGTTTTAGTAGGAGTGCATATCGTCTAAAAGGTGACAATTTAATTTTATTTTTGAGGAAGACTATCACAGTTTCTTTAGTGAATAAATGTGTAAAACTTGGCATGTGAGATGGATATTAGGAAAAAATATGCTGATTCACTTTGGATGAATATCTGACTAGAAGTGACGCTGCTATTCTGAATATTTCCTGTTTGCAGGAAAACAATATCTCAGCTTCTATGCTGTGTAAATACACCAAACTGGATGTGTGAGATATAAATTATCAAAAATTATTAAATTTTTGTGTATGTAGACCGAAAATGGCACTGCTAATATGTTATGGGGTTTCTCAGATGGCTGTATCTCAGCATCTAATGGTGAAAATTGCGCCGAACTGCATATGTTCTCAGAAAAAAAAATTAGGTGCGATATAATTAACTTAAAGTTTGCTTTTAGCATTTACATTTTCTTACATTTGCTAAGCTAATGATCCGAATAAATATTCTTCATCGAGAATATAAGGATAAAATTTTTTTATCTACATCAGGAAAATTTTCTTTTAGTACATTAAATAGTTCTTTCAGTTTCATGAGCTTGTAAGTTCTTAGTGTCAAATGCCAGTTTCTGTCTTTTCGATGGCTTTTCATTTTCGAATACTTCTGGGCTTTTCATTTTCGAATACTTCTGTCAAATACTGCTTTAATTCTCGTTTTCTTGATCTTGCAGTTCTCGATTCAGATTTTGTATTTCATCAGAATTCTGTTTTGAAGATAATATTGTAAAGATATTAAAACGAGGAATTGTCCCAGCAATCAAACGACGTCTGGATGGAAAACCATATTCAGATTTTAAATCATGTAAAAAGTCTTTATTACTAAAATGAGCTGAACAAATTCTAGCTTAACCATACTGAGAAATAGTTTTCTCTCTTGCAAGCTTCAACCCATGCAATTTTTTGCTTTTTATTTTTTGGAATGTGGTGGAAAGAAATACCAACAGTATTTTCATAATTTTTACATTTAGCTACAGCACACTAGGGTATGTTAATACATAGAAACGAAAACAAAACAAGCGAAAACAAAGAAGTGCCTTATAGTTTATGTTTTTAAATGATGCGCACTCAAACTAAGAGATTGACAGAATGCACCTAATGCCTCGATCGCACCTGTGACGTCAGATTCCACATCCCCGTCCGAGCAGATGGACGATTCCTCTCGGACGGACCTACCTTCTCTTTTAGCTATCTTGATTCGAACCCACTATCTGTTATGTAACACCAGCGAGCTAGCGATTAGGCTATGGGGGCGTTGCATGGAGCATTCTTCTTTATATTTTTCCCTCTTACGAGATAGGGGTGGGAAGACGTTTCGCCACCTGCTCCAAAATGGACACGTCCAAGGGGATGCAAGCAATAAGGAGGCTGATAAATAATGTGATCTTCCCAAATTTTTATATGGTATTGGTGATTTATTCATTTTTGTGAACATTTTTTAAACAATCAGAAAATATTGTTCGAGATTTTTCTTTCTTGAAAAATATTGAAACAATCCTATTTCTTAAATTTTATTTACATTATTAATAATACGATCAGATTTATATTTTAAACATTCAAAAAAAGTTTTTTGCACACTTTCCTAATTTATTTTATGTTTTTATAAATTACAATATATATATATATATATATATATCTTCTTTTTTTTTTTTTTTTTTTTTTTTTTTAAGGGGGAAAAAAATGAATTTCTTTTCTGGAAAAAAGTATAAAAGCAATTCAAAAAACTAATGTTCTTGTTTTTTCTTTTCTAAAAAAAACTTTAAAACAATTCCACTTTCTTACATTTTACTTACAACAGTAAAAGTGCAATCATATTTAATTTTAAAACATGCGAAAACTTTTTTAACAGTTATTCATTTTTACTTTTTAGGTTTAATAAAAAAATTAAATAAAAAATAAAATAAAAAATAAAATAATATAAAAATTCTCTTCTATTATTTTCCTTCTTTTCAATTTCATTTTGTTAATTCTATATTTTCTTTTTCTGAAATTTTTAAACTTGTTATTTTAATTTTTATTAATGTAACTGTTTTTAGGTTTAATGAATAAAAACACTTCTCTTCTTTTTATTCAGTTTGTTAATTCTATGTATTTCTTTTTCTGAAATTTTTAAAATTTGTTATTTTTTATTTTTATTAATGCAACTTATTTTTAGGCTTAATGCAATATATTTTAAAAGAATTTTTTTTTTTTTTTTTTCAGTTTGTTAATTCTATATATATATATATATATATTAATCTGAAATTTTTAAACTTGTTATTTTTAATTTTATTGATGTAACTTTTGTTAAGTTTAATGAAATATTTTTTTATATAAAATCTTTTTGTAAAAAAAATAGAACCGACTCCAAAAAGCAACTACTATTCAAACAACTAAAAAAAAAAGAAAAAATTGGTATGAAATGAAACTGTAAATTGCATCTAAAAGTATAAAATAATTTCCTTCGCCAAACAACCTATAACTCTACAATTAATCATAACTTTTGAAGTCGGCGCAAAATTAAATAAAATTTAATTAGTTTTTAAAGGTTTGTTTTTAGATCGGTAGCAATAAATGCTGTTGTCTCGAATGATCCATTTTCATGTTTCCTTTATTATTTTATCACTGTATACAATTGGTCCATTAGTAGCATCTACATAGAACAGTGAACATTCTTCCCAATGCGGTATTTATGTTTCTACGAAATTAGAGTTTCCTTTGCAAATTTAGTGTAACTCTGATAATTCTCATCCTTGGTGGCTTTTGGATTTGGCGATCAAAACGTAATGCAAAAATATACACGCAAGATGTATTTTATGTATTTTTTTCAAGATGTATATTTTCATAATATATATTGTAGAAAGTATTGTTTCATATTCTTGATTACTCTTTTAATATATCTTACCAAAATAATCATGATATCCCAAAGAAATTAAATATGTTTGCCAGATAATTTTGCGATTTTTCTTTCACCCAGGACGTCAGATACCATCATCTTCGCCAACTTTTGCTGCTTACGAAATCTTATTTGTTTTCTTGAATCAAAGTAGTTTTCGGCTGTGTTTTGCAGGTGACAATGTGAGATGTGTATTTTGAATAGGATTTGATTTTTGTATTGAATAAAGGTATAAATTTTTATTTAATTTCGCGCCGACTTTAATAGTTATGATTAATTGTAGTGTTATAGGTTGTTTGGCGAAGAAAATTATTTTATACTTTTAGACGCAATTTACAATTTCATTTCATACCAATTTTTTTTTTTTTAGTTGTTTGAATAGTAGTTGCTTTTTGGAGTCGGATCTATTTTTTTACACAAAGATTTTATTTTTCTCTTTTCAGTGAAAACTTACTCATATAGCAGAATATCCGAAGACGTTCGATGGCAGTTTCAAAAATCACAACTTCCAAGAAAAGAGACATAACTCAAAAAATGGTTTATGTCACTGAAAAATACATGAAATGCACCCAATGTGAACAAAGACGTTACATCTCCATCTAGAAAGTTATCCACTCGAGAGACATTTGTGCCAGTTTTATTCTAGTCAAGTTATTTTTAAGTTGATTTTTCTCAAATGCTGCATTTTTAAGTTGTGTCACTTTTCTTGTCTTTATCGGATATGAGCACAAAACTGTCTATTGAATGAACATACATTATATTAAAAGTCTTTAGAAATGTAAACAACGGATACGCTGTATTCGTAACCAAAATTTCTGTGAGGCATATACATTGAGCTTTACTGTGATTACGTGTCACCCGCTGTGCTAGAAATTGCGCAGCGTAAAGATCAAACAAAGAGCAAAATATGCATTGCAGCTGACGGACAGAAGTTTCAACATCGATACTTACATACTGCTTTTACCAGTGTAGCTGTATGCGGGGGACCGTGGGACGCGCTGCCACTCTGGTAGCAGTCCTACATGCGGCAGCTGCCTCACCTCCCAGTTGGTGCCCCTGGATAGCCGCTACGGCGGTGAACTAACGAGGGGGCATGGCCGAGAAGCTTGGCGGGTGGACAGGTAGTCCTCCGCGTCCACTGTGCTTTATGCCTTTGTGGCCTGGAGGCTAAAACCACTCGTCGCTCGTAAAGTACTTGGTGATGTGTTATGTTGCGGGCTATGTTGGCGGCACGAGGCGTTGATGCAGTCCTACTTGTAATTGTCACCTACTCTTCACCGCTGGCCTTGTTCCTCTAATAGGCTCAAGTGAGTTCCAGCACCCGACCTAGCACACCCGCCGGAGAGCAGCTAGTTTGCTTACGATTTTGTGGGTCTTCCCTTCCCACGGGCTCCTCCGGGCCCGTGCCCCTGTCCGCGGGGTCGCTGGAGAGTTATGATATGTCGTCCGTGAGGCGGGTCATTTCATGTGTCTAAGCTCTAAACCGAAAGGTGAGTTGACCGTTTTTGCTGTTTTCTGTAGCTGTATGTGTTCAGCAGTTAGAGTGAGAACAGACTTTTGTGAGTACCCTGTAATTTGTTTATATCGAAATGAAATCATAATGAAACCTATTTCAGGCCAAGATCATTACGACAACAAAAAAGTATTAAAATTAAATCATCTCTTTCGAAGTTATAAGCTAACAAATTTCAACAACAACAACGAGAAACATGGTTTGTATTGAGAACCTCTTCCTTTATGAAGTCGGTTTAAAACGTCTATGGTTTAATCGATGTGACCGCTTACAATACTTTGAATTTTACATAGCATAACTGTCACCCGTTACGCTACAACATATGCAATGTCGTTCAAGTGTGCACAAAATAGGAAATTGTGAACAAACAAATGCATCGTTTTAAGCGTTCTGTTTTTAGCATTAATGTCTAAACTATCTTTTTGTACTAAATCGATGATGCTCTGCAATTTTATAATTCACTTTTTTTCCCTGTCTCGAACCGTTTGCGAGATAGGAACGCTAACTCCACTGTTTTCCACCAGGTGTGACTGTAGGCGGTTGAATCGCGTAGCACATGCCCAAATTACTATACCTACATACCACTTTTATGACTATAGTTGCAACTGTTCAGCAGTTAAAAGAGTCGGGATTGACTTTTTTGGGCACCCTGTATTTTCTTATGTTCGTAAAGATATTACAATGGGACCTATTTCAGACCAAGACCTTTACAATAAAACAAAAAGTATCAAAATCGGATCATCCGTTCAGAGGTTATGAGCTAACAAACAAAACCAAAAATCAAAAAACATACGCATTGAATTGAAAACCTCTTCCTTTTTGAAATCTGTTAATTAAAGCTTCTCTTACGAAGTTATAAGCTTACAAACACCAACAACAACACATAGATCGAACTAAGAACACCCCCCTTTCTGAAGTTGGTTTAAAACGACTTTGCACTAATCGATGTAACCGCTTACAGTAACAGTACTTTGAACCACAGAGTATACTTGTCATCCGCTACGCTGAAAGTGTGCAACGTAGTTCAAGTGTGCAGAGTGTAGGAAATTGCGAACAAATAACTGCACGTTTCAAGCATTCTATTTTTAGCAATAATGTCTAAAAACTGTCTTTTCGTAGTAAATGGATGATGCTCTACAACTTCCTAATTAACTTTTCTCCCACCTTGAACCGTTTTTGAGATAGGAGCGTTAATTCCGTTGTTTTTCACCAGATGACGCTTTATTTTCTTTAGATTGTAAAGATATTAGAATGGGATCTACTTCAGACCAAGATCTTTATAACAAAACAAAAAGTATCAAGTAGCCGTTTTTTGAACTATATAGCGTATGTCTCATCAGCTACGCTACAACGTGTGCAATATAGCTCAAGTGAGCATAGTGTAAGAAATTGCGAATAAACAAATGCAAGTTTTAAGCATTCTGTTTTTAGCATTAATGTCTAAACTATCTTTTCGTACTAAATCGATGAGGCTCTGCAATTTTATAAATCAATTTTTCCTCCTGTCTTGAACCGTTTCCGAGATAGGAACGCTACCACGAATGTCTAAACTATCCTTTTTTGTATTACTCTTCAACTTTGTAATTCATTTTTTTCTCTAGAACCGTTTTCGAGATAGAAACACTAACTCCGCTATTTTCCACTAGGTGGCGCTGCAAGCGGTTTAACCTTGTAATGCATGGCCACTTTGCTATACTTACATACCTTTTTTATCACTATAGCTGCAGCCGTTTAGCAGTTAAAAGAGTTGGGACTGATTTTTTTGGGCACCCTGTATTTTCTTTAGATCGTAAAGATATTACAATGGGACCTATTTCAGACCAAGACCTTTTCAACAAAACAAAAAGTATCAAAATCGGAGCATCCGTTCAGAAGTTAGGAGCTAACAAACAAAAAAACAAACAAACAAACAAAACAAAAAAAAAACAATCGGTTTGAATTGAGAACCTTCCTTCTTTTTTGAAGTCGGTTAATAAAAACATTTTTCTTATTTTTTTTTTTTTTCAGATTGTTAATTCTATTTTTTTTTTTCCTGAAATTTTTAAACTTGTAATTTTTAATTTTTATTAATGTAACTGTTTTTAGGTTTAATGAAATTTTTTTATAAACTTCTTATATATATATTTTTTAGTTTGTAAATTATATATATATATATATATATATATATATATATTTGTGACTTTTTTTTTACTTGTTAATATTATTATTTTTTTTTTAATGTAACATTTGTTTTTATTCTTATCATTATTTTTTAGGTTAAAAAAATATTTAATAAAAAAATTATTTTTCTTTTTTAGTTTATAAATTCTTTACTTTGTTATTATTACTTTCTAATGAAACTTTCTTGCATTATTATTATTATTATTATTATTATTTAGTGATACAATGAGATTTTTATGCAATGTTCTTTTTCAGTGTTAAAAAAAAAATATATATATATATATATATAATTTATCTTGTGAAAAACTTTTTTAGTCTGTTTATTTATTTATTTTAATGCAACTTTATTTTCTTACTCGCGAATTTCAAAAGATTTATTTTCATTTAATAATTTTAGATTAAATAAGAAATCTAATTAATACTGTCATATTTTAAAATATATTTTAAAGTAAAATGTTGAATTTTCTATTTTAAATAAAGAAAATTTAACTTATCCATACTGCTATATTTGCTTAGGGGGAAATTACAATGAGTGACTAAAATAATATTCACAGTCCTTTCTAAAATACTCGTAGAATTCCACTCTGTATCTATTGTACTAGACAATTCCCTTATTATTATTATTTTTAAATAAATAAATTGTTTTGGTGTTACCATATACCCATTATGATTTTTTTATCACACCACAATATCATTCACCATATTCACAAAACTTTCCATTATTTTCACATTGCTTCTTAAATATATAAATATGTTAAAACAGACACGGAATCTTCAATAAATTAACTACTTTTAAAATTTGTTTATCTTATTTTTGGAGGGGAAAAAAATTATGATATCTTGCATTATTTACACATAACTACATCAATATTCGAAAAATAATAATTTGCAAAATTTTCTTGTACATACAGTGCGTTGCATGAATATAAACGCACCTTTTCCAATAGCCAGAAATAGAATTTTTTAAATTTTAAAAGAAGAAATGTGACTTACAGTTATTGCATATGACTAATAACTTAATAAGGTGCATTGAGCACGTATGTTTAGGCTCATATAAGCTTATGCAAATGAGTGTAAGCATTTTCTTATTTTTCACTGTTTTTCGTTTGTTGCGCGAAATTAAACGCACTCTGTATTTTGCGTTTAAAATTTATCATAGCCACCGGAATTAAATTAAAACACAGATAGTCGTGTTGCTAAAGTTCTCTTAAAAACAATTTTAATGCTTGAGTGCAAAATTTACTGAGTTTGTTCAGGATGGCAAGAGGGAAAACTTTGACAGTAGACGAGAGGATAAAAATCGACTTTATGTGTGGTAAAGGCTTTAGCAATCGTGAAATTGGGCGCCGAATTGGAAGAAGTAAGAGTGTAGTGCGAAATTATATAAAGAAAGGAGCAAATTATGGGAAAAAAGCGTATAAGAAGCGAACAGGAAAGCTCACCAGTCACGACAAACGTTGAATATGCAGCGTTGCAAGCAATAAGAATATTTCCTGTGCGAAAATAAAGGCTCAATACAAGCTGGGTGTTCATCGGACAACCATATGGAGAACTATCAAAGCTGCAACATTCATTAAATTTAAGAAAATAAAAGCGAAATCCCCCTCACTCAAAAGCACTAAGATATGCGTTTAGAATGGGCAAGAAAATGGATTCTAGATCGACTAAATTGGAAAAAAATCATCTTCTCAAATGAAAAAAAAAAGTTTAATCTCGATGGCCTAGACGGATTTCATAGCTACTGGCACGATTTGAGAACCGAAGAAATGTACTGTTCAAAACGTCAATCTGGAGGTGGATCTGTCCTGGTGTGGGCAGCCATGGGTTTTAAAAGGGCTTTCGAATTAGAGTTCGTGAAGAACACTATGAACTCTGTACATTATGTCGAGATGCTAACAAAGAACCTCCGCCGTCAAGCAGTCGAGAAAGCTGGAAGAAATTATATTTTTCTGCAAGACTTTGCATCTGTACATGCAGCACATATCGTGAAAAAATGATTTCGTGACAATAAAATTAAAGTTCTGGATTGGCCCTCAAAAAGCAACGATTGAAACATAATGGAGAACGTATGGGGTGTTCTGGTTCGCCGTGTTTGAGTAAACGGAAGGCCAGTTTAACACGAAAGATGAACTAAAATCGGCCATTCTATTAGCTTGGAAGACAATCAGCTTGGATGACCTCATGCCACTATATCAGACAATGGCAAGGCGTTTAGTGGCTGTTCTAGAAGCCCATGATGTCTTTACAAAGTATTAGATACAGTATTTGTCACTCAGTTATTTATTTTTTACATGTGCGTTTAAATTCATGCAACATGTATTTTTGTCATAAATTCAATAAAATTATTTTCTAAAAAATCATATTGGTCTTTCACTGTTTTGACTCGTATTTTCATATCTTGAAAAATACACATACAGTTTGCATCAAGTGTCACCTATTAATATTTTTTTAATACACTTTTATACCATTCTAATTCTTAAAGCTAAGGTGCGTTTATATTCATGCAACGCACTGTAACAGTTTCCTATAATTCTGATAGAACTTTACAAAACTTAATTATCTTATAATGACAATCTATATCACTAAAGTCTTCAAAAAACAAATCTTAATGAACATGAAATATTTTCTTTATATTTTCACCTTCTTGTTGACAATTAAAGTTCATCATATCCTTTTTATTCAAAAGCATGTAAACAATTTACGCCATGACATTTTAAATTTTAACTTTATGCAAGAATAAGTAAATTTCCCATACTTGTTATTATTTTTGTAATAGCTAAAATAATAATAAAAGTGTGTTGAAATTATTTGCATTATAATTATACATTTTAAATATAATGAAGTTGTAGTACTATTTATAAACTGCAAATATATTATATTAATTTTCTTATACGATAAATATTTTCAAAAATAAGTATTTACGTACAGAGTTACGATAAAATTTTATATATACAGTGATTCATTTATAAAAAATTGAGATTTAACTTATACCTTTTTTATTGACAAGAATCTGACTAAATAACATTTATCTTTTTTTTTTTTTTTCTTTTTTTTTTTTTTTTCTAAGCGATCAAGAATAAAGTGTCATTAAATATTTTAAACAAACAGAAAATTATTCATGCATTCTCTAATAACTGAGATAACACATTCTGTTTATATTTGTATAAATATATAATCTCTTTTGGATTTTAACTTTAATAAATAATGTTCATCAGTGTGGCTTAAAAAAGAAAAGAAACGTCTACACATAAAAGCTCTAAATTAAAAATTACTGATTAAAATAAGCGTATCTTATAATGAAAATCATCTTTCAAAATGTTCATAAAAAAAAAATAATAATAAGAATAAGAATCCACAAAAGTTTCTAATATATATATATATATATATATATATATATATATATATATATATATATATATATATATTTCAGTATAGTCATATTTAGTATATTTTCAGAAAAAATATATATATGAAAATTAAATGTAATATATAGCAGTACTAAAAAAGGCACAATATTTTATTTACTGGGAAAACAAGAACTATTTCATTGAATTATTTCAAACATCGTTTATGAATTCAATATGCATATATTTAAACTAAATGCATTTTATAAAATGATAAGACATCAGTGTGTTTCCTCACCTTTAACCTAACATAAATTAGCCATTCATTTGAAATCACAAACTCATTTTTTTTTTTTTTTTTTTTTTTTTTTCCCGTAATTTCATATTAAGTATGAATGTGTTTCAAATACTTTTCAAAAATTGATCACATGCATTATTCGACTGTTGTTCTACGTGCTGATATTTGTGAATTTGTTCGCTGTGCTCTAAATTAACAGAATTTGTCCGGTTGAAATTTGGCATATAATATCTGTTCAAATAAAACATTTTACTATGTTATTATCTGTTTCAACAATTTTTATGTGTAAGTGATATTATTTTAATATAAAGAAATTTATATTAGATATGAGATTTGTTTGAACTTTCTGAATTTTTGATAATTTTTCAGATATTTTGTTGTAGTAAAATTTATTTTAACTCTCATGCAAGCTGTCAGAAAACGCGATACAATTTTTTAAATTAATTTTTCTTCTTATTTTTCCTGTATCTGGGCATTCTACTTTCAAATATTTTCTAAGTTTATATATGGAAAATATGGTAGCTTGCATACATTTTTTCATTTCACTTTTTTGGAAAATCATCGAATTTATTGAAAATATTGGAAAAATCGCACCATTTTTAAATTTTGTGCATAGGTTGAGAAATTTTTACTCATTCCTTAATCACCTTTATATTCTATTTAGTATGTTTTATTGAAGATCATAATAGTGCACTTACAATAGAAAAATAGATATTAGAGCACAAAAATTTTAATGAATTAGAAAAAAAAAAAAAAAAAAAAAAAAAAACGCTTGCCACGAACTTTATTTTTATTCTTTTTTTCATTTGTATTACATTTTAATTTAAAAATGCTTCGTTTAAAATAATTTTCTAATAATCTTAACATGAATTAAAAATAATCGATTATTAATTTTTTTACTGCAAATTAAATGTTTTGTACAAAGTTGAATTTTATGAAAGTTTTGGCGTAACACCAAATGAAATTTCGAAATACTTTTTTGATAAAAAATACACTAGATTATTAATAAAATCATCCAACCTATATCGAAAAACGCTATGATTTTTTTTTTTTTTTTATGTGAATAATATGAAAAAACAATGTATTGTAAAATGTTTTTATATACCTTACTTTGTAAAGAAAGTAAAACTTGATCAACGGCTGTATGAAATATTATTATTATTACTATTTAAATATGGAAGTTATTACTATTTTTCTTTTCCAGAAATTAAAAAAAATCATAAATTATACGCTACACTGAGGACCAAAAGCATAATATTTGAATGTGCCTTATAACGAACGATAAATGTATGTTTATAAAAAATATAGTCAATCTTGTTTATTTCCTACACTTTATTATAAATACAAAGGGAATATTTCTATCAATTATAGGCAGATTATTTTTTTATAAAGAATATTAACATAAACTAAAATATCATTTTTTCACAAAGCCTTTTTGTCAAAAGATAAATTTACAAATAGTAATCTAATAAAGTAATTTTTCCATCAAAATGTTGCATTAATAATAATTATTTAGAAACCTGTTTTTATAATTTTGCATTTAAAAAATTTGTATAAAGTGTTCTGTATAATGTGTATAAAGTGTTCTGTAAAATTTATTTACAAGACGTTTGTTAATTTAAGATTTTTAAATTAACCTATTTACAAATCGATCTTTCGATAGGTGTCTTTAATCTTTTACCGTTAAATGTTATGTTGAAATTTATTTATTATAACATAAATACTCTTACGGTAATAAGGGTAATAAAAAAAGCATTTGTATCACTTTAAACTAAAAGCGAGCTGTTTTATATGAATAAAAACAACTTTATATATATAAAAAAAATCAACTTTGAGGAAAGGCTATTTTTAAAAAAATTATGAACTATTTTTATATAACATAAAACAAACAAAGTTTTTTGCATTTTTTTTAATTCTTTATCAGATATTTTTATATAAAATCTGATATCTTTTTGAAATTAAAAAAATATCAGACCAATGATAGTTTAATTTTACTTGAAACAACGGTAATAAACTTTTTGTTATAATACAAAAATGGTGATGTAAATGATCAACTTCGAAGCAATTTTATAATTATTTTGTTTATATAAATGAAAACAGTTAAGGTTAATTAATCTGTATTCATCATGCAGATTTTCATGAAAACATTGCAGCATGGTACGATTTTTTTTTTTTTTTAAAGCTGTTAGTATTTTAACATTAAACGTATTCATATTAAATATTTTGCACTCAACAATCATAAATTTATCTTACACATAACGAAAAGAATGAAATACTATTATTCATAGTTTATATTATGTATATGACACCAAAATTAAGTATGAATAATTCAGTGTTATTTCTGGATGAAATATTTAGACCAAATTAAAAGTTAAGTGCCAGTAGACATAAATTTTATCTAGAGATTTTTAACATTTTCAGATACGTAACTATAAAATATGTTTGCGTTTGACGTCCCCTTTTTGCACTCGGAAAGTGAAAATTTTTATTTGTATATCCTTTTTATGTTTTCCAACTTGTGTATAAATATCAATTTAAATAAAGTCGAAACATATGAAATTTGATCTAATTTAAACAGTCAAAAAATAATGATTTTATTAATTTATTAGTAAAATCATAATTTTCGTGCATGTGTGAAAAATTAGGGTAAATTTCATTTAGTTCGCTTTCAGTACAAAAATGATATTTATGCACAAGTTGGAAAACATAAAAAAGGTATACAAATAAAAATTTTCACTTTCTGAGTACAATAAGGGCACGTCAAACGCAGACATATTTTATATTTCAATATCTGAAAATGTTTAAAAAATGTCTAGATAAAAGTTATGTCTACTGGTCCTTAATTTTTAATTTGGTTTAAATATTTCATCAGAAATAACACTGAATTATTCATACTTAATTTTGGTATCATATACATAATGTAAACTACGAATAATAGTATTTCATTCTTTTCGTTATGTGTAAGATAAATTTATGATTTTTGTGTGCAAAATATTTAATATGAATACGTTTAATGTTAAAATACTAACAATTAAAATATATATATATATATATATTTATATATATACTCATACCACGTTACAATGTTTTCATGGAAATCTGCATGATGAATACAGATTAATTAACCTCAAGAGTTTTAAATTATATAAACAAAATAATTATAAAATTGCTTCGAAGTTAATCATTTACAGCACCATTTTTGTATTATAACAGAAAGTTTATCCCCGTTGTTTCAAGTAAAATTAAGCTAATCATTGGTCAGATATCTTTTAAATTTCAAAAAGATATCAGATTTTTGATATAAAAATATTTCATAAAGAATTTTTAAATAATGAAAATTTTTGTTAGTTTTGTGTTATACAAAAATATTTCACAATTTTTGTAAAAATAGTCTTTACTCAAAGTTTATTTTTTTTTATATATAAAGTTGTTTTCAGTCATATAAAACAGCTCGCTTTAAGTTTAAAGTAATATAAATGCTTTTTTTATTACCCTCGTTATCGTAAGAGTATATGTGTTAAAGTAAATAAATTTCAACATAACGTTCAACGGTAAAAAATTAAAGACATCAATCGAAAGATCGATTAAATAGGTTAAATTAAAAATCTTAATTTAACAAACGTCTTGTTAAAATAAATCTTACAGAACACTTTATAAACATTATACAGAACACTTTATACAGATTTTTAAATGAAAAATTATAAAAAACAGGTTTCTAAATCATTATTATTAATGTTACATTTTAATGAAAAAATTACTTTATTAGATTACTATTTGTAAGTTTATCTTTTGACAAAAAGGCTTTGTGAAAAAATGACATTTTAGTTTATGTTAATACTCTTTATAAGAAAATAATCAGCCTATAAATGATAGACATATTCACTTTGTATTTATAATAATGTGTAGAAAAAAAGCAAGACTGAATATATCTTTTATAAACATACATTTAAAAATCTAAGGTAATATACATTTATCGTTTGTTATAAGGCACATTAAAATATTATGCTTTTGGTCCTCAGTGTAACGTAAAATTTATAAATTATTTTAATTTCTTGAAAAAAAAAACTTCCATATTTAAATAATAATAATAATAATAATAATAATATTGCATACAACCGTAGTTCAAGTTTTATTTTCATTGCAAAGTAAGGTATATAAAAACATTTTACAATACATTGTTTTTTCATATTATTCACATTTTTAAAAAAAACATAGCGTTTTTCTGTATAGGTTGGATGATTTTATTAATAATCTAGTGTATTTTTTTTATCAAACAAAGTTTTTCGAAATTTCATTTGGTGTTACGCCAAAACTTTCATAAATTTCAACTTTTTTCAAAACATTTAATTCGCAGATGTTGGACTATGAGATTGGAATACCGAAAGAGACCGTGCTAGTAATAGGCTACTGCATGTGAATTCACTTTTTCTGCTTTAAAGTCCTAGTCCTGTTTCCTTTTCTTCAATTCAACACTGCAGTAAGTTCAATTTATTACAATAGCTTTTTGCCTTCCAGGTCTGGGTGGGAACATGACGATCTAGCATGTCCTTTATTAAATTACTTTTATCACAAATATCGGCTTTATATTGACTATTATATTACTTTGGTTGAGTTGCTTTTATCAAGCATTCTTATTGTTATACATAATTTACCATTAATTTTTAGAATTTCGTTGTTATCTATGTTTTTTGGGGAGTATGTTAGTTTCGCCACGTTTCCGATACCTGTTAGGCCTTTTTTATTTTCTCAATTGTCTGTTCTGCTGCTCCCACCCTCTGATGACGAAGCGGAAGTGTGTTTTTCACATGGAGTGTTTTTTTACAAATGTTTTTGATTACTTTAATTCATTGTTTTATGTTTAATAACGTTTATTTTTCTTGTTAACCACACTCACTTATCTTAAACTCTTAATGTATTTGCAAAACTATATATATATATATATATGTATACGCACACACACTCACACACACACGTATATATAGGAAATTCCGTTGGTACTCGATCGATTCAGCGTCCTCTGAGTACCATAAATTTAATTTTTACGACACTGAATAAGATTGCTTAACAATAATTTGACTTAATTTGTGGTAAAAAAAAATTCAATATAAAAAATCAGTATGTCTTCTACATACCCTCATTTCCTCCCTTTCTGATTTTCCAAGTTGTTTAAAGTCTTCTTCAAATTTCTTCAGCTTCTCTTTCTGTTAAACATAAAAGTAATTAATTAGACAATACCAATTAAGCCTTTTATTGCTTTCAGAAATCACTCATTGCTGTCTATCTTCGGCTTAAACCATTCAATTTTTCTTTTTTACTATTTCCAACAACAGTATAGTTTATGACTTCGGGTTGTCTGTCTGCCCGCGCTCTAACTTCCGTAATTAATAATGGAACATCTTGAAACTGAAATATGCTATTTAAATTCACTATCGGATGTTCCATATTGAAAAAGGAGTAAATACCATTAGTGGTTTGAGTAGAGGCACACCTAAAAGTATGTCAAAGCTTTGTGATCTATGAGTAGTATTTCTATAAATCATATTTTAATAACTTTACTTTGCACAAACCTTAATCAAATTGAAATATGTTTTTCATATGCACAAAAGAATGCTTTCTATAGTATATAGTAGGATACGTGTTAATATTTACAGGGTCTTATAAAAACATCCAGATGTATTAAGGGCTATATAAGGAAATAGTTGTAATTGCATTTTCATTTCTTATCAAGCATTTTAACACTTTTTCTAAACAATGTCTAATGTCCATGTCACACGAGAGACTTTAGTTCAGCATTTTACTAAACACAGCATTATACCCAACATACTCAGCCTGATTTTGTTCAAGGACAGCATGTTTTCGGATGAACAACTTTTACGAAATCGTTTAGAAAAAGCTGAGTATGTTGAGCGTGCTGATCAAAATTGACCAATAGGAGGAATAAACAGGATTTTTTCCTGAAATACCTTTAGAGAAGAGAATACATCACGCTATCAATAGAGCTTACGCTGGTGACGTCACTGTCCCGCCCCCTGTCGTCCCCGGCTGGCAAAACAAAGTTGTTTACTAATGTTTTTCTATGTTAAACGGTTAATGCCTTCATAGATTTACTGTTTTATTTACATATTATTATAGATATAATTGGATTGAATTATCAATATGGTGATTAGTTGTGTAGCGTATGGATGCACATATCGTTTCGAAAAGGGCAGTAGTATCTGTTTTTTCCGATTTCCAAAAGAAGAAAATCGCCGGGAATTATGGATTAGAGCTTTGAAAAGGGACAACTGGAGACCATCTGCATACTCTAGAATTTGTGGAAAGCATTTTCAAACAGGTATTATTATTATTATTTTTTTAATTATATATATATATGTAATATTGTTTTACCATTTTAAAAAATATTGTACATACATTTAATTACGTAATAATATCTAACATAATTATGAGCTGTATAATAACAAAGGTTTCTTTCATGCTCTTACAATTAATTTACACTCTGAATGGACACACAATTGATTTTGTTGACATTCTTTTTAAAAAGATAATAAATCATAAGGAGACCTCGAGTGAAGCTCTGCATAGGGATTCGATGTACACATTAACATTAAATAAACAAAAGAAGTAATTTTTAAAAAAAAGCAACAACAACAAAACAATCTAATTCATTGAACTTCGAAGCATGAATTATTTCGTTTCCATTGTATGAAATTAACAGAAGAAACAATGAAAAAGTATTACTTTATGCTTTGATCTTTAAATTATAACATCATGGTACAATAATTAAGTGTAAATTAAATTTTACTGTTTCAGGTGATGAAGCATGTATAATATTGTATTGTATTAATGGTGTTTGTAAAAAAATTATGGTTCTCTGTTATAGGGGCCTTGGCATCAAGGGCGTAGGAAAGAGAGGGGCTCAGGGGACTCAAGCCCTCCCCCTCTCCATTGGTTGTTAAATTTCCTTTTAATATGTAATAAAGGAATCATCCATTTAAAACTGAAACTGAAGTCGTATAAATAATGATAATTAGTGATATTTTATAATTAAGGCTAATCGTTATTGAATATTAACAATTAATTATTAATTGATTTCCTTCAGAATTTTTGTGATTTTTAAAATAAAATTTCTTGGCCCCTCCCATGATTTTTGAATTGCTATGCCCCTGCTTGGCATAATTCAGTTAAAAGAATCTACTCTTTATACTAAGTAGTTTTGATAATAAAACTGGCTGTTATAAAAATTTCTAATCTACATTCAATTTAGTTCTTTAAAATGAAATGTTGAACAACAACATTTGTGCAATATGCACATAACTTGTCTCTTTAAAGCCAGCAGTCTTTTTCTTTTCAAAGCTCTTATTTTTAATTTATCATCCACTAATGATATATTTTATTTGACATTCAAAGCCATTGTTAACCTGTGCCTCGCTAACAAGTATTTACATGGTTCGTACACTTTTAAAAATCCTTGAAAAGTGCTTGAAAAAAAAAAAAAAGTTTCATTTTCAAGTGCTTAAAAGTGCTTGAAAATTGCTCAAATATGTTAAAAAGTACTTGAATTTCAAAAAAAAAAAAAAAAAAAAAAACTAAACTACTGCAATTGATTCCCCCCCCCCCCACTGTTCTGTTCAAAAGAGGTATTACAGACAGAATTAGGAAACCTTTGTTTAAAGCGACTTGGCATTATTGAAGGTTTCTATATGAAAGTTTATATTTCCATATAATATTTATAAATTGAACTATATTAGCCCAATACTAGTCTTGCTTTTATCTCCAAGACAGTAGCCTGTGTTTTGCACCTGAAGAAAAGCCACTTCCTTTCGAGACTGGTTGTGCTTTCCAAAATTTCATGATTAGTGAAGAAGTTTTCAAGTTTAAATTGCTAACTATATTAGGCCCTATGGCAAAATTTAAGCCAGACAGTGACATTGCCGCAGAAAAGAAATTGTCACTTGCAGAAAGAACTGCTTATGAAAATTAAAGATATTTCTTAATTTCATTAGAAAATAGGAACTCATGTTTTATACTATTTAAGAATTCTCCAATAGTCTATTAGTAATATTGATATCTTTATAATGAATTATCTGAACCTATTATGTATGAGTTAGAAAATATGTCAATATTGTCTTGCTGAAAATGTTTCCACGAACAATGCCTGTCACAGAAAGCATAAAAATATTCTGCTACACGGATGTTAGGTTTGTATAATAAAATATATATTAAGGCAACAATTCTTATGGTTTTGCTATTTTGCACTGGAAAATTAAAATGTGATCAATGATATAAAAAAAAAAAAAAAAAAAAAAAAAAGATGAAATGCCATCCTTGCTATTTGTATGGCAATTTCATATGTTGTTTATTCACTTATTATATATATATATATATATATTCTGTGTTTATTGTATCTTTTTATTTAAAAACATTTCGTTATTTAAAAACATATTTTATTATTTAAAAATATGTCGTTTATTGTATCTTGTTATTTTAAAACATATTTTAAATTACCTCGGATATACTCCAGATAATGTATTTTGGCATAAAACATTTTAGAGTCAAATTCAAACTCATTTATAAATGAAGCATCTTCTAATAATTTCCCAATGATAATTTTTTAACTTTTCAGAATTAGACATTCTTCTTCTTCTTTTTTTTTTTTTTTTTGACAAGGACCACAGATATGAAATATATTCCTTGAGTATCCTTTGTTTTATCTTCTGTTATTTCAAGAAATAAGCAGGAGAGGATTAAAAATTGAAGCCATGGGGCATTTTTCCAAATTATAAAATTATTACCCAACTGTATATTAGAAATATATGTATAGTGTTATATATTGCCCTAAATTAACTAAAAAATTCAATAGTAAAAGTTATAAGCATTAGAAAAAATAGTTACTAGATAAAAAAAAAAAAAAAAAAAAAAAAAAAAAAACAGTTATCAAAAAAGTCATCGCCAAATAGTGAAAAAAAAAAAAAAAAATTAAAAGTTGCCAAACAGGGTCATATATTAAATCTGTAGCAGAGAGTGGTCTAGATATAACAAATTTCCTCCTATTCTGAAAAAATACGTTACTGATTTTTAATGTCTTTTATTTTATTTTATCTTATTTATTATTATTATTTTTTAAGTACAATTAAATGTTATGTAGTTCAATCCGACATTGAATATGGGGATTTCTATAATATTTTTGTGTTTTTGTTTTATCAAATGCACTATTTATATTCCTATTTATTGCATAGGAAACAGCGAACAGGTAGGAAGAGCCCTGCAGGGGTTAAAAAAGCAAGTTGAGTCGGTGGCTGGCGAGTGGAACGAGCAGGAGGCAGAGCCCCTTAGTTATGTTAATAAATAAATAAAATACATTTGATAGGTACTGAGTATTTATTTAAGTAGGTAATTCCCTCCTCCCTCTCCAAAAAAAGGTGTGTGTTTGTGTGTGTGTGGACTCATCTAGAATCCTGGTTGAAAGTGCTTGAAAATTTCCTGGAAAGTGCTTGAAAAGTACTTAAAAAGTCCTTGAATTTTTTTTTACCCCTAAGTGTATGAACCATGATTTATTCTTTGCATCAAATTTTATATTATTACTTAAAAAATTTATATAAATATTATCGTTTTTTTAAAGTAACAGAATATATAAAATAAAATATTGTGATTATCAAAAAATCTTCACGCATTATAATTCTAAGACTAATTAATATACAATTTATGCAAAAGTACATCAGGTACCTTTATTTAAAAATCATTTTTGTAGCAAGAATGTGTTAATATCTAACAGTAGTAATTTGTAAATAAGCATCTGCTTGTACTAATTTAATTTCTGAATTTCATACAAGAATTTTTTTTTTTTTTTTTTTTTTTTTTATATCTTATAGGCAAGCCTAGCACAGATTTAAATCATCCAGATTATATTCCAAATGTGTTCACTTTTACTAAATCAAAAAAGACTGCCCACCTTTATGAAAAAAGGAAACTGACATTGGAGAAGAAAAATAACACATCATCAGTGCCTTTGTCAATATTAGATTTTTCCGATGAAGGTAACGAATTTACAACAAATTATTTTCTGTTACTACTGCCTTTTATTTTGAAATGAAGTTGAAAATTAAGTAATGTTAAATATGATATTTAAACAGTATTTCCAAAATTATGTTTGAATTACAGTTCATGAATTTCTTTCTTTTTAAATCATTTTTTCTTAGTATTATAAAAAACTGTTTTAAAGCCAACTTACTGAAAAATCATAATTTTTAAGCCATATAATTTTATCTTTTTTTTTTTTTTTTTTTTTAATTGAGAGTATAGAAGTTTGTGTCTTTATGTAGTTAATTCACAATATTAGAGAATTAGAATATATTCCAATTAAAGAGAAACAGAGGCTGCAGACTTACAGTCGGCCACAAAATTATTCGAGCTCTAGCCGATAATTCCTTTATTAGAAAAGTACATTTAATACTGTTTTATTCAATACATCCTTGTTGAATCATTTTTTTAGACTGGCAAAGAACATGACTCTATAAGGATTTATTTCACAAAGCACTATTAAATGTACTTTTTTACTTCCATTATCCTACTACTGTAGGTAATGCAAGTATTGTATTTGGTCTGAAAATTCGATATCGAGATTTCACCTAATTTACACGTTTTAAGGTCCCATGACAGTGGCGGATCTGGAGGAAGCCTCCTACCCCCCCCCCCCAAAAAAAAAAAAAAAAAAAAGTTCTAGATCCGCCACTGTGTATTATTGTCTAGCATTGGTTACTATATTTCTTTCGTATAGCTGTTAGTATAAGAGTATTTGGTACTTTTAAATTTTTGTTTTCAATTTGGCATCCCTCCGAGCCTTGTTATTCGTCCTCCATGATATTTGTGAGAAATGCGGTTGAAGTATAGTTAAAGAGAACAGATTATGTTGATTTTACATGCAAAAATTTGAATTTTTCTGCTGATATATGCATTATAATACTCAGTTAAAATTATTTAAATTTTAGATACAGACACGGCTCAAGAAAGTGGTCCAGAACCAGAAAATGAAGATACTAGTAGGTCTGACGAATTGAAATCTTTGTACATGGAGCTTCAAAATCTCCAAGCAGAAAAGAGAGCTCTACAAGAGCGTGTTGCTTCCTTAGATCCAACAAGCTCAATTTTAGGAGATAACAGCATGTTAAATTTATATACTGGTTTAGTGTCCATATCTGTTTTTGATTGGATTTTAAAAATTATGGAGAAAGAAATAGAGTACAATTTTATCAGTAAAAAGACACAACTTTTAATTGTTCTGATGAAATTGAAGCAAAATTTATTGGCGAGTGTTATAGCTTTCAGATTTAATGTATCAAGAAAAAGTGTGCCAAAAATCTTTGACTTATGGATGCCTTCATTAGCTGGTAAGCTAAAATCTTTAATATTTTGGCCATCAAAGAAGGCATTAAAAAAAAACTGCCCAAAATGCTTTCAGAATTCAAAATTCAGACATACAGTATGCATAATTGATTGTACTGAAGTTCCAATACAAAAACCAAACAGTCAAGAAGCTAAATCTCAAACCTGGTCGAATTATAAACATTCTCACACAATCAAGTTTTTAGTTGCAGTAACACCTAGTGGTCATATTTGTTTCCTTTCTGAAGCATGGGGGGGTCGTGCTTCAGATAAGGAAATAACACTACAATCTGGTTTTCTAAATAATATTGAAGCCAACGATGTCGTATTAGCGGATCGAGGTTTTATTCTTAGTGAATACTTCGAAACAAAAAAGGCAAAGTTAATCGTTCCTGCTTTTACGAAGGGAAAAAAACAGTTGTCGAAATTTGAAGTAAATTTCTCTAAACAAGTTTCTAATGTACGGATTCACGTCGAACGTGTAATACGTGCATTGAAAAAGTTCCGCATTTTACAGACAACTATACCAATACAATTTTTAAAGTACATTGATAGCGTATAAATTATTACTGCTGGATTAAGTAATATGTCAATATCTGTTGTAAAAGATAAGGAGGAAAATAATTAATTTTTATGTTTTTCTTTAAATTTATTTATATTCTCTTTCCCCTGACAGCTATGCGTTAATGAAGATTCAATTTAATTGCATGTCTCTCTTTGTATAATTATCTCAATAACTTCAATTTCTGCTGTATGCATACTAGTAATTATTGTGGTTTGCTAGTTCTTTCTTTCTTTCTTTTTTTTTTTTTTTTTGTATTGGGGGGGGGGGGGGTAGTTTTGAGAAAGTGGTAAATTAATTTAAATATTGTCAGGAAGTAGCAAACCGCAATAATCCCCGGTAAGCCTATAACAGTGAAATTATTCTGATAATCAGACATAGAGAGGCTTGCAATCAAATTGACCCTCATTGACAGATTGCAAGTGGAGAAATATTTTCAGCAAGCGGAGGGACAAACGGGACGCTGCGAACTCATATATACGGCTAGTTTGACATCAAAGAGATTTGTAAAAGCCGACACTTAATATCTCAGCAAATATGCCATATTTTGTTCTGATCTTTTCAAAATAATCTTTTATCTTCGGTCTTAATCTATCCTGAAAATTTTACATTTCTACATGCAATATGTTTTGAGATCTAAATCTCAATTTTAAGCCAAAAGGGGAAAACGGTTGGTGTAATAGACTGGAATTCTGAAAAATATCTCTAAAACGGCTCGAAGGATTTTCATATAATTAATATATGTTGTTAATAGGATCTTTCTGAATCTAGTAACGTTTTCGTTTTTTTCAGGAAAACTCTTGTTTTTTATATAAATCGCTTTAAATATGGAACTATATTACTCCGCCAATTACATGTGTTTCTTCGGGTGAAAACGCTTTTATGTGGTTCTTACTTGTGAGGTATGTGGGCTGGTTGATTGACCGACTTCAATGCAGCCAATGAATTATTTAGATTTTTTTTAACGCAAAAGTACTTTATTACATGTTTAAAATATTTGTTGTATATATACTAAGTCAAATTCACTTAAATATATTTTCTCTTCTGTTACGAAAAAAATATTTTTGATTTCAAAATTTCATATTTAGTCAAAAAAATATTTAGATAATATTTTAAATAAGGAAGTATTTTGTAATTTTAGATATTCCATTTTATCATAATAATGATGAATTTACAATTTTTTAAAGCGAAAAAATTTTTAATCATTCATGAACATCGATTTTATAATAGCTCAATGATTTGCGATTCATATTTATGTATCATTCCGCACCAAGAATGGAAAAAAACAGCAAAAACAGTTTTGGCGCCATCTATCGTTTTTTATTTAAATCATACACTTCCGTAAATACATATATATATATATATTTCCTTTTTAAAAATTAAAAATCTCTTTTGAAAATACAGTTAGAGTTTATTCATTTTTCAGACTTTAAAATGATACATATTTTATCAGGAGCAAGCTAGCAGTTTTATATTAAAGACCAGGGATGAGATTTTTTTAGCTATTTATTTATTTAACTTTTGACATTCAAATGGAGTAGACTCCCAGAAATCCACACTCTTAAAATATGCACATCACAATCCATTTAAACAATGAAATTTAAGTTTTCCAGGAAAAAAATCAGCACAGTATTAATCAGAAAGCACAGTAAGTAATCAGAAAGCACCACAGGACGTTTTAAAGTATTACGTACAAAACTTTGAATAAACACCATAAAATGCAATAATCATGCTACAATTGTTTTGGGTCGAAAAAGCACATGACCCTTCGTCAGGCGAACAAAGTAGGCACGAGTGCTTTTTCAACCCGAAACAATTGTTGCGATGTTATTGCATTTTATGGTGTTTGGTCAAAGTTTTGTATGTAATACAGCACAATATTGTATACATATTCTTTTGCTTCACTCGCCAATAAATTTTGTTCCAATTTCACCAGAAAGCTTTTTAGCATACAGATTATTATTACAGTACGAAGCTGAAAATCCAGATAATTTTGTCGCCATTAATCATCATCATCAACAGCACTTTTTATTATAAATATATCTAAATAAAGAACCGAAAAAGTATTTTATTTCTTAATAATCTTTAAAACCGGCATTTGCAAAGTGTGAAAGAGAAGGGAAAAGATTATAATACTAGTAACAATTCTGAAACATTTATCTATTTGAGAACTAAATTTTATATTCTATTTAGTTATGCTCAACCTTTTAATTAAAAAACATAAAGTACTAAAAAAGAAAAATCACGGAAATGTTTTTCTTATTTATTTTCTTTTATTGTACTAATTTTTGTACACAAATATTTTAATAAATCTTTTTTGTTTTTTAAGTTTAATTTATAATTTTATTTATTTATTACAGTTGATTAAAAAAAAAAAAATGCAGAATATATTTGAAAATCTTAATATATTATTTTTTACTTGAATTTGCATATTATCTAAGTGCATAAACCAAAATATTATATTTTTTAAACATGACCAAAAATCCACAATCATTGTGGTCCTGACGATTCGGGATTTTCAGCTTCGTACTGTACTTTCAATTTTTTAATTTTGTACTTTTTAAGCATATTTCTATTTTCTCATGTATATTTTTCACATAGAATGTAACCAAATAAGATTTTACTTATTCATTCCAGTAAAACATAATACTGTTATCTCTTTTATGCATTAAAAAATTTCAAATTAATTAATTCTATTACATAGTGTTTTTAGCATCTATGGTATTTTGTTTCAATGGAAATGTTTTTCACAAATTCTAGAATCAGTAAATCTTCTGTTTTTCCTTTTTAAACGTTTAAATTTATAATTCCTGATGAATCTCTTCTTTTGAAAATCTATATAAACTAATATAACTGCTCTTTTTTTAATGATGTGTATGAAAAATGGCATATTAACAGAATTTTCTTCCTTTTTTTTTTGTTATTGTTGTACTTTTGTAATGTAAAACTTTTGTATCTGTTGTCATTACAAACTTCTGATAGCATTATTGTCAGAAAAAAAATATATATTTTTTAATTCATTAAAATACCTATTTCGTTTTCCTTTTGTTTCCCTTTCTATTGCATGTACTAGAAATCCTATAATTTTTATTTTTGTATTATCTATATAGGAGTATTTGGCATATGGATGTGTCACTATTTGACACATTTTTTTTTTTTTTTTTTTCTTGTAAACATATGAGAAATAAATTGATTTTATAATATATTTTGTCATTTTCATCTTTGAACTCGTTACATTATTTGGTTTGAAAATTAAATTTTGTTTTCTCTGTATATTAAAATAAAAAAAATTACAGTCAATGACGTTATTTTTTACGGGAAAATTACAATGCCTGTTTGTTTGTCTCTGTGTGTGTGTATCACAAATTTTGTCTATGCTGTATCTCCCAAACCAATGAACGAAATTTAACCAAATTTGGCACTTAGTTGGATCCTGACATAAACTACTGCTGATTAGATTTGTGGAAAAATTGCTCAACAGGTGGTGCTGTTATCGCATTTTCTTCTAAATTTTTAACATTGCAGTATAAGACAAAATTTAGTATAAATGAACATGAGAGTTATTTTAATCATGTGATTATAAAATTAATATGAATTATTGATAATAGTAGTAGTTAACTAGGGGGAAAAAATTGTGCATGTGGGAGCATCGCTTCCCCGTGAAGGGGGGGGGGGAGTAAATTTTCAATATGGGTATCTTTCGAAAGATCTTGTCAATGCCTTTAAAAAGAGTGGTTGAACTATAGATCTGTGATAATTTAAAACAAAGTTATCTATTTTTTTTTTTTTTTTTTTAATCTTTTAACGAGAAAAAAATCATATTTCTTCTGATAATTGCAAAAAAAAAAAAAAAAAAAAAAAAAAAAAAAAAATGAGATCTTTCAGCATTAAGTTATAATTCTGTCAGATAAAAATCATCTGCATTTATAATGAAAAGTAATTTTGATAATCTAATAAATAATTTGTATTGAATAAATTTTGTGTAAAATTATACAGAAGAAAGTCATGTGATGGCCACATCATACTAGTTTTTTTCCTACTTTTAGAAACTTTTTCCAATTGGCAATCTCAAATGTTGTTTATGATTTCTTTTCTTCTTTTTTTTTTTTTTTTTTTTTTTTTTTTGGCTTTAAAGTGTATTTATCTTTCACCCTCCCGCCTTAAATTTAAGAACAGATTTTAAAGTACAGTGGATATATTTTGGCATAATAAAATGAACCAAACTGAAACTTGTTTTATGTCTTCAAAAATTTAAAATATCAGTATTAGATATTTTATAAAACACTTTATATTTCTTAATTATCCCCCCCCCCCCCCAAAAAAAAAAAAAAACCAATTAAATAAAACCTTTATAGGAAATTAAAGTCAAGCAAGCCGGAGGGGACGTGAAGCATATTTCATTTTTTAAAATTTATATTTTTTCAATATCTATAATTATTTAAGTTTTAACATTGGACGGCTTTTTTTTTTCTTTTTTGCAAAACCTATGTTAGTGTGGAAATACTGGTAGAGTTGCATTTTAATTTATAACCATAGTCTCCTACACTAGATAGATGCCATCTACATGGCTTGGAAACTTGGTTACTAGTTCAAGTAGTGGACAGAGCCGCCTATTACAGATTGTGCAATTTTTTATTCAACTGTCACCAATAATTTTAAGAAGTGATATGTGATATATATAATCAACGTTTCTTTGATTCTATTTGGGTTTTATATATTTCAAATCCCAATTTTAAATATTTATGGTGGCTGTTGAATGTAAAAGTCATGCAATCTGTACCAGGTGGCGCCAAGTTTCTGAACCACGTGGAAGGCATCTAGTGTAGGAGGCTATGTTATAAACTCAGTACCTCACGGTTATTCAATATTGAAACTTACAAATTTATTTATTTATTTATTTTTATTATTATATGTTATTAGGTTTATTTTCTATAATTATTGTACTTTTTGAGATTTTGAAGGTCAAAAATAAAAATGGTTGACCTTGAAATGATATATCACATGCATATATTTTTTAAATTTTTCATTTTAAGACCTACATTATAAACTTTCTAATGATATCAATCTTACATTTCTAAGTTTATTATGTATATGGCTAAATTATACATTGTTAGTATGAAAACACTGATGGGGTCACATGTATGAAATATTGACCTTAATAATAAAAAAATTTAAAAATATATACAAGTGGTATATCATTTTGAAAGCCTGTATTATTTGCAGCAATGGGTAATTGCAATTTTTGCAGCTCTGTATACCAAAAACTAAAAGAGATAGAGACTTATTAATTGGCATAATCTCATTTCTCAGTACATCAAAAATAAATGAGCTCAGTTTCCTAAAAATCTGAGTGGGTTAGGTTTCTTGTTGTATTGATTTGACATAATGTGAGTCCATAGGTATAATGATAAAGAAATTTTCATTGTGTCCCTGTAAAAATCTATAAATGCCAGACAAACTAAAATCTATAAAATTCGTGATGGTGAATTATAATAATTATATAAATTTTCAGTTCAACCAGATGAGGCGTTCAGATGCTGTCGCACTTTAAATTTTTTGAGCACATAAGCCACAATGATAAAGAATTTTTCTTTGTGCTGTGTAAAAAGACTACAAGTGGATTCTTCAAAATTCATACAGCTCATATGTATAAAATTTCAGCTCGATCAAAGACAAAGTTTAGACACTATTGCACTTTAACAAATTTGCACCCATGGTGCATAATGATAAAGAATTTTCTGTTTCATCCTTGTACAAAAAAAAAAAAGAAAAAAGAAAAATGTGCCAGATTTATCTCTGTAGTTTGTACAACGATAAACCATAACATGTGTATAAATTTTCAGCTCAATCAAGACATTAAACATTATCACACTTTATCATTATGGTGTATGGGCCCACATTTTTTAAAGATTTTTTGTGTCACTGTAAAAAACTTTTAGATTCATGAAAATCAAAAGAGTTCGTGTTGAGGTAATCTAGAACATAATCACCAAGCTCATTAGAACAAAGTATTTAGACACCGTCGTGTTAGCTCACATATAAATATACATACATCATCGTAAGAACAATAAATATGAATTCAGGGCATGCAAAACATGTAGAAACACCAAGATCTCAAAGTCTGATTTTTGACATGATTACAATACTTTCCTCACTATATTGTTCAAAAAGTAAAAAGGTAAGAAAGGCAAATATTTATGTATATACTTGCAGGGGTGCAGAATATGTCAGAACGCCCGAACGAGGTTCGGGGGAAATTTTGAATATTTTTTTAAGAGAAAATAAAAATGTAAATGAAATATAACAATTTGCTACTTTGAAGTTCTTATAATGTACACTAACAGTGATATTTTTTGTTACATTGTATAGTTATTCTCTTAAAGATTTATTAAAGGACTTTGTATAGCAAAGTACGTTTTTGCATTATTGAAGGAAATTTATACTGTATTAGGGGGAAATTTCTGAGGTCTGAACATTTTCTGCACCCCCTGTACACTTGTATTCAGGGTACTTGGGAAATATCCACTTTGCCTTTAATCTCTTAAACAATAATCTTGTATGAAAAATTACAAAGTTGTTTTAAGAAAACAATAATAAATTGGATTCAGTTTTATACTGATTGTGAGGATTAATGCAATGAAGAATCGATAGCTTCAAAAATAAATCCTTTAATAAATATTAAATAACATAATGTAACAAGCACACATTAGCTAGTGCAAGACATTCTACTGGTTGACTGACATACAATGGGACTGTTCCTGGCAGAGATAAACAGAGTATTCTGTGAGTTGAAAGAAAAAGTTTTATTTTTAACTTTTTTTACACCTTAATTTTGTTGTTACTGATGAATGAACAAATGCTGATTGTTATGCACAATACATTTATTTAGATTTATAAAATATCTTCAGTTTGAAGGTTATTTTCAATAAAAGGCAGTAGGGGTGCATATAAAACTATAAAATTATGTACAAAAAGTATAATAAAGCTTTAAAGAGTCATAAAAATGTATATAATGCTTAATGATTTAAAAATGTAAAAATTTCAAATAAAATTACTTAATATAAGGAAAAATGAATACTGATTAAAAAAGAGAATGAAATGTATGTACTTGATTATCAGATGCAACGCAGGATGTGATTTAAAAACAGGAATCTGTCCAGAGGAAAACCTGAATCCGTTTGAGAACCCTTTGCAAAATTTTATATGTTTAAAAAGGACCCTTCCCAAAATTTTCCTTTTTAAAAACAGATTTTTAGTTATACTTGTTTCATTTCGAAAACTAATCTTCCATAGAATGAACAGGACGCCTGAATAAGCAGACGTA
Source organism: Salticus scenicus (assembly GCA_963930645.1). Classification (NCBI taxonomy): domain Eukaryota; kingdom Metazoa; phylum Arthropoda; class Arachnida; order Araneae; family Salticidae; genus Salticus; species Salticus scenicus. The sequence goes on from OZ005648.1 coordinate 397,131,071, forward strand.
CTTTGCTGTACTTCCATGAAAAGCTGACATTCAATTTCTAATTTATAAAAGCTTTCTATGCATATGTGTGAATTACTTCTGTAAAAGTAAACTGTCATTGTCTAAAATGAAACCTTCAGTGTAATTTTATTTTGCAGAATTACTTTTTTTTAATTTCAGAAAAAAAAAGAACCCTAGCTGAAGAGTTTGGAAGAACTTAATTTTCACACTAAATTTAGATTCACAAAATTATGTGTAGATTTTTGACAATTTCAAAGAATTTTTGCAGAATTACTTTTTTTACAATTTCAGAAAAAAAAAAAAAAAAAAAAAAAACCTAGCTGAAGAGTTCGAAAGGACTTAATTTTCACACTAAATTTAAATTCACAAAATTATGTGTAGATTTTTGACAATTTCACAGAATTTTTGCAGAATTACTTTTTTTTTTACAATTTCAGAAAAAAAAAAAAAAAAAAACCCTAGCTGAAGAGTTTGGAAGAACTTAATTCTCACATTAAATTTAGATTCACAAAATTGTGTGTAGATTTTTGACAATTTCACAGAATTTTTGCGGAATTACTTTTTTTTACAATTTCAGGGAAAAAAAAAAAAAAAAAAAAAAAAAAAAACCCTAGCTGAAGAGTTCGGAAGAACTTAATTTTCACACTAAATTTAGATTCACAAAATTATGTATAGATTTTTCACAATTTCACAAAAATAGGACCCTGTCTGAAAAGTCTGAACAGACCCCTGAAAAAATTGTAAATGCACTATGGTAACATGGGACGTGATCTTTTATAGAAAAAAAATCTGAAGTGGCTTCATCAGTTATCAAATATTTAATATTTATTCACATAGCTTGGGATAAGAGACTCTGCATATTTTAGATATTATTTATCTGTATTTCTGAACTTGAATTTTAATACTATAATGCATTAAAAAATGATGAAACAAGCATGTAAATTGTTTAACAAAAAAAAAAAAAAAAAAAGAATGATAATTAATTAATGCAATTAGAGTAATGAATGTAGAGTAATGAATGAATCAATATATAAAGTTTTATGTATACATTTTTTCAAATGACAAATTAGAATTTTTATAGATTTGGGCAATCAAAATTACCTTAGCTCATTAGATTCAGTTTCTAAAAAAACACTATTAAAATAAGTGATGTCTTGAGTTTTTTCTTGAAAACTTTATTACAAATTTCACTGTTTACATTATCTGCAATGTATGGATTTCCGAGAGTGTACTGTATATACAGTATAGGATCTGTTATCCAGAAAGCTTGGGACCTGGGATATTCTGGATAAGGGGTTTTTCCGTTATTCGGAGCACTTTATTATATGTATAAAAATGGTAGAAAATAATTTCACAAATAGCAGTGATACACATGAATAATATATATAAACACTTTACCTATATATATATTTTTGTTCATTTAATAAATTATTTTCGCAAAAAAAAAAAAAAAAAAAAAAAAAAATTCTTAATTAGAATTTTGAACTGTAAATAATAATAGTAATAATAAATGAAAAATAAATAAACATATATAAAATTTAATTTTGGACCTGAGAGTGAAATTCTTTCATTTGGATTTTGCAAACATTTCCATGATATTTTTTTGATTATAGTGTGTGTCTGATACTAATTGTTCATAAATCTTTCAAATATTTTTAGCACATAATGCTAAATATTTTATGAAATGAATTCTAAAAATAATGGAAATTAATAAAAACTATTTAAAATTTTTATAACAATTGTGACCTCATGCATACCACCTGAGTTCAAGGATAAAATTCATCTGCTATTGGGCACTTTAAGAAGTATGTGTTATTAATCTTTATCAATTAAAAAATACCATAAAAATTCATTTTCTAACCTAAATTTGCAAAATTTTCAGTAATTGTTTGGACAATTTTTGCTCACCATATTTCCTCAGAATAACACCGTAGCATTAAAGAAAGTATATTGTAAAACTATAATTCTGACCGCTGCTACTTTAATTCTTAAATTTTACAATGATTAAAAATTTTGGCAGTTGGCATTTTGCATTCTGGTTTTTGGAGCATTCTGAATAACGGGTTTCCGGATAACAGATCCTATACTGTATATAAATCTGGCTTGGAAAACAGGAGTGAAATAAAAAAAAACAAAGGGGGGGGGGGGACGGGAATAAAGAAATGTATAAATATTAATTGTTTTTTGCACGTAATTGGGGAGCTATATTTTTAAAAAAGAAAGATTCTAAAATGGGTTTGTTACTTTCCCAATAAAAAGTATCTTTTTCAATTCGCAAAACTAACATGTCTACTGTGGTCCATACGACAAAATCACAATACTCTAAATTTGTTACGGCTAGCTGACCTTGAATTTGTGCATAGTATTTATGGTTCTCTTTTAAACATCCATTTGCATCCAAAAAAAATGTTTTATCTATTGTAGCAATAGCTGCAGGATGCAAATTTCGATGTTTAAAAGGGCACTTAATTTCAAGGACACCTTTGCCGCAACAATCGCATTCAATTATTCCATCTGGAGATGACCCCAAGTATGGATCACTGGCCATGATATAAAAGCCAGCTCTTCTGGCATGAAAATTCACATGTTTTGCTTCCCCTGCTGTCAAATACACCTCAAATGCCCGTCTTTCCATTTTTTTCCCCCATTTAATTGAAGTTGTATTTACTTCAGCAGGTATATTTAGAAATTTGTTAATAAATTCGTTAGTAACAGATTTTTTTTTGAAAATTTCTCCGAAATTCGAGGAAGTTAATCTGCCACACCTATGTTCAAACCATAGTGCATTTGCCTGGCTCCTTGTTCTGCTCTCTAAATTTTCTATTTTTGTTTTTGGAAAAAATTGTTGGAGCATTTCATTATTCAGAATGTCATGTTCCTTAAAAATATCCTTCAAAGTACACGGAAGGTCAGTTTGTTCATCAGAAACACTATCAGTGCTGCTGTCGTCAGAATCATTTGCGATTGAGGACAGGAAGACTGCATTTGGCACAATTTTAGCAAGGTCTGCTATTTCAGAATCATTTAAAGGGGCAGTTTCCTTAGGGGCGATAACAGAGACTCGCCTCTTCTTTTTCTTTTGCGCACAACTCCATTTGGTCTTTTCCAAATTTATTTCCGTTAATGGAACACATTTCACCTAAAAAAAAAAAAAATCTGATTACCATTAAGAATAAAATAATAAATAAATGGCAGTTTTCTTTAACTAAAATTAAAAAGCATTAAAAATTTTAGACAGAATTAGCAAATATAATATATACAGTGAAAACCTTTAACTTGAAAAAACAGTCAACACAAAATGACATAGCGTTCCGGACAACATAATATATAATTTAATACTTTTTTTTTCTTTTAACATGAAACAAAAATTATTCAACATGAAAAAAATTCCGCTTTTGATCTTCAGTGCCATGTTTGCTACACTATGTTGCAGTGAATGATGATGTATGTACATCATCGATTATGACAGACAATGAGATTTGGAGAATATTCATAATTTAAGTAATTCCACGTATATAGAGTAATGACCTCTTTTTCAAAATTAAATGTCTTCTATTTTCTTACAAAAAAAAAAAAAAAAAAAAAAAAAAGAAAGAGTAATTTCTCTTCTTTTTCCAATAAAAAATTCTGGTCACCTTATACGTAAATAATAGAGTAAGTTAATCATATTTTGTGGTGAGTAACTTTTTTTTTAGCGAGTGTAATCTAAGTTGAAATTTCGGGCCCTGGTTTTATTCTTATAAGTTCTTTTTACACGAAAAAATGTTTCAGTCTTTTCAGTTTCATGTTAAACATTTTTCACTGCATTTCTTAATTCTATCAAATGTAGATTTAAACTATGTAATCTGTTACTATATAATTATAATATATATTTGCAAGCATAAATATGAAAATGTCAGACATTTATGATTCTTTTTCAAAAAAGTACCTTTTTTGAGAAAGTGTTGTTCCATGCACATTTCTTTTCTGTAGGAGCAGACGTAATCCCAATATTTACTGCTAGCTGAACTTTAAACAATACAGCTGCAACATGACTGCATGTTTCACCAAGTCTGTAAAAGAAAAAGCTAAGTGTTAGTATTATTAACAAATTACATATGCAGAAAAAATATTCAGTTTCATATAAATGCATGTAATTTTTTTCTGTTTTTAAAGATCATCTTTTAAAAATATTAGAATTATATTTAAATAATAATAATTAAACAATGAGCACATTAATGTGATAAAATCTTCCCACATGTTCAATACTTACCCAGCTATGCAGGTGCAATGGCCAGTAATAATTTTTCCATCTTCTTCAGAAAAATCCCACACATCATATTCATTAGCATTGCATTTTTGAGATGGCTTCACTTTTGCTGATAATATAACAAAGTTTGGTAGTCTATTTGGAATAAATACTCCAATATTTTGAACTTTTCCTGTTAAGAGATATATTACTTTAGAGGCACATAGCATAACAAAAAGTTATAAAATATAAACAGGGATTATTTATGCGAATATGACACTGTTTCCATTTTAAGTGTAGATTATATATTGTTTCAAAACTTTAAATTTTGCATTTTAAAAGTCTACTTTTAAGAAAAAAAAAAGGAAGAAATTTTTTTGAAAATAAAATCATTTTGTGAAATTTTATGGGGAAAAAATTAAAACTTTGCATTTTAACAGTTACTTTATGTATAATGTCAGGGAAAATTTTATGGGAAAAAAATTAAAACTCTGCATTTTAATAGTTATTTTACATAATTATCAATTGAATAGTATTTCACTGAACAAAATATAGGTAATCATTTGAAATAATATTGAAAGCAGAAAAAAAATTATACAAGGATAATTTATAAAAAACAAAATTTTTTTTTTTTTACATTGATGATTTTTGTGAAAAGGGTTAAGAAGTTTTCTAAATGAATCAATGGAAATGCATGTCGAAAAATTTAAATGTCTTCATTATAAATATGACCCTTCCTTTTACTGTGTACTCCCCCCCCCCAAAAAAAAAAAAAAAAAAAAAAATCAGGAGTACTCTTAAAAAACATTTATTTTTTCTAAAATCAGTATACATTTCGTGCATTTTTTTCAGTGAATTTTATAAGTAATCTTAAATTAAGAGGTTCTTGCCCTTTTCTTCTAGAAAAAAGCATTCTTTAAAATGCATATAATAGAAGGATGATGCAACTATATTTCTGCTTAAATACAGTTGCATTTTCCCTTTATTAAACCTGGATTTTTTTTTTTTTTTTTTCATAAAACAGTTAATTTCTATTCATTTATTTTGTACAGATTTTAAGTAACACAATGTACTATATAAGATACTTTGGTATCTCATTGCAATATAGCATAGTTCAACGTATAACAAGTAATTTATCACTTTTTTTTTTATCCGGATGATTATTACATCGTATTCTATAAACTGACCTGAAACAACATACTGATATGCTGTTTTTGATTTGTGATTTTTTCCGGGTGCAGAAGGCAAATATTCATCAATATCTGCCTGCTTCATCCTGGGCCATAATGCTGCATCGTCTTTCCAAATGTCGGCATTTAAATTATAAGGATCGGGCAAGTAAAAAACTGATCCATTAGGTAACGGAAACTTTAATTTTTCCTTATACAGTTCTTTGGAAGCTGAATCTAGGTCTTCAGCATATTTAGACAGCTGAAAATCTTTCTGTGCATAAGTATGATCGTTCAGCGCCATGTTAGAAAACAATTTGTTTTGCCAGCCAGCAGAGGAAGTCGTAGTGTTTGTTTGTAAACAGGCGCAAGCTCTATTCGGGGGAAACCTACGGACAGTTGACCGGTTTCTCGTTCGTTCAGCATAGTGAACATGTTGCGTATAATGTTGTGTTGAGTATATATGCTCCCGTGTGACATGGCTATTAGAGTGAACATGATTTGAAGTAATCTATCTGTTTGTCTGACTGTTACCTGCCCATCCTCCGGCGTCCGTAATGTTATTCCATACGTTTGTCCGTATTTGTTATTTAAGTTCACAACGAAATGCTCCCTATTTAAAATGGCATTAAAAGGCCCTGTACAGCTGGTTTGTGTACACGGATACTCCAAACGAAAAAAAAAAAAAAAAAAAAAAAAAAATCCCAATGCACAAAGCTGCCACAGGTGAATTTATTATTATTATTATTATTATTATTATTTTCGACATTTTTAAAAATTATTATTATGATTTCTCTATTTCAACAATCATTGAAACAAAGAAAAGGACCTCAAAGTCCCTTAAAATTAATTAAAGAAGTTTTTCACAGTTTTCAGAAATTACAACATGTTCCCAAATTACAGTAAGTATCTATATATATTTATATATATACAGAGCTGCGAACTTTTTAATTTACCCCGTAGTCTTGTTAGTACGGCATTTTTTTTTTTTTTTTTTTTTTTTCACAACAGTTTCTTTGTGCAATAATTTTCTCCAATTTGTAATTACCATTAAATAGGAAGAGAATTATTTTTCTAAAACAGTGGCACGTAAAAAGGCGGGTACTAACAATGCTACGGAATAAATTTCTAAAGTTGGCAGATCTGTATATATATATATATATATATATATATATATATGCATTCTGAAATATTAAATGCTTCTAAAACGTATTTTTTTTTTTTTTTTCTTATCAAAAACTTATGTTCTACAAAAAACGATTAAAACTTAAAATTAAAAATTAGTTTAAAAAATACACACCTATATGCATTTAGGTGTATGTATGTATGCATATATATATATATATATATATATATAATATTGAGAATTAATGCAGTCATAAAATATAAAAATGAAGCTAGACAAAAAAAATATCAATTAACCAAAAACTGCTTTAATTCTCAAAATTTTTAATTTATCTATATATATAAAAGAAGACTTCCTGAGTGAGGGGGTGATCTATCAACGCCCAGACCAAACCCCTGGACCTAGAAGCATGAAATTTTGTGACAATGTTCTTTCCATGACGTAGGCATCCACTAAGAAGCGATTTTACAAAATTCGCCCCCCAAGGGGGGGAGGGGGGAAAAACGTGATTTCACAAAATCCTTCATATCTCAAACAAAAAAAACAGATATCCGTAAAATTTTTGCTTTAAAATATAGCTAACACAAATGTCTAAAAACCAATTTCTGGAATTTTCAAAATTCGGTCCCCAAGGGGGGCGGGGGGGCAAAACGTGATTTCACATGCGTAAAAACGTGATTTCGCATAATCCTATATATCTCAAACAAAAAAATAGATATGCGTGAAATTTTTGCTCTAAAATATAGCTAATGCAAATATCTAAAAACCAATTTCTGGAATTTTAGAAATTCAGCCCCGAGGTGGGGCAGCAGGGGGGGGGGAGGGGGGGGCAAAAAATAAAAAGAGAGTTAGATCGTTCAAAATTGGTATATAGAGGTTTTCGATACCTGCAAATCGATTTCGGATATTTTCGAATTTATAAAATTATTAGGAGGTGCGGGAAGGGGGGGGGCGGCAAGGGGGGGCTATGGGGCAAAAACAAATAGAAATACAGTTAGGTCGTTCAAAATTGGTACAGTTAGGTTTTAGATGCCTGCAAGTCGAATGGGGATATTTTCGAAAGTGTAAAGTTATTAGGAGGGCCAGGAAAGGGGGAGGGGAGAGGGGGGGGAGGGGGGCAAAAAAATAAAAATAGAGTTAGATCGTTCAAAACTGGTTAGGCCGTTCAAAATTGGTACAGTTAGGTTTTAGATGCCTGCAAGTCGAATGGGGATATTTTCGAAAGTGTAAAGTTATTAGGAGGGCCGGGAAAGGGGGAGGGGAGAGGGGGGGAGGGGGGCAAAAAAATAAAAATAGAGTTAGATCGTTCAAAACTGGTATATAGATGTTTTCGATACTTACAAATCGATTGCGGATACTTTCGAATTTTTAAAATTATTAGGTGGGGCGGGAAGGGGGGGGCGGGAAGGGGGGGGGCTATGGTAAAAAACAAATAGAAATACAGTTAGGCCGTTCAAAATTGGTACAGTTAGGTTTTAGATGCCTGCAAGTCGAATGGGGATATTTTCGAAAGTGTAAAGTTATTAGGAGGGCCGGGAAAGGGGGAGGGGAGGGGGAGGAGGGGGGCAAAAAAATAAAAATAGAGTTAGATCGCTCAAAATTGGTATATAGATGTTTTCGATACTTACAAATCGATTGCGGATACTTTCGAATTTTTAAAATTATTAGGTGGGGCGGGAAGGGGGGGGCGGTAAGGGGGGTGCTATGGTAAAAAACAAATAGAAATACAGTTAGGCCGTTCAAAATCGGTACAGATAGGTTTTAGAGGCCTGCAAGTCGAATGGGGATTTTTTTGAAAGTATAAAGTTATTAGGAGGGCCGGGAAGGGGGGGGCAGAGGGGCAAAAAAAAAAAAGAAAATAGAGTTAGATCATTCAAAATTGGTACGTAGAGGTTTCCAATACCTACAATTCGATTGCGGATATTTTCGAATTTTTAAAATTATTGGGAGGGCGGGAAGGGGGGGGGGAGTAGAGCGGTAAAAAAATAAAAATAGAGATATATCGTTCAAAACTGGTGCATAGATGTTTTTGATACTTACAAATCGATTGCGGATATTTCAAATTTGTAAAATTATTAGGATAGACAGGAGGGGGGGGGGGCGAAGTGGGAAAATAATAGAAATAAGAGTTAGAGCATTTTGGGAATTTTTTCCTAAGGCAGTGAGAACCCGGTGCGACATTTTTCCTACTCAGATTTTGTTTCTCTTTTTTTTTCATGTGATAAAAATTAATGCAATTTTGAGAATTCATTATAGTGATTCATTTAAAAATAGGGACCAGCGAAGCGGGCGTTGCCTGCTAGTATTATATATATATGGAATTCGCTTCATTTTCTTGCGCATTGAGTACGTGAATTTATAGTTTTAATATTGTTTATTATATTGTTTTTTGTTTTTTAAACATTTAATATTAGTTTTTTCCTCTCACTCTATAATAATAATAATAATAACATAAATTCATCATTACAATGGTCATACACCAGGAAGGAAAATTTGAATTAATCATATATGTACGTATCTTAAGACTTACCATTTCTTCTACATGGTTTTCTCCCTCGGGAACCTGAAAAAAAAAATGAAAGTATGAATGGTTTATATGTTTATGTGCACATTAATAAATGAGTGTCTAAATAATTGAGGGCGAAAAATCCTTGAAAAGCATATGGTAATCGCCTTATATTATTAAAATCTGTGCGCATCTGTCTGTCTGTCTGTCTTTGAGAAATGCCTTGTGACCGCTAAAGCTCCGGCGCTAATGCTCGCAGCGCATCGAAACCGGTGTCGACAGACGCAGAATTTCTTTATCTCGACATCGCGATAATTCGCTAAGCTATGCGACCCTAATTAGCAGAGATATTAATTAAAACGTCGACCCATATCTACCGAAAAATGACCCAGAATTCATGATTAAATGCTTAAAAAGTGACATTTTTACGGAAAAAGTGGAAAATAAATTAGAAATATCAGTCGTATCGTTACAAATAAGATACCATTGATAAGGTTTTTTTTTCTTAATCCGATGGTTTAAACGGCTTATCGATCGGACAATTGGATTTTTTAAAATTAACTAAAGTATGAAAAAAAGGTGGCAACAAATCACAAGAGTTTTATTAATTTCGCAATTCCGGTTACCATGGCGCCGGGCGAAAGAATAAATCGATTTTACTTTCTGCTTTACTGATTTTGTACTGGAAATAAAAATTGCAAATTTCAAAATGCTTCAATTTTCTTCGAAATTATTTCAAACTTGCTACACACTTTTAACATCGCAAGACGAAGTTGCAGTTCAAATTTCATCGGGTTTCGAGAATAAATAAAAAATGTATAATTTAATTGCAAATTAAATTTTATTCTAATACGCGTATTTCAAATTCTAACTATGATTAAATTATTTTTAATACATCATTCGAAAGATATTTTAAAGTACTTTTATATTATCGAAAGTGGGATTCAAGATTTCGCTTCATTTACACGTTTTGAGGTCTCCTGAATCGGTTTTCTTTTGTACCTCAGCTACTAATTAAAATAATTTCCTAAGTAATACATCATTAGATAGCTTTGTTGATTTGGAATCGAACAGTAGATTACAGAAATTTCTACCGCCAGATGACTCTGTAATATTTTAAAATTTCAATATTTCAATTTCTAATTACGATTCAATTATTTTTAATACATCATTCGAAAGATATTTTAAAGTTCTTTTATATTATCGAAAGTTTTAACCAGATTTGCACGTTTTGAGGTTTCCTGATTAGGTTTTCTTTTGCATCTCAGCTAATTCAGTTAGACCGTTCAAAATTGATATATGTAGGTTAATTAGGAAGGGCTGAAAGGGTGAAGAAGATATAGTCGTGCACCGTGCACCGCGCACATGGGACAGCGCTGCCGAAGGCAGTGGCGACCCGGTCAGACTTTTTAACCGATGAGAAATGATTTTTTTTTCATTTTCTTTTCTTAAGAAAAAAATTTGATTTGAGAAGGAATATGTGCGCATAGCGCGCGTATATCTTTACACGTGCGCGCGCAGCGCGCATGGGTCTGCGCTGCCGAAGGCAGTGGGGACACGGTGTGAGTTTTTACACGATCAGAAATGATTTTTTTAGGGCGCACGAAGGGTCAGGGAAGGAATACGCGCTCGCAGCGCTTGTATTCCTTAACTGAAACGCGCGCAGCGCGCATGGGACTGCGCTGCCGTAGGCAGTGAGGACCCGGTCCGACTTTGTACCCGATGAGAAATAATTTTTTTAATTTTCTTTTCTTAAGAATAAAAATTTCATTTGAGAAGGAATATGTGCGCGCACCGCACGTATACCCTCACACGTGCGCGCGCAGCGCGCATGGGTCTGCGCTCCCGAAGTCAGTGGGGAGCCGGTGTGAGTTTTTACTTGATCAGATTTTTTTTTTTTTTTTTTTTGAGGGGGGGGCACGAAGGGTCAGGGAAGGAATACGCACGGGGCAGCGCTGCCGAAGGCAGTGGGGACCCGGGCCGACTTTTTACCCAATCAGAAATGATTTTTTTTTTTTTTTTTTTCTTTTCTTAACACTAAAAGTTACTGTTAGTGATTCATTAATTTTAGTGATTCATTTGAAAATACTGACCCGCTAGCGGGCGAAGCTCGCTAGTAATATATAAAATTCTGTTACCATTTTCATGCTATTTGTTTTGCAGAAACATATTTCGTCCAGTGTTTTGGAAGATTTCGGCTATGGGATGAGCTTTGGAGGAATGATATAAATGGAGTTGGCATACGACGTATCAGCATGCAGGGCAAGTGAAGAAGTAAAATATTTTTTCAAGTTAAAATTTCGTTTTTTTTTTTTTTTTTTTTTTTTACTTTCTTCTATATGTAATATAGAGAAAGTATTGGATTCGCGAAAATTTTCGAAGTCCACTTTTTGATGGATTTACATGTTTTGGGATATGGAGAACACGAATTAATAGTTTTTAGAAATCAATAGTTTTTCTGTCTGTCTGTCTGTCTGTCTGTATCATTTTTTTGTGGACGCTGTATCTCACGAACCAATGAATGAAATTTAACCAAACTTGGTATTTAGTTGCACCCTGACATAAACTGGTGCTGATTAGATTTTGGGATCACTCGCTCAATAGGTGGCGCTGTGATCGCATTTTATGCAAATTTTTAACATGGCAGCATAGGACAAAATTCCGTATAAATGGGCATAAAGAGAGTTATTTTACACTTGTGATTGTAAAATTAATATGAATTATTGATAATAGTAGTAGTTAGCTAGGAAAAAAATTTTGTGCATGGGGGGGCATCGGTTCCCCCCCTGGGGGGGAAAATCCCCCCCCGGGGAAGTAAATTTTCAAGATGGGTATCTTTCGAAAGGTCTCGTTGATAATAGTAATAGTTAACTTGGAAAAAATTTTTGTGCATGTGGGGGCATCGGTTGCCCCCCCACCGGGGGGGGGAAGTTCCCACCCGGGGGGGCAAAATTTCAAGATGGGTATCTTTCGAAAGATCTCGTCAATACCTTTAAAACGAATGGTTGAACGATAAATCTGTGATAATTTAAACCAAAGTTATCGATTTTTTTTACTTTTAACAAAAAAAAACTTAGAAAAATATCACAATTTTTTTTTTTTTAACGAAATTTAACCAAACCTGGTATTTAGTTGGTCCCCGACATAAACTGGTGCTGATTATGTTTGGGGATCAATAGCTCAACAGGTGGCGCTGTGATAGCATTTTATCTAAATTTTTAACATGGCAGCATAGGACAAAAATTCGTATAAATGTGCATAATTAGAGTTGTTTTAAACTTGTGATTGTAAAATTAATATGAATTATTGATAATAGTAGTATGTAACTAGGAAAAAAATTTTCTGCATGGGGGGGCATCGCTTCCCCCCCCTAGGGGGGAAATACCCCCCCAGGGGGGGGTAAATTTTCACATTGGGTATCTTTCGAAAGATCAGGTTGATAATAGTAGTAGTTAACTAGGAAAAAATTTTTGTGCATGTGGGGGCATCGGTTGCCCCCCCACCGGGGGGGCAAAATTTCAAGATGGGTATCTTTCGAAAGATCTCGTCAATACCTTTAAAACGAATGGTTGAACGATAAATCTGTGATAATTTAAACCAAAGTTATCGATTTTTTTTACTTTTAACAAAAAGAAACAGAAAAATATCGCAATTTTTTTTTTTTTTTTTTTTTTTTTTTTTTTTTTTTAACGAAATTTAACCAAACTTGGTATTTAGTTGGTCCCCGACATAAACTGGTGCTGATTATGTTTGGGGATCAATAGCTCAACAGGTGGCGCTGTGATAGCATTTTATCTAAATTTTTAACATGGCAGCATAGGACAAAAATTCGTATAAATGTGCATAATTAGAGTTGTTTTAAACTTGTGATTGTAAATTAATATGAATTATTGATAATAGTAGTATGTAACTAGGAAAAAAAATTTCTGCATGCGGGGGCATCGCTTCCCCCCCTGGGGGGGGAAGTACACCCCCGGGGGGGATAAATTTTCAAGATGGGTATATTTCGAAAGGTCTCGTCAATACCTTTAAAACGAATGGTTGAACTATAAATCTGTGATAATTTAAAACAAAGTTATCGATTTTTTTCACTTTTAACAAAAAAAAAAAAAAAAAATCGTACTTTTTTTTTTTTTTTTTTTTTTAATGTTGTTACTGATTGAATATGTATAGGTAAATATAGAAGAAAGTCTTGTGGTGGCCACAACATACTAGTTTTTTTTTTATAATTACGTTTCTTGAGGCTCTCTGAATACTAAAGTCAAGTTTTATAACATTTCATATTTGTGTATGTCTGTTATCAGTCACTATTTTCTTGAAACTGATATATGTTTTCAAGTTCATTATCGGATGTTCCCTATTGAAAATGGAGTTTATACTACTTCTGGTTTGTGTACAGGGACACCCGGAAGTATTTCAAAGCATTGTGTTCTATGAGAGGTATTTCTATAAGCCATATTTTCATACCTTTACTGTAAACATATCTTAATGAAATTGAAATATGTTATTCAAGTTCACTATCGGACGTTCTCTATTGAAAATGGAGTTTATACCACTGCTGGTTTGTGTACACAGACACCCGAATTTATTTCATAGCATTGTGTTCTATGAGAGGTATTTCTATAAACCATATATTCATACCTTTACTGTAGACATATATTAATGAAATTGAAATATGTTGTTCAAGTTCACTATCGGACGTTCCCTATTGAAAATGGAGTTTATACCTCTACTGGTTTGTGAACAGGCATGCCCGAAAGTATTTGAAAGCACTGTATTCTATGAGAGGTATTTCTATAAATCATGTTTTCATACCCTTACTGTAGGCATACATCTTAATGAAATTGAAATATGTTATTCAAGTTCACTATTGGATGTTTCATATATAAAATGGAATAAATACCAGTACTGGTTTGTGCACAGGGACACTTTTTGTGCACAGAGAGTTATTTTTATAAACCAAATTTAAATAATTTTACTTTGCACAAAGCTTAATGCAATTGAAATAAATCATTCGTATGCACTAAAGAGTTCCTTCTGTATAATATAGTATGATTAGCATTAGATTTACAGGGCCACACAAAAATATTCAGTTACATTAAAAGCTATTAATAAAAATTTGCTAGAATTGCACTTTCGTTTACATTAAGCGTTTTAACACTTTCTTATATTTTTAGTGGGAATATATGATTTCAATTTGTGTACCTGTCTGTTCGATTGTCTACCTTTCTACCTGTTTGTTTCCGGCTCCTAGCGTCGGTAAATATTTTTAAATTTTTTTAAATATGATGCAATCAAGTTCACTATGGAATGTTCCCCATTTAAAATGACATTAACAGATCCTGTGCAACTAGCTTGTTTACAGAGACAACAACAAGAACAAAAAAAAGTCAATGGATTAAGTTTTAGGACAGAATTTTTTAAAAGTTATATTTAAAATCTTTCTATTGTAAAAACCATAAAAACATTCACATGCATTTTTAATATTCTAAAATAATGTTTTGTATAGAATATGATATGATTAACTTTTTCAGATTAAAAGTTATTCGATACAACAATTACGTACAGTTGGAAAGTGTTACTAATCAATGCGTGCTGCATGATTTTTCTTTCTTGTTTTTTTTTTTTTTTTTTCGTATTGTTGCGTACTTAGGGGTTCGTAAGTTGTCCGAGAATGAGAGGCGAAATTTTATTTACAGAAAATTCCAGAAGAATACAGGTCTATAAACTAAATATCAACTTCAATTCCACCAGTAAGCACAGCTTAAATAACAGCCGTGAACAGCAAATTCACAGTACAAACTGTATAGCAATTACACATAAAGCAAGTCTCATTCAAAGAGGCTTAGAACGCCTTCAATAGCAATGCAAGTGTTTGGCGGAATTTACTCAGACTGACATATTTGACCTAAAGCAGCTCCTTAAATACCCTCATAGAAATGTATAGAAAATTCCAGAAAGTGGTCAGCCAATGAGATTACAGCTTCCATATTTGGTATATCGATAATAAGGATTTTCTTGCCAAGGTCGCCAAAAGTCGCCAAGGAGGGGAAAAGTCGCCAAATTTGGCGAAAAATCCATTACCTGCCTTATTGGAGCTTTTTAATGCGTTTTTAAAGGAAAATTAAGCTATTTCAGGGCGAAATTGATATTTTATCAACTTACTAAGCCTCTTTGAGAGAATTTATAGAAAAATAAATACAATTATTTACAATTTCGCAATAGTATTCTTTCATAGTTATCTAAAATGCCACTTGGTGGTCATTCAAATAAAGTCACTGAAATTCATCAAAAAATCTCATTTCTGAAAGTTGTCGTTTCGAACTTACATATATATATATAATAAAACTTTGTGTAATTATAGACATAACCATATATTTGTATTTTTTAGACATTCTTTTATATCATTTCACTGCAAAATATCAGTTATTTAAAGATTGATTTTTGAGCCTATGTTCGTATTTTAACATTCTTAGATCCACTGTGAGCCTCCATTTTAAAGTAAATATAAGCTATTCTATTTGTCGCTCTTTGGCTTAGTTGGTTAGAGCGTCAAGTTTATAACGCGATGGTCGGCAATCGATCCCCGAAGATCCGGCGTGTTATTTTTTTGCAGGTAATTAATAGGAAATGTGTCAAAATTGATAAAAGAAAATTTTTCGTTGGTTACACATCCTAAGACTTTTTAAAGACTTTTTTTTTTTTTTTTTTTTTTTTAGAAAGCTTTTTTTTTTTTTCTTTTTTAGATATTAAAATACAGAAAATATTTTAGACGTTAAAAAAACACAAACTAAAAAATTTTAAGTGAAACAATAAATAAATATATTATTTAGAAGCTTTTTATTCAAATTAGGTTTTGCCACAGTGTTTTCGTGTCACACTGAAAAACAAAACGCCTCCACTTTAACGTAAATGTTAGCACCATTTTCGTCACTTGTTAGCGCAGTTAGATTGAGCGATGTTGATAACGCGATGGTAACGCGATGGTTGTAAGTTCGATCATCGAAGGCCATGTGTTACTTTATTGCAGATAATTAATAGAAAAGATGTCAAATGATAAAATAAAGGTCCTTCGTTGTCTACACACTATCTTAAAACTATTTGATTATACTTTATTTAATTTTAAAGAAAAGCATATTAATTCTTAAATTATTATAAATACCTTACACAAGCTTTTCATTTATTTTTTGGCTGATTAATTTCAGTCACCCCGTGACCATCCTCAGAGCCAAGACAAACGTCGACTACTGATGATTATATTGTTTGATTATATTTTTTAAGAAGCTTCTTTCAATTACTAAAACGCATAAAATAAAAATGTAAAAAAAAAAAAAAAAAAAAAAAAAAAAATGGTGGAAGTTTTTATAGTGTAACCCAAAAAGGCATTAAAAAATATTCTTGCAAGGACATGCTATAAAGAAAGAAATAAAAGTTTCAACAGCAAGAAAATTGTTGAAACAAAAATATAAATATTTAAAGAAAAATATAAATACAGAGGCTGTTCGCACATTTTTTAGACGATTTTGATGAAGTGTACTGAAGCAATTTCACTCATATTTCGTGTTTTAATTGTTCAGTTTGATAGCCCTTGATCTTAACTATCATTCTACATCGTAATTTCTATGATTATAATGCTTTTTATAATATCGGAAAAGGTATATTTTTCTACTCCTCTTGAACGGCTTTCCAAAGTCCACAAAGCGTTGTAGTCGGTGTTTGGATAATGTTGATTTTAAGAGTCAAAAAACATAAAAATCCAACAGTGATACATCAGGAGATTTAGCAGGAATAGCAGTGAAGGGTATGGTTTTAATTACCGTTTTTTGTTCCATTTTTTTCTAGAAAAGCAATTGCGGATTGCGATGTGTGGCTGCTAGTTTTGTCTTGATACAGTTCAACGAACTGATAGCATTGTGGATAAAGATCTGGATTTTCATTTTTTAAAATTGGAATTAAAATATGTTCTTGAGAGTATTTAGAGCAGTTTTTGACATTTTTGTCAATTTTTTTTTGCTTTTATCTTGTGCTTGTATGAAAAACCAGTGGCAATCATAAATCCTTTAGAAAAACTTTCTTTTGATGCTTTGAACCATGTAGCAAAAATTTTTTTCTCCACTTTTGTGGTAATAAATTGATCTTTTTTTATTGCAACCACTTAAATAGACCCAAGATTCATCTATTGTTGCAATATTTTTCCATTTTTCTCCTGATAAATGCTTTTCATAAAGATTTCACTAAAAACTCTCTTTGGAAAGGGCGGAAACCTATCCTTCCATCCACTGCCTTTTTAAAAGCGCATTTTTCCATCTAAACAAAAATTCTAAATATCAGAAGATAACTAAAACTTCCAAAAATATAACTGTTGTAAAAATAAAATTCTCCATGCAAACGATTTTTTCTTACTGCGAAATAAAATCGTCTAAAAAATGTGCGAACAGCCTCTGTATTTTACTTTGTAAAAGATGAAAAATTTATAAATATTCAGAATATTTTGAAAAGCATTCGAGAACAATATTCTTTTGTATACGTTTCTGCTGGAATCTTTTAGCACGTTCTATGACTTTACTTTACTGTTCTTTGATTTTTGGTTAGAGCGTGTCTTGGGTTCGATTCTCCAAGGGCCGAAGTGTTAATTTTTGTAGATAATTAATAAAAAACGTGTCAATTGATAAAAGAAAATCATTCAAAATCTACACAGTATTGTAAGAATCTTTGATTCGTTTTTTTAGAAGCTTTTTTATAGCTAAAAAGCAGAAAATAAAAAGTTAAGTAAAAAAACATTTTTTACAGTAGAAGTTTTTTATTGTGGAGTCCTAAAAAGCATAAAATAATATTTATTCTTGCAAAGACATGCTATTAATAATTAATATTTCCCTTTTGCAAGAGATGAAAATTTTTAAATATTCAATATACTTTAAAAAGCTTTCGAGACCTTTTGAAATTTATGGCTTAACAAATACTTATGTAGAAACTAATGACTAAGAATATTGGTCTCGATAGCTTTTTAAAATATTTTGAATATTTAAAAATTTTCATCTCTTGCAAAAATGAAATATCTATATTTTTCTCTAAAAATTTCTTAGTGTTGTAACTTTCATTTATTTATAGCATGTCTATAAGTATTATTTTATGCTTTTCAGGGCTCCACAATAAAACACTTCTACTATTAAAAAATATTTTTTTACTTAAACTTTTACTTTAATACCTTTACTTTATACGAATCGTAATAAAATTTAAGTATGTTATTCAAGTTTGTTATCGAACGTTTTGTATTTAAAATAGAGTAAATACCACCAATGGTTTGTGCAGAGGAACACCCGAAAGTATTCCAAAGCATTGCATTCTATAACAGGAGACGTATTTCTATAAACCATATTTCTGTACTGATAAGTATAAAGGATTTAAGACCATATTCTTGATTTTTCATTAGACGAAAAATAAAATTAAACTAACTAAAAACAAAGCGGAAGAAGCGATTAGGAAAAAGGGATTTCGTTGACTTATACCCTTTATATCATTCAGTGGTTGTCAACCTCCATTTAGAAACAGGAAAAAACTGAATTAAATATTTTATACCATACATGAATGGTAAATTTCTGACTTGAACCTTTTTTTACCAATGGATTTTCTCAAAGACTAAATGACATAGACTTAAATCCTTTATACCAATCGATTGATAATTTTTTTCTGAGTCTGACTATGTACTTAACTCAAAATCGACATTTTTTGACTTAAATCCTTTATACTTATCAGTACAGATTTAGTAACTTTACTTTGCAGAAATCTTATTGAAATTGAAATATATTATTCATATGCACAAAAGAATGTTTTCAATAGAACGAAGTATGAATAGCAATAAGATTTACAGGGCCTCCCAAAAACATTCTGTTACATTAAGGACTATTATTGGAAATTTGCTGGAATTGCATTTTTCCTTTACGTTAATCGTTTTTAACATTTTCTAGCACTTTTTAAATGTGAATACGATTTGAATTTGTGTATTTGTCTGCTCGGCTGTCCATTTGCCTATCTCTCCGTCTGCCCGACTCCGGCGTCCATAAATATTTCCAGAATTATTTAAAAATAACATATATTATTCGAATACACTATGGAAAATTCTCTATTTAAAATAGCAATTAGGGCTGCAATTGGAAATTAAGGGCAGCATTTCCGTTTGTATTAAGCATTTTTAACACTTTCTTACAATATTTAAGAGTGATTAGGAATTAACTTAGTCTGTCTGTCTGCCTTTATGTCCTTTGAGATGTTCTCTGTTGAAAATGGAGTAAATATCACCAATGGTTTGCAGTTTGTGTGGAGGGAGACCCGAAATAATTCCAAAGAATTGCATTCTATGCAAAGTATTTCTATAAAACCTATTTTAACACCATTAGTTTGCACAAATTATAATGAAATTGACATATATTTGTCATACGTCCCCAAAAATGTTTTCTATATAATATAGTATGGTTAGCATTAATTTTAAAATGCCACACAAAAGTATTCAGATGCATTAAGGCCCATAATCGGAAATTTCTGTAAATGCATTTTATCTTTTTTAAGCGTTTTTGATACTTTTTAAGAGTGTTTATGAGTGATTATGTTTTGAATTTGTCCTCCTTTCCGTTGAAAGTCCGCTTATTTGTCTGTCCACCTCCAATTAAATGTTTCAGAATTTCTTCGACAGTATATATGTTATTTAAGTTTGCTATGCCATGCTCCCTTTTTAAAATGGTATAAATGACATAACTGGTACAGCCAAAAGAATGCCAATGAAATGCGTTTTATGAGATTCATTTTTATAAATCAAACTTTGTACTGAAAGAATCATAATGAACTGATATTTGTTAATTATATTCTAAAAAAAAAAAAAAAAAAAAAAAAAATTCCATGTTTGGTGTTATTATATACAGGAGGGTTATACTAAAATATTCAGATACATTAAAAGCTACAATTGGAAAACGTTAAGCATTTTCAACATTTTCTAACAATGTGTGTACGTACAGTTGGAATGTGTAAATCATCTATACGAACCGCTCCATTTTTTGCATTTTCGTTTTATTTTTAAATATAATTAATAATTAAATATTATTATTAAATATTATTATTAGAAAAAAAAGAAAGAAAGTGGGGAAAACTGCGCTTTAAAATGGTGTACATGTATTCTAAAATATTTTAAATCGTTATTTGTTATACGAAATTTAATAATTTGGTATATTAAATTTAACACAGTTCTGCATAAAATTCGTCTTAGGTCATTTTGAATTTAGCGTGATTTGCTATTGAGATACAGAAATCTCATATTGTATTTAAATATATATATGTAAATTATTGCTAAATTTTAATATAAAATTTCTTTCCTCTAATGACAGCAAAATATTATCTTTCCCATATGCATTAAATCTCTCTGTTCTTCCTGTTTTCCAATTGCTTTTCCCTGGTTATCTATATGCTCATTTAATTACCAAACCTCTTTTTTTTTTTTTTTTTTTTTTTTTTTTTTTTTTTTTTTTTAGCATGCTGCTGTATTGAACCTAATTTTTCAAACTTTGTTTGTTGTCTAATATACATATATATATTTGTGTTGATCCTAACTTGTAAATGATCTCTATCTCTACCCCTCCCTCCTCCTGAACGAAAATTAATTTCTCTTTTCTTTAGTTTCAGAACCAATATTTATTTGATTTATTTTATCATGACGTAATTAAATGTCTACTAAATACGATCAATTGCACGGATTCTCAATTATAGCCCCTAATGTATCTGAATATTTCTGTGAGGCCCTGTAAATAATTCTGGAGATGGGATTTTTTTTTTCTTTGTCCACGTGAACAATAAATATCAATGTAATTATGATTTGTGAAAAATAAAGTTATTAAAAATCTGATTTACAAATATATGCTCTCATAGCACGCAATTTATTTGAATTTTTTCGTCTTTCCCTGTACACAAATCATTGGTGATATTTACTGCATTTTCAACAGAGGGAACATTCGATAATGAATGACATATATTACTTTCAAGCAATTCTATGAATATTTAGATACTCGGACTATATACACGGACAGATAGACAACCCATAAAACCAGTAAAAACCTTTTAACATTGTTGGAAAGTGTTAAAAATACGTTTTTTTTTTTTATATGTTTTGTTTGAACTCAGTCTCATAAAGTATTGTTAAAATTTTGTGTCTGCTTAACTACGCAATCAAAAGCCTGATCCACTTAAATTATTTTTTCTTTGGCTGCAGCATTACTGCACGAAATAGTTATGGAACCCTCTGTATCTTACTTATATGACAGTCGTTTAAATTTGATTTAATGCAATGCAAAACTTATAACAGCGTAGTGTTTCATCAACTTTACTAAGACACGAGAACGTTAAGTTTGAATATTAATCTGCTTGTCTGTTTGAGTTCTAAAACGGACTAATAACTACGAAAAAAAAAAAAAAAAAATCTTATTAAGTAGCTCCGGATTTTGAACAAACTAACTTAGACTACTTTAGTCAAAAATTAGAATTTTTTATTTTTATAAAGCAGTAATATATAACAGTTGTTTTGAAAAATTAATATATATTCATACATATATATATATATATATATATATATATATATATATATATATATAGATAGTTAGATGTATATAGATAGTTAGATAGATAGATAAATAGATAGATAAAAGAAAATAAATGAAATCTAGTACTCACCATGTAGTGTCTGCATTTCTCCCCTATTGCGCCTTCAGTATCCATTTCTAAATTTCAGATGGTTCAAAGAAAGAAAAGTTTATTATTAATTAAAAATTAATTATATTACTAAATAAATGCATTAGAGAGTAAAAAAAAAAAAAAAGACTATTCAAAGAAAAATGTTTATTATTCCCATATTACTTTAGATAATGTAATAGTTCAAAAAGTATTTTATATAGGATCAGGTAGCATTTACAATAATGCATGTTACATGTGCAATTCTTATTTATAAACAATGGAGCGGAGGCCAGTCAAATACATGGATATCGACAGTATATTTGTTTCAATGGCCGCTATAAGATAAGTGCGTGGGCTTTGTCATGGAAATTCTTTGTCACTGAAATGTAGAGACCACATAACATTTTACTTCCGTAGGCAATGGAAGTACTGTATTCGGTAAAAAATTTAAGATAAAATTTCAGGTCCTCTGATTCCAAAAACGTAATATTTAAATTGTTTAGTGTATATATGTGCGAGAGGAATCTTCCAAGTTAAGTTAAGTGTGTTTAACTTCGCACTGTTGCTACCAAGTAGGCATTCAATGACAGTCTGGAACTGACCCTTAAGGGTGTTCCAGAGACATGCCATCACAATTGTGAACTTCTGCAGAAAGGATGGCTCTTCTGCTTTGATAACCCCTAGAGGTATCAGGAAATTTTCTGATTATCCTACGTACGTAAAATGGAACGACAAAACTTCATAATTAAGGCACGTCCGGCATATAGATAATTTACCAACTTTTGGTGAAATGGAAATCAAAAAGTGCCTAAATTTAATTAAATGATTAAAGAACCAGCTCGGTAATAATGGAAAAATATGTAGAGGAGATGTCTATCTAATACTAAACTAAAAATATTTAATATTGATACTTCTCATGATGTATATAACCATAAAAACAGCATTTTCTTCCCTTTTTTTTTTTTTTTTTTTTTTAAATGAAGAACAAATATTTAAATATATGAAAATAAAATGTAAAATATATTAGCTATGTATAGGTACCTTTAACCACGTTGATCATTTTTTTCATTTTCTCTTCATTGAATTTGCAATCGTTTTCCTCGCCTGCTGTAACTGAATGCATAAGAGAAACGCACAAAAATATCGCGGCGAAACACAGATGCTTCATGTTTCACGAATAAGTGTGTACAGATCTAGAGGAGCACTTCAAAAATATCTATTTCAAAAAAAATCTGTACTTTCCTTGTGTATTCCTGCTGTTTTTATACTACATCATATTTGCCTGGTGACATTTTAGACAACGTAATTCAACAAGGAAATGGTTTCATAATCACTCTTCATTTTGAAAGTATGGTTTGCACATTCGACTTTGGCAAAAACGAAAATACATCAAGGAAGTATAAAATGCTGCAGATATCTAGCTGTTTACACATTAGTAATGAATGGGTTTCCTGTTGTATTAACACGATTTTTGAAATTTGTTTGCTTTCGGAAAATTCTCTTATCGTGCAGAACACCGTATAGCACATGGCCTTATTCCTTCGTTCTGTGTAGGACATGATTAATAATTCGCAGACAAAAGAGAGCGATGAAAATTAATACATAACTGTCTTTTCCTCCTTGATGTTTTGGAATTTTTGATCAATTGTGGACGAAAAAGACTGGTCAAATACAAGGATACTGACAAGAATCTTTCAAACAAAAACTCACGCAGGTTCGCATTGATAACATGATGATTATTCTAAGGGTTCGAGTGGAGTTTAAATCTTTTAGAAAGTTCAATAAAAGGTTAAATAAGCAACTTAAAATTCTTAAAGAAACCAATACAATACTCATCTGAGACAATAACTATCATTATTCAGTTTAAAATAACAAAATATGTAAACAAAATAAATAACGAAGTAATAATATTTGTCTAAAACCTAAACTACCACGTTACCTTTACAAATATGCAAAGCTTAGAATAATAAACGAAATTAAAATATACATGACAAAATTAAGCAAATGATTTAACATAACGAAGCAAGATAACAAAGAATAATAATTTTAATAAAATAAACAATGTCTCAAAGGTAATCAACATGTTTCTTTGTGAGATCAAATGTTTTTTTTTTTTTTTTTTTTTTTGTTAGTGAAGTCATTGTTTAGAGACCGGATCTTCAAATGCTTTCAAAAACGAAAAAAAAAAAAATCTAAACGCAGTAGGTCACTGTAAAAAAAATCTGGAGTGACTCCACTCGACTTTCCGAACATTGAGTAACTAACAGTTTTGTAGATAAAATAAAGAAAGAGGAATTGCTAAACAAACAAAAGAGAGAAAACCATAATAGAGTGTTTTTTTCTCCATATATCACACGAGGTTTTATTTAACGCTACTGAACTTTGAGCCCTTAGATCATAATGATAAAGAATTTTTCGTTTTGTCCCTGTAAAAATCTATAGATGCTAGATTCACCAAAATGCTTATAGTTAGTGCAACAGTGATTTATAATATTCATACAAATTTTCAGCTCAATTGAATAAGGCGTTTAGATGCTATCGCACTTTTAAAAATTTGGTCTCATAGGCCATAATGATAAAGAATTTTTCTTTGTGTCCCTGTAAAAAAACTGTAGTGCTAGATTCACCAAAATCTATACAGTTGGTGCAAATGCGACCTATAACATGTGTACAATTTTTTTGCTCAGATTAATAAGGCGTTTAGACGCTATCACACTTTTAAAAATTTGGCCCCATTGGCCTTAATGATAAAGAATTTTTCTTTGTGTCCCTGTAAAAAAACTATAAGTGCTAGATTCTCCAAAATCTATACAGATTGAGTATCTGTGACCTATAGTATGGGTATAAAATTTTTGCTCAATTGAATAAGGCGTTTAGATGCTATCGCACTTTTAAGATTTTGGTCCCATAGGCCATAATGATAAAGAATTTTTCTTTGTGTCCCTGTAAAAAAACTATAAGTGCTAGAATCACCAAAATCTATAGGGTTCGTACTATGGTGACTTACAATATACGTACCAACTTTCAGGTTAATCGAACAAAGCCTTTAGACGCTAGCGTGTTCACAAACATACACACATACACACATACACACATACACTCACACATACATACATCATCGTAAAAATAGTGAAAACGGACTCAGGGGACCTCAAAACGTATAGAAACATCAAAATCTCGAATTCGGATTTTTGACATGATTACAATACTTTCCTCACTATAGTGCTCGGAAAGTAAAAATTGTGCTACATTAGACAACAATATTGCAGCAGCTTACTTGCCTCAATCATATAGAGAAATGTTATCATGTAACTGTTGTGTAATATGGCACAAATGTTTTTACAATGATTTAAGGTTAATTAGGATGGATATAAAATGCAGAAAATAAGACGAATATATTATTACACATAAGGGCATTAATAATGTAATCAATGCAAAAGGAAGAGAATGACGGTAAATTTGAATGTTCCTTAGTAAAAGACTTTAATTAGTAACAAAAAAAAAAAAAAAAAAAAAATGTAGCATATTAAGAAAATTTACCCGACTAGTTTATGAAGAGCGAAGGGATAGACATTTACAGAGAATGATCAAATTATTAGAAATTTGTTTTTGATTTTCTAAAAAAAAAAAAAAAAAAAAAAACACTGAAAAAAATTATCTGAAACTTCAAAACACAAATTGAGGAAAAGCGCAAATACTTTGGATCCCATAAAAATCTACAAATGACTTCTAACTTTAACACATTGCTACACATACTATATATAATATTTGCATTTTTTTTTTGTGGGAATTGTACAATTATTTAGGTATATATATATATATATATATATACACTCATGTCCATAAATTAAGGATAATGCTAGCTGAAGCAAATAAAGGCTCAGAAGCAAAACAAACATGACTTATTCATAAAGTCCATTTATTAAACAAAAGATTAAGAACAAAAAAGGTGGTTTATGTAGGATACCATTTATAAAAACTATGATTTTTGCTCCCTGAAGCAATTACAAAAAATATCTCCCTTACAAAAACTTAACATTACGTGGTTGGAATGATGGTTAATACATTGTATGTCTCTCAGATGATGAAATACAGTCCTTACAACGCCTAGGAATGCTGAGTATTAAATTATTGATCTGATTTTGGGGAAGATTACTCTACTCAGTAAGCAATGCTCTTCGAAGTTCCGGTACACATGTAGGAAGTGGTTGACGGACTACAACTCGTCGGAAAAGCATGTCCTACGCATGCTCTATCGGATTCTAGTCAGGTGAGAACGCTGGCCATTCCATGTGGGTGATAGCTTTAGAATGTAGGCATCCGTGTACAATGTTTTCACGGTGAGGACGCGCTTTGTCATCCATAAACACAAATTCTGGGCTCATGGCACCCCTAAACTAACGTACATGTTGTTCCCAAATGATGTCCTGATAAATTTGGCCTATCATTCTTCCGATTTGAACATGTAGATCTGTTCTGGTGCCAATATGTCCCCCCCCCTCCCCAAACGAGCACTCCTGCCCCACAGTAACGGTGTCGTTCAATGATGTTGTTTTGGTGGTAACGGGTACCTGGCGTTCTACATATGAAAGTCTGGCGGAATCACACTGCAAGCTAAACCTGGACTCGTCGGAAAACATCGCACAAGCTTACTGTGCCGCTGTCCACATTGCATGTTCTCTACTCCAAGTTAACCGCTGGTACAGTGCATTGCAGTGAGTGGAACACATCTAACAGGCCTGCGAGCATATAGAACAATATCTCCCAAACGTCTATACGCTGTTTGTCTTGAAACTGTGGCACTCATGGCTGCAGACAGCTGACGGGACTGATCTGATGCTTTGCTTCATCTGCTCATTTTGGCAGTTAATGCCAAATACCGGTGGTCATTCGGCATTGTAACTCGGGGCCGACCAGTACTGTAACGGCGACTGACATTTCCATCATTTTGGAATCGTTGCCAAAAGCTAGAGATGACACTTTGGGAGATTCTATGTTCTCCCGATACTTCTATCTGAGTACGCCTACATTCTAGTCGGCCGATAATTCTACCACGTAAAAAAATATCTGCATGCATCCTCTATGTCATAAACATTTGGTTGTGGCACTGAGTGACACACAGAACGCTTGTGAACAATTTTCCTTCTTTGCTCCCATTCCTTATCTACTCCCTTCTTACACTTTCGTCATTGTAACATCACATCGACGTCATCTGATGGCATGCTATAATTTCATATTATTCTTAAAGATGTATGTGGTATTTCTACAGGTGAAATTTTTGCATTAAAGTTCGATTTCAGTGTGAATCTGAATTATCTTTAATTTATGGACATGAGTGTATATTAATTATTAAATTTCTGTCAAGTTTTTTGCTTCTAACAAGAACGGAATTCCATAAAATTTTGCAAAACTTGCAGAAAAATTAACAAAACATTAAAGAAATATTATTCTGAATTCGAAATATTATGCTGAAACGTAAAATTCACACGTGTAGTATTCGCTGAGGTATGAGCATTTATAGTAAATATTTTTTTACTGCACATGCGCGAAAGATAGAAAAGATTTTATTACATAGTTTGAAAGCTAGATTTATTGAACAACTTTTTCAAAAGTTCATTTGAATAGAGTAAAAATTGAGCAAATTGTCGGTAAAAGAACGAACGAGATTTTAGGCATTTTTCAGAGTTGGAATTTCATAATCGGTTTTTCATATGCCGCGTATTTAATTTCAATATCCCAATTATTCCAACCACGTTGCAAAAGCTCTTTTTTGTGAAAAATCATGTATGACTTCACAAATCTTCTTGTAAATAAAGCAAAGAGTTTGTTGGGAACACTTCCGGGTGGACCACTCCAATTCTTGATTGGTCTAGATTTAACAATTTTTGTGATGAAAGTTGGACATTTTTTTTTAGTAAAAACTGATGATTTTTTTAAAAAGATACTGCATAGATGTTATACTTTTAAAAAAAGGGCTCTAAAAATTGTTCATTTTTTGTGTGGACACTATATACATCAAGTTATTAAAGATATTACGTTGCAAAGTTTTCTTTTAATTAGTTAAAATATGAAAATAAATATTAGTTATAATTTAATAGTTGCAAAAAAAAAAAAAAAGAGTTCATTTTTTTTTTACATAAAAATAAATACATTTAATTAAACATGAGCATTAAAAAATTGTAAAATATTAAATTATGCATCTCACAAAAATTCACGTCATTATCGCTTTAAAATTTTCTACATATTGATAAAGTGCTAAGTTCTATAGCTATAAGATTCTACAGAAAATTTAAAAACATGGCATATATATATATATATACATTTTATCTTTTAATTATTTGTAATTTTGTTGTCATTTCGGCGATGAGTTGATATGGGTATCGCAAATGCATAAGTAAACATTTTGGCGAGAAACGTCCGAGCTACTTCAGTGCCAAATTTCAAATTCCGCCAAGAGGTCCAAGCTGTTTTAATGTTTTTGCACAATTTTTCTCAATTTTATTTTATGAGTCGATATGAGTATCGCAAATGCATAAGTAAAACATTTTGGCGAAAAACATTCGAGCTACTTCAGTGCCAAATTTCAAATTCTGCCAAGGTACCCAAGCTGTTTCAACGTGTTTGCACAATGTTTCTCAATTTTATTTAAATATTTTTGTTATGCGAGTCGGAAAAAAAGGAAAAGCATTCTTTTTAAGTTGGTCTAATTGCACAAAATATCTCCATGTAAAATATTATGCGTTTTCAGTTCTGTTTATTATCAAAAAGAGAATGGCTAATGCAGTTTTTCCTGTATTATTGACATTTCTATAAATTACATTAAATTAAATTATCCAGTACCAAGACATTGCGGTGAAGAAGTCTCTGCCGAAGTTAGCGAGGACTCGAAGCGAAGTTTTTAAGCAATTTCAATGTATTTTCTTTTTAGTTTTAATTTGTAGAACGGTATAAAAAATATTGACTTTATTATTATTATCTATATATTAATTTGAAATGTGTTTTTGTCTGTCTCCACTAAATTGAGAGAACGGCTTGGTGTAAAAATTTGGTTGAGGTGTCTAAAAAAAGGTCTTGGTCTGTAGATGTGTTATGAAAAGAGAAAAATAAAAAAAAGTCGACGTCCCCCCCCCTGGGGGACAGGAGTACGTATGCGACCTTAACTCAACTCCAAATTACTTCACGGTGAAGAAATTGTACATGGGGGGACTAGACTCGAATATTAAAAAATCACTTTCTGGGAATTTGGAATTTTCTATTTAAAAGGGGGAAAAGGGGGAAAAATAGATTTGGGAGAGGGGGAAAGGGGGGGGGGGAATTAGTTTGAGAGGGAAATCCGTTCTAGACCCACACACGTAGCACCTCATTTTAAAGGTCCTGAAATTTTATGAGGATTGGGGATGTTCGTATACAATGTAGTGTGCCCCCTGGTGGTGAAAAATGGAACTAGGTGATTTTGTAGTAGACCCTATCATGTTACACCTTATTTTAAAGGTCTTGGTATTTCCTGACCGTTGATGATGTTCGTACAGAACACACTGTGACCCTGACGGTGGAAAGTGCAACTAAAGACTAGTGACATTACCATATGACACCTTATTTGAAAGGTCTTGGAAATTCAAGGCGATTGGTGATGTTCGTATACTACGCTCCCCGGTGGAGGAAAGTTGAATTTGCAGCGCGTGCGTAGCGTGCCTGCTATACGTTGCCGCAGCCCCTGGCAGCGGAAACACGAGTCAGAGATTCGTTCGGTTCAAGGTTCATTTTTGAGAATTTTTTCATGTTATTAGCGGCCCGTATGTACGCTGCCACAGGCAGGAGGTAACGAGCCCGAGTTCTGTTCTGTTTGAGGGTTTTTTTTTTCCTTCCTTTTTTGTTACAGATGATTATTTTTTTCGTGATGCTTTCAGTTAAAAATAGAAATTCAAACAAAATCGAGTGAATGATATAAAATCATACAAATTTAAGGTTCATTTAAGGTTATTATCATGGGCCCGGGCATTGCTTGGCGATTTCGTTCGGTTCCGGGTTAATTTTTGGGAATGTTTTTATGTTATTAGCGGCCCGCATATGCGCTGCCGCAAGCACCCGGGTCAATAGGCAGAGTTTTGTTCGGTCCGAGGTAATTTTTTTTTTTTTTTTTTTTTTTTTTGTTACAGCTGATTATTTTTTTCGCAATGCTTTTATTTAAAAATAGAAATTCAAACAAAATCGAGTTAACGATATAAAAACATACAAATTGAGGTTCATTTAAGGTTATTATCATGGGCCCGGGCAACGCCGGGCGGATTCGTTCGGTTCCAGGTTATTTTTTGAGAATTTTTTCATGTTATTAGCGGCCCGTGTATGGGCTGCCGCAGGCACCGGGGACACAAGGCAGAGTTTCGTTCGGTTCGAGGTAGTTTGTTTGTTACAGCTGATTATTTTTTTCTTGATGCTTTCATTTAAAAAAAGAAATTCAAACAAAATCGAGTTAAAGATATAAAATCATACAAATTTAACGTTCATTTAAGGTATTATGGACCCGAGTAACACAGGGGGGTTCGTTCGGTTCCAGGTTAATTTTTTTATGTTATTAGCGGGCGGCGTATGCGTTGTCAAAGGCACCGGGGTCATAAGGCTGAGTTTCGTTCGGTTCGAGGTAATTTTTTTTTTTTTTGTTATTTTTTCGTGATGCTTTTATTTAAAAATAGAAATTCAAACAAAATCGAGTTAAAGATATCAAATCATACAAATTTAAGGTTCATTTAAGGTATTACCATGGGCCCAGGCAACGCCGGGCGGGTCAGCTAACATGCAGTCTTAGTATTAAACGAAATAGAAAATAAAAGATAGCATCTGTTTATTAGGAGTTAGTTTGACGTCACATTGATAGTACTTTGTAGAAAGTGATGTCATATATAGTATTTCTATTCATAAGCATTTTTCCGACTTTCCTTTTT
Source organism: Salticus scenicus (assembly GCA_963930645.1). NCBI lineage: Eukaryota > Metazoa > Arthropoda > Arachnida > Araneae > Salticidae > Salticus > Salticus scenicus. The sequence continues at coordinate 397,161,747 of OZ005648.1, forward strand.
TTAAGTGAAATGTCGTAAATTATATTAGATATTTTAATTTGAAATGCATTTAAACAATGATTCGAAGATTTTTGAAACATTACGGTCAATAAAGTGATCGTCGAATTCGACGGGTTCCAGCTAGTCATTATTTATTTAAAAATCTGGTGTTAAACAGCCACACGACTTCCATTACCCACTATTACACGTATTATATGCATTTTTGAGAGATAATGTGATCAGAAAACATAAAAGTGATCTAAAGAGAAAATCGTTAGACCCTTTTTTGAGATAATAACTTTTACAAAAAAATCAATTATTGACCGGAAAACAATAATTACATACTAAAGGATATTGAAAAATGAGTTAATATGGCGAGTTTGAAAAAAATCCGTACAACCGTTTTTAAAGGAACGCCTTTGCGAGGTCTGAAATTGAGCTATTTATACAGGACGCCTATCAATTATCCTGAACTAACCAACTATATCATTCGAAAGGACATCTAATAGAGTGTTTATATAGCAAGTTTGAAGAAAATCGTTAGAGCCGTTTTTGAGATACGGACTTACGGTCCCACTTCCGGTTTCCGATGTCCGACTTCCGGTTTTTCAATTTTCACCAAAATTTGGAAATTTCATCTGTACACCAGACGTATTTCAATTCTAAAGTTTCGTAGCTCTATCTTTATTAGTTTCTGAGCTATAATAGCCAGAAGATTTTCCACATACATACACACACACACACATACACACACACACACACACACACACACACACACACACACACACTGACCAATTGCCAAAAACCACTTTTTTGGTCTCAGGGGACCTTAAAACGTGTAAATCAGGTGAAAACCCGATATCGAATTTTCAGACCGAATACAATACTTCCATTACCTACGGTAGTAGGGTAATGGAAGTAAAAATAGTGACCAGCAAAACGGGCAAAGCCTGCTAGTAGTAAATAAATAAAAATATGTCAGAATTACAAGCTTATAAGGGATTTTTCACAAAGAAGAACTTTTGCAACGTGGTTGAAATAATTGATCTTCAAATTAATTACGCAGCATATGAACAAACCCTTATCAAATTTCAACTGTGGAAAATACCTAAGTTCTACGTCGCTCTTTTGCCGATCATTTGCTTAATTTTTACTCTATTCAAATGAACTTTTCAGAAAAGTTGCTCAATATACTTAGTTTTCAACCAATGTAATAAAATCTTTTCAATATTTTGCGCATGCTCAGTAAAATAATATTTACTAAAAATGCTCATATCTCAACGAATATTACACGTGTGAATATCATGTTTCAGAATAATTTTTTTCTAATATTTTATCAGTATTTTTGCAAGTTTTGTAAAATTTTATGGAAATTTGTTCTAGTTATTCGCAAAAATCTTGCCAAAAAATTTAATATATCTATATATATACCTGTATATATATTAGAAGGTTTTTAATTGAAATTGACTTGGTCATCGTGTCTTCGTGTCACGCTAGTAAACAATGCGCCTTCATTTTAAAGTAAATATAAGATATTGCGTTTGTCGCTCGCTCTTCGGCTCAGTTGGTACGAGCGTCCCGTTAATAACGCGGTGGTCGTGAGCTCGGTCCCCGGAAAGTCCAGCGTGTTAGTTTTTACAGATAATTAGTAGAAAAGGTGTCAATTGATACAAAAAATTTTTTCCTTCCTCATACTAAAAATTTTTTGAGGAGTTTTTTTTTTTTTTTTTTTTTTTTTTTTTTTAATTTAGATATTGGAAAACACAAAACATTTTAGATATTAAAACAGCACAAAATAAAATGTTTTAAGTAAAAATACATAAAAAAAATTTTTTAGAAGCTTCATACATCTGTATATATATATTATATATTACTATTTTATGAAAAAATATATATAAATAAATAAATAAAAATAATACTGAAAGTTTTTTATTATTGTGGAGCCCTAAAAAGCCTAAAATAAAAATTTATTCTTGCAGGACATACTATAAGATCATAAAAGTTTCAACAACAAAAAAATTGTAAAGAAAAATATAGATATTTCATTTTTGCAAAACATGAAAAATTTTAAATATTCCAAATATTTTAAAAAGCATTCGAGAACAATATTCCTTTTGTATAAGTATTTGTTAAATTTTTCTAGAATTTTCTATGATTTTTCTTGACAGTTCTCAGACTTTGGTTAGAGCGTCATGCTGATAACGCGATGGTCTCGGATTCGGTACTCGAAAGACGATATAATACTTTTTTTAAGATAAATAATCGAAAAAATGGCAATTAATAAACGAAAATCTTCCGTTGTCTACAAAATATCCTAAGAAATTTTAATTAGTTTTTTAAGAAGCTTTTTCCTTTTTTTGTAACTAAAAAGCACAAAATAAAATTTAAGTAAAAAATCATTTTTTTTTTTTTTTTTAAATTTAGAAGCTTTTTATTGTGAAGCCATAAAAAGCATAAAATAAAATTTATTCTGGCAAAGACATGCTACAAAGAAATGAAAGTTTCAGCACTAAGAAAATTTTAGAGAAAAATATAGGTACTTTCGTTTTGCAAGAGATGAAAATTTTTTAATGTTCAAAATATTTTAAAAAGCTTTCGAGACATTTGAAATTTCTGGCCTAATGAATGGTTATACAAAAACTAATATATAAGAATATTGGTCTCGAAAGCTTTTAAAATATTTTGAACATTAAAAAATTTTCATCTCTTGCAAAACGAAAGTACCTATATTTTCTCTAAAATTTTCTTAGTGCTGAAACTTTCATTTCTTTGTAGCATGTCTTTGCCAGAATAAATTTTATTTTATGCTTTTTAGGGCTTCACGATAAAAAGCTTCTAAATTAAAAAAAAAAATGATTTTTTACTTAAATTTTATTTCATATTTGCCCAAATAATTGTGCAATTCAAACAAAAAACGAAAATAATAATAATACAAATATTGTAAATAGTATGCGTGATTATTAAAGTTGCCAGTCATTTGTCCATTTGTGTCGTTTATCGTAAAAGTTCATTATTGTTCATTATATCCGTGTAAATGGATTTTGAAATAACGTCCATTTTGCAAATTTGTGCATAAAAAAGAAATATGACTATTTACTAAGTGTTATCGATTTCTAATATAATACAAATCAGAGGTATAAGAATTTTTTAATTATAAAAAAACAAATGGAGGAAACTTTGAAACTTCATTTTTATAAAAAATATTTAGAATTTTTAATTTTCTGAAAAAATAAGTAATGCCATTTATTGGATTTTTAATGCAATTATTGGAGTTTCTTCACTTTTATAATGAAAGATGTGATTAAATGTGATACAATTAATCAAAAATATACATATTTAAAAAATATGGAGTTACACCACTTTTACAATGAGCCGTTCATTTAAAGATACAGGGTGAGCCAAAGTATTTGCGCTTTTCTTCAATTTGTGGTTGGTCCCCTAATTGCTCAATGGACTATATCGATAGTGGAAAATCTTCTTTGTATGTCAGCAAATATATGGCCTGAAAATTGCTTTTTCTGTCAGTATAAAAATGGCTGCCATTTCCAGTTGTGGGCACATTTTTTTCATTTAAAGCGTGTGTTTTACTTACAAATTGTCAAATATGCTTGTTTATATCAACATAACATAACATATTTTATTAGTGCTTTTATGCACTTTTAGGCATTTGTATTCATGTCAACCCCAGAAAATTCAGCTGATCAAAAAGAAATGGATTTTAATGCGCTGGTTAAAGCCATTTAGAATTGCTTAGTGGAAAAGAAATCCATATAATAAACTGCCCGAGAATACGAACTTCCTCGCAGTTTCTGTTCCTTCAGAAGAAGCCTGTAAAAAGTAAGGCAGCTCCATCTGTCAAACTGCCAGCCAAGCGCGCTAAAACTAGGAGTATCCACAATCTAATGATGATGTTGACTTCTGTATTATCTGTTTGGAGCACCTACTACCATGCCTAACAAGAGCCATCTCTTGTGATCGTCTGGTGCATTTAAAGTGTGTCAACATACATGCAAATTGTTTTATTTACAAGCATTACATTTCTGATTTGGAGGACGAAGAAAATGATGAATAAAATTGCTAAAATGCCATTTTCTGTTGTTATTTTGGCCACTGAATCCTTACAAAATCAATAAGTTTTGTAATTTTCTGTATTTATGGTGATTTTTCTTATTATTTTCCTTTTTTTAGCAGACTTTTCATATGTGCCCACAACCGGGTATACATTTTTTTTTTTTTGGCCAAAAATGACCACTTTAGAACATTTGGGATATTTTTCTGGTTGACGGAAATAATAAAGTTACTTCACTAAACTTTAGCTATGGGTTCTATCTTTCCATTGGTATTCATATGTTTGCACAGTATCTACTCTATCAAAAGTTATAATCCAAAATCAAAACTGTGCCTATAACCAGAAACATTTCCCTATATATCAGTGGCGGATCCAGAACTTAAATTTTTGGGGGGGGGGGGGCTAAGATTTTTCAAGATGTTATTTCAGATCAATGAAAAATTTACAATTGTAATATTGAATTTTGAATATCATTACTTTTAAAGGGGGGGGGGGGGCTTCAGCCCCCTAGCCCCCACCCCCCCACCCCTTAGATCCGCCACTGTTGAAAATAATGTAAACGACATCAGAAAAAAAAAAAAAAAAAAAAAAAAAAAACCTTACCTGAAGCCTTAAAAGTTTTTCAATACTAAATACTTCTAATAAATGCAATTTATAATAAAGTTTAAACATTAATGCTTCGAATTAAATAAATTATATCATTAGAAAAAGAAATACTTTTAAAGCTATAGTGATGTCAATTTTACTGTGCTAGTTTAACTTTTCCCAAAGCTTTATATCAATTTCAATTTAATTTACGTGCAAATATATTTCTTTTCTCTTCATGTTAAAGCATTTTAAAACGAAAATGAACATGTAGATTTTGTTTTATATTAACAACAACCAATTTTTTTAATATTTCATTATTTCATGGCTTTTATGGGGATTTTAATTAAAATACTGAAATTCTGAACTAAAAAACTTATTTTATCAAAATAAAATATAACCTATAGCTCTCAGAGATAGTGTAGCTTTTGATCAGCAAAAGAAGTTTTTAAATCGGTTCAGTAATTCCAAAGAATACCCTCCTCATGCAAACAAAGTTTTGCTCTATTAAAAATATGCAAGCAATATTTTTTTAACATTAATTTTATACAATTAAACGAACAAACATTTTTCAATTCACCAAAGGAATATGGTTAAAAGAAGAATCATTGTCACAGGATAGTCTGATAAACTATGTCATAGATCTCACTCAAAACAGCCAAATGAGCGAGCTGCGAGCAGTGTGTGGAGTCAAAAAAAACTATTTGTTTAAATCAACAAAATAATTATGTTAATTTAAATAAATATTGATCAAATTAATAAAATCTTAAGAATCATCAAATTGTTTAGTTGAAACAATAAAATAATTTAGTTCTGGTTAACAAAATCTTCGCTGAGGCTATATTAAGAAAAAGTAATCTAGTGTGTCCCTCACACGATTTTCTCTTACCCTGCATTTCTTTGTTAAAAAACCGATTGCAGATTAAGACGTAAAATCAATATGGTAATATAATAAAGTTCAATCTAGTTTTAAAATAATCCAAAATAGGTTTAGGAAAAATTTTATTTGACATATAGTTGTGCGGTGGGCTACTGCTCTCCTAAACAACACGTTTAATTATAGTATTGTTTATTTAAAAAATTAAATTCAAGGGTGTTATTAATTTGTCTTGAAACCTGCCAATTTTGATCAAATTTCAAATATCAACTCCATACCAACAATACAAAATATAAATTTCCTGTCCTATGTGATAATTTTCCGTCCTGTGTGAGCAGTGTTCGTCGACATAGCAAAATGTAGCAAAACACTTCCGTCAATTACATTCAATAGAAAAGAACTTTTAGCTTAGTTTTGCGCAGCACTGTATACTGTTTATAAACTATATACACATTACATTGTGTACTTCAATTTAAAAAAAAAAGAAAAGCAAGAAAGAATAACTCATGATACAAAATTAAGAACACTTGAAAAAATTTCCAATATAGCTCCATTGTATAAAATACTTTGGGTAGTCCTGTAAACGACTAAGGAGTAGAGCTGGACGATATCAGAAATTAAATATCGCGATATATTACCAAGTTAATATCGATATTAATGATATATTGCAATATTTCTTTCAAGAAAAGGCATTTGCTACATTTAAAGACAAATGAACACCAATTTTAATGTATACAAGCGTGGACTGTTTTCTATAAGTTTTCTGGTATATTACTTCCATAACGTTTTCATTAAAAATAAATAAATAATAATAATTAAAACAAAAAACTGGATAAAGAGTGAATTAATGTTTTTGTTTATTTGAATGTATATCATTGCTTTTAAGTATGCACTGAGAAAAAAAATATACGACCTTCCTCTAGAATGAATAAGTGGCCAATTTCTAAGTCCTTTAACTATAAATATAGATTTCTGAGCTATGCGTATAAGGCACGCCAATAAAATGAATCGTCGAAGTGATCGAGAATTTCTAGTTTACACATTTCTAGATGGTGAAACAATATTCTGAATATTCTGAATCTTTTATATTGGAAGAAATCCTCACTTATTTTCTAGAATTGGGTGATAAACTGAGATTATAGTTGCTGAAATCCGCCTCTTGTAGTCTCAATTATTTACAAAGATTTTTAAATAACTTTACCCTCGATAATATAGGCAAACGCTCTAGAACTCTAATAGGGGTTTCTAGAACTCGCTTTCCAAGGGAATTAGAATTTATAAGTATGACATGGAACTATTTTTTCTACAGCCACAATTTAGATTCTAGATCTCAGTTACAGAATTTTTTCTCAGTGTACTTTTGTATAATTTGTCCTCCATTCTTCCGATTGTCAGCTTTAATTATTTTAAAATAACATTTTAACAGAAATAATATGTGATATGGGTTTTATTTACACCGTATATCATAAAAGTTCATAATTATAATAAAGATAAAAGCTTAACAAAAATGAAACTGTCTTAGATTGTAGATGATTAATAAAACATTTCGCAGAAATCATCCCTATAACATATATAAATCGATATCAATGATTCACTTATATGCAGAATTTTTTTAAATAAACATTAGTATGCGTTTTGCGCCGAATTTCCATTCCTAAGTATAAAGAATGCTTATTTACTAGTAGTCATGACATTCATTGATGGTTATAATTAAAATAAGGAATATGGTTATAATTAAAATAATTTCAGTAAAGAGAAATGCACAGTATATATATATTGTTGCGTACTTGGGGGTTCGTGAGTTGTCTGAGAATGAAAGGTCAAACGTACAAAAATTCAGTAATTTATTCACAGAAAATTCCAGAAAAATGCAGGTCTATAAACCAAGTATCAGCTTCAATTCAAACAGTAAACACAGCTTAAACAACAGCTGTCAATAGCAAATCCACAGTACAAACTGTATACCAATAGTACTTGAAGCAAGTCTCTCTCAAAGAGGCTCAAGAGCAATGCAAGCACTAACGAAGCTTGCTGAGATCTGAACTGAACTGACTGCCTTGGCGGGAAAGCGCTTCCTTATATGCTGTTCCATGGAGCCCAGATTTTTCGAGAAAACTCTAGAAAGTGGTCAACCAATCAACTTACAGCTTCCATATTTGGTATATCCCATGTAAGGATTTTCTCGCCAAGGTCGCCAAAAAAATCGCCAAGGTGGGAAAAAGTCGCCAAATTTGGCGCCAAATCCATTACTTGCATTACTGGGGCTCTTTAATGCGTTTTTAAGGGAAAATAAGGCTATTTCAACGCTAAAACGACTAGAAATGCACAAAATTAGCACTTTATCAACTTACTAAGCCTCTTTGAAAGAATTTATACAAAAATAAACACAATTATTTACAATTTCGTAACACTGCCCCCCTCCCAAGGACTGCACGTCCCGGGCAGTGCAACCCTTGGTCAAGAGGCGAAACTAAACAAATTTACACAATCTAAAACACAAAAACTAAGTTGCACATAAAGATAACATAGAAATATAAATTAAGTGGGAAATATTTACAAAATTCACAAATATGTACAAATATTTATATACAAATATTTACAGTGCGCATGCGCAAATTTTACCAGTATTTACATTTTAAATTTTAATTTTACCGTTACTTGTGGTACTTGGCTAGCCTATTATAATGCACCACCTTCGGTTTTGATGAAGGTGTTTTAGTGATCCGCACCACTACATCATTCAGCCTTTTTAAGACTGTGTATGGTCCGTCCCAGTTGCACTGTAACTTGGGAGAGAGTCCTTTGCGGCGAACAGGATTCCACAACCATACCTTCTCTCCTTCCTGGAACTCATGTTGTGTAGCCTTTAGATCGTACCTTGTCTTCATTTTCTCCGTTGCCATGTTAATCCGCTCCCGAGCAAAGTTGTGTACGTCCTCAAATCGTGCCTGGAGATCTTGGATGTACTCCTCGGGCGATGAAGGCGCATCGGGTGGACAACCAAACAGGAGATCACAAGGGAGACGAAGTTCACGTCCGAACAGCATCTGGGCTGGAGTATAGCCGGTGGTTTCATGGACAGCAGTTCGATAAGCCAGCAGGAACAATGGCAACTTCAAGTCCCAATCTTGCTGGTTCCTTGATACTAGGAGTGAGAGGTTATTCAGGATGGTACGATTGAACCTCTCGACCATGCCGTCCGACTGGGGATGTAAGGGTGTTGTCCGGGTTTTGTCTATGCCAAGTAGTTGACACAGTCCTTTGAAAACATCAGAGGTAAAGTTCCTACCTTGGTCGGTATGAAGTTGTAGGGGAGTGCCGTACCTTGACACCCATTGCTGCACTAGGACCTCTGCGACTGTGCATGCCTCTTGATTGGGAATGGGATATGCCTCAGGCCACTTGGTGAAATAGTCCATCACGACGAGGATGTATTTATTTCCACTGGAGGTCCGTGGCAAAGGACCCAAGATGTCGATTGCAATCCGTTCAAATGGTGCTCCCACGTTGTACCGTTGCAGTCTTCCTCGACTTCGCTTCTGCGGGCCTTTACGTGCCGCACAAGCATCACAGGATTTACACCATTTCTCCACATCCTCCTTTGCCTTGCACCAGTAGAAGCGTTCCCGAACTTTCTGCAGAGTCTTCATTACCCCAAAATGGCCTCCGGTAGAGCTACTATGCAGTTGTTCTAAAACAGCTGGAATTTTTGATCTTGGTAATAAAATCTGCCATCTGAAGCTTTTCCCATCATCAGATTCCCACTTTCGGTATAATACGCCGTTTCTGATATGAAGAGAGTCCCAAAGTGCCCAATAACTTTTCGTAGTGGGGCTAAAACTGGAAATGTCCTGCCAGGTAGGTCTGTTGCTGGTCGTCTCCTTCAGTTGTAATATAGGCTTTACGTCAGGATCTTCCATCTGGGCTTTTCTAAATTCTTCGTCACTCCATGGGTCGGGATCTTGTTCTGATGGCGTTGAGACAGTAACTTGGCGAGCAACTGGCTGTATTCTTTGGGGTCTATCCTCGGCTTTAGAGCTGTATTTATGATCTTCAGATGGAGACTTCCGAAAGAAGGCATTTGGATTTTCCCGAAGAGCTCCTTCTGTGTGGCATACTTCCCAGACATCCTTGGTTGCTTCTCTAGGTGTTCTTACTGGGCAGCTTCGCTTGATATGCCCATTTTTTCCACAGCCCCAGCATTTAGTTGTTGGAGTCTTCCCTTTTCCCTTACTCTCAAGAATGCGTAGTCTTCTATTAATATCTGGAATCATGTTCTGAATTTCTTTAAAATCATCTTGAGAACCGTTCACTTTGTCTGCTGTGCTGTTCTGGCGATGTTTACAGCAGGCTTGTTGGGCTGTCTCGAGCTTTAGGGCATACACCAAGGCTGACTCCACATCTTTCACGCCGGAGAGTCTGAGGGCTTTTTGAATATCTGGATCTCCGACAGCATCAATGAAATATTCTAGAGCCAGATCATTGCGTGTTTCAGGATGACAGTCTGAGAAAGCCAAATGTGAAAGCCTCTGGATGTTTGATGCCAGTTCCTGTAAGCTTTCCCCTGGTCTCTGACGACGGGACCTTAGCTGGAGTCGACTATATTCTTTAGACCATTTCGCTCCAAAACGTAGCTCTAGTGCTCTGGTTACAGCTTCGAAGTCATATCGCTGTTCCTTCGAAAGGGTCTCCAAAATACATGCGGCGTCGCCCCGCAACGACCCTACCAGATGAGCCGTCTTTGCAACAGAGTCCCAGCCGTTAGCTTCAGCTACGATGGAAAACTGCGTCTTATATACATGCCAGGAGGAACTGCCGTCGTAGGTAGGTAGCTTAATCAATTCCTGATTCTGGATTCTTCTCTCTTTCTTTTCAGTTTCCTGAGGCATGGATTCTAACTTTTCTTCGAGGTTCCGAATCTTGCTCAGCAGTTCATTCCCTATTACTTCTCTGTTCCACTCTTCTTTCATTTTTCTTTCAAGATCTTCCTCCATTCTCTTAAACTTGCTTTCTATCTCTGAAAACCTTCTTTTCAGCTCTTGATCAAATTTTTCTTTAACTTTCTCCTCGAAACTCCGTTCTATTTTCGTAACACTCTCTTCAACCTTCATAACATTTTCTTCTATCTTCATAGCTTTCTCTTCAACGTTCATAACATTTTCTTCTATCTTCATAGCTTTCTCTTCAAAACTTTCTTCTATTTTCAAAACTTTCTCTTCAAAATTTTCTTCTATCTTTATAACTTTCTCTTCTATTCCATCCATTCTATTTTCCATCACCGTTAATTTACCCTCGATTGATTCCTTCACCGTTGAAAGCTCTCTCTTCATCTCATCTTGATTAGATTTAATTTCTTCCTGAACTTCACCCAAACTGTCTTTCAACTCTCTTTGTCCTGTTTCTATTTTCTCTATCAATCCGGTTTTTAACTCATTCATCTGGGCAGTGAGTCCTTCTAGAAATTTCTTCATTTCTTGTTCCATAGCTCTCGATATCACCATTCACAGACAAATCCCCGCTTCTGACACCAGAAATGTTGCGTACTTGGGGGTTCGTGAGTTGTCTGAGAATGAAAGGTCAAACGTACAAAAATTCAGTAATTTATTCACAGAAAATTCCAGAAAAATGCAGGTCTATAAACCAAGTATCAGCTTCAATTCAAACAGTAAACACAGCTTAAACAACAGCTGTCAATAGCAAATCCACAGTACAAACTGTATACCAATAGTACTTGAAGCAAGTCTCTCTCAAAGAGGCTCAAGAGCAATGCAAGCACTAACGAAGCTTGCTGAGATCTGAACTGAACTGACTGCCTTGGCGGGAAAGCGCTTCCTTATATGCTGTTCCATGGAGCCCAGATTTTTCGAGAAAACTCTAGAAAGTGGTCAACCAATCAACTTACAGCTTCCATATTTGGTATATCCCATATAAGGATTTTCTCGCCAAGGTCGCCAAAAAAATCGCCAAGGTGGGAAAAAGTCGCCAAATTTGGCGCCAAATCCATTACTTGCATTACTGGGGCTCTTTAATGCGTTTTTAAGGGAAAATAAGGCTATTTCAACGCTAAAACGACTAGAAATGCACAAAATTAGCACTTTATCAACTTACTAAGCCTCTTTGAAAGAATTTATACAAAAATAAACACAATTATTTACAATTTCGTAACAATATATATATAGAAATGTTGTTTATAAACTTCCTTTAGTATTGCCATAGAATAATCTTTCTCGGTTGTTGAATAATATTTTTAATTTGAAATCCTCATAACTCATAAGTATTCTAAAGGTCAGTTACCTGCCGTTTTTATTTTTGCATTTACTTACCATAAAATTATATATATATTTTTTAAATATATATATTGAATTCATATTTGGTAACAGTTTTATAATAATTCGAAATTTTATTATATGTATACATATATTTTGTCAGTATGTAAATAATATATTATAAAAATAAAAATAAAATAATAATAATAAAATTTTTACGTTAAAGTTTTATTTTGTTATTTAAAATAACTCATTTTGCACTCAAAATAATATTATTTTATTTATCTATTTATTTTAGTACGACAATTTTACCATTTAATTTCAGAAACTGTCTTAAAATATTAAGTCAAATCTAGAAAAACTAAACATGAATAAATAAGTAAGTATCTAAAAAAATAAATGAATGAATATGTAAGTAAATGTATTTACTTTTATGTCAAAATATATATATATATATATATATACAAACTTTTTTTTTTTCTTAAATAATTGAAACAAGTTTGAGAAAAACAGTGCTAAAGAAATCGAACCCCTTCAGCACAGAACCCCTTGGCAAAATTTAAATTTGGCACCGAAGTAACCTCGATATTCCTTTCTAAAATATTTACTTATGCAATTTCTATAGCCATTTTAATTCATCAATAAATTGACAACAAAAATTTAAAAACCACAAAGGGGCTTCTTTGCTAAAGTTATACCACAGACATTTTAAGAAATGAATATAGTAATCAATGCTAGTGAATGAAACACAGTTTTCATAGAAAGTAAGCAAAATTTCTTTCTTTCTTTTCACTTTTCTTTTCTTATAAATCTCTTATATTTAATAGGAACAGCTAAATAATAATAATAATAATAATAATAATAATAATAATAATAATAACAAAATGCTGCACAAAAAATAAAATAAAATGAAAATGAATAAATAAAATGGTAATAAAATGCTCAGTGTTATATCATTATTCAATTGAAAAACTGTCACTATAAAATTTCTGAAGATAAAAATCTATTTTACTAGCTAAATAAAGAACTAAGTTTATTAAAAAATTTAATAATAATAATAATAAAAATAATAGAAGTAAACATGTATAAAAACGAATTTACATTCTATGATACCACGCTCGAACACAAATTACAGATCAAGATCTTAAATATTGTTATCGCGATATTAAAAAAATGTCGATACTTGGGGATATATTGATAAATAATCCAGCCCTACTAAGGAGTGATTTTTCATATCCCAATCCACGTGCTCTTATGCATTTAAAAAAATGTATGTTACTTCCATTTTATTTAGGGCAACCTGTAGATGTTACCCTGTATTTATGAGAAATTTCGCACATAAACGTAATGTATTTGAATTATCTTGGATGACCTTATACACGAACCCTTTGCTTGATCTCAGCGAAAAGTTTAGCGTAGCATATCTATACAATACAAATGTAGAATACCAAGTTTGGACTTTCTGCTACAATTTTTTCTTCAGATTTGCTGATAACAAAAACACAGACCTTCACACAGATTAACCGCTAGAAACATATTTTTCAGATGTATGGGACCTCAACGAATAAATATAACGGAAACTCAATTCTAAAAATTTGACTCCAAAAACAATACTTTTTGTAGGATATTTCTGTAGGTATGAAAAAGTAAAAAAATTGTTTATTTAAAAAGTTTTTATTGTTTCAACAAAACATTTTTTTTTTCTGTGTACCGATGTGACCATTATCATTCCCATTAGATTTTAAATGTATAAAATCGAAACTATGGGAGAAATTTCAAAGACATTCATAAAGATTGGACTATATACTTTACATTAATCTCACTGTATGGTACTGGGCCTTAAATTGTAACAAATTTGGGTGTGTCACCACTCGACCTTCCGAACACGAGGTAATTAACGGTTGTAAGGATAAATTAAAGTAAAAGAAGTCGTTAAATAAACAAAAAAGAAAATTATAATTAGGTGTTTTAGTATTTTTCTGTATATAGTATTTTCATTTAACGCTATTGCATTCCAAATAATTTGAAGCCATATATCATAATGATAAACAATGAAAGTTTTCGTTGTGTCCCTGTAAAAGTCTGTAAGAGATTTGGATTCAACAAAATCTATACAGTTCATACAATAATGATCTATAACAAGTATATAAATTTTCCGTCCATTTGAATGAACTGAACATAATTTGAAAATAATTTGAGCCTATAAACCGTAACAAAAGAATGTTTTTTGTGTCTCTGCAAAATAATTATAAGTGCTAGATTCTCCAAAATTTATAAGTTTTTGCAACCGTGATCTATGATATGAGTTCATTCGAATAAGGCGTTTAGACGCTATAACACTTTAAGTAATTTGAGCCCATAGGCCATACTGATAAAGAATTTTTCTTTGTGTCCCTGTAAAAAAACTAAAAGTGCTAGATTCACCAAAATGAACAGGGTTCTACGATGACTTTTAATATATATACAAACTTTCAGCTTAAACGATTAAAGTGTTTAGACGCTGTCGTGTTCAGAGTACTTACCTTATATATGTATGTTCTGAAAGTAAGAAAAGAAAAAAAAAAATCTGGAGTGACTCCACTCGACTTTCCGAACATTGAGTAATTAACAGTTTTGTAGATAAAGTAAAGAAAGAGGAGTTGTTAAACAAAAAAAAAAAGAGAGAAAACCATAATAGAGTGTTTGAGTATTTTTCTCCATATATTACACGATGCTTTATTTAACGCTACTGAACTTTGAGCCCATAGATCATAATGTTAAAGAATTTTTCTTTGTGCCCCTGTAAAAAAACTGTAAGTGCTAACTTAACCAAAATCTATACAGTTCGTGCAACTGTGACATATAACATGTGTACAAATTTTTTGCTCAGATTAATAAAGCGTATAGACGCTATCGCACTTTAAGAATTTGGCCCCATAGGACATAATGATAAAGAATTTTTCCTGGAGTCCCTGTAAAAAATCTATCAGAACAAAAACCCTTAACGGGTTAAAAGTTTGTGACGCAGCATTTCATTTCGATATGAATTGGAAATATGGGTCTTAAAAGTAATGATATCAAATTTGAGTGACGCTTTGCTATTAATTAAAATATATTACATAGATTTTCTTATTTCATCATTTGTTTTTTTTTTCTTCTGTTTACATCACAGTGTATACATAATATTTTCAACTTCAGCACGAAAAAATATATAGAATTTACTCCCTGATACTTTTTCATCTACACCTCGTGAATTCAAAATATGAGTTTTAAAAGAAATGATATAATTTCTGTGACACCTTAGTGTTACTTTAAAAGATTTATGTTTAGATTTCATTACAATTACTTTTGTCTTGTTGAATAAAGTATATTTACACATTGAAATAATGCTTTTAATTTTCAAATATACTCTCAAATAATCACACTTTTACTGAATTTATATTATAAATTGAAATTGTCTAGTTCAATAAAATGATTTGTCTATTGCGTCACGCTATCCAAAACTGTAAGTAAAAATTATGTAAATGTTTTCTTTGCATCACACAATCTCTTTGCACACATTTTCACTTAGTACTATGATACAAAGTAACATTTACAAAATTTTTACTTACAGTTTTGGACAGCGTGACGCAATAGATAAATCAATTTATTGAACTAGATAATTTCAATTTATAATATAAATTCAGTAAAAGTGTGATTATTTGAGAGTATATTTGAAAATTAAAAGCATTATTTCAATGTGTAAATATACTTTATTCAACAAAACAAAAGTAATTGTAATGAAATCTAAAAATAAATCTTTTAAAGTAACACTGAGGCGTCATAGAAATTATATCATTTCTTTTAAAACTCATATTTTGAATTCAAGAGGTGCAGATGGAAAAGTATCAGGGAGTAAATTCTATATATTTTTTCGTGCTGAAGTTGAAAATATTATGTATACACTGTGATGTAAATAGAAGAAAAAAGCAAATGATGAAATAAGAAAATCTATGTAATATATTTCAATTAATAGCAAAGCGTCACTCAAATTTGATATCATTACTTTTAAGACCCATATTTCCAATTCATATCGAAATAAAATGCTGCGTCACAAACTTTTAACCCGTTAAGGGATTTTGTTCTGATATCATTACTTTTTAGGGGTTAATGATCAACTGATCTGAAGATTAAAACAAGTACTTCCACCTCATAGGAAGGTTAGGTTAATTCTTTTTTTTCAATCGCATAGCTGCCATTGAGAATTTCACAAAAAACACTTTTTTTTCTAATGTATCTGGTAGCTTCCAAAAATTGGTTTTACACAATATTAAGAAATCTTTTAGTTAATTTGTTTTTTTTTTTTTATAAATACAACATAGCAGTATTATGAAAGATTAAAATTCAATGTTATTAATGAATTCTCAGCTTTTTTGTGAAAAAAAAGTAAACAAATTCTTCGCAGATTTAACGTTTTGAAAACTTTTGAATGTTGTGCAATTGTTTTGTAAATATATAGTAAAAATATTTATAAGAGACTTATCTGAGGTATAATCCATGATAGTTCAGCATCATGCAGGGCCTTATTCACCAACATCTTAACACTCGGATTAAACCATGGATCAGCAAATCCGAGAATTAAAGTAGCCGGTGAACAGCCGATTTGGTTGAACCGTAGAACAGAGGTTCACTTTCTGCTTGGCGGACTTCCGTAGCGAGAAACTGCCTATCCTTGTAAACATAACTTAACAATTCTATTATGACGCAGTATGGAGAGATTTGATTGGTTTATTTGTTTTTTATTGATTTAAGTGTATTTTACATTGCACTAGAGCTACATTATGGGTAATTAGGCTATATTTAATTGGTTCATTTGTTTTGAGTATATTTTACGTTGCACTAGATCTACATTACAGGAAATTAGGCGATATTTGATTGGTTCATTTGTTTTCAGCGTATTTTACGTTGCACTAGAGCTACATTATGGGAAATTAGGCGATATTTGATTGGTTCATTTGTTTTCAGCGTATTTTACGTTGCACTAGAGCTACATTATGGGAAATTAGGCGATATTTGATTGGTTCATTTGTTTCGAGCGCATTTTACGTTGCACTAGAGCTTCATTGTGGGAAATTAGGTGATATTTGATTGGTTCATTTGTTTCGAGCGCATTTTACGTTGCACTAGAGCTACATTATGTGAAATTTTGGTCTTAACATGCGCGATAGTGATTGCCGCGGAGCCGAGTTACGTGCGTTTTCAGATTCATGCACAGCGAGGTAGGGGTGTCCAGTGATGTTTTTTTTTTGGTTTAAACATGCTCGACAGTGATTGCCGCGAAGCCGAGTTACGTGCGTTTTCAGATTCATAGCTTTATACAGCCATGTTTCTTTGTTGGTTCATATACCTTAGGGGTATGTCCTAATACATCCTCCGTCGTTACAGTGGCCGGATCCGTGAACTTTTAAAACAGAGAAGCTTTAAATTGCTACAATTAACTAATTATGCATGTATTTTTATTTTTATTTTTTTCATTTTTAATTAATAAGCACTAAAAATAAAATTTGAATATTAAATAGTTTACTTTCTATAATTTTTTAAAAAATTATAATAATGCGAATAAAGTAAACGTTGTCTGTAGAAAATGGGGATATTTGGTTGCCGTACTCATTGCCCACAACGTAGCACTAGTTCGACGTAAAACTCACTCACTCAATCACTTGTTGGTCAAGTTTATGAAAACTAGGGAATTTTCCCCTCCGCTGAAATGTAAGTGTTAATGAAAAATTCGAAACGATATGTGTCTGGAGAAATGAAAGCGTATCATTTGATAACTTGAAAATATGTTTTTTATTTTATTTGTATATTCTCATAATTTTTATACCGATGTGTTTCGATTCATTTGAATGCGGTTTTAGAATCCTCGAATGTTACAAATTAACTGAGTGCGAAGTGAAATATTTGATATGTGATTTACGTATTATGGAGTCAACAGAAATTTCAAAATGGAAATAAATAAATAAATAAATAAAATTCATGTAGCATATATTGTAAGTTTCCATGCTTTTTTAATTACTTTTAAAGTTATATTTTTATTCTGAATTTTCATTTATTTAATTACATTTATTGTGTTGTTGAAATTAATTTGCTCTTAAAACTTCGATGACAAAACGTGCATTTTGTTAAGTATTTGCTTATTTATTAAAATATTGTAGTTAAAAAGTTAATTAACCATCGTCATTTTATGAAATTTCTTCGATAATTTTATTTAATTACGTTAAATAGTCGTCTGCATTAATATTCTTTCATTTCGAACGTAAACAAACGTTTTGTAAGGTTGCCATAAGATAATTCATTTTCTTGGTTCGTTGGCGCACGGATAATATCGCCAAAATGTAAACAAACACCAGTGAACCTCTGTTCTACAGATCTGCCACGGATTTTTGTTGGAGAATACCGATTTTTGTATGATCGATCGATTACCACTGATCCGAGGTTTAATCCGAGTGTTAAGAAGTTGGTGAATAAGGCCCTAAGATGAAATATGCAATAACACAGGTAATTTCATGCTAATTTAAAAAATAATTATAAGATAAAAAAAATTTTATAAACCATGTTTTTTAATTTTCTGTTGCATCATATAAACGCTACTGAAGGCAGCCGGAACCCCAGCAATTGGATAAAAGTATTAAAAAAATTCCTTGCTATCGTCTTTTGAGCTATTATAAAAGTTTCAAATGGCTATCTAGCCGGGAAGTTAGTTAAAAGTTGATTGCTAGCTTTGTACTGGAAACGCTGCCGAAGGCAGCAGGGTCCCGAAGCAATTGGATAAAAATATTTTTAAAAAGCATTTTCACCGTATTCTGAACTGTTTCGAAAGTTTCAAACGTCTAGCTACTCGGGAAGTTAGTTAAATGAATTTTCTGTTGAATCATACGAACGCTGCCGAAGGCAGTAGCGATCTGAAACAGTTGACTAAAAGTATTAAAAAAAATATATTGCCACCGTGTTCTGAGCTATCCTGAAAGTTTCAAATATCTAGCTAGTCGGGAAGTTAGTGAAATATCGATTGCAAGCTTTGTACTGGTAACGCTGCCGAAGGCAGCAGGAACCCGAAACAGTTGGCTAAAGGTATTAAAAAAAAAGCATTTTCACCGTGTTCTGAACTATTCTGAAAATTTTAAATGTCTAGCTAGTCGGGAAGTTAGTTAAATAAATGTTCTGTCGAATTATATAAGCGCTGCTGAAGGCAGCGGGACCTGAAATAGTTGACTAAAATTATTAGAAAAATGTATTGTCATCGTGTTGTGAGCTGTCCTAAAAGTTTCAAATGTCTAGCTAGTCGGAAAGTTAGTGAAAGATCGATTGCAAACTTTATACTGATAACGCTGCCGAAGGCAGCAGGAACTCGAAACAGTTGGCTATAGGTATTTAAAAAATGCATTTTCACCGTGTTCTGAACTATTCTGAAAATTTTAAATGTCTAGCTAGTCGGGAAGTTAGTTAAATAAATGTTCTGTCGAATTACATAATAGCTGCCGAAGGCAGCGGGACCTGAAATAGTTGACTAAAATTATTAGAAAAATGTATTGTCACCGTGTTGTGAGCTGTCCTAAAAGTTTCAAATGTCTAGCTAGTCGGAAAGTTAGTGAAAAATCGATTGCAAGCTTTGTACTGAAAACGCTGCCGAAGGCAGCAGGAACCCGAAACAGTTGGCTAAAGGTTTTAAGAAAATGCATTTTCACCGTGTTCTGAACTATTCTGAAAGTTTCAAATGTCTAGCTAGTCGGGAAGTTGGTTAAATAAATTTTCTGTCGAATCATATAAGCGCTGCCGAAGGCAGCGGGACTTGAAATAGTTGACTAAAATTATTAGAAAAATGTGTTGTCACCGTGTTGTGAGCTGTCCTGAAAATTTCAAATGTCTAGCTAGTCGGAAAGTTAGTGAAAAATCGATTGCAAGTTTTGTACTGATAACGCTGCCGAAGGCAGCGGGAACCCGAAACAGTTATCAAAAGGTTTTAAGAAAATGCATTTTCACCCTGTTCTGAACTATTCTGAAAGTTTCAAATGTCTAGCTAGTCGGGAAGTTAGTTAAATAAATTTTCTGTCGAATCATATAAGCGCTGCCGAAGGCAGCGGGACTTGAAATAGTTGACTAAATTTATTAGAAAAATGTATTGTGACCGTGTTGTGAGCTGTCCTGAAAATTTCAAATATCTAGCTAGTCGGGAAGTTAGTTAAAAATCGATTGCAAGATTTGTCCCTGACAAACACACAAACCCACAAACACACAAGAATCGAAGTTAATAAAAACATGGTAATAATACATTGTTTTCAACGCCGATATTGGGTAGCTTGCAAAAATTGATTTTTAGCCATTAGTGAGAAATCTTTTAGTTAAAAATAGATTTTGTTACTTATTTTTGAAATATATATAACATATAAAATTTTTATAAAGGATTAAAATTCAGTTTTAATCATGAATTTTCAGTTTTTTTGTGAACAAAAAGTAAACATGAAACTTTACGATTTTTACATTTTTACATTGCGAAATCCCGCAGATCCCATAGATTTCCCAAGACAAATTCAACGCCAAAAGGAGAGTCTCGAAATTGCTCCTTTGTAATGCAATTAAATTCCCCCCCCCCCCCCCAAATAAAAAAAAAAAAAAAAAAAAGAAAAAAAAAGAAAATGTGTTTTTGGAAATATCCTAAAGAAGATACATGTCTGTTTTTAATACCTTTGTACCATTTTTAGTAGAGCTCTACTCAAAAATCTGGAATTTCTCAAAATTTCCTCCCAAAAAACGATTTTTCTTCTCCCTCCTGCAAGAATCAAGAATTCCAAAATCGTATATAGTGTTTTATTTATACTAAAGTCTAAATAAAATCAAGTTCTTACATGATTTTAATCAAGTGTAAATTTAAATCATTTGTAACCATGATTTTAATCAAGTCTAAATAAAATTGTACGTGCATCCATGTGTGCATTTTATCCTGTCTTTTCTTGTTAAAGTTTCGGCAAACACTTTCTTTTTCTCTTTTTAAAAATAATGGGTGGTCGGTATTCCTATAAATGCAAGAAGAGAAAATTGTACAATTGCTGTTATAAAGCTAGGCGACATGAGATCGGGGGTGCGAAGGAAGGAGGAAGCGACAGCTGTAGTGAAAGGCATGTTTTTTCTTTAATTACGTTTTTATCCTGAATGTAGAATAACAGATTTGCAGGGGAATTTGTACCCTTTATCGTTTATCTTTCATAAAATATTTTCTAATTCAGCAAAAATAAAAATATAATGGAAAAGTGAATTTGGAATATGAACTTTTTTCGGTTGTTTTAAATATGAAAAAAAAAAAAAAAAAAAAAAAAAAGCATGGGGGTAGAAGTGTTAAGTATGGAAATGGTTTAAAATAGTGTTACTTACTCTTTTAATTTTTTTGAGAAAATTCGAAAAAAGAAATTCTGGCTACACATGAAAATTGTTAAAACATACAACCTGAATACAATCATTATTATTATTATTTACTTTTAAATAGTCTTTTTAATCGAACAATGATAATAATAAACAATATTAATAAATAATTCTTGTGGGAAAGAAAGTGAGAAATATAGATAGGTTTTATAATAAGAATAAAAAACAGTCTAGGATATTTGTACTCCATCTCGTTCTCTTTCTCTCCCCCCCCCCCCCCATGGATTACATTTGAGCTATGCACTGATTCTTAAAGAACAACTGTCGCTATGTACCATTTATTACGAAAAAAAAAAATGGAAATTAAAGAAGAAAATAAAGAATGTTTTTGGTTAAAAGCATAACTATAATTTTAAACATGAATAGATTAATAGTCATAAGATAGATATTATATACAATTTAAGAATAATTCTCAGGTTCAGGAATCTGTAGTTATTTGAATTTCATACTGATGACGAATATTATAAATTGCTTTCGGTTAATAAGAATTTTTTTAACGTTAGAATATCTTTCACATACATTAAAATTCAGTTCTTATATATATATATTATTGATTTGTGGTTCATTCACGTAACCCCCCCCCCCTTAAAAAAAACAAACAAAAAAACTTTTAAACATTTTCATATTGGGGCCATTCCGAAAAAAATGGTAAAAACTATGTCCGAGAAAATATGATTTTTTATTTAAATAATATGGGAAATTATATTTCCCGGCTATCATCTCCACTGTGTGATGTCACTGTGTACGCAGCTATCACGTGTGTACGTCACTGTGTATCATCCCTTTCACTGTATGCGTGCGCACCTAACGCGCGCTAGATAGTTTAGTTATTGAGTTGACGTGGAGCGGTTGTGTGAAAGACAGACGGTCTTCTCCGCTCGTAAAATATGTATATGTTAGTGTTTCTGTAATGTCCCTTTTCTTTATTTTAATAAATGTTATAATGTTATACTGGTCTGTAGCCGTTTCCCTATATTTTTGGGGGCTCGACCTATCCCGTTAAATTCTACCCCTAGATAGACGTTACAAAAAGTCGCTACTTTGGTTTTCAAAAAACAGTAGCGTGAAAATGTTGTTTGTTTTCAAGTAGCTGTGAACATTTTTTTTTCTGTAGACGATATTTTACTTATTATTTCATTGACATACATTCGGACGTTTTAAAAAGAATACTTTCTCTTCTTCGTTTCATCCAGTGGACGCTGTTCTTTATTATGACTTAAATTTACGTTTTTCAGTATGAAATATCATTATTTTCATGACGTTCTTTACTTAATCCTTCATTCAATATGATTCAAGTTTTGTTCCTGTTGATGATTTAAAATTTACCAGCGTGCTATTTTCTTCATGCCCGACGTTCTTAAAGTGATTCATCTCGATTAGAGTTTGTTTTATATGTAGTAAGAGCATCCTACACGGATTCATCATCATCTAATTCTTCCTGCTTAATAAAATGTTTTAATCATCACGGCATAAAGGACTGCCCTTAATGTCAGGTAGGAGCATGCACTTTTTTTTTCTCCTCTTTGTATGATAGTATATAAATAATTTTTTTTTTCTTTCATTTGTAATTAAAATTTGAAATTCATTCATTGCCGTTTTACGCCCTTTAAAATTATTTGTTTGTTCATTTTTATATAAATAAAGAATTTTTCCCCCATATTAAATTACTTTCCATGAATAAAGAGATATTCTGTTCCCCAACATTTATTTATTGTTCCTAAAAATATATATGTTCTGGTTTTAATCCATTTTTTATTCCCCCAATATTTACTTAAAAAAAAAAAAAAAAAGAACAGTTTTTTTTTATTTACTTCGGTTTTCTTATTTTATTTTTCTTGCATCCTAAAAATGGCCCTTAAATTAGGCGACCTTCCGCTAGTTGCAAATTCTTTGAAATATTCTAAAACAAATACCATAAAATTGCTAAACACGCTATTAGGATACCCAACATTTGATCATCAATCGCGTAAACGTATGCGAAATTTTAGCGGTTTTACTGCCGATTTCGACATTAATAAACATCAAGAAAACATTTTAAAAACGTTTAATTTATCCGATTTTATATCAATCGCTAATTCGCTACACTTAGAACCAGTCGGTAGTAAGGAAAATTTATGCAAAGACATTTTTAATGCACTTACTAATTTATCTGAATTTCAGAAAACATTAGATACTAGTTTTTTGTCAGACGAAGACGATCTCAGTGTAAATAATCATTCTGTTGAAACCCATTCTTCGATCGTTCCAAATAGTTCTGTTTTTCAAACCGAAAGCGAAACTTTCCCTTCGGGTGTTCAAAATATTTCTCCGAATGACGCTGCAGACGCAATGTCTGATTTGAGTAATCATTTCTGGTTCCTCCTTCGAGATTTAGCTAGCACATGTAGAACTTTTTCTGGAAATGATTCATATTCTATTCGTAATTTCTTTAATGACATTGAGGAACAATTCTGTTTATTTCCTAGTCTTACCGATCAACAAAAACTTATTTTTGCTAAACGTTTAATTAATGGTTCTGCTAAAACATTTTTATTTTCGGAACGAAATCTTAATACTTACGAGTCATTTAAAACCGCGTTAATTTCTGAATTTTTGGATACCATACCATCCATCGAAATACATAAACTCCTAATGAAACTGCTACGCAATATTTTTTAGCGATGCGCGAAATTGCTAACCGAGGTAACGCTATTATTGACGATTCTTCAGTAATTCAGTACACCATTCAAGGTATACAGGGTAACCCCTCTGAAAAAATTCTTCTCTGTGGAGCAAAATCTTTTTCAGAATTTAAAGAAAAATTGCGTATTTATGAAACTGCTCTTAATACAATACACTTAAATCAACGAAATTCAGTTAATTATAAACAAACATATGACAGTCGAAAACGCAGTACTGGTCACACACAATCAGCTTTCACTCGCGAATACAAATTTAATACTGGTCCGGCATCTCAAAATAAATTACGTTGTTTCAATTGTAACGATATCGGTCACTTATCTAAATTTTGTCCTAACCGTTCTCGTGGCCCTAGGTGCCTTGCATGTGGTCTTTTTGGACACAAGTCTACCGATTGCCGCCGAACCGCTGCAAATGAAGGATCTCCTTCCAGAGATAGAGTTAACACTGTACATGAATCGCATGCTTCTCATATGTGTAAACAAGTTAAAATTAGTGGTAATGAATTAACTGGTTTGGTTGATACTGGTAGTCAGTTAACCCTTTTGAAACATTCTGCATGGTTAAAAATAGGTTCCCCACCTTTGTCAAAAATTAATAAATCCTTAACTGGTTTTGGCTTTGCGCGTATACATGTCATCGGTACTTTTAATTCTTTTATTACTATAGACGATCAAGAGTTTTCAGCAACTATTTCAGTTGTACCCGACGTGTCCACATTTTATGACCTTATAATTGGATGTGACGCCATCCAACAAGCCAACATTAGCATTTCACCCACCGGTGTTACTTTTTCTAGTTTTTCACATCAAAATGAGTGTACCGCAGATCCAAATTTTATCATGACGATCACTGACGATAATCCCAAATTTGATATTGGCCCTAATGTTTCACGACATATTCGTAACGACATTAACAAACTGTTGTCGACCTATAAACCTAATAAAATCAAAACTGCGAACATTGAGCTTAACATCACTTTAACTGACGATACACCTATTTTTCACTCACCCCGACGTCTACCCTTTACCGAACGAGACATTGTAGACGCACAAGTCTCTGAATGGCTTAAAGATGGTATTATCGAACCAGTGTCCTCCCCATATGCCAGCCAAGTTGTAGTTGTTCGAAAAAAAGATGGTAAACACAGAGTTTGCATCGATTACAGGAAGCTCAATCGTAAGTTAGTTAAAGATCACTACCCCCTCCCCCTAATTGATGATATTTTAGATCGACTTCAACATGCAAAAATTTTTAGTACGATAGACCTACGTAATGGATTTTTTCATGTACCCGTAAACAAACAGAGCCGCCCTTTCACTAGTTTTGTAACCCATAACGGTCAATTCCAATTTCGCTACATGCCTTTCGGACTTAGTTCCTGCCCTTCAGTGTTCATGAGATATATAAACGCTGTTTTTAGAGACTTGATTGCTGCCGGCATAGTACTCCCTTATATGGATGATCTTGTAATTCCCGCGAGTAACGAGCATGAGGCCGTAGAACGTCTAAAAACTGTTCTTCAAACAGCAAGCGAGTACGGACTCGACATAAATTTTAACAAATGCCAATTTTTACATACCAAAATAGATTTCCTCGGTCACATAATAGAAAATGGTAAACTTTTGCCATCCCCCTCCAAAACTAAAGCTGTTTTAAATTACCCAGATCTGAAAAATGTTAAAGACGTACGTAGATTCCTTGGCCTTACAGGATATTTTAGGAAATTTATCCCTCATTTTTCTACCATTGCAAAACCCTTAAGTGATCTTCTGCGTAAGGACACCCCTTTTCAATTTCAAAATGAACAAAGAGCCGCATTTCAAAAATTAAAATATTTTCTTTCCCAAGAACCAGTCCTCAATATTTTTAATCAAAATTCCCCTATTGAGGTACACACAGACGCGTCTATAGATGGCTTGGGGGCAGTCCTGTTGAAAAAAAACATGCATGATAATCAATTCCATC
The DNA here is from genome assembly GCA_963930645.1 of Salticus scenicus. Classification (NCBI taxonomy): domain Eukaryota; kingdom Metazoa; phylum Arthropoda; class Arachnida; order Araneae; family Salticidae; genus Salticus; species Salticus scenicus. Next base: position 397,187,602 of record OZ005648.1, read on the forward strand.
CAGTCTTTTATTTTTCGAAGAAAACATCTGATAACGAAAGAAAATATACTAGTTTTGAACTTGAAGTCCTGGCTGTGGTAGAAGCCCTCAAAAAGTTTAGAATCTACCTGCTCGGAACAAATTTCAAAATTATCACAGACTGTGATGCGTTCGTCAAGGCACTCAATAAAAAAGAAATAAATTCCCGCATTGCACGATGGGCTCTGTACCTTCAAGAATTCCATTACAATATTGAGCATCGAACAGGTTCCCGTATGGCGCATGTGGACGCTCTAAGTCGAGCTCCACAATGTTTCATCATCCAAGATAGCCTTCATATAAAGCTTTTGAAAGCTCAGCAATCTGATGAAGAAGTTCAAGCATTAAAAATGCTCCTGCAATCCACACCTCATGCTAATTACACTATAAAAAATAATCTTCTATATAAAACAGTGAACGGTGTTGATTTACTCGTTGTCCCTAACGACTTGCAGAATAGCATAATTAAAGAAGCGCACGAGCGTGGACATTTTGCAGCACTCCGTACACAAGAGCTAATAAACAAAGATTTTTATATTCCTCACCTCAAAGACAAAATCGAAAGTTGCATTAAAAATTGCATAAAGTGTTTACTCTATAATAGAAAACGAGGTAAACAGGCTGGTTTCCTCCACCCAATTGATAAAGACGATGCACCCCTGCACACATACCATGTTGATCACCTTGGTCCCCTAGCTACTACATCAAAAAAATACAAGCATATATTGGTCGTTGTTGATGCGTTCTCCAAGTTTACCTGGCTGTACCCTACAAAATCTACAGATGCCGCAGAAGTTATTAGCCGACTAGAAAGCCAACGATCCATCTTCGGTAACCCCGCCAGAATCATTACAGATCGAGGTCCAGCATTCACTTCCACTGCGTTTAAAGACTATTGACACGACCAAAATATAACCCACATACCAATTACAGCAGGTTTACCAAGATCGAATGGTCAAGTTGAAAATAAAAATTCTACTATCATCGCTGTACTATCCAAACTATCATCCGACAACCCTGAAAAGTGGTTTTCCCATGTGCCTGCTCTCCAACAAATCCTCAACTCGACATTTCAAAGAAGCATAAAGACGACACCATTTGAATTACTATTCGGTACCAAGATGAAAAATAAAGATGACATCAAGATCCTGGAGCTTCTCAACGACGAATCTACAAACACATTCCAGAGGCAACGTGAGGAGCAGCGTATCGACGCGAAAAAGCAGATTCGAATAGTGCAAGAAGAAAATCGCAGGCAGTATAACCTTCGAAGACGACCAGCTGCTAAATTCCAAATCAACGATTTAGTCGCAGTTAAACGCACCCAGTTCGGGCCTGGTCTGAAACTAAAACAGAAATTTTTAGGTCCATACAAGATAACCAAAATTAAACCAAACGACACATATGACGTCGTTAAGTGTGATTTCGTAGAAGGCCCATTCAAGACCAGCACATGCGCTGAATTCCTGAAACCTTGGACCAACACTTTTGGAAAACTTAATTGATTCTTAACATTCATCAGGACTTTTTATTTATTTTTTTTTAAGACTTAATTGACATATTTCTTCAAGACTTTTTATTTTTTTTTGAAAAGAACTCTTCCTTGGACATTTTTGTGTGCAACATTAAACTTTTTTTTTTTAATTATATGTTGAACTTGAACTCACCAAAATAAGAGAAACTCTATTTTTAATGAACAATTTTTTTTTTCCATGAACATTCTTCAATACCTGATATATTACTATTTTTTTTTTTTGGTGAAAATTATCTACCTATTTTTTTTTCTACTTGTCTGTATGTATATTAACATCTTATCTTATTTTATTTTAGTATTTGATGATATGATTCAGGTTTTGAGTGTAATATTTACACTATTTCCATTTGGTAATGTATACATTTTTTTTTTTTATTATTATTATTATTGCAGCTATATTATTACTGTATCTATAATTCTATTATGTAGTGTTGTACATTGTTTATTTTTTTTTGTTTTTGTATAATTTAATTTTTTTTTTGTTGTTTAATAACCTTCAGGCGAGGCCGCCTGCTTGGTCATGATGGCCGATCTGGGAAATTATATTTCCCGGCTATCATCTCCACTGTGTGATGTCTCTGTGTACGCAGCTATCACGTGTGTACGTCACTGTGTATCATCCCTTTCACTGTATGCGTGCGCACCTAACGCGCGCTAGATAGTTTAGTTATTGAGTTGACGTGGAGCGGTTGTGTGAAAGACAGACGGTCTTCTCCGCTAGTAAAATATGTATATGTTAGTGTTTCTGTAATGTCCCTTTTCTTTATTTTAATAAATGTTGTAATGTTATACTGGTCTGTAGCCGTTTCCCTATAATAATGATAAAGAATTAAAACGCAACTATGTTTGTTTTTCATTCCCTGCTTATATGTATTTCTTTCATTGGTTATTTTTCTTTAAATTCTATATGAAATATAATAGCCACAATAAAATACTTTAGTAGATGAAGAGTGAAAAACCTGTTGTCCCAAGCGGAAATTTATAAAAAACATATTTAATGCAAGTTTGTAATGAGTTATAATAATCAGTTTAATGATATAGAACAGAAATACAAGTTTTAAAAAGGACTGACAAAAAAAAATCATCACCTTTTATTTGTATGAAAAAACAATTTTTTTGTGTGTGTCCCAAATTTTATTCAACTCTGTTATGTCCACTCTATTACAGTAAATGAATAAAAAAAAAAATTAATATTATATCAAAGCTGGCAACACTACTGAATTGCCTGAAATGTTTACAATTCACCTGCAATCAGTCATTTGGGATAAAATTTCCAAGAACAAGATAAATTGCTTTTTATGTCTATAATATCTTGAATACATTAAATAAATGTCACTCTGTTACATTTAAATTTTTATTTCATAAAAAAATTTAAATGAATAAATTATTGAAAATCTATATGTAAATCATGAAGTTTTCTTCAGGAAAGTTTATTTTTATTATAGCTTGAAATTTACAGTATCTAACCTTACTTTAGGGTTATTTGTCCACTCTGTTACATGTCCACTCTGTTACACAAAGAATGTAACAGAGGGGACCATTAATGTAACAGAATGGACATATTGACAGAAACAGATAATATTATCTACTATAAATAGCTTAATATTTATATATTTACTTTTCAAATTGATAAATACATTAAATGTGTTACTGGAAATTCTTTTTTCTTCTTTGATATCGCCAAAAGAATGTAATGTAGAGCACCAAATCCATTATCGAGAGATTCTAATTTTTAAGGATATTTCCAAGGCTTGTATTTTCAATAAAGCAATGTAAAATATAAATCAGTTGTATTATGTAAGAAATACATCACATTGGAAGACCCTGAAAAATTATTAGAGAACAGGGTAAGTTGACATCAAAGTCATGTATGTACGAAATCTGTGCTTAGATCATGGTCTAGCATCTATTTGGACCCAGTTTTAAAGATGATTTAGATACGAAAATAAATGTTGTTCAATTTTCTCCGATACACCTTTTAATCAATATCGGCAAAAGAAAAAAAATTACTTATTTAATAAGTATGCAGTTGATTTTAAGTGGCGCACTTCGAATTTTTTCGAAGCAGGTCACCACAAAGGAGCTGCTGTTGATGTAGAGGCATGCTGAAGAAGAAGGCTGATTGTAATATTAAGCAGTAATAATATAAAAGATGCTACTAAATTTTTAATTCCTTTAAAGATACAACTGAGGTGAAATTATACTTAATTAAAGATAAACAGATTGAAATAATAAAGTAGATGGGAAGTGCCAGGTTCGATCCTAGGCCACGCTCATCAACCTTACTATGCAGAGTTTTCTGTGGTTTTCTCTGACACTCACATAAATGTGTGCTAGGACTCCTTAGAAAAACCATCATGTAAGGGCAATACATTTATTCCTGGACCCCGGGGAAGTCAATAAGCCTTAAATCCAACAACAACTGAAAGCTGAAAATACCTAATGCTTACTTATTGGCTTCATCAGAAACTCATGAACTATTGTCCATGGATGAAGAACTGAGAAAAATAAAAATAAATATTTCAAAAAGATATAAAAGCTGGAGTCCATGTGCTTGGAAAATTCACACACATTATAAATTAATATTGAAATATGCTGTAGTAACAAAGAAGATATGAATGATGGAGAAGTAAGAGTTATTAGTTTGAAAAATTGCTAATAATAGTGCAAATTTATTCAAAGTTGATGATTAAGATATTTCATACATACAATTTGATAGATCATTGAAATGCTACCTGATCCCACACTTAAATTGCAGGGTGTGCGACTATATTACGAATTTCCATGTAGTGTGGATGTTTGTGAGTAAGCATAAGAACATATATCAAGAATTGTGTAAAACACCATTAAATCGTTAAATAATGTCTGCGTTTTTTTTTTTTTTTTTGCTCCCCCCCCCCCTCCCTCCTCCTATTTTCAAGGGAAAAAATGACCAGTATTATAAAATATTTTTACTCTGTTGCAGAAGGTGTCCACTCTGTTACAGAAAATGTCCACTCTGTTACAGAAGCTTATTTTATCATTATTAAATGAAACAAACATAGTAAGGCAAAATAAATGTATTTTATTTTAAATATGAATTATAGCTCTTTTATAAAACATAAAAACAAGAGTTATGTAAACTAAATATATAATAGAAAAATAAACTTTTTTATTCTGATGTATCATAATTCGTAACATAGTGGACTATAATATAAGAAAAAATATAAATAATTATATTTATGATAATTTTTACAATGTGTATGACAAATTTTAATGTATTTGCATATATTTACAGGAGTAAAGCTCAATTTAAATGATTAATTAACACAGATAAATCAAAAAACATTTTTGTAACAGAGTGGACAAAATTCTCCATTTTTTGACAGAAAACGAAGAAAATCCTTAAAAATACTTGATTTATCAAATTAAATTTTATGCCATAATAAAGTATGCATTTTTGGCTATCATTGGAATATAAAGTTCTGTTGCAAATATTATTTTTATTTTTTAAGTTTTAAAATGTGAAATTTACATTTTTTTTTTTCGGAATGACCCATTGCCAAATTTTTAGTGGAAAATATGGGAAATACCTTTTAAACTTCATAAATTTTTGTTGCAATTTTAGTGCACTTTATAAATACTACTTTTTGTTCTGTAAAGTTTTTTTTAAAAAAGGAGAGGGAGAGAGTGGCAGTGTATAGAAAGGGGAATGTGATAAATTCTGATACATAAGTTAATGTGCAATTAGGACATGGAAAAAATTAAAAAGAAAGCAGCCGTATGCATTCTTAAAGTGAGTGTGTGGTATGGTGCTGACAACCTATTCTGAGGTTACTGGCTTGGCACTGGGATTTCCTGCTCCTGGATGGAGGCGGTCTCTCTGAAGTATACTAGCACGTATTCTCGTGAGTTTCAGAGAAATCCGTGGAAAGCTTCGAACGGCTAGAGCGACGAGCCCGAACGGGATACGAACCTGGTACTCCCGGTCTATCAAATTCGAAATAAAATCTCTAAAACACTGGTGGGGTTTTTCAGCTGCAGAAAAAAAATTATGCTAGAAAAGGATTTTTTGACAGACTTGAGGGTGAATTCGGCTGACAAGATATCGGCGCCTGTCAACTCATTTGCACTGTATTGAGAAATACATCGGCTCAGTTCAGCCGCTCCATCACCGTGCGAAATTAACAGCATGCTTCTTTCACCCGAATTATGAAATTTGATCTAAACTACTTTTATCTTTCACAGTTTTCACAAAAATACAAAATTATAATTAATTAAATATTATGATAGATGATGTTTGTTTCATGAATGTATTAAAGTATAAACTTCAATTTCTTCATTCACCAAAATAATATTGTCTAGATACCAGCATAGGAATAGCTTGCGCTCCCCCCTTCCCTTACATTTCGTATTTTATTCTGATAGTGCCTATGTGTAGTAACACATATGTTACATACGGTCAGGGTATAATCCGTATAAAGAATGCGTTACGGAACTATTGTATGTTCATTTCCTTCAAACCAATAAGGGACGGTAAATAACATGGCAAAGGGGGGCCTAGAAAGCATTCTTTATAACAATGAATATATATATATATATATATATATATATATATATATATATCGACCTGCATACAACTTTTATTTTAGTCACCATCTTTTTTTTTTTTTTTAATGTTACTTTTAAATTTTTGGCACCCTTAAAACTGCGGCGCCCCTAGGCCCGTGCCTCACGGGTTAAGTTTAACAATATCCGGTCAGTTTAACAATATCCGGTCAGTAATAGCTCTTGTGGATACTCATTTGTAATCTCCCAATTAGAGGATTCTCAGAATATACATGTTTAGCCTAAACAAGTGTTGTCTGAAACCTGAAACTTTCCAGGGAAGTCGACCCTCAGTCGGAAGGTTTGTCTTCCATACATCTTCCTTGATTTATTGGCAAGTTTTACTAGCAATAATTTTCCCCAACAATTTAGATTATTTTGCTTAAAAAAATAAATCCTTTTATGAAAATATATCTTTCTAAAACTATTTTTTTTCTTTTCGTGCTTCATTTTAATGATTCAAGCTGTGTGCAAACATTACTTATAACACATTTTATCGGGCAAAACAAGAAAGGAAATATTTAATTATATTACATATTAATTTAAAGTATACTTCCCAGAAATCGATCAAATCAAAAATGAAATTTTCCAGGAAAACTTGTTTGTCTTGCAGGTCATTTGGCGCCCCTATGCGAGAGGCGCCCGGGCATGATAACCCCCCTTGCCCCCCCCCCTCGCTACGCCACTGACACATTTAGCATACCGAGTTTGGAATTTCTGTAAATATTTGTTCTTGAGATATGCTGATAACACACACACAGGCTATTCGCTAAAAATATGATTTTAGTATAATATTCAGGATTATAATATTCAGGGGACCTCAGAACATGTAAATATAACAAAAACTCACGTTCGAAAATTTCACCCTAAAACAATACGTTCTCGACCCTATGGGTAAGAGAAAGTAATAATAACGGACATTATTTAATAGATAAAAGCGTTACTGTTATATCTAAGTTCAATTATCTGGTGGTAAAAACCAAATTTTAACAATTATATAAGTAATGAGTAATGCTGTTGTTTCCCTACAGCTTAATGAATAGTGTTTAGGTTTAAATTATGAAGTTGGAGTATTGTAAAAATATTAAACAAAAGAGAAAGTGAGAAAGTAAGGTAAAAAAGAAAAAGCACAAAAGAACTTAAATGAGCTAGAAATCTCAAAATTAAACAAATAAATAAAAGAAAACGAAATGCGAAGAAATTTTTAAACCACAATTCTAAATATTTTACATCCTTTTTATTCTATATAGACATTCATTTACAGAAATTACTGTTCCAATCGAACTCAAAAAATTATCGATTATGTTTTAGAACTATAACTGTGATTTAAATCATCTCTAGTATGTAGCTTGCACCATACGGCAATGCTTGTTCATCATTTTTAATGTCTCTTCCATACATGCTTTTTCGATTTTCGCTTGAGTCATAGCTTCTTTTTTACATTCATGGAGACAATGCTGTGAAAAAAAAAAAAAAAAAAAAAAAAAAAAAAAAAGAGTTACGAAATACAGTAAAATTTATATCTTAAGTCAATATTGTGTAGCAACATTTTCTGAATATTTTCTAAAATATCTGGTGTGTTATCCATTGATATCATACCCTTTACCTATTTAGTTTAATATAATGAGGAATTTGGACGTTTTCCAATTTTATCATTAAATTCATAATATAATAGTACTTCATGTAGTCACTGCTTTGAAACAGAAACTATCAGATGTGCATGAAATAATAACTTGAAATACTAAATTAAAATTCATCTATTTTTATTTAAAGATAGAATTTCAGTATATAAAATTAATTATTTTTGTACGAACCCTTATAGCTTCCTTTTCTGATTTATCCTTGGACTTAATATCTTTGATACATTCTTCCTGTAAAAATAAGAAAATAATTATTTAGGTATCAATATTTAAACTACCGATTGCTTTCAGAAATTACTGATTAAAACTTAGCTGCTGTTATTTTGTTTAAGTGTTTGAAGTTGATTTCTTTAGAAATTGACCAATTGCAAACACTTCATTTTATCTATCTATATATCAATCTCTCTCTATATATAAATAAAGAGAATTCACATTATAAATCACATTATAAATAAAAACTTACATCATATTATAAATAAAAACTTAAAGAAAAAAAAAAGAAAGAAAGAAAGAAAGAAAGAAAAAGAAAAAATTACATTGAAATCGCTCTAGACTTCGCTTCGGGTACCCGGTGCATATACTGCCATACTATTTTCCAGCCCATACTGCATAGGGTCTAGGTTCCAACTGTCTGCATAAAGGTCTTTCCCGGGCACTTCAATCGGGGTATTTATCGACGACATGTGGATCTTCTGTTATATAAGAACTACGATTTTAAAGATGACTGTATCTCAGCATCTATTAAATACTTTAGTTTTTTGAACCATCTGTTTTATAGCCCCCGTTATTTACATTATATTCGTAATCGTAAAGAAAGAAGTATTTATACCATTTTTGTAGAAAATCTTAAAACCTTAATTTTTATATGAGCTATTTGTACAATAAACGTTTAAGAGATATTTGTGATAATTCGATTTTTTTTACCTTTGACCTTGAATAACAATTTTAGAAGAGATGGGATCGATAAAGACATTTGACATTTTATTTATATTGATGTATTTAAGGTCTGTACCAGTTTTCAGCTCTATGTGAATTTCTCCGAAATTTCAATTTTATTTGTGTATTTTGTCTGGACTATATGTAGCGTCTAGTGCCATGTGATGATATTAAAGGGAGATACAAACGTTCTATTCCTATAAATACGTTCCATATACCTTTATTAAATTTTACTTTATACGCTTTTTAAATTAATGCTACTTTAAAGTATCGTCAAAAAAAATATTTCAGAGATCGCCCTCCCTTTTTTCTTCTTTTCGAAATTTGACCTTGCATAGAGTTTTTAGCACAAGTGGGATTGATGAGGACTTTTGATATTTTATTTATAATGATGCATTTAAGGTCTATGTCAGTTTTCAGCTCTATGCAAATTTTTCCGAAATTTCAAGTTTATTTATGTATTTTGCCTGGACTATACGTAGCATCTAGTGCCATGTAGGGACATTAAAGGAAGATACATGCGTTTTATTCTTATAAATACCTTCAACATGTCTTTATTAAATTATGTTTTATATGCTTTTTAATTAAAGATACATGCGTTTTATTCTTATAAATACCTTCAACATGTCTTTACTAAATTCTGTTTTATATGCTTTTTAATTAAAGGAAGATACATGCGTTTTATTCTTATAAATACCTTCAATATGTCTTTACTAAATTCTGTTTTATATGCTTTTTAAATTAATGGTACTTTAAAGTACCATCAATATAGATATTTTTGAAAAACAGTTTTCTCGACCTTTGACCTTGCATAAAATGTTTAGCACAAGTGGGATCGATAGGGACATTTGACATTTCATTTATAATGATGCATTTAATGTCTGTACCGAGTTTTAGCTGAATGCGAATTTTTCCGAAGTTGAATGTTTATTTTGATTAGACTAATAACTTATGTTAGAAGTTATATAAACTTCAAAAGTATAAAAATATTTTGTTCATACAGTATGTGTGTATACGCACACACACACACACACACACACACACACATATATATATAGTAACATAATTGTAGAATGAAAGACAAACATATGACTAAATGACAAATTTATCCATAATATTAAAAATAAATACGAATTAAATATATAACTCTTACCATTTTATCATGTCTTTCTGTTTTATCTTCGATGGTTATCTGAAAAAGAAAAAAAAAAGTAAAGTTGAAGCTTAAGAGGTAAGATAACGAGTACTGTTATGCAAACCTGTGTTATGCAATTCAAATTAGGCTTCGGAAGAGTTTTATATGATAATTAGTTCTCTGTGAGGGGGCTACCACCCGCCTCAACCCCCTGTTTCATTAATACACCTACATTTATACAAAATTTAATTCAGTTATTAAAAAATAATTCTGTTTTTAAAAAATAATTTATTAAAATTATTATTTAAAAAAATTATCTTTTATGATAATGCAGACGATTTCCATATTAGAGAAGTAGTATAACACTAAATATACATATATAGATATATATATATACATATATATATATATATAAGTTGAACTTATTCTCAATATTACATTACAAAAAAAAAAAAAAAAAAAAAAAATTCTTCAAAATGAAAGAAAACTATAACTTCATTTTAAATTATCGCAGATCGATGGTCCAACCATTCGTTTTGAAGGTATTGGCGAGCTCTTTTGAAAGATACCCATCATGAAAATTTACTCCCCTCGAGGGGGGACCCCCCCCCCCCAGTGGGGGAGGCGACGCTCCTACATACACAAAAAAATTTTCCCAGTTGACTATCTCTATTATACAAAATATATATTCATTTCATTTGGTTTAGTGCAGTCTATAGATGTTAAACTCTACTTACCTGCAATTTCCCCCATAGACGTAATGTATTTGAATACTTTTGAGTGTCCCTGTAAACGAACCATTGGCTTCATCTCAACGAAAAGCTTAGTGTAGCATCCCTATATGATACATATTTAGAATACAGAGTTTGGAATTTCTGCTACTATTTGTTCTTGAGATATGCTGATAACAGACACACAGACCATTCGCTAAAAACATGATTTTCGTATTCAGGGAACTTCAGAATATGTAAATATAACAAAAACTCACGTTCGAAAATTTGACCCTAAAACAATACTTTCACGTTTCTATGGGAAAGAGAAAGTAACAACGCGCACGGCATCTGACCAAAACTGCAATTCAAACTTGAAGTGGGATGGACTATCTCATACTCCATATTCTTGAGATTTGGCCTCGTAAAATATTCCTATTTTTCAATAGCTTCAAACACTTTATTTAGGCTGTCATACAATAAGATACTGAATTTAGGGCTTGTTTGGGGCTTGTTTGTTGCTTCAAGGGAAGGCCTTGAAAAAAGATCGAGAAATTTTCATCGCCGAATCATCGGCATACTACTCGATAAGAAAATGCTGTAATAAACAATAGGAATAATATTATTCATCAACATATTGCAGTTTGTTATATTTAAATATAATATAATATATATATATATATATATATATATATATATATATGAAACACTTCCGACTTATTACATAACCCAATATATAAAATAATAAAAAAATATGAAAATTAATAAAAAATTCTATTATATTATTCTGAATAAAAATATAACTAAAAGTAAAGATTATACAGATTTTTAAAAATATGAAAAAAAAACCCACTTTATTTTATTGTTCTTCTTATTATTATTTTTAAAAATATTCTTTTACATTTTATTCACATAAAATTGGACTGAAACGCAGATAAAAGGTATTTTCAGTATTCTTACAAATTATCCTATTCAATATTCAATGAACACTAAAAGCATCATCTATTTGTAATACACTTCAGATTAAAAAATATTTTCATCTAATATAAATTTGAAATCAAACATAAAAGAAAAATCCTGTGGTTTACGTCTCTTATAATAAAAGCTCTGTTCACATGAAGCAACTTCAACCCGTGTCAAAACGACCCGGGAATTTGAAAAGCGGGATTTTACAGAGTCAACATTTTAGGCTGTTCACACTATCAATCCTGGTTAAAAATCACTGTAGCAGTGTCGTAGGTTTTTTCAATTCTGATTGGCTGTTGCATGAGTTCGGATGAAAGAGAAAGCGAAACGACATTGTCAAAGGTGAAAATAGAATAAAGGGATTATAAAAGGTGAATTTCATGTTTGACAGCAGCTGAGAATAAAAGGATTACATACATTATTAAGTTTTAGGATTATATATTTTGTATTATTCTTCATTATTAATATTTAATTTTATATTAAGCTGTTAATTTAATATTACAAACAAATCATTTTAAATTTAGTTTTTTAAACATTAAATTTCAGTATCTTTTTTATATAGAGTAGAAAAATGGCTATGTATTAGAAATTTAACTATTAATATTATTTTGAATATTAAGATGCAAATAGGATCGGGAAATAAAATAAGTTTTGAAACTAGTTTTATTTATATTATTGTTATTACAATTAAACTTATAAATGTCAATTGAAATACTAATATAATTAACTTTACGATACTTTGATTTTAAATTAGCTAGAACAAATTATGTATTATAATTATATTAAATCTAAATGCATTAAATAATAAAATAAATGATTAAATTTTTAATTTAGATTTTAATACTTTAAAGATTTAAAGTAATATTACTGCATTAATGTATACTAGGTCAGGTACTTATTTTATTTCTCACAATCATAACTAACAGATATTCTTACAAATATTTCATCTTAAATCTTTCATAAGTCTTTATCTTTTATTATGCATCGAAATAAGAATTCATAAAAAAAAAAAAAGTATTCTTGTGCATCTGTAATAAAATCTATAAATTAAACTTTTGTGCATATATTTTATTATTAAAACTCCTTTTATAATTAAAAATATTCTGTAACCTAAAGTATTAAAACCAAAATTCAATTTAAAAAAAATCACAGAACCTCTTAAATAATCCGAACCTCTTAAAATAATTTCGTGGAGGGCATTCCACCTAGGTCTAGAACCCTTGTAATATGAATCAGCCTTAATGCTCACACCACCGCTTGATTTTTTTTTCTTACTTTTTTGTGATTAAATATGCCGATAAATTTTTTCATATATGTAAGAACAGTAGCAATAGGATGCAATTATCTATAAAAGAAAAATTTCAATGAAATCTCTAATATGGTAAAATATAAAACCGATTATGAAATATATATATTATTCAAATGTATTCCCAAATAGTTTATCGATTTCTAACCAACTTCTAAAGTTAAATTTATGCGTGAACTCAAGATATAGATATTATAAATTTGTTCTGTTTATATAATTAAAAATGCCTCTCTTCCTCTCACCCGGGAAAAAAATATACTTCTTATAACTCCTATTACCCTCCCCCACCCCCACCCACCCCCCCAAAAAAAAAAAAAAAAAATCAATATATTGGCCATATTATTATGCGAATAAATAAGGGTATCGGGTTCGAACCACCGTCGGTCTCATCTTATTAGATTTCCGTCGTTTTCCCTAAAACGCCCATGAGTATGAGCTAGTATCCCTTTGAAACTCTCCCTAAAGGGCATTCCAACCAGTTCAGGCTCTAGTGTGGACAATGGATTTTAAATATTACAGCAATTCAGCAATATTTTATAAATACATTTAGTTATTACATTGTAGATTCATTAGTAAGTTCAATCTTTTATTTATATATATATATTAAAGCTTGACTGATAAATTAATTTCTTAAATATATATATTGTTTGAATGCTGAAAATTAAATGAAAAATTTTAATATTCAAACATAAAAACCTTTTTTAAAAATTAATTTATCATTTAATAGCGAAAGCAATATTCAAACATGTTTAGAATATATTGTTAAATAAATTATAATAATATAAAATCAAGAGAAAAGTTAAAAATTGTTCAGCCGGATTAATATTTAAAATATATATAAATTTTTAATTTAATTTTACTGAATTGAAATAGTTTTTGAGAAATATTAATACATTGTTATATTCTAATGCATATGCATACAAAATAATATTTTTATAATTCTAAAAAGTTATTTACAAAGGGAAAAAAAATATGTCAACCTTTTCCTTAAATAACTTTTATACTACAATATATATATATATATATTGTAAAACAATATTAATTTACTATATTTTAGTTTACTAAGAATTTTAGAAAATGCAATTAAAAAGGAATAAAGAAAAGTAGAAAACACCGTGTCTGTTTTATATTTTTCATTTATATAATATCCACGCATTATTTTAAATTCCTTCCGCTAGTATTATTATTCTTAAATTAACTTCAGAGAGCAATACACACGCATACAAAAATAAAATAAAATAAATAAAACAGAACGCAGTTTATCTCTTGAACATAGCGCGCTATTCGCTGTGGTAATCTCAGGGATGGTAATCTGAAACAGAAACAAGCGAAAAGAATTCTGGGTAATTCGCGGGTCAACCCCAGTATAATGCGGGGTTGATTATGTCCCTGGTCTAACCCTCCTTTTACGCGGGAAGGAAGAATGTGAACAGCTTCGCAGAGACTGACGCGGGTACGACCCGGGTTGAAACTGCTCATGTGAACGGGGCAAAAGAGTTTATAAGCAAACAACTGGAACAATTGCAGGCATCGCTATTCTTTAATCAAGGCCGATCATTTTTAATAAAACTTGATGACTTTTTAAAAAGTACTGTACAGATATTATACTTTTTAAAAGAACTATTAACACTGTCACATTTTTGTGCGAACAATGTATACATCGAGTTAACACATACTTCCACACTGTTAAAAAGTTCAACAGAAAACTCTGTGTAATCTACTATCTTAAGCCTCACGTTTTACAGAGAAAAATAAACGGAGATGTTAAAGAACTTATTTTATACTTTCATTTTAATAACTAATATTAATTTAATTAATTACTGTTGAGAATACATTTCGGACTTGAATGCTTTTTCGAAAGAAGAAACAGTCACTTTTAATTTTAATTAAAAAAATCAATAATAAAATTAGGTAAAAATACAGAATAAAGATCGAGAATCTCGATTATTCACTTTTAACTAAGAATTACTGTAAATTTGCAGAGACTCTGGATAAATATTTATATTAAATTTACAAAAATGTTTAACAGTGCAGCTTTCAGGAGCATAACGAACGATAATTACGCCCTTCCCCCTCTTATGAAGTCCTTTTATATGCATTAGTTAATTAATACAACAAAATTAAAAGGCGTCTAATATGGTAGGTCAAATTTTAGGTATTGGAGGGGAGTATTGATTTGAAAGTAACTGTTATCATTAAACAGAGATGACAGCACCAAATATTGACATTAAACTTTCTTAGGAATGCTAGCCTGCGCAGGACTAAACTCTTTTGGACTCCCCTGAGCAGGTGTGTTTTGTTGTGTGCTCCCGAAAATCTCAAGAGAGGTGCGTTGCACCTTGAACATTAAAAACTAAACTTATTCGAAATAATCAAAATCTTATTCGTATTAATTCAATCTATTCATACAACTTACATAAAGTAAGTTTGAGTCATGTATCAGTAAACTTATTCGTTAAAGTATCACTGGTCTAATAAGTTCATATGTGAGTTTTTGTGTTTATCTCGTCCCGGATGCTGGTAGAGGGGTGAGTAGATTAAATTTATTCTCATTGAATCTAATGCATGTTTTATTGATATTATCTAAATGAAAATCTAATCTATTTAGGTTAGGAATTCAAATCGTTAATCTTATTTGAAATTATTAATTATAGATATTCTGAACTCAATATAAAATTCAATTCGTGTAAAATGGAATATAGTCGTAAATTCTTCTTTGGCTTTAAAGCCAGGTATCGTACGTGGGTATCTTAACCAGCAGTTCTAATGATTTTCTTCACACTCATATTAACTCCCTTTTAAATGTCCTTTCGTATAGAAGTTTAGTCCATTAGTTGATTTCCAGTGTATACGAGTTTGCGAAGTTTTGGTGAGAATCGGAAGTGAGACCAAAAGTCGGTATCTCAACAACAGCTCTAACGATTTTCTTCATATTTGCTGCAAGCCCCCCTCCTTCTTTTAAATAATCTTTTGTATATATTGGTTAATAAAGTAAAATCGGTATATGTACTGGAGCCCTACAAAGAAGACATCGAAACGTTTCCAAAGTGGGAACTTCTCGATATCGGAATTGCAAAATCTCAACAAAATGTTTCCGACGCTCATATTTTGCCCTACAATGAACTGATGGGAAGCCCGTAGCAGAAACCAAAATACGAGACTGAAACTTTATCGGCATCTGATACAAATTGACCAATCACGATGAGTAAATGATCAAACTGAATATGCAATAATCTTTTTCAATGTACCATTTTTTTTTTTAAATGATGAACTTAATATATATATATTAGGGTGTCCAGAAATTCTTGGGCTCACAAAAATTCCAAGTTCGCTTTTATGAAATTTAAATTGGCTAATCCGTCAAACTTGTTAAATGTAGGTGGGCAAAGGAATATTTAATTTCCCATTTTCAAATGTGCAAATAGTGAAAGTGAAATATTAGTCGAATTAGCTCTTTTTAGCCCAAAAATCCCACGATCGAATTCTAGTCACTTTTTGCCCTTGAAAAAATTAATTTGTCTGAACTGCTAACAAATTTAGCCTTAATGGTTTGAACTACAGCTTCTATTGTTTTTTTAACCTCTTTATGGTTAAAATGAAACAAATGCTTTACCTAACACGGACTGCAACCTAACACTATGTTATTAGTTTCCCATCATACTATAGGTATGGGGAACTTAGGTAATCGTGAAAATTTTCGACCTCGGTTTTTTTACTTTTTGACACGTTTCAGGTGTGAGGAATCCGAAAATAACAAAATTTAAATGGTGTCTGTCTGTAGGGTGTCTGTTAGTCTATTAATCTGTTAGTGTGTTAGTCCGTTAGTTTGTTAGTCTGTGTACACGATATCTCAAGAACAAAATGTCGCAGAGAGGTCAGATTAGATTTAAAATATTACTTTTGACACTGGCAAGAACCCTATTTATTTGCAACATTCGAATTAAAAAACTTCAGGAGTTATTCGAAATTTACGATTTTCTTAGCATGGGAGAATAGGACAAAAATTCACTTAAACGTGCATTAAATGGAAACTTTTTACTGTAAAAATATCTGACCAGTTTTAAAATATCAGTTTTGATGCCGGAATGAACATCAGTAACTATAAATATGCTACTTTGAAAATTTCGCAAGTTATTGGATATTTACAAATTTCTTAACATGGCAGTATAGGGCAAAATTTCACATAATCGTCAATTTTGAGAGATATTTTCATCGTAAAGATGTCAGACTACTTTTGAAATATTATTTAGGACACTGGCATGAATATTAATGACTATGAATTTTCCAATATAAAAATTTCGTAAGTTATTTTAAATTTATGAATTTCTTAACATGGCAGAATAGTGCAAAATTTCATATAAACGTCAATATTGAGGGATATTTTCCTCGTAAAGATGTTAAACCACTTTCGAAATATTATTTAGGATACTGACATGAATACCATAGAGTATGATTTTTCCAATTTAAAAAATTCGTAAGTTATTTGGAATTTACGATTTACTTAAAATGGCAGAATAAGGCAAAATCGAGCATAAACGTCCATTTTAAGGATCATAAATATATCAGTCAATTTCAAAATAATATTTATGATACTTTTATGAGCATGATTGACTACAAATATTCTAATAGGAAAATTTCGTAAGTTTTTCGAAATTTAAGATTTTATCAACATAGTAAAATGGGGAGATATTTCATAAAAATACGCATTTTTAGGAAAGTTGCATTGGAAATAGTAGCATGAAAATAAACTACGAAATTGACCCCAATAAAATAAATTAATAGATTTGAATAAGATATCGAACTGAATGTTGGGTAGCCTATTAGGCGAGGATTTTGTTCTGTCACTGTGTCAAACGTTTGGTCAAATTCATTTTTCTTAACATGTATATAATAAGTCCTGTACAAGAAATTTATGAGAACATACATATGATGGGGAACTGAGCAGAGTCCACCTATGCCAACTAGTTTTATGAGGAAATTTGTTTTCAACATTGCTCATTATCTAACGTATTTTTTTTTTTAATAATTATGTATAACAAATAGAAAATTCACAGCCTCTAAATTAATTCTCATTTCTTGAAAATTGGTTTTTAAATTTTTAAATATTTCATTTAAAAGCTAAAAATGAGAATGGAAAAGTATGCTCTTAGTTAAATTTGCACTTTAGAGCTTTAAAATGAAATGTTAAAATTATAATAACAACGATAGTAATAATAATAATAATAATAATAATAATTTTGGAAAAACGGGAATCAGTTTAAAGTTTGTGAATGTTTTAAATTTGAAACTGGATTTTAATTCTTTATTTACTGCATTATGAAAAAAGTCTGGAGTGACTCCACTCGACTTTTCGAACATCAGATAATTAGTGGTTGTATTAATAAATTAAAGTAAGAAAAGTCATTAAATAAGCAAAAGAGGAAATTATAATAGGGTATATGAGTATTTTTATCTATATAGTATGTTGTTTAAATTAACGTTATTGCCCTTCAAATAATTTGAGCCAGTAGATCATAAAGGTAAAGAAATTTTCATTGTGTACCTGTAAAAATCTATAAATACTCACTAAAATCTATACAGTTCGTGCGATGGTGATCTATAACAATTATATACATTTTCAGCTAAATTGAATGAGGCGATTAAACGTTATCGTACTTTAAATAATTTGAGCCCATAAACCACAATGATAAAGAATTTTAATTTGTGTCTCTGTAAAAAGGCGCTGTAAATAAGAACTAGATCCCCCAAAATTCATACAGCTCGTGCGAAGGTTCTCTATAATATGTATAAATATTTTCAGCTCAATCGATCGGACATTTAGACGGTATCGCACTTGAATTTGAGACCATAGGGCATGATGATAAATAATTATTCGTTGTGTCACTGTAAAAGAACTATACTTACTAGATTCACCAAAATTATGCACTTCGTGCAACAATAACCTATACATGTGTATAAACTTTCAGCTCAATTGAATTAGGTGTTTAGATGCTATCGCAGTTTAGATAATTTGGGCCCATATACACAGTAATAATAAAGATTTTTTCTTTGTATCCCTGTAAAAAAAAAAAAAAAAAGTCTAGATTTACCAAAATTCCTATAATTTTTTGTGGCAGTGACTCATGTCATAATATATGTATAAATTTTCAGCTCAGTCCAATAAAATATTTAGACGCTATCACCCTTTAAAAAATTTGGGCCCTTAGACCGATAATGATAACGAATTTTTCTTTGTGACCCTGTAAAAAAAAAAAAAAATAAGTTCACCAAAATCAATAGGGTTCGTACTATGGTGACCTACAATATACGTACCAACTTTCAGCTCATTCAAATAAAGCGTTTAGCCACTATCGTGTTCACTCGCATACATACACACATACGTCATCATAAAAATAGTAAATAGGAATTCAGGGGACCTCAAAACGTGTAGAAAGCCCAAAATCTCAAACTCGGATTCTTGACATGATTACAATACGTTCCTCACTATAGTGTTCAAAAAGTTAAAAAAAAAAAAAAAAAAAAAGTATTCAAAATATACTTTTTTGGCTACTTAAGAGCAATATTTTGTAGATATAAGCAATAAAAATTACGCATATCACATCAGCATAGTAATTAATGAAGCTTTTGTGAGGCATCAATTTAGTATATCATTGGCACAAGGTGAAAAGAAAGAGAAAAGAAAAAAAAAAAAAAAAAAAAATCACAACTTAAAAAAAAAAGTAAAAAAAAAAAAAAGTAAAAAGCTTTATTGTTTGTAATCTTCACATTTCTTCTAAGCTCGATGGTATTAATCTTCTCAGATTTATATTGAAATTAATTATAGCACAGTAAAAATTGTGAAAAATGCTCACCAAAAGCGGACAAAAATGGCTACATAAATGGCTACATGCCATGTAGTGAGATTATTGTGAGATATATACGTTCTATCCTTATAAATATGTTTGATATTTCTTCACAAATTCAATTTCATATGCTGTTTAATCTAATGGTACCTAATGGCAATAGATAAAGGGTCTCCTCGTTACGCTGTTGGCCTCATTAGAGGAAGCATTCCCTTACATCTGACCTTTAAAAGTTGCTTATCCCTTCTTATCCTACTTGTCCTGATTTTAGTTATCCTTTAACCTAGTTAGTCTGTCAGATGACTTAATCATTAGTAAACATGATTTAATACAAATTACAGAATAAATAAATAAATAAATAAAAATATAATTTGTGAAATTCAAATACTTTGAGTTTCAGTGGACTCCATATCTCTAGAGTGTGAACATTTTTCACATTCCAGTTTGAAGGTTAAATGAATAAATAATTGACAGTAACTAAAATACAATTAAAAATTTCCTTAGAACTAACCGATTGTATAAATGGACTGAAATAACATTTTTTTCTTCTTTTTTTTTATTACTTGGAGGTTCTGCCTCCTACTCTATCCGCTCACCAACTCCCAAAGGAAGCTTCGCCTCCCCCTAACCTGCTTCACTTACTGTACGACTATTCGCTGTTTTGCCTTTCACTGAATAGGAATATTAATAGTGCAGAGCACAAGACAAAAGCAGAGCAATATTATAGAAATCCCCACATACATTGTCAAATTGAAATGCATAATATGTAATGCCATATATATATATATATATATGGCATATATATATATATGTAATTTTTAATAAAATCACACAATCAACTGTGGAAGAAAATCATATTTATTGAAATTTAATTTTTCCGACTGAGTGAAAATAATGCCTGGATCGGGACTCGAACCCCGGATCTTTGACTTACAAGGTCAAGGCTCTACCAATTGAGCTATCCAGGCCGACATCCCGGTCAGCATTACTCACTCAGAAAACCTTTTAGGCAGAAACAATCTGGTCTATCATTTAGATAGCTCAACAGAAATAAGCCGCAGGAAATGGAAAACACCATTAAACAATGGGAGAATGAAATACAATTTTTAATAAAATCACACAATCAACTGTGGAAGAAAATCATATTTATTGAAATTTAATTTTTCCGACTGAGTGAAAATAATGCCTGGACCGCGACTCGAACCCCGGATCTTTGACTTACAAGTTCAAGGCTCTACCAATTGAGCTATCCAGGCCGACATCCCGGTCAGCATTACTCACTCAGAAAACCTTTTAGGCAGAAAAGACCTTTTCTCCCTAAAAGGCCGCAGAAATTGCACTTTTTCATTTTGAAAACAGTTAATTTTGATTATGATCTCATCAAATCGGATTTGAATATTGCAACAATCGTTGAATATTTAATTTTTTTTTTCCTAACAGGAGCAATGTTTAAATGTATTTTTGAAAAAAGAAAATAAATGTAATACTTACTATTGACAAGTATTTATTGCATTTTTCATATTCTTTTTTCCCCTCTTTGATTTTGCCTAAATTTTGATGAATCAGGCAAAAAAGAAGAAAAAAAAATTATTACAGAAAAATTCATTATGTTATTAAAAAAAAAAAAATAAATAAATAAATAAATAAATAAATAAAATAAAATAAAATAAAATAAAATGAGATTAACTAATGAATTATCACAGATTATTGGTACGTTTTTACAAAGCTTACATCCAGAAATATAAAGTCACAAAGAGAAAGTATGTCAAAATCTATACGAACCATGTGAATTTTCATCCCATTTTTAATTATAACTTTTGCTGGGATAAATTTATCTATTTATTTACTAAATAACACTTATTATGAATATAAACAAGAATAGTTAATATTACTATTTTTCAAACAAATGAAAAAAAAAAGTCTCTCTCCCTCTCTTTTTTTTTTTTTTCCCAGGACGATTCTGCATTTTAAATGTTTTAAATTAATATCTAATTTATTGGCAGTAGAAAAAATAAGTTATAAATAAGTTGTAATTAAGTATTCGGTGAGGCCACATGTCAGCTAAGACTGATATTTGGTGTACTATATTTCGTATAACCAGACATCTACCTCAGTAAATCTTTCTTTATTCATTTATAAATTAAAAAAAAAAAAAAAAAAAAAAAAAAAACTTTTTTTAATCCCTTAAAATTCGCTCCTGTGTGAATTTCGAAGGAATATATTGTGAGATAGTAATTTTTTACTTTTGTATATATTTTTTTTTTCTGGAATTTCTGAAATAAATAAAGCAGATGTAACAATGATTGTGTTAATTGAACTCTGAGATAATACGCGAATTTTGTACTACGAGCAATATAATTGGAGTCACACGAACATATTTCATTCAAAAAACTAAGGGTATAACATTAACGCATAGCCTAGGAAATATATAAAGAAATAATATATAAAGAAAGTATGTAAAATATATATTAATTAATAATTAATATTAATTATTAATTAAATATATATTAACTAATAATTAATATATATTATTATAAAATATATATTAATTAATAATTAATATATATTATTATAAAATATATATTTCTTTATATATTTTATATTTATATATATGAAATATATAAAGAAAATTAAAAATACATATATAAAAATTAAATAGATAAATATATATATATGGCTTATTTCGGTTCTACCATTAATTTTTTTAAAAATTACATACACATTGATTATAGCTACAATTGCGCTTAAACTTATGTGTATTATTTCAATTTTTAATTCAATTACTTTTATTAACTAAATGATAATCAATTTATGCTATTTGGCTAATATGTGGATGTATGTTTTACCAGCTCTTTGATGCAGAATTTATTTAACTTTGTTAAAAATTAATACTGGGAAAATTCATCAAATGCATAATTCAACTTAATTGAGTGTTGACTTTTATCATTTAAATATAAGGCTTTTTTTTTTTTTTTTTATGTTTCATGCTAATTATTCTGAACATCTTAAATTAAGGGATTTTTAGTGTTTCATGTGGTTAAATTCTGACAATTAATAAGAATTACTTTTTTCATCCTGTTCATTATAGATATTCAGTGGTTATTTTATTGGTTTTAAGAAATAAATTTATTATTAAATTTAAGTTTCTTTACTTTTTGGTTGTTTGCTTTGTATCCCTTTTGGTTCGGGATGTTTTATGCTTTGGATTGGAAGATTTTGTAAATATTGTAAATAGATTATTATGAAATTAACCAAGATTAAATGCAAGGTTAAAAAAAATTAAATTAAATTAAATTAAATTAAAATGTAATGCATAGACAAATCAAGAAATTATTGATATTCAATTTGATTTTGTTAATGTAATAATCTAAAAAAATTATAAAATGATTGGTTTGTTGGTTTTGAATTTAAATTTAAAATTGATTAACATATGTTCTATAAAATCACTCTTTTATTATGAATGTTCAAAGTAAGTTTGTAGTGCCTGGCAAGAAATGCTGTGGTTTCCAACAGTATTGTGCCGGTACAGGAATATTTATAGGGATATTCCTGGATCGAAATCCTGTTACCTATATTCTCCTCCTTCAAATCTGATGATCTAAAATTAGTTCCTTTTTGTCAGGTCTATAATGTAATATACAAACTAAACTGCGGTAAGTGTAAAATGCAATATATTGGTGAAACTTCTACCCCATTACATATTAGAATTAATCAACATCGCTCAGACTCTAAAAAATTATCTTCAACTGACCTTACTAGTAAATCAACTATTGAGT
Organism: Salticus scenicus; assembly: GCA_963930645.1. Lineage (NCBI taxonomy): Eukaryota > Metazoa > Arthropoda > Arachnida > Araneae > Salticidae > Salticus > Salticus scenicus. The sequence continues at coordinate 397,211,052 of OZ005648.1, forward strand.
TGAAACATTTTAGTGTACACAACTTCTGCTCAAGTACCACTGAAATTATTAGGATTGAAAAAAATAAAAGTGAACGCTTTTTCTTTGAATCTTACTACATGAAATATTTTAATACTATTTATCCCTGTGATCTAAATCATGAATATTTTAATAGGGTTGTCAAGGTTTATACTAACATAAATCTCCTCCATGATTATTCCCCTGTTTACTCTGTTCTTTATCATAGTGTCAACCAGAAAAACGAGGTAAGAAATCTAACGAATGTTTAATGTAAAAAAATTTCATTATTAAGAATATCCTTGAATTGCAGTCAAATTATCTTAATAATTTTGATTGACTCACCATTAGAAAGTTCTTATTTGCTATTTAAAAAAAAAAAAAAAAAAAAAGCATTTGACAAATTATTTAAATGTCTTTAAAAACCAAAGGTATAATCAATATTTTTCTGATATACTTTTATACAGAATAAAACACTTCAATTTAAAAATTTCTAAAAAACCTCAAAAAATCCAATCTAATTCCCAGCTTATTATAAATTTTTCAAATAAAATATTTGATAAAATTAATATTTCATCTATTATTAATGATAAATCTTGCATTTTTCTCTTTAAAGATATACATATTTCTCGCACTTTTAAATATCCTATTGCACTTGGTCGCTTGATTTTTAGCTATAATTCAGTCTCTAAGTTTTCTTCCGATGTGTCTTGTAATTGTGGTGATCCTTCCTATGTGAAATATGTTGACAGGGACTATGGACATATAATAACTGGTAATCTTGAAATCGTTAATGACTCTAAATTAAAGAAAATTATGGATTATGGTACTAAATATCGACTCCCATCAAAAACTACTATTTCACAGATTCTACAACAGTTAGCATATGATATTGATTTGTTTATTTATAAAATCTTTATTTCTTATAATAAACCTATTGAATTTTTTAAACAATGGAAATTTTTAATGATTTCAAAAATTGAAACTGAATTAATTCATCATCGATCAAAAATAACACATTACAGTAAATAAACCTTTTTAACTCTATTAAAGAATTGCAACAAAACTTTGCTATTACTTATGTTGATAAATCTCCTAATAATTATGCTATGATCTGTAAACACTATTACCTTTCTCTTCTCAGTAAATCCATATCTTCGAGTTCTAACTTTCATCCTACCAATAATGACATTAAAATTAATAACCGAAAAATTCATTGCTTTTATAAACTACTAAAACTTCCTTTTAATAATTTTAATTAACCATATATTGTACTTATTACAAAATTTCACAAAACTCCTATTAAATTTAGAACTGTCACAGTTGGTTGTAATACATAAAGTAATAATGCTAATAAAATTCTCCTTGAAACTCTCAAACAAATCTATGGCTTAATTAGTAAATCAAAAAAAGTCTATTGCCTTAAAAAAAAAGCTATCAACTTAAAGCTAAAGTTCAATCTATGAACAATGTCACTGATATTATGACATATGATTTTGCTGACCTGTCTAACAATATTAATTTAACAAATCTTCATCATATCATCTTTAGTCTTTTTGACAGATATAAATGTCAAATATCTTTTCCTAAATACTTTTCTGTAGCATCTTTTAAGACACATTTTAGTTTTATTCAAGATAATTACATTCTACATAATAACAAAATTTATATCCTAAAGGTCGGTATTTCACAAGGAGGAAGTAGCTCGAGTTTGTTAGCTGACTTATGTCTTTAGCATTATGAACAAGGATTGTGTAATGAAACTGTCTATCTTTACAGATACATTGATGACATTATAATTTTTTATGTCAATAATTATTCACCTAATTTACTAAAATTAGAATATCCTCCTCATATTACTTTAACTCATAATCTTCTTAATAACAACTGCATTAGTTTTTTAGACTTAAAACTTAAACTTAAAGTAAAATTTATACTGATCTTTATGACAATAGACAAGATTTTTGTTTTAATGTAGATTTATTTACACATTTTCATTCTTGTCTTCATATATCTGTTTACAGAAATATCATTCTCAATCACCTCTTTCGAATACATAACCTTTGTCCATCTATGTCTAAAAATAAAAATACCAACCAAACCATTAAAGCTGCTACAAAAATGGGTTATCCCAAAAAATTTATTTATTCAATAGTATATCATTAAATGTCTCTATAAAACATGAAAAAAAAAAAAACTATTTAAGGTTAAATAAATAAATAAATAATGTGGTGGATGAGAGGGCAGATATTTCATTAAGGAGGAAGGGTGGTGATGTTTGGCTGGTTAGCTGGGAGGGTTTGTTGTTGAATTAAGTAAAAAAGAATGTGGAAGGGGGTTATTGCTATTGCAAGATACGATATTATTTTTTCTGGTTGATATTGGGAATTATGAACTCTTTACTCGTTAGATTTAATTAAATGCTTTTTGGCTGTTGGAGGTTTCCTATGCTTAAATTGTATAAAATATCCAAATAAAAATAAATAATAAAATAAAATAAAATAAAATAAATACAAAAATAAAATATGTGTGTGTGTGTGTGTGCGCGCGCGCGAAAATTTAAATAAAATACTAAAATAAAAAATGAAAAACTCTTCTCAAATAAATAAATAAATAAATATAAACAAAAATAAAATTTACCTGTTTTATCAAAATTCTCTTGTTTTGAATTATAATATTTTTCTTTTTAAACGCCAGAGGGTGCAGATACACATCCATTATACAGAAATTTAAAATCAAACAATGTAGAACTAAAAGATGTCGAACTTCAATTCTTGAAAATTTTAAAGATTTAAGAATTATTAAATTAAAAATACATTAAAACGCTGAGTTTAATTATTAATGAAATTGCTCGTTTGTAGAATCTTTATCGATTAATTATCGATAGTAATTTTTCTTATTAGATTAGTTTTGTTGGTAACTTGTTATGTGTTACTCTCTGAGTTGGGAGTCCATCTTAATTCATTGTTGGGTTTTGTTAACGGTTTGTTGAAATTTAATTCATTCCTTTTTAAATTTGGGTTTTGTCGCAAGATAGGAACATGAACTGTATTTATAGTTTGAATTATCTATACTGTTATCCGAAGTCTTGCGATCGCTCTGATCGCAGAAGCACATGCTCCTTGTGTGTGTGTGTGTGTGTGTGTGTTTACATGGTTGTATGTCTGTATGTCTATCTAAAGAAAATTAATATATATATATATATTAGGAAAATTAAATTGTAAATATATATAAAAAAATTAAAAAGAAAAAAATGAAAAAAGAAAAACACATAAATTTTTCTGTGAACGAATAATTTTTTTCTTTGAACTTTAATATATTTCCAGTATCATCCAAATGATTTATAAAAACAAAAACTTTTTTTTTTTTTTTGCATAGATTTATACAATGCTTTTGCATGTAAAAGATATAATAGCAAATAGAATATTAGAAAAATTTTTAGGAAACATATTAAGTAAATAAATAAATAAAGGGGGAAAAAAAAGTAACTTGTACTTGCAGCTTACTATGATAATAAATACAAATAAAAAGAACTATTAAAATTAATAATGCAATTTTTCAATTTTAATTTGCAATTATTTGTATATATATTGCTTTCAATTTACGCTCATTTATGCGTACTGATTTTAATCTCCGAATTTCACCTTCATATCAATTGTCATTTACCGTGCAAAAAACGGGTACAATAGTTAGTATAACTATTTACATAATAATGAAAAATAAAATAATTTGCAGTTTTCAAAGAGCTTTAATATTTTTTACCATATTTTCATTAACTCGATTTCTTGTTTGTATGTTTGTCCGGTACAAATCTTGCAATCAGTTTTTGACTAACTTTCCGACTAGCTAGATATTTGAAACTTTTAGAATAGCTCAGAACAGGATGACAATGCATTCTTTTAATACTTTTGTTCAATTAATAGATGTTTGAAAATTTCGTACAGTTGCTCTTTTCATTACGCATTTGATCATTTTCTTTCAAGTTGATGGGATAATGCATAAAAAAAAAGTACTTATTAATACATAGAATTTTTAAGTTTGTATGATGCAACAGAAAATTTAAAAACTTGGTATATAAAGAGTTCTTTTAATCTTGCAATTATTTTTCTTGTTTATTATCATCATTATTATTAATTATTATTAAAATAACTTCAGTTGTCTGAGCAAAATAATACTTTAAGGGAGCTTATCAATGGTGTAATAAAAATTGAATGGCGTGGTGAGTCCGGCAATTATAAAATATATTCAAAATTTAAAGTCTCGCTTAAAAAAGTAAGTGAATAAAAAAATAAATAAAATAACGTAATATAAGAAACTAACAAAATAAATTGTGCTCACAAATAACACGGGGCTGCTGAATCATACCTTTTTTTTTTTTTTTTTTCACTGATTTGGGTGTTTTTAAGGTTTTTTGATATGCTGAATCACATCCGTGTTTCTCACAAAGTTAGGACGAAGATATGATAAATTCATACAAAGGCTATGACAGAATCGAAACATTTTATGTACAAAAATGTTAAAATAGACTATTATTTACATATTAACTTTTATATCTCAGTTTCTTTACTTAAAGGTTCCGTTTAGAGTTTTTTTTTTTTTTTTTTTTTTTTTTCTGCTCGACTTGACGGCAATTTCTACGCAGCATTAATAATCTGGTAACGTTTAAACATACCATAGACCCTGATACCTCCTTTCCATTTCTTTCATGTCTTCATGAAATCGGTCTACTTGTTCTTCACTCACATCGCAAAGATTTTTCTGGAAAATGTATGAGATGTGAGCTGGGAAAATGGAACTTTAAGCTCATTTCTGTCAAAAAGTCTCACATTCTGTCAAAGTTATACGTAATGGAAAAATTTAATTTTTTTTCTCACAATAAGTATTCAAAGATACATCAGAAAAGCACTTGAAGAAAAATAATTTTATCGTAGACTTGTGTAATTAACTATGATTAATAATTCCGACAAAATTTGAGAGGAATAATAATAATCGATAGGTTTTATTCTATTATTATTCAATCCTATTTAATGCATATTATAGAGTTTTGCTAATAATTTAAGCTAATGTCCGTTAGGGTCCTTTGTTCTTATTATGCCCGAAATACATTCTTCAAATATTAGGGGAGACCCGTGTACCTAGGGCCGCTTTTTTTCAATGCCCCAAAACAGAGCCCTTAACCTCTTTAAAATTATCAAACTGATATGTGCATATCTTTAGGACTAATTACTTCCAATTGGGATTAATATAAATATCTAAAATAATAAATTCCGACAAATAGAAGGTTTTTAAAAAAGCTTCACTCGTGGCCCTAGGTACAACACCCTCATTGTACCTGGGGCCAGACCTCATTGTACCTAGGGCCATTCTCTCAAATTTATATTACACTTTGTAATGAATAGAAAATAAGCATGTAAACATATATTTTATAACAGAAACAATATAAAGTAATATATTTATTTATCATGTAATAATTATCATGTTGTTGCCTTAATTTGAAATACGAATTTCTTCTCTCTCTCTCTCTCTCTCTCTCTCTCTTTTTTTTCCTTTGGAATATTCTAAAATAACATTTTTTTCTCAATTTCTTTCTTTTTTTTTTTTTTTCTGGAGTATCTCCTGGATTTTTAGATCTCTCTGGTTTTCGGTCACATCCTTTCTTTGATGTGGGACGTTTTCCTTTAGGTAAAGGTTTTGCTTAGGTTCGTACCTGTTAAAGCATGACACACGAAAAGATGTTAGATGTTAAAGGTTTCGAAATTTCAACAGGACATTAAACAGAGACATCCAGTTTTATCATTCTTAGTTCACTTTCTTCCTGGAAAATCTTTTATTTATTTATTTTTTATTTATTTATTTATTTTATTTTTTTGCATGGAGGGATTTTGTCTTTTAATCACATTTGAACTTAAATATCCATCCTCAGTGAATGTGTTTTGATTCATTGGCCATATGCCGGAGATACAAAAGCCTGATAAAATGTTTACAGGCGGTTAGGACTTGCCAACATTTTCAGCAACATCATACATAATGATTGGTTTACCAGAGTTTTCCAGCATCCAATTGCTATAGGATATACTGTGTTTCTTAACACTTTTGCGACAGCTGACGTAGATTAACGTCATTTGAAAATATGAAACTCCACCAGTGGGCGTTTCTTTTGCAATTTGTATATTATTTGTTTCTAAAAAATATACACAATAATTCATATTTGAACAATCAGTATAAAATGGATGCAAATACTTTGATTAGAGAGAGTATGAATGGAATGCATATCCATTTGTAATATAAATGTGAATACGGAAAATTTTGTTTTGAAAAATTGTTACATGAGAAAAACGCCCACAGGCGGACCTTACTGTCAAAAAGACAAAAACATGCGGTCGCGAAAGTATTGAAAGGTCCAAACACACTGGCCCTAGGTACAAGTTAACTATGTGGCCCTAGGTACAAGTATTGGTAACTTCATTCAAAATGCCTTCCACTAAAAAATTCACATGCAGAGAGGACTAATTAAATATCTCATTTATTACTCGATATAACAAGCAACATTATACACTAAAAATGAAAGAAAAATATTCGACTTGCCTTTGTAAAATAACAAAAGATTTGAGCAGCAAAATTTTACTTCAAACCATGTAAATTCGTTTTCTACGTGTAACTTGTCAAAACTTTCTCCTCAAATGTTCCAAAGTAGTTGTAAAAGTAGCAATTAGTGATGTTACTCGCCCAATTGGGCATTAAAACTTAAAATTAAATATTATAATCACATAAAAAACTGAGACAGATAATATACATTAAAAATATACACTTTAAAATATTAAAAACACAAAAACATAAATTTAAACGTTTCGAGCCTATTACAGGCTCCTCATCAGTAAAAATATCAAGTGCAAATGATGAGATGAACAACAGACTTTATGTGAGCACAACGTATTCATCAGGAACTGCGCATGCCTCATTAAGTGGAGAAAAATGTTGATTTGTGTACCAGCCCTCCAGGAAAATTCTTGAGTGATAATTTAAACAATTAGATACGATTATTTTAGTATTGTTAAAATCAGGTAAATGGTCAGTTTCTATGGCATGTTGTACTATTTTTGAATGTATATCACGGTTTTTGAAATTTGTTTTATGTTCCTTAATTCGAGTATGAAGAGAACGGCCAGTTTGACAAATATAAACTGAACTACAAGATTTACAAGATAAACAACACCTGTACGGGAAAAAGGGGGGATAACAGTTTTAAAATTTGAAAGGAAATTACGAATTAGAAATTGAGGTTTATAGGAAACAGATAAATTAACAGTGCGTAAAACTTTGGCAATAGATTCAGAAATATTTTTATAGTAAGGAATAGTAACAAACGATTTAAGTGAATTAGATGAATTAGTTTTATGATTGTCCTTATTAAAATCATACTCTTTTAATTTTCTTTTAAGCCAGCGAGAGGGATAATTATTACGCTTTAAGTCCGAAAAAATCCTTTTCAATTCCAACTGGAAAAGTTCATCGGTACTGCAATATAATTTTGCGCGGTGAAGTAACGTATGGAAAACAGCAGATTTATGTGAAGAAGGGTTAACTGAATTAAAATTTAAATATTGGCCTGAAAATGTAGGTTTCCTATAAACAGAAGTAACAAATTTAGAATAAGTATCAGAAGATGAACGCTCAATTAAAATATCTAAGAAAGGGAGTTTATTATCTTTTTCTTGTTCTAAGGTAAACTGAATTGAAGGATTAACGGAATTAGAATATTTAAGAATATCAGAAACATAATGATTATCAGTGATTATAAAAACATCGTCCACATATCTACGCCAAAAATAAAATTTTTTATGTAAATGAGAATTAATTTGATTTTCAATAAACTGCATGACTATTTCTGCAACTCTAACTGAAATGGGGGAGCCCATAGCAGTGCCATTAATTTGTTGGTAATAAGAATTATTAAAACTAAAACAGTTGGAAGTTAGACAAAAAGAAATAAGTTCAATCAAAGTATCAGTATCTAAATAATTGTTGAAAGAAATGTTACATTTTCAGGCCAATATTTAAATTTTAATTCAGTTAACCCTTCTTCACATAAATCTGCTGTTTTCCATACGTTACTTCACCACGCAAAATTATATTGCAGTACCGATGAATTTTTCCAGTTGGAATTGAAAAGGATTTTTTCGGACTTAAAGCGTAATAATTATCCCTCTCGCTGACTTAAAAGAAAATTAAAAGAGTATGATTTTAATAAGGACAATCATAAAACTAATTCATCTAATTCACCTAAATCGTTTGTTACTATTCCTTACTATAAAAATATTTCTGAATCTATTGCCAAAGTTTTACGCACTGTTAATTTATCTGTTTCCTATAAACCTCAATTTCTAATTCGTAATTTCCTTTCAAATTTTAAAACTGTTATCCCCCCTTTTTCCCGTACAGGTGTTGTTTATAATATCCCTTGTAAATCTGGTAGTTCAGTTTATATTGGTCAAACTGGCCGTTCTCTTCATACTCGAATTAAGGAACATAAAACAAATTTCAAAAACCGTGATATACATTCAAAAATAGTACAACATGCCATAGAAACTGACCATTTACCTGATTTTAACAATACTAAAATAATCGTATATAATTGTTTAAATTATCACTCAAGAATTTTCCTGGAGGGCTGGTACACAAATCAACATTTTTCTCCACTTAATGAGGCATGCGCAGTTCCTGATGAATATGTTGTACTCACATAAAGTCTGTTGTTCATCTCATCATTTGCACTTGATGTTTCTTCTGATGAGGAGCCTGTAATAGGCTCGAAACGTTTAAATTTATGTTTTTGTGTTTTTAATATTTTAAAGTGTATATTTTTAATGTATATTATCTGTCTCAGTTTTTTATGTGATTAAAATATAATTTTACTACGAGACGTAATGATTTTTAAATATTTTAAAATTAAATATTATTCGAATAAAGTGGGGTGGCCCTAGGTACAAGATGGCCCTAGGTACACGAGTCTCCCCTACTTATTACGTAGCAAAAGTCTTATAAGCATAATAAAAGAAAAAAAAAAGATAATTTGAGTCCTTTTCTTTTTTTTTTTAATCATTAGGCAGAATTAGATGGACAAAAGGAACTGAACACTTTTACAAAGATGAGGAAATGGATGAATTAAATAACCTGTTTTAATTATTAAAAGGAGACATGGTACTGGATTATTAAAACCAGTAGAAACTACAACATCAGAAACGCCAAAGAAAAACATTTGGGAAGCATACAACAGTTTCGGTAGCCAGCGTACCGTCTTCATTGCTTTTTCTTTGGCGTTTCCGACGTTGTAGTTTCTACTGGTTTTAATGACCTGTATTAATAACGCAAAGGGATCACGCCACAGAATAAACGTTTTAGGTATAAGATGGCGATATGAAATCTGAAAAGTCATCAAAATATAAAAGATGTGTAAAATACAAATTTTGGAATAATATCAAATTTTAGGGAAGTTCTACTTCTAACACCAGTTAATAATAATAATAATAATAAAATGCAGATTTTTTTAAGATGATGATACACACAATCATAAAAGTAATATTATTTTTATTAGTGGCATAACATATTGCACCTAGCAACAAATGAGACACAACTCAAAAATACAGTATTTGAGAAAAATCATTTTAAAAATATCGAAAATTTTCGACTAGCCTACAATAAAATTCAAACAGTTACTAACTCATGTTGGTGTACTTTATACACATTTTTCAATGGGATAAACTCGTAATTGCTATATTTTATCATTTTTTCTTGCATGTATGCAATATGTAATATATAATATACAAATAAAAAGTTGAGTTAACTTAAAAGTAAAAAATTAAATAAAATGCATATTTACTTATGAATTGTTTGAAAAATTCTTTGCCTTGTTCCTTGGTCATGCAGGAAGATTCATGGTGGTTTTTGTCATTTTTCTCCCCATTGGATTCTTCCTCGTTTGTTGCGACTAATTGCAGAAAAGAAACGCACAGTACGAAAACAACGGCAAAACACAGATACTTCATGTTTTTGGAATAAGTGTGTAGAGGTCAAGAGAAGTACTTCAGTAATCTCTATTCAAACAGATCTGTACTTTCCTGATGTCTTCTTGAGGTTTATATACCTTATCGTATACAATTGAGGACATTTTTGACTGCGAAATTCGACTAGGAAATATTTGCATATTTGCTCTCAATTTCTAAAGGTTCAACTTGCACATTCGAGTTCGACAAAAACGAACACTCATCAAGGAAGTGCGAATTGCTGCAAATATTCAGCTGGTTACACATTAATAATGTGTAGGCTGCCTGATGCGAGAACACGAATTTTGAAATTTGTTTGCTGTAAACGAAAAAATGAATAATGCGAAAAATGCACAACGAAAAATTCTTTCATTGTGTTAAATCGTATAGACCATGAACTCGTACTCTTTCGTTCTATATGTGGGACGTGCTTGATAGTTCAGAAAAAAGAGCGATGAAAGTTATTTCATAACTGTACTTTTTATCTTCATGTTTTGGAATTAGAGATCAATTTTATAAGGAAAAAACTGGTGGAATTCAAGGATACTGGACGGAAAATCATTCAAACAAAAACTAACGCAGGTTTGCTTTAACAACACGACGATATTTTTAAGGGCTCGAGCTGAATTTAAATCTCTAAGCGAATTTAAAAAATATTTAAAAAAAGCATTTTAAAATTCTAAATAAATCCATATTATACTCATCTCTGACAATAACTAATCATTATTGAGTTTCTAAGCAAAATTTAAGTCTTTGTCTGATAAAATAAACTGGCCACGTTACCGCTATCAGTAAGCAAATTTTAGAATAACAGACGCATAAATTAAAGTAGAAACGACAAAAATAAATAAGTAAGTAAGTAAAAAAAAAATATATATATATATATATATATATATATATATATATATCAAGAGTATTAATAAAACAAAGAATATCGTAAAGAGAATCAAGAAAGTTTCTTTTCGATTTCAAATACTTATTTTGGTGACGTCATTAATTCATTTGCAGGCATATTATCCGCGTTTGTAATGATCGATAGACGGCGCTTTGTGAACTGCAGTTGTTAGTAAACATTATAGCCACGTAGTGTTCTTTTTGTTATTCTACTTAATATTCGTACTATAATTTCTCCGCCATTACATTATGGAAAATTGATTGCTTTTGGAAAAAATACTTCAGTTTATTCAAAGTTCGATCGGAAGTAGATTTTTAACTGAAGTTGAACAAATATTAATTTCAAATCATCTGATTAACTCTTTACTTCCATTAGCCGAAGCAACTGAAATTTTAAATTTGTCATTTGGAAATAAATGGAAGCTCAATTCTGGATTTCTTGATCCTTTGGATGACACTGTGGCACACAAAAGTATGTGTTTTCTTTTTTACCGTATTTATTCATTTTTATTCAATAAATATATGTGAAACTAAATATCGGCAAGCAATGGCGGCTGTATGGAATTCGAATTAAACCATGTTTATTGTAATTTCACCTTAGCCCACCAGAGGGCGAGCATTTCATTACAATCGCGGATTCAGTTGCTTCTAAAGAAAAATTTTATTTTATACAATACACTGGCAGACCCGGCCACGCGTTGCTGTGGCTAAGTTATACGTTGAATTATATTGTAGTAAGCCATTCAATACAGTCAAATTATTATTTACGAATAAAGACGAAAACGTTGTAGCCGATGTAAAAACCCACGGGATTGAGATTTGAACCTTAGGTCGAAATTTGGAAGCGATTGATAAAAATTTTCATGGTTGATATTAAGCGCATAAAAATATATAAATTTAAATTTTATGTTTTATTCATCTCATATATTCAAGTATAGTTTGTAATAAATGTGCAATTTACAAAGTTCTTAGTTGGCAACATAACATATAACAATTAATCTATAAATGAGGTAGGTAGCGTAGATTATTCATTATTTATAACTAGTATATAACCCTGTCAAAAATGACGGAATGTGAAATCAGTTAAGGTAGTGAATGAACGAATGCTTTGCCAGCTTTGCTGGACACTATATTTAAAGGGGACTAATATGCAAGTTGTAACTGACGAGACTAATGTGCAAGTTGCACCGAACGAACAAACTATTTCTTTTAACAAAAATACCTACTAACCCTGGACGGTATAGGTCTAATGTAACTTATCATATTATATATCGTATTTATCGTAATAACTCAGTACATATTTCGCTTCCTTCTTCGACTCATTTTAATGAGTATTTTTATATGCATGGGCAAATTTAATATTTTTTAATTTTTAATTTTTCGCGTGAAAACATTATTTTATCTTATGCCCCCCCCCCCCCAAATATATATAGAGAGAGTTCTAACAACCACGTGACTTTCTTCTTAGCAACCGTACTTTGCTGAAGGATAACGCTAATTTTTCCATGCCTTTGGAAGAGTAGGAGTCGAATTTTTTTATGCTTTTGCAAATACATTTACAACACTGTGTTACAATAAATTTGTAACACTATTCCGCATTGATAAAATGGGTCAGTGAGGTCAACTGTCCCTCAGCAAACATGCTCCGTGACGCCATCTGTTAGAACTATATATATATATATCATTATATAAAGCGCAAAAAATTGTATGTTTGTGGAGGGTAATCTCTGAAACTACTGAACCGATTTAAAAAATTCTTTCACTGATTAAAAGCTACACTATCTCTGATTGTTATAGGCTATATTAAATTTTGATAAAATAAATTTTAGTTTACAATCTGAGCATTTTAATTAAAATCCCCATAAAAGCCATAATAGAAATGGAAATAATGAAATATTAAAAAAATTAGCTGTTGCCAACATAAAAGAAACATTTACATTTTGTTTTTAAAATATCTTGACATGAAAAGAAAAGAAATATATTTGCACGTGAATTAAATTGAAATTCATATAAAACTTTGCAAAATGTTAAACTTACACGTTAAATCTGGCGTCATTATAAATTTAAAGTATTTATTTTTCTAATAATATAATTTGATATGATATGATATAATGTAATGATCTAAGCGTTACTTCTATACTTTTATTAAATTATTTGTTTTATAATTGTTGCCCAAAAAATTTACGGGTTAATTCATTTTCCGACATATAATAAAATATATTTTCTCGCGAATAATAATATAAAAAGTGAATTAAAAAAATATCGTCTGCATTTCATTATGGCTCAGATGCAGTATGCCAAGTTTTGGTAAAAGTTGGTATCTCAAAAACGGCTCTAACGATTTTCTTGAAAATTGTTTCATTAATTCAATTTAGATAACCTTTCTCAAGTATTACGTGCATATTACAGGAATACTAACGGTCATCCTGATTAGGAAGTTCAGTTTTAGATCTCGGTAATTCGTGTTTAAAAAAATAACTATCTATTTTTCCCCTTATTTTTTAACTCACTATTTAAACTTTGTTGTAGGTGTCTTTATACGTGTATCAAGTTTCTCTTACTGGAAAATCTAAAAAAAAAAAAAAATGCATGTACTTAATATCTCCAAGAAATGTATATAATACGTTTAATAGTGGGTATGGAAGTCGTGTGGTTGTTTCACACCAGATTTTGTAATAGTATATATTATACGAATATTGTTTCACATTATTGATTTTTCCCTTAATATACATTATTAAAAACCATCAGTTATGGAAAAAATTAAATATATTTGCGAGATAACTTGGCAATCTTTTTTTTTTTCCGCCAAGGATGATTGATATAAAATCTTTTCCGAAAGCAAGTAGCGCAATATACAGCCGCTAGGGAATTGCAAATGACATTTGATTATGCAAGTTTCATTATGTTGATTGGAAACACGGTTCATTTAAAATAAATTAAATGTGCATTCGCGTCAGAAATCTACTTTTGTATAGGGCTTCTTTGGCGATATTTAAAATTTGGCAACGCAATAGCTAGGACGTTTCACTCGAAGGACTTTACGTATTTGCGATAATCTTTTTAATTCACCGCCAAAATCACAAAAAATATTAACGATCACTAATGGAGAACCATTACTAAAACAATAACCAGATTACTTTGCGGACGTTAAATTTAAGAAGATTAAAAACACATAAGCTCTGTGTTTAATAGAAATTAATATTATAAGAACAAATAAATAATAATTAAAGCAATTATGACGTCAACTTTATCAAACACATATTCATGTTATAGGTTTATTTTTCAATATTTTTTATTCATGAGTAAAAACATGCTTCTTTTTATGAAATAAATAAATAAATAACATAAAGTAAAAATTACCAACATTTAACAACTGATTGAAAAAAATAATTCTAAAATTATATTTTGTCTTTTCAGTTGATAATATTGCCTGACTATAACATATAAACTGATATTTTTTTTTTTTTTTTTGCATATCAATTCATCGTTAACTAAAATTTGTTCATCCGTGCGAAGTAGGACGGGTCAGCTAGTATATATATATATAACAATAACTGGTAAATTTTTTTGGCAACAATCATGAATTTAAATGTCCAGTTTTGAAATTATTTTCATATTTTAATTAATTCTAAAATATTTAATCAAAACTTCGTTACAAAAGCTACCATATTTGTAACGAAGTAACCTTAGGTACCTTATTTGTAACCTTATTTATTTTAACTAATTTGATAAATACGACGACACAATCAACTGTTTATTTATATCAGATAAGTACATTATCATGATTGCAAGAAAATGATGCAATAAATATTAGTCCATAATTTTTATGATTGAATTTTATATTACATTTTAATTTTATCCTCCATGGGCATTTTAGAATTGCAATGGTAGTTATAAACTTTCGTTGAAATCTTTTTACATATTGAGATTAAGGGAAAAGTGTAAGCACAAAAAATGTTCAGTTTCGAAAGATCTTTCTAATGATGTAACATTTATGCAGATTAATTTAAAATAAAAAATAAAATTTTTAAGGGAATTTCTAAGGGAAAAAAAAAAAAAAAAAAAAGGCTACCGAAAGTCTCTGTTTTGAAGCGGCCTAACCAGAATTGTTTCTGACAGAAGATGGTCATTATTATTATTAATAATTATATTCATCATTTTGAATTATAAAATTTTCAATTTTAATTTTAATCAGCGCTAATCGGGGCACAAGGTTCTTGGCTAACTTGTCTCGTGCTAACACAAATAGATTCGATGGTTTTCCACACGTGAGCATGCAACATATTATTGTCCATGGGAAAAGCATGGATTTTCCAAGTCTAAGTGCAAATGGACATCGTTTGGCCTTGAGACTTATTTATGGTCACAAGCTAGTTTGGTGTGTGTGTGTGTGTGTGTGTTGGGGATTAAGGCCGATTGACAACACTAGGGTCCTAGGCCCAAGTTAGTTTGGATTAAAATGCTAAAATGACTAATATGTAATTTAATTTTTATTAAAATTCTATTAAAATAAAAGTATAAAGGAAGCAAACGATTTTAAAATCAATTTTTATGGAGGAGTGAAATATAATGCTACAGTGGTGGACATACACTGCATAAAAAAAGTAGACGGACACTTACTTGTAATACTTTAAAGCCGTTTATTTCTTTAATTAAAGATATGAGGTTCATTTCTCTAATATAATGATATTCTTGAGACATTATACATTATTGTTTTTTGGATATAGATGCAATCCTTTTGAATTATGTAGTGGAAAAATTCAGGAAATAAAAATGGTGCATATTTGCACTGTAATTTTTCTTTAAAAAAGTAGACGAACACATCTTGTATCTCTAAAGTAAAACGTTTTTAATAAGAGGTTTGTCTCCCATTTGCTTTAATAAGTTCGTATACTCTGTTAGGCATCGAATCAATGAGATTCTGAATCTTTTTTTGACAGAAAATTTCCCAAATGTTTGTAAGAGCTTCTTTGAGCTGGTGAATTGATTCATACTGGCGTCCATCCTCAAAAATTTTATGAATAAGTATAGCCCAAATGTTTTTTACAGGATTTATATCCGGACTCTTGGCTGGCCAGGGTAAAACATTGAAGTTGTTCTCATGAAACCATTTTTTAACGTTATTAGCGGTGTGTATTGGCACTCCATCTTAGTGGAAAATCCAGTTTTCTCCTCCAAGATCACACTCAAATGGCAAAAGCTCACTGCTTAGTGTTTCAATATAATCTTTGTGAGTCTGCTTCTTACTTAGGAACACTAAACTTGTCCTTCCACCATAGCCAACAGCTAGCAACACCATCATGCCACCACCACCAACTTGCCGAGTAGAGTACACTTCGTCTTCTTTCTCCAAACTGTGCCAATAACATTGATATCCATCTGGGCCGTCTAAATTAATTTTTTTCTCATCTAAAAAAACTACAGATATCCATTCTGTAGTCCAAGACACATGGTTTTGAGCCCACTGTAGGCGTTCTGTCACGTGGTGATCCTTTCAGCATGAATCATGTTTTCACTTCTTATATTGAAAGAGCTCTGAGTGCTTAATGTAATTATAAATTGTCTGAGAAGTTACGTTAGTAATTCCTGTGCTTATTCAAACTCTGGGAATTAATGCTCCAGTTTTTTTCAGCTCAGTAAAAATTTTTCTTTGGTCTCTAAGCGAAAATTTCTTTGGCCGGCCACCCTTTTTCTTTACGCCATGGGCTTCAGGAGCACATAGAAAATCACTGATTCTACTTTTGCTTATTAAAAGTAGCCTACTAATTCCTCTGACTCCTTTATTAACATTTTTCAGCGCTATAATCTGTCCTTTCTGGTAATCAGTTAGAGGAATTCTTCGTGGCATGGTGCATTCATCTTCAAGAAATTTAACTACGTAAAACCATCTTGTCAAGCACGTTAGCAATTGGCAAAATGCCAAATGTACATGTACATGCAAAACTGGTATTCCGAAAGAAACACCCACTTAGATAATTGCAGTTTTTGACCAGTGTCCGCCTACTTTTAAAAAAAAATAATATTGTGCAAATGTATATCTTTTCTCTTTTCTGCATTTCCCTACATTAAAATTATAAATAATTGAATATTTTTATTCGTCTGTCAAAAATATGAAGATTGATAAGTATAAACATGTTAAAGAATTTTAATTGACATTTCCTATTAAACAAAGACGGGGTTTTAAAAAATTGTAAAGAAGTGTCCGTCTACTTTTTTTATGCAGTGTAATTCTACATTGACAAATAGTGAAAGAAAAGATTCAGAGCTTAAAAATATTTTATCAAGTACGTCAAAAACAAAAATTTATTCTGTTATCACACGTAATTGTTTTACAGAAATGATATTTTTATAGAGTTTAATAAACAAGAAAGAAAATTCATGCAATACGCATTGATTTGTAACACTTTCCAACTGTACGCATTTGTTGTATCGAATGACTTTTAATATTCCTTGCCTACGTTATCACACAACAGAGAGAAAGACTGAAAAGCATGCAGATAGACTAATTTAGAGTCCTGCATCGGGTCGGGTAACCCGATTTTACCCGAACCCGACAAGACCCGCAGGTCGGGTTCGGGTCGGGTTGACAGAATTTTTTCTCTTGCGGGTCGGGTTCGGGTCGGGTTAACTGATCTTTTTTTTCGTGCAGGTCGGGTTCGGGTCGGGTTGACTGATTTTTTTTTTCTTGCGGGCCGGGTTCGGGTTCGGGTCGGGTTTGGTTTTCAACAAGTCGGGTCGACTTGAGAACACCTTTCAAAATATTTTTTACAATTATAAACATAAATTTATAGGCATGTTTATAACTATGTAACTAATTTAAACATTCTGCACATACTAGACATGCATCGGTCGGTTGTTTGGTTGGAGGATTTAAGGCCGATTGACTCCAGATGTGTCCTAGGCCTATAGGGGACTTGCCCTCCGTTTGAGTCTTTCTAAGGGGTCCTAGTCCGTATTTACACGCGTTTTCGAGGAAACCACGGAAAATTCCGAACGGCTGGGTCGATGAACGCGACCTGGGATTGAACCCAACACCTCCCATCTACCAGCTTCGAGCGCAGAACCGCTCGGCCGCTGGCGGGCAGACATGTACCGGAGCTCCCTATTCGTATCCGCGGATATCCGCTAGAAAAATAGATTCGTATTTGTATCTGGATCTGTTTTCTTTTCTTCAACGGAACTAATATGTATCTTTTGTAGAAATTGTATGAAAATTAGAAAAGTATTATAAATCTTTCTCGACTGTTGTTAATATATAAATATAAAGAAATACAAATACAGTATAACCTCGCATTTACATTCTGAAAATTGAAAAAATTTCGCAGTTTACAAGTTTTTTTTATTTTACTTTCTTTTTAGAAGAAAGTATTAGATTCTATCAACATTTGGTGTCCACCGCTCGACGGGTGGCACTGCTATACTGCAATTTCAGGGGAGGCTATATCTCAGGTTCTGTTGTATATAATCCAACAAAGTTTGATATGTGAGAAGACCAATATGAGATATTATGCTGATTCAATTTGAAGCCCTATTAGCCAACAGGTGGCGCTGCTACACAGTGATTTCCGTAATTTAAGGAAAGACTATATCTCAAGAATAACTCCACAGAATTCCATATAAAATTGTATGTAGGTGCCATGTAATATATATTAGCGCCTGTTAACTTTTGGTGTAAATTGCTTAACAGGTGGCGCTGCTACACAGTGATTTCCACAATTACAAGGAAAGCTACTATATCTCATGTTCTATTGTGTATCATCAAACAAAACTTAATATGTGAGAAGGCGGAATGGGACGTTTCGGCGCGGCCGTTTTGGCGCGGCCGTTCCGGCGCGAAACCCATTTCGGCGCGGCTGTTTTGGCGCGGCCGTTTTGGCGCGAGATCCATTTCGGAGAGGCCGTTTTCGCGCAGCCTGTCCTTCACGAAATGGCCGCGGCTTTTGTCTCAGCCTTTTCAGTTAAAATTTATTTAATGATAGATATGATTTCTTATTTATTTATTTATTATGCATGAAGAAAAAACTATTTTAAATTATTTACTAAATATATTAATGATGAATAGAATTTTGCTTAATTTAAAGGAGCCAATGATAAGATTAGAAACTTGTTTTTTATTAAACTTAGTCATCGGATGGCAACACATACGCAGCAATTCTAAAAATTCTAACCAATTTGGTGATGGAGGTTCTTTGGGGAATAAAATAAACAATGTAATTTCTGATTTTTTTTTTTTTTTTTTTTTTTTTTTTTTAAATGTTTGAACCAAAAAATATTTTTAATTTTTTATTAATGACATTAATGATGATGAATAGGATCTTTCGTAATTTAAAGAAGTCAGTGGTAATCTGAGAAAAGAACTCGATTTTTGTAGTTAAAACTTATTAAACCTATTGCCGTGCGGTTCTTTGGGTAATAAAATAAACTGTAATTTCTGACTTTATATATATATATATATATATATATATATATATATATAATGCGTAAACAAAAAATTATTTTAAATTATTATTTGCTAATAATATTAATGATGAATAGAATTTTGCGTGATTTAAAAGAGCCAATGATAAGGTGAGAAACTAGATTTTTACAATTAAAAATTATTAAAATTAGTCATTTGTGTATGTAGGAGCCTCGCCTCCACCCCCTGGGGGGCAAGTCCCCCCTCGAGGGGAGTAAATTTTCATGATGGGTATCTTTCAAAAGAGCTCGCCAATACCTTTAAAACGAATGGTTGAACCATCGATCTGCGATAATTTAAAACAAAGTTATCGATTTTTTTTTTTTTTTTTTAATATATATATATATATATAGAGAGAGAGAGAGAGAGAGAGAATAAAGGGGACTTTTTTTAGATATTTGGTGTTATACTACTTGGGTATTATGGAAATAGTCTTCATTTTCATAAAAGATAATTTTTTAAAATAATGATTTTAATAAATTATTTTTTAAAAACAGAATTATTTTTTAATAGCCGAATTAAATTCTATATAAATGTAGGTGCATTAATGAAACGGGGGGTTGAGGGGGCGGTAGCCCCCCCCCCCTCACACAGAACTAATTATCCTATAAAAGTCTCCCTTTGAATTGTTTAAAGTAGGTTTACATAACAATGCAAAAAATTATGCATTAAAAAAAAAAAAAAAATACAATTAAGTTATTTTTATCTATTTTGTACTTTCACAAAGACATTCAAAACATATTTCTTTTTGTTTAGAAGATGAATTTGAATTTTGCCTCAAATCTTAATAGCAACATAAAGAAAAAAGTACACAATAGTTAGAGTGATATAAAAATTGATATTAGTAACAAGAAGTATTAATTAGTTAATTTATTTAATAACATATAAGTCAGTTATAGAAGTTGTATGCTCGTTGAAAAAAAAAAAAATCTCAATTTAACAGTTAATTTATTTCTTGATGAGAAAAATATTTATCTAATTTTATCAACGAAAGAAAAGTTGACCTTGTTTTTAGTGAGGTTGCTTAAATATGATTCCTGAAGAAGAAAGCACCTATATTTTCTTTTGAAAAAGCTGTCGAAGTTTTCTTAATTTATGTTATTACCAAACTAAATACTTTTTATTGAAGCCATATTTTTGGGTTTCATTTCTTAGTATGAAACAATATCTATTGCAAGTATTTTAAAACATTAGTTCATTAATCCTTTAGCTGTGTAGTATTTTATCCGTTTAATAACTGATAAAAACAATAGTAGGTGAAGGTAGGAATTAAAAAATAATTAAATTTAATAAAATAATAATAATAAAATAATATAAACTAAGTAATATAATAATAAATTAAATATATATATATATACGTATATATTTTAACTCTATGGCTATTCAGTAATCTTATTTTCCATTTTTTTTTTTTTTTTTTTTTTTTTTTTTTAAAGCCTTTTATTTCAACTATTGAGTGACAGAAAAAAATGTTTGTAACTGATAAAGGGTTAAACTGATCATGCAATTTAAAACAAATTTCATGTCGTCAACATTGCTTTATTTATTTATTTATTTTTATTTTCAAAATATTGTTGTTAGAAATGGATGAAAGAATGGAAATTTCATAGTAAATAATATTGGGCAAATGAGAACTAAAAATTTTAAAATATGTCCCGAAGGTTTTTGGGGTAAATTAAAAAACAAAAATAAATAAATAAATAGGAATTTTATTTTCTCTGAAGGTGGTAAAAACCATGGGAAAAACATGTTTTGGCCAAGATAGTAAAAACCGGCAAAAACCATTACACGGTAAATACACACCTGCTTTAATTTTTTTTTTTTTTTAATAACTTACTTAAAGCTCGCATTGCTCTAAATTTCTGAAACTTATTACACATAGTAGAATAATTCCATACAACTTATTAATTTTTAATACCATTCCCCCCCCCCCCCCTCAGCTTACTATTTACTTTATTTATTGAAACTTAGTAACTCCCCACAGTTAAAATGTAGACTTAGGTTCATTAATCACTAAATCAGTAAAAATCAACTGTACAAAATGAAAAATGAGCAATTTACGTTTAGAAGTGCCAGATGAAAATATCCTGTAATTTTAAATCTCCACCAGTTATTAAAAAAAAAAAAAAAAAAAAAAAAAAAAAAATGATAAAAATAAAAAATAACTTTCTATAAAGCTTTCATTATATTAAAGTTATCACTGCTATTCTTCTTCTTTTTCTTCTTCTTTTTTTTTTTTTTTTTTTTTGTTGTTGTTGTTACACAAAATTTAATTATTAAAGACTTCTGTTTATTTTTATTTACAGTTTGCGTATTAAAATTTCCTATATAATAAAGCTTGCTGAGATAAAATAAAAGTTAACTTTAGCAAGAAACAGGATAAAGAAAAGGTATGCATTCTTAACCAATTCTTAAACTGCCTTCACTTAAACAAAGTCAATAATGATTAACTCGCGGTTTTATTTTAATCCATATAATAATAAACAGTTATAAAATTCTTGAATATTCCCGACTATTTATTATGTTTTCGGAAAAAAAAAAAAAAAAAAAAAAAAAAAAAAAATTCTTACACTCAAAAAGTTCGGAATGTAAACATCTGGCGCCGAAACGGCCGGCGCCGAAACGGACGCGCCAAAACGGACGCGCCGAAAAGTAACAAACCGGTGAGAAGGCGAGTTTATGAGACATTACGCTGACTCAGTTTGAATGCTTATCAGCCAATAGGTGGCGTTGTTATACTGCAAATTTCATCGATAACAGGATGGCTATATCTCAACTTCCATGCCATATAACTGTACGAACCATGATATGCGAGATAACCATTATAAAAACGCATTGTTTATTTATAGACGATAAAACTGTCTCTCTTTGGATATTTAGTGTTAGATTTCCCTAATATGAAAATTATTTGCATGCATCACGATAAACTTTTTAATAATAGTTTTAATAAATTATTCGCACTTAGTGAATTTGACAGAAAAATATAGAAGAATGTCTTGTGGTGGCCACAACATACTAGATTTTTTTTTTTTTATAATTTACCAACTGTGTGACAATGAAAATTTACTTTATTTTATATCATGTTATATCATTTTACCTGTTTTGCATGACTTTTAGATGAATAAGTAATGTTGATGTATTTTTCGGGTTTCGGTTCGGGTTCGGGTTCGATAAGTCGGGTTTCGGGTCGGGTTCGGGTCGTAAAAAATTCTGTGTTGCGGGTTCGGGTCGGTTTTCGGGTTGATGAAAATTTTTTTGTCGGGTTCGGGTCGGGTTTCGGTTGATGAAAATTTTTTTGTTGGGTTCGGGTCGGGTTTAGGGTTGATTTAAAATTCATCTGTCGGGTTCGGGTCGGGTTAATTGATTTTAAAATTAATCTTACGCATTTTGGAAAGTGTTAAAAAGGCTTATCGCAAAAAAAAAAAAAAAAAAAAAAAAAAAAAAAAAAAATGCAGCCGTTACATTATCATTACAGCTTTTAATCTCTCTGAATATTTTACTGTAGCCCTGTAAATCTGAAAGTTAATCGTATCATATTCTATACAAAACAATATTTTAGAATATTAATTATACATGTCAATGTTTTTACGATTTTTATAGTAGACAGTTTTTTAAATATAACTTTTAAAATATTCTGTCCTAAAACGTAATACATTGGCTTTTTTATTGTTGTTGTTTTTGTCCCTGTAAACAAACTAGTTGTAGAGGACCTATTAATGACATTTTAAATAAGGAACATGAGTGTATCATTTTTTTTTAAATTCTCAAAATATTCACTGATGATAGGAGCCGGAGACAAACAGATAGAAAGGTAGACAATCGAACAGACAGATGTTCAAATTGAAATCATATTCCCAATTCCAGCAGATTTTATAAATAGCTCTTTATGTAAGTGATTATTTTTGTGTGGTCCTGTAAATCTAATGCTAACCATACTATATTTCATAGAAGACACTCTTTTGTGCATACTAAAAATATATTTCAATTGCATTAAGCTTTGTGAAAATAAAATTATTAAAATTACTTTTATAAAAATAACTCTCATTCTACACAATGCTTTGGAATACTTTCAAGTGCCCCTGTACACAAACCAGTTAGAAATGTACTCTATTTTATATATGAAACATCCGAGAGGATGTTGAATAACGTATTATCATTTCATTAAAGTTTCTATACATTAAAGGTATTAAAATATGGATTATAGAAACTCCTCTCATAGAACAAAATGCGTTCGAATACTTTTGGGTGTCCTTATACACAAACCTGAAGAGGTATTTACTCCATTTTCAACAGGGAACATCCGACAGTGAACGTGAATAAAATATATCGGTTTACAGAAATTCCATAAATATTTACGGAAATTAGAGCACAGAAAAACAGACAGAGAGACAGACAAGCTGGACAGAAGAACAGTCAGACAGATACACAAATTGAGATTTTATTCACACTAAAAAAAATGATAGAAAGTGTCAAAAACACTTAGTGTAAACGAAAGTACAATTCTAGCAATTTTTTATTAATAGCTCTTAATAAAACTGAATATTTTTGTGTCACCCTGCAAATCTAATGATAACCATGCTATATTTTATGCAAAGCATTCTTTTGTGCATATAAATAACATACTTCAATTTCCTAAAACTTCGTGGGAAGTAAAGTTATAAAAATTTGATTTATAAAAATATCTCACAAAGAATGCAATGCTTTGGAGTACTTTTGAGTGTCCCTGTACATAAACTAGTGGTGGTATGTAATCTATTTTATATTGGAAACATCCAATAGTGAACTTGAATAACATATTTCAATTTCATGAAGATATTGTACAGTAAAGGTATGAAAATATGGTTTATAGAAATACCTCTCACAGAACACATTTCTTTAAAATACTTTCGGGTGTCCCTGTACACAAACCAGTAGAGGTATACACTCCATCTTCAATAGGGAACATTCGATAGTGAACTTGAATAACATATATCAGTTTAAAAAAATTCCATAAATATTTACGGGTGTTAGAGCGCGGGCAGTCAGACGGACGGACAGACGAACAGATACAGGAATTGTTATCATATTCACACTTAAAAAAATGTTAGAAAGTGTTAAAAACGTTTAATGTAAACGAAAGTAGAATTTTACCAAATTTGTACTAATAGTTCTTAATATAACAGAAATATGTTTGTGTCACCCTGTAATTCTAATGATAACCATGCTATATTCTATGTAAAGCATTCTTTTGTGCATATAAATAACATATTTCATTTTCCTAAAACTTCGTGGGAAGTAATGTTATTAAAATTTGATTTATAGAAATATCTCTCATAGAACGCAATGCTTTAGAATAATTTTGAGTGCCCTTGTATATAAAACAGTGGTGGTTTTTAATCCATTTTATACAGGAAACTTCCAATAGTGAACTTGAATAACATATTTCAATTTCATTAAGACATGTGTACAGTGAAGGTATGAAAATATGATTTATAGAAACACCTCTCATAGAACACAGTGCTTTGTAATACTTTCGGCTGTCCCTGTATACAAACCAGTAAAGGTATAAACTCCATTTTCAATAGAGAACATCCGATAGTGAACTTGAATAACATATATCAGTTTCAAGAAATTCCACAAATATTTACGGGAGTTAGAGCGCGGACAGACAGATAGACAGATAGACAAACGAACAGACACACAGACAAACCAAAGTCATTAACACTTTTCAACCTTGTTAGGTAGTGTTAAAAATGTTAGAAAGTGTTAAAAACGCTTAATGTAAAAGAAAGTACAATTTTAGCAAATGTTTATTAATAGCTCTTTATATAACTGAATATTTTTGTGTCCCCCTGTAAATTTAATGCTAATCATGCTATATTCTATGCAGAGCATTTTCTTTTGTGCTTATAAATAACATATTTCAATTTCATAAATCTTCGTGCAAAGTAAAGTTATTAAAATTTAGTTTATAGAAATATCTCTCATAAAACGCAATTCTTTGGAATAATTTTGTGTGTCCCTGTACACGTATCAGTGGTGGTATTTACTCCATTTTATACAGGAAACATCCGATAGTGAATTTGAATAACATATTTCAATTTCATTAAGATTTGCGTACAGTAAGGATATGAAGATATGGTTTATAGAAATGCCTCTCATAGAACACAATGCTTTGAAATAGTTTCGGGGGCCCCTGTACACAAACCAGTAGAGGTATAAACTCCATTTTCAACAGGAAACATCCGATAGTGAACTTGTATAACATATTTCAATTTCATTACGATTTTTGTACAGTGAGGGCATGAAAATATGGTTTATAGAAATACCTCTCATAGATCACAATGCTTTGAAATATTTTCGGGGGTCCCTGTACACAAACCATTAGAGGTATAAACTCCATTTTCAATAGGAAACATCCGATAGTAAACTTGAATAACATATATACCAATATCAAGAAATTCGATAGATATTTACGGGAGTTAGAGTGCGGACAGACAGACAAACAGACCGAAGTCATTAATACATTTCAAAATTGTTGGAAAGTGTTAAAAATGTTAGAAAGTGTCAAAAACGCTTAACGTATACGAAAGTACAATTCTAGCAATTTTTTATTAATAGCTCTTAATGTAACTGGATATTTTTGTGCCACCCTGTAAATCTAATGCTGATCATGCTATATTCTGTACAAAGCACTCTTTTGTGCATAGAAATAACATATTTCAATTTCGAAAAACGTCATGGAAAGTAAAGTTATTAAAATTTGATTTATAGAAATATCTCTCATAGAACTCAATGCTTTGGAATACTTTTGAGTGTCCCTGTACATAAACCGATGGTAGTATTTCCGCCATGTTATACAGAAATCATCCAATAGTGAACTTGAATAACATATTTCAATTTCATTCACATATGTCTACAGTAAAGGTATGAAAATATGGTTTATAGAAATACCTCTCATAGAACACAATGCTTTGAAATACTTTCGAGTGTCCCTGTACACAAACCAGTAGAGGTCTACAGTCCATTTTTAATAGAGAACGTCCGATAGTGAACCTGAGAAACATATTTCAATTTCATTCAGATATGTCTACAGTAAAGGTGTGAAAATATGGTTTATAGAAATACCTCTCATAGATCACAATGCTTTGAAATACTTTCTTGAGTCCCTGTACACAAACCAGTAGAGCTATAAACGCCATTTTCAATAGGGAACGTCCAATAGTGAACTTGAATAACATATTTCAATTTCATTCAGATATATCTACAGTAAAGGTATGAAAATATGGTTTATAGAAGTACCTCTCATAGAACACAATGCTTTGAAATAATTTCGGGTGTCCCTGTACACAAACCAGTAGAGGTATAAACTCCATTTGCAATAGGGAACGTCCGATAGTGAACATGAATAACATATATCAGTTTCAAGAAATTCCATAAATATTTACGGGAGTTTGAGCGCGGACAGACGAACAGACAGACGGGCAGACAGACAGAAAGACAGAAAGACAAAGCGAAGTCATAAACACTTTTCAACCTTGTTGGAAAGTGTTAAAAAAATTAAAAATACCATGGACAAAATTATAAGACACCCTAACATTTTAATTAAAACACCTGCTTTTTTTCGAAAATATTGTGCAATATGCAAATTTTCTGCACGCTGTTATGACGTCAGCAGTCAACTAAAGCAAACGATAACCGACTTCACGCATTTACAAACATGCCATGAGGTACAGAATTAAAAGAAAGTGAAATTCGCGAAATTTGGAGATTAAATGGAACTGGTGTTTCAATTAATAATATTTCAAAAGTTATTAAACGCTCTAGATGTGCAATTAGAAATGTTTTGAAAAGAGGAATTAATAGATCGGTGATTAAAAGATCTGTGCGTACTCCTTGCTTGTCCTCGAGAGACAGACGCCATATGTTTTCGCTCGCTACACAGAATAAGATGACCACTACAGGCATTAAAAATGCTTTGAAACTGAATTGTTCAAGGAGAACCATTTGCAGGGTGTTGCATAATGCTTCCTATGTGAAATATAAAAAATTGAAGAAGAAACCACCGCTTCTAAGCCGGCACAAAATGGAGCGTCTAAACTTCGCTAAACAAACTATGGCCTGGACCTCCAAATGGTACTCAGTGTTATTTTCTGATGAAAAAAATTTAACCTGGATGGTCCTGACTGGTTTCAATATTATTGGCATGATTTACGGAAGTCTCCTCATGTACTAATGAGCCGCCAAATAGATGGATTCTCAGTAATGGTTTGGGCTGGTTTTTCGGCTCAATGAAAAACGGATATTACTTTTGTGCATTCAAGAATGAATTCCGAAATGTATAAGAATCTTCTTAAAGATCAACTAGCCATATACGGTGAACTTATTTGTGGCGAAAACTACACTTTTCAGCACGATAACGCGCCGATTCATGCATCACACGAAACAAAAAAGTGAATTTCTGAGCAAAGTATCAATGTTCTCCCGAGGCCTTCTCGCTCCTTAGACTTAAATCCCATCGAAACCTTGTGGGAGATCTTAACTCATGCGGTTTACCGAAATGGGAGGCAGTTTATATGTGTCGAAGACCTAAAGAATGCTATAAAATGTGCTTGGGAAGAACTGTGTTGCGATATTTTGTTAGAATTGATAGATTCGATGCCGAATCGCATCTTTCATGTTATAAAAAACAATGCCGGCTCCACCAAATATTGAATAACCATGTCAGAGGATTTTCTTTTAGACCATTAGTGTCTGCTAATTATGTTGACCACTGTATTTGGAAAAAACAGTTGGTGTCTTATAATTTTGTCCATTACGTTTTTAAGGTTTTTCATTAAATTGTATGAAAATATCATTATTATAAAATAATTATGTATGCTAACAGAATAAATTTATGTTTTTGACGTATTTGATAAAACATTTTTAAGCTCTGAATCTTTTCTTTCACTATTTGTCAAATTAGATAGGTGTCTTATAATTATGTCCACCACTGTATTATGGATAATGTATACTGCTATTATGGATAATTTTATTATAAAATGGTCTCATCATTTTAAATATTTTACAGATGGCAACAGCTGTAGTTATAAAAAGGAAAACAATATGGCTAAGCCAGAAAAATAAGTAAATTTGATAAATATTTTAAAACTTTAATATAGTATATCTTATGAAATATTGAGTATTTAAAGTAAATGAAGGTATCCTTTTAAATACAAAAGGATTTTGCAAAAAATTAATATATTTTAACGAAGTGATGAGACGATTTTGAGTATGTTAAAATTTTAATAGTAAATTCAAGTTAATCAAGATGGAAAACATTGAGGATTAACATAAGAAAATAGCAAGATTTTAAGATCTTTTTTTAGCAAGAAATATGAGTCAACATTTAAAGTTTAATACATGTATAAATCACAAACTTAATAAAGAACAGTAAATTGATAAGTTATTAAAGTGAAATAAAAGAAAAATAAGAGAAATAATTATTTAAAGTTTCGAACATCGATCATATAGATTAGCGTTACAAAACAAATAACCAGACTTAAAATACGTTTTAAATTAAGTTTTAAAATTTAATGTTAAATGAAACAGATTTTTAAATAAGTTTTAAAATATTGAAATGATTACTTTTTATTTATAACACTAGAAAAGGTTGAGAAACGGCATCAAATTTCTTCTCCGTGAAAATGTAATTGAATAAAAATTATATTGAATTATAATTAATATTGATTTATTAGTATATAGCCCCGTCAAAAATGACGGAATGTGAACGATAAATCTTGAAAACAATGTTTAGATCATGAAGATTACCACGTGATCATTCAAATGTATTTTCAGTTTTTGTTTATAAATCAAATGTGTTTCGATATTTTCTAATTTTCGTTCTGAAATTAAAAAAATTCTACCCGATCAATAAATATGAATGACAATAAAAAAACTGCTGGTTGACAAAAAATATAGGCCCGAAAACACAACAGCAAAAACACATCCCAGTGTTCCGTTAAGTGCTCTATTTAAAGTCCTCATAATAAGAATAATCTAGTGTGTCACTCACACGACTTTTTCTTACCCTGAAATTTAATGCTATGAGTACAGGTTGGAGATTAAGAGGTAAGATAACGTGTACTGTTATGTAAACCTATGTTAAACAATTCAAATTAGGGTTCGGAAGAGTTTTATATGATAATTAGATCTGGCCCCCCTCAACCCTCCGTTTCATTAATGCACCTACATTTATATAGAACTTAATTTGGTTATTAAAAAATAATTCAGTTTAAAAAAAATAATTTGTTAAAATTATTATTTTAAAAAGTTATCTTGTATGATAATACATACGATTTCCATATTAGAGAAATAGTATAACACTAAATATCTAAAAAAAAGTTGAATTTATTCTCAATATTAAAGTAAAAAAAAAAAAAAAATGTTAAAAATGAAAGAAATCAATAACTTTATTTTAAATTATCGTAGATCGATGGTTCAACCATTCGTTTTAAAGGTATTGGCGAGATCTTTTAAAAGATACCCATCATGAAAATTTACTCCACTCGAGGGAGGACATCTACCCCAGGGGGGGGGGGGCGAGGCTCCTACATACACAAAAAAAATTTTCCCAGTTGACTATCTCTATTACAAAAAATATGTATTCGTTTCATTTGGTTTAGTGCAGTCTATAGATGTTAAATTCTACTTACCTGCAATTTCCCCCATAGACCGCCGTAATGTATTTGAATACTTTTGAATGTCCCTGTACACGAACCATTTGCTTCATCTTAACGAAAAGCTTACTGTAGCATCCCTATATCATACACATTTAGAATACTGAGTTTGGAATTTCTGCTACTATTTGTTCTTGAGATATGCTGATAACAGACACACAGACACACAGATAGACACAGAGACCATTCGCTAAAAACGTGATTTTCGTATTCAGGGGACCCCAGAACATGTAAGTATAACAAAAACTCACGTTCGAAAATTTGACCCTAAAACAATACTTTCTCGACCCTATGGGTAAGAGGAAGTAAATAACGATTCACTTCATTTTACCAAAATACTTTTTTTAAGACTATCGAAGATCCTGTTTCCAAATACGTAAGCGAAATGTGACGTCACTGACCGTCTGTGGATGCAAGAAATGATTCCCTATTTTAATCGTCCATTGTATATATTGTAAAAAATTATTAAAAATCGAAGAAAATTATTTTCCGATTTTAATACCTGTATTTGGGTATAGGTATGATATCGTATCCATGTGTTAGACTGAGTTATTTTGCTGTCAAATTGACAAAATTTTAAATTTCAAAACTGTGTCATCTTTGGCGTTTTTTGTATTTGGCGATTAAAAACATACTACGAAAATATACATGCCAGATGTTTATTTTCGTAATACGTATTGTACGATATATTGTTTCATATAATTCAGTTAAAATAACCATGATTTTTGAAAGGAATGAAATATGTTCGCCAAATAATTTGGCGATATATTTTTTCCGCCAAGGATGGCAGATATATTAAATCTATTCCGCTGCAACATATGAGTATCTTATATCAGACACTTTATTTAAACATTTGAAAAGAAATTTGACTTCAAATTATGATAGAATATTTATCATTTTCCTTTTAATTAGTATATTAGTTGGATATTTATTGTGTAAATATCATCCTTTGAAATGAAATGTTTATGTTTTCAATCAAATATGGAAATTTGCTATTTTATTTTTCTAAAGTTTTGAAATTTAAAATTTAAATTTTATCAATTTTACAGCAAAAACAACTTAATCTAACGCATGCACACGATAACTAATACATATCTATACCGAAATCGGGAAATAATTTTCCTCAATTTTTAATAATTTTTTACAAAAAATCCAATGGGCGATTAACATAGGAAACCTTTTTCTTGCATCCACTGACGCCCAGTGACGTCATCACTTAGCTTGCGTATTTTCTAACTAACTATCTAATAATTACAGACACTCCATGCTAACCCAAATTCACCTCTACTCTATACTCCCAACCAGCTATCTCACCCACAACATCGCCAAAATATCCAGGATCCAGCTAGGGACTTTCTCATTCTCAACCGAACATTTTATCTTGACTCGATATTATCACCTTAGACTACCCTACTTTCAATACTCATTTCAACTGGTGACCTTTACTTGCCCAACCAAACATTCTATCCCAACTATAACTTTACATTAATTTCAAAACTAAAATCAACTGGCGGCATTTACGTACTGAACTCGACGCCAATCATACCATACAATGTAAACAAATAATGAAGCTTGATAAAAATATTTAAAGACTTTAATATGTTTTTACAAATATATTTTAAGATTTTTAAGGCTTTAATATGTTTTAGAAATATTTTAAGCGTTTTTTTTTTTTTTTTTAATGAAACAGTCAAAGAGTCGTTCATTTGCAATTAAAGAGTTGTCCATTTGGAATTTGTATTTTCTGAATGTCAACAGCTTTGGTTTGTTTTTATTTGGCATTGCGTTGTTTATAATCATGAAGTTACATAATTCTATTTATAGGTTCATGTTTATAATAGCCAGTGATCCGTTATATTTAATTAAACATTTAAACATTACAATTGAATAGTTTTTCAAGGTTTTAGACGGAATAAATAACAATATGTGCGATACAAAACATGTATGAAAATGATATGTATGTTTTCGTAAGTTGAATTGAACAAATGGAAAAAAAAAATGGCTGCCAAAAGTATCTGTTTTGAAGCGGTGCAAACCGGAATCGTGAATGACAGATGAGGATGAGGGTCATTATATATATTAATTATATGTATAGATCACGAATTTCTTAAAGAAAACGAAGTGTTACAGATTATAATAATGCAACGAAAATTGAAAAAGCAAGGTTATGTCGTAAGTAAATTTTTAACACACGTGTCACGTGAAATAAATTGTAGCATATACATAATGTATCTGATATAAGATATTAACATGTTGCAGCGGAACAAATTTCATATCTGTCATCCTTGGTGGGAAAAAAAAAATCTCCAAATTATCTGGCGAACATAATTTAATTCCTTTCAAAAATCATGGTTATTTTAACAACTTATATTCAGAGAGTAATGAATAATATGAAACAATATTTCGCACAATGCATATTACGAAAATATACATCTTTCTTGTATATTTTTGTGTTACGTTTTTGATCGCCAAATACAAAAAAACTCCAAGGAAGACAGAGTTTTGAAATTTAAAATTAAATTTTTGTCAATTTAACATAAAAATAATTCAATTTAACGTATGCACATGATAACTAATACACATCTATCCGCGTTTGTAATGATCGATAGATGGCGCTTTTTCTGCTCTTGTTGTTACAGCCACGTGTATCTATTTTTGTTCTTTTTGCTATTCTACTTAATATTCGTACTATAATTTCTCCGCCATTACATCATAGAAAATTGATTGCTTTTGGAAAAAAATATTTCAGTTTATTCAAAGTTCGATCGAAAGTAGATATTTAACTGAAGCTGAACAAATATGAGTTACAAATCATCTGATTAATTCTTTACTTCCATTAGTCGAAGCAACTGAAATTTTAAATTTGTCATTTGGAAATAAATGGAAGCTTAATTCTGGATTTCTTGGTCCTTTGGAGTTACACTGGAGCACACAACAGTATGTGTTATCTTTTTTACCGGATTTATTCATTTTTATTCAATAGATATATGTGAAACTAAACAACGGCTAGCAATGGCGGATTGATGGAATTTGAATTAAAGCATGTTTATTGTACTTTCTTCTTAGCCCACCACAGTGCGAGCATTTCATTACAATCGCGGATAAACAAAAAAAGATGGGGATTAAAATCGGGAAATAACTGTCCTCGATTTTTAATATTTTTTATCAAAAAATCCAATGGGCGATTAACATAAGAAATCTTTTTCTTGACTTCACAGACGGTCAGTGACGTAACTCTTTGCTTATGCATACCTATTGGGTTGTTCGATAAATAATGTCGTTTTTTAAAACCTTCGCTTCTAAAACCCAAGGCTTCTTCGAACGTGGAATTTTTCTACTTACCGAAAGATGGCAAAAGGTCATCCAAGAAAATGGTCAATATATCATTGATTAATGTTTGTTGTTAATATAAATTCACTTTGAAAAACATAAAAAAAAAAAAAAAAAAAAAAAAAAAAAAAAACGACATTATTTATCGAACAACACAATACATTAGCACATTATCAATGTGTACAAAATCTTTACATTGATTATGACGTCAATTTTCGTGAGATGCATAATTTAACTTTTTATAATTTTTTAACGTTCACGTTTGATTAAATATATTTATTTTTATGTCAAAAGAAAATAAATTCGTATTTTTTTTTTTTTTTTTTTTTTGGCAACAATTAAACTTATGAACTCGCAGGTATTTTGGAGCAACTATAACAAAGAGCTATAATTAACAAATAATTTGCAATAAAAAAATATTGTGACTATAAATTGAGATAAAATCCTATCTCTCAAGTTGGATTAAACTGAACACAGTGTGCAAAATTTTGTCAAAATCGGATAATTTTTTTAGGAGTTCATCGCGGACAAACATCGTGACACGAAATTTTTTTATACACTGCTTGACATTGAAAATGCAACACCAAGAAGGAATGATAATAACGGAATGAAATTTGTTGGACACATACATTATAGTAGGAAAAACAATTGATTAAATTTTCAGGAAATTTGGAGTAATATGTACTGAGAAAACAGTACATAAAGCAGCGACCTCTGTGAAAAATAACAGCACATATGCCTAGGCATTGAATCGAACAGCGATTGGATGACATGTACGGGTAGAGCACTTCATGAAGCTTCAACACGATGCCACACTTCATCGATCGAAGTTACTGGTGAGTGGTGGGGGGGGGGCAGTCGCTTTTCAACGATTAAACAGTCATTTTCATTGGTGCGAGTTCAGGAGAACGCGCTGGCCAGAGCAATTAGTCGAACACATTCTGTATCAAAGAAGGTCCAGACAATACAAACAACTTGCGGTCGGGCATTATCTTGCTTAAATTTTGCACTATGGAGGCCTCGAATACAGGGCAGAGGGGCGGGCTTTAACTCATCAGAAATTTAATGGCCGCTGTTCTGAGTGCCAGGAATACGAACATGAAGTAATCGAGACGTGTATCCAATGGGAACCCATAACATCATTGCAAATGATGGACAGTATGATGATGTTCAGACTGTCCCCTGTTCGGACACTATGATGATGTCGAATCCCAGCTGGCAATGTGCATTATTCATAATGCCATTAAATACGGATAAGGCAATCTTGATGCTGTAAACAGGATTGTGATTTGTCTGATAAGTGACTTCACGCCATTCCCGCGTCCAGGTTCATCGTTGATCACACATTATGGCGCCCATATCAGTGATGCAGTTTTGAGGGTAATCATAATTTTAGTAGCCGCATACTGAGTCACCACCTGGATTGATAGTATGTTGTACCATTGGATGCACGTCCCGGTCACATCTTGTTTTCATTCCCGCCACTCTGAATACCAGCCATTACATTTCTGACGAGTTAAGGTCCATAGCTCTTCCCTATGTTCAAGGCCTCCGAAGCGCAACATTTAAGCAGGACAATGCACGACCGCAAGTTGTCCATATTGTCTGGACCTTCATTGATCCCGAATGTGTTCGACTGTTGCTCTGGCCAGCGCGTTCTCCTGATCTCGCACCAATGAAAATGACTGTTTAATCGTTGAAAAGCGACTGGCCCCCACCACTCACCAGTAACTTCGATCGATGAATTGTGGTATCGTGTTAAAACTTCATGAAGTGCTCTACCCGAAGATGTCAACCAATCGCTGTTCGATTCAATTCCTAGGCAGATATGTGCTGTTATTGCTCACAGAGGTCGCTGCTTTAGGTACAGTTTTCTCAGTACATATTACTCCAAATTTCTGAAATTTTAATCAATTGTTCTTCCTACTATAATGTATGTGTCCAAATTTCATTCTGTTATTATCATTCCTTCTTGGTGTTGCATTTTCAATGTCGAGCAGTGTATATACAGATTTAGGATTAACTTGGAATAAACGGGGAATGCCCAGTTTTAGACAAGTAATTGAATTTATGAAAATATTCAAGGAAATAAAAAATACAAACATAAATATCATACTACAGGACATAGGGCAGAAAATATTAATTAGT
Source organism: Salticus scenicus (assembly GCA_963930645.1). Classification (NCBI taxonomy): domain Eukaryota; kingdom Metazoa; phylum Arthropoda; class Arachnida; order Araneae; family Salticidae; genus Salticus; species Salticus scenicus. The sequence goes on from OZ005648.1 coordinate 397,246,616, forward strand.
AGGAAAGTAATGCAATGAGCATAAATTTTGACATTATTTTAGACTTACAATTTGTACATATAAATCTAATGCATTGTAGCTCTAATGCATTGACACTCTTGTGTATTATCCTACACAAATTCATGCAGTACAAATTATTTATTAAAATAACTATTTATTAAAATTATTTTCCATGAGGAAGGCAGACGATTTTCATCTCATAGAAACATAACACTAATTGCCCGCAGAAATTCCACTTTGTGCCAATATCAAGGAAAGTGCTTCCCAACTAACCCCCCCCCCCCCCTCTCAGATTTATTATTAAAAATTTAAAAACTCGATAAATTTGTTTAAATTTACCTCTGATCTTAACCGTTCGTTTTGAAGGTATTGACGAGTTCTTTTGAAAGACACCCAATTTGAAATTTACTCATGGGGTAAATACCCCATAGTGGGGTAAATACCCCTACCAACTACAACTAAAAATTTCGCTTTTTTTTTTTTTTTTTTTTTGCAGCACACTATCTATTTGCATGCTTTTTCAATTAATTTGGATAAGATGGCACAAAATAAACATTTCCATAAATTTTACTTACAGTTTTGGATAGCGTGACGCAAAAGATAAAATAATTCATTGAAATAAATACATTTCAGTACATAATATAAACTTAATGAAAGTGATATATTTGACTGCGTATTTGAAAATTAAAAGCAATATTTCAATGTGCAAATATACTTTAATATGCAAAACAAAATAATTGCAGTGGAATTTAAAAACAAATCATTTAGTGTAACATCACTGCGTTGCTGGAATTCCATATCATTTCTTTTAAAACACATATTTTGATATTATAAGAGATGTGAATGAAAAGGTATCGGTAAATAAATGTTATATATTATTTTATGTTGAAAATAACATTTACACTGTAAAAATAAATAGATGAAAAAAACAAATTCAAATAAGAAAATCTCTGTATTTTTTAATTAATATAGCAAAGCGTCACTGAAAATTTGATATCATTATTTTTAAGACCCGTATTTCTAATTCTTATAGCCATAAAGTGCAGTGCTGCGTCACAAACTTTTAACCCGTTAAGGGTTTTTTGTATTGATATCATTACTTTTTAGGGGTTAATGATTAAAATATAAAATTAAAGGAGCATGGCAATGAGTTTGTAACCCTTAAAAAGTGCAGTTTCATAGTTCATAACACATTAAATTTTACCTCGAACAAAATAACAAACTAAATGAAATTTTAAAAATTTATGAAAAGTGATAAATAAAAAACTTTAAGAAAGAATATTTGTTGTGTGATGGAAACATGCAACATTACAAAGGCATAATATAGTATATTTTAAAAATAACAAACAATTTCTACAAAAAAAAAAAAAAAAAAAAAAAAAAAAAAAGAGAGAGAGACAGAGAGAGAGAGAGAGAGAGATTTATTCTATTTTATTTAATATTCAATTTCTTTGGTTCAACGGTTCATCTGTTTCTTAAATAGTTCAACAGAATATTTAAAAAATTGTTCAAAAAATAATTTGTGTACGAAAGTTTTTGTAAAAAAGTGTTATGAATAAGTTTTTAAAGAGCTCCATTCACCGCATAGATTTTGGTTAGATTAAAAAAAAAAATTAAACACAAGTTTTTAAATGGTCCAATTGAATGAACAAAATATTAATATTTTGTTATATTTTTAATTTTAGATGTTTAAAGTAAAATGTTGTAAGGATTTGACAGTAATTTTCCAAAATACCTAACACCATGGGGGTGGGGATCAGATCCTCCTTTGGAAACTCTGATAATTCTAAAAAAGATGCTTAATCAATCTGAGGGAGATTTTGTTTGGTTTAAAATTAATTCAGATGGGGAAAATAGGAGGGGGGCAATCAGTTAGACCACTTTGAAATTTTAATCGGGAAAACGTTTTTTTAGAAAATGTTTTGTTGAATGTAGTTTTATTCCTATCTGGTTAAATATACTGTACATAGTTCCCACATTCTTCCTGGCTAGAATTCCTGAAAATTTTCTAAAACGTGGTGAAGGGATTTTGGACATTGCTTCATTTTCTAAAATTGGGTTATGGGGGTAAAAAGTATACTAAGAGATCTAACATTAAAATTTTAAATGATAAGGATTTTTTAGCACTTTGAGAAATCTTCTAGATGCAATCACTTCAACGATAATTTTTTAAGGTTGGTTGGTAGTATGTTTTAAGACCAACTGACTACGCTAGGGTCCTATAGGCATATAGGTAGAATGACCTCCATGAGGTCTTTCTAAGGGGTCGAGGCCCGTATTTAAGCGAGTTTCGGAGAAAAACACGGAAGGAACGGCTAAGTCAAAGAGTGCAGGATGGGATCGAATCCGGCACCTCTCATCTACCGCTCGGACGCTGGTGGGGCATTTTTAAGGAACTTATAATTTTTTTTTTTTCTAAAAGTCCCATCTTCCTCCCCAAATCTATCGGAAACGACTAAGGGAAGGCAATAAACTGCATATCTGAATAAAGGCAATAAACAAAATTTGCAACATAATACAAAATTTGAAATGTATTATTAATTTCTAATTTAAAGGTTGCAGATGCATGGTAATTTCATTTTATATCAATATTATATGTAAGAAATAAGTCTGTACAAGTGAAGGAGGATTTTTTTTTCTTTTTTTCTAGAGTAGCTTTTATTGTTATATTCATGCCTGCTCCCTACTGTTAAATTTAATAAAGAAATAATTATTATTTTTGAAGTATAGATTTGATTTAAAAGAGAAAAATAAATAAAAATAGAAAAATCTTTAAAATGCGAAACTTTTATACTGATAAATATTTAAGTAGTATAGTTTTTTACTGGAAATTTAATGAACAAAGTAATTTATAAAATAATACACTGTATAATTCTTAATTATTTTGCCAGTATGCTTTGCAGAAATGTATTATTTCGTAAAATTAAGTATCACAATGCGAAAAACAAAATTAATTAATTAATATTTTTAAAAATATATTATGAGTTTAAATTAAAGTCAAATAAAGATGCATTTTACTTCATTTGATTTTATTACTTATTTTACTAATTTTAATTCTGTTTTCAGTTTTTCCAATGCATTTAAGTGTTTGGTAACCGAGTTCTTTTTTTTTTTTTTTAAATTTCATTACAATATTATTTTATAAAATTAAAAAATAATAATAATAACAGAAAACATGAAATTTTAGATTTGGATTTGATATACTATTATAATTATTACAATCTTTGTAAAATATTTCATTTACATACTATATTATAGAAATTTAATGAGCAAATTAATCAATTTATTTTTATTATTATTATTATTATTATTATTATTATTCAGGATTTTTTCTATCCATAGTTTAAGTGATTCATCACTTAGTTTTTTTAAAAAAATTACAAATATTTGCATATGATTATGATATTATCTATCATTTTTATGAAAGTAAAGAAAAGGGTTTTTGTTGTTTCAATCACTTTTTAAAATAAAACCAATTTTGAAAGTTAACAACGTATCAACTTGAAAACAATGGAATTGAATGAATATTTTTGATAAAAAAAATATTATATAAAATACAAATCTCCAAATAAATAACTCATTTAATATATATATTAAAGAAAGAAAAATATTTTATTTTGTAAGTTTGTTTTTGACACTAACAGCCGATAGATGGAGCCAAATTACCTATCTGAGATTGAATATTTCAAATGGAAACGAAGACTGTATACGTCCGCGAACATTCCAAACCGGATTACATTCTTTTCTTTTGAGCGATGCGAAAGAAAATAGTGTAATCCGCGAGGTAATATAGTTCCATTTTTAAAGTGAAATATATAAAAAACAAGAGTTTTTAGGGAAAAACGAAGCACGTCACGATTCTTAGACAAAATAAATTAATATCATGTATCAATTTCATAAAATTTCTTCGAGCCGTTTTCGAGAAAAAAAACTCACACAATTACCATTTTTCCTTTGAAGTCTTAAATTGCAATTTCAGATCTCAAAATATATAGAATGTGGAAGTGTGAAACTTTCAGGATAGCATCATGCAGAAGATAAAATATTATTCTGAAAACATCAGATCAAAATATCTCTTATTTACTGAGATATTAAATGTCGGCGTTTCCAAATTCTTTTGATGTAAAACTAGCTGTATAATAGAGTGTCGCTGCTAAGCTTTGTTTGAGCTTTGCTGCGTCACTCAAAAAACTGTCGTTTTTTATGATATGCTATAGGTCATCGTCTCACATGAACTGTATAGATTTCGGCGAATTTCGCACTTACAGATTTTTACAAGGACACAACGGAAATTTTTTCATGATTATGAACCAAAGGCTCAAATCACTTGAAATAGCGTTAAACGCCTTATTCGATTGATTTGATTGATTTCAGGCTTCTCTTACTTTAATTTATTGCCGAAACGTCAATGGAGTCATGCATGTGGAGACTCAAATTGTTTTTGGGTTCTGTGTGTCTTACAACGTTGGACAAAATTCAGTCATCTGCGCATGACTAACGATTAATGATTAAATTATTCGTTAATCAAAAATATTTTGACTAATGATTAATTTAATCGTTAATCAAAAATATTTTGATTAACGATTAAATTATTCGTTAATCATAAATGCTTTGATTAACGATTAATTCAATCGTTAATCGCAAATGTTTTGATTGACGAATGAATTAATGATTAATCGTGAATATTATGACTAATGAATAATTTAATCATTAATCATATTTTTTATGACTAACGAATAAATCAATCTTTAGTCATATTTTTATGACTAATGATTAAATTAGTCTTTGTTCAAAAGTTTTATGACTAACGAATAAATCAGTAATTAATGATAAATTTAATGGAAAAGAATACACTTTAAAACATTTTTCAGTACCGTCGAAATGTGTTTAGATGTGTAGATGTTCAATTACATTTCGGTCTGTCTGTATGATCTGCCTATCAGCTTTTCTGATCATAGTTTTATAATGACTTGAAATTGATGTATATTATTCATGTAGAGTTCTGATTCGGGTCGGGAGAAAGTTGGGTGAGCATTAATTTTTGACCCGCAGGTATTTCAAGGGTAAAACAGCAAAATATTTTCCTTCGAAAAATTTTTTTTATATTGCTTTTTAATATTTTACAACAAGGTTGAAAAGTGTTAATAACTTCGGTTTGTCTGTTCGTCTGTCTGTCCTCTCTCTAACTCCTGTAAATATTCATGGGACTTCTTGAAACTGATATACGTTATTCAAATTCACTATCGAATGTTCCCTATTGAAAATGGAGTGAATACCGCTGCTGGTTTGTGTACAGGGATACTCGAAAGTGTTCCAAAGCAATGTGTTCTATGAGTGGTATTTCTATAAACCATATTTTAATACTGTTATTTTACACAAATTCTAATGAAATTGAAATATGTTATTCAAGTTCACTATCGGATGTTCCCCATTGAAAATGAAGTACATATCATCACTGGTTTCTATACAGGGACACCCGAAAGTATTCCAAAGCTTTGCGTTCTATGAGAGGTATTTCTAAAAACCAAATTTTAATAACTTTATTTTCCACAAATCTCATTGAAATTAAAACATGTCATTTATATGCATGAACGAATGCTTTCCATAGAATACAGTATGATTAACATTAGATTTACAGGGCCTCACAAAAATATCCGATCACATTAAGGGGTAATAATGGAAATTTGTTGGAATTGCATTTTCGTTTATATTAAACTTTTTTTTATCACTTTCTATATGTTTTTAACATTTTCCAACAAGTTTGAAAAAAGTTAATGATTTCGGTTTATCTATATGCCCATATGTCAGTTCAGGCTCTAACTCACGTAAATATTCATAAGAGTTCTTGAAACTGATATATGTTATTCAAATTCCCTATCGAATGTTCCCTATTCAAAATGGAGTGAGTACCTCTACTAGTTTGTGTACAGGGACACCCGAAAGTATTCCGAAGTATTGTGTTCTATGAGAGGTATTTCTATGAACTATATTTTAATTCCTTCATTTTACACAAGTTTTAATGAAATTGAAATATGTTATTCCAAGTTCACTATCGGATGTTTGCTGTAGAAAATGGAGTAAATACTATCAGTGGTTTGTACAGGGACACCCAAAAGTATTCCAAAGCATTGTGATCTATGAGAGGTATTTCTAAAAACCAAATTTTAATAACTTAACTTTGGACAAACCTTACTGAAATTGAAATATGTTATTCATATGCACTAAAGAACGCTTTCTACAGAATTTAGTATGGTCAGCATTAGATTTACAGGACCACACAAAAAAATTCAGTTACATTGAGGGCTTTTATTGGAAATTTGCTGGAATTGCATTTTCGTTAACATTAAGCGATTTAAAACTTTTTAACAATTTTTAAATGTGAATGCGATTTCAATTTGTGTATCTATCTGTCGGGCTGTCCAACTGTGTATCTGTCCGTCTGTCGCCCCCAGCGTCCGTAATTATTTTCAAAAATAAAAAAATATCTATGTATATGTTAATCAAATTCACTATGGAATATTCCCGATTTAAAATGGCATTAATAGGTCCTGTGCAACTGGTTTGCGTACAGGGACACCCAAAATATGTCAATGCATTGCGTTAGGACAGACATTTTTATAAATTTTATTTAAAGGACTTTCTACTGTAAAAATCATAAAGAAATTGACATTTATTGTTAATATGCCAAAATAATGTTTTGTATAGAATATGATTTCGTTAACCTTCAAATTTACAGGGTTACACTAAAATATTCAGATACATTAAGGGCTGTAATTATAATCTAATGGCTACGTTTTCTTTTGGGTTAAGCATTTTTAACACTTCCTAACAATGTTTAACAATGATTAGGAATTCAGTTAGTCTATCTGTATGTCGTTCAGATCTGTTGTCTGTCTGTCGTGTGATAACGTAAGCAAAGAACATTGAAAATCATACTATAAAACAATTATGTACAATTGGAAAGTGTTAATAATCAATGCGTACCGTATGTTTTTTCGTTCTGTTTTTTCTCTCTTCCTTCATAGCAGTTTAAAGCAACATTCATAAGTTTAATTACTTAAGAAGAAATGCATAAATATTAGTACTTGACGTTTAAATCGTTATATGACAGAATTATTTGCCTTTCAACGAATATTTGTTTCTTATTTTACTTTTTCTATGTACATTGAATGGTTAAAATAGTTGATTTTTTAAAAGTAAGTATAATACACAAGACATTTTCTCATATTACACACTAAAGTTTTGTTTATAATTATACTAGTTATTTTTCATTCAATTTTAATTACTCACTTTCATTAATATATTTATATATTTGTAATATTTATGAGATTTTGCATTCCCCTCCACCTTTTCCCCTATGGGAGTAGAGGGCAAAGAACAGTTTTCCACGCGTAATTCAGTGCCAAATTATCAGAGGACGACAATTATTTGGTATCTGTGTGTGCTATGTGTAATCAACACACAATATTAAGGGACTCTGCGAAGTGGGTATATTATATCTACCAACATGCACTATAAATCGATTTTGCGAAATATTTCTCCCCCCTCCCCCAACAGTAACTCTGCTCTAAATTATTTCAGGAATGTGCGATTCGTATACATGTGGGTTCGTTATGTGTACCCAACACATACTATAAGGGAATTTTGTAAATTCTCAACACTTTGACGGAGGAGAGAGGCAAAAAGACTGCGGCTTTGATGGATTTCAATTAATCTTTTATTTTTTATTTATTTTATTTCTTTATTTTATGAGATTTTTATAATTATATGTAATTTTGAGAATTCATTTAAATGTAGGGACCAGCGGAGCGGGCAAGGCCTGCTAGTATATATATATTTGTCTGGAGGATATCAGGAACGGCTCTAAAGATTTTGATGAAACTTTGGGGTTAGGGGGTTTTTAAGATCGAAAAAACGATTGGGCTTATCCTCATCTTAAGGAAAATTCGCGCTCGCTGTTAACTCTTTATCGGCTAGTTGCAACATATATCAGAAATTGGGTTTACTCAGAAATGGATACAACAATTTTGATGAAAAATTGAGGTTGAGTATTTTTTAGGAAGCTAAATCGACCGGAAATATACCAATCTTCAGGGAAACTCGTGTTCGCTGTTAGCCCTTTATCGGCCAATTGCACCATACGGCAGAAATTGGGTTTACTCGGAGTTGGATATATCGACTTTAATAAACGTTTGAGATTAAACGTTTTTTTTTTGGGAACTAAATGGATGGGACATATCCTCATCTTCAAGAAAGTTTGCGTTCGCTGTCAACCCTTTAACGGCCACCATATGCCAGAAATTGGATTTAGTCGGAAGTGGATAAAACGATTTTAATGAGAGTTTAGGGTATTAGTAGTACTATGGGTAGTATTGGTAATATTGAGTACATCTACATATCCTCATCTTCAGGAAAATTCGCATTCGTTGTTAATCCTCCATCTGCCAATTGTAACATATGGCAGAAATTAAGTTTACTCGGAAATGGATGAAACGATTTCAATGAAAGTTTGGTGTTAAGTGTTTTTTAGAGAGCTAAATTGATTGACCATATCCTCATCTTCAGAAAAATTTGCATTCGTTGTTAACCCTTTATCGGCCGGTTGCAACGTATGGCAGAAATTGGTTTTACACGGAAATGAATATAACTGTTTTTTAAGAAAGTTGGGAGTTAAATGTTTTTTGAAGAGATAAATTGGTTAGACATATCCTCATCTTAAGGAAAATTCGCGTTCGCTCTTAACCCTTTATTGGCCAGTTGCACCATGTGGTAGAAATTGGGTTTACTCGGAAACGGATATCACGATTCTGTTTAAAGTTTGTAATTAAGTGTTTTTTGAGGTGCAAAACCGATTAGACTTTTTCTCATCTTCAGGAAAATTCTTGCTGTTTGTTAACTTTTTCGCAGCCTTTTGCAAGTTACGGCAGAAATTGGGTTTAGTCGGAAATTTATATAATAATTTTGAAGGATCTTTTTAATTAAATTTTTGGGAAATAAAAAATCAATTAGAGATATTTTCATCTCCAGGACAATTCTTGTTTACTGTTAACCCCGCAAAATATGGCAGAAATTTGTTTTCTCGGAAAGGAACATAATGATTTTTATGAGGTTAAGCGTTTTTTGGAGTAAAAGTCTATTAGAATAAAACTGCATAAAAATTAGGATTCGCTGTTAATCCTTTAACTGTTAGTTACAAAATATGGCAGAAAATGAAATTTACTTGGATATAGTGACTTTGATGAACATTTTTAGTTAAGATATGTTTGGAAGAAAAAATTAATTAGACTTGTCCTCATTTCCAGGCAACCTTAAGCTCGTTCTTAATCCTTAATCCGACGTCAGCAAATATGGCATAAATTGGGTTTACTCGGATATAAATAAAACTATTTTCAATGAAAGGTTGGACTTCAGGATGTTGAATTGAATAATTAAATAATTTCATTGTCATTTTAGGAAAATTCGTATTTGCATTTAACCCTTAACATCATTGTAAAAACAGTAAAAATGAAGTCAGGGGACTTTAAAACGTATAGAAACACCAAAATCTCAAAGTTGAATTTTAAAATTATTACAATACTTTCCTTACATATGTATGTTAGGAAAGAGAGGGGAAAGAAAACTGACAATTTCTTTTTTATAATATTACAGAAATGTGTGAAAAAATTGCAGTTCAATTTGTCAAAGGAAAAATTTGTTTTTCTGTGACCGGATAAAATCTTACGTTGTGAGTATATATTACTTCCATTACCTTACTACCGTAGGTAATGGAAGTGTTGTATTAGGTCCAAAAATTCGATATCGAGATTTCACCCGATTTGCACATTTTAAGGTCCTCTTAGTTCAAAAAAGTGGTTTTTGAAAATTGGTCAGTGTGTGTGTATGTATGTATGTATGTGTGTGTGTATGTACGGAATATTCTGGCTATCATATCTCCGAAACTAATAAAGACACAACTACGAAACTTCAAAATTCAGACAGGTCTGGTGTATAGATGAATTTCCCTAATTTTGGTGGAAATTAAAAAACCGGAAGTGGGACATCAGAAACCGGAAGTGGTACCGTAAGTCCGTATCTCAAAAACGGCTCTGACGATTTTCTTCAAATTTGCTCTATTAAGACAATTAGATGTCCTTTCGAATGATATAGTTGATTAGTTCAGGAAAATTAATAGGCGTCCTGTATAAATAGCTCAATTTCAGGTGTCGCAAGCGCGCTTTATAAAAACCGCTGTACGGATTTTTTTTTCAAACTTGCCATATTAACTCACTTTTAAATATCCTTTTGTATGTAATTATTGTTTTCGGTCAATAATTGAGTTTTGGTAAAAGTTGGTATCTCAAAAGCGGCTCTAACGATTTTCTTGAAAATTGTAATATAAATCCATTCCTTTTTCATGTATTACGTGGTTATTAGAGGAAAATTAACAATCATCCTGCTTAGATAGGTTAGGTCTAAATCTCGGAAATTGGTGTTTCAAAAAATAACTCTACCACCCCCCCCCCTCCTTTTATTACCTCGCTATATGTAAGCTTCGTTTTAAATGTCTTTATATATGTATAAAATTTCTCTTACCGGAAAAATTTTAGGTTCCTACTACTTCTTTAGGTTACTTTTATGTCTTATGATCACATTATCTCCAAAAAATATATATAATACGTGTAATAGTGGGTAATGGAAGTCGTGCGGCTGTTTCACACCAGATTTTTTTTTTTTTTTTTTTTTTTTTTTCTGTGGTGCATTCAGAAAACTTGGTATCAAAGCAAGATTGGGAAGAATGTGATTTCGTAGCCTGGAAGCTACATCGTCATCTATTATGCGGTAAACCCTGGCTCGATCCTGGATTCTCGAACAGGATATTTTATTTCATAGGAATTTTTTTTTACAGTGTGCCCTACTAAAGAAAACTACTGCACACCAACATTTTCTTTATTGTACTGTTACGGAAAATTTCTGTGAACATATTTCTATTTTCCGAATATACTATGCAAAGAAATTACTGTAATTATGACAAAAATCCGACTTTAAGATTTTGGAATTTCTACATGTTTTGAGGTTGTCTGAGTTCATTTTCACTATTTTTTACAGTGATTTATGAAAATATGTGTATGTATGCGAGTGAACACGATAGCATTTAAACGCTTTTTGTTCGAATGAGCTGAAAGTTGGTACATACGTTATAGGTCACCATAACACGAACTTTTTGATTTTGGGAAATATAGCCCTAACAGTTTGTTTTAGGGACACAAAGAAAAATTCTGTATCATTATGGTGTATGGTTCAAAATTTTTTTAAGCGCGATAGCGTCTAAACCGATTAAGATGAAAATTTATACACATGTTATAGATCACCATCACTTGATCTGTATAGATTTTGGTGAATCTAGCATTTATAGTTTTTTTTTTACAAAACACAAAGAAAAATTCTTTATCAGTATGTCCTATGGGCCCAAATTTTTAAAATGCGATAGTGTTTGAACATCTTATTCGATTGAGGTGAAATTTCATACGCATGTCACTGTCGCATGAACTCTATAGATTTTGGTGAATCTAATTCTCATAGTCTTTTTTACAGCAGGGACACAAAGAACAATTCTTTATCATTATGTGTTGAAAATTTATACACATATTATAGATCATTGTCGTATAAGCGTATTATAGATAATCGTCGTATAGATTTTGTTTGAATCTAACATATTTAGTTTCTTTTTTACATGGACGCAATGAAAAATTCATTGTCATTATTTCGTAGAAACTGAAATTATTTAAAATGCAATAGAGTCTAAATTTCTTATTCGATTGAGCTTTACATTTATATGCCTGTTGTTGGTCACCGTTGCACGAACTGTATAGATTTTGGGGGAAATAATTCTTAAAGATTTTTACAGGGAAACAATTAAAATTTATTATAATTATGACGTATGGGGTCAAAATATTTGAAGTGCAATAGCATTAAATTAAGCAACATATTAGTTGATAAAATTACTCAAACACCCTATTATAAATGTCTGTTTTCTTTATTTAACGACTTTTCTTACTTTACTTTACTTAAACAATCGTTAATTACTCAATATCCGTAAAATCGAGTGAGTGGAGTCACTCCAGATTTTTAGTTCCCCATCGTACTATAAGTATGGGGAACTCAGGTAATCATGAAGATTTTCGACCTCGGTTTTTTCACTTTTTTACACGTTTTCAGACGTGAGGAATCCTAAAATGACAAAACTTGTATGGTGTCTGTTAGTCCGTTAGTCCGTAAGTCCGTTAGTTAGTTTGTTAGTCTGTGTACATGATATCTCACGAACAAATGATCGCAGAGAGGTTGGACCAGTTTTAAAGTGTTAGTAATGACACTGGCAAGAACCCTATTTATTTGCTACATTTTAATTAATAAAACCTCAGTAGTTATTTGAAATTTACGATTTTCTTAACATTGGGAGAATAGGGCAATATTTCACTTAAACGTGCATGAAAAGAAATGTTTTTACCGTAAAGATGTAAGAACAGCTTTTAAGTATTGGTTTTGATGCCGGGATTAATATCATTAATCAGAAATATGCTACTTTGAAAATTTCGTATATTATTCGAAATTTACGAATTTCTTAACATGGCAGAATACAGTAAAAATTTCGCATAAATGCCCATTTTGAGGGATATTTTTGTCGTAAAGATGTCAGATTACTTTTAAAATATTATATAAGATGCTAGTATAAACATCCTTGACTATGAATTTTTCAATTTAAAAATTTCGCAAGTCGCAGGAAATTTACGATTTACTTAACATTTGTGGAATAGGGCAAAATTTTCCATAAACGTCCACTTTGAGGGATATTTTCATCGTAAAGATGTCAGAACACCTTTAAAATATCATTTAAGATACTGGCATGAACATACCCGACAATGAACTTTTTACTTTAAATATTTCGTAATTTATTTGGAATTTACTATTTACTTAACATGGCAGAATAGAGCAAAATCGAGCATAAACGTCCATTTTGAGGACCATAAATATATCAGACAACTTCAAAATAACATTTATAATACTTGTTTGAACATGATTGACTACAAATATTCTAATAGGGAAATTTCGTAAGTTATTGGAAATTTAAGATTTTATCACTGTAACAAAATGAGACGATATTCCATATAAATATGCATTTTGGGGATTGTTGCATTGGAAATAGTAGCATGAAAATTAAACTACGAAATTGACCCCAATAAAATAAATCAGTGGATTAGAATAAGAAAAATATATCGAACTGTACGGTGGGTAGCCTATTATGCGGGGATTTCGTTCTGTTACTGTGTCAAGCGTTTGGTCAAATTAATTTATCTTAACTTGAATATAATATGTCCTGTGCTAAAAATTTATGAGAACATACATATGATGGGGAACTGAGCAGAGTCCACCTATGCCAACTAGTTTTCATAGCATACGGATATTTTCTGTCAACTTCTATGTCGAATTTTTTTCGTTCTTTTGTTCTGTAAATGATTTTATAGCATGCTATCGCATGTCCGCGGATATTATCATTGCACCATAAACAAATTTTGCTACTTTTACTTTGCCTCGGAAATCGTGGTTAAAACATACTTACTCTTGTCAAGTTTCGTCTCTAACAAAACGTACTTCTATTTTCACAAAGGCGGTTTTGTCTAGTTTACTAAAACGTATGATAAGAGTGAAATTTTTAAAGTGTAGACACTCCAAATGAAATACGTATTTTTATCATTTTGTGGGAATTTACAGTATGCAAGTTATTACCACGTTTTTTTATTAACTAGCTTTCTTGTCTGTCCAATACAAATCTTGCAATAGATTTTTAATTAACTTCCGGACTAGCTAGACATTTGAAACTTTTAGAATGGCTCAGAACACGATGACAATGCTTTCTTTTAATGCTTTTATTCAATTAATAAGTTTTTTGAAAATTTCTTATAATTGCTCTCTTTATTACGCATTTGATAATTTTCTTTCAAGTTGAGTGGATAATTCATCAAAAAAAAAAAAAAAAAAAAAAAAAAAAATTAAGTAATTTATTAATACATAGAATTGTCAAGTTTATATGATTCAACCGAAAATTTAAAAACATGTATATAAAAAGTTCTTTTCATCATGTAATTAATTTTATTTGTTAAAAAAAATTTTTTTAAAGCATTTTATCTAAATTTGTAGCATGCAAGTTGTTTTTATTCTCTTTTAAATTTCAAAATTGAAATTAGCGGTTTGTCTTTTCAGAAATATTTAAATTACTTTTCGTATTTAGAAATATTTTAATAAAACAAATGTTTTATTGTGATAATCTGCATGAATATGCATTGAAATAAATAATAAGTATATTAAAATATTTCGAAAAGTCTTTAAATTAAAAAAAATATTCAATTTATTCAAATTATTTACTAAAAAAAAAATAAAAAAAATAAAAAAAAAAAAAAAAGAAATCAAAAGATTAAATTTCGTAAAATCTTAGAAAGTGTTCTCTTCTAATTTTTAACACCTTTCCCACAAAAAAGGAAAAAAAAAAAAAGAAAAAAAAAAGGATATTTTTTATAAATATGTTTATGTTTGAATATGTATATAAGGATATTATTTTGTTAAACATAAAAATATTTTTTAAATTAACTTATCTATGTTTCCATAAAGTAATACCCAAATATATTTAGAATGTTTTGTTAAAGAATAATAATGAAATATCTTGAATAGGAGGAGAGGAATTAAAAATTAATTCGCAAAGAATATTTTAAAAATTTTCAATTTAAAAAATAATATATCAATTTTATTATCTTCTTTAAGGAAGTATATTGGATTTATAAAAAATTTCACCTTCCGGTTTTCAATGGAAATTCATGTTTTCAGAGGTCATTTCCTGAACACGATTTTACTATTTTTAGAAAATGTCTACGAAATACCCAAAAATAATGGAGTTTTTGACATGTATACATAGTAAATATTTCGTTATCTGTCGAATGCAAATAATAAATATTCAATTGAAAGATTCTCATTATTTAAATCTTTTTTCAAACGGTATCACTCTTTTGATAATATGTAGAAATTAAATGCCACCCATTTTTCAACAATAATATCGAATTTCGAATTTTCAAGTAATGTTGTACAATCCGATTTGATATTTTCTGCTAAATTTCTTATTATGATAAGACAATTCAAAAATCATCTTCATTAAATTTACAGGCAATTTACGACTTCAAATTTTCATAGATACAAGGTATTTGAAAATCTTTGAATTGTGCTTTAATTCTTTAAATATTGATATTAGACATATATCATGAATTGCTAAATTACACACAAAAGGGAATAGAAGTTAAGCATTTAAGAATATTTTAAATTGGTATACAGCCCTCATAAAGGAATATTTCAATACGAAAATATGCCTTATTCAGCAATAAGTTGATGTACAAAATGTCAGTAGTGCAGCTCTCCCCCCCCCCCCCCGAAAAATCCTTGAGGTATGTTTAAACATAGGTGTCGAGGAATGAGTCATTAATTAAAATGTATGTATGTTTATTTATTTATGCAATCACTCTTTTCACTCGTAACGTAACGTCAATGAAACACGATCTCACGGCAGAACTTTTTCGAACAGAGAACTTATATCGAAATATTGGTAAGAAGTATGTTGCAGGTTTGTTTGTTTTGTCATGTGTATGACACTTTTTCAGGTCAAATGCTAAAATTTTGTAAGCAATTTAATAGTAAATAAGCAACATTACACCCAGTAAACGTTTTCCCCTGGAGCTATATAGAAAGGCATTTCTTATAATTCCTAAAATTGAAGTCCCTAATCTTTTAATTGCTTCTATTAAATTCTGCACATATTTTAGACGTTTTTGAAATTTATGATATATGTATTTATAATATCAATATTTAAAAATTTAAAACCAAAGTCAACGTTTTTTTTTAACTCTCTATGTATGACCAATATTTGTATGTCGATCAACTGTTAATATATTTGTCTGAGTATTTGTGACTTTTCTTTTATATTCACTCGACTCTATTATAAACGTTTCAGGCAAACACTGAAAATGCATTTATTTTTTATTTAAGAACATCTGTTACATAATAATTTTTATAATTAATACAAATTCATAAAAAAAATTATGAAAATGCTTATTATCTGTATTTTATTTATAAGTCGTTTTTGTTATAGACAAAATAATAATGAGTTATATATCTCTTTGCCTCCATCTTCTTTCCCCTGCACTTCATCCCACTCCATCTCTTCTCTTGTTCTCTTACTCATCTTTTTTCTGGCATCCACCAGGCCTCCATTTTTTCATCTTTTCTTTACACTCGTCTGGCATGTCCACGTTTTCAGTAGCTTGCTTCATAACACTTCTCATGCACTCCTATTAAAGATAAATAAATTAGACACAAATATAAGCTATATAAGATTTATCTCATAAATTTTTGTACAATTTGTTTATCAAAATGACGGCGAATATATATATACTTTTATGGAAGTGTGCAGGTGACGCTTTACCTATATTCTTAGTAATCCGGTTGACGATTACTTTCTTTTTTTTCTAAGTTTAAATTTCTGTTAAGTTTTTTGACGCAATAAATTTAATTAAATGCAAAATAATACAATTTCTATTATATATTTACTTCCTCCAGGCAATTTTCTACAAGTTTGGGTGTGCCTGGGGAATTCAAAAGTGCATTATCCTTTTACTTATATATTTATTTATATTATTACTAGTATTTCTCGACTACCATAATGAATGGGAGTATGAATTTCGGTCAAAAATTTCTGAAGTTGGTCGATGTGTATATGTGTGTGTGTCAAGGAAGTGGGTATCATATTTTGGGCACACATCAATTGCGCTTACGTTAATCCCCCTATTGTTAAAAATGCATCAGTTGCGCTCGCGAGAAAAATTACTGATAACGTTCATTGTCATCCCCCCCTCCCACTTGTATACCGGAAGGTAACGAATGATAATTTCTAGGAAGGAAAAAATTCTTTACTTATTCTCGTGGTACCTCCTGGGTAATGCTAATAGGCTCCAATAAATTCAAGTAAGAGAAATTAAAAAAATATATATTTATATTAAAGTATTTATTTAAAGAAATATTTATATTACACAAATAAAACTTGTCTAATAAATAAAAACAAATAAATACACAAATAAAAGCAAGTCTTGCTTTTGTCTCCAAGGCAGTACCACGTGTTTTTTGCACCTTATGAAGAAAGGCCACGTCTCTCGGAACCGGTTGTGCTAGATTAAATTTTGTGGTGTGTGAAGAAGTTTTAAAGTTTAAATATTGAATATACACCAGATTTTTATTTAGTTTTGCCATACCTGTAATGTTTTCAAAATATTTTCACATTTAAATGAAACATAAGTACTTTAAAAAGAAATCCAAAAACCTCATGCCAACAATAACTTATGTTAGAATAAGCTGAACAATTTGCTATGGTACGCAAAATATTTTTTGAAAAACAAATTTATTCCTAAAAAGCTTTCAAAAAATTAAAACAAACAAATATTAATGATTATCAGAAAGCTTTATCGACAAATTAAAGCAAATTTAAATAGTCAAAATAATTTATAATTTGTTTTCTGATTTAAGATTTTCTGAAAAACCTACGAGCGCAATTCATTCGTTTATGCTTCTGGGGGGGGGGGGGGGGAATGATCTCGGCACAATTGATGCCTATACGGATGAAGGCCCTAAACGTGATTAAGTAGTACCTTCTATTCCTAAGCGCAACTCAATAACACCCCATATTTTCAAAATGGAAAAAGATAGAGCGTCGAAAGTTCATTCTTAAATCAGGTCTGGTGTACAAATGATTTTGCTAATTTTTGTAAAAAATGGAAAATTAGAGGTCGGACGTAAAAATCGGACATGCAACAATAAGTTTGTATTACAGAAATAGTATAACAATTTTTTTTTTCTTTTATTGCTCTATAAAGTTCTTTTTTATATGTCCTTTAATACGTATTAATTGGTTAGTTTATTAAAACTGATTAACGTCCGGTATAAATTTGTCAAATTTATATCTCACAAGTGTTCTTCAAACTCGCCACATTAACTCACCTTCAGATGTTCTTTGTTAAGTAATTTTGTTGGTTTCCGGTAAACAGATACGTTTGCCAACTTTTGGGGAAAATCGGAAGGGAGACCGAAAGTCGACATCTCAAAAACGGCTCTAAGGATTTTCTTAAAATTTTATGTATACCTCTTTTTAGATGTCTTTTCGCATGTGTCAGTTTGGTAGTACAGAAAAATTAATAGGCGTCCTGATTACACTGTGAGAAATTTCTGTAAAAATAAAGCACTTTTTTAACATAAATACAGCATAGGTTGCTGTATATTTTTACAGCTAGTTCTGTAAAAATAATTGAAGACTGGTTACTTCACATAGTGCTGTAAATCGGTATCAAAATTTTCCAGAAGTCTTTTGGTGCGTATGACATGATTTATCAACCAATCAGTCATACGTTTTTTACCATATACAGTCTGTCAAAAAATTAAATGAACACTAAACCTTTCTCAGAATTCATAAAGAATAATTCTAATTTTTTGGCAGACATATTAATATTGATATTTTTAATATTGACTCATTCTTTGGCATTCTGAGAAAGGTTTCATGTACAGTTAATTATTTGACTGACTGTACATAGGTGCCCATTTGTACGGTATTTTAACACCAATAATTTTTTTTTTTTTTTTTTTTTTTTTGTATTCAGACCACACTATTTTTTAAAAGAGTTTATAATACGCGAAGTAAATGGGTTAGGAAAATAATACGTTTTTTACCATACACATAGGTGCCCATTTGTACGGTATTTTAACACCACCAATTATTATTATTATTATTATTATAATTATTATTATTTTTGTATTCAGACCACATTATTTTTTAAAAGAGTTCATAATACGTGAAGTAAATGGGTTAGGAAAGTCATGTGTTTTTTATCATATACATAGGTGCCCATTTGTACGGTATTTTAACACCACTAAATATTTTTAAAAAATATTCATCATATTTAATCGAAGAAAACTGCTAAAGAGATTGTTAAAATTTTCTTAAATTTTTTCGGTAGCAGAAAAACGTACAAGTTGGCAGCAATGCATATATATGTAGTAGTTGTTTATTATAATTTCTATGAAATTAATTGTTTAATTCTCTGTAATATAAATATTAGTATAAGTCATGTGTTTTTAACAATATACATAGGTGCCCATTTGTACGGTATTTTAATACCACTAATTATTCGTAAAAACATTCATCATATTTAATCAAAGAAAACTGCTAAAGAGATTATTAAATTTTTCTATTAAATATTTTCGGTAGCGGAAAAACGTACTAGTTGGTAGCTATGCATATATACACCCATATATATATATTAGTTGTTTATTACAATTTCTGTGAAATTAATTGTTTAATTATCTGTAATATAAATATAAATATTTATTATTTATCGGTATTTTCAAATGTTAAAATTGCCTTACATGTTGTTTTATACCCACTACTATAATATCTCAGAGACTATTTTTTTTTTCCCTCATTGTCTCGTAAGAGACCGAGGGTGTGACGGCGTCTGGTTCTAATAATAATAATAATAATAATAATTAATCGGGAAAACATCTGCTCGTCGTGGACCAAATTGATATATTCCTAGTAATAATTTCATAAATATTATTTATGTTATGTACTATATATTTAGGTTTATTCATAATTTAAAAAAAAGAAAATATTACTGGTCACCCTGCCGCGAACTATATAAAGAGAGCTGAAACATATCTAGTTCAATCAGTCCAACATAGTGAGTTTCTAGTAAAATTAAAGAGTTTTAGGAAAGATGACGCTATTCTTAACAATGGCAAAGTAAATCTTCAAATTGTTTCTAAGATGCGAATACAATCACAGGTTTTCACGATGAAAGTCTATTATAAATTTCGAATTAAATCGATATGAAAAAAATTCTAATAGATTTTGTACCAGATCTGAGATCGGATGCTTTTATTGCTTGTTTAAAATGTTCTTTTTCAGTAGTAGGGGGGAAATATTCAGAATTATTCGATGATAATACTAAAAATTTGAAGGTATTAGCGCCGAACTCAAAAAACTACATACATAAAATGATTAAGCATCCATATGAAATATTAGCTAATTCCTAAACTCAGGAAGATTTTTCAACGTCTTGAACGCCAAAGAGAAATGCTGAATAGCAAACAGTTGTTTCCGTAGCATTTAGCGTATCCATGGCCCGATTAACATTTCAACTGGGAGGAAGTACAAACCCATTTAGGGAATTCTATTGACAGCTTAGTCTAAATGGACATACACATACCTCAAAAAGTTTACAAATTTTTTCATTAACGCGTTGAGCGAATTCAATAAAATCCATTAAAATTCCATATTCCTCCTGTAATAAATAAAAATTAAGCAAATTTTAAATAAATGTTCAATAATTACTTAAAACAATGTAATATTTTTAGTTTTATGTCCTATTTTACACTGTTAACCATCGATGGTTGACGCGGCTTTATATCATATTTGACACTGTCAGCCACCGATGGCTGACAGGCCGCTCAGCGTGTTAATTTTTTATTGGTACTGCTTTTACTTTCGGGGTTAAATTTTCCACTGAAATGTTTGAAGTATAACATGTTCTGCACACTCCTAAAGTTTCAAGATGATTCCTTCAGTACTTTTAGAGATATATGACAAAATGTCTAGAATCTAGGATGACTGACATGGCGCTCAACGTGTTAAACAAAAATCATACTCCACTAAAATTGGGGAAATTGTACACAAGTAAATTTGCTTATTAGAAGCACTAAAATTCAGACTGCTGAAAGCCTGTATTCTTTACGATATATGAAATTATTCCGTTGCAAATGCATATATACACACTTCATTAACCGATATCCTATAAACTAGAAGTGACAGTAATGTAATCACGTCCGTCTAATGTGACATTTTATAATCAGACAATGTTGTCAGATGACAGACTCTACAATTTGGGGTGCTTTTAACCCTCTATCTATCGACAGTACTTTAAAGTACCGTTATTTAAAAAGCGTGTAAAATCGAATTCATTTAAGAAATCTCAAAAGTATAAGAACAGAATAGCTCTTGTTAGAATATTATAGACTCCGAAATTCATTATTTAATAACTAATCAAGAACTTTTCATTTGAAAGACTCTATTTTTCAGTATGCGTATGAATGTAGATGTTGCAAACTTAATTGTTCCGCATTTTTGTCACACCCTGCGGTTTTTTCTCCAAGTACATGTATTCTTTCTTGTATCTTTCGCTTCTGTAAAAAGAGTTTATTAGTGTATATGTATGTGGTTCACTCAAGAAGAACGAGCTTTTGGATCGCTCTCTAAAAACCAGCATTTTTAATAAATAATCCAGAAGAAAATTCACATTTAAGATTAATTTCTTACTCAATCTCAAATTACTAGTGAATAATCATGAAAAATATTTCTAGATTTATTTTCAGAATAAGAAGTTTCCAATACAAGACGAAATGACATAGTGGAGAGTACTGAAAGAAAACAACACAGTGTACGATAAAAAATTATCAGTAAGATAAGTTACAGGTAAGCGAAACTTTACTTACCTATATCTATGCTGCAGTTGTTATATTCATTCGAATTTTAACTTTATAATATTTTTAAAAGCAAATAAGAGAGTATAAATCTTACTCACGCCTATCATATAAGAGTATTATATTTAATTATTAGCTCTCTGTAATCTCATTACATGGCTCTACACGTTATATGTAGCCATTTTTGTTTAAGAAAGGATTTTTATGGAGTGCTCTCGCTGTATTTGCTTGCCATTTTTCACGATCTCCACGTGCATTATATTTCACATATATCATTTCAAGAATTTACCATCAATCTCAGAAAAAGTATGAGGAACATAATTTTTTTTTTTTTGCAATTTTAAGGTCCAACTATCTTTTTCGACCTCTATGAATATAAACCATGATATCCATTCAAAAATTCTTCAACATAACCATAGAGACCGATCATTTGTCTGATTTAGATTTGGATGAGGTTAGAATCGTTTTAACGTTCCTGGATTTTCCTGGAGAGTTTGTATTCTAAGCTTCATCCTTTGCCTCTGAATGAGACATTCTAAGTTGCGGTAGAGTACGTGGCATATTTTTGATATTTTGTTCCTTTCAGCTGTTCCATTTTTTTCTTTTTTTTCTTTTTTTTTTTTTTCCCCTTTTATCTACACTGATGAAACTCTTTAAAAATCTCGAAACGTCTAGTTTTATGTTTTGTGTATTATATTACGAATTATCTCCCATGTTTTAATATTTTAAATACTTTTAAATTGTAATTTTATTGTAATTAAATTTTCTTTAAAATATTTCCGACACGTAATCTATATTAATAAAAACAGACTTTTGTCTGTAAATTTGTCAGAATAAAATATTTTTGAGATATCTTCACGTTTCACACACCATGAAAGCCAATAATGGTTTCAGAAATTTTTGCCTGTGTGTGTGGGCGTGTGTCATCGTGTCTGTATGTCGCTATTTTTGTCCGGGTATCACTCGAGAACGGCTGGACGGAATTCAACGGCACTTGTCAGGAATTTAGATCTTCACCCAACTTAAAATTGTATCTATAGAAATTTTCAAAATTTTGATTAATTTTTTGAACTGTGGATAAAAAACGCCTGCGCATGCGCCATAATGCCTTTGTCAGTAAAACGCTTTGAATGGCAAAAAAAAAAAAAAAAAAAAAAAAGAGTTATCTTTACGTTTTAGACAACAAATCTCTCTCTTTATTTATATACACCACCTGATATCGATACCGAATTCAAATATCGCCATATATTTATCATTTGACAAAATTTCAAGGCAGAAAATTCTAATATATTGTCGATGATGTTGAATATTGAAGAAAAGATACAATTTTAGTATAAGACCCTCTTGGAAACTTTTTATTTTATTTTTGCTATTTTTGCAATGAATTATAATGGCTATAGCGAAGTCGGATATAAAGTAGTTGGAGAGAAATGTCCAAGGTACTTCCATGCCAAATTTCAAATCTTGCTTGGGGATCTGATACTAAAGCTGTTCCGAGGAAAAAAAAAAAAAAAAAGGAAAAATAATAGAATTTAAAAAATTAAAATATATAAGCAACGCTGCCACGCTATTTGACGTATTTGGCGATGAATACACATGATGTTACGAAAACGTTGTCTATGTGAGGATTAAGTCATTTGAGATTTTCTTTTCTCGGACAACTCATAAACAAGATGTTTGTAACGAATTATAAATTTAAAAAATAATTCCATACATAAAGAAAGTGTAAATAGGGTTTCAATTTAATATCTATATTAATAAAATCAGACTTTTGTCTGTAAATTTGTCGGAATCAAAAAATTTTGCAATATCTTCACGTTTCACACACCAAGAAAGCCGAAAATGACTTCAGAAAATTTTGCCTGTGTGTGTGTGTGTGTCATCGTGTCTGTATGTCGCTTTTATTGTCAGGACATCACGAGAGAAAGGCTGGACGGAATTCAGCCGCACTTGGCACGAATTTAGGTCTTCACCCTACTTAAAATTATATCTATCAACTTTTCAGTAATTCCCCCCCCCGTTCCCCCCTGGAGGGAAAAAGACTAAAACACGTCTGTCCGGGTATCACTTGAGAACGGCTGGACGTAATTCAACGGTACTCGGCAGAAATTTAGGTATTTACCCAACTGAAAATTATATCTATCAACTTTTCAGAAATTTCCCCACGTTCTTCCTGGGGGCCAAAAGACAAAAACACGTTTGTCTGGGTATTACTCGAGAACAACTGGACGGAATTCAACAGCGCTTCGCAGGAATGTAGGTCTTTACTCAACTTAAAATTATATCTATCAACATTTACGAAATTCCCATACGTTCCCCCCTGGAGGGCAAAATACAAAAACAGGTTTGTTCAGGTATCACTTGAGAACGGATGGACGGAATTCAACGGCGCTTCGCAGGAATTTAGGTCTTTATCCAACTTAAAATTATATCTATCAAGTTTACCGAAATTACTCCCTTTTCCCCGCTGGGGGAGGCAAAAGACAAAAACGCGTTTGTAAGCATAACGCTGCTCTTAATTAATTCACAGTAAAGAAATTGCAAATCGGGAGACTAGACATGAGTACAAATAATATATTATCTGCTTTTAGGAATTTTCTATTTTTAAGGGAAAGAACGGGGAAATATTGAAAATTCCTGATTTTTGAGTAGACCTCTACCAAAAATGGAACAAATATTTTGAAAAAAGGCTATGCCACTTCCTTAGGATATTTCCAAAAACACATTCTTTTTCTTTTTCTTTTTTTTTTTTTTTTGGGGGGGGGGGGGGTTACAAATGGCAAACTCGAGACATCCCTTTTAGCTCTAAATTTGTCCTGAAATATCTATAGGATCTGCGGTCATAAAATTTGGTGCGTAAATTGTTTATATGTATCCGACCCTTATTGTAACGGGATTTTACGAAATCTCCCCTTACCCCTTTGGTGTCTAGAGGGCTATAAATACGTGTAAAAACACGTTTTCCCGTTTGAATTCGCCTTGAATTATCTTAGATTGGCGAACTTTGGTGTGTGGATGTTGATTAGGTGTACGCATTATGTACTTTGTCGAGATTTTGCAAAACTTCGAACTTAGCCACTGGGGAAGGAGGTGTAAGAATCGGGTAGGTTGCTGCCGAATTCAGTGGGAACACGGACTCCTCACGTTGTGAGCGAGAAAAATCTCTACCGAACACAGCGAGAACTTAAACTCAGGTTAATTAATAATGACATGGGATTTTGACAGCTCATTTCAGTATTGTGTCCAGCGAAGCGGGCAAAGCCTGCTAGTTATCTCCTTATATTATTAAAATCTGTACGCGTGTGTGTGTGTGTCTGTGTGTCTGTGAGAAAAGGCTCCGCCGCTAACGGTCGCACGGACTTCGAACAGGTACCGATGGACAGAGAATTTATCGCAGATCTGGGTTATCTAATTTGCTAAACGATGTGACCCTAATTAGTGGAGATATTAATTAAAATGTCGACAACGAAAAAACGATTGAAAATGGCACGCGTTCATCATTTTCGACCGAGAACGCTCACCTTGAAAGAAAAAGGAAAGAGGGAAAATTTCGCGGGTTTTTGAAAAGCGATCGCTTCCCATCTGTTGGAAATATCGAAAATACACCTGTACGAGGAGAAAGAGCATTTATTACCGATTCTTACGGTAAAATTTTTTTTTTTAAAATACGGATTTTTTATATTTTTAAAAAAAGTTTTAAAAAGGGTCGAAAATTTCGTTTTTTCGCGGTCGTCTTTTTTGAAACGTGGTAACAATTGGAATGGTAACAATTCCATTTCTTAACAACTGGTATATAAAGAAAGGCCATTTAATCCTCTTTCGAACCATATAAACATTTTTACAAAATACGGATTACCGATCCATATTTTTAGATTTTACGAAACATCGATTTTTTCGCAAAATATTTTATAACTCAAAAGCGTTTAAAGATAAATCATTTCTTTTTTTTTTTTTTTTTTTTTGTATATACATCTCGCTTTCATAATTTAACTCCCAAAAGATTGAGAGAAAATTTCAAAAACTGAATGAGTTATAAATTTTTTAATTTTCAGTATCGCGGCAGTCTTCGATGAATAAACCATTGCAAATGCTTTACTTCATTCGGAAATGAAAACCGTAATCAAATAATGTAGATCACCATGGCAACCTGTTCAAAGAGGTTCATTTCTCCACGGAAGCTAAGAAAAAAAAAAACCAGCGAAGTCACATGTATTGGTTCTGCGATTAAAAATTGCAATATTCTAATGCGCGTATTTGAATTTCTAATTACGATTAATTTATTTTTTCTCCATCATTGGAAAGATATTTTAAAGTTATTTTTTTTACTTAAAGTTTTCAACAGATTTCCACGTTTTGAGGTCTCCTGAATTAATTTTCTTCTGTATCTCAGCTACTAATTAAAATAATTTCATAAGTAATACATCATTAGAAAGCTTTTTTGAATTGGAATCGAACAGTGGAATACAGAAATTTGTACCGCCAGATGGCGCTGTAATATTTTCAAATTTAAATATTTCAATTTCTAATTATGATAAAATTATTTTTAATGCATCATTCGAAAGATATTTTAAAGTTCTTTTAAATTATCGAAAATTTTCACCAGATTTATACGTTTTGAGGTCTCCTGAATCAATTTTCTTTTATGGAGCTGTAATATTTTCAATATTTCAATTTCTAATTATTATTAAATTATTTTTAATACATCATTGGAAAGATATTTTAAAGTTCTTTTTTTTTACTTAAAGTTTTCAACAGATTTACACGTTTTGAGGTGTCCTGAATTAGTTTTCTTCTGTATCTCAGCTGCTAATTAAAATAATTTCATAAGCAATACATCATTAGAAAGCTTTTTTGAATTGGAATCGAACAGTGGAATACAGAAATTTGTACCACCAGATGGCGCTGTAATATTTTCAAATTTCAATATTTGAATTTCTAATTATGATTCAATTATTTTTAATACATCATTCGAAAGATATTTTAAAGTTCTTTTAAATTATCGAAAGTTTTCACCAGATTTACACGTTTTGAGGTGTCCTGATTACGTTTTCTTTTGCATCTGAGCCAAATGAGTTAGATCGTTCAAAATTGGTATACGTAGGTTAATTAAGAGGGCCTAAAAGGGTGGAGAATAAATAGGCGTGCACCGCACGCGACTGCGCTGCCGAAGACAGTGGGGACCCGGTGCGAATTTTTTCCCGATCAGAAATGATTTTTTTTTAAGGGGCACGAAGGCTCAGGGAAGGAGTACGCGCGCGCAGCGCGTGTATCCCCGAATTTGTGCGCGCGCAGCGCGCACGGGAATGCGATGTCGAAGGCAGTGGGGACCCGGTGCGAGTTTTTACCCGATCAGAAATGATTTTTTTTTTAGGGGGCACGAAGGGCCAGGGAAGGAATACGCGCGCGCAGCGTGTGTATCCCTTAAGTTGTGCGCGCGCAGCGCGCACGGTACTGCGCTGCCGAAGGCAGTGGGGACCCGGTGCGAGTTTTTACCCCATCAGAAAAGATTTTTTTAGGGGGCACGTAGGGTCAGGGAAGGAATACGCGCGCGCAGCGCGTGGGGATCCGGCCGGACTTTTTACCCAATCAGAAATGATTTTTTTTTTTAAATTTCTTTTCTTAACACTAAAAGTTTCTGTTAGTGATTCATTTGAAAATACTGACCCGCTAACGGGCGAAGCCAGCTAGTCTATATTAATAAAATCAGATTTTTGTCAGTAAATTTGTCAGAATCAAAAAACTTTGCGATATCTTCACGTTTCACACACCACGGAAGCCAAAAATGACTTTAGAAAATTTTGTCTGTCAGTGTGTGTGTCGTCGTGCGTGTATGTCTGTAACGCTATTTTTTTCTGGGTATCACGTGAGAACGGCTGAACGGAAATCAACGGCGCTCGGCAGGAATTTTGGTCCTTACCAAACTTAAAATTATATCTATGAACGTTTTCGAAATACCCCCCGTTCCCCTCCTGGGGGGGGGTCAAAATTCAAAATCATGTTCTTAAGCATAACTCGGCTCCAAATTACTTCACAGTAAAGAAATTGCACATGGGGAGACTAGATATAAAGTAAAATTTAATAATTATCAGTGATTTACATACATATGGTAATTGTAAATAGGGTTTCAATTTAATATTATCTATATTAATAAAATCAGACTTTTGTAAATTTGTCAGAATCAAAACACTTTGCGATATCTTCACGTTACACACACCATGGAAGCCAAAAATGACTTTAGAAAATTTTGTCTGTGTGTTTATGTCTGTAATGCTATTTTTGTCCGGATATCACGTGAGAACGGCTGTAAGTAATTCAACGGCGCTCGACAAAAATTTAGGTCCTTACCCAACTTAAAATGATATCTATCAACATTTTTTAAATTGCCTCTCCCGTTCTCGGGCAAAATTCAAAAACACGTTTATAAGCATAACTCGGCTCCAAATTACTTCACAGTAAAGAAATTACACATGGGGAGACTAGAAATAAGTAATAATAAAATATTATCTGCGATTTAGGAATTTTCGATTTTTAATGGAAGAAAGGGGGAAAATCGATTTTTCGCGGGAAATATCGCAAATTCTGGATTTTTGAGCAGAACTCTACCAAAAATGGAACAAAAATGTTGAAAAAAAAAGCTATATGACTTTCCAAGGATATTTCCAAAAAACACATTTTTGATTTTTTGTGATTTGCGATATTTTTAGGGGGTTACGAGGGGGCAAAATCGAGACCAACCTTTTAGCGCTAAATTTGTCCTTGGAAATCTATGGGAGCTGCGGTTATGAATTTTGGTGCTTCGATAGTTTATATGTATACAACACCTAAACTAACGTGATTTATCAAAATTACCCCCGTTCCCCCCTTGGGGAACAGAAGACAAAAACATCTTTGTAAGCATAACTCGGCTCCAAATTACTTCACAGTGAAGAAATTGCACATGGAGAGACTACACATGAGTGCAAATAAAACATTATCCGCGATTTGGGAAGTTTTGATTTTCTAGGAAAGAGAAGGGGAAAGGAATTTTTGGCGGGAAATTTTGCAAATTCCGGATTTTTGAGTAGAACTCTACCAAAAATGGAACAAAGATGTTGAAAACAACAATGCGTCTTCTTTAGAATATTTCCAAAACACGTTTTTGATTTTTTTTTTTTTTTTTTTTTTTTGTAATCTGCCATTTTTTTTTTCACGGGGGAGAGGGGAGTATTTGTTACGAAGGGCAAATTCGAGACAGATTGCCCAAGAGACAAAATTAGCGCTAAAAGGCGGGGGATGGGGGGTTTCTCAAATTTGCTACTTTTAAGCACTAATATAGTACGAGCTGCGGTCACAAAGTTTGGTGCTTGAACTGTTTATACGTATCTAACACCTTAAGTAACGGGATTTATCGAATTCCTCCTGGGTGGGCAGTAGACAAAAACTTATTGTAAGCATAACTCGGCCCCAAATTATTTCATGATGAAGATATTGCACAAGAGAAGACTAGACTTGGTATAAATAAAGCATTATGTACGATTTTGGAATTCTTGATTCTTAAAGGACTTGTGTGATGAAAAACAAGGCTTCCTCTTCTGATTCTTAAAGGAGAGCGGGGGGGGGGGGTCGTTTTTTATTGGGAAATTTCAGAAATTACCGATTTTTGAGTAGAGCTCTACTAAAAATGATACAAAGGTATTGAAAACAGACATGTGACTTCTTTAAGATATTTTCAAACACACATTTTTTTTTTTTTTTTTTTGAGAGAGAGGGGGGGGGGGAGTAGTATGTTGCAAATTCGAGATCCTCCTTTTTAGCGCTAAATTTCTCTTGGGAAATATATGGGATCTGCGGTCACGAAATTTGGCGCGTAAACTGTTTATATGTATCTGACACTTATTGTAACGGGATTTTGCGAAATTCACCCTAAACCCCCTTGGAGTCAGGGGTCAATAAACACGTGTAAAAACAAGTTTTCCTGTTTAATTCGCCTTAAATTATCTTAGAATGGCGAATTTCGCTATATGGATGTTCATTAAGTGTACGCATTATGTACTTTTGTGAGATTTCGCAAAATTTCGGACATACCAGCTGGGGAAGGGGAAGTAAGAAGCTGGTAAGTTCTGCCGAAGCAGTGGGAACCCGGACTCCTCATGTTGCGAGCGAGAAAACCTATACCGGCGGGAAATACCTGTACCACAGCAGGAACTATAACTAGTATCGCCCAGTGGTCGAAACTCGACCATTTTTTTTTTTTTTTTTGCAAAAGGAGGCAAAGCAAAGTTATTGCCTTGTCCTAAACGGAATGCAATTGCAACACAGCTGCGGCAATTGTTTGCCGATATTCACTCTAACTGAATCAGCAGAGTTTTACTTAATATAACTATTTCTCTCTGTAGATGTTAGCCTTTCCTGAAATGAGAGAAAATCGCAACGTGAAAACGCCCCTTGTTGTGTGATACAGCCCAGAAGCTAATAGGTACCATGTCAAACCAAGGCCCAACCAAGTATCAAATTCTGTTAAATTCATTCGATTGGTTCATAAAGTACAGTGTTTGAACAAAAAAAAAAAAAAAAAAGATATTTTTCAAAAATGGTCGAATTGAGTTCGGGAAATTTCAAAATGTGTAACTTTATCGAAAACCGAAAATCGAAAACTTTTCTAAATCTTATATTTTCTACTTATATATGCAGAGGAAAAAATAATAAATCCACTTTTTAAAAAATAAAAATAAGTAGTTAATTTCACTTAATTAAAATGCAAGGAAATCTCAAAACGTGTAAATTCATCGAAAACTGGAAATCAAAAGTTTTTATGTATCTTCTACTTGCTTCTTCTACCACAAAAGCAAGCAATAAAGACACTTTTTAAAAAAATAAGTAGCCAATTTTAGTTTATTGAAACCATAGAATAATAATAAAGGAAGAAGGAGCATAAGTGTTTCTACATAAGCTGTTGTATTGCCACAACAAACAGCGATAATAGCGCTGAGGATGGGTGCCCTACTTCAAGGTTGAGAGGAGCAAAAGTAGCTTTCCCTGGCATTTCACTAGATGGGGTTTGTAAGCATTAAAGAGTATTGGCGTGCTTCTTCTTCCTTTATTATTATTCTATGATTGAAACGTAAAGAAAGCTCAAAACATGTAAATTCAGCAAAAAAACGGAAATCGGAATTTTTTCCGTATCGTCTACTTATACATGCAGCAGTTAGTAACAAATCCATTTTCCTTTTATTTAGTATATTCGTTGAATATTTATTGTTTAAATATCACCCTTTGCACGGAGTAACCCTTTGAAATGAAATGTTTATGTTTACATTCGAAACTGGAAGTTTGCCATTTTTTTCTGGAGTTTTGTAATTTTAAATTAAAATTTTATCAATTTTACAGAAAAAATAACTCAATCAAACACATGTAGACAGTAACTTATATATAACTACAGTATAACTTGGATAATTCGAAGTTGAAGGGACCAGAAAAAAATTCGAAATATCCAAAAATTCGAATTACATATACCATTTTGTCAAAAAAAGTTGTAAATTAAAAAATTAAAACTCTACGATTAGAGATTTAACACATAAACTTTATATCTAAGAATACCGCTACATTACCTCTTACCCCCCCCCCCCCATTAAATCAATATTTTTTACAAGCTTAATTATTCAACACTTTTTAAAAAATAGTCAAATATTTTTTACTTCTTTTTTAAGTAGAATCTTTGTGTCATAATAGCATATGACCTGATACAAAAATAGAATCTTCTACATTACACATGACTTTCAATTCACAAAAACCTCGAAGTTCATACATATGTACCATATCTTCTGGTGCACTAACTAGGGGCTTCTATTGTATTTCCTTATCCTTCTTTTGGAAGACTATAAAAATTGATAATGCACTTCAGATGAGTAAAATCTCGGGAACAAATTTTACTGTAATATTTTAAAGGTAATCGTATGAAAAATTCGAATTATCCAAAATAGAATTCGAATTATCCACAATTTTTTAACATTATTTCAATACAAAATTCAAGGGACCGTGTAAAATATTCGAATTATCCAAAATTTCGAATTAAACAAGTTCGAATTATTCAAGTTTCACTGTATATCCAAATATCGGAATTAAAATCGGCATATAATTTCTGTTATTTTTTAATAATTTTTTACAAAAAATCCAATGGACGATTAACATAGAAAATCTTTTTCATGGCTCCATGGACAGACAGTGACGTCATCACTTCGCTTGCGTATAGTGATGCTACATTATACAAATTACTGTGTCTACGGTTTTATTTGAGCTTTATGAAATCGCCAGATTTAACAACTTTCTACTTTTAGGTATTTTTTAATGTAAAAGAATACATGTATAAAAGGAAAAATGGGGGAAAATGCATAAAAAATAAAGATATTTTTAAATACCTTCTTGACATCGTAAGAAAATAATATTTGTATTTGCACCTTCCGGCTAACCATACCTTTCGAATGATACCATTTTCAACCCTCTACTCCTATAATTAATATGTTAAAAAGGGACTACAAATTTTATGCTTGCCTATTAATATATAGATGATATGTGATTTTGACAACTCAGTTAAGTATTATAGCGTCCAGCGAAGCGAGCAAAGCCAGCTAGTAAATAAATTAAAATGAAGATAAAACAAGAAAAGATATTTAGACAAATCTACAAAATTGATGACTATGCGAAATTGCAGATTGAAAAATAGGTCTGTAATGCAACCCCTCCCCCACCCAGCCAACAAAAAAAAAAAAAAAAAAAAAAAAAAAGCTTTGATTAAAATTTGTCATTACTTACTTTTATATTCTTCTTTTCCTCCTCATTTTTAGGTTTAATGTATGAATCCTAAAAAATATAATAATTAATTAAATTAAGTTAAAAATAATTAAATAAGGATGATGATGATGATAATAATAATATCAACAATCCATGTATTAATATCGTTTTAAATTTCAATGGTAACAGAATTTTAATTTTTGTTATTACCACTTTTTTTTAGTTCTCCATCATACTATAGGTATGGGGAGCTCAGGTAATCGCGAAAAATTTCGACCTCGGTTTTTTGACTTTTATATAAGTTTTCAGGTGTGGGGAATCCGAAAATGACAAAATTTGTATGGTGTCTGTGTGTAGGGTGTCTGTAAGTGTGTCAGTCCGTCAGTCCGTTAGTTTGTTAGTCTGTTAAAACGATATCTCACAAACAAATGATCGCAGAGAGGTCAGATCAGTTTTAAAATATTACTTTCGATACTGACAAGAACTCTATTCATTTGCAACATTCGAATTAAAAAACTTCGTAAATTATGATAAATTTACGATTTTCTTAACATGGGAGAATGGGACAAAATTGCAGTTAAACGTGCATTAAATGGAAACTTTTTACTGTAAAAATGTCGGACCACTTTTAAAATATCAGTTTTGATTCCGGAATGAACATCAGTAACTATAAATATGCTACTTTGAAAATTTCGCAAGTTATTGGAAATTTACGAATTTCTTAACATGGCAGTATGGGGCAACATAAACGTTAATTTTGAGAGATATTTTCATCGTAAAGATGTCAGACTGCTTTAAAAATATTATTTAGGACACTGGCAGGACTATTAATGACTATGAATTTTCCAATATAAAAATTTCGTAAGTTATTTGAAAATTACGATTTTTTTAACATGGCAGAATAAAGCAAAATTTCACATAAACGTCAATCTTAAGGGATATTTTCATCGTAAAGATGTCAAACCACTTTTTAAATATTATTTTGGATACTGGCATGAATATCATAGACTATGATTTTTCCAATTTAAAAAAATCGTAAGTTATTTGGAATTTACGATTTACTTAAAATGGCAAAATAAGGCAAAATTGAGCATAAACTTTCATTTGGAGGATCATAAATACATTAGACAACTTCAAAATTACATTTATGATATTTGTTTGAACTTGATTGAATGGAAATATTCTAATAGGAAAATTTCGTAAATTATTCGTAATTTACGATTTTATCAACATAGTGAAATTGTAAATTTTTCATATAAATCTGAATTTTGAGGATTATTGCATTGGAAATAGTAGCATGAAAACTAAACAACAGAATTGACCCTGATAAAATAAATTAATAGATTAGAATAAGATAAATATATCGAAGTGAACTTTGGGTAGCCTATTAGGCGGGGATTTCATTCTGTCACTATATCAAGCTTTGGACAAATTCATTTCTTTTAACATGATTAAATGTCTCAAACTAGAAATTTATGGGAACATAAATATGATGGGGAACTGAGCAGAGTCCACCTATGCCAACTAGTTTTTTTTAACTTTTTCTTCTCAGTGTTCAAGCGGAATTTCGAAATCGATTCCTAACTAACTTCCCGATAAGCTAGAGACTTGACAGTAAAGGACTTAAAGGAGGGTGCACTGGGGACCCTGGATTCCAACTTCATTTGAAATATGATTTCAAACTAAAACCCGCTTCAATTTAGCTAAAATTATGCACACATTTATAACTCAAATGACAATACATCCTCATGTAGAAAAATACTGAAGGATGAAGGTCTTCTCACATACAACATTCTTTTTTTTTTTTTTTTTTTTTTTTTTTATCTGTGTCCAAATGGAGGAGGAAAGTTTGAGGGTGGCAGTAGCCTCCTAACACATGAACTTTTTATTAGCTATAATAATTTGTTTACTGAATTTACTTGCATATTTATTCACCTTTTTTATTTAATATTGCAATGTCTCTTTATTCTTTTATTGGTAATTATATTTGTTTCATTTTACTGAGACATCGGAAAAATGAATAACAATATTGTGGATTTTTTTTTTAATTCATTGCTGTTATCGCAAATATCTTAGGATTTTTTTTCCCCTTTAGCAATAATTTGCCCTTGAGAACGATATTGTAAGAAGGGAAGCATTTCTAATAAATTTTTCTATTATTTTGGATAAAGCTTCATTTGTTGCGTTATTTCAGTTTGGTTTGTTTGATTTTCTCCTTGTTGCATATAATTTTCAGATTTTATATAATATACTCACCTCTTTGGAATGCTACTGACCAATATTCGGAATAAAAAGTAATCTATCACGGAATATAAGAGTTCACATATATGCAAAGAGGAAAAGTTCCAGTCAAATTTAGGTTTGGAGTACTAAATGAAATTTTGTTTTGGTAATATTTCCACTCTTCTTTTTAAAATACGAAGTCTCGTCCTTTAGCAATGGTTACTACATTAATTTAAATGAAAACTCAAGTAACTATGTCTTTATATATATATATATATATAGTATATATTATTAACACGTGTTACTACTTTTACGGCCCCGAAAAGAAAATAAAACAATAAAATTCTTACTTTTGTTTTATTTATTTATTACATTAGGGTTTTTTTTTTTTAATTATTTATTTATTTAGTTTTTTATTTTTTATTTTTTGTAATTAAGATAGACATAGCAATTATGAATAAAACTAGTTGGCATAGGTGGACTCTGCTCAGTTCCCCATCATATTTATGTTCTCATAAATTTCTAGTGCGAGGCATATTATAATCATGTTAAAAGAAATGAATTTGACAGAATGAAATCCCCGCCTAACAGGCTATCCATCTTTCACTTCTATATATTTATCTTATTCTAATCTATTAATTTATTTTATCAGGGTCAATTCCGTTGTTTAGTTTTCATGCTACTATTTCCAATGCAATAATCCTCAAAATTCAGATTTATATGAAAAATTTACAATTTCGATACGTTGATGAAATCATAAATTACGAATAATTTACGAAATTTTCCTATTAGAATATTTGTATTCGATAATGTTCAAACAAATATCATAAATTTAATTTTGAAGTTGTCTAATGTATTTATGATCCTCTAAATGGAAGTTTATGCTCAATTTTGCCTTATTCTGGCATGCTAAGTAAATCGTAAATTCCAAATAACTTACGAATTTTTTAAATTGGAAAAATCATAGTCTATGATATTCATGCCAGTATCGTAAATAATATTTCGAAAGTGGTTTGACATCTTTACGGTGAAAACATCCCTCAAGATTGACGTTTATGTGAAATTTTGCTCTAATCTGCCATATTAAAAAATTCGTAAATTTCCAATAACTTAAGAATTTTTTATGTTGGAAAATTCATAATCATTAATATTCATGCCAGTGTTCTAAATAATATTTCAAAGGTAGTCTGACATCTTTACGATGATAATATCTCTATAAATTGACGTTTATGTGAAATTTTGCCCTACACTACCAGGTTAAGAAATTCGTAAATTTCCAACAACTTGCGAAATTTTCAAAGTAGCGTATTTATATTTACCTATGTTCATACTGGCATCAAAACTGATATTTTAAAACCGGTCTGACATTTTTACAGTAAAAAGTTTCCATTTAATGCACGTTTAGGTAAATTTTTGTCCTATTCTCCCATGTTAAGAAAATCGTAAATTTCTAATAACTTACGAAGTTTTTTAATTCGAATGTTGCAAATGAATAGGGTTCTTGCCAGTGTCAAAAGTAATATTTTAAAACTGATCTGACCTCTCTGCGACGATTTGTTCGTGAGATATCGTGTACACAGGCTAACAAACTAACTGACTAACAGACTAACAGACACCCTACAGACAGACACCATGCAAATTTTGTCATTTTCGGATTCCTCACATCTGAAAACGTGTAAAAAAGTAAAAAAAACCGAGGCCGAAAATTTTTACGATTACCTAAGTTCCCCATACCTACAGTATGATGGGGAACTAATATTACAGCAATAATTTGTCAGATTTCTTAATAAAAAAATTTCTCTAATCCTTGATTTTTATTGAAATAACAAAGACGTTTATTTTCCATACAATAGGTATTTTTCCCCCTCTGTGCAAGGAAAGTGTTGTCAGTAAAAACTAATTTTCTCGTAGACTATAAACTGCCAGACCAATTTCAAATTCTCAAAAACCCTTCATACTTCTTCATCAAATTAGTAAAGCCATTAATACCAGTAATATTCATTAGCACTAAATGTATAAAATAAAAATTAAATAAATCCATTAAGAGAATATAACATAACGTACCCATTGCTTCTTATGATCTTCCTTGGACCCTCCAGACATGGTGGGCTAAAACAAAATGAAATAAAATATTATGTTGATAATAATTATACAATGAAATTTTACAGAAAACATAATGGCGTGGACGTCTTATGAATTCCTTTTTTAAACGGCAAATATTTTTCAACAGCAAATATATTAGTTTCAGTGGGTCGTATACTGAGCAAACACAGAAGTGCGGAACTAGAGGTCTTATGCATCATAGCCTAAATAAAATACTCTTTTTTAATATATATAGCTTACTGTTTTTATTATTTTTATTTTTATTTTTATTTTTATTTTTACTATTTATCTTGGATATCTGAATATAGTGAGCAAAAGCTTGTCATGGCTATTTCATACATGATGCTAGCGAAAAAAATACAACTAGACGCTTTTGCAAGTTCTAAATAAAAACTTTAAAACTTTCGACTATAAATTGTTTAAGATTTATCGTGAATATTGTTACGTAATGACTGACGATTTTGAATTTACCGTATATCTCTAAAACATCATGTCATGCAATTAGCAATATGATGGCAAACATTATGTCATATAACTGGACACTATACAAATTTTAAAAATAAATTTTAAACTTTTGACTAGCAACCATTTATGATTTATCGTGAATACCGTTATATAGTGACCAAAGATTTTGTGTTATATTAAATATTTCTTAAACATCACGTCGTGTAGTTAACAATAGAAAGGTGCACAACTATACGCTTTTGTGAGTTTTAGATAATAACTTTAAAACTTTCGAATACTAACCGTTTTTGATTATTCGTCAATAGCGTTATGTAGTGACCAAAGATTTTGAGTTTCCTGGATACTTCTAAAGCGCCATGTCATGTAAATTAGCAAGAGAGAAGTTCAAAACTAGACACTATGCAAATTCTAAAAAGAAACGGTTATCAGTCAAAAGCTTGAATTCAGGCTTTTGACTGATAACCGTTTTTGATTTACCTTGAATAGCGTTCGTTATGTAGTAACCAAAGATTTTGAGATATACTGGATATCTCTAAAACGTCATGCCATCTAGTTAGCA
Organism: Salticus scenicus; assembly: GCA_963930645.1. NCBI lineage: Eukaryota > Metazoa > Arthropoda > Arachnida > Araneae > Salticidae > Salticus > Salticus scenicus. Next base: position 397,284,324 of record OZ005648.1, read on the forward strand.
ACAGAGTGGTTCGTGCATAACTAGAACCTTTTATAAGTTCTAAATAATAAATTTAAACTTTCGAATACTAACCGTTTTTGATTCATCTTGAATAGCATTATGTAGTGACCAAAAGTTTTGAATTTCCTGAATATCTCTAAAGCGTCATGTCATGTAATTAGCAATAGAACTAGACGCTATGCAAGTTTTAAATAATAAATTCTTAAACTTTCAATTACTACCTCTGTTTTTAATTCATGATGAATATCTTTTCATGTAATGATTAAATATTTTGAGTTATATATTCCGGATATTTCTAGAATGTTATGTCATGTAGTGAATAAATATAGCGCACAGCTAGGCGTTATATAATTTTTAAATACAAAAATTTCAACATTCTACAGCTAACCGTTTTTGAATTATGCGTATACATACGGGGCCAGCGCGAGGATGTTAAGAGCTCTGAGCATCCTCGCGATGGCCCCGATACATAGCACATGCATTTAGTTTTTCTTGATCCTAATATTCCTGTTACTTTTTACAATGAAATAACAAACGAAACTGATGCAGCCATTACATAGCTATCTTCTATGTCCTTCTAACACAGTGGTTCTCAAACTTTTGAAGGTGAGGTGCATTTAAAGCCTACGAATAAGTGTAGATGCACTACATATAACTTAGTTGAAATAGGTTATAATAATTAAGTTAAATATTTGAGAGGCAAAAGAAATTCTCATTTTGTCACCAATATGTCAATATACATATCTTTTTTTTTTTTTTTTTTTCCTCTCTTTTTACATTTAATTGTCGTGAGGACGGAAAATACTAATTAGCACAAATATGACGTTGAAAATAACTTTTTTTATATTTTGTGTCGGCTGCAATTTCACTAAAAAAAAATCTGTAACTGACATCTAGAATCTAAATTGTGGCTCAAGTAAAAATAGTTTCATGTCCATCCTTAAAAGTTCTAGAGTTTTTAGAATTCTTGAGTTTTTGCCGTTATTATCGAGGTCAAAGTTATTTAAAAATCTCTGCAAATAAATACGAATACAAGAGGCGGGTTTCAGCAACTATAATCTTGGTTTATGACCCAGTTCTAGAAAATCAAGCGAGAATTTCTCGCTATACAAAGGATTCAGAATATTATTTCACGATCTAGAAATGCATAGACTTGAAATTCTCAATCATTTCGTCCTCTCAGCTTATAGGCGTGTCTTATACGCATAGCTCGGAAATCTATATTTCTAGTTTTGGGATTTAGAAAATAACCACTTATTTGTTCTAGATGAAGGCGGTATATACCGGGTGATCCAAAAGTCAGGACAAACTTACTTTAAAAATGAATAATTCGAAAACGAATCAAGATACAAAGATACGGTTTGCACCAAACGGATGAAAAAGAAACCGGGTGTTGTGTGGCAAAGGAAAAAAATTAGTTCTGTTGGCGACCAACAGATGGCGCTATAGTGTTTTATTTCACCAAAAGATGATTTACAAATGAAACAAAATGTTGACAACTTACAAATCAGCTTAATTACAGTTAATTAGTACTACTACAGTAACTGTTCAATGTCCATCATTCAGAAGTACAGCTGTGAGATGATTCACAACATCGTTCACAGCATTTAGTAGCGTTTCTTGCGTTATGGCAGACACATTTTGGCGGATGGCATCTTTCAGTGCTGCTAGTGATGCCGATTAGTCGCGGTACACTTTTGACTTCCAAGAATCCCCGCAGCCAAAAGTCACAGGGTGTCAGATCGGGAGATCTTGGAGGCCATGCGTGATTAAAGTAGCGACTGAGAATGCGGTATTTCGATGCATATAAGCTTCGACTACCATTACCTGCTGTAGTTGTTCCTTTTTGTATCATTTGTTGCTTTGCATAATCCTACATCAGAAATACGACAGCGTCATCTGTTGGTCGCCAACAGAACTATTTTTTTTCTTTGCCACACAAAACCCGGCTTCTTTTCCATCCGTTTGGTGCAAACCGTATCTTTGTATCTTGATTCGCTTTCGAATTATTCAATTTTAAATTTTGTCCTGACTTTTGGATCACCCGGTATATATATATATATACACACACACACTGCATGTATATTTTTTTCTCAGTGTTTGCTTTTTTTTATGAACATAATTTTTGTTCCCTTTCACAATAAAATTGTTCAAAACAGCACTTCATTTTAAGAAATCTGTGCTTTTGTTTAAGGTATATTTATCTGGAAATAAGTTTTGCGCAGATAACGTCTATTTGCAAAATTTTAAAATGAGTAATATACCAAGTAGAATATACGTCTTTTTTTAAAAATAAAAATCGCTGTTAATTAACAAGTAATAATAATGCTTTATGAAAACAGCGATATATCTTTAATGCTATAACAGAGTAACTATATTTATTTGGAACACGACAGGGCACACCCGAAAATATTCTCGGCGCATCAGTGCGTCTTGCAGCACTCTTTGAGAACCACAGTTCTAACACGTTCTTTCATGTTAATGTCTCTTTCAACACTGATCTAGCTTCCCAGACGCATTACTCTGTGTTATTGCTTTCATTTACCTGCTGTTGATTTCTTTGGTAGGAAAAACATTACTTAAGGTAGAATTTTTGAAACAGAGTAACTATAATAAACGTATGTTTCGAGACTACCTGAATCTGAAAATCAGATTTTTATAGTTCATTTGTATGCTTTCTTCCTGCATGTGTATCTGTTATCAGCTTAATTAAAAAACAGGTGATAATGGGAAGCCTACATCCGAAGATATAAACCATAAATCTATAATTATCTCTTTCTCTTTCTCTCTCTCTCTCTGTTTTAACATAATTTCATATTACGTTTTTAAATGCTCTAATTTAACATGATAAATGAATGGATAAGTAATAAAACAAGATAAATTGAAGATAACTATTTAACAATCCGAAATTTCTGTATTACAAACAGCTTCTATATATTCAAATTTCAAACCTTTATTTAAACAATTTAATTTCCAGATTTAATGTGTAAATTTGATAAATTTTAAATATTAAATTGATATACAAAATATTAAAACGCTTATTAGCGAACTGACATGCATTAACAGGTTACATAAAATTCACTTATACTATTTACAGTAATTTTATTTATAATCATTCACCGTAAATTGGTCCCCTTACCTCCCGCTTTATGTACTCTTTAACTACATTTCTTGCGGCCGTGGAAGTCTCTGCGCATTTACGGAATCAACGAGTCCACTAGTAAAATAGGGGAGACAAGCTTTTCGTTGAGAGAAAATAAGCGATAAGGGAATACCGAATGACAGGATGTTTAGTAAATTCAAACCTGTTGGTCAACTTGGAAACCCTCCAAGATTTTCGACTCGTCCTCACTGCTAGGCGTAGGAAACGTGGTTACACTATATATACGTATATACCCTTGTTTTTCTTCGGGGTGAAACTTTTGCTGGAATTATGAGAAAAAATGTGTTCTTTATACTTCCAAATTTGCAAGATAATTCGCCAAGATTTTTTTTTTTTTTTACATATTTGAGTTGTATTGACATTATAGTTGTAAACATTCTGCTTTCTATATAAAATTGCCTCTGTTCGCAAGGCTTTTTGTATTAAACATAATTAGATAAGCATGAAGATAAATTGGTACATCTTACAGTGTATCCTCAGTCCCAAATATTGAAATTATATCGTTTAGTCTCAATATCTTTAAGTTTATGTGAGGTTTTAAGAGTGTACAGACCGTATACGAATCTTTCTTCCTCGTACGCTGTCTCAGCTCGAGACCGTCCTGTAGATGAATGGGTATAAATTCCCTTAAAATTAAAAGCGCCTTATCTTCTACTTTTTTTTTTTTCATTCATTTTTCACCCGCTTATGCCTTTATGGATAAACGGTAATTATGTATTACCCCAAATTTTATTAAGACAGGGAACTCCAGAAAGAAAAACCTTGCCAATCCTTATTTGCCTTATTCACTTGCATAGTTTCATCCTGTCATCCAATTACTGAAATGTATTTTTTATGTATGGCCTACTAATATTACGACAGATATTTTGACAGATCTCAAAAAACTCCATCGACAGATCTATAGAAACCCATACCGCTTCGTAGCACCGTATTCGACAACAATTTATATAAAAATTGTTCGATTTCGTCAACAATTTGAACAATTACATGTGTAGTATGCATGGTTATGAAAAAGGAAAATGATTACACAAATAGCTCACTAAGCTGGAAATTTCGAACAGCATCAAAGAAAACTATCTGCAAACATATTAAGATGCTAATTATGGATACACAGTACTAATTGATAATGACAGCAAAAGAAGAACTTACAAGTTTTACTTCTTCAATACAGGGAATTTTTTTGCCCTCTATTATCTCTGAAAAAGAAACAATAACAAGGAGTTAAGAACTTCTTAAGGTGTACAGACTTTAGATATCGACTGGCCGACTTAATTTTATTAAGAGCGATAAGTGACTGGGCAAAAATCGAAATTTTGTGAGACTTTAGAGTTAACTTCTTAACGCTGTATCCAATTCCAGTGGATATCTGATTCGCACACTTTGCTGTATGAAAGTCGGAATATTTTCTTGAAAAACAAAAGCAATCATATGGATGAAACTTTATTAAACCTATAATCGTTGAACGGCGGGATAAAATCGCTTACAATTGAGTTAAATAAATAAGTAAAAATTTACAAGCAGGACGCGTCTGTATTCGCAAAAAAAAAAAAAAAAATAAATAAATAAATAAATAAATAAATAATTCAATTCTCCTTGGGTTCGAATTCTTGTTTGCCCTGTTTCGCTCTTGAAAATATTAATTCGGCCAATACATCAAAACTCTGAGACATAAATTGTCTAAGTTATTGCTTTAGTTATACAAGACGTCATTCGCACTTTATCGATTCGACTTTCATTTAAGTATTTATATACCCACTATATGGATAGTATGTAATATACACACTGTATAGTGTATTTGGACACTTTCGGGTTTTTTGGCGTTTTGTGGAATATTTAAAGAAATACTAAATGGATTCTCCTGAAATTCTATTAAAGTGAAAAGTATGTTATACTACATATAAAGTATGTTCATAATTTATTCACTGGATAAAAATACACTAAGCAACAAAAAAAAAAAAAAAAAAAAAAAAAAGCCGCACTGCAGAAAAAAATGACTTATACCTTTTTTATTTGTAATAACTTTAAAATTAATGTTTGAAACAAATAAAACTATCTTATTTGCATAATAACAAGAGAATGAAATGATACCTATGTACATTTTCGATTTAATAATTCGCTTTATTGCACTCTACGGAATACATTTTAAAAATTTGCATAAAATTTTCTGTTGGAACATAATGCAATAACCATACACTTTGTACTCTATTATGATTTATTAAATGGAATAAACAAGTTATGTTTTATTATATGAAATAAAACTATTTATTTGTTAGATCAAAGCAATTTTTTATTAAAAATATGTATTCTGCATTGGTTAATACCACCTTTATATGGAATTACTACTTTAATGCGCAATGGCATAGTTTTATACAGTGTTTTAATATAAATCTCAGAAATTTCAATGTGCTAAATATCACAAATACTTTTTCCTAGTTCTGGCAGAGTTGTAGGCTGCAAATTTCGAATCCTCTCCCCTCTCCCCCGCCTTTTTATAGATGAAAAATTTTCGAGCGGATCGCGATTAGGACTATTTTCATGTCTGGTAAAGAAGAAATTCTACTATATCCTTTGTGGGATTTAACTTAAAGTGAAAAAAAATATGATTACTTACAGAATTATAGGTTCTCATGGAAATGGATAAGAAGATTTGACAATTTGAAGTGAATAAACTTACCACATACGCCGTGTAGTAAGGTGCATTATCATCTTGAAATTCTGTTTGCGGAAATGTCTAAGATACCTCCAAAATAGTCGGTCAGGCACCACTTTTATGAAGATTATGTTTCGATTTTATTTCGAGTTAATTGATCCCTTGAGCATAAAAATTTGCCCGACCTGAAAAGTTATGCACCTCCGTACCGTAATGTACGGAGAGTGTGTCACTGTTTTAGAAGTGCGATTTTCATTAAGTCGGTCATATTTTCGTTGTCAGATCTGCTTGTTTTCTTTAGCTTGAAATAAGTTAAACTTGACTCATCAAAGAGAACCAGCCCAGCCCAATAATTAACTAATCATTTTTTAATTTTTTTTATCCATTTGAGGTTTTGCTTTTCTAATTCTTTTCACTAAGAATGGAATTTTTTTTAATTTTCTGTCCATTTTCTAAACCATTCACTGAGATCAAGCAAATGGTAAGTGTTCGGGGATATCCTAGATAAATTCAAATACATTATGTCTATGGGTGAATTTCTGGTAGATACAGTTTAACACCTGTAGAATATACTAAACAAAGTGAAATGAGCTTATATATTTTGTATGCATAAAAGCATATTTGGTGTAAAATATAGTATGAAAATGCTTCACTATTCGTTTGCAAGGCTACGCAAAAGAATAAGGGTAAGTGTAGGTTGTGTTTGGATATTGCTGGAAGTGCATTTCAGATCGTACTATATGTTTCCCATATAAGGCTAACTTAAGTACACAATGTTGTGAGTAAATAGAAAATATACGGAGTTACCCATAATTATGTGAAAACATTCTTTTCTATTGACTGTGATTAATGACAGCGGTTCTCTACATTTTATCATGTCCGGGAAAACTGCTTAGGAATAAAAATTAATTTCACATACCCATAAAGTAGATAAAATGCTTTTTACATTAAACCTTTAGCGTTGGTCTTTTGGATAATTACGTGTGTTTTGGGGTTACCACTCAGCATGACTCAAAAGAAAGAAAATATTGCAGTAATTCAGATTTTGTATTTTGAAGTTCACATGATATTGCCATTTGAGCCCTTTAACTGCCAAGTGGTGTAAGTCCAAAAGTACCATTTTAAGAAAAAAGAGCTTTTGTGTTCATGCTCACTATCAATTGTAATGTATCACAATTAATTCTAATTGCTCTCAGTGGCATAAATATAAACTAGGAGTTACACCACTTGGCAAATGAATAGAGTACACTTTGAGGAACAATATTACACCTCTAACTCAATTTCGTAAATTTTGGACTTACACCACTTGGCAGCTAAATGGCTCATTTGAAAAGTTTAATCAAGTTTGGTAAATTTCAAGGAGTAGTGCAGCTTCTCAATAATTTGAAATAAACTTTTGGCAGAAAATTATATATATGAAACTGATTGTTGCTAAACCTATTTTAAATTGTTTTTAATGTAGGTTAATGTAAAGTGCTTGTTATCTTACCCGTAAATCTGCAATTTTTCTTTATAATATTGAAACGGTAAGAGAAAACTGTGTGATTGTCACGCCAGATAATTTACTTTCTCTTACCCACGTAAGGTAGAGAAAATATCGTTTTGGGGTAAAATATAAAAACTGAGTTTTTTTTTTTTTTTTTTTTTACATTTATACGTTTTAAGATCCCCTGAACCCGAAAAACATGTTTATAGCGGTTGTCTGTGTCTGTATCTGTTGTCTGTTATAAGCATATCTCAAGTAAAAATAGCAGTAGGCAGTTCAAACTCGATATCCTAAATCTATGTAATAAACAGATGCTAGAGTAAACTTTTCTTTAAGATCAAGCGAATGGTTCATACACAGGGACATCCAAAATAATTCAGACACGTTTATAGGCGAATTTCTAGCAGGTTCGATTAAACATCCATAGGCTGCTCTAAACAAAATGAAATAAACATAAATTTTTTATCCGCATAAAAGTATGTTTTGTGTAAAATATAGCATGCAAATCATTCACCATTCGTTTCCAAGGTTACCTACCCAAATAATGTGGTGTGTATATAATTTATAGATAATATAAAGAGCTGCAAAAATTTAATCTAAAACATTCTTTTCTATTGGATGTAATTGATTGAAGGGCTTTACTTCATTTCCTTTGTCGATAAAAAATGCGCAGGAAAGTTTTTTTTTTTTTTTTTTTTTTTTTTTTGGGGGGGGGGGGAGTATGTGCTTTTAGGTGCCTGAATACAGAAGTCAATTTTTTAGTGGTTGATCTGTATGTGTATCTGTTATCAACATAAAAATTAAAAGCGCCAAAATTTCAGTAGAGGCTTTCCAGTTGGAACTCAAAATTTTTTTGTGTTTGTGTGTCTGTGTGTACGGCGATAATGGCCGCAAGTTCCCCTGACTGACTTACAAATTCGTACACATTTTTATAAGACACATAGAATTAACTACATATGTTTTGGCGTGTAATATGTTTGTTGTTTGTGTACAAGTATGCACCAAACTTTTTCTTATCATTAAATCAAAAATGGAAATTTTAATTTCAGATCTTAAATTTATATAAAGTAACTTACTAAGTTTCTGAAACAGATTGTTGATATTGAGTAATTTTAGAATTGAGTAATTTCAAAGCAGTATTAAAAATAATATTTTAAGTCTGATCCAAATTCTATACGATTACATTAGTTGCCATGGTACAAATTTATGCGCTCTATTCTGCAATCTTAGGAAAATGTTAATCTTCCCAAAAGTTGAGATGTTTTCAAGGTATAATGCTGAAATTCAATGCGGTTCTTGCAAGAGTGTTATCATACTTTAAAACTGGTCCGCTCTTCTCAGAACCATTCCCTTTTTCAAAGAACGTGTACACGAATTAAGATACTAACTAGTTGACGTTATAAAAAACACCACATAGCTGGTTGTCTGCTGCTTGGAAATTACTCACACAACTTCGGTTTTCATTTAGTTTTGTTTTTTTTTAAATTTTTAGATTTTATTTTTAAATTTTATTTATTTATATATTTTCTTCTTTCATTTTATAATTTTGGTCACACCAGTATTTATATTTACATTTGACTTCGTTTGTTTTTGCGCTTCACTAAACTCGGTTTTGTGCATAGTCGCTTTGTTTGCATTAATTGTGCCTACTTTATTCATCTTTCGAAAGGTCGTGTTTTCTTTCGACCCTAAACAATTTGCGAGTTCTTATATTTTATAGTGTTTATACAAAGTTTTGTTCCAATAACTAGTTGACGGACTAACCTACAAACGAACTCCGTATCGATTTCGTAATTTTCTGATTCCTTATATTTCAAAACATAAAACGTCAAAAACAAAGGTCAGAGGTTTTCACAAACACCAGAAATTCTTTTACCTATATTATAATGGCGGAACTAAAAAATTTAACAAATTAATGAAGATCATTATTTGAGAATGATAGTCCGAGAGTTAAAAGGGAGAGTGCTTGATTGAGAAGATCCAAACATAAATAAAAAAAATGTGAAAAGGGAGAAAAATGGCAAAAGAAAATTTCGAAAAGGATAAGGAAAAAAAAAAAAAAATCCGATATACTCAGTGCCACAATAAAAAAAAAATTCTTTAATTTTACCCAATTTAAAATGTGCTATTGTTTAATGCAGAGCAACAAACATCGCATTGCAACAAGGGGGAAAAAAATTACCTTTCATTTTTTGCTTGACTTTTTCAAATGACTCTTTACAGACTTCTTCAGCTTTTGTGAATTGCAAGAAGATGCTAACCACAAAAACGCTAAAAACAATGACGTTCTTCATCACGATTTATCAGATTTAAACTTGATCTCTTAGACGAAGTTGACTTGTTTGTAAATCTGATTGCCTAGCGTCCTGATATTTATAGTTGGATAAGTTCTACCAACAAGCAAAAAAGAAAAAAAAAGTTGAGGATATATTCGCCGATACAGCTGTTGGCTTGGCATGCGAGCACAAATGCCATTATACTTCTTTATGTATTGTATATTTCCTGAAATAACATCGATCACCGATTTTTTAAAGTTAGGACAATTCTCGAGGAAATATATTGAACAACAAACAATATATCAGGCACGCAAAAAAATTTTTGTACATGCGAGAAACAAATTCTCTCATATATTTTTCCTTTCACTTACTTTTATGTGTTAGAGGAAGTATTGTTTATGGGGGGAATTTCTAAAAAACTGAGTTTTTGGTTATATTACAAGCATTGTGGTTCCTAGAATCTCAAAATCAAGTTTTCTGCGGATGGTTGAAAGAAATAGTGAAACTTGGAAGTTTTTGTTAAAATCGTTCATGCAGTTCGTGTCCAGGTTATCTAACAGAATTCAAATACATTGTATTTATAATAAGTACAAAACTTTGAATAAGCACTATAAAATGCAAGAACTCGCAACAATTGTTTCGGGTCGAAAGAAAACACGACCTTTCGTCAGGCGAAAGAAGTAGGCACGAGTGCTGCAATGCGGACAAAACGGCAACGCACACGAGAATTCCCAACAATTGTTTCGGGTCAAAACAAACGACGATCCTTCGTCAGTTGGACAAAGTTACCGCTTTGTTTGCGTTGAAACACTCGTGCTTACTTTGTTTGCTTGACGAAGTGTCGTGTTTTCATTCGACCCGAAACAATTATTGCAAATTCTTACATTTTATGGTGTTTATTCAAAGTTTTTACTTATAACTTTTAAACACCTGTCTTGTGGTCCTTTTATATATATATATATTTTTTTTTTGTAACATTGTGTTTATGACCAAAATTTCTATCTTTAGATTGCAGAAAGTAAAAAGAAATGAACATATATTTTTTTATATGCACAGAAGCATGTTCCGAACTGAATATCATATGAAAATCAATTGCCATTCGTCTAAGCGCCACACAAAAAAAAATCGGATGCGTTAAAGACATAACTGGAAATAGTTGAAATTGCATTTTAATTTGTGCTATATTTATTTTTTTAATGTTGTATTTACACAATTTATAGACAATGTATAGGGCTACCTAAAATAAAGCGAAAATATCCTTTTATATTAAAGCTATTTGATAAAAGTGCTTTACTAGTATTATTAAAAGTCCAGAAAGTCTGGAAAGGAATGATACTTATTTTCTCTATGTATGTATACTTTTTATGTATACTTTTTATCACCATAACTTAAAAACAAATAATTGTAACAATTTCAAATTTGGTGTGTATGAAAGTTGTATGTGTCTGAAGGTGGTGTATGTGAAAGTGTCTAAGTAATTTCAAAAAAATTTTTAATTGAATAAAATGCTTAATTTTTTGTGACTGTAGGCATTACATTCACACATCTTCTTTCAGTGGGGGATAGTTCTTAATGAGGGCAATTACCGCTACTTCACTTTCTAAAGTTATTTTGAACAGTTTTAAAAATATTTGTATACAGTACTTCATATTTTTACTTTCCGAACACTATAGTGAGGAAAGTATTGTAATCATGTCAAAAATCCGAATTCGAGATTTTGATGTTTCTATACGTTTTGAGTCCGTTTTCACTATTTTTAGTCCCCTGAGTCCGTTTTCACTATTTTTACGATGATGTATGTATGTGTGTGTGTATGTGTGTATGTGTGTATGTCTGTGAGTGAACACGCTAGCGTCTAAACGCTTTGTTCAATTAACCTGAAAGTTGGTACGCATATTGTAAGTCACCATAGTACGAACCCTATAGATTTTGGTGAATCTAGCACTTATAGTTTTTTTACAGGGACACAAAGAAAAATTCTTTATCATTATGGCCTATGGGAGCAAAATCTTAAAAGTGCGATAGCATCTAAACGCCTTATTCAATTGAGCAAAAAATTTATACACATATTATAGGTCAGAAATACTCAATCTGTATAGATTTTGGAGAATCTAGCACTTATAGTTTTTTTACAGGGACACAAAGAAAAGTTCTTTATCATTATGCCTATGGGGCCAAATTTTTAAAAGTGTGATAGCGCCTAAACGCCTTATTAATCTGAGCAAAAAATTTGTACACATGTTATAGATCACAGTTGAACTAACTGTATAGACTTTGGTGAATCTAGCACTTACAGTTTTTTTACAGGGACACAAAAAAAATTCTTTATCATTATGGCCTATGGGACTAAATTTTTAAAAGTACGATAGCATCTAAACGCCTTATTAAATTGAGCTGAAAATTTATATGAGTATTATAAATCACTGTTGCACTAACTATAAGCATTTTGGTGAATTTAGCATTTATAGGTTTTTACAGGGACACAACGAAAAATTCTTTATCATTATGATCTATGGGCTCAAAGTTCAGTAGCGTTAAATAAAACATTCGTGTAATATATGGAGAAAAATACTCAAACACTCTATTATGGTTTTCTCTCTTTTGTTTGTTTAACAACTCCTCTTTCTTTACTTTATCTACAAAACTGTTAATTACTCAAGTCGAGTGGAGTCACTCCAGATTTTTTTCTATTACTTTTTAATCTGTCTTTATAATACAGAAATGCAATATAAGAGAAAATTGTGTGAATGACGCAGCAGATTATTTTTCTTAACACAATATAGAACCTGTGTATCGCACAGAGGCTGTGTCGCTAACACTGATTGCCAAAGAGTATGTAAAATATTCTGTAATGTCGTGAAAAAATATAGTATCAATATCTGCGATATTTTTGAGCAATAAATCTTCCATAAAATTTATAAATAGCCACTCTTAAAAAAATCTGGAGTGACTTCACTCTACTTTCGGAACATTGAGTAATTAACAGTCTTGGAGATAAAGAAAAGAAAGAGGAGTTGTTAAACAAACAAAAGAGAGAAAACCATAATAGAGTGTTTGAGTATTTTTCTCCATCTATTACACGATGCTTTTATTTAACGCTACTGAACTTTGAGCCAATAGATCATAATAATAAAGAAGTTTTCGTTGTGTCCCTGTAAAAGCTTATAAATGCTAGATTCACCAAAATGCTTATAGTCAGTGCAACAGTGATTTATAATATTCATATAAATTTTCAGCTGAATTGAATAAGGCGTTTAGATACTATTGCACTTTAAAAAATTTGGTCCCATAGGCCATAATGATGAAGAATTTTTCTTTGTGTCCCTGTAAAAAACTGTAAGTACTAGATTAACCAAAATCTATACAGTTGGTGCAACTATGACCTATAACATGTGTAAAAATTTTTTGCCCAGATTAATAATGCGTTTAGACGCTATCGCACTTTTAAAAATTTGGCCCCATAGGCCATAATGATAAAGAATTTTTCTTTGTGTCCCTGTAAAAAACTATAACTGCTAGATTCTCCAAAATATATACAGATTGAGTATCTGTGACCTATAATATGTGTATAAATTTTTTGCTCAATTGAATAAGGCGTTTAAATGCTATCGCACTTTTAAGATTTTGGTCCCGTAGGCCATAGTGATAAAGAATTTTTCTTTGTGTCCCTGTAAAAAACTATACGTGCTAGATTCACCAAAATCTATAGGGTTCGTTCTATGGTGACTTATAATATACGTACCAACATTCAGCTTATTCGAACAAAGCGTTTACACGCTAGCGTGTTCACTCACAGACATACACACATACATACATCATTGCAAAAATAGTGAAAACGGACTCAGGGGGACCTCGAAACATATAGAAACATCAAAATCTCAAATTCGGATTTTTGACATGATGACGATACTTTCCTTAGTATAGTGTCCGGAAAATAAAAATATGAAATAAAAATAAAAATAAAATATAGAAAATATAGAAAATAAGCGACTTGCATAGATTAAATGAGTGGAGGGTATTATGGAATACCATTTACATTTCTTAAAATACTTTAGTTGTTTTTAATAAAAATCCCCAAAATCATGATGAGTACATAGTGGAAATTATTTGTAAAGAATTCTCACTTATTTTTTTTTTTTTTTATAAAAAGTTTTCTTAAAAAAAAAAAAAAAAAATTACAAATGGAGTTTAATCGGAAATAGTCGGGTAATATGGAATAGGTGGTTTAAACTGTCTAAACCATAGAAAAACTAATTAGACTTCATAAAATCATCTTCGGAGAATTTTTTGGGACAGAAGATACATTCGGCTTCTTTATTTTCTGTTTCTTTAGTTAAATACATGAAGTCAATTTCAGATGATACTATGAAATACCTAGTATTCCATAATACCCGACACGCCATCTTTAAAAATGAACTTTTAAATTGATGGACAAAATATTTTCATCTAAAAAACGACCAATGTATAACAAAATAGAATTTTTTGAGCATACATTATGCTTAATATCAATGCTCAAATCTCATGTGTAGTAGTAAGTTTAAATATTTGAAAAGGTACCTGCTAAAACTCTTGAAAATCACAAAACATACTTTGTTCTATAGAGAATGGTACGACAACAATAAGCGGTCGCTTCTTACTGTATTGCTTCATGGGAATCCTTCTTGAGTAATTCATGGTATTTTGTCGAGAAAGGAGCATTAATCGGAGCCGAAACCTCGGTATCCCATTAGTAGTCGCTATAGACAGCGCCACCTATTACAGATTGCGCACTTTTTATTTAACTATCACCAATAATCTTAAGAAGTGATGTGATCAACGTTTCTTCGATTTTATTCGCTTTTTATGTATATCGAATGCCACTTCTAAAAATTTTTGGTGGCTATTGAATAAAAAAAAATCTGGCAACACTGAAGGATGAGCGGCAAATCGACCAACTAGCGACTACTAACGGGATATTCCACATTTCCCGACTATTCCATAATATCCTCCTCTCCTCTATTAACACTTTCAAAATCTGCAAATGCGTTACATTGTTTAACCTACAATGTACTTTGCCCATGTAATCACATACCAGACAGAGAGAATGACAGAAAAAAAAAACCTGATTAATTAAATTCATAATCACTCTTAAATACTGTTGGAAAGCTTTAAAAACCATAAACTAGTTGGCATAGGTGGTCTCTGCTCAGCTCCCCATCATATTTAGGTTCTCATAAATTTCTAGTGCGAGGCATATTATAATCATGTTAAAAGAAATGAATTTGACCAAAGCTTGATACAGTGACAGAATGAAATCCCCGCCTAATAAGTTATCCACCGTTCAATTCCATATATTGATCTTATTCTAATCTATTAATTTGCACTAACATGGAGTGGTCACAACATGGAAAATTCAGATCGGGACGAAATTGCGCAGGATTGTAGTATACTATGAGGGTAACAACATATTAAAGCAGTAGGACCCACTATCCACAAAATTTCGAGAAAAAAGCATTTAAAGTTTCAGTAATCTTTAAATACAAGTTATTTCGTAACCGAGTAAGCGCCTCAGTGGCGTGATCCTAAAGCGCGAGCCAGATGACTTGGGTTCGAGGCTACCTGTGGGACTACTCTTTTTTTCTTTTTTTTTTCTTTAACCTTTTTATGTAATCTTAACTTTTTATTTATTTTACTTTATTTTACAATTCAATTGAAAATTTGAAAATTTTAATAAAAAATTATTTAGTTTTCTTGAGTATAAAATAACTTTTTCTATTTTTAATATTTATAACTTAAAAATACAATAAATTTCTATAACTTAAGAAATAAAGTTTAGTTTTGCAAAACCCTAAATAAGAAACATTAAAAAAAAAAAAAAAAACAGACAAATAATTAAATAATTAAAAAATAAACAAGCTGTAAACAAAGTGTAAAATAGTTAGCAGGTGTACTTAAATCTTGGTTTGAGCTTCCTGATTTGGTTTGAATGTGTATAAATTCCGCAAACACTTCTAGCTTGTTAATAATAAAGGGCAGGTGGAATTTTATTTTGTGCACAGAAGGATAAAAAAAAAAAAAAAAGGAAGTCGTTATCGGAAAAGAAACGATATTCATTAACATTTAAAATCTACATTTAAAGATAACATTTCTTTACCTCTAATAACTTAATAGCATCGCAATCCTATACTATAATTTTTAAGAAACTATTGATTGGAGAAGTAATTATTTAATTTGGATAGCAATTATATATGCAATTAAAATCATCGTTTCTCTGTAATTTTTTTTTTTTTTTTTTTTTTTTTTGTAATTTAAAAAATAAAATGAAATATACCTAAAATGAAATAAAATATTTAGATAAATAATTAAAAACAGTTTCTTTAGTTTTACCTTATTTTAAAGTTAAAATAAAACTACAATTTATTTTTTAAGTTATATAAATTTATTGTATTTTTAAGTTATAAATATTAAAAATAGAAAAAGTTATTTTATACTCAAGAAAATTAAATAATTTTTATTAAAATTTTCAAATTTTGAATTGAATTGTAAAATAAAGTAAAATAAATAAAAAGTTAACGAAGAAGAAAAAAAAAAAAGTAGTCCTGCAGGTAGCCGCGAGCCCAAGTCATCCGGGTGGGTTGCTCGCGCTTTAGGATCACACCACTGAGGCGCTTACTCGCTTACGAAATAACTTGTATTTAAAGATTACTGAAACTTTAAATGCTTTTTTCTCGAAATTTTGTGGATAATGGGTCCTACTGCTTTAATATGTCGTTACCCTCATAGTATACTACAATCCTGCGCAATTTCGTCCCGATCTGAATTTTCCATGTCGTGACCTCTCCTTGTAAGCGACAAAAAAAATAAATAAATAAATAAATAAATAAATAAAATAAATAAATAAATAAGCCACACTGCAGAAAAGTTGACTTATACCTTTAGGGTTTGTAATAATTCAAAAACTAATAATTGCAACGAATAAAACCGTTGTGTTTGTATAACACGCAAGTCATAACATGATACCTATGCACACTTTCGATTTAATAATTCGTTTTATTACACTCTACGAAGCATTTAATAAAAATCCACATAATATTTTCTTTTTAAACGTAATATAATGTACATATACTTTGTATTCTATCATGATTTATTATATGAAATAGACAAGTGCTATGTTAATGTATGAAATAAAACTATTTGTTTCTTAGGTCTAAACAATTATTAAATAAAAAAATCTGGAGTGACTCCACTCGACTTTCCGAACATTGAGTAATTAACAGTTTTGTAGATAAAGTAAAGAAAGAGGAGTTGTTAAACAAACAAAAGAGAGAAAACCATAATAGAGTGTTCGAGTATTTTTCTCCATATAGTACACGATGTTTTATTTAACGCTACTGAACTTTGAACCCATAGATCATAGTGATAAAGAATTTTTCGTTGTGTCCCTGTAAAAACCTACAAAAGCTAGATTCACCAAAATTCTTATAGTTAGTGCAACAGAGATTTATAATTCTCATATAAATTTTTAGCTCAATTGAATAAGGCGTTTAGATGCTATCGTACTTTTAAAAATTTGGTCCCATAGGCCATAATGATAAAGAATTTTTCTTTGTGTCCCTGTAAAAAAACTGTAAGTGCTAGATTCACCAAAATCTATACAGTTGGTGCAACTATGACCTATACCATGTGTACAAATTTTTTGCTCAGATTAATAAGGCGTTTAGATGCTATCGCACTTTTAAGATTTTGCTCCCATAGGCCATAATGATAAAGAATTTTTCTTTGTATCCCTGTAAAAAAACTATAAGTGCTAGACTCACCAAAATCTATAGGGTTCGTACTATGGTGACTTACAATATACGTACCAACTTTCAGGTTATTCGAACAAAGCGTTTAGACGCTAGCGTGTTCACTCACAGACATACACACATACATACACACATACATACACACATACATACACACACATACATACATCATCGCAAAAATAGTGAAAACGGACTCATTGGACCTCGAAACGTATAGAAACATCAAAATCTCAAATTCGGATTTTTGACATGATTACAATACTTTCCTCACTATAGTGTTCGGAAAGTAAATATGTATTCTGGATTGGATAATTCCGCCTTTATATGGAATTATTGCTTTAATGGGCAATGACATAGTATTTTACAGTTTTTTAACATGAAACTCAGAAATTTCACTGTGCTAAATATCATAAATATTTTTCGCTAGTTCTTTCAAAGTTGTAGGCTGCAAATTTCTAAACCGCACCCTCTTCTATAGATTAAACATTTTCGAGCGGATTGAGATTAGGACAATTTTCCGGTATGATAAAGAAGAAATCCTACGATATTCTTTGTGAGGTTTAATTTTAAGTAAAAAAAAGTTATGATAACATACAAAGTTATAGATGCTCATGAGAATGGATAAGTAATTATAACAACTTAAATCAAATAAATGTATCACAAGGGCCATATAACAAGGTGTTTATCATTTTGAAATGCTGATTATGGAAGAGTCTAAAATACCCCCAAAGTAGTCGGTCAGGTAACTTTTTTTTAGTCGCCAAGTTTTATTTCGGGTAAATTGATCCCTTGTGCATGAAAATTTGCCATACTCACCGAAAACTTATGCATTTTCGAATCATAATGTACGGGGAATATGTCATTGTTTTAAAAGTGCGATTTTCATTAAGTCAGTCACATTTTCGTGATCAGATCTGCTCGTTTCTGTCTGTTCGAAATAAGTTAAACTCCACTCATCAGAGAGAACAACTTCAGACAAATAATTAATTAATCATTTTTTAATTTTTTAAACCCTTTAATGTCCTAGTTTTCTAATTCTTTTCGTTAAGAATTAATTTTTTTCAAATTATCTGGCAATTAAACCTGCTTTGTTTAATCGTTATTTCACTGTATTTAGATAAATTATGTTACTAAGCACTGCTATGTTCTAAATGTAATACAAACTGATTTTTTAAGCGCTGGCTTTTTAACTTGCAGTCATCTCGACTGGATGAGTAACGTGGCCGCCTAAGGACAAATGTGCAGTTTAAACAGCCAAAAAACATTATATCTTGCTAAAAACCAGATCACTAATACTTTGTTAACATTTAAGAATTTTGAAATCCCACGTATTAAAATATATTTTTTTTTTCGCTCTAAAATTAATATTTTTTGTGGTATCGTTAATTGCCTTATTCTTGCCATTTTGGAAATACTTTCTGAAATTACAATTTTCCGAACAATTGTATCTTGTTTTTAACACTTGGCTCAATCCTAAATTGCACGCGGACCACAATGTAATAAAATCTGCTCAAATATTTACTTTTGAAACAATAAAATTAGCGATTACAGGAAGAAAAATGGAAAGTATCCAAGTGCGGCTTTTTTTTTTTTTTTTTTTTTTTTTTTTTTTTTGTCGCCTAGTGTATTTTATCAGGGTCAATTCTGATGTTTAGTTTTCATACTACTATTTTCAATGCAATAATCCTCAAAATTCATATTTATACGAAAAATTTACAATTTCGCTATGTTGATAAAATCGTAAATTACGAATAATTTACGAAATTTTCCTATTAGAATATTTGTATTCAATCATGTTCAAACAAATATCACAAATGTAATTTTGAAGTTGTCTAATGTATTTATGACCCTCAAAATGGAAGTTTATGCTCAATTTTGCCTTATTCTGACATATTAAGTAAATCGTAAATTCCAAATAACGTAAATTCCCGAATTTTTTTAATTGGAAAAATCATAGTGTATGATATTCATGCCAGTATCTTCAATAATATTTCGAAAGTGGTTTGACATCTTTACGATGAAAATATACCTCAAGATTGACCTTTAAGTGAAATTTTGCTCTATTCTGCCATGTTAAGAAATTCGTAAATTTCCAATAACTTACGAAATTTTTATTTTGGAAAATTCATAGTCATTAATATTCATGCCAGTGTCCTAATTAATATTTCAAAAGTGGTCTGGCATCTTTACGATGAAAATATCTCTCAAAATTGACATTTATGTGAAATTTTGCCCTATACTGCCAAGTTAAGAAATTCGTAAATTTCCAATAAAATTTTTTTGCGAAATTTTCAAAGTAGCATATTTATAGTTGCTGATGTTCATTCCGGCATCAAAACTGGTCTGACATTTTTACAGTAAAAAAATTCCATTTAATGCACGTTTAAGTGAAATTCTGCCCCATTCTCCCATGTTAAGAAAATCGTAAATTTCTAATAACTTACGAAGTTTTTTAATTCGAATGTTGCAAATGAATAGGGTTCTTGCCAGTATCGAAAGTAATATTTTAAAACTGATCTGACCTCTCTGCGATCATTTGTTCGTGAGATATCGTGTAAACAGACTAACAAACTAACGGACTAACACACTAACAGACACCCTACAGACAGACACCATACAAATTTTCTCATTTTCGGATTCCTCACACCTGAAAACGTGTAAAAAGTAAAAAAAACGAGGTCGAATATTTTCACGATTACCTAAGTTCCCCATACCTATAGTATGATGGGGAAGTAAAAAGTCAAAAACCGAGGTCGAAATTTTCACGATTACCTAAGTTCCCCATACCTGTAGTAGGATGGGGAACTAAAAGTTAGGAAGACAATTGAATATCCAATTCCAGCAATTTGCAATTGTAACCCTTTATGTATCTGAATATTTTAGTAGCCCTGTAACACTAAACATACTATATTCTATAAAATTAGTGAAGTCTTGGTTTTAGCATGTGAATAATATATGTCAATTTCATTATGATCTGTGCTGTTAATTAAATATGATTTTTTTAATTAAAATCACACAATCAACTGTGGAAGAAAATCATATTTATTGAAATTTTTATTTTTCCGACTGAGTGAAAATAATGCCTGGACCGGTGTAGATAGCTCAACAGAAAATAAGCTGTAGGAAATGGAAATCACCATTAGATTAGATTGGTGTTTTCCATTTCCTGCGGCTTATTTTCTGTTGAGCTATCTACATGATAGACCAGAGATGTTTTTGCCTAAAGGTTGTTTGAGTGAGTAATGCTGACCGGGGTGTCGGCCTGGATAGCTCAATTGGTAGAGCCTTGACCTTCTAAGTCAAAGATCCGGGGTTCGAGTCCCGGTCCAGGCATTATTTTCACTCAGTCGGAAAAATAAAAATTTCAATAAATATAATTAAATATGATTTATATAACAATATCTCTCATAAAAACAAATGCATTCACATTTATTGGGTGTCCTTGTAGAAAAACCAGTCATGCTATTTATACCATTTTATAAATAGAGACCATCGCATATGGAAACTTGAATAATATACATAATTTTGAAGAAATTCTGAAAATATTTAGAGACGATAGAGGCGGATAGACTAACATACAGGCATACAGACAAGGGGGCAGAAAGACAGAGAAGTAGACTAAATCAAATAATCACTGTTAAAAGATGTTGGAAAGAGTTAAAAACGTTTAATGAAAACGAAAACGCGATTTTAGCAATTCATAATTATAACCCTTAATGTATCTGAATATATTTCTACGACTATGCAAATCTTAATACTACTCATACTGTATTGCAAAGAAAATATTTTTTGCGTGCATATGATGAACGGGAATTTCATAATGAACGGGAAAAATAAAGGTATTAGAATATAATTTATAAAAGTACCTGTCATTGAACATGATACTTTTGAATTCTTTCGGGTGTCTCTATACACAAACAACTGGTGTAATTTACTCCATTTTCAATAGGGAACATCTGATAGTGAACTTGAATAACATATACAACTTTCATTGAATTCCATGAATATTTGCGGGAGTTAGCGGGCGGATAGACAAAGGGACAGGTAAACACACAGACAGATAAACCGATGCCATAAAATCTTTCCAACTTTGTTGGAAACTTAAAAAGAGAGAGAATCTGTCGTGGCACTAACTCTACTTTCTCTCACTTTACATTAGTATAGACATATTATAACAGTTTAAAACATTAGGCATGAAATACTGTATTTGAATATTTCTACTAATATTAAACAACAACTCAAAATAATTTTAGGATCAGTTTTATTCAGCATAAATTTCTGTGTGAGGGGAGGGGGGGTCTACAGTGTCCCTCATCTCTTCTCCCATTTGTATAAATATAGCTGTATCCATAATGTATTTAAAGCTGTTAGTAAAGTTTTAAATTCATTTCAATTTACACCAAGAATTGCCGCTCACGCCACTCTTTGAATTTTATTCGAATAGTTTGTAATATTCTTACGTACCTTCTACAACTTATAAACGTATTTAATTTGTACTTAAACTTAGAACAGAAAAAAAAATGCCTGATACAACCTGAATAGAACTTTGAGCCACTTCCAGTCATAGTACTAATATATGTCCGAATTACTTTGTAAATCCATTGTAAGGGAAGATTCTTTTCATAAAAGTTGTTGGCACATTATAAGGTTTTTTAACGCCGCTAGTGAAAATATACAAAAAAATAAAAAATAATAAAAAATAAATCGAAAATAAAAAAATTTAAATTAAGAGTTTTAGAAAAATTACTTCTGTTAAAAAATTCCGAAAATAGAAATTGACTATAAATTTACCACTTATTGACTGAATCGAACTTACATTTTTTTTTCCTGTACAGATGTTCAAAGCTTCAAACGGTTGTAATTAAAAACCTCATAACAGCTTTGATTTTATTATATTTCTTTGATTTTATTGCATTACTAGACGTCATTGGTGACCAGCTGGTTCGCGATCCTTGAAAAATCTAACCATATTAATGTCTCGCTCTGTGGCGCCTATGGCGCCCTCTCCCTGCTTCAGAACCTGCAACATCCACTTATTATTTTTAGAGAAATCACTATTATTTAATTTAAAATAAAATAAAAATTAATTTTAAAATATCTTTAATGGTCGGGGAAAAACTCGTTTCGGGTCCCCACTGCCTTCGGCAGCGTATGTCCGTGCGCGTTGTGTGTGCCCGTTTAAATTCGACCCTTTTAACGAATCACTATTTTTTATAAGTCAAAAGACATAATCGAAAAAAAATCTTTTCTCATCAGTGAAATCAGAGGAGCGAACCGCCACTCATTGCACCAGCGCACACTTGCACGCACGCTACGATCTTCCGAAACCCTCTAATAATTTTATGCTTTCGAAAAAATTCGAAATCCATTCTTCAAATCCAAAATCTCAACAGTAGCAATTTTCAAGGCTTTGTGTTTATTTTACAAGTTTATTGATCGGGGAAAAACTCGCTCCCGATCCCCACAGCCTTGGGAAGCGCAGACCGTTCGTGCTGCGTCCGTTCGATTAAGTTCGACCCTTTCAACGAATTACCATAATTTTATACATCAAAAGGCATAAAGAAAATCGAAGAAAAAATTCTTTTCTCATTGGTGAAATCATCGGTCTGGCGGTCCGGGTCTCCACTGCCTGAGGCAACGCAAACCCGATCGATGCTATTTACTTTTACGCTTTCGAAAGCATTCACAATTTATTTTTCATTCCCAAAAAATCTAATAATATCAATTTTCAACGCTCTATCTCTAATTCAACATTTTTGCCCCTGTGCTCCCCTTTTCTCTACTCCTTAATAATTTTGCACTTTGGAAAGTATCCGCAATTGATTCCTCATACCCCAAAACTTTGAAATACCACATTTAAAGGCTCTATCTTTATTTAAAAAATTTTGTACCCATCCGCCTTCCAAGTAATGCTCCCCCCCCCCCCCTTCTTTTGAAATTATCCGGTTATTGATTCTTCACATTGAAGAACCAAAAAATACCCATTTAAGTGGCTTACTCTGTTTAAAAAATTTTGCCTCTAATAAATATAAAGTAATGCCCCTAATAATTTTACATATTCGAAATTATCGGCAATCGATTCCTCACACTCAAACATTTCAATGCATAATATAAATTCAAAGAAAGTGTCATATGATAGAGAGTGTATTTCAAAATTAAAAGCATTATTTCAACGTGTAAATATATTCCATTAGACAAAACAAAAGTAATTTTAATGAAACTTTTTTTTTTTTTAATAACATTAAGGCGTAACTGGCATTTCCATATCATTTATTTTAAAACCCGTATTTTGAATTTATGACAGATTTGCATGGAAAATGCATCATTGAGTAAATTCAATATTTACATTTAGAAAATAATGTTTATACTGTGAATATTAACTGAACAAAAAAGCAAAAAAATGAAATTAATATACATATTTTAATAAATCAGTGTCACTCAAAATTTGATATTATTGATTTTAAGACCAATACTTCAAATTGATATGAATATAAAGTAAAATGCTGTGTCACAATATTTTAACACGTTAAGGGTTTTTATATTGATTCAGTTTACCTTCCAGTTAGAAAATTGTAATCAAATTGCCTTCTTTGATGTTTTAGTTACTAGGCATGATTCCTCTTTTAAAACTTCTGTGTATAGTAGGAAATCCTTATCGTTTCCAATCCTCCCCATACTTTTTCAAATCACCCGACTAAAGAAGAAACTGGCACCTTCTACACTTTCGTATATCATGTTCTCAAAATTTGTTCCGATACTTCTTCTCTTGAAGAAGAACTTAATTAGTTAAAGTATGTTGCTATCAAAAGCTTTTTTAGCCCGTCTATTATTGTTAAAGAACTTAAAAAGTTCATTAGACCTGACTAAACTACTACGTCAGAAACGCCCTTTTTGCACTGAAGACGGTACGCTTAAGGCTACCGAAACAGCTGTATGCATCGCAAATATTTTTCTTTTGGCGTTTCTGACGTAGTAGTTTAGTGAGGTTTTAATATTCCAACGCCAAGTCTACTGTTATTATTCATTAGACCTACTTGTAACTATACTGTCTCTAATGCTACTAAAATTAAACCTGTTAACTTTGTAGGTTTGCTGTTTTAGCCTCTCCCAAGTTTTAAATTAGCCAAACGTTTTTATTTTCGTGTTATTTTCAAATCTATTAAAAAACTTCAAATCCCTTCCACTAAATCCCCTCTTCCTGAGCATCATAAGTGGGATATCTGTAATATCCCTTGCAATAATCGACATTTGTCTTACATAAGTGAAACTAAAAAAAATCTTGAATGCCGTTTATGTGAGCATTCTCAGTATTTCACTAAGCAAGGAATTTCTAAATCTTCCATTACGAAACATAGTTGGGAATCCAACTATAGTTTTAGTTTTCAGAAAACCTAAATTATCCTTAATGCCAAACGCGCTTCTGATTTAGATTTCTTGGAATATTTAGCTACCTATCTTAACCATGATAAAATTATTAATAAAAAATCGGATTCCACTCTTTAAGGGGGGGGGGGGGCTAGGGGGCTGAAGCCCCACCCAAAACACTGACATTCACAACTGAATATTGCAATTATAAATTTTTTATTGGTCTAAAATAACACTTTGAAAAATCTTAGCCATCCCCCCCCCCCCAAAAGTCATGTTCAGGATCCGCCACTGATTCCACTTTGCTGTCTTCAGCCAGGAAAAAATTAATTCCATTAAATAATTTTCTTTCACACGACTTTCTCTTAAACTGAAATTTAATACTATAAATACAGGTTGGAAATTAAGAGGTAACATAACGAGTACTGTTATGTAAACCTATGTTAAAACAATTCAAATTAGGCTTCGGAAGAGTTTTATATGATAATTAGTTCTGTGCGAGGGGGGCTACCGTCCACCTCAACCCCCCCCCCCCTTCCGTTTCATTAATGCACCTAAATTTATATAGTATTTAAATCTGTTATTAAAATTAAAATTCCACTAAAAATTATTCAGACAACTTTCACACGCAACATTCCTTGAAACTTATCAGTTTTGATCAAACTTTTCCAGCAACAAATTTATATTAATTTGAAAATACAACTTTTGGACCTCCTGGCATTATTCTTTTTTAAGTTACTCTAAGAGACACAGTCAAAGATGAAACTTTAAAAAACTTCACTTTGGTAATCAGGAGGCCTCAAAACGTATAAATACACAAAAAACAAGCTATGAATAGTTAGCTTAAAAACATACATTATTTATCATATGTCCATGAGGAATTCATTTCCATTCCTGAGCAGCTTTCCTGGACATGGTAAAATATTATAGTAAAGCACTTCCACTAGCAGTAAAAAAAAAAAATGTTATCGCTTAAATATTAGCAACCCTGTATATCTTTTGAAGAATATGCACAAACCACATAGTGCACCTAAACATAATCCCATAGTAATAATATACGGCACAATCTGAAATACACTTTCATCAATTTTCAGCTATTGTCGCACTATAATCTAGTTCTTTTGTGTAGCCCTGTAAAGAATAGTGAATGATTTCCCTGCCATATTCTACATGAGGCATGTTTTTATGCATATAAAATATATATATTCATTTCATTTGGTTTAGTGCAGTCTATAGATGTTAAACTCTATTTACCTGCAATTTTCCCCATAGACGTAATGCATTTGAATACTCTTGAGTGTCTCTGTACACGAATCAGTTGCTTCATCTCAACGAAAAGCTCAGTGCAGCATTCCTATATAATACACATTTAGAATACCAAGTTTGGAATCTCTGCTACTATTTGTTCTTGAGATATGCTGATAACAGACACACACAGAGACAGACAGACACACACACACATACACACATACATACACAGAGAGAGAGAGACCAACCGCTAAAAACACGATATTCGTATTCAGGGGACCTCAAAACGTGTAAATATAACAAAAACTTACTTTCGAAAATTTGATACAAAAACAATACTTTCTCTGCCTTATGGGTAAAAGAAAGTAATAATATAAATATAAATATAAGAAATATAATGATAATAGTTTAAGTAAAATATCCCTTTTTACTTTCCGAACACTATAGTGAGGAAAGTATTGTAATCATGTCAAAAATCCGATTTTGAGATTTTGATATTTCTATACGTTTCGACGTCCCCTGAGTCCGTTTTCACTATTTTTGCGATGATGTATGTATGTGTGTATGTCTGTGAGTGAACACGCTAGCGTCTAAACGCTTTGTTTGAATGAGCTGAAAGTTAGTACGTATATTGTAAGTCACCATCGTACGAACCCTATTGATTTTGGTCAATCTAGCACTTATGGTTTTTTTACAGGGACACAAAGAAAAATTCTTTATCATTATGGCCTATGGGGCCAAATTTTTAAAAGTGTGATAGCGTCTAAACGCCTTATTAATCTGAGCAAAAAATTTGTACACATGTTATAGGTTACAGTTTCACTAACTGTATAGATTTTGGTGAATTTAGCACTTACAGTTTTTTTACAGGGACACAAATAAAAATTCTTTATCATTATGGCCTATGGGACTAAATTTTTAAAAGTGCGATAGCATTTAAACGCCTTCTTCAATTGAGCTAAAAATTTATATGAATATTATAAATCGCCTTTGCACTAACTATAAGCATTTGGTGAATCTAGACTTTATAGGTTTTTACAGGGACACAACGAAAAATTCTTTATCATTATGATCAAAGTTCAGTAGCGTTAAATAAAACATCGTGTAATATATGGAGAAAAATACTCAAACACTCTATTATGGTTTCCTCTCTTTTGTTTGTTTAACAACTGCTCTTTCTTTACTTTATCTACAAAACTGTTAATTACTCAATGTTCAGAAAGTCACGTGGAGTCACTCCAGATTTTTTTTTTTTTTTTTTTTTTTTTGTCTCTCTCTCTCTTTTATGTTTGTTTCTCTTGTCTCCATTTTTTTGCTGTTGTGTCCTTTTCTGTTTGGTTGTTGCATGCAACTATCTTACTGACTTATTGTGTTGCTCCTCCCCTTTGGATTTCTTTCCCGTCTGTTAGTCTCAGTTTTGCTTCCAAGTATGTTTTTTGCACCTGAAGAAGAAAAGCCTAACTCTTTCGAAACTGGTAGTGCTTCCCCTTAATTTTATGGTGTGAGAAGAAGTTCTTATGTCTAAATATTTATCGCATCTTTAATTATTATAGTAACGCAATTGTCACAGAAAAACATGAGAACGATACCGCTCTTTATAAACCCAAAAATTAAGAACATTTCATTAATAGGAAATTCTTAAATTGGAGGGGGGGGGGGGGAGGGTGTTAGTTTTTTAATTTTGTTAAACTTTTCTGAAAGAATGCTATATTTGTTAGTTAATGTAATATATGTTAGAGAAAATATTGTTTTGGTTCAAATTTTCGAAATTGACTGTTTGCTATCTTTTTGCACATTTTCAGCTCCCTAAATTCGAAAATCAAGTTTTTTGCAGTTGATGTATCTTTGTGTCATTATGTCTGCTTATGTGTGTGTTATGTGTATCAGTGAGTTAATTGTCAGTGTAACTCAAGAAGAAGTATTAACAGGAAGTCAATACTTGGTATTATAAATTTGTACGACAAGGGAAAGCTTTTTGAAATTTTTCATTGAGGTTGGACGCATAATAAAAATAAAGGACCATACAAAAATATTTAAATAAATTACGTCGTGGATGAAATTTTAAATAAGTAGTGTTTAACGTCTTTAGACTGTACTATATAAATGGGCATATTTCACATAATATAGGAATAAAAACTACTTATTCTTCACTTTCAAGGCCACACGAAAGATTTCTAATATATTAGTTCTGTGTTTGGAAGTGGTTCGAAATGCACTTGAAGTTTTCAGTTCGACATGCATTTCAGTTTCAAAATGAAAAAAAATAAATAAATAAATAAATAAATAAAAGTGTTTCTAAAACAATTTTTAACTGTTATTTAAGCTTAAGGCACTTTGTAAATGTTCAAATGCAAATATCTTACTTTCCATCCTAAACTATAGAAGTTCAAATACAATTCTCTTATCTTCCATCTTAAATTGTAAAGGTTCAAGTACACATCTTTTACTATCCATCTTGAACAGTAAATGTTCAAATACAAATGTCTTGTCTTCCATCTCTGACTGTATAAATGTTAAAGTGCAAATCTCTTACCTTACATCTTAAATTCTAAATATTCAAATGCAAATCCTTTACCTTACATCTTAAACTGTAAACATTCAAACACAAATATCTTAAATTCCCTCTTAAACTGTAATAATATGTCGTTAATGATGTAGAGCAAGGGAAAATTATACAATTGCCCCACCAGATTTTTTTTTTTTTTTTTTTTTTTTTTTTTTTTAATACGACAGGACTATTTTTTTTCAGACAGCGATTGCGTGTTGTCCCGCTTCCAATATGCCAGGATGCCTGCCAATATCCAATTTTACCACTTAATTTCTTAAAATATTTAGAAATTTTATTGATAAACGCATCAACCGTGAAAATTCACTTTAAGTACTTTGGAGTATCTGACTGATTTTTTTTCTTTTATACCAAATATGTGAAAAATGCCAGAGCTGGGAATTGAACCCAAACCCTCTGCTTACCGTGCAGATGCTCGTCCACTGAGCCACCCTGACTGATAATCAGCTCGACATTTCGCATGTAATAACCGTTACATCTGCGTTTGCAGATACGGTGACTTTGCCGATGGTTATTATGGCAGAAATGTCGACCTTGTTATTAGCCAATAACAAAAGAAAATTCTCTCTCTCTCTCTCTCTCTTTTATTTTGTATTTTAATTTTAATTTTAATTTTATTTTAATTTTTCTTTTAGTTACAAAATTGCAATATATAAATTAGTCCTGTCCTACTAAATTACAAGGTAGCTATTAAATACAGTAACACTCCAAAAATTCGGATTTAATTTTAATCATTTGTTGAAACAATTTATCATATTTTTTCTGGGATTGGCAACCTTCTTTTAGTGCAGACGATTTCGTTTTTTTTTTTTTTTTTAGGACTGAGGGCCTATTAGTCTCAGACAGCGATTTTTGCGTTGTTGTTTTCGATAGTTGCACAATTGTCGAAATCATTTTTCGATAGTTGGACATTTATCGAAATCTAAAATTTATCGAAAATATATAATTGAATAATTTGAAAGCGATGTTATAATTAGGAAGAAAAAAAAAACTAATAGTCCTCCGTCCTAAACTAAATTCTGCTTTTGCCAGAATATCATCAAAATCTTTTCAAAATGACATTGACATGAGTCCCCACCAAGGCACAACTTTGACATGAGTCTCCCCCGTCTTCAGACCCAACTTTGACATGTCTCCCCAAGGCACAACTTTGACATGAGTCCCACCCAAGGTACAACTTTGACATGAGTCCCCCCCCCAAAGGTACAACTTTGACATGAGTCCCCCAAGGCACAACTTTGACATGAGTCCCACCAAGGCACAACTTTGACAATGAGTCCCCCCCAAGGCACAACTCTGACATGAGTCCCCCCCAAGGCACAACTTTGACATGAGTCCCCTCAAGGCACAACTTTGACAATGAGTCCCTCCCCAAGGCACAGCTTTGACATGAGTCCCCCCCCCCCAAGGCACAACTTTGACATGAGTCCCCCCAGGCACAAGCAACAATTTTATGCTATAAAACACTAATACTGTCCGAAAACTTCATGAAAGCGAGGAAGGTTAAGTTAAAAATTTTTAATTATTATATTATTAATGTTACTTATTTATTAATTTATTTATTAATTTATTTTTAAATTTATTTTCTAATTTTTCTATTTTTTTAATAAATATGATTGGACTGAACATAATTTAATACGTATTTTATACTATTTAAATAAAAAAGAAAAGAATCAGTTCAGGGCATGCAATACATTTATTTAAAGCTCTTTAAATAGTAAAAATTTTAAACTTAATATAAGTTTGAAAAGTAAAAAATATTATACGGACTGAATATAATTTGTGCATTTTTACTTTCTCTTACCCATAAGGTAGAGAATGTATTGTTTCAGGGTCAAATTTTCGAACCTGAGTTTTTATTATATTTACACGTTTTCAGGTCCCCTGAATCCGAATATCATGTATTTAGCCAATGGTCTGCGGGTCTGTCTTTGTGTCTGTGTGTGTGTTATCAGCATAGCTCAAGAACAAATAGTACTAGAAAGTCCAAACTTGGTACTATAAATGTGTATGATATAGGGATGCTACACTAAGCTTTTCGTTGAGATGAAGCAAATGCTTCGTGTACAGGGACGCCCAAGAGAATTCAAATACATTACGTCTATGGGGGAAATTGCAGGTAAGTACAGTTTAGCATCTATAGACTGTTCGTGTACAGGGCTACACTAAAGAACTAGATAAAAATGCGACAATAGTTGAAAATTGATGAAAGTGTATTTCAGGCTGGGCCATGCATTATTACTATAGGATTATACTTAGGTGCACCACGTGGTCTGTATATAATCTTCGAAAGATATACAGGGCTGCAAATATTTAAGCGATAACATTCTTTTTTGTTGTTAGTGCATTGTCTTTATTAATAATATTCGGCATTTTCCAGGAAAACTGTTCGGGAATTGAAATTAATTCCTCATACAGATATGGTATATAATGTATGTTTTTAAGCTAAATATTCATTGCTTGTTTTACATCTAATCTCACATCATAATCTAAAAATAGCTTATATAAGAAACAATTTAAGACTTGAAGTTGTTACATTATCAGAAGTAACAGAAATATCTATCTAACTATTTATTATAAAAATGTCAAATGTAGAATGGTTTCTACAGAGAATAAAAAATATACAACTTTCTTAGACATTTAAAAAAAAAAAAAAAAAAAAAAAAAAAAGGAAGATTTTTTTTTTTTTTGTAAGGAAAAAATTTGCGGAATTTTTTGAAGATGGAAGCTAAAAGAATAATGGATAAACAGTTCTTTGATCGTCGATTTTCTGCAGGTGAAATTTTTAAGAATAAAATGTCTTGGATTTAATAGGGTATTTATAGATAGGACGATTATTGGAGACTGTAAATATAGACCTCGGCCTGGTCGCCCACGCTTGGTTCGCACAAAGAGCGCATAAATAGAATTCGTGTAAAGATACGAAGAAATCCTCAATGTTCTGCAAATAAAATGGCTGCAGAAGAGAATGTGAGTCGAAGAACTAAGCAAGTTGTCCTAAATGAAGACCTGGAATTTCGTCCTTATCGCAAAAGAAAAGTTCAAAGTTTGACTAAATCACAAAGAAAAAAGGTTACAAAGATGTAAAAATTGCTTAGATGGCACGGCAAAAAAAGCTTTGACAGAATAACATTTTCTGACGAGAAATTATTTTGCACTGAACAATGTTATAACGCCGAAAATGATGTCGTATATTCAACAACTTTCGAGGATATGCCTGAAAACTTTTGAACAGTAAAACGCTTTTAAAACAAGAGTTCTGTTATGACTTAGGAGCAGTCTCAAACAATGGAAAATTGCCTCTGAAATTCATTGATAAAGAGGAGGAAATCAATGCTGAGTTCTACAAACAAGGCATCTTGGCAACACATTTATTACCATATGCTGACAGATTATATCCTAAAAAAAACTGGTTATCTCAACAAGACTCTGCACCTTCACACACAGGAAAATCAACACAGGATTGGCTTCATGTCAACTGTCCCAAATTTATGAAGCAAGAAGATTGGCCACCTTATCACCGGATCTTAATCCATTATGTTATTGCATCTAGGGTATTTTAGAGGCCAAAGGGAATGCTAAACAACAAAGAAGTTTGGACTTACTTAAAGCTTCCATATTGCGAGAATGGAACAAATTACCTCTAAAAGTGATTCGTGCCGCAATTGGACAATGGCGCACAACAGATTATCTTTAGTAATCGATAAAGGCGGAGACCGATTTGAATAAAATCATTTCTAGGAAAAATTTCATTTATGTTTTTTATCATACTAATGGAATTTTCATTTTAGTTCCCCATCATACTATAGGTATGGGGAACTTAGGTAATCGTGAAAATTTTCGACCTCGGTTTTTTTACTTTTTTACACGTTTTCAGGTGTGAGAAATCCGAAAATGACAAAATTTGTATGGTGTCTGTCTGTAGGGTGTCTGTTAGTGTGTTAGTCTGTTAGTGGGTTAGTGTGTTAGTCTGTGTACATGATATCTCAAGAACAAATTATCGCAGAGAGGTCAGATCAGTTTTAAAATATTACTTTCGACACTGGCAAGGACCCTATTCCTTTGCAACATGCGAATTTAAAAGCTTCAGCAGTTATTCGAAATTTACGATTTTCTTAACATGGGAGAATAGGACAGAATTTCACTTAAACGTTCATTAAATGGAAACTTTTTACTGTAAAAATGTCAGACCAGTTTTAAAATATCAGTTTTGATGCCGGAATGAACATCAGTGACTATAAATATGCTATTTTGAAAATTTCACAAGTTATTAGATATTTACGAATTTTTTAACATGGCAGTATAGGGCAAAATTTCACATAAACATCAATTTTGGGAGATATTTTCATCGTAAAGATGTCAGACTTTTTTTGAAATATTATTTAGGACACTGGCATGAACATTAATGACTATGAATTTTTCAGCATAAAAATTTCGTAAGTTATTTGAAATTTACGATTTTCTTAACATGGCAGAATAGAACAAAATTTCACATAAACGTAAATCTTGAGGGATATTTTCATCTTAAAGATGCCAAACCACTTTCGAAATATTATTTAGGATACTGGCATGAATACCATAGAGTATGAATTTTCCAATTTAAAAAATTCGTAAGTTATTTGGAATTTACGATTTACTTAAAATGGCAGAATAAGGCAAAATCGAGCATAAACGTCCATTTTAAGGATCATAAATATATCAGACAATTTCAAAATAACATTTATGATACTTGTATGAACATGATTGACTACAAATATTCTAATAGGAAAATTTCGTAAGTTATTCGAAATTTAAGATTTTTATCAACATAGCAAAATGGGGAGATAATTCATAAAAATACGCATTTTTAGGAAAGTTGCATTGGAAATAGTAGCATGAAAATAAACTACGAAACTGATCCCAATAAAATAAATTAATAGATTAGAATAAGATATCGAACTGAATGGTGGGTAGCCTATTAGGCGAGGATTTCGTTCTGTCACTGTGTCAAGCGTTTGGTCAAATTCATTTCTCTTAACATGTATATGATATGTCCTGTACAAGAAATTTATGAGAATATACATATGATGGGGAACTGAGCAGAGTCCACCTATGCCAACTAGTTCTATTTTATTTGTAACAGTATTTAGTAGCCACCCTGTAAATTCTGTCAAAGACAGATTTTTTTTTTTTTTTTTTATGATCTTACTTTGCGTAATAGATACATTGCATAAAAATCACAAATACTCACATCCTATTTCTTGTTTTTGTATCTGGTATTGTGAAAACATTTACGTATCATTTGATAGCTGGAGTTGGTTTACAGGCTTCGTGTTATAACCAAGTTCTGCCTTGTTGATTTAAAAAGAAAAGTAAATGACAGAAGTTGATTCTCGCATGTGCAAAAACTCCTTAGCGTGAGCAGTGCATCATTTGTACTCCAAAATACTTCCCCAAGAACTGTCATGACTTTTAAATATCAGTAATGAATGTTTATTCAGAAAATAGAGTTTACACAAACAAATGTAATGGCATCCGTAGTAGCATGCCAAGCTAACAGCTGCATCGACGAATATATCCTCAAATATTTGCCGGTTTCCTTGTTGATAAGACTAAGGCAGTGGCATATAAATACTAGAACGACAGGCGTATAAAAATTCGGATTTGAAAGCAAATCAACTTCAATTAAGAGTTCGGGTTTAATTTTGACAAGTCATTATGAAGACCTTCCTCTTATACAGCGTTTTTATGGTTATCAGTTTTTTGCAAATAACAGAAGCTGAAGAAAACTGTGAAGATTTGTTAAACAAAATTATGGACCATACTAAAGGTAAAAAATAAAGTTTTTCTTTTTTTTTTTTTTTTTTTTCACTGTGGTGTGATGATTGTTAAACCATAACGGAGATTTTAAAATTTTAAAATTAATGAATTAATTTTAAGTGCGGTAATAAGTATATGAATATTCTCCTTTTCTCCCTCCTGGAGTTCGTTTTCGATATTTTTTTC
Source organism: Salticus scenicus (assembly GCA_963930645.1). NCBI lineage: Eukaryota > Metazoa > Arthropoda > Arachnida > Araneae > Salticidae > Salticus > Salticus scenicus. The sequence goes on from OZ005648.1 coordinate 397,318,847, forward strand.
TTCTTTTGGCACATTTCCTTTTGCGTTTGGAATTTCTGCATTCCCCACTTTAACTCTATCCTTTTTTGTTTTAATTCCGCATCATACTACAGACAAAGGATATTTTGGTATTTATTAAAATATTCGATCTTGGTTTTTTGATGTTTTGAAATATAATACTAAACGGATTTTGACAATGGACCGAAGAGGAATGCAATAAGTTTATACTGATGGTGCTAATAAAACTTCACTTTCTTGGAAAATTTAAGTTTTTATCCAGAATTCGTGAGGAAACAAATTGCTGCAAAAAATACTCTCTTTATATGTATCAGCCCTGTATGGGGCGAACAATCTGAACATATTAAAATTTTGACGTTTTGTGGAATATCTAAAAATATACTCGATGAATTCTAACTCCCCCTATCATTTTGTTTCTTTTTAACTCCTCAACTGTCCCGGGCGTATATATACGTTTTTCTAAAGTACAAATTTCTGTACTGATATCAGTGACAGCCTTATTCACCAAATTTTAATACTGATGTTAACCCGGGAATATGCTAAGTTATCTCAAAAACCGTATTCAACAAGCAAAATCAGCGATTTAACACTCGAGTTAACCCTCTTTTTTTAATCCTCCTAAATTGGTGGGTTAACTCTGGTGTTAAATGAGCATGTTACAGTTACAGCGACAACACTCTTGTTTACTTTTTTAATGCATTGCGTTTTTATTGACCAATCAGCGAGGCTCTTACAGATAACTCTGGGGTCAACTAATCCACGGATGGTGAATACGAAATCTTTCTAACCCAGGGTTAAGGGAGTGTTAACTCTAACACAAGTGTTACGTGAACCTTGGGTTAACACTGATTTGGTGAATAAGGCCGTGAAACTATTGACACGGTTTGACAATGCAGTAATATAACCTTGACAGCCTTATTCACCTGTCTTTTAACACTGAGGTTAACCCGCGAATATGCTAGGTTATCTCAATTCGGCATTCACCACGCAAAATCAGCGATTTAACACTCGAGTTAACTATCTTTTTTTAATCCACTGAAACTGGTGGTTTAACTCTGGTGTTACATGAGCCTGTTACAGTTATAGCGAAAAAATACTTGCTTACATTTTTTAATACTTTGCTCTTTTATTGACCAATCAGCGAGACTCTAAGGACCTTTCAGAGACTGGCTTCAAGTTCGGTTTCTTTTTATATTCCTTTGATGTGGGGAATCGAATTGACGCGAGGCAGGAGAGAGTTTCCCTCTGCTGACAAACCTCCTACTGCGATTGAAATTGGGTCTCTTTTGTAAAAGAGCAATAAAAAGTAATGTCCTTCATTGTAAATGTGTGCAAAATGTCAAGGGTCGCTTTCGGACAGTGGATAATTTATGAGTTTTGACGCGCTGCATAGTAGCTAGTCTCTGAAGGAAGCCTTACAAATTTCTCCAGATAACTCTGGGGTCAACAAATCCACGGTTGGTGAATACGAAAACTTTCTAACCCAGGGTTAAGGGAATGTTAACTCTAACACAAGTGTTACGTGAACCATGGGTTAACACTGGTTTGGTGAATAAGGCCGTTAATGTGACATTGATAGTGTTTTCGAAAAAGTTGCTCATTTCAAAGTTGAGAGAGAACGGTGACACCGGGAAGCGAATCTCGCTCGGTTGGGTTTTACTTCGCACTAGTGCTGCTCAATGGGCAATTGGCGACGGTCTGGGACTCACCCCTAGAGGTGGTCCGGAGACAAGTTATCACAATTTTAATCCTCCACGAAAGGGATGTCACTTTGATGACCCCCAGAAGTCTAATTTTGGTGGGAACATAGAGGACATTGCGGCCACGGGCAGCAGCCACCATTAGAGTACGCGACGATCTTTGGCCGGCTCGAGTACCGAACGCACAGTCTTCCAATTACGAGCCCGGCGCTCTACCGACTGGGCTACTGCAGTCCACGAATCTCGTAAATTTTTGTCGGCAGGTAAGGGGTTAAAAGAAACTGAAATTCAGTACATTCTATCGTCAATAAAGTTCCAGAATTTTCATGATATTTGCTTAGAATTTCCATCTAAACAGCTGAATATACTTGGATAAAACATTATGCAAATGAAATGTTAACGTATGCTCATGCGCAGTTAAAAATTATTTAGTAAAAATGCACATATTTCTTCGGTTCATGTGTAATATTTCCATTTCTTGGTTGCAATATGTTATGTCTAATGTAGTATGCAAAATTACCTAAATATGGCATCAGATTACATTGAATATCCTCATGATAATAATAATAATAATAATAATAATAATAATAATAATAATAATAATAATGACTTTTTCAAAAGAAATTTTTATATCTCTATGATTATGTGTTTTTCCAATAAAAATGGATACATATAACAGGGATGGAACACGGGCGCAGAATTCCTACCGGAATCCGTTTAAGAAATTTCTCTACCTATAATATCGTCGATTTAAGAAGTAGAAAATTTTCTTACAGTGATAGTGGTATGAATTCTGCGCCCGTGTTCCATCCCTGATATAATTAATGGAAGTCTCTTAATTACATGCTACAGCAATACATTAAAAAAAAATTATTTTCACAGGGTAATCCCAAACTTTTTTTCTTCAATTTGATCTTTTACTGATCTACTTTTCCTTTTCCGGACAAAACCTTCTCTAAAATATATCTTGCTTAACATGCTCTATAAGCCCCATAAAATTTTGGATATCTTCAAAAATGTTAATCACAATCTTTTAATAGAATCTAAATATATCTCCTATTATAATACTAATTGTTCTTATAAACTAAATTTTTGAGTATTTAAATAATCTTATATGGTTTATTCTAACTTAGATATGATAATTGTGTGAATATATATTCAAGTTTAAACCACTTTCCATATAAAAAATGTAACTTCTAGATCTGAACGTCGACTGAAAGTAAAACAAAAACAAGTATAAAATTGTGGCCACGAAATGACTTTCTTCTATATTTTCCTATACAAATTCACTCCGTACAAGTAATTTATTAAAATCGTTATTTATTAAAATTAGCTACGGTGATGAATGCAGACGATTTTCATCTTAGAGAAAACTAACACTAAATTTCCAAAGAAAGACAATTTTATTCTCTAAAAATAACATCTTAAAAAAAGTGTTTTAATAATAGTTATCTTTCACATCAAGTTTCGTACAGTTATATGCCTTAGAAGTTAAGATATAGCTTTCCAGTTCTCAGAGAAAATTGCAGTATATCAGCGCCACCTATTGGCCGTTATGCATCCAAATTGAATCAGCACAATGTCTTATAATAGCCTTCTCAAATGTTTTGTTCAATTATACGCAATTAAACCTCAGATGTAGCCTTCAAGGGAAGCAGAAATCGCTGTACAGCAGCGCCACCTGTTGGGAAATTGGCACCATAAGTTGATAGGCACTGATGTATGTCAAATTGCATTTACATATAAATTTATATGCAATTCTGTGCAGTAGTTCCTGAGAACAGTAATTTTGCTCAGTAGTTCCTGACTTCCATTAAAATGTGGATATCACAGTATAATAGTTCTACCTGTTGAATGATTGACACCAAAAGTTGATAAGCACCAATTTATGTCAAGGGGCATCTGTATCAAAATTTATATAAAATTCTGTCCTGTAGTTCCTGAAATGTAGCCTTTCCTTAAATTGTGAGAATCAATGTGTAGCAGCGCCACCTATTAAGAGATTGACCACAAAAGTTACTAGGCACTAATTGAGGTGAAGGTGCATCAACATATAAATTTATATGAAATTATTTGCAGTAGTTCCTGATGTACAGACGCCACAAAATTTTTGTCACACAAACACATAAACCTACAGGCATTTTGTAAAACTGGTCAAATCGTGTTCTGGACCTCCCAAAACGTTTAAATCCATCGAAAAGTGGAAGTCAAAAATTTTTACAAATCTAACACTTTTTACTTTTTTTTTAACCATGCATTATAGTAGCGAAATTATTGTTTTGGGGCCAAATTTTCGAAACTGAGTTTTTCTTATATTTACACGTTCTAGGGTCCCCCTGAATCCGCAAAACATGTTTTTAACGGTTGATCTGCGTATGTGTCTGTGTCTGTGTGTCTGTCAATCTGTATTATCAGCATATCTGAAGAACAATCTCTAGTAGAAATTCCAAACTTGGCATTCTAAATCTGTATCATACAGTGATGCTGCACTAAACTTTTCTGTTGAGATCAAATGAATAGTTCGTGTACAGGGACATCCAAAATAATTCAAAGTGCATTACGTTTATGGGAAATTTCTGATAAGTACAATGTAACATCTATAGACTGCGTTAAACAAAATGGAATTAACATATTTTTTTTATATGCATAAAAGCATTTTTTTTTTTTTTTTTTTTTTTTTTTTTTTTTTGTAGATTGCGTTATAGAAAGCTCTTAGTATTCGTTTACAGGGCTAACAAAGTATTTACTGGAAGTATATTTAATTTTATGTTAGATGTTTTTCATATAAACCTAAATGTAAGTACACAATGTGATGTATATACAGTTTACAGACAGCATACAGAGTTAACCAAAATTAAACTAAACGTTCTTTTCTATTGGATGTAATTAGTGGAAAGTTTAGTATGTCGACGAACATGCTCAGAGAGGAAAATTAATTTTTCATGCACATACTGCAAACAAAGTATTTTTTGAAGTTCTAACTTCAAATTTGGTTTTTTGTATAATATCATGATTTAAAGGACCATACTTACGAAAATCCAATTTTCAGTGATTGATCTGTATCTACGTCTGTTATCAGCATAATTTAAAAACAAATAATTGCAGAATATTCAAATTTGGTGTTTTGAATTTCGTATTAGGTTGAAAATGTGATCAAGATTAACAAGCTTGAAAGTAAATAAATAACAGCCTTGATTTTTTTAAAAATAAATTTAGGCTCTATAATTGAATGAGAGGTTGAGGGGGTGGGGGCAACCCCCCCCCCCCCCTACATAATTATATGTCAAATAAAAATGTTTCAAAAACTATTTTAGATTTAAAAAAAAAGATTGAACTTTATTATCTTACGCTATTGATCTCACAACAGAATCTGCAATCTATCTTTATAGTATTGAAATATAGGGTATGAGGAAATCGTGTGAGTGACACACGAGATTATTTCTACAGAATATACAAGAAAGTAAAAATTATTATGATTTTGTTATTATTAAAATGAGCTTCATCAACTTGAAGGTTCTTATAATTTAAAACATAATTAGTTAGAAGTTAGAAAAGTATTTTTACCTTAAAAAGCATTTTACTAAAAACTATTTAAAAAAAAAAAAAAAATTATAAAAATTTTCTTAAAAATTATATTTTAGGTAATTCTGTGATATTTTCTTTGGTAATTTACTTCATCGAGTTTTCTTATTAAATGTTGAACTCTCCACTACGCCTACTTATAAATCTAATAACACTCAATTAATATTATATTTTATTTTGCTAATCCTGTTTTAAATATGTTAATTTTCGGAATATTATTAATCTTCTTCTTTGATTAAGGAATTTCCTCGATGTTGAGGTTTCCTTTCACCCCAAAACAGCCTTTAGTTTTTGTCTCCATCTTTCTCTGTCCTGAGCATCTTCCTCATCCATTCCATTCTTTGTATGTCCCTCATAAGCTTGCCTTTCCACCTTCTCCGCGGTTTTCCCCTCCTGTTTTTCCCTTCAGGTTTGGAACTGGAACTGGATTTTCGTATTCTGGAGTACAAGACAATGTCTTTACCTCCTCCGGTCTAAATTATATTGTCTTTAATTAGATCCCAGTGAAAATAAAGTGTTAGTAAGCACAAGCAGTATGACTGCATATAAAGATGTTTAGAGAGAGGTCTAAAAAAGATATAAATTTAATAATAGTTCACAGATCCAAGGGGAAAAAAAAAAAAAAAATGGTCGAGGAAAAGTTGATCAGAAATGCAGGAAACTCAGTAAAAATTAAATAATCTGGTGTGTCACCCACACGACTTTCTCTTACCCTGAAATTTAATACTATAAATACAGGTTGCAGATTAAAAGGTAAGATAACGAGTACTGTTATGTAAACCTGTGTTAAAAAATTCATATTAGGCTTCTGAAGAGTTTTATATGATAATTAGTTCTGTGTGAGGGGGCTACCGCCCCCCTCAACCCCCCGTTTCATTAATGTACCTACATTTATATAGAATTTAATTCGGTTATTAAAAAATAATTCTGTTTTTAAAAAATAATTTATTAATATTATAATTTAAAAAAATATATCTTTTATGATAATGCAGACGATTTCCATATTAGAGAAGTAGTATAACACCAAATATCTAAAAAAAGCCAATTTTATTCTCAATATAAAAAAAAAAAAAAAAAAAAAAAAAAGCGATTTTTTTTTCTAAGTTTTTTTTTTTTTTCGTTAAAAGTAAAAAAAAAAAAAATCGATAACTTTGATTTAAATTATCGCATATCGATGGTTCAACCATTCGTTTTAAAGGTATTGGCGAGCTCTTTTGAAAGATACTCATCGGACTTCCCCCCAGGGGGGAGGCGAGGCTCCTACATACTCAAAATTTTTTCCCCAGTTAACTATCTCTATTACAAAAAATATATTTTCGTTTCATTTGGTTTAGTGCAGTCTATAGACGTTAAATTCTACTTACCTGCAATTTCCCCCATAGACGTAATGTATTAGAATTCTCTTGATTGTCCCTGTACACGAACCATTTGCTTGATCTTAACGAAAAGCTTACTGTAGCATCCCTCTATGATACACATTTAGAATACCAAGTTTGAACTTTCTGCGATAATTTATTTTTGAGATATGCTGATAACAGACACACACACAGACACACACACACACAGAGACACACACACAGACATACACACAGACCATTTGCTAAAAACATGATTTTCGTATTCAGGGGACCTCAAAACGTGTAAATATAACAAAATCTCGCATTCGAAAATTTGACCCAAAAACAATACTTTCTCTACCTTATGGGTAAGAGAAAGTAAAAAAAAGGCACTATTCAGTGACCATACAATAGTCTAATAAAGTAAAACGAGAGTTTTTTAAAGTGAAATGGAAGTCGAAAATAAATTTCCCAAGTCAGAAAATAAAGTAAGTTGAAGGTATTTATTTACAACTAAAAAGCAAAGAAATCAGAAAGATTTCAACGATTTTTGGTGTCGCCATCTGTAGGCAAAACGTTGAAAGAATTGAAAAGAGCTAGATAAATTGAAAAATCGGCTAAGTAAGCAAAAAACTTTAATTGTGAGGGTGGGATGGGATTTCATCAGAGAATTCTTCGAATTCGCTGATGAAATGATAACGCAAATTTTGTCGAGAGGGTTATCATGATTTTTAATTTTTTGGTTTTTTTTTTTTTTTTTTTTTTTTGATAAAATTAATAAATTTGGCAATTGGAAAAATTTCTTTTAGGTCTTTGAAAGTATTAAAGATTTCACCTAATTCGCTTACGACAGGAATAGAAGAACGGTCAATATTGCTTGAACTTTCAAAATTTGGAAGGGTAGGGAATTGTTCATCGTAATTAACAGTTACATTAGTCATTTCGTTGGAATTAGTTTCCGTTTGATTATTGTCGCTCGTAGTAGGCGGGGCTAAGTTAGGATTTTTAGAGCGAGGATTTTTTCGCGTGTAATTAAATTCGGAGAGAATTTCAGCAATTTGTTGACTTTCTTTGTGCAATTTATTTTGGTTTTTGTATTTTTCAATATTAGATTTTTTGTTTAGATTAAGGGGATACTTAGGACACACACGGTAAGAGGCAGGATGGTTATCGCCACAATTAGAGCATTTAGGAGTAAATTTCCCTTTTTTAGGGCAGTCGGATGTTAAGTGCTCGTCGGCACATTAACACATTTAGGAGTAAGTCCGCAGGTATCACTGGAATGCCCAACATAAGCTGGCAACATCTGCATTGCTTAACGGGATCCGATCTGAAACGCTCAATAGTAACTGAGATACAGGCGATGTTAGTAATTTCGTAAATTTTTTCGAAGTCTTTTTGTGGAAGAATGTTAACCATATATAATGGCATAGGCGGGCCAGTGCGTCTATTTTTAAGCATGGTAGCACGAGTAGCAATGAAGCCATGTACAGCGAAGCTATTTATTATTGTTTGTTGGTCAGTATAACATGGCATACCTTTGAGGCATATTTTCTTCGGTCGCTTATCAACGGGATTCAGAGTGGTAAATTTTAGATTATTTTCTGAAAGGTATTTTTGAATAATTCCAAAATCAGCAGAGTTTTTATGGATAACTTTGATAAGTCTGCCATTTAATTTAATTAGGGGATTGACTTGGCAAAGTTTGGAGATTGATTTAGCAGTATCATTCCAATTTTCCGAGCATTCAATAAAGAATGGGGAAGGTTTTTCATTTTTAGTCTTAGCCGGTTTTTCAGCATTATCAGTTATATTTTCATTGGTGTTTTCAATATTTTCAGTGATATTTTCTATATCAGACATATCGGAATCATTAAGGTTTTCCAAAGAGGAAGAGGAATTTTTAGTGGGTATACTAGGACTAACAGGAGTGTCAGGAATTTTACGCTTACGATTTTTTTTTTTTTTTTTTTTTTTTTTTTTCTTTTTGAGAATCTTTTTGAATTTTGAGCAGACCTTCTCTAGGATTACATCTATGGCTTAAAAGAACTTGGATGGGAGTTTGATTGAATTTATCCTATTATTAAAGGAAATTTACTACTAAATTTTTACAAGGGCGAGACATGACTAGGCGAAAGTTTGAACTTGGGAACTTTGGGTTAAGATCCAGCGCTGTATCAATTAAGCAATTCCGATTGATACGTAACTCGTAGAATTCGCTCGAGTGAAAGCAGGTTTCTTTTCTCATTTTTTTCTGCGAATATACAGACACGCCTCTCGTATAAAATTTAATCTATGTATATTGCTTCGAAATAAACTAATATTCATTGCCGTCCAAAAGTTATGGAGTTAAACAAATCATTTAAATTTCATCCGTAGGTTGGTATTTGAAGTAAAGGTGAAAAATAATTTCAACTTCCCTTTAATCAAATTGTTTGAATCAGATATCGTTTGAAATAACTCATTTGATAGAGTGTCGAGACGTTAACCTAGAAGTTCCATGCAGGTTTAAATACTGACAAGGAACAATCCATCAATGTAAACTCTTGTAAAAGTTAATTAGACTAGTCCATCAACAATCTGAAGACTTCCTATACACCCAAAGAAATGTTTTAACTCTTGTCTACTATTATTTTTTCAGCGATGAGAGGTGCAGGCGAAATGGACTCGTGTGCAGACAAATTAGGAATCGTAAGTTTGTCTTTTTCTTCCTTTTTTTTCCCTACATCATATTAATATTATATATTCACGAAAAGTACCTTAATATATTTGTAAAAAGATAAGATGTTCAAAAAGTAAGTTACACTTGTTCCCCTATAGATGACAGCATTGTGAAACAAAAGCGAAACTTGGGCAGACGATAACTGAGTTTCACGCCTTTTAACGGTAGCAACTTCGTTCTAATAGTTGTAACCTTTGAACAATACGTGCGGAGCAACCGCAGAATTGTACTTTTTTGTAGGAAAATGTGTCACGAATGTGAAGATTCAATATCGGAAATGTATAGACTCCATGCAATATCACATTCAGTCATTGTTAAATGGCGCCAGTAGTTCAAAGACGGTCGCAAAGACTTATTCGATGCAGAAAGGCAAGAAAGTCCAACAATGGCGAACACATTAGACATGGTGCAGTAGGTAAAAGACATTATTCTCAGCAATCGTCATAATTGAGCGTCATAAACATTGCACAAGAGTATTTGTTGTGGTGCTCATTTCATCATTCGTCACCCATCACTAGTGCGTCGCTGGTCACCAGTTAAGCCGTTATCAGACGAAGTTCCGTATAAACGACGTTAACACATAGTAATTAACAAACAGGTTTTCCATGCGGTAAACCGGTGAAAAGCTACCATTTGATGCTTTAGCCGCATGTATATTCTTCAATCACGCATTTTCGACTGTTAAAGTCGCATACGCTAGTCTTTAGGATGAAGTCCTCCAATCAGAGAATCGCGATTCCAGAGTATCACCTATCCTCATTCCTTTCAAACCTTCGAAAGGGGAATTTTCGCCAAATGTTGCGCTCGTTGTTTACATTTGTGGATTTCGTTTATGCTGAAAAAATAACCTTTGACTGAGCACAAGAAAGTTGTTCAGTAGGTTTGAGATTCAATAGATTGTACTTCAGAATATATGTTCTTTCGTGTGATAGCAGCTTTATAAACTGGCTCCAGAACCAAGAAGTGAGTTCTATCGTCAGGAAATCTCACGATTAATGCAATGTTTTGTAATTGCCTGCAGCAATTCGGAAATTGTGTAGAAAAATAGTGTGTTGTACGTATACCATATTATACTAGCGCACTTCTGAATAAAGTGAATTTTTATCTACATTGTTCGAGTGTAACTTACTTTTTGAACATATTACGGATGCTGAAAAACTGTTTTTTTTTTTTTCTTTTTTGGCTATGTGAAGAATAAATTAAAATTAAAAATAAGAACTTTTGTAAGAGAACACTTTATATTGCAATAACACATAACAAGTTTGAAAGTGGGAACATCCATTTTTATATTTTATTATATATTTGTTAACAAAGTTACTTCTTATTAAAAAAAAGTATATCGACAAATACATTGAAATACTGACTAGGTTAAGATTGGGGTGGGTTTAACGCTGAACTAGAGCTACGTACTGAACAATTGGAGACTGTCTGGGATTTATTCCTAGAGGTAGTCTAGAGACACCCCATCACAATTTTAAGACTCTGTGCAGGGGATGGCTGCTTCGCTGCAGTAACTCTCAAAAGTATTAATTTTATAGAACATGGAGAACACTGCCGCCAGAAGTACGTAGGAAATATACTCTACTGTCGTTCGCCGATTTCAACAAAAATAATATCTTTAGATAGCTTTTGCCACAAGGATCAAGAAATGCATGGAAACTACCCGTCAAGACGAACTGTTATCGTGACATGAACTATTTTTCTGAAACCTCATGCAAAAAGAACGAGCTAGACAAATTTTGTCCAGATATTTTCAGTGATGACCGTTCTTTTTCACATAACTGGGTAACTAGATGTTCGAAAAACAAGTGTTTCCAATACCCAGTCACAAACGATGAACGACATCATTACGGTTCATTCTCAAACAATGTTACAATTCTCACTTTCAAAATGTGAATTTTTTTTTCTAGAAATTTTAATTATTTCTGAATTAAAAATGGCTTTAATAATTTAGTACATTGATAATGTTTTATTGGAATAATACACTAAGTAACAGTGTAAATATGAAATAACAGAGAGGTTAGGTAATATGCAGGGCCAGATTATGGCACGGGCACACGGGGCACTGGCCCAGGGCCTCCAAATTTAGGGGGCTTCATTTCCAAAAATTGAGAAGTAATAGTACAAATTTCTTCATTACATGTGTATTAAAAACAAAAATTGATTACATTTTTCTTTCTATATTTTATTAGAGAGCTTAAACAATTATAAAGTTTTGTGACTAATTTCCTACACATTGGCTGATTAATGTGCTACATTTTTTCATTTGTCTTGAACATAAAACTAATAATTTTGTTATAGGTTGCTAAAAAAAAGAAAGAGGAAATAGAAGGTATAATTGAAGGAAAAAATTAAAAAACGCACTATTTTTATTTATTTATTTGAATGGGTCCTTTTGGTGAGCTCTTTAGAGCAGGGTATGGGGGCCTCCGAATAGCATCAGTGCTCCGGGTCTTCAAAAAGCATAGTCGGGCCCTGGTAATATGGTGGATAAATATTATTCATTTTTGGAGTTTACTCATTCTGTTCGTTGTATTTAGGTTTAGCATTTAATTTAGTATTATTATATCTATAAGACATAAAATTTCTAATTAACTTTAATCGTAATTTCTGTTTACCATAAACAGGGTAAGGTAAGGCAATTGATAATAAAACTACTCACCTTAAAATTTCAATATTAAGGTATTTTCTTTAAAGAAATTATATTGCTAAAAACTTTTTCTGGATCTTTTCTAAGCTCTTAATACAATGCAAATCGACTTTTTAAATATTGTTTTTTAGCTTGCGGTCGGTCATCATACTTGGATAAACACTGTATCCACCTTAAACCAGATTACCAGTTTAAACAACCAAAACAATTTATATCTTGCTAAAAATCATCTCACCAATGATTCGTTAACATTTAATTATTTTGCTATTTCGTGCATTAAAATATTTTTTTGTTTTTCATCCTAAAGTTAATACATTTTGTGGTATCATCAATCACCTTATCCTTGCTATTTTTAAAATACTTTTCAAAATTACAACCTCTCTTAAAAACTTTTTTTTGCTTTGAATACTTGACTCAATACTGAATTTTACGTGGAGGATAATGTAATAAAACCTGTTCCAAAATTTGCTTTTTAAATGATAACATTAGCGTTTTTTTTTTTTTTTTTTTTTTTTTTTTGGGGGGGGGGGGGGGGGGGGTCGCTTAATGTAAAAGGCCGAAAAATCAAATGAATAAAATCGAGTAGTCGTGAATATCTCTAAACCGGAAGATCACATCAAAACCCAACTAGATGTTATAAGTAAAAATTCGCAAGATTTTACGACCCTTCTTGAATTACGTGAGATACAAAATCCGTTTCGTAAATCGATTTCAGAATATTTCCTTATACTTCGTACTTGGAAGAAAAAACATACCGAATTTGATAAACCTGTACGAAATTCATATAGCGCCCACCTCAATTTGTAATCCCATAGGAAATAGTTAAGTAATTTTTAGATACATGCTGTTATTTTATTTCTTTTTATTTATTTATTTATTTCTTTGTTTATTTCAGCACATGTTTGAAGAGATCACTGAAGCATCTTGTAATAGTTGGGTACGTTTTACTATGTCTTATTTACAGATCTATTTAATTTTTATTTTATGCATTAAAGCTAATAGTTTGCAATAAAAATGTCGTCATCATTTTGTAGATTGCCTGGAAGAAGAAAAACATAATAGAAAACAAACCCTTTTTAGCTTTTTGAGGAAAATCAAGGGTTATTACGAGATTTCTGTGCGTGACAAATAGCTCTTAGTTCAGTTTTCGTTTTCACAGATTTTCATCGGCAATAGGGGAAACGTGGAAAGTAAATCACTTTAACTAACATGATGAAGAAAGAAAATAAAATAATATAAAATGAAATGAAATGAAATGAAAAGAATAAATTATAGAAAATGAACGGCTTCGTCTGTTGTATACAACGAGATATATAAAGTAGAGTGATAAATGGTAACCCTTGAGAAAGTTCAGGATGGGTCATGTGACATGCTCTCCTTGCACCTGCGTATTCGGTGGTTCCCTTGGTAACAGCTTATTTTCAGTAAATTTCTATTGCAACGGTTTGGAGATTGTTCTTCGCATAGGCCATAAACGCCAATGTTTTTGTTTATTTACGTAGTTTAATATTCTTTTGTTCTAAATCCTTTTGATTTTGATTTTACTTCTTTTTTATTTCGTGTAGTTGAACTTTATCCGACAAAATGCTTAAAAATAGTTGAAAAATTATTATTTGTTGTTAAATTTAGCTCTTTAAAAGTTTAAATTTTCTTTTATAAACACTTTTAAACTTTGATGCGAAACGATGAAAAAAAAAAGGTATTTTATTATTTATTAAAATGTGAAATATGTGTAAAATATTTTTAAAAACAATTTCTTTCGGTCATATGACTGTCATGTTACCTAATAATAATGATAATTTGTCGAACTGATACTTTAAATGCCAAAATAGCGATAAAGGGCCAAACACAGCAACTTATTGGAGCATGTCACGTGATTCCTCTTGAACCACGGTAAGTTAATCCTTCATCCATTGAGTAAGCACTCTAATTTATATATCTCGTTGGTTGTACAGTCGGTAACAAAAGTCTCCGAACACTAGCAAAAATTCCTATGTAAAAAAGGTACACTTAATACTGTTTTGTTAAATAAATCCTTGTCGAATGATGTTCTTAGTCAGTCTAAGAACAGGATTCGACAAGGATTTATTGAACAAAACTGTAATAAGTGTACTTTTTTTACATAGGAATTTTTGCTAGTGTTCGGAGACTTTTGTTACCGACTGTATATAATCAACAAGAAATTTTTTTATATATTTTTTTTATTTTGGCTAACCAGCTCTTCGAATGGGGAAAACATTACGAAAATCAAATGAATGAAAACTTTGTAAACTAGCATCGAGAGCAGAAAATGCAACAAAAACAATCGCTCCGTGTCGAAAAAAATTTAAAAACGTTCCTTTATCAAACGCAAAAAATGTACCGGCACCTATACTCTATACAGCTTGAAAACAGAAATCTACAAAATGATCTGATAGATTACTTTTTCTGGAAGAAAAAAGAAAAATTCTTTTCGAGGCTTATCCGCTTTTCGAACGGAGTAAGTCATATCAAAAAGCAAACGAATGTAAGAAAAGAATCGGAAGTAGCCTTGCTTAAATAATTATTACTATTTGACAAGAGCCAAAGCAGAACTAAATCCTCCACTACATAAATGTCTAAAACGTTTCTATGACAATGAAGAAACAACAGAATAACTAGAACCCCTAAATAAATTAATAGGCCGGCGCATCACCGCCATTTTTTTTGCCTCGGAAGAGGACAGCATTCCTGCTTTTCGTCCTTATCACTTCCCTAATGATTTTAAGAAATTTTGATCTGAAGCTAATCCGTTCAAGATAAGAGAAATAAGCAACAATAATATTTCTAAAAACACATTTTTTTCGCAGTATATTCTCAGGATGTCATTTTATTCTGAGAATATCCTATGGATGTACTGGGGTAAGATGTGTTGTTAGGGCGGTTTCTGTTTCTTTTACAAAATGGCGCCAAAACTCAAATACACAGTAATAGAAGGTCTGTGAATACTTTATATTCACTTCTTGAATGATTATAGCAGTTTATCGCTAAAAAAACTTCCATGTCATAGTTTACTTAGCTAAAATTATGAAATATAATAAAAGAAGTTACTCTAAAGTAACGTAAGACGATAAAAACAAAAAGTTTCTCGTTTGTTTATCAGAGAAATGCGCTGGGTACATGTGGTAACCCTAAGGCAACAAAATGCCTGATGCGCCAGCTCGTATATATAGGAGCTTTAAGAATAACAACTAGATGAGTATATATCTAATAGAATTCGTAAATACTTCTAGAACTTTTGAAAACATACGATGTTTTTGAAGATTATAACGCGGTAAATTAATATCATTTTTTATTTCCCGCTTAAAACGGGAATACTAAGCAATATCTTTAACCCCATCGCTTTAAAAGTAATAATTTTTATCTACCGCCTCAATCGGAAACGCTTTAAATGGGCTATTCATATTTCTAAAACTGCAAAAAGCCAACTGCTTTAAACATTTCTATGGAAAGCTCGGAGACGTTCTTTCCAAAGTGTTAAGAAATTAATTAAAGTCAGACTCATATGTATTTTGATTTATATATATATTTTTTTTATTAAAACATTAGTACGAATGTATTATAAATTTCTTTCCTTTACTTGCACTTCGTTTTGTTAAAGCGATATATCTTAGCATAATTTAACTCTATTACCAATTAAGACTTCTTATTTTATTTTTTCTATAAAAGCAAAATATTTTAAAATTATTTCAAGTAGACAGAAAATAAAAGTTCACCAACACCTGGTATGTATCTTATATAATAATAATAATTAAAAAAAAAAAAAAAAAAAATCTTATAAACTTATGAATAATATCACAGAGCGGTAGAAATGTAGATGTTATTTGTTAAGAAATTTCAAATCGTTTTACTAGATTATGATGTTGCGGTTTATCTATACAGACTACATTGCAATTACATTATTGATATCAAAATATTATTTTTGTGTCATGCCGAAGAATACGTACTCCTTTTTGTACAAAATACAACAAGAAGGGATGACGTGATTGAGCCAAAATTTTCAAAACATGCAATTTATAGTGAGCTGTGGAAATTATTACATAGCTGTCAGTTTTTCTAATATTTTAATCAGATTTGTCACCACTATTTTTTAAAAAGAAATATGTCACATACATTTTCGACGATTCTATAATCTGAAAACAATTATAAAAAATTTCCAGTATTAAGACTCCCTTGAAAAACAGGAGACTTAGAACCTATGTTTTTAAAACTTCAGATTCATCACGCATACTTGGGCTGAGCATCGCCCTCTGAACTGCTGCTAAAACCTTATAAATAGAGGGCTGAAGCGAAACGTTGAAAACAGTCTATGGTTTTATGCTAGTGGTAAACGTTAAGTGAGACGTAACTTTGCTTCTAAAGCAGGCTTTATAGTGACCGTTCCGTTCCGCTGTACGCAAGAACAGAGCTAGAATATAAGGAGTGATAACTTCATATTCAATTCATTTCTATTCAATTTCTTATTAAGTAGATAGTTATCACTCCTTATATTCTAGCTCGGTGATTGCGGACAACGGAACGGAACGGCCACTATAAAGGCACCTTTAGACGAAAAAGGGCAACATTTCAACAACTTATGGAGTTTGAACGAGGAAGAATCATCGGCTTTCGTGAAAGAGGATATTCCTATCGCAGCTCATGTGCAGGGCAACAGAAGCACAATGATGCGAGTTTTAAAACAACGGACCGCCGAAAATTGGAAACCCAAGAGTTGAATCCGTAACGTGATGTCAACACGCGATTATAGACACTTGGTCCACATGCCACTAATAGACTGCATAATTTCATCTAGACAGTTGGCAGCACTTTGATCCACTGCTCCAAATATATCGATGCCCTGCTTCGTCAATTCGTCGACGTCTGCTGCACCATGAACTGCGTGCAAAAAATCCTTCATACAGGAACGCGCTCACGAAAACCATCGACGTCTGCTGCTGCAATGGACTCGTGAACATTGAAACTGGTATGCAGATTGGCAACAAGTATTTCTTTCTGATGAATCCTGCTTTAATTTGTGATACCATGATAGCCACACTTAGGTTAAACGCTATCCCGGTTAACGCGTTATCGAGCTTCATAGTGGATGAACGCCCGGAGTTTTGGTCTGGTATGCGATTGCATATGTTATGGACGATCTCACCTGCTATGAATAATAGTGGGTAATCTTAACAGCAACAAATACATCAGTGAAGTGCTAAAGCCCGAAGTCTTTTTTTTTCCTTCAGTACATTACTGAAGGTACCTTTCAACAGGATAATGCCCGCCCACATGGTTACAAGAATCTTTGAAACTTTTTTCAGCAGAATATATGCAGTTTCTTCCTTGGTCTCTTATTCGCAGGATATGTTGCTCATTGAAAATGTGTGGGATTTCGTTGGTAAGTGTCTCGCTCGTGATATTCATCCTACAACTTCTGCAGATAAACTTTGGGTATGCATAAAAACAAGATAGCAGCACTTATTGCAGCACGCGTTGGCTACACCAAATACTGATTTCGGATATTTAATATTGTTGTTTTGCTTTGAAAATGTAATCGTTTATTTGTATCAATACCAGTCGTTTGTGTATTAAATTTCATTTAATCTTCAAAATTTCTTCATGAAATTCCAATTTTTACAAAACGAGTCTATAGAACTATAGGGAAAAATTAAAAAAAAATGCCTCCATTCAAATTTAAGACAATAGTGCTAATTGCTGTTATTATTATTATTATTATTATTATTATTTTAGTTTGAATACATAAAGAAAATGAAAGACTTGGGAAAAGAAGAACAACAACAACATATGGTAAGTTTTGACAAATTTCAATAGGAGCGCTTTACGCACCATAGACCTATTTCTTTTAATATATACTCAGCATGTTTATCAATTTTATGCTTATTGTCGAATAATTTTAATTTTTCTTTTTTCTTCTCCTTTTTCTTCATTTATTTATTTATTTATTTAATTTTTTTCCCCTCGGCAACTTAAATTAAGCAATTTTTAATAGATAAAAAATAAAATAAAATAAAATAAACAGCGCATAACAACCTGAACTCTTCCATTACACGTTTTTATGCATATTAAACTTGCTTAATCCTTTAATATTTATCAGTTACGTATCGAAACCAAACATTTTAACTTTAATATTTATTTATTTATACAGCTATTTTAGAATATTTTTTACTTGTTTTAATGGATTTTTAATATTATTTGAATATAATCAGGTTAACATAGACGTTTCAAAACCAAATATTTTTCGAAAATTACAAATGCTATATTCTTTCTTTTTACATATTGATGATCACCCATGTGTCTAATAGCCATTTTCGAAATTAGTTTAGCATTTTTCAAAAGGGATTATGTGGTGAACGTTAAAGGGTCCGTATACTTTTTAATTTAAATAAGTAAATTTTTTCTCCCCGTGAAGTTGTCTTTATGAGGTCTCAGGGATTAAAATGACAGTTTTCTCGCTCATTAACAATTCATATTAGCATCAAATCGTTGACGTTTTCTGTACAGCCTATAATATATCACTACAATAGCACAAATAATTACTTAATTCACTTCGCATTACGACATTGTGACACATTAATTCATTGTGACACATTAATTCGCATTGTGACACACTAATTCACTTCAATTTATCGTACATTGAAAAAATTCAGAAATTACTTTTGTGTTGCTTTACCAAGGACTTTTTTGGTAGTATCCCGCATTACTTGGTTCTAGAAATTTTTGTAAAAATTTACGAAGAATTTTATCATGTAATAGACTGCGAAAAAGTTTACTGGATTAACCTTATTAAATTTTGGACCTTCGAAAACGTTTTGTTTAACGGTGTTAATTATTTTTCACAAATTCTCGGTATCCCGATGGGAACAAGTTACTCGAGTGCCTTCGCCAACATTTTTTTGTTTATATTTGAAAGAAAATTCAAAGATATTAAGTTTTATAGGTATATTGATGACGTAATAGCAATAAACTTTGTAGATGTCGCGAAATATGCAGCTGAAATCTATCCCTCCGATCTTGTCTTAAACCCTACTGATTCTGAAGACCAAACTTCTTTCCTGGATTTAAAAATTTAAAAAATAGATAATAACTGGCTTATTGGGATTTATGATAAAAGGCAAGATTTTAACTTTAAAGTTCGTAATTTAACAAATTGGTTCTCCTGTATTAGTCATAAAGTTTTAAAAAATATTATGTTCATCCAAAGAAACAGAATTAAAATGATTTGCAATAACAATTTAGACCTGAATCTGGCTATGAAAAATCTCAAAAACATACTAACTGTTAACCGCTATCCTGTTATTTTAATCAATAAACATTTCAGTATTCTTGATGACAATCCCACTTAAGGTTTGTTCTTCCATTTTGGAATCTTGGAACCATTTTTGTCTTCTAGTTTTTCTGAGCGACACATAGAATTTCTCCATAACTTGGTTCTCATATGACATGGTTAGAACATAAACTTGAATCATCTCAGTGTTATAACGCTTAGAGAGTTTGATGGTGAGTGTTGCAACTCTATAAGTAAAAGTTTTGCATTTCATTACTTTGTTTTTTAGGTTCTTGTTAACCAAAAGTTCTTCTCCACTGCATTTTCCGTTATTAGTCCAGTAGTAATAAAGCATATTTCTACTCTTCAAATCTACAAAATCTTTACCTTTTCTTCTAACTTCATTGAGTCCTATAATATCCCATGCAATATATTGTTGTTCTTCTTCGAGCTCAAGGTGTCTGCCTTCGGAGTTCAAGGAGCTACAATTTAAAACACATATGTTCATTCCTTGGCAGCTGACCTGGTTATTCTTCGCACCTTCTGCCTTCTTGCTTTCCTGCTTGCTTCCCAGAGCAGAGACATTCCGGCCATCGGGAATGAGAGCCATTGTACATAAGAAAAAATCATTTTGAAATATGAAGGAGGAGTTGGCCAAGTCATATCAGGCTGGCCAATACGTCTTCATACAAGCTCATCTCTGTTGGTTCCTAATGTTAGGCATTAATAGCAGATGCAATGCATCATGTGAATGTACGGATTGGATATTAGGCCTATGTTTTCGTAAGTTCCTCCAATCCATAAATAAGGGAATTCCAGAGTCTCCTCCCAGTTAATAACACAGACCATTATGCAGACTAATTTTAAGTAAATGTATATAATTAGATTAAAAGTTAAATTTGTAGTGATTGGAGGGATAATTTATTTAAAAAAAAAATTATACACAGGGAAACTAAATAAAATAATAGAATCATCACAGTTTTAATCCCTACGGGGTGGTATTGAGGTATTTCATCCTGTAGCGAACCGGTCAACTGATCAAGACAGTGTGACCCGTGTGTCCTCCTAAAATAGTTCTGCACTGACGGTGCAGAAGAGATTTAAGAACAGTCACAACCTCTGTCTCTTATGTGACAAAGAAAATAAACAGTTCAGAAATTTTAGCAGAAGAAATAAAAAGAATTATATGAAAACCCTAATAAATAATTAATATTTAAATTACATAGAACTTAAAAGTAAATTTGGTATGAATTACAATAATCCATAAATACAAATAATATAAATAAATAAATAAAAGATAGAATAATTTGATTTTTAATGTAAATTTACTAAAAAGTATCTGTAGATAGTAAGTATCTAATGAATTTACTATTTTGTGTTTCATTAAGTTAACTACATTAAAAATCTTAACGGAAATTTAAATTCAGAAAAATAAAAAATAAAATGGATGTTATCCTTGAAAAGTGTAATGAGAACAATCAAAGCCTTCTATTTACACTCCTCATTCTATAACAAAAATACATTCGTTATAATTTTGAAATTGTATGTATAATTTATATTTATCTAATTCATTTATTTTTAATAGGGTTGCATTAAGAAAATTCACGAACAAATAGGAAAGGAAATGGATCTCAAACCGTTAGATGAGTGTAAAGAAAAGGTAATGAGTATAATGATTAGCAAATGCAATGAAGTAAAGACTAGAAGCAAGAAGGACTAGAGTCAAAAGATGATAATGAAGTCATATTGATAACATAGATAACTTAGAAATAAAAAACCAACAATATGTTACAATATGTTATAAAACTGTATAATTTATCAAGTTGTTATGAAATTGCATTCAGTAAATAATTCTTAAATAAAAAATTTGATGTGAATATTATATGACTTCCTTATACATCCATCTAAATACACACATTTTTATGGGAACATTGATATTTTCGTGTGTTGTAAGCGGTTTGTAAATAAACAATCACGTACCGCCCCCTGAATATATTCTCGAAAACAAACGAAGAAAATTAATACTTGAACCACGAAAGTCAAGGTTATAGAATCACCACAGAGCACGCATTATCACTAATTCATGAATAGAATTCTATAGCTTATTAAAGAATCTCTCATTGGCAAATACACAGCTTAGAATTCAATGGAATTCATTCGAGTGAAGACGGCCTACTTTTACTCTTTGGCGATAATTAAGGGCGCGAAACGATGTATACAAAATAATAATAATAATAATAATAATAATAATAATAATAATAATTAGCTTACCTGTCGCGTGGGGCATAGCCCGGAAATTTAGCACCTGAATAATCGCCCACTGTCGGCTTAGGCCAGATTGCGCCTGGCGAAATTTGTATTTTTCTTTTTTTTTTTTTTTCTTTTTTTTTTTTTTTTTTTGAGTTTTTCAATAAACTGCGAGTAGTCCCCTTAGAAGCGCTCTACATCGCTCCAAGAGTGATGAGCGGGGGCTGCTCCCTGTTAATAATTAGCTTAAAACTCAAAAAGGGCTTGATTCTGAATATCCTAAATAACTATTTTTCGCTATATTCTGTCGTTAACCTCGTTAAGTCCCCAAGTTCACCGCCAACGCAGATTTTTGTCTTGGTTACAAACTTGGCAAACTAACATTGAATTTGTCGACTTAGTGACAAAATTTGGCGAAAGTCGCTAATTTAGGTTTGCCAAAGTTTGGATGCTCTTACTTGAATAAGAACCGGGTTTGAAATTTTCCAGAATGATTAATTGGATTGTAGCGCAGAACTAACGAAACTTATGACAGTTGTTTCTTTACCGCGGAGGTGGGTGTTTGCGGAAAAATTTGCGATTGGGCTTCAAATTAGGGAGTTTGGCAAGGAAATTTGGCAAATGTCACAGTTTAGAGTCGTCAAAGTTTGGAATCTCTATCTTTTATAGGAGCCGAAATCTGGAATTTTCCCGGTGGGATTCATTAGTTTCTAGCTCATAATTATTTCAAAAATTCTATAAATTACAAACTAGACTCTCGAAGACTCGAAAAATGAACCCTTCTCAATGTCATAGGTGTCATCGGTCTTTACCTTTAAAATCTTATATGATCCGAGAAATTTCGATTTCAGTTTTAATCCAGGACCAAAGTGGGTGCGCTTAACAGCTACAGATCGTTCAATATGAATTTAGAGACCTTCTTACGTTGGAGATTGTAAGTTTTTCCATTTTCATTTCGGACTTTCGAAATTTGTTGTTTAGCTTCATTTCGTAGTTCATCACAAGCATTGTTAAATTCAGCTTTAATTTCAGCGTTGATGAGATCAGCAATTTTGAGATCGTTCTTACAAAGCAATTTGGTACCTAATATTAGTTGGAAAGGTGACGTGTTAAGTAATTAGTTTGAAAGGTGACTTTTTCTATCGTACGTAGAATTGAAGATTTATTGTACGTCCAAATGATGGAAGTACCACTTAGAGGGTTGTCAATTCCCAATTTAGGCAAAACATTAATTATGACAGAATTTAATCTTTCATAATCTGCCCATTAGATTAAAGAAGACCCGTTGTGATTAGTAAAGTAAAGCTAGGAGAGTCTGCGCACAATTCAACCAAACGTTATAAAAAAATGTAAATTTTAATTTTTTGCTAAACTGTTGGTGCATAGCTGTGAAGGGATCCTTCTTCTACGCATTTCCATTACTATTTTGTTGTTATTACTATGATTTAAAGCAACAACTGTAATAAAACTAAAAGAGCTATTCTAAGCAATCTTTCCTTATAGGGTAGGAGAGATTGCGTTTAATTTTAACTACAATTAAATTATTAACAATGATAATTGCACTGAAATGACATTGGTATAAGATTTTTGTAAACAAATATTTTTGTATTACATTTAATAAGGTATTTCAATTTAATAAAAAAAAAAAATAAAAAAAAAAAAAAAAAACAGAAAATGAAAAGATAAATAAAAATTTTAAAAATTTTTATTTAAAGAAAATAAATTAAAGAAGCAAATAAAATAAACAAGACTAGATAATAAAAAGTAATATTTAGTTGCTAGATAATATGTTTAACTTAAAATTAGTAAAGTTTCTTTTCGGTTTGAATGGTTTCTTGTTTGTTGGTCTAATGTGTCGGTGTCTAGAATTGTTGCACTCGTTGTTATAAATGATTCAACGTTCATGAAATCACCTGCCACAATTAAAATTTATAAACGAGTCCATAGAAAATCGTTTAATTAAAAAAAAAAAAAAAAAAATGTAATACTACCATTCTATGAAAAATCCTAGAAAGGGTATTGAAAATTTAAGGAAACATTTTTGAAAACGAGACATTCCTAGAAAGGGTATTGAAAATTTAAGGAAACATTTTTGAAAACGAGACAAAATAACCACTGTTCAAGCAATGAACATGCACATTTAAGTGGGCACTCCGCTATCGATATTGTAGAACTACCTAGAGTTTCAGAGTGCCCATTGTACTCCTTCCTGCCGATCCCCGATGTGCGCAATCTCTCCTAGTTTTATCTCATATGCTTTATTTCTTCCTATGTGCAATAATCACAAAAAGCATTGGATATAAACGGAGAGCAATGATCGGAAAGTATTCGTGTAGGATTTTCAAAAATGCATTTTTGAAGCTCTAATTCTGCCATGACTTCAGTGGCATATGTGAATCTGGTCGGATACAACCATGACAACTTTGTATCATATTATTTTCTATTAGTTTAACTAAACTGTCTATGTATCTATATTTTTTTTAATTACTGATCTTCACTAATTTTACCCATATTCACCTTAATACGCCAAAAATGATTTATTATTTAAATGTTCCATTTCTCAACCCTAGTTCAGTAGTAATCAAGGACCTTCGGTCTAGCTTTCTCATATTGCATACATGGTTGGTCATAATATATACATATATCTATATAAAACATGGATAGAGAACAAACATTTCTATTATATGAACACTTTTATTCTATTAATTTATCACCTCAAAATTCCAAATTTATTATCTTTCTCTATTTATTTATTTATTTAACTTTTAATGAGTATTATATCCATTTGTTTATAACTAAGTTTGAACTCCAGATTCATTAGATAAGCAATATATCTTCTATTAAAGCAAAGATTAACAATAACACATTTGTTTATTTAAATTAACATTACGTATTTCATTATACAACTCTTCTTTGATTTTTTAAGGAATAATCTTCTATACGATTTTAACATACCTCAATTAAATAAAATAAATTTTACAAGACAAAATATTTATCATGATATATATATATATAAATATAATATTTGAATGTCTAAATTGGATTAAAGTATTCATTTCATCAATTATAAATGATGGTATAAATATTACTTCTAGACAAGCACTGAGTTGACGAATACAACCCTCAAACCAGATTTTTTTTTTTTTTTTTTTTTTAATTATTGCATAGTATTTACCCATGGAAAATTATCGATACAGCAGAGATCTGAGCTCTTTAAAACTCTTGAAGGGATAAGAACAATACCATTTTCTGATGGCAAAAATCCTCTGCCACGCATCATACTTTATTTTCATTTTAATTCCATCAAGTACGGCATCATCTCCCTCATCAAACGCCTCTCTCCATAGAGGTCTGCACGGGCCGAGTTCGGGCCGAATTTTTCAATTTGCTCTCGGCCGGGCCAGGCTCGGGCTTAAATTTTTTTTGTAGGCTAGGGCCGGGCCGGGCTCGGGCTCAATATTTTTTGTGTATACTCGGGCCGGGCCGGGCTTGGAGGAAATTCTAAGCCCGAGTCCGGCCCGGCCCGAATCCTTTTCTAAATTCCTCGATAATCAACGAAAAAGGAAAATGATAAAATACTTTTTCAGTCATTTATTTTACATAATTTTACAGTCTGGAATATCACATAAAATTTTATTTTGTTGAAAGGTGTCTGTAACTACAATTTAATTGTCTATCAGCTTGACTGTTCGTGATCTGATTTTCCGCAAATATTTAAAACATGTCTCGAAATTAATATATTTTATTAAAGTAATATTCGATGGTTTCTAATTCAAATTAATATGCATGTTAGTTACTACCAGTTTGCGTACATGTAACAAACAAAAGAAATTAGATACGTTACTGTATATAAGGCTTTGTTTTCTATGTTCTGTAGTGTTTAGGTGGTAAGAAAGCTATAAAAATCCTTCCGCAGTAACTTTTCCTCTAAGGCTTCTTTTTCTTGACTCCGGGGCACTGGATGAAAGTAGCATCAATTTTAGCATGTGCAAAAGCATCTTTTCTACTGAATATGGTTGGATTAGCATTAAAGTTTTGTTTACCGGATCACATGAAAGATTTGGATACATTACGGTATATAACAGGGTTGAAAGTGTATTTTTAGCACTATTAACCATTTTAAATATATTCCTATATTGTTTGAGGAATGATAACATTTTCGATTTGACTTTCTGTCTGTCTTTGTACATTCTGTACGTTTGTAATAATGAAATACCGTTTATATATAACTATCTTGTAAACATTTAGCAGTTTTATTAAAGAACATTATTTTGCTTAGCTGTATAAAACCTCTGCAAAACACATACTAAAAATCTTTTTCGTAGAAAGGCATTTTTTTTTTTTTTTTTTTATTTTTTTTTTTTTTTGTAAATTTACATATTTTTGAATCGGGTCGGGCCTGATTTTATCGCTTTTTGTTCGGGACGGGCCGTACACTAGTAAAAAAGAAACGGGCCGGGCCGGGTAAGCAAACCTTTCCAACGGGCCGGGCCTGAAAATTTCGGCCCGTGCAGACCTCTATCTCTCCAGAACCAAAAAAATCTGCTCTGCCCTGGACTCTCGCCTACTCTCCATTCCATCTGCAAACTAGCGTCTGTGGATGCAATGTGGAGCCGAACCAATCAGAATTCAACTTACACTGAAAACTTATAACACCATTGTTGATTGGTTATCAGTTCTTATAGCAACCTGTTAGCGAATTGGCGATTAAATGAATGGCTTGCTTTTGCAAAATCTTTTTGACATTCATTCTGTGTATCTCGCCAGAGAGATTTGTTTACAGTTTACATCATGGACACGGAAGAAGAGTCTATAGGAATTAAAACTAGATAGGGCAGCGAGCGCGGGAACATAAGCTTCCCTTTCCGCATTAATTCAGCCCAGTCCAGGAAAGCGATTCGATCGGCGCCTGGTGTAGTATCTTTGAAACTTATCGGAAGAAAGGGAAAGACCGCCCCTTCGGCTTCAGTCATCCAACGAACGAACAGCCAGAAATGTAAAAACACGCTGATTGGTGTATTTTCGAGATTTGGTCGCCCTCTATCTGTAAGATGAAAATTACTACCTTTCCGTAACCACTGAGCTGAAAAACAACTGGAGCAAGTGCTTCCAATACTTTTACACAGTGTTCGTGCGTGCCAGTTTTACTGCAATCGTTCGCCTGCCTTGCATGGCAAGCAACATTTGTCGGGTCGTCTATTACTATTATAATCTTTAGAGAATTTAAATTTAAAATTGTAATGTCATGTTTAGCATATGGTTGTTCGAACAGACAACCTTTACACAATTTTACTTTGAAATATAAATATATCAAAGGCTTTTTGCCATGCAACGCTCGGAAGACAAACCTTCAAAAAACGGCACGCGAAAACCGGTCTAGCATTTCCTCCAGTTGTTCTTCAGCTCAGTGTCCGTAACATACGTAATACATCCTTCTCTTTTAATCCGTGATCATGGAATATTTATGTTACACATTCCTCGTGACATCTCTTTTGCGCACTTTGTTTACATGAGTCTTGATTTGAATATGGAAAACGTGAAAAAAAAAAAATATTTTTTTAATGTATTCTTTTAATTAATATTGTTTCATTTATAACAAATAATAATAAAAAAAAAAGTTGAGGAATTCATTTATCTTCATTAGAAGTATAATTATTTACTTTTCTTGCAAAGTTTTGGTATCATTTTAGAACAACTTAGAAAATATAATTAGTTTTGCATATGTTAAATAATAATCATATTTTTATCATTAAAATGCGTTGAATACTAATCAATTACATTCGCATCTAAAATAAAGTACTAATGTGATTTTCGATTGTTGTTCTTTGATGATTCGATACACGCCTGCTTAAACGTTTCTGAGGCATTTGATCATTGACCGATGCATTGCTATGATTGGCCATTAGTTATTACTCTGGTTGTGTCATCTATAGGTCATTACAAAAGTAAATATGCATAAAAACTTTTTTTTTTTTTTTTTAAATAACTGTATAACTGTTTTAGAATTATAAAAATATGCATACAATGTTGCTCCCTGCAAATATTTTTTTAATTTTGAGTTTAAAAAAAATATTTTAAATAAGTTTGTGTACTACTTTGTGAGATCGATAAGTTAATTTTTATAAAACATTTTTACGTTTGAATACTAAATTTTTGCCTTAAATTTCAGCATTCGAACATAAAAAAGAAAGGCTTCTTAAAAAAAAAACTCTTCAGAAATTCTTAGGATACTGTGTAGTCAACGAAAAATTTTCTTTTATCAATTGACATCTTTTCTACTAATTATCTGCAAAAATTAACATTCCGGACCTTCGAGGTATCGAACGCGCGACCACCGCGTGACTAACATAGCGCTCTAACCATCTGAGCCATGGACAGACAAATGAAAAAGCTTATATTTACCTTAAAATGGAGGCGCATTTTTTATTAGCTTGAGATTCGCACACATACCGTAGTGAATGACAGTAAGCATAGCTGCCAATATTTTAATTTATTCCGGAGCACCTTTAGCCCCGCTTTTATTTCGCACCACTTTATATATTGAAAAATTTTCTCTAATAAATAACTTCCATCAAATAAGAAAAAAATTACTTAAAAAAATAAGTGGTACGAAATAAAGGCGGGGCTAAAAGTACTCCGGAATAAATTAAAATATTGGCAGCTATGAGTAAGTACATAAGAATTTGGGGATAGCCCTAAAATTAAAGACTGAAGAATAATCTTCTGAAAATAATCAATTTTGGCGTCCTCGGAGATATAAATTCTAAATTAAATCATGTGAATTCATCGTTAATGATAAAATAATTGCAAAAATGCTAATTTAAGGACTGTTTAATATAATGAAGAATTCGTACACCAAGCAGTGGCTTGGACGTACAGTATTTCGTGTCAGACCAACAGTACCCGGGTTAAGTCTTTTTCGGATTTTTTTTTTTTTTTGTATAAATCTGTAAAAAAGTTGTTTAAAACAAATAATTTGCCATTCGTAAGTTTTAATTTAGCAGTTATTTTTTACTTTATTATTGAATTGAATTTAACTTTTGTTTCAGTATAAATTCAAATAAATATTTAAAATAAAATAAAAATAAATTAAAAAATAAGCATTTCAATTTTAAAATTGCCTATTTTTATAATATTTTTTTATTTTAATTGAAACAGAAAAGTTACATTTAATGAACAGTGAAGGAGAAAAAATTAGTAAGCTAAATAATACATATATACTCAATAACAAGCAATTAAGTAAATAATAAATAAATAAATAAATAATTTATAAAGAAAAAAATATTTCAGGTTAAAATTTAATTTATGTTTAATAATGATTTTTCAAAAGCAGAAAAGTGATGAAACATTTTACTTTTAAAATATTTTATTAAAAAAAAAAAAAAGGTTTTGTTAAATTAAATTAATAATTAAAAAACATTATATATTATCAAATTAACTTAAGCATTTTTATTAATTTATTTCATTATTTTATACAGGCTCTTACTGTAGCAAAATATTTGAAGAGATAATATTAATTATTTGGGGGGGGGGGGGGGGGATTATATTAGTTACTAATTTCTTCTAGTAAATAATGACTATAATTAATGTTTAAAAAAAAATCAAAGCATAAACATTTTTTTTTATTATTATTATTTTATTTCAATGAGGGAAAAAAAGAAGAAAAGAAAGAAAGAAAGTTTTTTTTTTTTTTTTTTTTTTCAACTATTAAATTAAAGATTCATATTTTCCTTATTCGTAATAAAAGAAATTAGGGAATTGCTAATATATGCAATATTGTGTATAAAAACTGTATATTTGTTTATTTAAATCAATTTTTTAACGCAATAAAATATGTATATATACAAATTGTTATTCCTTGTCGGGGATTGAACCAAGGAACTCTCAGCTTAAAATCTTTAACGCATTGAGCAAGCTACATGATATAGCGAGAGAACCACCTTAGTTAATATAATTATATCCTCTTTAAGATAAGGTTGTTATGAAACTTAGTATTATGAACGATGAATTTACATGATTTAGCTTAAATTTAAAGGTTTGGGGACTGCAAAAGTGATTATTTTTAGAAACTTATTTTTTAGTCTTTAATATTAGACTACTTTTTGTTTATATTGCTCTTGGTTTTTGTGATAAAAGCAGCACATCTCTCGTCACTCGTAAACTTTCTTATCAAATATCTTTAAAACTAAGGATTAAATGTATACAGTGTTCACACAAAAAATTAATAGTTTTGAAAGTTCTTTTTAAAAAATATGACGTATGTACATATTTTTTTATTTTTTTATTCGTCAGTGTTTTTTTTTTTTTTTTTTTTTTTTTACTAAAAATGGCTGACGAAGTCGTTTCGCGTTTTCACTAGCTGGGTGTACACTGGGTGAGATTTTGGAGATAGATAACAGAGATAAGTTGTAGGGCCCCTGAAATGCCTTGACAAGTATTGCAAGTTCATTAGAAATGCTAAGCAGAAATCTAGGGATGAACATCGCTGCCTTGCCGCCTTTAATTTTAACGAATAAGAGACCGACTCATCTGTGATCTTCTCCTTCCAACAGACCATTGGAGATAGACGGAACAATGTTTTTCCCCAAAAAGGCCGAGTTTTCCTGTTAAGGAAAAGAAAGGATAAGAACAATGGGAATAAAGTTTGTGTGCGAGCTAAGGCTCAGAATTTCATCCAGGATAACAGAGAGGAAAGCCTTGTGAAAGCGAAATTCTATAAAAGTCAGTTTTTACTTATGTGTATGAACTATTTTATAATTTCTAGAGCTCTCATTAATTTACTGTAGGACCTATTTTAAATCTTCTTATACAGAGCTACTAATGTTACTTTATATTTAAAATAAACATTACTTTAATCTGTATTTTACTCCACTTAATGCTACCTCATTTTATGCTTCCTGACTAGTATAATAAACATTACAATGTGTACAGAGACTAATAAACTAACAAAATGATTATACTAGAGACGGACACCATCACCCTAGAGCATATGTTTGACTACAGAGCGCATTCAATGCATTGTACTATTCAGAGGGTTACGAAGATTGAAGATAATTTTATTGGTCACGTGACGAGTGAAATCCATCCGTAACTGGACGACAGAGCGAAAAATCTTTGACACCCCTTTTCCGAAAGTAGACTGAGGGGCGTGACAAGTGACATTCATTGGTCAAAACTTGAAAACGTTATGTGATTTTTTATTTTGGTTATAGTCTTCGATGAAGGATGTGCTGTCTAGTCAAATATATGCTTCAAGCTCCAGCAGCACCACATCAATTTTTTGATTTTCAGGTTCTTCAAACTTCAAAATGTGCACAATCGTAAAAAAAAAAAAAAAAAGGTGAAATTTAAAAAAAAAAACATAAAAATTTTAGGTGATTCAATTTCAAAATTGTCAAAATTTAAACTTTTATATACTTTTCACATACCCACACAAAAGAAAAAAAAATTGTTCTGTGTCCTTATAAAGTGGTGTAAAAATTTTTAGTGCTGTAAGATAAAAAAAGCCAAAGAATATGCTTAAACACAGTTGTTGAGGAATTATTCAATAGTTAAAATGAAAATATATTTATTTTTTTGCGCAATTCTGTTTCCATATTAGTATGTGACCTGTCAAATGCAATATCACAGTAAGACATTTACGATGAAGGAATTTGCGTTGTAACACTAAAAAAGTTATTTTATTAAGATTTTTGTCTTTTCATGTTTATGAGACTTCGTTCATTTATCAGTTTAATACATTTAAGGTTCAAATCTCTCTCTGCAAATTACTTTTATGGGGGCTGTCTAAAAATGATAATTTTGTAAATCTCGAAATTGAATCCCTGAATATTTTGACTGGTTGAATAAAATTCGGTTATCCATTTTAAACAACTTTACAATCTATAATAAATGTTGAATGTCAGTATTAAAGTCAAGGTCCTATTATTATTATTATTATCAATATTATTATTTTGAACTTTCTATTTATGAACAATATTTCTGCTAATTTGGAGTGGAAGGCTGATATTTTTATACCAACTATGTGAAAAATACCAGAGCCGAGGTTCGAACCCGGACCTTCCACTTTAAGTGCGGATGCTCAAATGAGCATCCACACGTCTTTGAGTATCCGCGCGTATAGCGAAAGGCCCGGTTTCGATTCTCGGCTCTGGTATTTTTCGCACAGTTGGTATAAAAATATCAGCCTTCCACTCCAAATTATCTGAAATGAACTTTCATGGTTGATGAATAAATTTCTAAATTACAATATTTCTGCATTGCTTAAATCTTAAATTTGTGGATTTTATTTTACAGTTACTTAAATTTTCTACAAATTCATGAGGCTATCTCTGCTACTTTTTTTTTTATTATTATTATTTAAGACTAATTTATTTTTTACGGTTACATGCCAACTTGATAATTAATACAGTTTCATAAAATTTTGTAAAAATAGATATCGTTAGAATTTTATTTATAAGATTTCTGTATTATCAGTTGGTCTTCATCTTCATCTTTCCACTCTAGTTCCTCATCATTTGACTCATGCAGTCTGGCATTTCATCATGGCCATACCGTACCACTGTCTTTCACACATCGGTGATGGTTGGTAACCCATTTCCTGTTTTACATCACTGTAGATCTTTTTCATGCACGCCTATTAAAGAAAAGTGAATTAGACAAATATAAAATATTCATAAAACTTCAAAATGATAACAAATATATTTTTGCTATGGGTCCAAGAATGCGCAGGGAACGCTGTGCTTGTTTTCGTTACCTTTGTTGAGGATAAGTTTATTTATTTATTTTTTCTAAATTTAAATTTCTGTTTAGGTTTTTAATGCAGTTAATTTAATGAAACGTATAACAACTTATCACTAGATATTTATAACGTACAGGTTATTTCTACAAATGTTTATGTGCCTGATTGATTGAAAATCACATTATTTTCTATTTTATTTATTTACTAGCTGTCTATACCAGTTTCGCTGGTCTTCACAGAAATGAATCGCTTTACTGGCAATAAATCTCAATTTTTTAATTCTTATATTGTTTAAAAACCTCAAAAATGTTAACTTTGAATGAGATATCGATCACAATCTCAATTCGCATCCCTTTGCCTTCAGTAGTGACTTCTCTGCTCGCACTTGGAACGCATTGGCTTTGGTGTAGCAATGCATTACCGCACTCATTTCGTGCGCGTAAAGCGAAATGAACTCGCACAAGAACATCAAATGAGGTCTCTTCTTCATTTAGCAGTGTCTTCCCCGCCCACAATCTTCGAGCCAGGTACCAGGTACCTCCAGCAACATTTTACGCAGATGCGCTACATAACTGCGCACCCGCAAAAACAAACGATTTTGCAACCTCAATGCTTCCATTGGTGCGTCGAAGTGCACCATGGCGGCGTCACCGTCTTATCTCAGCTAGCACTATGCTGAATCCGGTTTCACACAGTCTGCGGCAACATCATATTCGCACGCCCTGCGGGACACAATATTTTAAATCTCTAAATCAACATACAAAATGAAATGACTATACGCTGAATTTAAGCAGCAACAAACATTCCTTGCTAAACCGAATTCAATTTAGTACCCGAATAATATTTTGACTGAGACATTCCCTCTAAACGTATTTATAACTAGTAGATACTGTTTTCTTACTATGGAAAATATAATTCTGCTGGAAATGACAAAGACTTTATTTCCCGTTTTAAAGAAATAGAACACTGGTTGCTTAGTTTTAAATTGAACGCTTAATGACAGAACTATTCCAAAGGTTTTCTAACATTTCAATGCCTCTTTTGTAGAACGGTTTATCGAGACTTTCAAACACCGCTTCCGTTTTACCGATATAACTTCTTCATCAGAGCAAAATTACTTTACCTGGAGTATTCTTTTCAGATTTGCAAACAGGTATTAGTCACGAAGAGTCAAATTTGGAGAGTATGGTGGATGGGGAAGCAGCTAGAAGAGCAATTCATGCAGTTTTGCCATCCTAGCCATCGACTTGTAACACGGAGCATTGTCTTGGTGAAAAAGCACTTTTTTCTTCGCCATATGAGGCTGCCTTTTCCTGATTTCGACCTTCAATCGGTCCAGTAACACTGTGTAATATTGATTATTGACGGTTTTTTCTTTTCCAAGTAGTTGATGAATATTATGCCTTGTGAATCCCAAAAAACTCACGACCGAACCTTTCTGGCCTACTGTTGTGTCTTCGGCCGCTTTGGACGGCTTTTACTCGGAGCAGTCCACTTAGTTGACTGCCGATTCAACTCTGGAGTGTAGTAGTTGATCTATGTTTCATCCATTGTCACATATCGGCGCAAAAAGTCCTGCCTATTCCCCCTAAACAGCTGCAAAGAATGCTCAGAGTTACCAACGCGTTGCTGTTTTTGTTCCACTGTGAGCACACATGGCATCCATTTTAACAGCAGTTTTCTCATACGCAAATGTTCATGCAAAATACTAAAACAATGCTTTTAGATTTTTTAAGGGTATCAGCTATCTCCTGCAACTTCACTTTACTACTATTATCCAACACAATTTTCAGAACTTTTTTCATATTTTTTGGTTCAACAGCACTTTTTGAACGTTTTGAGCGTTCAGCATCATCGGTGTTTATTCGACTGCGTTTATACTTAGCAAACCTTCGACAAATAGTAGTCACCGATGGAGCCGATTTTTTGTAAGACATTTTAAGCCATTGCTGAGTTTCAACAGTATTTTTGTCCATCAAAAAACATACGAAATTCAGCTTTGTCCATTGTTTTGAAAGCATCAAAAGTAGAGTCACTAAAACTTTAATATCTCAGTAAAAAACAGTCGAGATATCATGAAACTTTAACGTGTATCTTTTAAGTTTAGTACTATCTTACTCGCATAGAAATATTTTATTTTTAACGCCATCTGCCGGTCAGTCTTGGGACTTTTGAAAGATGTGTTAGTGTTGTTTCTCTTGGTGTAACTAAAATCAAAATACATTTAACAATGACTCAGAATTTTTTTTAGGACTGAGAGTCTCAATCTGGGATTTTTGCGTTGTCGATTTCGATAGTTGGACATTTGTCGAAATCTAAAATTTATCGAAAATATAATTGAATAATTTGAAAGCGATGTTATAATTTGAAAAAAAAAAAAACTAATAGTCCCCCGTCTTAAACTAAATTCTGTTTTTGCCAGAATTTCATCAAAATCTTTTTTTATTATTATTATTGAAAGAAAAAGAAAAGAAAATTAAAAAATAAATAATACTAAAAACTTTTTTTATTTGTACTGCGCTTGGGAATGTCATAAAGAATGATCTATTTTAATTGTTTTTTTTTTTTTTTTTTTTTTTTTTTTTTGAAAGAAAAGAAAAGAAAATTAATAATAATCAGTATCGTTACAAGCGATATCGAAAAAAGCTTTTTTTTAATAATTTTGAATTACGAAATAAAAAGTGCGCGTGCAATAATATGAAATAAAAATAAGTAAAAAAAAAAAAAAAAATGAATTTAATGATTTATTATTATTATTTAATTTTTTTTTTTTTTTTTTTTTTTTTTTTTAACTGTATGAAAATTTTTGGGCACCCTTTATAATAATGGGTAATGGAAGACTAGCAGTTGTTAAAAATCATTTATTATTATTATTATTATTATCTATTAAAAATTTCCCATTTTAAGTTAATTCAAAAAAGAAATTAAAAAGTAAGGAGAAGAAGAAAGAAAAATTATTCGACAATAATGAATAAAATTTATGACTATGCGAATTGCAGATTGAAAGATATAGGCAGGCCCTGACTAACGCCAGGGCATGCGGGGCAGCTGCCCTGGGCCCCCTTTTTGGAAAAGATCCCCCAACAGTCATAAAAAGAAATTCTGCAGCCTAAAAACCTCTCATGCCACTGCAAGAGGGCCTCTGAAAATAATCTTGCCCCGGTGCTCGAGGTAGTCTAAGTCGGACTCTGAAAATAGATCTACGATACACAATATTTAAAGTGTTCCTATTCAAATTTGTTAAAACTTACAATATTTTCTTCCTTTTCTTCGCGTCCCATGTCTTTCATCTTCTGCACAAATTGGAACTATAAAAATAAATAAATAAATAATAAATAAATAAATAGCAACAGTTCAACTAGCACTATTGTCTTATATTTGAATGGAAACATGATTTTCATTTTCATTACTACAGTTCTATGTACTATGGCAAGAAATAAAAGGAATATTTTGATATACTCTTAACGTAACTGCTATGTAATCTGCATGGAAAAACTGTAACATCATAATCTAGTAAAAAATTTTAAAATGTCTTAACGAATATTATCTAAAACTTTATCTCTTTATAACATTCATGATAAGTTTTGTACTCTTTATAACATTCATGATATGCTTAAAATTTATAATTTTTTTCTAATCTGCGCACTTTACAGAAAAAGTCGGATTTATTTGGATTTTTATTTTTATATTATTCAAGACACACCAGTACTTTTAATAAGTCAATTTTTTTTTTATCTTACCCTATTTGCACAGATTTTGTACATTGTTGCTTTCATGCTGCATTCATGCCTACACCTCTTTTTACACTTAATAAAAATACGTTTTTAATTAATTCGGGCTAACCAGCGGCCGAGCGGTTCTGATCTCAAAGCTGGTAGAGGGGAAGTGCCGGGTTCGATCCCAGGCCTTGCTCATCGGCCTAGTCATTCGGAGTTTTCCAAGGTTTTCTCGAGCAATTGTATTTTCTGCAGCAATGGTAGCTAACAAAGTTTTCTTTAATCTGATGTTCGCAATGTTTCCCTTGCTCAAAAAGCTCAAAAAGTATTTATATATTTATTTATTTATTTTCAAAAATAATTACCTATTAAATTTCAATGCACACACACACACACAAAAAAAAAAAAAAAAAAAAAAAAAAAAAAAAACTGAGTTATCTTTGATTCTCATAAAAATAGACGGAGACGTTTAATTTCTCTAATTTATTGTTATTATCATTTTTTCTTCTACCAAGAAAAGTATTATCAATATAATGTAATTTTTCGTGCCCTACAAACTTTTAGTTCCATTTTCAGTCCTCCAAAACCCTTCATCTTTAGCCTTCACCAAGTTAGAGTGAAAGTTTTTCCGCTTTTGCCGGTTATATTAGGTCTCTGCATAAATTCGTGCGGTTTTTTATTGCATCATATCATAAAAATACATGAAATCAAATGACAATTTTTAATCGAAATACTCTCTATTACTTTCTACAACTTTTGCCCATTTTTCGGGTAACAAGTATATACCACGGCGATAGAAGCTCTCGTCTTTGGAGGCAATAAAATGATCCGCGTCCGCACGAACTTTTGCAACGACCTAATAATTGGTGAAAACTAAAGTGAGAGCAATTTGACGCACACAAAAATTCTCTTAAAAACCCTCGATTTTCACGAAAAAAAGGTAAAAAGCATTTGTTTTCTGTAACGTTTTTCTTCTTCTAAGCAGTCTACAAGATGACGACAGTCCTTTTATTGCAGAACATTTATGTATAAAATGAAAAATAAATCCATAAATTAGATATAACATACCGCTGTTGCGCAAGCTTCTGCGGTGATTTCTCGAACAGCAGGCTGAAACGAAATAAAACATGATTATGTAGGGAAAATAAGTAGTATTTTCTACTAATAATTGAAGAGCTTGTTTCTAAATGGCGTTAAGTCATTTTTTTCAGTTCTTGAGAAAACACGGTTTTGTTATGTAAGATTTATTATTGAATTTAAAGAAAAGATAATTTTTTCCAGTAATCTATGGATGATAATAACACTAAATTACATGTTTAAAAAAATCCTGACAGTATAGTTATTTAGAAATAAAAAAAGAAAGAAATGACTTAACTCTTTTTGGAACAAAACTATGACTTACGCCCTTTTGGCACAAACAAATAACGAAATTAAATGACTTACTTCCATTTGAAAGTAATCCAAGTATTTTTTTTTTTTTTTTTCGTGTAAATACTATATATAGCATAAATTTTAGCTATACAATTTTTGGAAGGTAGTTGGTTTCTACAAATTTTCATTTACAAATTCCATTTTGCCATCTTTATCATTATTTCCCCTTGTGTTAGCGTTAGCAGTATCATTGCAAGATTATTCAAAAAATAAAAACATTTGTGCAATTTGTTAATTCCCAAGGCGTTAAGTAATTTTAAAACATCTGTTTTTCTTCTCCTAAAGCGCTTTTTCCCTAAAAGTGAATATATATATATATATATATTTTTTTTTTTTTTTTTTGCTCCGATGTTTATGATTCAAAAGCTCGGTTAACAGGGTCTTTTTTTTTTCTGTACATTTTTCTGAATTCATTTGTATTTTTTTCCTAATACAGAAGGAACAAATGTCTTTTTTCCGGGTTCCGAAACCAAAATTAAAATTACAAGCACATTATAATAAAGGTTATAAATACATTCATCTTTAAATTTTTCTATGGGAGAAAAAAAAAAACTGCCTCAATATGACAATCTACAACATTTTTTCCTTACTTTTGACTTTTCAGTCAAGGCCAGACAAACCACGTGATCTCAAGGCACGCTACAATTGGTTAAACTTGACTTAATCCTTTTTGGCACAAAACGTACTTGTGACTTAATTTTCTTTTGGAAAAAAAAACACGGATTTCACTTTCTGTTTTCCTTATGACTAAACTTCGTTTGGAACTTCTACTTATTGAAAATATATAGTTAGACGTGTGCTGCGACCTTTTGCATCGAAAAGTCAATTTTTCACTTAATTTTTGACTTAACGCCTTTTGGAAACAAGCTCTTCAATTGACCTTTAGTGGAAATGTCTTACAGTTTTATCTTATTTTCTAACATAATAATTGACAATATTTTTGGAAATTTTTATAAACACTAATCAATTATGAGGGTTAATAACCGAAAAACGTTCCTTTGTTCTCATTTCTACAATTTGTGTTGTTTACAATAATAGTTTCAAAATGAGATTTTGCTGGTAATTAATCACTCATATCAAGCAAATGATCAGAGGTCCTGTTTGTAATTGATGATTTAAATTTCTAGTTTAAAAATTGCTTAAATTAAAAACTATTGGTAAAAAAAAAAATATATATGTAAATTATATTTTAGTAAATACATAAAATATATTAATGTAAACTAATATTTAACACCAACCGGCTTACTAATCAACACTCTCCTCCAGCCCTTTAGGCATAAATCCCAGACCATCGTCAATTGCACATTACGTCGCTCTATTATGATGTTAAATGCATTCATCTATTCATATTTCCCTGACGACTCTGCCCAAAAATGACTCCACGTTCTTCCCTTAAATGCCGTTTGTTGCCTTCCGTCAATATACCCAGTTTCGTCTTCTAAAGTATTATTAGAATAATATTGAAGCTCTAATGCCTCCTGTTTGCCGATTGACAATAAATTGCTTTTTAGCTATAGTTAAAATAATGTAGGATTTCTAAAAGTATTTTTCCCGTGATTTATTTAAGGTAAATGCACCAATAGTGGACACTTTAAGGACATTTTCCGGCTATTTTTTGTGTAATTTCCTAAATTTTAGAGTTTCAAAAAATAATTAATATTTCAGTCCTTTACTAACTCTTTCTTAACACGACTGTATTATGAAAATTGCTAATTGTAGCATTTATATATGTAAAAAATCCAAAAATCTAAAGAGCTTAAAATGAGCCAGTAGTGGACACACTAAAAACCCAGTTGTGGACCCTTTTTTGTTCCAGTAGTGGACCCCTTTGAATTTTTGCTTAAAAATTCCACTCTAAAATTGCTAAATTACAGAATCGTGTTCACTACTGGATCTGGCATTAAAAGTCACATGAGCCAATAGTGGACAGGGTTGTCCACTATTTGTCATGAAGACATTTTTTGGCACCAGTAGTGGACACTCATAAAAATACTATGTGTTAATGCAAGATTTAAAAAATAGCACAATAAATGAATTCTGCATATTTATTTTAGTCATATGAAAGCAAAAGGTAGAAGAAAACAATTAAAAATAAGCAGAGAACGAGCAAATAAAATGTCATTTCCTTATTCAAAGTGATAAGAAGAAAACGGCATAATCACAAAAAGTGCAATTTTTTTTTTTTTGGTTAAACTCACATTATTTTAAAACTAATGGCCGGAATTATTTTTTGTTAAAGGGTTTAACAGTAAAGGACTATAACTCCCTTCCTGAATATTGCTCGAAAATCTTCAGAATTTTTAGGTAGCTTATTTTCCGAGTTTAAAATTAAAAGTGTCCACTACTGGTACAGAGTCCCTGTCCACTACTGGTGCGTTTACCTTAATAGAGGTAAGAATAAAACATTTTTAAATTGATTAAAAAAAATAATCAGGCATTTAAAGGTTAAATTAACGGATCGAAACGCACTATGAAAGTCGAACTCTGGAACCTTAGCAAGCTGAGAAATCCGCTCGAAAGTTTAAAGGCGATTTTTCACACATTTTACCGATTAACTATATTGGTCTATTCCGTAATTAAGTCCGAAATTCAGTATTTGGCCAGTTTGGTCATTTACTCATTTTTAATCATTCCAATTAGCCCTGATAATATTTTAGATACATACTAATTACTCACCCCTTAATTGCAATTATTTTAGTTAGTTTCTTAACAAAAATATATTTATTTATTTAAAATAAATATAAATGAACTGGATATTTCAATGAATAAACATTTTGAACCAAATTCAGCTGGATGTTTTAAGATTGAACTAAATATTTCATACCTGGCTAATACTAAGAGAGCTGTTTGCTTTATGGGTAGCTTTATGTTTGTTTCATGTTAATTTAGAAACAAAACAACAGTTGCTATTGCAAATTGTAAAAGAGCACTTTATTACATGTTAGTTATGTATTCTACTAATCTGATTAAGAACTTTCACTCACTAGTTCTTGTATTTTAGATTTGTTGCTTAAATGGTCGAATGTGACTGGTCTGTGGTCTTATAGTTTAACTTTTATTTTGAAAGGAACTGAAATGCTGTTCATTCTATCTTTCATAAATTTTTGAATTTACACGATATTTGTTTGGAGGTTTCATATAAGTAACTGAATACTTTTGGCTATTAAATTATGAAAATGAAATTTTGTAAAAGCTTACTCATGCGCAGTTAAAAATTATTAAAAATGCTTATATTTCCTTAGATATTTTATATTTTTGCATTCTGATTGCAGTATGTTGTGTCTAATGCAATGCGCCAAAATTCCTAAAAATGGCTTTCCTCTGGGTTTTATACCTTACGCGTCATAATTAAAGTGATTTTTTTTTTTCTTTTTTTTTCAATTTTTTAAAGAAATCGTTATATCTCTACGACCACATATGGTGGCCTCATTAAAATCTATACAGATAATTAGAAGAAACTTCATAATCCCATGCTACAGCCAAAATATATTTCAAGCATTACTTCTTACTGGATGATCCAAAACATTTTGACTTTGACTTTAATTTTTTCTGGTCCTCTTTTCTTCTCCAGGACAAACTTCTTGCCGAACTATATGAGGTATAACATGTTCTTTATAGTCCCAAAGTTTCAAGATAATTCCTGTAGATGCTTCTTAGATACTTGACACAACGTCTAAATTTGAAAGTGCCCATACACTTATTGCCAGATTGTGTATGAGCTATCGTCATAGAGATTTCAGTAAAACTTATAGTGACGGGTCCCGTAATGATATTGTTATGAAAATCTTCGACTTTCTTGTTTATCAAAAATAACACATAAAGAAATAGGCAGATCCTAGTCGATAAATGTCCTTTATCTAACTAACATTATAAGAATCTTACTCGAACTTTTGATATGTTGTTAAATTTAATTTGTATCGCGTGCCATCATTTTTTAGTTAGATTATTACTTCCATTACCTTACTACCGTAGGTAATGGAAGTATTGTATTTGGTCTAAAAATTCGATATCAAGATTTCACCTGATTTACACATTTTAAGGTCCCCTGAGTCCAAAGAAGTGTTTTTTGGCAATTGGTCAATGTGTGTGTGTATGTATGTGGGGAATCTTCTGCCTATCATATATCCGAAACTAATAAAGATAGAACTACAAAACTTCAGAATTGCAACAGGTCTTGTGTATAGAGGAATTATCCATATTTTGGTGAAAATTGAAAAGCCGGAAATGAGACATCGGAGACCAGAAGTGGGACCGTAAGTCCGTATCTCAAAAACAGCTCTAACGATTTTCTTCAAATTTGCTGTATAAACACTTTGTTAGATGTCTTTTCGAATGATATAGAGGGCTAGTTCCGGAAAATTGATAGGCGTCCTGTATAAATAGCACAATTTCAGGTCTCGAAAGCGCGTTCCTTTAAAAACGGCTGTACGGATTTTTTTCAAACTCGCTATATTAACTCACTTTTAAATATCCTTTTGTATGTAATTATTTTTTTCTGGTCAGTAATTGATTTTTTGTAAAAGTTGCTATCTCAAAAGCGTCTCTAACGATTTTCTTGAAAATTGTTATATAAATCCATTTAGTTCTCATGTATTACGTAGTTATTAGAGGAAAATTAACAGTCATCCTGCTTAGGTAGGTCATCTTCAGATCTCGGAAGTTGGTGTTTCAAAAAATAACTCTACCACCTTTTACTCTTATTTTTTACCTCGCTATATGTAAGATTCATTTTATATGTCTTTATATGTGTATAAAGTTTCTCTTTCCGAAAAAATTTTAAGTTTCTACTTCTTTTTGTCACTTTTATGTTTTCTGATCACATTATCTCTCAACTATAAGGGGTATTTTAAACATATAATTAATAAAATATGAATATGCCAAATATCTGCGATGTTTATTAAATGATATTAAAAAAAACTTGAGACTGTTAAAACTTCTTGATTTTAACCCTTTAACGACCGAATTATTTTTGCAAAATATTATTATCTGATTATTTCACTTTTAAATTGATATAGACAACTGACAGTAAAATGTTCTTCTGATAGTTTTAAATTTAAAACCTATCCTCATTTATTGGCGTTTAGTGTTCTTGTGGGAAAACTTCGAGATAGAAAAACTTTGAGATAACAGATTAATTTCCTATTATATGCTGACAAAGATCTCGAAAGTAAATTATTATGATATTATTCAACATGAATTAAGTTTGTATATCTGCGCAAAAAGCAAATATATGTGCGACGAATGAAAAATCATGAAATGACTATCCAAATTATGAAATAATAATGAATAGTAGGTATATAAAACTTTCAGGGGTCATTTAGAGTGACGTTATAAACTGTCACTAAAAAGTAGAAATCATTCCAAGAAACTACAAAAAATATATGTGCCATTTTATTAGCTGTCCTCAAATGAGGACACTGGGCGATAACGGGATAATAAACTTTCGAACGTTTATGATTGAATTTTATCCTGTAAAAACTATATAGTGAATCTAGAAAACAATTTGAGTTAACACTGAAAGAGAATGAAGTTCCAGATTTTGATTTATTTTGAATTTCTAGAGGAAAGATATCCAAATTTTATCTTGCATCAGTCATAACATTTAAAAATTTAATTATAAAAAATTTAAAACATAAAACCTTAATTATTCTTCTAAAATCTGAAAAAATATGTTATTCATAAAAATCAATCGCATGCATTAGTTCATTGTAATAAATTTTAAAAATGAAACTAGCACAAAGAAATGATCTCGTTAAAAGACACAGATTGTGTTTCAGTTCATTGTCTGATTGTCACATGTTATCAAAATGTAGAACAAAAAAATGTTGATCTGCTTGTAAAAAAATCTGGTGTGAAACAACCACACGATTTCCACTACCCGTTATTACACATATTATGTCCATTTTTTGGAGAGAATGTGATCAGAAGACATAAAATTGACCTAACAAAGTAGAAACCTAAACTTTTTTCGATAAAAGAAACTTGATACACGTGTAAAGACACGTAAAACAAAGTTTAGATAGCGAATTAAAAAATAAGAAAAAAAAAAAGATTTTTTTTTTCTTATTTTTTAAATACCAATTTCCGATATCTAAAACTGACCTACCTAAGCAGGATGACTGTAGATTTTCCTGTAATAACAACGTAATACGTGAGAAAAGATATCTAAAATGGATTTATGTAACAATTTTCAAGAAAATCCTTAGAGCCGTTGTTGAGATACCAACTTTTACAAAAACTTGGCATACTCAATTATTGACCGAAAAATAATAATTATACACAAAAGGATATTTAAAAGGTAGTTAATATTGCAAGTTTGAAAAAAAATCCATACAGCCGTTTTGAAAGGAATCCACTCGCAGTACCTGAAATTGAACTATTTATACAGGACGCCTATCAATTTTTCTGAACTAACCAACTATTTCATTCGAAAGGAAAT
Organism: Salticus scenicus; assembly: GCA_963930645.1. Classification (NCBI taxonomy): domain Eukaryota; kingdom Metazoa; phylum Arthropoda; class Arachnida; order Araneae; family Salticidae; genus Salticus; species Salticus scenicus. The sequence goes on from OZ005648.1 coordinate 397,362,691, forward strand.
CTAATAGAGTATTTATATAGCAACTTTGAAGAAAATCGTTAGAGCCATTTTTGAGATACGGACTTACAGTCCCACTTCCGGTTTCGGATTCCCCTCTTCTAGATTTCCAATTTTTACCAAAATTTGAAAAATTCATCTGTACACCAGTTCTGTATTAATTCTGAAGTTTTGTAGCTGTATCTTTATTTGTTTCGGAGATATGATAGTCAGAAGATACCCCACACACATATACACACACACTCTGACCAATTGCCAAAAAACACTTTTTTGGACTCAGAAGACCTTAAAACATGTAAATCAGATGAAATCTCGATATCGAATTTTTGGACCGAATGCAATACTTCCATTACCCACGGTAGTCAGGTAATGGAAGTAAAAATATTAAGATTATGCACAATACATGGTTCGAGATTTTGTTTAATTTGTCCCTTTTCTTCTTCTTTGTAGACTTTTCAAAATCAATTTTCATGTTTATGTTAATATGGATAAACGATTTGACCATATTTTCAGAAATTTTACTATGACAGGTGTTTCAAGAATGAAAATATTGCACACCCTAATTTTAAACATTGACTTACATATTTTCAACATGACAGTTACTAAAGTATAATTTATATTCTATTACTTTCCTACTGGTATTTCAACAGTTTCGAAAATTTTATACTGAAATTACCGATCGAAAAAAGTAGATTCGAGAACAATGTTTCCAGATTTGCCAGATTTTTTATTCAATAATCACCAACAATTTTTAATTGTAACGTTTGCCTAATTACTTCGAAGATTGATAGTCTAGAACGTTTATCAAATATCACCTCTCAAAATCAGTGGTGATTATTGAATAAAAAATCCGCAAGATCTGGCAACACTGTTCGAGAATATTTTACATAAACATTGCTCGATTTCGTAAAAAATGTGAACATTAACATTCGTAGTACGCATTTTTATGAAAGAGGAAAATGATTACAAGAATAGGTCTAGCTGGAAATTTCGACCAGCGTCAAAGAAAAATAATATTTACAAATACAGTAACCCACGCTTAATAAAATCACTGGTTAATAAAATCAGACGCTTAATATGATCAAATTGCATGGGACCGGAATCAAATCAGTACAAACTAGTTTTAACATCGCCTTTTAATAAAATCAACACCGCCGGTTAATGAACTCAAAAAATTTTCATCGGCAACAAAAAATGTCATTTATGCACGCTTAACAGATTTTTTATTTGCACTGTCATTTTTTATTTTTAGATTAAAAAAGAAAATGAAGCACAGCAATCCCTTCGTTATTTCTCTTTGTCAAAAATTTTACACTTGCAGTATAGCAGCAAATTAAACGTGCCCAAGCCTTACTAAGAATTTAAAAAAAAACGTATTCTTCAAAGCGCGGTAATAAGTTACAAATTTAACTTGATTCGGAAGTTATTTTTATTTATTTATTTATTTATTTATTAAAAGACAATTTTTAGTTCAAATTTTTAAATAACTAAGAAGCAAACAGTTTAAACGGAAAATTTTTTAATTTAAAAGAAAAGCGTGAACTTTTGGCAAAGTAATGATCATTTTTCTCAAAAGAAAGCCCATCGGAACTTGGGATATGTTTAATTTACTTATTTTGAAAGGATAAGAAATGAATTATTAGTCCAAAATTAATTAATATTGTTGTTTAATTCCATTATTCGTTACATTTTGACCTTTCTTCTAAATTTAGAGAAGTAATATATATTTTTCTTGATTGCAGGAACGTCCGCCGGATATAAAAATCAGCCTCTTAATAAAATCACTTTGGCTCAGAACGAATGTGATTTTAATAAGCGGCGGGAACTGTATATTAAGATACCTTTCATGAATACATGGTAATTGTATGATATGGAGAAAAAAGAAAACAAAAGAAAGAAAAATGATAAACTTACAATTTGTAACTTTCCCGCACACGCGTCTAGGGTGTTTCTATCTACCATCGCTGAAAAAATAACAATAACAAGGAGTTAAAATATTTCTGAAGGTATGTAAGAAGTTTTCAAATTTTCGATGGACTGGCCGAATTAATTTTTTTATAGAGTGAAAATTGATGGATTTTTTCAGTGCTAAAATTCGAACATTGGTAAAACCTTTAGGTGAACGTCGCAAGATTCTATCAAATGAGTTATATTCTTGTCGATATAGCTGATTCATACAATTTGCTTTGCTTATATACGAGTTTGAAATTTTTTTTTCATCTTTTCTTCGAATACCGAAGCAGTCCTACGAACGAAATTGAAATAATATTTTTAACCCTACAATTTTTGGACTGCAAAAAATATTAATTTATTTTGGAATTTAATAATAAATTAAATTTTGCCTAAAGAATATATTTCTATTCGAAGATAAGAAAAATAAACCTACTTTTACATGAGCAAATTGTACGAATTGGGTATCTACCAGGATAGCTAATTTGACAGAGCATTAAATGTTAGCCTAAAGGTTACAGGTTCAAGCTTTCGCCTGGTCATGTATCATTCTTGCCTTGAAAAAACTACGGCCAGTGCATCAAAAATCTGAAGTATAAATTGACGAAGTTTTTACTTAATTATATAAAAAGTCATTCGCATTTTATGGAGGCGATTTTAATATATATATACATATATTGTGTGTATATATATATACACACATAACTGGTGATCAAAATTGTTGCGACAAGAAGTAATGCAAACAACTGAATTACATTTATTAGAAAATACACTAAGTGGGAAGAACAATCAGTTTAATTTTCAGAAAATTTGGAGGTATATAGTATGAGAATTCAATACATAAAGCTGCGATCTCTAGAAACAAAAACAGAAATTGTCCGCCTAGATATTGGATCTAATAGCGATTGGATGACATGCACAGGTATAGCATTTCACACAATTCATAGACTGCCGTTACTGTAGAATGCATGTAACTTAGTCGCTTCGCAATGATTCATCAAATGTTTTCAATTAGTTCCAGATCAGGAGAGCCCGCTGGCCTGAGCAGCAGTCGAACACGTTCTGTATCAAGAAAGATCCGGGCAACATGGACAACTTGTGATCGTGCATTGCCTTACTTAAATGTGTCATTACGGATGCCTAGTATATCGGGCAAAGCGGCAGGCTTTAACACTGCAGAAATGTATATTCAGACGTGTATCCAGTGTGATGCCATTGCATACACGTCTCGATCATCTCTTGTTCAAACTGACGGCACTATTAATAGCGGCCTTTACATTTTTGTTGGATTGAGGTAGGTAGCTCTGTTCTATATTCGAGGTTTCTGTAATGCAAAATTTAAGCAGGACAATGCACGGCAGCATGTTGTCAGCGTTGACCGGACTTTCCTCGATGTAAAATGCGTTCGATTACTCTGGCCACCGTGTTCTCTTGATCTCGCACCAACTGAAAGCGTGCGGTCAATCGTTTTCAAGAGATTGGCTCGCCATCACTCTCCAGTAACTATGGTCGATGATCTGTAGCATCATGTAGAGGTTTAGAATCCACCAAGTATGTCTTTACAGATATTCAACATACGCCAAAATTCGAAAGCATACAAACACTTTCGTCCATACAGTGTGTATGTAAATATAAAGAATGTGTTTCTTGCAGCAATTTGCTTCTGTCCGATGGTCTGACTTCTGAATTATGACTTCCATTTTTCAAAAAATTGAAGTATTCGTTAACACTACCAGAATAAATGTATCTCAGTCCTGTTCGGTCCTTTTCCAAAATCTGATTAATATTATATCTCGAATGATTAATTAATAATAATCGTTAAGATAATTATTATAGTTAATAAGCGTTAAGAATAATCGAAGATTTTAATGAATACTAAAAATTCTTTTATCTGTAGTACGATGGGAAATTGAAAAATTAATAGCGTTTGTTACACGAGGATGAAAATCCGAGCATTAAAGAGGGGAATGTTCAACGAAGAAAAGACAAACGTAAAGGGGAAAATGTCAAAAGAAATATCGAATAAAAATTCGGAACAGAAAAGGAGATTTTCAATATACTAAATACCACAATTAAAATTAATTCATTGAATTTATATATTTTTTTAATTCCGTTATTGTTTAACAATCTTACACCACGGCAAAACAAACAAGCAATAACAAAAACAACAACAGAAAAAGAAAAAAAGATTCATTTTACCTTTAGCAGCATCTACAGCCCTTTGAAACATATCTTTACAGTCTTCCGCAGCTTCTATAAATTGAAAGAGACTGATAACCATCAAAATGCTGAAAAAGAAGAAAATATTCATCACGACTTGTCAAATTCAAACACAAACTAGGACTGATTTGTTAGGACTGATTTGTTTGCAAATCTGAATTTTGATGTGCCTCGCGTTCTAATATTTATATACCATGGACAAATTAGTTTTACTAATAAGGAAAACGACAAATAATCGAGGATGTATTTGTGCCAATACAGCTGTTAGCTTGGCGTGCTATTATGAATGTATATTTATCTGTGTAAACTTTATTTTCTGAAAAAACATTCATCCCTGATCTTTAAAATTCGTGACAATAAACGGGAAAATATATTGAACTACAAAATGCAATAAATACTCAAGCAAAGAAATTTTATGACATCCTATTATTATTATTATCCTTTCTTCTTATTATTATTTAAATCAGTACAAAACCTAGTTTTCTATTGAGCTAGAATGTTAGTTATACCAAGGCCACCAACTCTAATTCACAGGTCGAAATGTAAAATTCTGATTTTATAATTTTGGCTGATCTTTATGTTTTTTGGTGTGCTGAAACCGAAAATAAAGCCAGTTTTTCTCTATCACGTATAGATTTTTGTCAATACAGAGTGCCTGCCTATACAATTTCTTCCATTACTCTTCCACCAATATAATTATATAGTAAGTTTTATTGTATGTTTCCATGATTAATTAATCATAGATGCCTATTGTTGTAATTGTGAAGCACTAGTGTGACTTACAACCATATCAACCAACCAACCAACCGATTGTTATAATGGTATATGTAAGAAATCATGTCGATAAACACCCTGTATTGACAAAAATCTATACGTGATAGAGAAAAATGGACTGCATTTTCGGTTTCAGCATATCAAAAAACATAAAGATAAGCTGATATCATCAAATCAAATTTTGTCAACTTCATTTTTGTAGACCTGTGTTATCAAAGTATACGCGCAATTTTTCCTTAATATAATCAAATATAATAATAACAATAGTAGAATTACAACATTTGTGGTTTCTATCCAATAAACCTATCATGTAGAGTAAAACAATGCTGTAAAAAATAATACGGTGTGACAATACGGCTATTTTACCTTACCCTACATTGCTATTAGGGAGAGTAATACAGTTTAAGGTGGAAGGTAAGGTATACCTGTATTTAAACATTTACAAAATACGTTAAGCTTAAATATAACTATTAAAAATTGTTTTAGAAACATTTCCCCCCCCCCCAAGCATTTTTATGTGAGAGGACCACCCTCACTTTTACACCCCCCCGCCCCATTTATTTCTTTAACCCTTTTATAATATAGCCCCGTTTGAATACTGTAGCCATATACATAAACCATTCAAGGCAGTTATTAATTTCAAAAATATAAAATTTTAGTTATTTAAAGTATTGCCGCTCACATCGCTCTTTAGGAAAGTTAGTTTTGAATATTAATTTTAAACTATATGCGCGCCAAACAGTGTATTTAAATTTAACATAGCAAAAGAAGGAAAAAGCTGCTTCAAAACACAAGATTAATCTATCAAAAACCTTTTCTAAGAAATTCATGTAAATGATGAATAAATTATTTTCATACCATATTCTATGTGAAATATGCTTTCATTTACATAAAAAATATATATATATTACAATTATTTCAATTTTCTTAGTGCAATCTATAGATATTTAACAGCACATATCTAAAATTTTCTTCAAAGGCTCAATATATTTAATTATTTTTTGTATACCCTTGTACATAATTCGTCCTCCGATCTGGACAAATTCAAATAGTTTTAGTTCCCCATCATACTATAGGTATGGGGAACTCAGGTAATCGTGAAAATTTTCGACCTCGGTTTTTTTACTTTTCTACACGTTTTCAGGTGTGAGGAATCCAAAATGACAGAATTTCTATGGTGTCTGTCTGTAGGGTGTCTGTTAGTGTGTCAGTGTGTCAGTCCGTTAGTGTGTCAGTCAGTTAGTGTGTTAGTCCGTTAGTTTGTTAGTCTTTTAACACGATATCTCACGAACAAATAATCGCAGAGAGGTCAGATCAGTTTTAAAATATTGCTTTCGATACTGGCAAGAACCCTATTCATTTGCAACATTCGAATTTAAAAACTTCGTAAGTTATTAGAAATTTACGATTTTCTTAACATGGGAGAATAGGACAAAAATTCACTTAAACGTGCATTTAATGGAAACTTTTTACTGTAAAAATGTCAGACCAGTTTTAAAATATCAGTTTTGATGCCGGAATGAACATCAGTAACTATAAATATGCTACTTTGGAAATTTCGCAAGTTATTGGAAATTTACGAATTTCATAACATGGCAGTATAGGGCAAAATTTCACATAAACGTCAATTTTGAGAGATATTTTCATCGTAAAGATGTCAGACTACTTTTGAAATATTATTTAGGACACTGGCATGAATATTAATGACTATGAATTTTCCAATATAAAGATTTCGTAAGTTATTGGAAATTTACGAATTTCTTAACATGGCTGAATAGAGCAAAATTTCACATAAACGTCAATCTTGGGGGATATTTTCATCGTAAAGATGTCAAACCACTTTCGAAATACTATTTAGGATACTGGCATGAATATCATAGACTATGATTTTTCCAATTTAAAAAATTCGTAAGTTATTTGGAATTTACGATTTACTTAACATGTCAGAATAAGGCAAAATTGAGCATAAAATTCCATTATGAGGATCCTAAATACATTAGACAACTTGAAAATTACGTTTATGATATTTGTTTGAACATGATTGAATACAAATATTCTAATAGAAATATTTCGTAAATTATTCGTAATTTACGATTTTATCAACATAGCGAAATTGTAAATTTTTCATATAAATATGAATTTTGAGGATTATTGCATTGGAAATAGTAGCATGAAAACTAAACAACGGAATTGACCCCGATAAAATAAATTAATAGATTAGAATAAGAGAAATATATCGAAGTGAAAGGTGGATAGCCTATTAGGCGGGGATTTCTTTCTGTCACTGTATCAAGCTTTGGTCAAATTAATTTCTTTTAACATGATTATAATATGTCTCGCACTAGAAATTTCTGAGAACATAAATATGATGGGGAACTGAGCAGAGTCCACCTATGCCAACTAGTTTATATATCTTACATATATATAAATACTGTGTTTTGACTTCCAGTTAATATACAGTCTCGAGTTATGCTGACAACAGACTCGCACATACACACACTAACAAATACAGATACACCAACTGCTAAAAATCTGATTTTCTGATTGAGGGGCTTTCAAAAATTTTAAAGGGAGCAAAAATTCATTTTCGAAAAATTGAGTCAAAAATAATATGTTCTCTATATTATGTAAGTACATTCCTGCTTAAATGTTTAACATGATTTAAAAACGAACGGGTTGAGGCTTGATTAGGTGTTAACATCGCGCCTATAGTTACGTACTGAGCAATTAGCAATGGTCTGGGACTCTCTGCTAGGGGTGGTCAGAAAACAAGCCATCATAACTTTGAGTCTCTGCGGAAAGGATGACTTCCTCGCTTCGAGAACCCTAAGTGGTATTAAATTTAAAGAACGTGGAGGACATTGAAGCCACGACAGATTTTACGGGCACCAGCCACCAATCACCATTAATATACACGACTGTCTTTGAACTGCTCGAGTATTGAATCTGCAGCCTTCCAATTACGAGCTCGGTACTCTACTGACTATCACTAATGTGATCCCAAAAGGCTAACAATTTCTTCTTCTTTTTTCTTTTAATTTTACATTTCATGAAATGTTTTAAAAAAACTTTGAAGATAAAAAGTACAGGATCAAACTCATGTTAATGGGTGGGTCACTACAATAATTGACAGGTCGATAAAAAAATGAATAAATATATTTGTAATGACACTATAGATCAAAAATTTAAACGATCTCTTACAAATGTTAATACTCGTATACTATATACTCTGTACAATTTTCCGATGCATTTATGTATCGAAGTAGTATGTGGAATAAAAAGGCATAAGCATTTATTTAAGAACATAAGTAGGGAGATAGTGGGGTTTCTGGGACACCCGTGTAAAATGGGGGACCGTGGGACCGGCAAGTCGTGCGGGTGTCACGCGGAGCGCGGAGCGTGTCAATTATGTTCACGGCCTTTGCGGAGCCCGGAGCACTCCCTCTGACTTAATCGTGAAACGTGACGAGGGTGTTAATGAGGAAATTTAATTAAAAAATTAATTAGTGATTTTTGTAAAAGGTGGCGATGGTTTTAAAGAGATGTTTGCGGTAGAATGAAAAAAGCATGATATTGTTTGTGAGTCATTAGGAAATTACTTAGGAAATTAATTAAGAAATTAATTATAAAATTTAAAAATTGAGAAATAAAGAAGGAATCGATAAAATATATGAATTTAAGGATGTGGATGTGAATATACTATGAAAGAAATAGACAGATCTGACTGGGGTTCGAACCCGGCACCTTGCAGTAAAAATATTTCCATAAGACTGCAGTTTTCGCGTGTGTGGGGGTGTTTTTTCAATTATATACCTGCAGAAATCATTTTTAACCTAAGAATGGAATTATTTGAGAAGAATTCAACCATTTAAATTATATTAATTTACAGAATAACAATTAAAAATATTAATTAAGCATTTTCTTCTAAAAGATTACGAATGTTTTATGAAAAATGGCATTGAGAGTAAAAATTAAGTAGAAAGAATGAAAGAAAGTGTAGAAATAAAGATGATCGGGTAGGATTCGAACCCGGCACCTTGCAGTAAAAAATATTTCAGTAGTTTTCGCGTATGTGTGAGTGATTTTTCTATTATATACTTGTACAAATCTTTTTAAACCTATGAATGCTATTGTTCGAAAAATTTCAATCGTTTAAATGATATTAATTAGAGAATAATAATTGCAAAACTATTAATTAAGGATTTCCTTGTAAAAATTCACCAAATGTTTTATGAAAAATGATAAAGAGAGTAAAAAATAAGTATAAAGAATGAAAGAAAGTGTAGAAATAGAGAGACCTGACTGGTATTCGAACCCGGCGCCTGTTTGAAGTAAGGAAACAGTAGTTTACAAGTACTTTAACCACTGTTCTTTAGAAATATACCAACACAGATCTTTTTAAACCTAAGAATACAAATGTTTGAGAATGATTCAACCATTTAAATAATATTAATTACAGAATAATTAAAAAATAATAATTGAAGATATTGTAAAATTCACCAAATATTTTATGAAAAAAGATGATGTATGTGAAAATTAAGTTAAAAGATGGTTAAAATCTCAAATGCATAAGTGAAATTCGAACCAGACGTCTATCTAACTTGAGTTATTTCACAAAACTTATCACCCCCTTCAATAATATGGAATTGTGTATAACCCCTATTCAATAAATGGGATAGACTACGAAACCTATATACCCTTCAATAGACGTGGAATATCCCATTTTTTTTATCTTTAGTAATTAAAACAGTGTAATTACAAAGCTATTAATTATGAATTTTCTTCTAAAAGTTTACGAATGTTTTATAAAAAATGGCATTGAGAGTAAAAATTTAGTAAGATGATTGAAAATTCTTCAACATGTTGGAAATTCGATTAATTAACAAACATCTGAATAATATTAACTTTAGCATAAATTTTTTATCAGTCTCCCCACACTGGTATGCCAAGGTCATATCGCGAAAGAGAACCTGTTTTTCACCCCTCCTTAGACGCTTGAAGAAGATTATACACTATTGCATTCCCAATGACAGAAGATTTTTTTCACAAATTTATTTAGATTTCACTTAGCATTTTGGCAGGATTTTAAAACAGTAATATTTTTTGTTCTATCTACAAAAATTTTAGAGTATTTGGCGATAATTCGGATTTGGCAAGAAACATGTGGTATAAATGAAAAGTGAAAAAAAAATTTATCACTTGCTAACTTTTTTTCCTGGAGTGAGAACGTTTATTTTATAACCTGAATCCAGTGTTACATATTGGTAATTTTAATTAGTGTTAGAGATGAGTCTACCCGTAGATATACCTATTTTAAATCAACCGTTAACCCAATCCCGAATAGATGACAAGAATTTGCCCAAATTTCCGATATGTCTAACTTGTAAAAAGACTTTTTGTAAAAAGTCGAATTTAATTCGGCATTTGAAGGTTCATACGGGTGTGAAATCTTTTGTGTGTTTTGTATGCCAGAAACCATTTCAGCGTTCAGACGATATGAAAAGACATTTAAAAATTCATGAAAAGACTCTTACAGAATATGAATGTGAACAATGCAGTGAAAGTTTTAATCGCAAGTATGATTTATCGATTCATGTTAGGAAAAAATCATAAAAAGACTTTATCTACGCATGTTTGTGTTGCATGTAGTGAAATCTTCAGATGGAAATATGAATTATTGAAACACATAAGAAAAATTTATCGGAAAACTTCACCCCAACATTTATGTGAATCATGTAATGAAGTATTCAATAGTAAAATAGATTTGTACTGTCATTTACGTACTTCAGTCAGGCATCAGTCAAAACCAAAAACTGTAGAAAATTCTTCTCAAGATCCACTTAAGGAGAAAACTAAGTTTTTTAAAAGACGAAGTGCTGTTATTGTACATACATCCACTATCTTTGACAACGAAAATAATGATATGGATTTGTTATCATTTTTTAATAATTTGAGAACAAACATTTTAACCGAATTCAACTTTCAATTATGCGATAAAAAAGGAATGAAATGGTTCATAGTTGTTAAACTCACCCTTAAACGTACTATGGAAGGTAAAGAAGAATTTATTCCCCATCATTTGCAATCAAAAACCTTTTCTACATTTTTATCAAGTGATTTGAATAATGATCTTGAAAATGCTTTCAACAAAATGACAGAAAGTTTTCAAGAATTTACTGATCAAGAATTAGGTTGTACTTTAGTTGAAATTAGCAAATTACAACTTTGTATGGTAAAAATTTAACTCATGTGTCACCTATCTTATGTTTTTTCATTATATTCAATAAATTGAAAAACAAAAGTTCCTACATAATTTGTTAAATAAAACCCAACATTAGTTATTTTAAGGTATATTTCCTAAGAATTATTAAACAATCTATGTCAAATAAAGACTCTCCAACTACATTTTTTTACTACTTTTCACTACATTCTACAACTTTAACATAGTGAAATGCCTCACGTCATATGCTACATTCACTCAGTTTTTTTTTACAGATAGCAAGTTTGTAAATGATGAACGCTAACTTTGAAAAAATTCAGAGATGAAAAAATATTAATATATATGTTTTATAAATACATTCATGTTCACAGATGCATACTTAGGTTTCTAAGTGTATTTAAACATACTGAAAAAAATATTTTAACCAAGTATTGTAGATTACAAACATATGTATATAAACTGAAAATGTTTTTGTACAAAGTATTTTAGAAATTTAGATAACTTATCCTTGAATAAAAATATAAGAAACTTATTTTTACAATAATAAGATTGAAAATGTATGATAAAATCACAAAGTTACCAGCATAAGTGACTAAATATTTGAAAAAATCATGAAGTATGGAATTTTAGTGTTTCACACGTGTTAACAACACATCTTATTTTACAAAGTGCTAAGTTTTTTAAAGTCATTTAGTTTGAAGTTTTTCAGACATATGCTTATAAACTGAAATTTTTGTGAATGAAAATTTTTTTACACAAAGTATTTTAGAAAAAATATCATCTCAGAAATTAATTAACTTATTTTTAGAATAAAAATATAAGAAACATATTTTTTCTATTGATAAGAATGAAAATGTAAGATAAAATCTCATTCCTACCAATTTAAGAGACTGCAAGTATTTGAAAAATTCTGAAGTATGGAATTTTAATGTTACACATGTGTTAATATCTTATTTTACAAAGCACTAAGTTTTTTAAAGTCATTTAGTTTGAAGTTTTTCACAGATATGCTTATAAACGAAATTTTTTGTAAATGAAAAATTTTTACACAAATTATTTTAATACAAATACTATCTCAGAAAAATTAACTTTTTCTTTTTTAGATTGAAAATGTAAGATAAAAATCTAACACTTATCAAATTTAGAAGCTGCAGATGTATGAAGAAATCATGAACTTGAAACTTTATGTATTAACAACCTACTTTCTTTGAAAATACTAAACCACAAGTTTCAACAAATCTATAATCAACTGTTAAAAAACATAGATCTTAGAATATTTTTTACCCTAAAAAGTTTAACGTAGATGCAACATCCATAAAAATACAGAGTGAAAGTGTACAAATTATCTGTTTAGACATGTTGATAAACTAGAATTTTCCACAAGATTCGAGTATTATAGCAAGTATGGGATAATATTTGGCTAAATTCCCACTAATATTGGCGATAGTTATAAAAATTTGGCATGAAATAAGAGAATTTGGCGTAAATTCTTAAGTAAAACTGATGAACGAAGAAAAAATTTGAATTAGTTACAATCTTTTCTCGCTGTAGAGTTGTCTAAGTTCTCATACTTAGTAGTTTTTAAACATTTTTAAAGTCTTACTTTTAGAGTGATTTTTTATACTTTGCTAAACTGATGTACAAAATGGATAATACTTTACCGCCTGAGGAGACACACGTTTCTGTTCAACAACCCCCTTCATCAAGTTTTGAGGATGAGAAGTTATTTAAACTTTTTATTTGTCCAACCTGTAATAAGTCATTTTTTAAAAAATCCTATCTTACTAGACATGTGAAGGTTCACAATGATATTAAACCTAATATTTGTTACGTGTGTGAGAAAGGATTTGTTACTTTACATCGTTTAAAAAGACATATGGAAACCCATAGAAAAATTTTCATAAGATACAAATGTGAATATTGTATTGAAAATTTCAATCGCAAGTGTGATTTATTTAAACATAAGAGATTATTTCATCAAAAAGTCTTACCTGAACATCTATGTATTATTTGTAAAGATGCTTTTAAACACAAGTATGAATTAGAAAAACACAAGAGGGTGCATTATCGTAAACCTGAGTATCTATGTGAGGAATGTTCTATAACCTTTCCAACTAAACATACTTTTTCAAACCATAAGCGAAAAAGTCATGAAAAGACTTTACATACATACTGTTGTGACGAATGTACTGATACTTTTTCAAACAAACGACATTTTTTAAAACATAAAAGAAATATGCATAAAAAATCTTCAATGCAAACTAGATGTGATGAATGCAGTGAAACTTTTCAGCGTAAGTATGAATTATTGCAACATAAGAAAAAGAATCATCTTAAAGACTTTAACATACGTAGAAATTGTAATGAACGAAGTACTAACAATGAATTACCAACAGTTAATAATGACAGTGAGAATCTGGACTTGTTAAATTTTTTTGGATAATTTTCACATTGAATGTATGAATGGTGTTTTTGGCCTACCTTCCAACAACTTTCAGAATGAAAATATAGACTTAGACTTAAAAAAATTTTTGAACAATTCGAATGTGGAATATACAAGTGAAAATAATATTGATGGTTTATCTACCAAAGTTGAAAATGAGGACTTAAATAATTTTAACCTGATACAAACTGATTTACCTCTAGTAAACTATGACAATGAAAGTCTGAACTCGTTAAATTTTTTGTATAACTTTAATCCCAAATGCCTGAATGTTTTTTCTGCTAACAACGAAAATATGAATTCGAATAAGTTTAGTGCGAAGGAAAATGAGCTAGTGACAGATAACTTTAACAATGAAAATCTAGATTTGCTAAATTTTTTGAATAGCTTTAATACCGAATGTATAAACGATATCCCAACAATATAGATTTGCTGTCTTGTATTATTGTGAATGAATTTCAAATAAAAAGATTTCAATGAAAATGGTTTGTTTTAATTTTTATTACAAAATCACCTTTTATATAATATTTTCTATTAGAATACAAACTTAAGTGTCATCTTTTTTAAAATAAAAACATGTAAAAAGTTCACTTGTGTATTAGCGATATACTTTTTCGTTACTGTAGAAGAATTGATTGAGTATAATATTTAAACACTAAGTAAAAGTTATACACGATAGTAGTTTTATAAACTATCAAACTTTCGTCGAAGGAAAAAACTTGTAAAATTGTTTTACCACTCAATTGTAATGTACTTGTGAAAATCTTAAATGAATTTGTCTTATTAACATTTTTTCTGAAAAACTAACTTATAAAAATTTTTGATATACTTATGAAGTTAGTATTTTCCTATGTATCATATTTGAATCTTACTTTGAATATGCATATTCAAAGTGATTTGTACTTTAACTAAAATCACAATCTATATTCTGAAGAGTGTAAAAATAATTTTAGTGTAACGACTTAAACTTTTGTATATAGATACGTTCATGATTGTATTTTAACTTTTTTTTATTTTTAGAATACAGAAAATATTTTGTAAGAATTGTGAAAGCTTAATTTTAGAAATTTGTGAAATTTCACAAAATTTTTTTAAACAATTTTTGTCAAATGTTTTCTTTATGTCACATCACTTAGAAAAATTTAACTGTTTTTAGTAGGATTACTACCACAAAACATTAAGTTAGAAAATTTTTAGATAAAACTTATAAGATACGAAAAACCATATGTGAAGTAATAACAAAAGGTATATATACTTTCAAGTTTAGACATGGTTGAACAAGCTTGAGGAGACACTAAAACCTGTAGCTGACGTCATAACCCCTGTGACGTAAGTTCCCCCCTTACCACTACGTCACAAATGTATAATTTAACAAAAAGTACTTATGTGTACCCACAATTCCTATCTTGTATTATTTTACTTTGCGTATTAAATCAATGATCTGTAAAAAAACTTTGTCGTTTTTATACACTTTGAAGTAAAAATTTTCTCCTTAAACATCAAATTATATTTTACAAGTATGAATTGATATGTATTTGTTTTAAATACCACTAAGTTACATTATACCAAAGTATAATTTCTAATATTTAAACAATTCCCACTTTACAAAAATTAACTTGTATGCATTTCTAGGTCTAATAAAAATCTTTAATTTTTTTTTAATCTCAAAGACTTTAAACTATTCGAGATGTCTGTAGCTTAAGTGCAATCCAATACTATTTGCATAACAATGTGGAATATCATATGTTAAGAAAATCTTAAATTTTGACTAAGTTGCAAATCTCAGTGAAAGTATTTTAAGATTACTTTGCTAAAATTTACTAAGTATTATAATATTTTTCAGTTATTAAACGAAAAATTGTGTAAAATTTACTAAGTGTTTCACTAAAGAAGAGAATTTTTAAAAGGTGATTTTGTAATAAAAATTAAAACAAACCATTTTCATTGAAATCTTTTTATTTGAAATTCATTCACAATAATACAAGACAGCAAATCTATATTGTTGGGATATCGTTCATACATTCGGTATTAAAGCTATTCAAAAAATTTAGCAAATCTAGATTTTCATTGTTAAAGTTATCTGTCACTAGCTCATTTTCCTTCGCACTAAAATTATTCGAATTCATATTTTCGTTGTTAGCAGAAAAAACATTCAGGCATTTAGGATTAAAGTTATACAAAAAATTTAACGAGTTCAGACTTTCATTGTCATAGTTTACTAGAGGTAAATCAGTTTGTATCAGGTTAAAATTATTTAAGTCCTCATTTTCAACTTTGGTAGATAAACCATCAATATTATTTTCACTTGTATATTCCACATTCGAATTGTTCAAAAAATTTTTTAAGTCTAAGTCTATATTTTCATTCTGAAAGTTGTTGGAAGGTAGGCCAAAAACACCATTCATACATTCAATGTGAAAATTATCCAAAAAAATTTAACAAGTCTAGATTCTCACTGTCATTATTAACTGTTGGTAATTCATTGTTAGTACTTCGTTCATTACAATTTCTACGTATGTTAAAGTCTTTAAGATGATTCTTTTTCTTATGTTGCAATAATTCATACTTACGCTGAAAAGTTTCACTGCATTCATCACATCTAGTTTGCATTGAAGATTTTTTATGCATATTTCTTTTATGTTTTAAAAAATGTCGTTTGTTTGAAAAAGTATCAGTACATTCGTCACAACAGTATGTATGTAAAGTCTTTTTATGACTTTTTCGCTTATGGTTTGAAAAAGTATGTTTAGTTGGAAAGGTTATAGAACATTCCTCACATAAATACTCAGGTTTACGATAATGCACCCTCTTGTGTTTTTCTAATTCATACTTGTGTTTAAAAGCATCTTTACAAATAATACATAGATGTTCAGGTAAGACTTTTTGATGAAATTATCTCTTATGTTTAAATAAATCACACTTGCGATTGAAATTTTCAATACAATATTCACATTTGTATCTTATGGAAATTTTTCTATGGGTTTCCATATGTCTTTTTAAACGATGTAAAGTAACAAATCCTTTCTCACACACGTAACAAATATTAGGTTTAATATCATTGTGAACCTTCACATGTCTAGTAAGATAGGATTTTTTAAAAAATGACTTATTACAGGTTGGACAAATAAAAAGTTTAAATAACTTCTCATCCTCAAAACTTGATGAAGGGGGTTGTTGAACAGAAACGTGTGTCTCCTCAGGCGGTAAAGTATTATCCATTTTGTACATCAGTTTAGCAAAGTATAAAAAATCACTCTAAATGTAAGACTTTAAAAATGTTTAAAAACTACTAAGTATAAGAACTTAGACAACTCTACAGCGAGAAAAGATTGTAACTAATTCAAATTTTTTCTTCGTTCATCAGTTTTACTTAAGAATTTACGCCAAATTCTCTTATTTCATGCCAAATTTTTATAACTATCGCCAATATTAGTGGGAATTTAGCCAAATATTATCCCATACCTTGCTATAATACTCGAATCTTGTGGAAAATTCTAGTTTATCAACATGTCTAAACAGATAATTTGTACACTTTCACTCTGTATTTTTATGGATGTTGCATCTACGTTAAACTTTTTAGGGTAAAAAATATTCTAAGATCTATGTTTTTTAACAGTTGATTATAGATTTGTTGAAACTTGTGGTTTAGTATTTTCAAAGAAAGTAGGTTGTTAATACATAAAGTTTCAAGTTCATGATTTCTTCATACATCTGCAGCTTCTAAATTTGATAAGTGTTAGATTTTTATCTTACATTTTCAATCTAAAAAAGAAAAAGTTAATTTTTCTGAGATAGTATTTGTATTAAAATAATTTGTGTAAAAATTTTTCATTTACAAAAAATTTCGTTTATAAGCATATCTGTGAAAAACTTCAAACTAAATGACTTTAAAAAACTTAGTGCTTTGTAAAATAAGATATTAACACATGTGTAACATTAAAATTCCATACTTCAGAATTTTTCAAATACTTGCAGTCTCTTAAATTGGTAGGAATGAGATTTTATCTTACATTTTCATTCTTATCAATAGAAAAAATATGTTTCTTATATTTTTATTCTAAAAATAAGTTAATTAATTTCTGAGATGATATTTTTTCTAAAATACTTTGTGTAAAAATTTTTCATTCACAAAAATTTCAGTTTATAAGCATATGTCTGAAAAACTGCAAACTAAATGACTTTAAAAAACTTAGCACTTTGTAAAATAAGATGTGTTGTTAACACGTGTGAAACACTAAAATTCCATACTTCATGATTTTTTCAAATATTTAGTCTCTTATGCTGGTAACTTTGTGATTTTATCATACATTTTCAATCTTATTATTGTAAAAATAAGTTTCTTATATTTTTATTCAAGGATAAGTTATCTAAATTTCTAAAATACTTTGTACAAAAGCATTTTCAGTTTATATACATATGTTTGTAATCTACAATACTTGGTTAAAATATTTTTTTAAGTATGTTTAAATACACTTAGAAAACCTAAGTATGCATCTGTGAACATGAATGTATTTATAAAACATATATATTAATATTTTTTCATCTCTGAATTTTTTCAAAGTTAGCGTTCATCATTTACAAACTTGCTATCTGTAAAGGAAAACTGTGTGAATGTAGCATATGACGTGAGGCATTTCACTATGTTAAAGTTGTAGAATGTAGTGAAAAGTAGTAAAAAAAATGTAGTTGGAGAGTCTTTATTTGACATAGATTGTTTAATAATTCTTAGGAAATATACCTTAAAATAACTAATGTTGGGTTTTATTTAACAAATTATGTAGGAACTTTTGTTTTTCAATTTATTGAATATAATGAAAAAACATAAGATAGGTGACACTGTGGAGAACGTGACTTCTCCATATTAATTTGACTTTAGCTTGGAGCTGTAAATGAAATACTTAAACTATGAAGGAATGACAGAGTCCAAATATAAAACATAAATTAGCTTTAATTGAGCATAAATAAGAAGGGGGACGCTGGACTACCATAACATCTAGTAACTTACGACTTAAAATGGGCAGTCCTCTTAAATACTTTGATATTAATAAATAACCCCCGTTACTTTACTTTACTTTTCTTTACTTAATTACTCGCAAAGGATCTCAACTACTTTTATTTAAATTAGCTTCTAAGGCCGATTAAACTTTCGATTAGCAGGTGGATTCCCTGACACTGCTATCTACTTGACTTACATCCAACCGCTGCTAACTCTCCTAAACAATCTTCCTACCAACTAACTTTAACTCCTCTCCAACTGACTCTCAAAAGCAATCTTCTTTCTCGTTTTATACTATTCAGTTTCCAAAATATTAGCATATTTCCATTTACAATTTTAGCTTAGGATAGGCACTAACTCCATTACTCAAACGACTTGAATCCTAAAACAGCAGATTCACGTTTTACCCGCAAAGTGCGAGTTTTAATTGTAGCACTTTGCTCTACCTGACAGTTCCTCCCCCGAAAAAAAATTTCGCGGCAAAAATCCCCAACGGGTTTTTACCCGTGCAAATTTTAAATTACTGCAATACTATGCAAAGAAAAGTTAGCTGCAGTGACTTACTGCTTAAAATTCAACTATATAATATTTTAGAAAAAAAGAAAAAAAAAAGAGGGGGAAACTTAAATTTAACTAGACTGCCCAAGAATAACTATTTTAAATCTAATAGTGAAAAAATTTTTAAGAGTACAGGGCCAAAAAACTGGACACTTACATATAATTTTAAGTAGCTTAAATAGCTTTTAAAAAAATGTTTCTTATGCTCAATGTAAGACGCTTTATTCCAGAAAACCGTTTGTACTCAATTTAGGTAAATAAAGATATATATAGTCCAGCGTGATTACAGCGGGGAAATACAGGAACATCTTTCTGTTATTCCAGAAAGGGAAAAAAACTCAATTTTAAAGTTAAGTTGAAGGAGGATTAAGTACAGGGGTGTCTTTAACATACTAGCAACATGAAGAAAAATTTTTATTGAGATAAAAAAACTTTAAATTCTGTCCGAAGTAAGCCATCCTTCGAAACTTTCGATGTGGAATTTCGTCATCCCTCAGAGCCAGTCTAGGCTTAACCACATCAGCTGGTCAACGTACTTGAGAAAAAATGCATTCAGAAACGTCAGGCATCAGAGTAACACTTCGGACATCAGATTAGAGCATCAAAGATATTTCTAAAACAGAAACTTCTTAAAGTATAAAAAATATAAAAACTACATTTTGTAGATAGATAAACGAGAGAAATTGTCTCTGAATACATAAAATAGTTTATATACAATAATTTTTCCTCCTGGGCTATAGCATACGAAACGACAAAAAATTAATTTGTTAGTGATTTTAGTTTAAAGTTACGCGTGATTTACGCATATAGCCAAAAAAAATATTTCCTCACTCAAACACATAGATATATATATAGATAAATTTTAGTTGAATACAAGAGTTATAACAATAAAAAATATTCATTTTATACACTTTATACAACATTTAGAAAAACAGATAAGGATACGAAATATTTCAAAACTGCAGTTGATCGCTGAGAAATAAAAAAGATTTACGTACATACATTTTACATTACATTTACAAAACTATAGAGAAAAATGGTTATACACTTATAAAAGTTTATTTTATACAATTTACGACATTTAGAAAATATATATATAATGAATAGATATATATATGCAAAATTATTCAAAAAAGTTTTCAAGACTCCATTGTTGGCTAGAAAATAGAAAAGTAGTAGAGTATATACATATTGATCATGTAAAAATTTAGAGAGAAAATTTATATACAAAGGTAAGAAAATTTATCTTACGAATCGCTGCAGGTGATGGCTAAAACAGAAGGAATTTAGACACATATATATATAGATCATTCAAAAACTAAAGAGGGGGGAAAAGTTTATACAAAAGTTCAACAAGGTTTTTTTCCAAAAACTGCTGGTGATGGCTAGAAATTAAAAAAAAACATTAACGTACATACATGCATATATTATATACAGAAAAAAAATTTATGACATGTAAACAATACATGAAATTTCGAGAGATGAAAGTTCATGCCATACGTTTAAATTTTGCATTTTTAAATTTTAAAAAGTTCATGCAGCAAGTTTAAATTTAGCTTTGTGATATTTTAAAAAGTTCATCTCTTCGAGAGAATGATTGAAAGTCCAGAAGAAAGTCCAAAATTCGTTACATGTCGTATATTTCCTCACTGCTCTACTAGAAAGATACTTTACAATGGAAAAAATAATTAATCATAGCACCTGATAGCGTGATTCCTTGACATCAGCAGAATTACAGATGTGGTTCAGACAGGTCTGCGGAGTTGTGGTAGCAATTTCCGTGCTGGTGGCTTGTAGAACGGAGTCCGGTATCGGAGAGGCACTTTTCTGGGACGGACTCGAGCCCGGTACCTTGTGAATGTCTACCGGTGCAATAGAAGACTGCGTTCGCTTTGTGCTTTTGAATGCAGGGCTGCTAGCTGATCTAGAGGCCTCAGAGGAGGCTGGCTGCACTTTCGAAATTTCCTTCGTTAACATCACATCATTTTCTTTCAGTTTCGGCGGCGGGTCATTTTGACAATTTAAGTTCTCGTTCGCCTGAAAATTATTTGACTGTGTCGGCTGTATAGATTTAAAACTGTTTTCTAAAGGCGAGTTACAAGGATTAGCCGCATCCTTTAATGATTTGTCATTGTCGGTCCGCTTAACGGTTTCCGCAGCCACAGTAATTTTAAATGGATTTTCCGTTCCAACCTCTGTCACAATATTAGGTAATTTTTCGGATATCTTACCCGTAGCTAAGGGCTGAGTAACAGACGTGGACTTTTCTGTAGTGCTCGTTAAGGGTGTAGTTTGCTCGTTTTCATTCACTTTTATTTGACGTTTGTCACTAGAAATAACGGCTTCATCGCCAGTTTCAGGTTGGTTTAAATTATAGGAGCTTGCTTCCTGTGACTTAATAATTTCTTGCGGTTTTTCCACCGGGTTCATTACTGCTTCCCACTGACGTTCGTGGGGGGGAAGGGAGCGGTCATGTTGTAATCTTAGTTTATCATACGGAGTGGCAAAAAGACTGATAATCCGACTTTTAAGTCGTCATACGTTGGATTTGGGCCAAGCGAATGGCAGGCGATTAGTCTATGCCACTGTCGTGGTTCTCCTTGTAAGGAACATGCTAACCAGGCATAGTGGTTTTTAACACTGATTTTATGAAAATTGAAAAAATATTCTAGCTGCTCAAAAAATTGCAGCACGCTAGTGGTGCCGTCAAAAAAGACTTGCTCGGGGGGGGGGGATTCGAGCAAAGTTGGTCGCCAATGTGGGGAACGCCAGTTTTCCATATTAATTTAACTTTAGCTTGGAGCTGTAAATGAAATACTTAAACTATGAAGGAATGACAGAGTCCAAATATAAAACATAAATTAGCTTTAATTGAGCATAAATAAGAAGGGGGACGCTGGACTACCATAACATCTAGTAACTTACGACTTAAAATGGGCAGTCCTCTTAAATACTTTGATATTAATAAATAACCCCCGTTACTTTACTTTACTTTTCTTTACTTAATTACTCGCAAAGGATCTCAACTACTTTTATTTAAATTAGCTTCTAAGGCCGATTAAACTTTCGATTAGCAGGAGGATTCCCTGACACTGCTATCTACTTGACTTACATCCAACCGCTGCTAACTCTCCTAAACAATCTTCCTACCAACTAACTTTAACTCCTCTCCAACTGACTCTCAAAAGCAATCTTCTTTCTCGTTTTATACTATTCAGTTTCCAAAATATTAGCATATTTCCATTTACAATTTTAGCTTAGGATAGGCACTAACTCCATTACTCAAACGACTTGAATCCTAAAACAGCAGATTCACGTTTTACCCGCAAAGTGCGAGTTTTAATTGTAGCACTTTGCTCTACCTGACAACACATGAGTTAAAATTTTACCATACAAAGTTGTAATTTGCTAATTTCAACTAAAGTACAACCTAATTCTTGATCAGTAAATTCTTCAAAACTTTCTATCATTTTGTTGAAAGCATTTTCAAGATCATTATTCAAATCACTTGATAAAAATGTAGAAAAGGTTTTTGATTGCAAATGATGGGGAATAAATTCTTCTTTACCTTCCATAGAACGTTTAAGGGTGAGTTTAACAACTATGAACCATTTCATTCCTTTTTTATCGCATAATTGAAAGTTGAATTCGGTTAAAATGTTAGTTCTCAAATTATTAAAAAATGATAACAAATCCATATCATTATTTTCATTGTCAAAGATAGTGGATGTATGTACAATAACAGCGCTTCGTCTTTTAAAAAACTTAGTTTTCTCCTTAAGTGGATCTTGAGAAGAATTTTCTACAGTTTTTGGTTTTGACTGATGCCTGACTGAAGTACGTAAATGACAGTACAAATCTATTTTACTATTGAATACTTCATTACATGATTCACATAAATGTTGGGGTGAAGATTTCCGATGATTTTTTCTTATGTGTTTCAATAAATCATATTTCCATCTGAAGATTTCACTACATGCAACACAAACATGCTTAGATAAAGTCTATCGAATTCAAACTTTAAGAATACCTATATTCGATATTTATATACTAAATTTTAAATAAATTAGTATTCAACAAAATTGATTCTACAAATCTTCATCTAATCAAAACTTTCGTATTAAAAACAAATAGAATCATTTATGTTTCTTTTCAATAATAAAAGGTAAGAAAAACTTACCTTCCTTCATCTGTGTTGTTCGAGGGATGAAATATTCGTTCCTAATTCTATAATAAGTGGAAACTTTCACTCATAGAACAGTCATTTTCTTTAAATAAACGCATTTTATCTGGTAAATACACAATCACAAATTATTAAAGACATAATACTGATAAAATTACATAAATACTTAACGCGCTAACAATACACAATATTTACATTTAGAAACTTAGAACATTCTTCTTCTTGCTATCGAACGCACAATTCCTCTCGTGCGCGCAGGCGCAGGCGATCGGATTACAAACAGTTGAAGTGGAAGTAGCGATTTTCGCAACACACTCCCACCTTTGAGTTTTGAGGATTTTTAGAGAAACTCAAACTTCACTTTTGGCTTTAACAAACGTCCATATTTGGATCGTTTTTCAAGTGGAACAGTCTCTATAGGAATGTCCTTTACAGAACTTTTGTCAACTGGCTCAGTAGGTTCAGTCACTGGAACAGACTCAGTTGGAGGAGTCACTGGAACAGATTCAGTTGGAACAGTCACTGGAACAAAGTTCTTTTCAGGAGGTTGGATGTTCGACTTAGATATTCGTGATGAAAAAAGTAAATCTGCACAACTTTTAGGAGTTACTTCTAGAGGAATTAATCTAAGCACTGGACGGAAAAATTCACCACTTTTCATTTTCACTTTTACTAGTCGAACATGGCCATCTTTAGATGGACAGAGTTCAATAACTTTACCGAGAGGCCAGTCAATTTTCTTGATGTTCTCACTGGATACTATAACGATATCACCAATTTGGATGGGCCGTTGATTTTTAGTAAATTTCGAAGATTGCCTTAAATGCCCCAAATATTCAATTCGAAACCTTTTTCGTAAATCTGCTTTTATTCGCTGTCTATAGGCATATCTTTTATTGAGAGATGATGAATCTAAAACATCAAGATCGGGAATGCCTGATTCTTTAATATCCCGTAAAAACATAGCAGGAGTAAGCGGAGTTAGATCATTAACATCTTCGGAGAGGTAAGTTAAAGGACGTTGGTTAACAATGCCTTCAGTATCACAAATAACGGTATTCATTTCTTCTAAATTCAACGAACTTCTTCCTAAGACTTTTCGAAGAATTCCCTTGATTATACCAATCAAACGTTCCCACCACCCACCCCACCACGGTGCAGATGGAGGGTTGAACTTCCAAATGATCTTCTGAGCTTCACTGTATTGAGAAATGGTATCCCAATTGATTTTCTTAAGTAAATTTTCCGCACCAACGAAATTTGAGCCATTATCACAGTAAATTATTGTGGGTCTTCCTCTTCGAGCTATGAATCTTCGGAGAGCCTGTAGAAAATTTTCAGTTGACATGGATGTAGCTATCTCTAAATGCAAGGCTCGGTAGACGGCACAAGTGAAGATGACTATCCAGACTTTTTGACCTCCTCGAAGAATTAGAGGACCGGCATAATCAATTCATATGACCTCAAACACTGCTACTTCCTTTATTCTGTCAACTGGGAGAGGTGCTTCTATGATGGGCTTTGGTCTAGCATCATATCTTTTGCAGCGTACACAATTTCTGATAACTTTTCTTACTGTCTTCCGATACTTTAAAATCCAAAAATCTTCTCTTAAATTATTCATTAGAATCTGGACACCAGCATGATTCAAATTTAAATGTCTGGTTCGGATGAGTTTTTCTACCACTGGATGATTGGATGGCAATATTATCGGATATCGGAAACTTTGTGTATCTTCTCTCATGATGATTCTAGTCTTCATTTTCATAAGCTCATTTGTATCCATAAAACAGTTAAGGGATTTCAGGCGTTTATCTTCAGGACCCGAGAATGATTCTTTTTGTACATTTTTCAACATAACAGTTTCAGCATCATTTATATCTTCTGAAGTTAAGAATCCAAAAATTCGATGTGAAGGTTCAACTTTACAATTATTAAAAAATCTGTAAATCCAAGCAGTGATTCTTAACAATTTATTGTATGACGAAATACGGTTATAAAGCTTCTCACTTGAATCTTCAAGATTTGTAGCACTAATAACTGTTTTCTTCTTCTCGGAGTACACTATATCGAAGTCAGGAAGAGCATTAGATCTTGGCCATTCTTGTCTTGGCTTCCTCAACCATTGCACACCTTCCCACCACTTGGATTTAATCAATGTTTGGACACTACAGCCGCGAGATGGTAAATCTGCTGCATTGAAAGACCCTGGTACGTGGTGCCAATTTTCAGGCTCTGTCAGAGATCTAATTTCTTTAACTCTGTTAAAAACGAAAGGCGCCCAGTTTTCACTTCCCTTTATCCAATATAGTGCATTTGCGGAGTCGGACCAAAAAAATTTTGAGATAGTCTTTATTCGGAGATCATTCACCACAGTCTCAGCTAATCTCGCTCCTATGCAGCAGGCAAGGAGTTCCAATCTTGGAATAGAAGTAGTTTTCATAGGAACAACTCTGCTTCTAGCCTGTACAAGTTGACAAGACACTGAACTTCCAGTTTCACTTCTTAAGAATATGCAGGTAGCATATGCACTCTTGCTTGCATCGCAGAAAATATGTAAACTTAAATTTTCTGGCGCCTCATGATTCAGAGTGAGGCATCTTGGGATTTTGACTTCTTTCAATTTAGGAACTTCTTTTCGCCACTGCTCAAACTTCTTGGTAATTTTTTCAGGCAATTCTGCATCCCATGATACTTTCAATTTCCAGCACTCTTGCAGGAGAATCTTCGGCCCCAAGGTAACCGGACATGTGAAGCCAAGGGGATCAAATATTCTATGTACGCACTCAGTATTTTCCTTTTCGTTGCAGGGGTATCATCTTCTAAAGTATTTCGTAAATCTACAGACAAGGTATCATTCTTTAAGTTCCATGTCAATCCCAGGACTGGAATACATCTTTCTTCTGATGGACTGGGGAAATTGTGCTCCCACCCTCGAAGCTCAAATTTAGCATCACTGAGAATTAACTTGGATTCTTCGACAAATTTCACGAGGTCTTCATAGTTTTCAACGCTGGTGATACAGTTGTCCACATAAAATGATTCTAACAACTTGGTAGCTGTTTCTTCAAAATGAGCAGAAACATTTTTCAGATGATATCGAAGAGTAGCACCGAGTAGGTATGGTGAACAAGAAAGTCCAAAAACAACTCTACGATGTTGAAAAACTTCAGGTTTCGTGGGATCACCTTCCTCCCACCATAAGAATTTCAGAAATGGCCTATCACATTTACTAAGTCCAATTTGTAAGAAAGCTCTTCGGATATCAGCAATTACTCCTATTTTCTTCAATCGAAACTTATTCAAGATTGCTGGAATCAGTTCGACGGTGTTAGATCCTTTCTCTAAACAATCATTGATTGAAGGTGAATTTTTCTCTTTGGCAGAACCATCAAAAACAGGCCTAACTCTGGTAGTAGAATTTTCTTTTATTACGGCCCTGTGGGGCAAATAATGGTCACTTTCATCATTACCCAGAATTTTAACTTCTTCTATAACACCTTCTTGAATCCATTCTGTTAATACTGTTTCATAAACTTCTAATGTCCCTTTTTTCTTGAGCGAATCTGTACAACCTTTCAATCTTCGTTCTGCAATATTTTTACAAGTGGGTAAAGGAGGATGGCCTTGGATCCATGGGAGATTCACTTCATATCTCCCTTCAGCGTCCCATGGGCGTCGCCACATAGGGGCAAGGGGGGGCACTTGCCCCCTCCTGGAAAATTCGAATAAGTAAAAAATTATTTTTAAAAATTACAATTGAAGCCTCAAAACTATATCATTAGAATTCATTTATAGGTTATCTGTTGTCTCTAACCTTCCCCTGCAAACAGATTTTAAATTGACTTGACAGTAAGTTTTCCAGATTAGTATTGGTTTTGAATAAGTTGTATATATTTTTTATAAGTAAAATTCTTTAGATTAAATTACATGCATAAAAATTTGTTGAAGTAAATGCTTACACACAGGCGTACTTAATCACCTATATCAATCAGCCAACCATTTGAATCTAACTGAATTTTTAAAAATATGCTGAAATTTTGCAACTTTAAGTTTGCCCCCTCCTGAAAAACTCTCTAGCGACGCCACTGAGCGTCACGTTTGATACTTCTATTAAAATGCTCTTCGGCTGCTATTTCAAGTTCCTTTCGGCTATTCTTCTCTCCTGGATCCAAAATCCCAAGCACATCAAGTCGCCATAAATCAAAAATTTTCGTGTCATTTACATGTAATGACATAACGCTACTTGTACTATCTGAAATCTTCTGTCTGATTTTTCCCATTAGCGTCCACCCAAGGCGGGTTTCTATTAAGACTAAACCAGATTTTAATGGTTTTATATTTCCAGTGTATAGTTTTCCAATGACATCAGCTCCAATTAAGCCATGGATTTCATTCGGGGAGAATTCGTACAATAAATCAACATGACAATTCAGGTCACACAAATGAATTTTATGCTTAATTTCATTTAGAAATGAACCATAGGGAATTTTTGGTATTTCAGAACAAATTTTTTCTTGATTTAACACTTCAAGACTGCAACGATAATTATCATTATAGTCACTCAGACCTATTAAATATTTCTTATGGGGTATCACAGTTTCTACTCCACCAAATAAGCTATGTGTCAAATCTTCTTTACCTATGCATTCATATCCCATTTCATTTAATGCAAAAGTTGACAAATAGGACTTGCTGCTGCCAGAATCAAATAATATCCTGATGTATTTCATTTTATTTCCCTTCCTAAGACGAACAATCAGAGTTTGCAAAAGAACTTGTCGAGTACTGGTTTTATTTGCTAAAACAGTGTCTTTCTTATTTTCAGAATTCAAATTTTCAAATTGCTGAAATTTAATTCGATGTTCTTGATCGCTTTTCCCAGGGCACATTATCTTGAAATGAAATTTTCCGCAATCACAGGCCGGTATCTTCGCTTTGCAAAATCGGGATAAATGTTTCTTTGCAGCTAAACATTTAAAACAAGCACCTTTTTTCATCAATATTTGCTTTTTATCCTCATAGGATAAACTATCAGCATTTTTACATTCACTGCTTACATGTGATTTATTGCAAAAAATACACATTTCTTTTTTCACTTCAGAAGAATTATATAATTCAGCTGCGGTAGGAATAATTCTTTCACGTCGAACGGGTGGCGGATAAGTACTTTTATTCACATTTTCAAAATTAAATCCACTACGAGCAAGTTTCACTTTTTCTTCACTTTCAATTTCATGCCGCAAAAAGTTCATCAAACAATCTAATTTGTTACCCGATTTCAATTCATCATCATTTTCCTGTTTTGCGTAGTTCAAGGTCGAACTCAAATTTCTTTCCCATATTTTTAAAATATCTACAGGTAAGCAGGATTCAATTAACGGGTACAAAATTGATGAATAATTTTCACTTGAAACACCTAGCATTTTCAATGACCGTAAATATGTTTCAATTTTATCATACAATTTAAAAAGTGGCATTTTTGGACCTTTACTTATAGCATTATTCATCATTAACGCAAGAACTTCTCGTATATAAACTTCAATTAACATATCTGTACGCCCAAAACGACTTTTAAGACATTCTATTACATTTTTGTAACTATCTTTTGTGGCGGGATACGATTCAACAATTTCCCGTGCCCTTGAGCCTTTTATTGTGGCCTGCAACAAATACTGATATTTATCTTCATTTGGTATCTCTTCATCGTTGTGTATTTTCTCAAACTGTGCCCAGAATGGCAACCATTCTTTTATTTCACCCCCGAACAATTTAAATGCTATTTCAGGAAGTTTGAATTTTCGTTTCATTATATTTTCATTTGATTGAAAACTGTTTTCAATTTCAGAATTTTTCAAAAGTTTTTCAACTTTTGTTCTTAATTTAATAAATTTTTCTTCATAAGAACTAAAGCCTTCATACTCTTTATCATAATTATCATGTGTACACTTATCATCTTTAACAAGAACATCTAATATTTCTTTTTCTTTTGGACATAACATTGCCCATTTTTCATTTAATTGAGCATATAAAACTTCAATTTCTTCTATATTCTTATCTTCCTCTATTAAATTATTCTCTAATAAATTAGCGATACGTGTAAACGCACTTCTTAAAGGAGTTCTTTCTTTAGCTAATTTTTCCATTATAATCCTAGGTAAACAGATCCCGGCAGTAGGATGCCAATAAATATCGAATTCAAACTTTAAGAATACCTATATTCGATATTTATATACTAAATTTTAAATAAATTAGTATTCAACAAAATTGATTCTACAAATCTTCATCTAATCAAAAATTTCGTATTAAAAACAAATAGTATCATTTATGTTTCTTTTCAATAATAAAAGGTAAGAAAAACTTACCTTCCTTCATCTGTGTTGTTCGAGGGATGAAATATTCGTTCCTAATTCTATAATAAGTGGAAACTTTCACTCATAGAACAGTCATTTTCTTTAAATAAACGCATTTTATCCGGTAAATACACAATCACAAATTATTAAAGACATAATACTGATAAAATTACATAAATACTTAACGCGCGCTAACAATACACAATATTTACATTTAGAAACTTAGAACATTCTTCTTCTTGCTATCGAACGCACAATTCCTCTCGTGCGCGCAGGCGCAGACGATCGGATTACAAAAAGTTGAAGTGGAAGTAGCGATTTTCGCAACAAAGTCTTTTTATGATTTTTTTCTAACATGAATCGATAAATCATACTTGCGATTAAAACTTTCACTGCATTGTTCACATTCATATTCTGTAAGAGTCTTTTCATGAATTTTTAAATGTCTTTTCATATCGTCTGAACGCTGAAATTGTTTCTGGCATACAAAACACACAAAAGATTTCACACCCGTATGAACCTTCAAATGCCGAATTAAATTCGACTTTTTACAAAAAGTCTTTTTACAAGTTAGACATATCGGAAATTTGGACAAATTCTTGTCATCTATTCGCAATTGGGTTAACGGTTGATTTAAAATAGGTATATCTACGGGTAGACTCATCTCTAACACTAATTAAAATTACCAATATGTAACACTGGATTCAGGTTATAAAATAAACGTTCTCACTCCAGGAAAAAAAGTTAGCAAGTGATAAATTTTTTTTCACTCTTCATTTATACCACATGTTTCTTGCCAAATCCGAATTATCGCCAAATACTCTAAAATTTTTGTAGATAGAACAAAAAATATTACTGTTTTAAAATCCTGCCAAAATGCTAAGTGAAATCTAAATAAATTTGTGAAAAAAATCTTCTGTCATTGGGAATGCAATAGTGTATAATCTTCTTCAAGCGTCTAAGGAGGGGTGAAAAACAGGTTCTCTTTCGAGATATGACCTTGGCATACCAGTGTGGGGAGACTGATAAAAAATTTTTGCTAAAGTTAATATTATTCAGACGTTTGTTAATTAATCGAATTTCCAACATGTTGAAGAATTTTCAATCATCTTACTAAATTTTTACTCTCAATGCCATTTTTTATAAAACATTCGTAAACTTTTAGAAGAAAATTCATAATTAATAGCTTTGTAATTACACTGTTTTAATTACTAAAGATAAAAAAAATGGGATATTCCACGTCTATTGAAGGGTATATAGGTTTCGTAGTCTATCCCATTTATTGAATAGGGGTTATACACAATTCCATATTCTTGAAGGGGGTGATAAGTTTTGTGAAATAACTCAAGGTAGATAGACGTCTGGTTCGAATTTCACTTATACATTTGAGATTTTAACCATCTTTTAACTTAATTTTCACATACATCATCTTTTTTCATAAAATATTTGGTGAATTTTACAATATCTTCAATTATTATTTTTTAATTATTCTGTAATTAATATTATTTAAATGGTTGAATCATTCTCAAACATTTGTATTCTTAGGTTTAAAAAGATCTGTGTTGGTATATTTCTAAAGAACAGTGGTTAAAGTACTTGTAAACTACTGTTTCCTTACTTCAAACAGGCGCCGGGTTCGAATACCAGTCAGGTCTCTCTATTTCTACACTTTCTTTCATTCTTTATACTTATTTTTTACTCTCTTTATCATTTTTCATAAAACATTTGGTGAATTTTTACAAGGAAATCCTTAATTAATAGTTTTGCAATTATTATTCTCTAATTAATATCATTTAAACGATTGAATTTTTTTCGAACAATAGCATTCATAGGTTTAAAAAGATTTGTACAGGTATATAATAGAAAAATCACTCACACATACGCGAAAACTACTGAAATATTTTTTACTGCAAGGTGCCGGGTTCGAATCCTACCCGATCATCTTTATTTCTACACTTTCTTTCATTCTTTCTACTTAATTTTTACTCTCAATGCCATTTTTCATAAAACATTCGTAATCTTTTAGAAGAAAATGCTTAATTAATATTTTTTAATTGTTATTCTGTAAATTAATATAATTTAAATGGTTGAATTCTTCTCAAATAATCCCATTCTTAGGTTAAAAATGATTTCTGCAGGTATATAATTGAAAAAACACCCCCACGCACGCGAAAACTGCAGTCTTATGGAAATATTTTTACTGCAAGGTGCCGGGTTCGAACCCCAGTCAGATCTCTCTATTTCTTTCATAGTATATTCACATCCACATCCTTAAATTCATATATTTTATCGATTCCTTCTTTATTTCTCAATTTTTAAATTTTATAATTAATTTCTTAATTAATTTCTTAATTAATTTCCTAAGTAATTTCCTAATGACTCACAAACAATATCATGCTTTTCTCATTCTATCGCAAACATCTCTTTAAAACCATCGTCACCTTTTACAAAAATCACTAATTAATTTTTTAATTAAATTTCCTCATTAACACCCTCGTCACGTTTCACGATTAAGTCAGAGGGAGTGCTCCGGGCTCCGCAAAGGCCGTGAACATGATTGACACGCTCCGCGCTCCGCGTGACACCCGCACGACTTGCCGGTCCCTCGGTCCCCCATTTTACACGGGTGTCCCAGAAACCCCACTATCTCCCTACTAACATTTAAAAAAAAAAAAAAAAAAAAAAAAAAAAAAATCTTTTTTTTATTACTTTCTCTTACCCATAAGGTAGAGAAAAATTTGTTTTGGGGTCAAATTTTCGAACGCCAGTTTTTGTTATATTTACATGTTCTGAGGTCCCCTGAATAAGAAAATCATGTTTTTAGCAAATGGTTTGTGTGTATGTCTGTGCGTGTGTCTGTCTGTTATCAGCATATATCAAGAACAAATTGTAGCAGACATTCCAAACTTGGTATTCTAAATGTGTATCATATAGGGATGCTACAGTAAGCTTTTTGTTAAGATCAAGCACATGATTCGTGTACAGGGACAATCAAGAGAATTCTAATACATTACGTCTATGGGGGAAATTGCAGGTAAGTAGAGTTTAACGTCTATAGACAGCACTAAACCAAACGAAACGAATATATATTTTTTGTAATAGAGATAGTCAACTGGAAAAAAAAAATTGTGTATGTAGGAGCATTGCCTCCCCCCCCCCCTCGAAGGGAATAAATTTTCATGATGGGTATCTTTCAAAAGAGCTCGCCAATACCTTTAAAACGAATGGTTGAACCATCGATCTGCGATAATTTAAAACAAAGTTATCGATTTTTTTTTATTTATTTATTTATTTTTTTTTTTTTTTACTTTTTACGGGAAAAAAATCGTATTTTTTTTTAAATATATATTGAGAATAAAATGGACTTTTCTGGATATTTGGTGTTATACTACTTCTCTAAT
The DNA here is from genome assembly GCA_963930645.1 of Salticus scenicus. Taxonomy (NCBI): domain Eukaryota; kingdom Metazoa; phylum Arthropoda; class Arachnida; order Araneae; family Salticidae; genus Salticus; species Salticus scenicus. The sequence continues at coordinate 397,395,786 of OZ005648.1, forward strand.
ATGGAAATCGTCTGCATTATCATAAAAAAAAAATTTTTAAATAATAATTTTAGTTTTTTTTAAAATTAAAATCACACAATCAACTGATTGGAAGAAAACCATATTTATTGAATTTTTTTTTATTTTTCCAACTGAGTGAAAATAATGCTGGACCGGGAGTCGAACCCCGGTAATGCTGACCGGTTGTTGGCCTGGATAGCTCAATTGGTAGAGCCTTGACCTTGTAAGTCAAAGTTCCGGGGTTCGACTCCCGGTCCAGGCATTATTTTCACTCAGTCGGAAAAATAAAAAAAATTTCAATAATTTCAGTAAATTATTTTTTAAAAACAGAATTATTGTTTAATAACCGAATTAAATTTTATATGAGGGTAATTTTATATGAGTGACGGGGGGCAGTAGCCCCCCCCCCCACACACACAGAACTAATTATCATATAAATCTCTCCCGAAGCCTAATTTGAATTGTTTAACATAGGTTTACATAACATCGTTATCTTACCTCTTAATCTCCAACCTGTATTTATAGCATTAAATTTCAGGGTAAGAGAAAGTCGTGTGAGTGACACACCAGATTATTTTCTTTATATCTGCAATTATTTATAGCATGTGATACCAAAGAAATTTAATAACGAATTTCGAACATGTTTTCGAACATTTCACAGGAAGAAATATAAGGTTTAATTAAGAAAGAAAAGAAAAACAAAACAAAATCCAAATGGTATAATTTGATAGCTAAATATATAAGCTCATTATTACTTACAGACTTTGAATAAACACCATAAAATGCAATAAACTCGCAACAATTGTTTCGGGTCGAAAAAACACACAACCCTTCATCAGGCGAATAAATTAAGCACGAGTGATGCAGTCAAAGCGGCAACGCACAAAATCGTTTAAAGTGAAAAGAAGAGCTTTATAAAGTAGAAAGTAAATATAGCTACTGGTGTGAGTAGAATTATACAAGAAAACAAGAAAATAAATAAATGAGTGAGATTAAACATATAACAATCTAAGGATATCAAAATTAAACGAAAATCTAAGTTACGTGAGTAACTTCCAAGCATCAGAGAAGAAAGGAGTGGAAGAAATATCATTAACAAGATTTTTCGAATTTTTAAATATGTAAAATGCTTCATGAATATCCAAATGGGAGGAACAGACAGGAGATGAAATTATGTTAGTTTTGGAAAAATCAAAACGATGACATTGAGAATAAAGAAAAGGATTGTTTCTCAACTACTGTTTTTAGAAAACCATTCTCAGTCTCTTTGCCGCCGCATGCTCTCTCTAACCACGCCCCTCAACAAAAAATGTCTGCTTTTTACACTTATGTTTACCGTGCCTTACACATTTGTTCTGATCCGTCTAATCTTTCGAAAGAAATTAATTATTTAAAATCTCTTGCTCTCTCTCGTGGCTATAACCCATCTATCATCGTTAAAGCTCTATATAAATTTAAGAATCCTAAACGTTCTGCTCCCAAATTAAACGATCACAGTCTCATCCCAGTTGTTTTACCTTTTCATTCTTCACTCTCTTTTAAAATCTCTAAAATTCTTTCACCGTTTGGTTTCAAAGTTATTTACAAACCCGTCAATAAAATTAAATTATCTTCTCTTAAGGATCCCATTCCCACCGAAAACCGTTCTGGAATTTATTTAATTCCGTGTTCGTCCTGCAACTTAGGTTATATTGGTCAAACTAGGAGGCGTTTGAAATACAGAATAAATGAGCACCGTCGGAATGTTCGTAATGCAGAGATTACCAAATCTTCTATTGCTTCCCACTGCTGGTCTCAATGTCATCGTTTTGATTTTTCCAAAACTAACATAATTTCATCTCCTGTCTGTTCCTCCCATTTGGATATTCATGAAGCATTTTACATATTTAAAAATTCGAAAAATCTTGTTAATGAAATTTCTTCCACTGCTTTCTTCTCTGATGCTTGGAAGTTACTCACGTAACTTAGATTTTCGTTTAATTTTGATATCCTTAGATTGTTATATGTTTAATCTCACTCATTTATTTATTTTCTTGTTTTCTTGTATAATTCTACTCACACCAGTAGCTATATTTACTTTCTACTTTATAAAGCTCTTCTTTTCACTTTAAACGATTTTGTGCGTTGCCGCTTTGACTGCAGCACTCGTGCTTACTTTATTCGCCTGATGAAGGGTAGTGTGTTTTTTCGACCCGAAATAATTGTTGCGAGTTTATTGCATTTTATGGTGTTTATTCAAAGTCTGTAAGTAATAATTTTTACAATGCCAGTTTTGTGGTGCTTCATTATTAAATATAAGTTCATACTTAAAACTCTGTCAAATATGCTAAAAATTCAGAAAGGTATAAATAAACTAGTATGTTGTGGCCACCACGAGACTTTCTTCTATATTTTCCTATACAAATTGACTCAATAACAATGTTAAAAAAAAAAAAAAAAAAAAAAAAAATTCCAAGTTTTTTTTCGTTAAAAGTAAAAAAAACGATAACTTTGTTTTAAATTATCATATATTTATAGTTCAACGATTTGTTTTAAAGGTAGTGACGAGACTTTTCGAAAGATACCCATCTTGAAAATTTACCCCCCCCCCCCGGGGGGGAAAACGATGCCCCACATGCACAAAATTGTTTTCCTAATTAACTACTACTATTACCAATAATTCATATTAATTCTACAATAACAGGTTAAGAATAACTCTCATTATGTACAATTATATGGAATTTTGTCGTATACTGCCATGTTAAAAATTTAGAAAAAGTACGATCACAACGCCTCCTGTTGTGCGATTGATCCCCAAATCGAATCAGTACCAGTTTATGTGAGGGGCCAACTAAATACCAAGTTTGGTTAAATTTCGTTAAAAAAAAATCTATAACTTTGTTATAAATTATCACAGATTTATAGTTCAACCATTCGTTTTAAAGGTATTGATGAGACCTTTCGAAAGATACCCTTCTTGAAAATTTACTCCCCTCGATCCCCCCCAGGGGGGTTGTCGAGGCTCCTACACATACAAAAAAATTTTCCCAGTTGACTATCTTTATTATAAATAGTTCTTGTAAATTTCATAATGATTATTAAAAAACAATTCTCTTTATGCACATTTATACAAAATTTTTTCCTATACCACCATGTTAAAAATTTAGAAAAAAAAACAAAAAAACATATAATGTTTAATAAATAACATTAATAACAGATAAAAAAAAAATATAAGAAATGCAATACATAATTTGAGTGGCAACCTCCCCCCCCCCCTCCTAAAAATCAAATTTATAGCCATAAAATCCCCGAAAAGTGATCAAATTAGGGGACCGTCCCTAAACAACGGTGGGCGACAGGGCAAAATTGGCGTCATATTCGGAATCAGGAGGTCATTTTACATAAGAATTTGCAAAAATGGTGTTGGGGGCAATTTTCATGCCCAGCAGTGTTACTTTTTCTGTTTCTTTTCTTTTCTTTACCTGTTTTTGAATATGTTATAATTTATTTATATTTTTGATGCGCTACTTGGCTTAAAGTGACTTTTGCGAAAGTGGAGTCCTTGGCGAAAAATGTTCGATCTATTTCAGCATCAAAATTTTAAAAATTACCCAGGATTATCAATAAGTAAAGCTCTTTAATGTAATGCTGAATTAGCTTTCATGCCAAGCGCCAAAAACATACTATTTAAACAAGAGGAAAAAATTATTAAAATTAAGGTATATTAAAATATTTTAACTTTCTAATATATTCAATAGAGAAAAGTATTGGATTCGTAAAAATTTTCGACCTCGGGTTTTTGATAGATTTACACGTTTTGAGAGCTTTAGAACACGATTTGACCATTTTTAGAAAATGTCTGTCTGTCTGTCTGTCTGTCTGTCTGTGTGTGTGTGTGTGTGTGACAAAATTTTGTGGCAACTGTACCTCAGGAACTACTGCACAGAATTTCATACAAATTGGTATGTAGTTGCACCTTGACATAAATTAGGGCCTATCAACTTTTGGTAAAAATCGTTTAACAGGTTGCGTTGCCATCCCGCGCTTTTTCTAAATTTTTAACATGGTGATATAGGGCAACAATTTTCAAGATGGGTATCTTTCGAAAGGTCTCGTCAGTACCTTTAAAACGAATGGTTGAACTATAAATATATGGTAATTTAAAACAAAGTTATCGATTTTTTTTTTTTTTTACTTTTAACGAAAAAAAAAAAAAACCTTGGATTTTTTTTTTTTTTTTTTTTTTAAATATTGTTACTGAGTGAATTTGTATAGGAAAATATAGAAGAAAGTCTCGTGGTGGCCACAACATACTAGTTTAAAATATTGTTACTGAGTGAATTTGTATAGGAAAATACAGAAGAAAGTCTTGTGGTGGCCACTGTTAGGTTACATTTATTTTCCATTACCAATGCCTCTGGTATTTACCCTCCTTCACTGCATAATAGATCATTCCAATAACGACTTAGTCCGGTCAATTTAGACACAAAAACAGTGATCAAATAAAGAAAATTCCGACAGAGCCAAATTTCCGTAGAGACCTTAGGTTCACCACAAAGAATAAGGTGTCAAAAGTCCCCATCGGTCCCATGTGTGCTAAGGGACTTATTCGGACCCCAAGGTCAAAATTTTGGGTTTTTTAGATTTTTCTCGAAAATGGTAAGTTTTATCGAAAAAGTGCTTCAGAGTAAAGTTGTAGATCTCAAAATTCTCTATAAAAATGTTCCTTATGATTTTTTCTCTAAGACCCACCATTTCTACATGCGTGCTAAGGGACTTATTCGGGCCCCAAGGTCAAAATTTTGGGTTTTTTGGATTTTTCTCGAAAACGGTAAGTTTTATCGAAAACGTCTCAGAGTAAAGTTGTAGATTTCAAAATTCTCTATAAAAATGGTCCTTATGATTTTTTCTCTAAGACCCACCATTTCCCAGATATTGCGCTTGTAAGAATCACGTTCTACATAATATGCCACGTATATACATATTCAGGTACTCAAGCAAGTAAAAATGCCTACTTGTGTCTCTTTCATGTATACATTATACTATTCTAAGAAAATATACTCTCAAAAGACCGCCAGTCCCTTACAGTATCCCCTCTACTTGTATGGCCTTGAATAACATCTGGCTATTCTTTTGTCCGTGTGGTGTCGTTCACGTACCTATTTCTTTTAGTGTTAAACGTGCAGTTCGAGTGAATATACGTATTTATTACAAGTAGTATTTGATGGCTTTAGTGACACAACAAAGAACATAAAAGCTGCAGAACAACGTCGTCGTACTACAAAAACATCCTCAGGTTCCGACATAATGTTTGATGAATTTATGACAAATCCAGTAAACCAACAACAATTTTTTGCAAACATTAATAATAAATCTCGATTTATTTCTATGTTGAGTAACAAATTAACTGCTGAAAATATTGCCGTGAAACAAGCTCCGAATGACGCCGATGTCCTCATAATTGAAACAGCAATAGAAATATTTAATGCAAGAAACACAACTATTATAGTGGGCGAAGATGTTGATTTGTTAGTACTACTCACTGCAAGGACTCCATCTGATAAAATTATTTACTTTCTGAAACCTGGGAAGGCGCAACAACGCACAGAAATATATTCTTCTAAAAGTTTATCAGCTTATCCAAAATGCCAAAACTATATTTTATTTTTACATGCGATAACCGGCTGCGATACTACGTCAGCAATGTTCAGAAGGGGCAAAAATTCAGTATTAAAATCATTTGAAAAAAAAGATTTGATTGACTGCGCAAAAGTATTTACAGGAATAAATTCTCCACCTCAAATACTAATTACTGAAGGAATTCGGTTTCTTCTTGAGGTTTATGGAGCTCCAAAAAAAAATTGATTGCATAGATAAGTAGAGATATTTAACATTTGTAAAAAATACACGAAACAAAAAGCAAGTACAACTATCTTGTCTTCCTCCAACATCGCCATCTGCTATTCAACATTTGTTTCGAGTATACTATCAAGTTCAGACATGGCAAGGCAATCAACTGAACCCTGAAGACTGGGGTTGGAAATTGATAAATAATACTTTGGAATCGATTAAAACTTTACTGACCCCTGCTCCAGAAAAACTACTTAACTCTATTTTTTGCAAGTGCAAGAAAGGTTGTAATGCCAAATGTGGCTGTAAAGAAATAGGGTTGCAGTGTTCTTCAGCGTGTACCAATTGCCAAGGTCTATCGTGTTCGAATGTTCAATTAAATACAAGAGAGAAAGATTCATGTGATTTTGATGAAGAGACAACTGATTCATCTTCATTTGAACAATTTTTGAACATTCAGCAACAGGAAGAAAAAGAAAAAGAAAAAGAAGAAGAAAACATGATTGTTGAAGTTGAGTATGAAAAGTATGAGTCAGATTAAAGTAACAAAAAAACATTCGAACGACAGTTAAACTCAATAACCAATATCAATAATCTTCATACTATTAAATAACTATTTTTCCTGCATACAGGTTCGTGGAATAGGCCTACCGGGGAAATCACGTTAAAAAAAACGCGCCGAGTACACTACCTCACAGGTGGTGTGGAAATGTGTGCATATTATGTAGAACGTGATTCTTACAAGCGCAATATCTGGGAAATGGTGGGTCTTAGAGAAAAAATCATAAGGACCATTTTTATAGAGAATTTTGAGACCTACAACTTTACTTTGAGGTACTTTTTCGATAAAACTTACCGTTTTCGAGAAAAATCCAAAAAACCCAAAATTTTGACCTTGGGGCCCGAATAAGTCCCTTAGCACACATGTAGAAATGGTGGGTCTTAGAGAAAAAATCATAAGGACCATTTTTATAGAGAATTTTGAGATCTACAACTTTACTCTGAGGTACTTTTTTTATAAAACTTACCGTTTTCGAGAAAAATCCAAAAAACCCAAAATTTTGACCTTGGGGCCCGAATACGTCCCTTAGCACACATGGGACCGATGGGGACTTTTGACACCTTATTCTTTGTGGTGAACCTAAGGTCTCTACGGAAATTTGGCTCTGTCGGAATTTTCTTTATTTCAATTGTCCAAATTGACCGGACTACTGGCGCGCCACCACTTGGACTGTTTTCGTACGGCGCATCTTTTACCTGTACCTTTGTTGAATATTTGTTTCTCTATATGTAACTATGTGATGTGAGTGTTCGTCTAATTAAAAGTGTTTCTTTTTAATATGGACTCATCAATATGCATTATAATTTGCGTGCTCTGCTTTCTAAGCCCAATACGTTATGGGCCCAGAGCAAATTAATTTTTATTTACGATAAATAGACTTTTATCTGTTAGATAGACGACCACGTTTAAAAATGGCGTCTTATGGAACACTACGTATTGAAACGCTAAACAAAGACAATTACGAAACTTGGAAAATACAGATGAAGGCACTCTTGATAAAAAATGAATCCTGGATTTATGTATCTGGCTCTAAACCAAAGCCAGATCTCGTGGCAGGTGATGCGAAATCAAAAGAAGCGTTCGATAAATGGACTGATATGGATGAAAAGGCCAAAGCCGACATAATTTTGTGTATATCGCCTTCTGAACTGAAACAAATAAAAAACTGTGAAACATCCCTGGATATATGGAAAAAATTAGAAGAAATATATCAATCTAAAGGCCCCGCTAGAAAAGCGTCACTGTTAAAATCGCTTATTCAACATAAAATGGCAGATTCCTCTTCTGTGAGCATTCGAGATCATCTTCGAAAGTTTTTTGACATAGTCGATAAACTATCTGAAATGGATATTAGAATAGATGATGACTTGCTAACTGTGATGTTGTTATACAGCCTACCATCCAGTTATGAAAATTTCCGGTGCGTAATAGAATCCAGGGATGAGCTACCGAAACCAGAAGTACTACGAATAAAAATAGTAGAAGAAAACTACGCCAGACGCCATGATGACAGACCGAACGATGGAGCGTTCATGACTGGGAATTTCCGAAAGAAACCTGCTCCGTGGAATAAAAATAAAAGATATCCTAAGATTACTGAACAGTACACTCAGAACGAAAGAGAAAATTCAAAAATTACTTGCTGGAAATGTAAACGTATCGGTCACCGTGCAAATCAGTGTGAAAAAGATAAATCATTTAAATTTCGACAAAACAGTTTAGGACTACTGGCCAGCACAAATTCAACGAATACGAACATATTATTCAAAGAACAATCCGAGAATCTTTGGTGTGTTGACAGCGGCTGTAGTCGACACATGGGGAAGGATGACTCCAATTTTCACAATTTAAAGGATACGGATATAAAATCTGTAAATTTAGCGAATAATGAAACAACTGATGTGTCCGGTGTTGGTAAAATATTAATTAAAACAAAAGTCAATTCAAAACTTCAAAATGTAGAGATAAATGATGCTCTATTGGTTCCAGAATTGAAAACGAACTTATTGTCCGTGTCACAAATGTGCGACAAAGGTTTCACTGTAACTTTTAAAGACAAATGTGCTATTATAAATAACAGACAAAAAAATGTGACTCTAATTGCGGACAGAAAAAATGAACTTTATTATCTGCGGGATAATAATGCAAATATAAATAATGCAGTTAATTTTTCGAGTGAATCAATCGATAGTTCTAAAAATATTTTTGCCGATGTGGAAAAATGGCATTGTAGAATGGGTCATCTAAATGTAAAAGATTTGATTGATTCAAATTTAAAAGGTCATATTAGGGGGTTAAATATTAAAAAGGTATCCGACTTCAATTGTGAAGTTTGCGCGTTAAATAAAATGACCCGTGCTCCTTTTCCTAAGCACTCAGATCGTGTTACAAAAATGTTAGAAATAGTTCATTCGGATATTTGTGGCCCTATTAGGATACCCTCCATAGGTAAGTCCCTTTATTTTATTACCTTTATTGATGATTATTCTCGTTATTGTGCAGTAAAATTCTTAAAAACTAAAGATGAGGCATTGAATGCTTTTAAAGAAATCAAAGTTCTTTGGGAAAATGAAAAATCTATAAAAATAAAAAAATTCATGAGTGATAATGGGGGCGAATTTATTGGGACTGAATTTGAAAATTTCTTGAAAGAAAATGGTATTCAGCATAGATTAACAACCCCTTATTGCCCGGAGCAATCAGGTGTTTGTGAAAGGAAAAATAGAACTCTCGTCGAAATGGCCCGTTGTCTATTATCACAATCAAAATTACCCTTAAATTTATGGGCAGAAGCTATTAATACTTCTAATTATATAAGAAATAGATGCCCAACAAAAGCTTTAAACGGAAAAACCCCATATGAATTATGGAATAATATAACACCTAACGTTAGCTATTTTAAATCTTTTGGTTGCACTTCTTATTTTTTCAATAACCACCCTAAACATAAATTTTCCCCAAGGTCTAAAAAAGGTATATTTGTGGGTTATTCAGAAAATTCTAAAGCATTTCGTATTTATCTTCCTGAATCAAATACAGTAATTATATCCCGTAGCGTAAAATTTTTTGAAGCGAAATCTAATGATGTTTCAAAAATAGGTCAATTGTATCCAGATGTTTTTGAAAGAGAAATACAATTAAGCGAATCGCAAAATGACTCACATATGCAGCAGTCAGAAAAAATTTCTCCTCCTCAAATAAAAAATGAAAAAGATGAACTGTCACGTGACCTTGTTTCTGCGCCATCGGATTCAGAAGAGAAAAACATATTGTCATTGCGTAATCGCGAAATAATTAGGGAGCCGGAATCCATTGCGAATGCTGTTTATAGTTTTAATTCGGAAATAGAAATAAATAATGCCTTGAAAGGTCCGGAAGGTTCGAATTGGTATAAAGCAATGACTGACGAAATAAAAGTAATATTAAAAAATGATACATTCGAAGTAGTAGAAAGGCCCCAGAAACAATGCATAAAAGGTAGATTTGTCCTTACAAATAAATATGATCAAAATGGATCTCTTTTGAAATATAAAGCGAGATTAGTAGCTCGCGGATTTAGTCAAAAATTTGGTATAGATTTTCGTGAAACTTTTTCTCCGGTAGCAAAAATGGGATCTATTAGAATCTTAGCAGGTTATGCTGCTAAATTAGGAATAAAAATACATCAATTTGACATAACGAGAGCATATTTGAGTGGAAAATTAGATGAGGAAATTTTTATGGAAGTTCCCGATTACTTTAAAGAAATACTTCAAATAATTATAAATGAAAATTGCGATAGGGACATATCTGATAAAGCAGCCGAGATTCTTAAATATCTAAATGTAGGGAATAAAGTTCTTTTGTTAAAAAAATCACTCTATGGCCTCAAGCAGGCCGGGAGATGTTGGAACACTAAGTTAAATAAAATTTTGAATGATTTCGGAGCAAAACAAACAAATGCAGATCCATGTTTATATTATATTAAAAGTGATAAAGGGTTGACTCTTATAATGATTTACGTTGATGACATATTGTTTATGTCACAGGACCCTGATATGTTAGAAAACTTCAAAATTCATCTTAATAAAAAACTAGATGTTAAATATTCAGGCATAGTTAAATATTGTCTAGGGATAAATTTTCAGTTAGAAAATGGCCTTATAACAATGAGTCAACATAGTTATATTAGAGAGCTGTTAGAACGTTTTGGCATGACAGAAGCCAAGCCCGTAGCTTGTCCTATGGATACAAGCATTCGATTAAAAAAGGCCGAAAAATGTTGTGAAAACGAATATCCCTACCGTGAATTAGTTGGAAGTTTGATGTATCTTGCAACTTCCACCAGGCCGGACATTGCAAATTCCGTCAGTCAATTAAGTCAATTTCTAACTTGTTTTGATAAAACTCATTGGACTGCCGCTAAACGAGTTTTACGATACTTAAAGAAAACAATAAATTTTGGACTTGTATTTAGAAAAAGTAATGAGCCTTTGTTCGGTTACACTGACGCGGATTGGGGGAATTGCCTCGATGACCGTAGGTCATATACAGGTTACTGTTTCATATTTTGCGGGAGTGCAATTACATGGGAAAGCCGTAAACAGTGTACCGTAGCTCTCTCATCAACGGAAGCCGAATATATGGCTTTATCCGATGCCACTAAGGAAGGGATATATTTATGTAAATTACTAAATGAGTTATCTGAAGGCAAAATTGAAAAAGTGAGTATATTTACAGATAACTTAGGATCTATTAAATTAGCTGAAAATCCGATCTTTCATAAGCGCACTAAACATATAGACATTAGGCATCATTTCATAAGGGATGCACTGAAAAATGGAATTATTGATTTAAATTTTGTGTCTACTGAAAATATGGGGGCTGATATTCTTACAAAAGCATTAACATCATCAAAACATTACAACTGTTGTAAAATTATGGGATTGGAAGATGTAACATGGTTATTTGGGTAAATATGTCGACATTGGGGGGGGGGGGTGTTAGGTTACATTTATTTTCCATTACCAATGCCTCTGGTATTTACCCTCCTTCACTGTATAATAGATCATTCCAATAACGACTGGCGCGCCACCACTTGGACTGTTTTCGTACGGCGCATCTTTTACCTGTACCTTTGTTGAATATTTGTTTCTCTATATGTAACTATGTGATGTGAGTGTTCGTCTAATTAAAAGTGTTTCGTTTTAATATGGACTCATCAATATGCATTATAATTTGCGTGCTCTGCTTTCTAAGCCCAATAGCCACAACATACTAGTTTTACACAGTTTTAATATTTTTATTTTTTTATAGGCATGAGCAAGTTTAATTTTTAATATTGTTTTATTTTTCGCGTGGAAGCATATTTCATTTTATGCTGGGAGAAATAAAAAAATTATATATATATATATATTTGCAACAATTAAAAATTTAAATGTGCAGTTTTAAGCTATTACCACGTTATTATTTTCATGTTTTAATTAATTTTAAAACATCTAATCAAAATTTCGTTACAAATAAAGTACCAAATAAAAGCGGAGATTTTTCTGAATCCGTTGGATTAATTAGCTATTTGGTGGAAACTTGCGTCCACACACAGACAGAGTCCAAGGAAATTTTTTAGCCGTTTATGTATATAGATTGCTCTATGTGTTATTGCTATACAGTTTGTACTGTGGATTTGCTGTTGACGGCTGTTATTTAAGCTGTGTTTACTGGGGGAACTGAAGTTGATACCCCGTTTATAGACCTGCATTCTTCTGGAATTTTCTGTAAATAAACTACTGAGCTTTTGCATGTTTCGCATATCATTCTCGGACAACTCAGGAACCCCCAAGAACGCAACATTTCTGGTGTCAGAAGTGGGATTGTTTGTGAATGATGATAACTAGAGGTATGGAGCAAGAAATGAAGAAACTTCTAGAAGGTCTAACTGCCCTGATGAATGATTTAAGATCTGGATTGATAGAAAAAAAGTGGAAACGGGACAGATAAAAGGTAAAAGATAGCCTATTGCCTCCAGCTAAAGTCCTGTTACCAAAAAGCGGGTGAAAGTTTGCAAGAGCTGGCATTGGATATTAAAAGACTGCCCTTCAGTACTTTATCGATACAGTTCGAGATTCAGAATTCAAAAAGAACTTAGACTCTCCAATATCAAGGATGTTCAATCAGTTTAGGCTACACACTGAAGATAGGGCAGCCCAACAAGCCTCCCGTAAAGATCGCCATACCATCATAGCAGTCTCATTAGATGATACATCATCTGATCTAAAGGAAAGGAAGAGACATCTCGAAGACATCACGAGGAGATTGCGCAGCCTTGAAAACCATAAAGTAAAGGATCTGAAGATAAAGTGCTGGGTCTGTGGAAGAGATGGAAATGTGAAGAGAGACTGCCCCATACGAACAACTAAAAAAAATAACCCTGTATCACGATCACTGGGGGGAAATTAGGAGAAGGCCCTCTCGCGGGGCGGAGGTTGCCGGAAATTAAAGAGCCACATTTTACAGTATTTCAAGTTTCTTCGAAGAGAGTGGATTACATGTTAATGGTCAAGTTAACAACATCACCTTCCGTATGATTCTGGATACTGGAGCCAACGTAACTATCGTTAGAATGGATGTAATTCATAATTTTAAAGAGAAGATCATCTGGACACCGCCCTGCGTTAAACTACAGACTGTGACCGGTGACGAAATCAAAATATATGGAAAAATGAACTTGACCATCACATTTGGAAATGCCAGTTACTATCATATGGCATATGTAGCTGATATAAGAGATCCTCTAATCCTTGAAATTGATTTCCTGAGAAAGTTTAACTTTAAACTGGACTTCAAGAATACTGAACTGCATTCGAGTTGTGGAGACGTATATGTGTTTAACACTGAAAATCCAGACATTCAGCCAATTTGTCAGATGACAGCCAAGTCTGAAATTTCCATCCCTCCATACACAGAGACAATAGTTTCCGGGACATCTCCTAAAGAGCACTACTTTTGCTATGGACTGACTGAATACTCGAATACAGACAATAGCCAGAGAGGAGTTCTGGCGGCTTCATCTCTATTTGATCTTTCAAAGAGCAGTATTCCTGTGAGAGTTGCCAATATAAATGATAAAGTAAAGGTTGTGAAGAAGGATGAGGCGTTAGAAAATTGCACTTCTGTTGCATGCATTAACCGGCCCACACAATCAACCGAGTCCAAGTCTTCTGAGTTATTAACAACGGAATTACTCAAGAATGCAGAATTAGGAAATGAACAGAGACGTGCTGCGGAGAAGCTACTCTATGAATTTAAAGACCTTTTTTCTAGAACATCTGAAGACATTGGGAGAACAAATATCACTCAACGCAGAATTGATACAGGAAATCATCCTCCAATCAAACAACATCCAAGAAGACTCCCATTCGCTAAGAAGGAAGAGGTGGCTGAGCTTCTAAATGAGATGCAGCATAATCACATCATCGAACCATCAATGAATCCTTGGGCCTCTCCCATAGTTCTTGTGCTAAAGAAGGATGGTTCAACAGGATTCTGCGTGGATTATCGTCGTTTGAATGACATCACGAAGAAAGATAGTTGCCCTCTCCCTAGAATTGACGACACATTGGACACACTTGCTGGCAATGAATGGTTCAAGACTTTGGATCTGAAGAGCAGTTATTGGCAAGTAAAGTTACATCCTGACGACCGTGAGAAGACTGCATTCACTACGGTTCAAGGATTGTGGTAATTCAAAGTTATGCCATTTGGATTATGTAATGCACCTGCAACCTTCGAGCACCTGATGGAGACAGTGTTGAAAGGACTTTCCTACGAAGCTTGTCTAGTATATTTGGATGATATCATCATTGTGGAGCGTACCTTTGAAGATCATTTAAGAAAAACCCGTAAAGTGCTGGAAAAATTAGAATGGCTAACCTAAATTGAATCCAAGCAAGTGAAACGTTCCGTTGTGAAGTGAGTTATCTCGGCCATATCATATCTGCTGAAGGTGTGAGAACTGATCCTGAGAAGATCTCTGCAGTCGAGAACTGGAGTCTCCCTGAAAATGTACATCAACTAAGAAGTTTTCTGGGATTATGCACTTACTACAGGAAGTTCGTGAAGGATTTCTCAAGTATTGCCAGACCAATCCACAAGCTGACATAAGCCGAAAAGAAGTTCCTGTGGACAGATGAATGTAAAAAAAGCATTCAAAAAACTTAAAGAGGCCTTAACAGCATCGCCTATTTTGACTTATCCACAGTCCGACAAACAGTTCATACTTGATACAGATGCCAGCCATGAAAATGTCTGTGCTGTTCTTTTGCAGGAAGTTGATGGCCAAGAACACGTCACCGCTTATTGGAATAAATGCCTGCCTAAACCAGAGAGAAACTACTGTACCACCAGGAAAGAACTACTCGCCATCGAAAATTTCCATCGCTACCTCTATGGCAGAAGATTCCTGTTCCGGACTGACCACGCATCTTTAACATGGTTGCTTAATTTCAAGAACCTGGAAGGCCAGACTGCCAGGTGGATACAGCGCCTCCAGGATTATGACTTTGAGATAAGCCATCGTAAAGGGGCTCTACATGGTAATTCAGATGCCTTTTCATGGAAGCCCTGCTCAGAAAGCTACAAGTATTGCTCTAGAGCCCAAGAGAAATACCAACAGATAAATCTGGTTGCTCGCCAAGCTACAGTCTCAACACCATCAAAATTGGACCAGTGGAATGACCAGGAAGTTAGAAAAGCCCAGTTGGAAGATTCTGACATAAAACAAATACTACAGTTGAAGGAGACGACCAATAACAGACCTACCTGGCAGGTCATTTCCACATTTAGCCCCATTACGAAGAGTTATTGGGCAGTCTGGGACTCTCTTCATATTAAAAATGGCATACTATACAGAAAATGGGAATCTGACGATGGCAGGAGTTTTAGGTGGCAGATCTTATTACCAAGATCGAATATTCCAGTTGTCCTAGAGCAGCTGCATAGTAGCCCTACCGGAGGCCGTTTTGGGGCGATGAAGACTCTACAGAAAGTTCAAGAACACCTCTACTGGTGCAAGGCAAAGGAGGACGTGGATAAATAGTGTAAATCATGTGATGCTTGTAAAGGCCCAAAGAAACAAAACCAAGGAAGACTACAACGATATAATGTAGGAACACCATTTGAATGGATTGCACTCGACATCTTGCGTCCTTTGCCACAGACTTCCAGTGGAAATAAGTACATCCTCCTCGTGATGGACTAGTGCACCAAGTGTCCTGAGGCATATCCTATTCCTGATCAAGAGGCATGACAGTCGCAGAGGTCCTAGTGCAGCAAAGGGTGTAGAATAAAGTGGACAGGAATATAACAACAGATAAAAATTATTAAAACAGGCAGATTTAGTACAGGAAATATGGTGCAGAAATGCCACTGAAGACAGTAGATTGCTCTGACAAGATCAATAAATAGAAGTCCCTTGCTGCCTGTAATCAATATTACCCACAAAATTTTGAGCAGAGTACCAATTCAAAATACACTGACATACATTTTATTTATATTGCTAAGGCCCTGGGAAAAAGTATAAGGTTGCAAAGTATATTAACAAAAAAAGTATAAAACATAGTAAAATTCGAAAAATTTAATATCACTTTTTCTTAGAAATGAAATTAAAAACATAAACATAGGTTATGAACGTATGTAATATATAATCAAAGCATTAAATGACAATTAAAAAATCTGATGGCATTTCATCTTGGAAATAAGTATAAGGTCGAGGAGTTGTGAATGAAAATGAAATCAACATCCTGCAAATTGACCTTTTTTTTTCAATGACATTTATCAGTCGATCAGTCATTGTTGATTCAGGTCGAGATGAAGTTTCTTTTTTGATATTTTCCCTTGTATATCTGATTGCATTCATGAGTTTGCCTTTCCCTTGATGGTGTCATATGTCCTTATAAACAGACTGTGCAAGCAGTGGCTATGATGTTGTTGTCCATTATATAATTAATTATAGTTTCCATTACACTATAGTCTTGACCGTAGAAGCGTTGTACTGCAATCAAATAAATAGAAATCTTGAAAAAGGCAAAAAGTCTTTTTTTATTTCAAGAAAAAGTCACATTTTTAAATTATTTTGCAGGTTCGAATTTTAAACATAAAATACTTGAATAGTTTCAAAGTTATTTCGAGGAGCCAGGAAGAGAGAGAGGGGGAAGAACGAAAAATACGTGTTTAGAGCACTGGAAAAAAAGGCAAATCTGGGGATTCACGCTTTAATCACACGGAGATGTCAGCGAAGTAGGGGAGCCATCTGTCTCCGTTATCAGTGTTTTACGCTAAATGCATGCCAATTTCAATTCTTTGTTTCTAAGTATAAACTAATGTTAATTTTTTGGAATTATCAAAGACGGTTTATAAAATCAATAACCCTGCAGTTGGCTGGCTTTTGCCAAGCGCCTAACTGACGACATGATAGCAGGTGGAAAACTGAAATATCCTTAATATTGCGCAATTTCAAATAAATTATTACATCCGCTATTGAATCACATTAATTCTGACAATGAGTTTTCTTGCTTAGAAATATTTGAGAACACTTTTTTTATAATTATACTTAATGTCAGAATTTCCGTTATATTTTATTTCTTTATTTAATTTTTATCTTATTAAATGAAATACATTTCTATTCTAAAAAATATAAACATTTTTATATATGATTTTAGATTTTCAGTTATAAAACATATAAAATTTAGATCTATGAATGATGTCTGTTACCGTTTTATGTTAATATATAATGTAGGTCGTATGTATCATTAAAATTGTGTAATTTCCGATGACATTTAAAAACAATTCTTTCTTCAAATGCCTGAGAACAAATTATTTGAATAATACAATATCTAATTTGAAATTTAATTACTTTTTTTTTTTTTAATTGTGATAATGCATTAATTTATTATTCAGTTTTTTGTTTTATTTAAAAATTCAATTAAAATTTAACAATATATCTGAACACCTTCACAGTGGCGGTCCGCCATTGAGGACACCTGGGGCCTGGCCCCGCTTGAAATTTTCTCTCTATTAAAAATCAAATAATATTTCTTTCTTTTAATTCTAATGCTTGTAAATATATATCTATCAAGTTAAAAACGTGCATACAATTTCCTCTTATTCTTCTCAGACATAAAGTTTGCTTGTCCCTTTGTCCGCTTTTCTTTTACCGAATTACAGCTACTTCCTATTCAGAGTTCAGTTGTTTTGGCATTAGGATTAGTTCCCTATCTTGCACATTAATTAGTATAGTATTTATTGCTTTGCGCATGGAACAGCAGGTTAACACATTTGACGAAGTAGAGCTTTATCAGTGTTAATATTCCAATACTTTTAAAGTGTTAGGGGCACTTGGCGAACTGGCCCCTGGAACATAGTTTAATGGAAAATAACTATGTCTCCTTTAAAATATATTAACCATATGGATCATGGAAAGAATTTGGCGGCTTTCACAGTACTTTTTATTTATTTATTTTTCTACTGATAATAAAAAAGAGGAGACATTTTCAATGTTTGTTTTTTTTCCCTAATAAATCTATAATTGTTTAAAAAATTAACAGTAAAAGAAATGAATTCTGTTGAAAATTTATTGACAAAAGGATTAAAACATTTTTGAGAAATTCTATGAGACAGGAAAGTTTAAATGCCCTTGCGGTTCTCGCAATCCACAAAGACTTTATTTCCACAATTCCAGAATTTAGTGAGATAGTAACTGAAAGATTTGCTTGACAAAAAACTCTGTGAGCAGAATGTTTATTTTTGTTATAAAAAATAATTAGATTTAAATACTTGAACAGTTTTGGATGCCTAAATTTGTATATATTAAAAATCATGCGATTTAGTGTAAAATATTTTTTTATTATTATTTTTCAGTCAAATAATATTTGATTAAAGTAATTATTTAAAAAAATATATTACTAAATTATTATTATTATTAAGGGATAAATCAGTCCTTTTTAAATATATATATATACACACTTTTTTTTTTTTTTAATATAGAGATGGATTTTTAAAGTGTCTTTATTTGAGTATTTTTAACTCAACATTATGCAAAAAACTGCAAAGAAATAAAATGTCAGACATTATTTTTTTTTATTGCGACAGTTATAAAATTTTGTATTGTTATTGTTGAAGGAATATAAGATTTTAAAATGAATTTTCTGTACAGGCTTAATTTTTAATTTTAACACACATTACAAAATCACCTAAAGATTTTAAATTTTATATGCATTTGTCCTACATCATTGTTTTTAAATAAGCTAGAATATAAAAAAAATAAAATCCCAAACACTTTAATTAAAAAATTCGGCATTTTAAAAATGTGTATATACATATTTAATGTTTATGAAATTTCTAATTTAAATTTAATTTCTTATAATTTGGCTGTGCTTTTAAAAACAGACGCACAAGAAAGATATATATTAAATATGTAATATTTTCGTTTATCCTTTAAAGATTTAGAGTTGTTATGCACAAAAGTAAAAAAAAAAAAAAAAAAAAAAAATGCATCTAGAAGAATTTCAGTTTAAAAATTTTTATATTGTAACATTGCAAAATTTTATAATATTTACAATGAATTATAATAATAATAATATATATAAAACACCCTGAATATTTAAAAAAAAAAAAAAAAAAAAAAAAGATAATTTTCCCCATTAAATAACTTATTCTTTTTGCATTTGAATTATGAATATATTTCACATGTCGTGCAATGGACCTGGCCCCACCTGGGAAAGTTGGCACGAGCCGCCACTGTGTGCAAGTATGCTCCAAATATTTCCCAATGGGTTTAAATGCGGAATGCAGGATGGCCAATCAAGCAGACTGACCTCATTTGCTTCAAATCAAGCTTTAGTTGAAGAAGCAGCATGTATACGGGCATTATCCTGGCTGAAATATCCAATATCCTGATATAACTAGAGTGGCATTGGGAAGCAAATTATCACCCAGCATTCATTTAGGTATAAATTACCACAACTGTTAATGTACCATTACTAACAAACGCTCCCCATACGATTACTAATCCCCCTTCCATATCGCCACTTGAAAAAGTACGGTTTTATTTGTTTAAATATATATTTTTTTAAATGGTCTGGCCTATCCACATAAAATTTTCTCATCCACACAAAGTAAATCTTTCCACTTATCTCCAAGCAAAACATATTTTTCGGCAAATTCTAAGCGAGCTAATTTATGCTTCTTTGTCAAGCGTTGTCGAGGTTGTAATTTTACGAACTGTACCCTCGGATTGGAACTTAAAACACTCCAGACAGTTCGGCTAGTACATGGTAGACTTAAACCACAAACTATTTCAAAAGAAGATATTTTTTTAATCGTACATCCATCGAAAAAGGGTCCATTTTTTGTGCTTTGAAAGTGCATTTGGCTTTCTTGAGTGCTTGCATTTATTATATTTTGAAAGAATAAATTATTGACTGCCAATTTAGACTAACAGATAGACCTGGAAATAGCTGCATCACTCATTCCACTTGCTTTCATTCCAAGGATTTTACGGCATTCCGCATCGGACAATTGTTTCTGCCTCGGCATCGTTACTAATAGCACAGAGAAAGACTAAAGTAACCCTAAATGCATTGTTAAGTTACCTTTTCTCTATTTCTTGCATTATTAGACTGCAGAAAATTTGCATGTCCCTTCAAAAAATTCGATGACCTTATACTTTTCTCCATCAGCAAATAAGAAAAATATCTAATATGGTAATTAGTTCATTTAATTTAAATTAGATTTTAATTAAAGTGTATTATAATTAATAAATCATTTGCATACTTTGTATTTTTGTTGCTTTCCCATCCGAAAAATTTGCATAAATCCTAGTTCAACTGGTTTTTTAATCGACCTTATAATTTTTTCAAGGGCCTTACAAGTTACAACAGCAAACAGAAATGGAGCATCTGCTCAAAAAATACACAGAAGCAGTTTTTTGCGAGGCAAGCAGCAGAATTGCTAAACATTCAAACATTTTTACTTAAATTTGAGTGAGAATGGACCATTTTATGTTTCAAAGAAATCCTGAATTATAATACTAGAATCAGAGCATAGTGGTTCATGCATTGGCATACATTATAAAAAACATGCGACATATCATGCACATATCCAGTAGAACTGATAGATTAGCCAGCAGACCCTCATCAGCTGAATGAGATTTCCGCAGATCATATGAAGAGGAAAGTCTAGTGATGCATTTTGATCAAAATCAATGCTCAGTGCAGATAACAGCAATTACAGCCATTAGAACATTTTCTTGAGAGGCAGCAGCTAAATTGCTAAACATTCAAACATTTTTACCTAGAGTTGAGTGAGAATGGACCATTTCATGTTTCTAAGAAATCGTGAAGGAATGGCAAGATCTCATCATTGCCATCTAATGCCCCAATGCGGTGTTTATGCACCATAATTTTACACTAAGTTTGTTTATTTTGTTCCCTTCTATCTGCCTTTACAATTGTGCTAGATTCTTTTTAAACTTCTTGTGTGAAGTTTTTACTTTCTACAAATACTTTTTGTTTATTTTATTTATTCTTTTGTATTATATAGTGTATATATATATATGTATTTTCTTTGTTTGCAACTTTTCCTAAACTTATGATTATTACACTTTGAAATTCACTGGACTTGCTGATTAACACATTTTAACCAAGCATTTTTTTTTTTTTTTTCTTTTTCTTAAGTAACATAGGACATTAACTAAAGCTTTGCACACAGGTGTCTGACAATGCTGGCTGATCCCTGCTGAGATCTGCTCTCATCATAAATAATAAGACTACTCTGAATTGGCCTCATGGCTACTAATATTGCATGATGCCAGTCGTTAATGCTGCTGCTAAATGAATTCTGACTTGACCAGTATCAGGAATAATTTTTTAAGTATTTTTAGCAAATTTGATTTATCCAAAAACTGCAAAACAAGACATACAGTACAGTTTTCACTTCTAGTGCATGTTTTGTTTGGGCTCTCCTGGAAAGTTAGTAATTTTGAGTTATGTTTGTCATGAGAGTGGCAATTCTTAAGATAGTAAGATTCATATTTGCCATAAATTCATTAAAATTTACTTACGCAACTGGAAACATCTACAACAATAAATTAGATGTGAAAACATTTAACATTTAATATGAATAAAATTTAAAGACAGCTTCAATCGATTTTGCTAATGTTCATTAATTTTAAAATCAATCTTTGAAAACGGTGGAAATCTGAACAATCTTAAAGTTTGAGTATCTGTACAGAACAAAGCATTTACTGGATTGGGTTAAAAAGTGGTGGACTAATTTTTGAAGTAAAAGATAGCACTTTTCAAGTCAATGTCTATTTTAAGGAAATTTCGGAAGGAAATAATTTTTTTTTGTTAGATATTCATCAGCAACATTAAAAAACCTTAAACCCTAACTTTTACAAAAATGTGTTGAACAGTTTTATAAACTGATGTGCTACTCTCAAAAACCAAATTTTGCATTTCAAGGAAAATCAGGTTCATTGCACTATGGCATATTTCCATCTTAGAAACTTCATTCAGATCTCATTTTAAAGCATGTAAAAAAGAAAAGTCTCTTATGCTATTTTTATAGAATGCAATACTTTTTAAGAAAAAAGCATAAGGGGAAAGTTCAACAACAACAACAACAACAAAAAAAAAAAAAAAAAAAAAAGTTCAGGACAGAATATGTAACACTACACTTTTGCTTATTCAGAAAGTTTACTTTGTGATTGGCAAGATGACCGCTCATTTTGAAAGAGGGTGGCAGCCCAGTGATCACTGTGCTAGATTCAGCATATTTTTGAAAATGCTAAAATTAAACATGCATTTAACTAACCTCAGACACAGAATTTTTTACTATTACACAATATTACTACTTTAACAAGAATGTTATAAAAATAACTTGAAAAAAAGTTAGTGAAATTTTGACAATGGAAGGTTTCTGCTTTTAATTTTCTTTTGTAAGAGATTTCATAGTTTCGAAATATGAATCCTACTATTGTATCAATGGTGTACCAAGAGTGAGGCGAAGAGGTGTCCCATCCCTTACTATGATGAATGAAACTATACTTTTAAGTATATATACCTAAAAGTTGTCAGGCTAATATTTTAACCTGAAACATTCCCTGCAATTCCCTTTTAAGCCATAGTTTCCTGTTTAAAGACCGTAATGTATAAAAAGTTATCAAGCGAAACAAATCCAAAATAAAAAAACTCGCTTATGTAAAGCTTGACTCAAAGTAGCAGAGCCAATGCCCTGGATTTTAGCCAGGCCAAAAAATGGTATCTGGTCTTTTTTAGTTTAAACAACTTTAAAAAGCTGGCTTTTATTAGAATGAGTACTTTTTTTTTTCATTTTGCTTTGAAATATTTTAAATTAAAGTGATAATTAAAGTATTTAATATAATTAAATTATACTGCAATAAAAAATTAAAAGAAATAGAGTAAAATTATTCAATGAGGAGAATTCTAAATCGCAAATATAAGAAAACAAAAGAACAATATAGAAACTTGATTTGGTTCAATAATATTTAAATCATATAAATTCTCTCTAAAAGAGAACTTTGTTAAAACATGTGCCATTGATATTTAGAATAAAACGACTTTAAAATCATGTTTAGTGAAATTATATTTTATTCTAAAAAGAACAATATTTATAGCTCCTACATGCAGTACCTTGGAAACCATACAATATCCACTTCTTCCCTTTTCTTCACTCCCTGATTTCCTGACGTAAAGTAAATCCAAAGGAAAAACCCTTCACCAGACTTCACAAGCTACCATTCCTTATGCTCAACACTCCTCAATTAACTAAAGGACCTTTAACTATCAACCGTCAAATGTAAAAAAATATATAAAAACTGCTAATTAGAAACATGTATTAAAATCCTGATGATGCTTTGGTTTTCAAAATGAAAAACTTTGAATGTATATGTATACAATTAAAAATTTTTTTAAAATAAAATATGTTGTTGTTGTTACTTATGCCACTCGGAAATTCCGAGCCCCGGTAGTGGAACTAACCGGGTTTAAGGCAGGAGGGGTGCGTCATTCCGTTTAACAGAGGAGCGCCCATTATAGGGAGGAAGTACGTCTTAGCTCCAGAAGCTGGCGATAGATGGCAGCACCAGCAGGAACTCGAATTTTGATCCGGGACAAGGCTGAGTTTTTTAAACCCATGTTCCGGTACCCCCAGAGGTATAATTTTTTATGGGAACTTGGAGGACTTTGCGACCACGACGGATTTAACGTGCACCAGTCGCCATTAGCGTACACGACGGTCTTCGGCCGGCTCGAGGACCGAACCCGCAATCTTTCGATCACGAACTCGCTGCTCTTACCGATCAGGCTACCGCGGCCTTAAATAAAATATAATTTTACTAAACGTGATTTTAAAGCGGTTTTATTCTAAATTCTAAGAATTTAAATTATTAATAAATAATTCTTACTCAATAAAGATGCTAAAGGGAAAAAAAAAATACATGGATCAGTTTTTTAATAATAATACATTTTGAATGATCTTCCTGCTTTTTCAAAGCACCTAACTATTTCTCAGATTGTTTTAAATAAACCAGTGTATAGAAAAAATCCTTTCAAGGGAAATTGGTGACAGCTCTGCACATTTAACAAAATATTGTATTTTCCTGTGTGTAATCTGAAGATCAGCTAGATGTGTTTTACAAGTATTTTTAAATGAGGTTTTGTCTTGTACAAATATAGCTTTGTCTATAATTTAAACTTTCTAGTGAAAAACTGACTTTACTGACCTGTGGGATTATAAGCAGAAAAATACTGTAACCACAAAAATTTATTACAAATTCAAATAGCTTCTTTCAAACTGAAAAGAAACAGCACTTCTTCTCAGTCTTTATTCCTAACTTCCACATTATTTTAATAGAGATGATTTTATTGGTTGCTAGATCAATATCCAACACAGATGGTTCTTAAATTATTTCAATCTAATCCATTTACGGGAAATGTGAGAAATCCAAAATTAATTTTCCTCTCTTTCAATATAAATTTGAAAAAAAACAAGAACAAAAATGTATTTGGTTTAGTATGATTAAGGAAATATGTAATTAAAGAAAAAGAAGTACTTGAAGTTCTAAATCTGAAAAGCAGTGAAACTATGCAGATTAACAATATCCTTTATGTTCCCCTTCCCTCCCCATGAACTTTATTTAGGTTCAAGTTCATACAATAAGATATATGCTAGCAACAATTATTATAATGATAGAAAGAAATGCTCATATACCAGAATATTTTTATCACACTGTCTACTTACTTATTAAATGCTATAATAACAAAAGATTGAGAATGATACTGAATTTCATAAAATAATTACTTTTCTTTTTATTACAAAATGACATTAGTAGCATAAATGAACATATTGCATAGTAAGATATATGTAAAAAAGAAAAGCCGGCTGGTCTTTTTTCTTTTTTAAGGCAGGCTTTTTTTACAACACTGACCTCGGCCATCTTGTTTGGTTGGGCTTCCAAATCGACTTATTCAATCTTCAATTCTTTTTTATAATCAACTAAATCTTGTGTAATAAACTCAAGAGAGGAATTGCAAGGGGAGGTTGCAGTATAGAAGGGGCTCCAATAAGTGAAATTTTCACCCCAAGTATCAAGGGTTGTAGGTCTGCCACTGTATGGTATTTAGAATTTAAAACTCCGGTACTTCTAGAAATTTCAGAATGGAAGAGAAGGTATATATTCACTAATTGTTTTAAATGGCATTCTTATTAACATGTCCTTTGAGTTTATTAGAAATAAAATAATTTAACGATTAAAATGAGGCACATATTTTTGAGTGAACTGCTAAAATTCGAGCTGTGTTTCAGAGCTGAGTACCGAAATGAACAATTTTCTTACAGCTATTTGCTGAAAGGTGGATCTGTTGAGCCTTGGGAGTGTGTCTTATTGAGCCTTGGGAGCTGCAGGATATTCCTGTCAGGTGTCTGCTGAGCTTTGCTTCAGCTACGAGGCTTTTCTCATAAGGATGTGTTTGGGTCTGGGTACAATAGACCTCTGGTCGATATGCCCTTGCTCTCAGTGTACTGCTGAGGGCTGCCCTCCCTGATAAGTCATAAGTCATAAGGTGGATCTGTTCGCTTTTAACAAAATTTGACATTTATTCAAAATAATTGCTAAAATAGAGTTTTTTGTAATTATTTTCTAAGATAAGCAATTGTTTTGTCACAGATTTTCTGAAGAGTATTTTCTGTATACAGCACTTTGAACGCTATGTGTAATATTAACTAAAATACTAAGTAATTAGTTCCCCATCATACTATAGGTATGGGGAACTAAGGTAATCGTGAAAATTTTCGACCTCGGTTTTTTTAATTTTTTTACACGTTTTCAGGTGTGAGGAATCCGAAAATGACAAAATTTGTCTGGTGTCTGTTAGTGTGTTAGTCTGTTAGTGAGTTAGTGTGTTAGTCCGTTAGTTTGTTAGTCTGTGTACATGATATCTCACGAACAAATGATCGCAGAGAGGTCTGATCAGTTTTAAAATATTACTTTCGATACTGGCAAGAACCCTATTCATTTGGAACATTCAAATAAAAAACTTCGTAAGTTATTAGAAATTTACGATTTTCGTAACATGGGAGAATGAACATCAGTTACTATAAACATGCTACTTTAAAAATTTCTCAAGTTATTGGATATTTACAAATTTCTTAACATGGCAGAATATGACTAAATTTCACATAAACGTCAATTTTGAGGGATATTTTCATCGTAAAGATGTCAGACTACTTTTGAAATATTATTTAGGACACTGGCATGAATATTAATGACTATGAATTTTTCAGTATAAAAATTTCGTAAGTTATTGGAAATTTACGAATTTCTTAACATTGCAGAATAGAACAAAATTTCACATAAACGTAAATCTTGAGGGATATTTTCATCTTAAAGATGTCAAACCACTTTCGAAATATTATTTATGATACTGGCATGAATATCATAGGCTATGATTTTTTTCAATTTAAAAAGTTCATAAGTTATTTGGAATTTACGATTTACTTAACATGTCAGAATAAGGCAAAATGGAGCATAAACTTCCATTTTGAGGATCATAAATACATCAGACAACTTCAAAATTACATTTATGATATTTGTTTCAACATGATTGAATACAAATATTCTAATAGGAAAATTTCGTAAATTATTCGTAATTTACGATTTTATCAACATAGCGAAATTGTAAATTTTTCATATAAATATGAATTTTGAGAATTATTGCATTGGAAATAGTAGCATGAAAACTAAACAACGGAATTGACACTGATAAAATAAATTAATAGATTAGAATAAGATAAATATATCGAAGTGAACGGTGGATAGCCTATTAAGCAGGGATTTCATTCTGTCACCATATCAAGCTTTGGTCAAATTCATTTCTTTTAACATGATTATAATATGTCTCGCACTAGAAATTTACGAGAACATAAATATGATGGGGAACTGAGCAGAGTCCACCTATGCCAACTAGTTTTATAATGTTTTACACAATACCAAATTCTCCTAATAATTCTTTTTTTTTAGCATCATCAACTAACTGCTAGGAATATTATTGATAATTATCAATTAAAAAAATTCATGGAATTTGGCACCAAATTTAGATTTCCAATTAAAACTAGCATTCCACAAATCTTTCAAGAGTTTTCTTATGACCTAGAGTCATTTATTTATAAAATTTCTATTACTCATAATAAACCTATTGCCTACTTCACTCAATGGAAAGTTTTAGTATTACAAAAAATTAAAAATGTTTTATTCCTCAATTATTCAAATCTGTTTTTGTTTTTTTTAAATCTGTACTTCATAACGCAATCAAATCACTTCAGGATGACTTTGTGATAACTTATGTTGACAAATCACCTAATAATTATGCCATTATATGTAAATCCTACTATCTCTCTATTTTAAACTCTTCAGTAACTAATAGTAACATCTTTAGCTTAACTAATAATAACCTTATTATTAATAACCAAAAAACGCATATTTACTATAAACTACTTCAAATTCCCTTCAATAACTTTAATTATCCTTATATAGTTCTCATACCTAAGTTTCACAAATCTCCAATTAAATTTTGCACTGTCACTATTGGCTGTAACACTTATAACAACAATGCTAATAAAACTCTACTGGATATTCTAAAACAAATTTACAGTTGTACTTGCAAAGTTGATAATTTACACTGCCTTAAAAATAGCTATCAATTAATTTAATACATTAAATCGCTTGATTCAATAGACAATATTATGACTTTTGATTTTCAAGATCTTTTCAATAATATTGAGTTATCAGATCTTACTAATATCATTTACAGTCTTTTTCACGAATATAAAACTCAAATTAATCTTCCTCGCAATTTTAAAGCAGAAAAATTCAAAACACTTCTTAACTTTGTTATCCATAATAATTATATCTTACACAAAAACAATATCTATTTGCAACAAGTAGGAATCCCACAAGGAGGTAGTAGCTCCAGTATTTTGGCAGATCTCTATCTTTATTATTATGAAAAGCAATTTTGTTATGATGATGTCCGGCTTTATCGTTACATAGATGATATTATTGTATTTTATCTTAACAAGAAATCACAAAATGCCTTTTCCTTAAATTATTCATCTAACTTAAAGCTAACTCAAAATACTCTAACTGATCAATCAATTAACTTTTTGGATCTAAAAATAATCTTTGATGGTAATAAAATTTACACAGATATCTATGACAAACGGCAAGATTTTAGTTTTAAAGTAAACTTATTTACACATTTTAATTCCTGTCTGCATCTTTTGGTATTTAGAAACATCATCATTAACCATTTATTTCGAATTAATAATTTATGCTCTCAGAAGTATAAAAACAAGAATATTAATAAACTGATCACAGCCACTGCTAAAATGGGTTTTCCTAAAAACTGTGTATTTTCAATTTTATATCCATAACCATGTCTGTCAGTACATGATAAAAAAAAAAAAAGTGTACACTTTAGTTTATCTTAACAAAAAAATTATAAAATAATAAAAGACAATAAAAAAGGTGGTGGTTGGGTGGGCAGATGTTTGATTACGGAGGATGGGTGGTGGTGTTTGGCTGGATGGTTGGGTGGGATTGTGAAATTATAAATAAATAATTAAATAAATAAAAGCAGAAGGCTTGTTGCATTTACTTTGTATTAACATGAAATTTTTCTTTTTCCATTAAATTTTCAGTTTCTTTGTTGAGTTGTCAACTATTATTAAAATTCTAATCAAACTATTAAACAAAGTAATCAATACATTTCATTGTTGCTTCATAGTTTCATTATTCTTTATCTGCTATGAAATTTTGCTTTTTTTAATTCATATGACTCCTATTCTTGTCTTGGCAGGCTGGGGGAGTGTTGTCGGCGTGAAACTAGTTTAACCCCACAGGCAAGTCACAAGTCTTGCCGCCTGCTTCCTTTCTTAAGTTTCTTAAATTATTTTTTCGTAAATTTTATTTCATTTTAGTTTAGGTTTTAATGTTAAGATTTTGTTGAGTTAGTTTATGTTTTGTCTGTTTTGCAGGCTGTTAATTAATAAATTTGGTTTCTTTAAATATGTGTGTTTCGTACCCTGATGAATTTTTTTTACCTTTCTGAGCTTCTCCTACATAATATATATATATTTTTTTTTCATTCTTATTGGTCTTTGTGGTTTCAGTGATCTGGTATCTGTTGTTTGGCTTTTACTACGCTTAATAAATCATTATTATGTATATATAATAATGATTATAAAAACAAATATGTAGGAGAAGCTCATATATATATATATTATTATTATTTTATTTATTTTAACATCTTATAATGACACTGCAATTATTGCAATAATAATAATAAAAAAAAAAATCAGCTTAAGCTTAAATAATAAATAAGTACAAAAATTTGCAAAGTATCTTTTTTTTTTATTTCTATACAAGAACATAAACAAAAGCTATAATAATTTAAGCAGCATACATATATGTAGCACTGATAATATATATTTCTGAAGTTTTTGTTGCTAAATCTGTAGCAGTGAATTAATTCACTAGACACAGAAATCTATGAGTACAAAAAAAGAAATTAAATAAAAATACAATAAATAAAAAAACATATACAAAATATCTTGCTTGCCTTGTGAATATATATCATTTAGAAAATAATACAACACATATAAAATAAATACAAACACTAAAAAAGGAATAAGAGTGGTTTTTGTACATCAAAGCAAACAACACAACACACAATTTAAATATATACACTAATACTACATTACAAATAAAAAATCAAACAAATTGTAAACATAACAAACAAGATAATAGCCAGTTTTTTATTTTTGGTCAAAAACAAGAGGCAGTTGAGTTTGATATGGCAGTGTTTATTGAAAACAACTGATTCTCAGATTACAAAACACTTAAAGCAAGCCACAACAAATAAAAATGGCAGTGTCCATAGTTGAGTAGGTGATCAAATAGGGATCACATGTTGGTTGTCACATGTAAAAATTTAATAGACTTACTAAGACATTTAAATTCACAAAAGACGTATGTACCCATTTACTAAAAGTAGCAATGGAGAAATTTTTTTTGACAGTCTTAGTTTGTGATAGTTACATTTATAAAACATTCTTTTTGCAATAATACATATTGAGTTTAGGAGGAGAATTTTTTGCTTCAGTTTGAAACAATAATGAATTATTAGAAATTTAATTTTGACCATTTAAAAAATGGATTTATTATTGAACTAGTATGAAGAAGTAAAAACTTTATAATTATAAAACACCATAAGTAATAAAAATTGTACAGCAGTTGTTTTAGATTTAAACAAAATTAAAATAAAAAAGCAGACATGTGTGCATCTTATCGTCATTCTCATGACAAAAAGGTGTAACAGAAAAAAAATTGCAATTTTGAGTAAAGCCATTTTTAAAAAAAGTCTATGACTAGTGGCATAAATCAATTCCTGTTGGTTGCCTAGTTATAAGGGATTTACAGTTTGTATTACAGTTATACTTCTTTTCCTGGAGCATTTGGTATTTATTTGACAGCTTTTTGAGTACAGTTACATTGACTTCCATCTCGAATGATCCACATTATATGAATTCACAATTAAAATGCACAATATCATGTATAGTTCTCCCTTCACACATTATTTGTCTTGGCTCTCCTGAATGGTTAGTAATTTTGAGTTACACATGTTTGGCATGAGAGCAAAAAAAAAATATATATATATATATATATCATCGAATAAAATATTGAAGTGAAGTGAAGTCAGCTTTAAAAGTTAATGGTGTTTGTGTTTGAGTATGGTGACTTGTGATGGGGGTAATGACCCTATGTTTTTGTTGTTTTATCTGGTTATGATAGGTCTATAGGAGTGTTACCAGTATAAAACTAGTTCAACCCCACAGACCCCACAAGTCTTGCCGCCTGCCTCCTTTCTGGAATTACTTTTTGTTAAATTTTGTTTCAATTTGTGTTTTTTGTTCTTTTAAATTTATTAATTAAATAACTTTATAGTTTTATTTGTGTTGTAAGTTGTTAATTTTTTAACTATAGATCCTATGGCTGTGAGTATTTGAATACATATGTGATATAAAATCTTGATGTTAAAGTTAGCAGCAAGTAAAAACACTAAAAAGCAGCATAGCCTCCTACATCTTACCAAGAGCAAAAAATAAATTCCCCAGAAACTTCAAATATAAAACATATGAAAGGGTTTATATGATATGACGACATATTAAAAGATTAAAAATCAAACTGGCAATATATATATTGTATGTTTATGATGCTTGTGTGAGGGTATATTTTGGAGGTAGAATTACAACTCCTCTCTCTTTCTTACTATTTCCCCACCTCTGGTCACTAAATCTCGTGTAAATCTATGAAAAAATTTGTTTATAAAAACACTCATTAAGTAATGTATATTTTTAAATTCTGTTTCTACATTTGGAAAATTTAAAATAGCTCAATTGGTATTTATTTTCCAAGAATTTATTTTTTAATTTTTCAGTATTTCATTTTGCAACTAAAACAATAAAAAAAAATGCACTTAGTTAATTTTTCATATTTTTAAAACAAAAAATTTTTTTTAATCAATTTTTTGAAAACGAGTACCAATTTAACGGTTGTGAATTTTCAAAATATGTGGAAAAAGAATTTTAAAATATCAATTAAGTAATGTTTAATTCTATACACAATTTTACCCACAGAATAACATCGGCTTTGGCTAACTTTGATGATTCGTGATGCATACGGTAACCAGGAGTCTGATGATGGGTTATGTAAAAAAGTATCTCTTTGGGTCTTTGCATGCTTTTTTTTTTCTTATGTCATTTTCTAAAGTAGGGTAGGCTGCATCTATTTGCTATTGGTGTTAGGTGTTAGGGATTAAGGCCGATTGACAACACTGGGGTCCTAGGCCTGAGGGGGAGTGCCTTCCGTGGAGGTCTTTCTACTATTTGCTATTGGTCAATAAATATAATCTATGCAACTCAATGAATCGTAATTTCACCAGCTAGTAACCAAATATCTCTAAATTAGTTTGGATATCAATTTCCATTTTTAGCTATTTATTAATATGGATTTCATTTCTGGTTTTGTTGTAATTTATTTAAAATATTATTTAATTAAACTGTCATTATATATACAAAGCTTATAAAAGATTTTACTTAATTATTTAAATTCAAAACAACTGCTGAATGTTTTTTCCCATTTGTGGTATTTTCTAATAAACCTTTTTTTTTTTTTTTTTTTACTTCAAGGTTCTAATATTATAAATAAATGTACTAATAAAAATGAAAGACTATTTTATCATATTTCTCTGGTGCCACAGTAAAATTATATGTATTTTAAAAAAGTTCTCAGAAATTTTAACATTAAAGAAACTCAAATATAATAAAGAAAAGAAAAAGAGATTTAAAAAAAGAAAAGAAAAACTTCTCTCTTGAACAAAAATTAAGCAAAAAACATTTCTCTAAAATAAATAAAATTAATGAATTAATTAAGTGGTACAAAGAGTTGTTTAAACTTGACATCTACTTTGAAAGATTAAATAATAGAAATACACTGGGAACGGTGGGATATCTATGAGCCAGAATTTCTCAGGAAAATCAATGTTTGGTAGAAATAAATAAATAAAAGACTAAATATAAACACACTGATTTGATAATTTTATGTTAAAATAGTATTGAACATAATACATAAATATAGCACTACATAAAATGAAGAGGTAGTATATGACTAAAACTGTATTTGAGTGAACAAGTTTTGAACTGTAAAATGACTTATGCAGAAACTACAAAAACAAAATTAAAATTAAAACAGGAGGAGGAAAGCAATACATACAATTCTAATACAAACAAACTGAAAAATAAAAACAAGCAAATCATTATAAACAAAAATTAAGCATTTCAATATATATATATATATTTCCAATAGTAATTTTCAAGCTAAGTTTGATAAATAATAATGAAAAAAAAAAAAAAAAAATCCAAACTTTGTTTTGTTTGGATTAAAATAACTAAGTATGACTTTCCTCAGGTGAAAAAAAAAATGTAAGCACCAGCACAATATTAAAGCAACTATGTAGAATAAAATTTTTAAACTTATACATTTTTTGTTGCTTTTATACAGCACTTGTGCCTTCTTTTTTTTCACTTGATGAATAATCATGCTTAATTATTTTTTTACCTAAATCATCTGTGTGATTTTTGCAATTGTATTGGTTTGCAATGTTTTTTATTCTTGCCGCCCCCTCTTTCTGCCTCGATGTGGTGTTTGGGATTAAGGCCGATTGACCATTCTTGACTCCTACGCCTGGGTGGATGGATGGCCCTGAAAGAGGATCTTTCCAAAGGAACCTAGCCCATATTTATATGTATTTCTGAGAAAACCATGAAAAACTCTGAACAGCTAAGCCAACTAGTCAGACATGTGATTGAACTTGGCCTTTCCCGTCTACCAGTTCCGAGAGAAGAACTTAGACCACTGGTGGGGCGATTATTAAAAGGCTGTGCATCCCTATCTTAAACACTATTTGGTTTATTTCAATAACAAAAAATTATTATTGAAAACATTTCTTTTAAATTCTTTCCTGAATATTTCATAACTATATGTGTAAAAAAAAAAAAAAAGGGGGGGGGTGTAAATGAATATATGTGAAGGTGTTAATAAATTAAATAAATAAAGTAAAAAAAATCATTGAAGTAAAATAACATGTTGTTTGAACACAATCGTAAAAAAATAGACTAGATTTATTATAAATTATGATGGTATAGCTCAATCAGCAAATAAAAGTGCAATATGAATGAAATATTAAATGATATATTTAATAAATAATGACAAATAATATAAAAATATAATGAAATAAATAATAGTTTAAAGACTTTCAAGGACAGAAAAGTCCCATTACATTATTGTGATAGAAGAAGAGGAGTTATACCCATACATACAAAAGGAAGAATACTATTAAGACAAAATAATAAAAAAATAAGTCAAACATAAATTAGTAAATTCTATGATAAAATATTTATGAACTACATAGCAAAATGTGTGTATATAATTAAATAAAACTCTTCCTAGGAAATATGCTGTTATTAACAGATTTTTAAAATAGTGTTTGAGTCAACGGAAGGAATTAGGAGTTTATATATTATGCATTTATATATATAAACTGTGATTATAAGGAGATCTTTCAATAAGTTCATATATGTTTTAATTATTTAGAGATGTGTGTATTCAATAAAAAAAGAAAAAAATAGTTCAACCAGAATGAGTACGGAGAAAAACAGTATTGTAATAATAAAAAAACAAAATTCTTTAAACAAATGGTATTAAAAATATACTATAGGATTAGATCTACTGCGAAAAACGAAAATATAGAAAACCAACAGTTATGGTTAAAAAAGTAAAAGAAAGAAAAAATTAGAGAAAGAGAATAAAAAAGTAACACATCAGTCAGAAGTCCTGGGACTAGCCCACACATGGCATTGTAAATGAAATGTTTCTAAATGGGTAAGGTAGTACTAACCTACAAAAGATATACGTCAAAATTTCATGATATTTTGATCATTTGTTACCAAAATATTAAAATTTTAGTGACTCTACTTTTGATATTTTCAAAACGATGGATAAAGCTGAATTTTGTGAGTTAATTAAACATTGTTTTTTCATGGACAAAAATACTGTTGAAACGGTTAAGCCATTACTGAGTTTGAACATTCATCAAAATTGCCCTCATACCATTTGAGTTGCCATCGTGTGAACACACAAAATTCAGCTTTGTCTATAGTTTTGAAAATATCAAAAGTAAAGTCAATAAGCTTTAATATCTCAGCAACAAACAATCGAAATATCATTATTAATCTTTAATCTATATCTTTTGAAGATTAATACTACCTCACATATGTAAAAATATTTCATTTGCAACATCATCTGTGGGTTAGTCCCAGGACTTTTTAATTGATGTGTTAACAAGAAAAAACTGCAGGACATGAACTGTTATTTTTCTTTTCTTCTTCTTAAGGACAAAAAAAAAAAAAAAAAAAATTGTATTTTATATGCATGCAAAAATGCAGAGCAGAAAAAAAAATATTTACACATAAAAGCAGCCATCACAACTGAATCTTGCAACTTAATATAAATACATACAAGCAAAAGACTCTAAAATAAATCAATTAAAACTATTACTGCATTAGAATTGATATATAATGTATTTATAAATTACATTCAAATGTACAAGTTTTTATAAAAACATCAAACTGTTTTACGCTATACAAATATTACCTGCTCTTTCGATCGTGAAATTTTATGGCAATTACATAATAAAAATGCAGTTAATGATGCATGATGAAATGCCTATATTATACACACTTTAATAATAGTCCAGCTAATATTTATTTATTTAATTGTGATACATCTAAAAATTTTGTAGTATAGTCTTAAAATTAATTGAGATATAAGCATTACAGGTTTCATCACATCATAACATTTTAAAATCAGACACAGATTTAACCTGAGAAATGCCTAGCATTTTTATTAATTTAGCAAATTGATTATGAGTTTTAAAAGATGGTCAAATAAATTCAAGAAGTATTTGTACTATTTATCACAGATATTAAATCACTATATGAATTAGGAATGAGAGAAAAAAGCATTCTGCAGATGACAGTCAGTCTATCACCACTACTTTTAAGCACGGAGGGAACCACCTAGAAAGGACGGAGCGACAATGCAAGAAGCAAATACAAGCACATCTAACAAAAATAATCTTTGTGTGTGATCCAAGAAATGATATTAATAGATAGATAATTGCATAACACACTCGTATTTTCCCCTCCCTTATAAATATGAAAGCTAAAAAGTTAAGAAAATATAACTTCTGGAAGCTAAAATTAAAATAATTTTTGAAACTTTTCTATTAAAATGCAGTAAATACTGAATGTGCCTTATTTTAAGGAAAGAACGATTTGTGCAATAATATGCTAAATATAAATATGACTAATCCACTATCACCAGTAGCACAACAATACTGGCCAGTTGTATAAGATTTTACAATATTAGCTATTGTTGTATAATGAGATTTTACAACATTAGCCATTGTTGCATAATGAGATTTTACAACATGAGCCATTGTTGTATAATGAGATTTTACAACATTAGCCATTGTTGTATAATGAGATTTTACAACATTAGCCATTGTTGTATAATGAGATTTTACAATATCAGCCAATGTCTATGTAAGCTATTCTGAAATACACATGGAGGTTAATTCAGATTTTAAATTTTGGAGCCTACTTTAGAAAAAGTTTTTGCGATAAATATTTAAAAAAAAAAAAAAAAGGCTTAAAATCTTCTACGGTGAAGCATTGATAATTTGGCATCAACAGGAAATAGACAGTGACAAATTACCGATATTTTTCAGATTATAGGTGTTCCGAAAATGTATCAAAATCATTGATCAATCAAAACATCGAAAGAAATATTTCTTAAAAAATGTATACCCTATCAAAAGTGCAAATAATTAAAATAACGTTTGAAATAAATTAAAAATTTGAAATTAACAATTATAAAACAGCAATAGTGTTACATCATCACAGATGGTAAAGAGAGAAATGGATTTCTGGCTCTCATGTTTATTTTGCCTTTCTGTATCGGGAGCAGAATAAACTTTTTTTTTTATAACTTTTGGATTTGCGATTTCGAGACAAAAAAAATTCAGTGTTCTTTATTGAAATTTTGTCATCATCTTGATTAATCTGTAAAAAATTTACATCAAGCCATAAATCAATAAAATTAAATAAAAATCTGTAAACTTTACTGACAATACATAAAAGTTGGCAAGTATACTGTTCCAAGGTCATATGCAAGTAACCCGTTGAGTACTACAATTTACAGGTGGGGAAGGTTATCAGTGCCGAATTATAGGTTTCTAAATTATCGATGCTTCACAGTATTTTGGCAGTTAGACTGTATTATGTTTAATACCAAACTAAAGGTGTTTCATTAAACCAAGTACAGGCACTCACTGGAAATAATACTGAAATCGTGAAAAAATTTTATGAAAGCAAAATTTTAATAAAATGAAATATTGTGAAATAAGTAAAAGTAGGTATTTACTCAGATATTTACCATGTGTTTATTGCTCAGAATTGCATTTGTGAAGATGCCTCAAAGCACTACAAATATATTCCGAACTGACTTCTGGTATTATAGTTAAAATTAGCAAACTAGAATTATAATAATTTGAAAGAATTAACAATTAAGTTAACTGTAGTGCATTATCAGTGTTGCCAACTTGTAGGGACATTTTTATTTAATGATCACCACTAATTTTGAAGAATGATGCTTTATATACGGTAAAGCACCGTTTATACGTCTTTTACATTTATACTTCCTTTTAGTGAAGTCCCGATTCATTCCTATTCATTTGAATGCAAAAATTGTTCGTTTATACGAAGCTAATACCGGTTATACATCTTTTCCCCTTAACTAAAATTCACAAAATTTCTCGACCTCTCATTATTTTCCATTCTAAATAAGAAGGATTTTCCCTAAAAAAGCATCTTAAATGGAGGAACTCAGGAAAGAACGAAGAATGCTGATCAAAGAATCAATTGAATTCACAGTAGGATTTTTAATACTCATAGACGAGCAGCAAATCAGGTGAATATTAAAGATTTTTAATGTTATTAAATAACTTTCAGTAAGGACATAAATCGCATGCTTATTATTAAAGATACACTTTATATATAATTAATATACAAAATGTGTTCATATAGTTCTAATGAAATGTAATATAATACTCAATATATGAAATTAGTACTCAGTGATGCATTAGATTTTTTTCTCCCTTTTTATAATAAATCTTTTTTTTTTCCTTCTTTTCTTTAATTAATTATTGCTTTAAAAAAAAGTATAATATACAGTTTTAATAAAAAAGTATATTATACTAAAAGTATATTAAACTAACATAATTTCATCTCCTGTCTGTTCCTCCCATTTGGATATTCATGAAGCATTTTACATATTTAAAAATTCGAAAAATCTTGTTAATGATATTTCTTCCACTCCATTCTTCTCTGATGCTTGGAAATTACTCACGTAACTTAGATTTTCGTTTAATTTTTGATATCCTTAGATTGTTATATGGTTAATCTCACTCATTTATTTATTTTCTTGTTTTCTTGTACAATTCTACTCACACCAGTTGTTACATTTATTTTCTACTTTATAAAGTTTTTCTTTTCATTTCAAACGATTTTGTGCGTTGCCGCTTTGACTGCAGCGCTCGTGCTTACTTTACTCGCCTGATGAAGGGTTGTGTGTTTTTTCGACCCGAAACAATTGTTGCGAGTTTACTGCATTTTATGGTGTTTATTCAAAGTTTATAAGTAATATAATATACATTTACTAACTTTAAACTTTATTAATTAGTATTTTCATATAAATTTTGCATGAGTATCATTAAATTTGTAGTAATCAAAATGTTATTAAAATTTTGATTATACATCTTTTCATTTATACGTCCTTTTACGTCCGTCCCTGGCATATAAACGGTGCTTTACTGTATATGATACTCTGTTAGACAGCCATACAATTAGATAAATATTAAATTTAAAAATTAGTGATGAATATTGAATAGGAAATTTTCTACTAGTTGGCAACACTGGTTATTTCATAAATAAATAAATAAATATTAATATCATACTAAGCATTTTAATTGGATCACACTTATCTACTGTAGCTGTACATTAAACCGGCACTAAAATGACTAAAGGTAACTTTATTTTTTGAAAGATGATAATAAATGTGTAAATAACCAAAATAACTACAATGAAATATTAATCGTTTCTGTTTTCTAAACCAAACATATTCAAGTATTTGATGCTACATTTTAATGATGATCATTTAAAATAGAACAATATTTATATGCCAGGTATATAAGATTTTAGCAATTATGAATATTTTTTTATTTCATCATTTAGTTAAAAATATTTTTTCCTAATATAAAATACAATTTCATAAATGAAAATTCCTAAAATAGAAAACTACAAAGTGTAATAAAACAGTAACTTTGAATTCCAAATTAAATCAGTGAGCAGTGGTACAACATCTACATATAGAAACAGAATTAGAAAGGATCGCATAAACATGTGGTCAATTTAAAAAAAAGAATTACACCTTAGCAAGTAAATACTATAAATTTTAGAAGTGCATAATTGTTTAGGCCTAAATAATAAATCACAACTTTTCATCATGTGAAAAATAGGTACAAGAGCAGCATGGAATTTGCTTTGTTCATTGTTGCATTCAGGTCTAAGATTTTTCATCTTACGGAGGGCCATGCTCTTCAGATTCAAAACAACTATTGCATGTTTTTGTAATTTATGGAGTTGCTCGCAAAGTTTTCATTTGTCATAATTTTTACGTACATTTTACTGTATTTAAAAGTATTCTTGTTAAAAAAAATATTCTGCTTTAAAATGAGAATTTTAGCAATTTCGTATTGTTTTAAATAATGATATTTTTTGTATAAAAAATTTATTTTTTCTCTTAATCCAAAGAATAATCAAGATTAAATTCTAACTACATTCTGGAAAAATCAAAGTAAATTTTAGGCATTAAAAACTCAATTTTAAATGCATTTGTCATGCAGCTTTGGATTTTTTTTTTTTTTTAATTTTAAATGCATTTGTGATGTTTTTAGACTCTTAATACGAGTCTGAAAACATCTACAATATTTCCTTTGCACAATGCCTTAAAGTTTTTAAAATGAAGGACTTAAAATATTAACAATATAATAAAACTTATATTCAACTGGCATGTAAAAATGTTTTGAAAAAGAAGTACTCCCTTACTGATAGCATATTATCATTTCAAATATGATTTAACTGACTCAATTCAAACTAAAATAATTTTTAAAAAAAAGTTTAAACTACAGTTAGTATTTTTTCTTCTTTTAACAGTGTCACATAATAAGATTTCAACATCCAATGTCACATCAACTAATCATTATTTTGCTCCATTATTACTTGGACATGATACGAGGGTGGTTCCCAGAGATTAGACAATTAATTATTGGTTCGACTAAAACTGCAGAATTTTTTAGTACCACAATCCTCCACTATTTTTTAAATGAAAACGTTTTGAACTTCTTGGAATAAAATTTCAAACTCAATATTATTAATGATGTAACAGTTTTTTTATTCAAATATTAAGGAGGAAACAGCCTCCCAAAAATAGCCATATGTATGTATAAGGGTACAAAGGCACTGGCAAAATTGACTCCAAACGACGTTCATGCTGTTTAACATTGCCTACTTTGTGCCCTTTAAAAGTCAATCGTAACCACATTTTGATGGAAGTGATACATTCAGAAACCTGCAAAAATGGTTCAGCTTGACTAGTTCCAATTATAAAAAGTGATCTCATAGCAAAATGCATCTTATAATGAAAATATTGATTTAAAGATATTTATTGCTTTTCTTCAATAAAATTGTGGCAAAATCTAAATAAATTACAACAGAAGAAGTTATACAATTCTATTAGAAGTATTGATGTGATTTAAAACTCAAATTCAGAAAATATTATACAGTATGTCAACATACATTTTACTTTTGCGAAAACAATATGAAATCTATTTGTTACCTCAATATCAATGCATAATTTGAGCATTATATATAATAAATGTCAGAAGGTGATCTTTATGTTCCTTTTGACATTTTTTTCAGCTTTTACAACTAAAAATATCAAAATTAATATGATGATACAAATATTTTAATGCTTAAACGTACGTTTAATAAATAAATCTAGTAAAAGATTACAGTTTTCTAAATATTTATTTATTTTTTTATTATTCTTCAAAAATTATATTTTGCGTTGTAGTGTTAATCAAAATAAGCTTTTTTTTTATTTATAAAAGTAAAAGCACACAAAGAAAATTATCTCATGATATAACATATTTAAGCGAATGGATTTCAAATTTAAGTAATTTCTTTTACTTTCTTAGTTAAAATTATAAATTATCATAGTGAAATTAGAATGTTATGCAATTAGAAGTTAGAATGACTGAAAAAAAAAAAGTGTCTGAATAGAGATACGATAAGAAATAATATTTTTCATTGATAATACATATTTTTAAAAGCAAGTAGTGATCTGCATTGATATTTGGCAACTAGATAAAGATGACAATGAAAATCATTTTTTTGTTAAAAATAATCGTACTGTTCCTGAAAATGCTTTAACAAAGGAAAAACAAAACAATCAAGAAAAAGCCCGTTATAAACATGTGTAAAAAAAACTATGAACAACAGTCATAGTCAAATGAAAAAAGGCTTAGCTTACAATTATTAGGCTTTGTAAAAATATTTGGCTTAAAATGGAAGAGATAAATTTTAACCAACTGTTTGAAATAATCTTTAAAAATTACCAGCAATAAATACTTGCATTGCAAATACTATTAACAAGTATATCTGTAATTACAACTGGCATGATGGATTTTGCTAATGAAATTGTAAATGCATTATCAGTTATATACATGAACATAAAATAAAATGCATGACTACAAAAATACAAAACAAAAATGTGAATTGCAACCCAATTTGCAGGTTCCTAAGAATGGATATTGATTCAACAATGTGGTTCTACTTTGTGAAAGAGTGAACAATAGATATGAAATAAGATCCTCTAAAATGACTTGTTTTAGTATGTTGATATTGAATAAATATTATTTAGAATGCATGGCACTTGCAGGAACATATCTCACACAGCTCCAACGAAAGCATTTATTTCCGACGCTGTTTGATTCGAGGCATATCACTTGCTTCTGTTGTTAGAAGACCTGAAGATGCGAGAGATTCAAGTGGCAGTGATGAGATGGGAACTGTCTTGTACTTTATTATAGAGTCTTGACTAACCCAACAATCAGGTAAACTGAAAAGAAAGAAAAAAAAAGAATGAAAAAATATTATAAAGAGAACAAAAGATCAGTAATACTTACACAAATAAGAAATGATTGCAGTACAACTATAGTATTTTCCCCACAGCTGAATTTGGCGATTTTTCTTTGGTGTTGATTTGAACGATAACGATGTCGTTCTGGACTGTTTGCGATATAATATGGCAGCCTGCATGCTATTTATTTTGGATTTATGATTTATAATTTAGTTTATGATTTTATCATTTATGATTTTTAGATTTATGATTTAGCCATAGTCACTAAAAATAAGTCGCCAAATTCAGCTGTGGGGAGATACTATAGTTGTTCCATGATTGCTTTAGGGGACTCTACCTATCATCAAGACATCCCATGTTTATTATTCTATAACAAAAATTGTTACTAGAATTACTTCTTACCTGATGTATTTTTTTAAATTCTGTTTCCACATTCTGAAAATACACAACTGCTAAATTTGTTCTTGTTTACAAAAATTGAATTTTTTTAATTATTTATATTTTATTTTAGAGCTATAAAATGTGAAAAATAAATTGAATGCATTTTTAACACTTTATAGCTTCAAAATGAAATATTAAAAACTTGAAAAATTTTGGAAAACAAGAACAAATTTAATGGTTATGAATTTTCTGAATGTGAAAACAAAACTTTCTGCACATCAGTCTGTTTCACTTTTTCTCTCTCCCCATGGACTACTATGGGATTTTTATAGCTTCATATTTTAAAGATATCTTCTTGAAAAACGGAGTTTTTCGATTTCTGTTTGTTTAATTCCATTCTTTGAACACGTCGCTTCCTATCTTAGTAAACAATTTTAGAAGAAGAAAAAAAAATGCACACTAAGATAAAAAGCGATGTTCAAAGAGTAAAATTTAATAAAAAAAATTCGAAAAACTTCATTTTCGAATGAGATATCTTAATAATACGAAACAGCAAAAATCTTACAGGAGTATATGCAGAATAAGAAAGGATGAATCTGGCTGATGTGCAGCCTGAACTCTCATGATAACTCTAAAAATTGAACTCGTCTAAATGAGGAAGCATTTATACTTAGCTTAAATAACAGAATAATGATTTCTTATTGGTAAAATTCGTATAAAATACAGGAAATTGAAGTTTGTTTTTAGGGAACAAGGGACAATGAAAATTAGCAAATCGATGCAATCAAAACTATTCATATTAGTTATTTATAAAATGTATGAAGCTTTAATACTTTCAAAATAATATTATTCTACAGTTCCTCAAACATTATTTAAAAACTTTAACAAAATTTTAATATTTAAATTAATTTTTCTTGTATTCCAAATTTTTTGAATAAGTAATTACTTATAAATGCTCCATGAAAATTTATTTTCATCCAATTCTTTTAAAACTTTGTATGAATGTTAACGAGTGTATTTGTCACAGAACTGTGCATTCATTTTGAAATCAAGAAATTATTACCTTTATTAAGAACTCTCTAATTCATTCACAAGAGGAAAATTCATGAAAAATTCAAATTTTAAACTTTTTTGTTTGTAATAAATATCCAGATGTGTTCAGTTTTATACAAAAGCAAAAAAAAAGACACATAGTAAAAAAAAAATTGGAAATTGAAAATAATTTAGAATTAGCATGAGGCATTTTTAAATTAGATATTAGTTTGTATTATTCTTCCCATAAAAGACATTTTCATCTCTAAAAATTACTTTTCATTCTATAAAATATACTC
This sequence comes from Salticus scenicus, assembly GCA_963930645.1. NCBI lineage: Eukaryota > Metazoa > Arthropoda > Arachnida > Araneae > Salticidae > Salticus > Salticus scenicus. The sequence continues at coordinate 397,439,383 of OZ005648.1, forward strand.
TATGGGTAAAAAATGATAAGATTCCATGATAGTACATAATTTAAGTATCAAAACAAAAATAATTTCAACATCGGCATACCTGCCAACATTGTGAACAACTCTTCAGGAGAAATTTTTGTAAATTTCAGGAGTTTTGAGATGCATATCAGGAGTAAAATGTAAAATAAAAAAAGTAACGAAAAAAATGTACTAAATTATGTTTAAAAATGAATTATTTATAAATTCCAATTACACAATCATAACTAACAGTTAATATTACACAATAAAGTAACTTTCAACTATAATTAATTATAATGAAAAATTAAATGTAAACATTAAATGTAAAAAAAAATAAAATAAATAATAATTTTCAACTATTAAAAAATGCTCTAGGATTAGACAATAACAGAAAATTAATTTTGTAAAGCATTATATGTAGCTTTCTTTGCTTTTGTTAAATCTTGTTCTGAAAAAACTACGTCATAACAATTTACAGAAGTACTTTTGCATTTTTCTACTAAAATTGCTTCTAAAGTTGATAGGTTCATGCTGGATCTATATTCTGTTAGATTTTTCTTTACAATAGAAAATACTCTTTCACAACCAGCATTGCTATGTGGTAGGAGAAGTATAGTCTTCATAATTGAAGGTAAATGATTGTATTTTTTTTATCCATTGTGATCTCTTAAATTTTCGATCAATACCCATGCTCTGTCGCACCGTGTCGATGTTAAGATTTCATCATTTAATGGATCAACTTGATAATAAGAAAATTCTTTTTCTATGTCATCTCTATCCCCTTCAGGAACTGCAAATAGGTTTTAAAAGTACTCAAGTGAAGAGAATTTCACTCTATGTCTAAGCAAAATATCGGCTATTTCTGCGTGTTTATAGACATCATCAGTGAGTGGAAATTTTCTAATTATATACGAACTGGCTTCTGAATAGAAATTTCGGATAGAAGCATAGAATTTTGAAAGAATTTCAGTCGATAGGTTTTCATCTTTTATAAGTTGTCTAGTTTTACCCCCAATAACCAGTTCACTGTCTTCTTTCTGATTTTTAACTTTTGTAAAATTAATCTCATAAATTGAGCTGCAACGGAGAATAGCTGTGGGTTTTATGAACCTTGATAAAATATTCTCATATAATGAGAACATCTCCCTTTGACATTTATGTATCATGGTGCTTCTTGCTGCATCATCACATTTGCAGCCTCAAATATTGGAATAACAGACTGCAAAAAATACATATATAATTTGGTTAATGGACATTTAAAGGAATCTTTTATTCGTAGAAATGTTGAGGAAGAACTTTTTTCTTCTTCGCAGAAGAACTTCTGTAAAACCTCCCATTGATTAAGAAATCTGTCAATGGCTTTTCCCATAGTTAGCCATCGTGTAGCACCATACTTCAAAATTTTTCGGTAATCAACTTCACAATCTTCTGCACATACCTTAAGAAGTTGTAAACGTTTAGTACTTTTTTTCAAATAATAATACACATCAACCAAAAAGCTTTCAACATTGAAATCTGTTATTTTCTTTGTTGCGTGCTGAGCAGCAAGATGAATTAAATGACATGCACAGCCATGTATAACAACATTAACATTTTCTTTTTTAATAAATGCTCCAACACCCTTATGTTCTCCTAACATCACCGATGCATTGTCTGCGCAGAAAGCTACACAATTAGTCCATGGAACACTATTTTTCTGTAATGTATCATTCAGAAGTTTAAAAATATTCTCACCAGTTCCATCATTCTCAAGTTTGCTTAAAGAAAGAAGTGCAGAAGAGATTTCAGAAGAGGATTCATCAAAAAATGTTATAACAATAGGAAATAATTTATCATCCACCACAGAATTACTTCCATCTGTGGCCAGAGTACACTTTTTTTTCCCTGATAAGAGAAAACAACTGCTCCTGGTTGATTTAGCAAACGATTTTACAATTTCAGTTGTTTTGGTACGGCCAGAACGATATTTTTTAGCTATACTTGAATCTGGAAACATTCGCTGAAATAGGAGACTAGCATGGTCAGCAGAAGCCATAGGTAAGTTATGCTCTACTAAAAATTTAGCAAAAAGTGCTTCTGCTTTTGTAACCTTTAAGTTATCTTTTGGAACTAGCATTTTATTGATATTTTGATTTGATACTCTAATTGCGGCGTTTTCCCGATGACGTGGTCCTTCAACATGATGCAAACAATCCGTACGCCCACCATGTGCTACAGAGAAATCACAATTACACACCTGACAGAAAATGTGATGGGCCGATTTCGTTGATCTTGTTAAAACAGGCCACTCTTGAGACTATTCCTTTCGATAAACTTGCACATGTTTTTTTTTACTAGACATCACTGTAAGTGTAATATTTACTTCAGATACGTAAGTGTAATATTTACTACAGAAACTAATAATACATCGCCAGTAAAAACGGAAGCACAAATCAAATTAATATTACGTTGCCGGCGAAAATGAAAGTACGAACAACACAAACAATAACAATAAGAAAGAACCGAAAAGCGATACACTACGCAGTCAATTGTCACACAGAAATAGCCAACGCTGGTTGGATTCAGATCGGAACACAAACTAATAATACATCGCCAGTAAAAACGGAAGCACAAAAAAAATTAATATTACGTTGCCGCCGAAAACGAAAGTACGAACAACACAAACAATAACAATAAGAAAGTACCGAAAAGCGATACACTACGCAGTCAATTGTCACACAGAAATAGCCAACGCTGATTGGATTCTTCCCAATAGTCTCGCAAACAGAGCGGAAACCACGCCTACGAAAAAATGCCGATTGGTTTCTTCTTTCTAGCCTCGTAAACAGAGCAATTGCCAGCCCTTAAGGAACCGCTGATTGGTTTCTTTCTTCTAGTCTCGTACGCAGGGTAAGGGCTACGCCTACAGCTGAGTCTAAATCACTGGTTTTGAGATTAGATAAGGAGATTCTGAAAAATATCCGGAGTAAAACGGCACTTTTGCGGAACACGCGGAGTTAAGTGATATTTCAGGAGAAACTCCGGAAGAAACGGAGTACTTGGCAGCTATGCATTGGTTGTTCCTTTCATAAAAACGAGTGGGTGGGAGAGAAAAAGAGAGAAAGAAATTAAAAAAGCAAATTTTCAAAATTTAACATAAATACAGAATTACATAAAGTATTCTTACATATTTTGTGGTATCCATTCTAAGAGAACATTCATTTTTCCAGATTTATCCATTCTTTTAGCTTTAACCTAAATAAAGAAATAGTCATTAAGTAACATAAGGCAAACAAGATAATTACATTTTTAAAACAAAACTCATCTTTTGTATTCATTATCTAGTAGTCCAGGGCATCTTGTGCTGATTAAATATCAAGGGCAGATTTCATATTTATGGTCAAGAGATATTTTACAGCTAAACATAATAGTATGAAGCTGTATTTAATATATATAAGAACAAACATCAGCAATAATATCATCTATCATTGTTGTGCACATATTTTTGATAGAAACTCTGAATTAATTTTTACAAGAACGAAAAGTGACCAGGCCAGGAATTAAACTTAGATTATTGGCTTAACCCCATAGCAGAAAATGGAAGACACAAGACGTACGTTGCAGATTTTTTTTTTTTTTCTTTTTTTTAAGTCTGCATATTATTTTCCAGCATAAATGTCAATGTTCATTTTAAACACACTTTAGAAATTTCAAATCTCCTGATTTTAGCCAGAAATGTTGCAATTTCCAATCTTTTTCCATCCACAGCATGAATGTCAATATTCATTTTAAACAAGCTTTATTCGATTCTATAACCTATAAAGAGGTAGAATTTTTCAATATCTTTCACATACGTAGCTTTTTTAACCCCCCCTCCCCCTTCGCTAATGATCGACCATCTGTGGTTTCCAATCTTCTTCAATCCACAACGTAAATGTCAATGTTCTTTTAAAACTTATTTAATTGGATTCCAGAACTTATAAAGAAATAAATTGTTCAATATAGCTCACTTTTGTATATTTTTTTTTACTTCATTCTCCTCTTCTCCTCTCTAATGATTGACAATAAATTGTGTATTTTCCAGTTTTCTCAATCCACAACTTTTTCAATTCACTATATTAGATTCTAGAATCCATATAGAAATAGAATTCTTCAATATCTCTCACTCACGTATTTTTTTTTTGTGATTCCCCCCCTCTTCCTTACGCCAACAATTGGTGATCAAACAGGTGATCGTTTAAATTAACTGGAAGTTGTTTTAAAAATATGAAAATACAAAAAATTAAACATATAGTAATTTTAATATAAGTTTTATATTTTTTCGTGATGAGATGGGAAGCAGTGGGCTGCGAATCATCAAGGCTCAACTTGGGTGGGTTTCAATTCCATTCTTATTATTTCAAGAATAACATTTGGTAAGAAAAAATTACATTTCTTTATTAAAGCCTAAAACAAGCATATAAACAATGCAAGATTTGAATATCCGGATACTAATTTAACAAAATTAATTTTAATTAAAAAAATATATTTGAAAGTTGGTATTTAATGTCCAGTACATACTAGATAGTGAATCGTAAAGAATTAATAAAAACTAATAATTTGAAACAAAGAAAGACAGAACAAAACATGAATAAGAAGCTAAAAGTAAATGAACAATAACAAAAGAGAAGTAGAAAAATAAAATCCACAATCTGAAAAAAAAAAAAAAAAAAAAAAGAAGAAGAAGAAGCAGTAATAGATGTCCACAGACTGAAATAAAAAAGTTTGAACACATCAAAGAATTGAGTTGCACAATAGGTATATTTACTACTTAAATTTATACAGGTGTTATCAGTTATCAATAATAAATGTTTAGATTTATAAATGTCATGAAAGATTTATTATATCAACAAACAATTTCACCATCCTATTGTACAACTCAAACCTAAATTTTTTATTCATTAAAACATAACTCAGAAATTAAAAGTTTGCTTAGAAAATAAATAAGGTAGAGAAAAAAAAGAACTGGAACAAATTTCTGAAAATAATATACATACACTTTTACACATAAAAAATCCAAGATATCTTAAAAGATATCACTACATTTTTCTGTATTACCTGAAAATATTACATAGGATAGAGAAAAAGTAAAGAAAAGAAAGAATTGTCTTGAAGTAATATAAAATGGTTTCTTCCAATTTCATTATCATGCATGCATACCTGTGAAGAGAAAAAGATGAGAATGAAAGAAAGATAAAACAGATCATTTAGAATTACACCTTCGAATCGAAATAGGTAAAGCTGAAACAAGGAGTAGATGGGACTTAAAAAGAAATGCATAAAAGATATGAAAGCATGTTTAAATAATTTTAGCTAATAATTACCATGAACTTGTTTATTTTTATTAATTAAGAGATCAAAGCATAAAATTTCATTTCAGGGGGACAGTAGATATTATAAAGCTCTTTTATAAATTACCATCTTAAAATTAAGAAATTTTAAATGTATTATATAGGCATTAAAATATAGCAATATTATGTATATTAAAATTTCTTCAAAGCTATTTTCATAATAAAAACAAGTAAAATTATAAATTTTACTTTTTTTAGAATTCAAATTCTTTAAATGCTTCAGCCTTATTCATTTTTATTTATTTATTTATTTTCTTTCTCAATTCCATATTGAAATAACAGGGGTTTTAGTGATCCTTTAATTAAACATCACTTTTTTTTATACAGCAATCTTCATATTATTCAATCAAAGAAAAGCACTGCAAACAATTACTGAAGTTTGCTATATACAAAAAATGGTATTCAATTAAGGGACCACTAAAATCCTTGTAATTGTACAAATATATACTGAAAATATTTATGTATTACTTTGTGGATCTATTGATAAATTAATTAATAACAAATATTTTTATTTTCAAGGGTAAAATTTCATGGGAATTTCCGATTTTTCAAGCAGTTTAACATAGAAACTAAAATGGATATCTGAATGTCAATAAGATGTCTTCACTATAATTTTAATTAGCTAAAATTATCAAGGCTTGGACATTTAAAAAATTTCTCATAAAAAAATTAACATTTAAAATTTTACTTTTTTAATTTATATAATTAAAAAATAAATAAAAACTACAAAATTAATCTATATAATATTTCTCTAACGTGGACCAGTTACAATTATTTTTTGTCAAAACGATACAATAGTGGTGAAATTAATAAAATACATGAGGATAAAAAAATAATATTAAAAATGAACAATATTTAAGCATGCGAAATCAGCTCAATGAACTAATAAGAAAAAATTACGACATTTGTATGATGACAATATTTTAAGGAAAAATGTATTTTTAAAAGTTGCTTCTTCAGAATCTTTGCAAGCGTCATTTTAAACCTAGCAATATTTTGAAGATATATACACAATATGAATTATTATCATAAATTTACTGAAAAACACAATCATAAAAAGTATAATCAAAATAAGATTTTTTTCTTTTTTAAACAAAAAATTATGTTAAAATAAATAAAATGTCATCGCACTCTTGGCGATAAAAATGTAAAAGGCGTCATGAGGGTACTTTACTAAAACTGTATTGCCTGCGGAAATATGAAAACTGTGTTGACAACCATGAATTTTATTTTGAAACTTTTCTTTGAATGATTCTGGTTTCATTATTGCACAATATTTATTTGGTTATAATAATAATTTGGCTTCTGGTAAATTAAAATTTTAATTAGGTGGTGAAATTGGTATAATATTAATGAGTTTCAAATTTTAAAGGTAAATAAGAAAAGAAATAAAGTGTGAAAATATCGTACAGGTTTGCTAGTAGTGTTATACTTCAATAATGCACATGTATGCAAATTTTCTTAATTTTAATGCAATAATTTATTATTAAGAATTTCTTTTTATTTAAAAGAACTTAATGTCTAGATTCCCTTGAGATCTTTCACTATTATTCCATTAAATTACTTTGAAATTTATTTATTTATTTTTTCTTTCTCATAAACAAGTTAAAACAACTGTTTGTAAAAATATTTTTAGAAGAATCATATATTTAAATATCTAAAATGAAGGAATATAAAAGGTATAAACATCAAACTAGTGTGTCTGTGTGTGTAGGGGGATAAAACTATTATGACAAAAATCAACTATGATAAAAGTGTCCACTGTTAAAAAATAAAAAATTATTTTTATGATTTTTATTATTTATGCAGAGCTGAAAATGTGTTTGTGTTTTGAAATCAAATAATTATAATTATTAATATTATTACAATAGTCTTTTATTAATCAAGAGTTTTAACACATAAACAAAACAACAAACAATATCAAAAATATATTACTGCCAAGGAGACAGAATTTAGTATATTAAGTATATGTGTTTTTTCAAAAAATATTAATACAAATATTTAAATTGCTGAATACAATCTGAAACCATTCCCATTGTATTTAAATCAACATCTTACCTATAATGTTAAATTATATTAGATATTTATACTTTTTTGTGTTATTAATTGTTTTCATGGAATTTTGGGTTATAACAAAATGGGAATCATGGGAACCTATAAAAATATCTGAAAACAAAATTCCCCTATAAAAATATCTAGGAACAAAATTCCTAGATATTTTTATAGGTTTTAGGTAATATCTGGAACCTGAAATTAAAGGGTCAAAACAAATTGAAAAAAAAAAAAAAAAAGAGATAAATTTGAAACATTTTAAAATGTAATGACATACAATAAGAAGAAAATTCAAATTTAAAATTCATTAAAATTACAGCTCTAATCACTTTTGTTAAAATTGTTAGATGTAAAACATAATATTGTAAGTTTCGTCATCTGGTAACAACATAAACGTAAAGTATTAGTGACTACGTATGAGCATCACATTTTTTTTTTTTTTTAATGCGAAAATGTCAAGTTTTGTGCCAAATAAGCATCATTTGTGAGAACTTTTGATTTACTCCTTTAATTTGAAAGAATCTGCAGCCAATGTGCATTGATTGCTTGTAGAAGCACATGGTGAGGCTGCTTTATGTGAGAGAAGTTGTCGTGAGTGGTTTCAACAGTTTAAAAATGTCAAGTTTGATCTGGAAGACAAAAAATGCAGTAGAAGGTATTATTGGAGGAAGATTTGTCCCAAACACGAAAAGAACTTACACGTATATTAGAAGTGACTCAACAAACAATTTCACATCATTTAAAATTGTTGGAAATGATTCAAAAACAAGGAAATGGGGTTCCATATAAACTGAAGCCAAGAGACGTTGAACGTCGATTATGCATCAGTGAAATGCTGCTTGCCAGGCAAAAAAAAAAAAAAAAAAAAGAGTTTTTTTCCATCGTATAGTCACTGGTGATGAAAAATGAATCCATTACAATAACCCAAACAAGAGAAAATCATGGGGACCGGCCATGCTTCAACATTGACAGCCAAACCGAATATTCACAGAAAAGAAGTTATGCTGTGTATTTAGTGGGATCAGCTTGGTATTGTGTATTACGAGTTGTTCAAACCAAACGAAACCATTACTGGAGCTCTCTACCGAACACAATTAATGAGAATGAGCCGAGCACTCAAGGAAAAACGTGCCCATTACTACTCCAGGCATGAGAAAATTATTCTCCTACATGATAATGGTCATCTGCATGTTGAGGCACTGGTCAAAACCTATTTGGAAACATTTAAGTGGGAAGTCCTACTCCACCCGCCATATTCACCAGATATTGCCTCTTCTGACTATCACTTGTTCTGGCCAATGGCACATGATCTGTTTCAGCAGCACTTTACATCATATGAAGATTCCAAAAATTGGGTCGATTCATGGACAGCCTCAAAAAATGAAGAGTTCTTCCAACGTGGTATACAAAAGCTGCTAGAAAGATGAAAAAAATAGTGGCTAGCAATGGCCAATGCTTTGAGTAAAATGTAATGTACCATTTTTTCCCACATTCCAAATTTTTTATAGAAAACGACGGAAAATTATTTGTATCCTATATATATATATATATATATATATTTTTTTTTTTTTTCTTTACAAATAACTTATTAAGTAATACATATTTTTAAATTCTATTTTCACATTCAGAAAATTCCCAACTGTTAAATTGACGGACAGTTTTTAAAAATGTATTTTTTTAATTTTTAATATTTTATTTTGAAATTCCACAATGAAAAAAATTCATATATTGAAAATTCTTATTTTGCAGCTTCAAAATAAAATATAAAAAAATATTTTTTTTAAAAAGGTCCATCAATAAAGCTGGGAATTTTCAGAATGTGAAAACAGAATTTAAGAATATGTATTAGATAGCAAGTTATTTGTAAAGAAAAATTTCCCATAGAATAACATTAGCTTCGGCTTCTGGCAGAGGTGAGTAAAGCGGGCCCATAAGTTTGTTATCATGCAGTAATAATATAAATAAATCAATACCAACTAAGGGAGTCTTGAAACTTCTGCTATCCTCATTCAGCATATAATGAGAATTTCATAAACTAATGAAAATTTTTTAAATTGACTTATTGGAAATTCCTCCAAAGTCCTTTGATTCGACATTTTTATATGAAAATTGTATTTTAATAAAACAATATCCAAGTTAATTGATGCAGCTAGACTTAAAACATTCATAAATGAACGAATTTGTTATTAGCAATAGCAACAAAATAGAATAACTAAAGTAATCAAAATATTCTCAATAAATATGCATATAGTTTTATTCGATTCCCTTTTCTGGGTGAAGTTAAAAAGAGAAAATTTATTTGATTGTCTTCAAAAAATGTTTAGTTTTCAATGAAACCTAACAATAATAGCTTATTGTGCAGTTACTTCAAACTCAATTGCTTGATAGAGAAAAGAATGAGAATAAGGGGCTAGAAATAAATGAGGTCAGTTTTTGCTCCAAGAATATTGAATGCTGAGAGAGGAATAGTACAGGGAAGCACCGATAATATGGCATCAGCGAGAAATAGATGTTGCCAGATTACCGATTTTTCTGGATTATAGGCATTCCGAAAATGGTATTAAAATCAACGATCAATCACAACATTCAAAGAAGTATTTCTTAGAAAATAGTTTTAAAAAATGTACACTAGCCTAATGTATACCCTATCAAAAATGTAAATATTTAAAATAAGTTAAGGTTTGCAATAGCAAGAAAAAAATTCATCATTCTTTTTCGGAATTTCGCTGTCATCTTGATTAATTCTTAAACAATTCACGTCAATCCGTACATCAGTTAAATTAAGTTAAAGTCCATAAACTTTACTGATAATCCATAAAAGTTGATAAGTATGCTGTTCCTTGATCCTCTGCGAGTAACCCGATGAGTATTACAATTTACAGTCGGAGGGGGAAAAAAAGGGGGAAAAGGAAACAAAAAAGAAAAAGAAGTAAAAGGTCATTAGTGCCAGATTACAGTGCTGCTGGATTATAGATTTCTGCATTATCGATGCTTCACTGTAGCATAAAGTTATGGTGCATCTATTTGCTTCCCCTCCCTTCCTTCCAATTTATCATACATCAAAATGTAACATTTTGTGGCAAATTCTGTCTATTTTTAGAATTTCAAACTTCAAAAGCGAAAACTAAAAGTTCATTTTATTAAAAAAATTGTTTTTGAGGGAGCTTTTTTCAAAATCGGGGGGAAACAAGAAAATTTTAGTGGGAAGTCGAAAATGCAGATTTAGTGACTCCAAAAACCAGGGTTGTAGTGATTTAAATCAATTGATTTTTTTGAAAAAAATCACCGATTTAAATCATTTATTTTAAATATCAAAGTTATTGGCTTTAATGGAATGTAATTGATAATCTAACTTTAAAAATGAGATATTGAATTATTTCTTATGTAAATTTAAAAATACAATTCGTAAAATATAACAAAATATTTCATTAGATGAGCTAATATTTCTCATTTCTTGACTTTAGATTCATCTCTACAAAGCAACATTAATAAACACAAAAATAAGTTATATCTTAACTTTCTTAATTATTTATAAATTTTATTATATATTTTAATAACTTATTATATTTTAACCCGTTAATGCCTGAAATAATTTTGAAAAATATATTTTGATGAATATTTCAATTTTAAACTAATATGGACAACTGAGAATGAAATATTTTAAATTTAAAAAACTCTTCAAATTGTTTTAAATTAACAACCTATCCTCATTTGAGGACATTTAGTGTTCTAGCGAAAAATCTTCCAGATAAAAAAAACTTTGAGATAACAGATTAATTTTCTATTATATGCTGACAAAGACATCGAAAGTAAAGTATTATAATATATATTATTCAACTTGATTTAAGTTAATATATCTGAGCAAAAAGCAAATATATGTGTGACGAATGAAAAATCATAAAATAACTACCTGAATTACAAAATAGTAAATAATAGTAGACACAAACTCCCTGGGATCATTCAGAGTGATGCTATAAACTGTCAGTAAAAAGCAGAAATCATTCCAACAAACCCCCAAAAATATACATGCCATTTTATTAGCTGTCCTCAAATGAGGACGCTGGGCATTAATGGGTTAATTATTTATACAAGTACAGCCTTATGACTGGTGTATGAATTGTAAATATTTAATTAGTGTATAATTCATTGATTAATATTATATACATATTCTAGTTCGCCTTTGCCCACCTAGCGGTTGATATTTCAAAAAGAAAATATTTCCTTGTTTATTTAGCTCTCATACCAGTTTATGTCATTTAGCATTGGCTCATATGATATTTAAAAAATAATAGCATAGTTTACATTGTACTGTTTAAAAAGCCCTGAAGGCTCCAAAAAGTTTTTAAAAAATAATAACATTTTAATTTAACTACATATACTCAGTTAAATACAATTTGAGGCTGCTGTCACTGCTTGTTTTAATGAATTGTACCCACTAAATGTAAAAAAAAAGATTAAAAAAATAAGTGAAAGTATTAAAATGGTAATGAAAATATGAATTTTGTTAATGGGTAAAGTGTGAAAAAATTTTCTTGATTCAAATGATATTTGTTAAACCTAAGTAAAAATTTTTTTAGGATATCATCTTTTTTTTTTTTTTTTTTTTTTTTTTTTTAATCTTCCCTAATTCCTTATTATTATTTTTTTAATTTTGATTAGAAACTATGAGTAAAGTTTTCTTTCTCTTAATACATTGCTTCAGTTATATGTCATATTTCCTATTGAATTATCCTTTTCCAAAATTATTTTATGTGTTCAATACCGTGAGTAAAATTTTGCTTTATTTCAATACATTATTGTAGCTACAAAGCCAAAGTCTGAAGTTGAGCGGCTCATACTACCACATTTATGATTGTTATAAAATTACTTCTTATTATGAAGATACTATGTTGAATAAAAATGTTGGTAATAAATGCCTACATGGATTTTTTCTATAGAAATAGAATATCATTTATATTTTTATAATTTAAGTAAAATGATTGATAGTGTGGATATTGTGCATAGATATATATACACACACACATAATAAAAAACAAATGTTGTACAATAATGTATGAATACATAATAATCATTAAAATCAAATGATTCTTGATTTAAATAAAAAAAAATCGATTTTTTTGGAAAAAATCAAAAAAATCAACAACCCTGCCAAAAACATACAGAAGTCAATTTCCAGAATTATCTTGATAATTTCCCCGTAAAATCACCAGTTACTTGTACTATAGGTTGAGGCAATGAAAACACAACTATTTTTTTTTTTAATAATCACAAATATTTTGAAAACTTTTGGACATTTAGACAGTTTTACTGATAAATGATATAACCTTGTCCAATTCTAAATCATTTTCACATATCAAAAATTTAACTCTATTGCAAAATTTTGGAAAATTCCCAACCTTAATCCAAAACTTTAGCAAATTTCTAAATATTTTAAAATTGTATTAATATATCAAAGCACATTCAAAAACAAAATAATTCATTAGATGTGCTCCTAGTTTTATTTTAAAATCCTAATTCACGTAAATATGAATTATGCCTTTGCAACTTTAAAACACATTTTGCATTCTTTACAATCTCTACATCAATAGAAATAATTTTAATTACTACCTGATAAAAATGATTTTAGTTCTTGAAGCAAAAATAAACTGCATATAACTCTTTATTATAAACTTTTTAGGGTCACTTAAGATGCATCAAAGTCTTAAATTTGTGGACAAGTGGTTCTTAATACAAATCTAATGTAAATAAATATTAAATAAATAATTAAGCTTACCCTGCTCTGAAATGTAATACGCTTAGATAAATTTAAGCTGTCTGAACAAGAATGCTTCTCTATTAGTTTGTACCTAATTTGTTCCATAATGTTGGCATCGAAAAAGTCTTCAGTCCGACCTGAAAAACAAGAGAGAATGAGCAACAAAAGAAACTTGACAGAAGAAAAGGCAATAAAATAAGATATTAATTAATTTAGCAACTTGTGTAAATGATTTGATTACATAAAAACTGAATTTTTTTAAAATGTATAAACTATAATATAGGTTTGCTTTGAAAGTTATATATTCCGTAATTAAAATTTACCTCTTATTTTTATTTATTTCAATCATTTTCATTTAGTAAAAATAATAGTCTTAAACATAACTTTCTCTAAAATATCAAGCAAAGTATGCTTATTTATGTAAGTCACAAAGAGGATGGAGGCAATTTCAAATGTAATTTTAGCATCTGATGCCATCACAACCAACTTAAGACTTGATTAAAATACACAGGATAAAGTTTTAGCTGCTATTAAACTAATCTATGCATAATATATTTCATATTACTTAACAATATATTTTTAATAATTTATTTATTAATATAGTAATTAAAAGATACTAGAAACAATGATTTTTACATGCCTATCTTAAAACATTTAATAATAATAAATTTAGCAAATGATTTAATTTTACCTCTTCCACAAAATAGGGTGTAATTATTAATTAATGACCTTTTTTTAAAAAATAAAATTTAAGAAATCTTATATACATAGAATTATGTAATTAGTTCATAAGCAATCATAGATATATTACGCATTTTTTAATTTTTGAAAACTGTAAAATATAACTGGCAATATAATTGTAAAATATAACTGTGTTGATAACTGAAGCAATAATTCTATAAAAGTGTGAAAACAGAACACATTTTTTTTTTTTTTTTTGGTGATAACATTGAATAGATAATTTATAAAAATCTTTAAGTTTTTAACAAGTACAGATAATTCTTAAAAGTTTCAATCAATTGTATTATTTGTTCTTTTGTATTAAAATGCACATTATCAGATACTAAGCCAAGTCCCACACTGGAACATTAAGAGATCTAATGAAATTTTATGCACTCTTTTCTCCAGAATGTCTGAGAGAGAGAGAGAGAGATTAAATGCATTATTAAAATACTTATGTCACTGGTTTACTTTAAATAATTCATAAAATATTTTAAATCTATGATTATTGCTAAATGTATACAACATCTCTTAAAGGAATTGCTTTCGTTATTTTAAGCTTAAACGGCTATTTTTCAGAATTGTAACTTATTTATATAAAAAAATTTTAATGTCTATAAAGAATTTATTATTATGTATGTGTGTGAAATATTAGTATAGTGCCGACTCTAAGCTACTTTGGCAGGATGCTCCTACCGGCGGCCCTTTTAAAATCCTTTTAGAACCAAGTGGAATATTTTAAATGTCCAATGGTCTTTAGATACTTTTTTCGTGACATGTATTCTAGAAATAGTTTTACAGCATTCCTGCAAGAACAAATGCACATAGCCTACATATATACAAGTAAATTAGTAATTTACTTTTGTCATGTACAAAAATCACAGCTTAAAAGGCAGCAAATTATGCATATAAAGCCCTTTTTGAAAATAGGTTGCCCTTCTTATTGAGTTTTCCCTGTCGGCTCTTTTATTCTAGAGTCAGTACTATAGTATAAATATCTATATTTCTGACTGCCATCCGAGAGCAAGCCGCTTCAACAATGCTCAGGCCTGGTCAAAGATTGAGGGGACAAGGGACCATCCATCCTTCCCCAACTTCAATTAATTTACTTAAGGTTAAATTGGATGTGTAAATATTATTAGTTTAAATGAATATATGGATTTTGTGCTCTTTCCCTATAGCAATAATATGCTGAAGTGGTTTGAATGATTTTTCCTGTGCAATGCAGTTCTAGAATTATACAGTTTCCTTTTGAATATTAACATAAATATCTATTATTTAATAGCTTTTAAGAAAATATTTTATTAAAAGCATTAATTTTTGTGCCGGGTTAATTTTTAGATTTTATTCATACCTAGGAAGACCTGATAGTAAAATTTTCTCAGTAAGATAAAAATAGGTTTTTATTTTTTTGAATGAATAAATATATTTTATCCTAAAAATTTTTTTAGCCTGACAGTGAGTTCCACTGATGACGGAGAGGTCACAAAATATGTACAATAATACTTCCAATGACATCAAATATAGAATACAAGAAATTTTGTGACTCAGGCACAGACGTATATACATCTTTCCGCATGAGTCATCCAGGATTTTTAACAAGAAACTGAAAGAAAAGAAGTACACGTTTAGACTATCAGAATCTAAACTAAATGGAAAAGGAAGCAATGATACAGTATACATAGTAATAGAACTAACTTCCCGACACTTCATATATGCAAAGAATTCCAAAAGTCTTAAACTTTTCAATTCACTATAATATTGTTTAAATGTAATTAAATGTACATGATAAATTTTATTTTTTGTACAAGCTGTTTAGTTGTACGAGGAGTTTTTAAAATTAATAATTGAGGAGAATAATTTTATTTCAAGAGAAATGATTTTATCTGTATAATAATTATGAGTAATAACTTTGACTAAATATAAATGACACAATTTTGCTGGAAAGGTCAATAAAAAGAACAAGAGAGAAAAATAATCAGGCCAGGAATTGAATCTGTTCCTTGGCATACCATGCAATACTTGACCCCTGAGCCAATCTGGTTTATCTCGGACTTACAGAATTCACTCACTTGAAAATTAACATTTTCATCTGTTTGAAAAAAAAAAAAAATCATTTATATTCTATGGATGAATTTTATCATCATTAATCTCAGAAAAAATGAAAACTTTCAACTTTTAATTGAGCCAACAGTGTCGCCGAGTAATTGGCCAAGTTGGTACAACAGTAGAGCTTTATGCCAAGAACTCAGTTTGATTCCTTAATTGGTCAATAATCACCCTTGTTAAAATTTATTTTATTTCAATTTCAGTAAATTTTACTTATTTTTTCTGAATAAGAGACAGAATTCTTTTAAATCCAAATTTGTTATTTATTTTTTATATCTATAGTCATTTAATATTGGCACACTATCAATCAAAATCTCAAAATATCAGTAGCCATTATGATTCCTAATCAAAGAGTTCAGTAACTAAAGCTGTGTAATACAGTAGTAGAGGGAACTGTATATTATATTAAAGCTTGAAAATAAAAATGATGGGTAAAGGGGGTGAGGGCATTTTTTTCATGTAACTAAATTACTGTAGTTTAATTATCTTTGTAAAGCAAACCCCTCTCATTATTATTCTCCTAAAGAGTAAGAAAAAATCTTTTATACAAATCCTTAAAATTATTTTTCCTTAAAATTTGATGACTGTCAGAAAAATATTAGCATTACTAATAACCATTTGTTTGCATATCATAAAAATATATGAAAATTTTAAAAAGTTGTCCACAAAATAGAGACATGCTATGTTCAATATTAAACTATTTAAACATGCAAATATTATAATTACCATTTTGTTACAACATACATTGCCAACAAATGCTTGAATAATTCAGACAACTACTTACCATGTTCTATACTATGTTACATTATTTACAACAACAAGGTGAAAATAATGTAATAAAATGTAATATATATATATATATATGTATATGGTCGTGGCAGGCTGGGTGAGTGTTGCCGGCGTGAAACTAGTTTAACCCCACAGGCAAGTCACAAGTCTTGCCGCCTGCCTCCTTCCTTCCATCTTAAGTTTCTTAAATTATTTTTTCATAAATTTTAATATCATTGGTTTTTCAGTGATCTTGTATCTGTTGCTTGGCTTCTATTATGCTTAATAGATCACCTTTATTATATATATACATATATATATGTTTATATAATGTAAGATTATTAAATGTCTTCAATTGTATTTAATTAATTTTAAGTTCAATGTTTTTTTTTTTTTTTTTTTTTTTCCCCATATATTACATTAATTGCAAAATTCTACTGCAGTGTAAAAACTACAGTAAAATAAAAGGGGGAGGGGGGATTCCAATTATGTTTTAAACGGTGGTGATTCTTTTATTGCTATACATTGACTAGATATTTTTAAATGCAAATTATGTTGTTACACAGATTATTATTTTCTATTATAGATGAAAATTGCTGAAAAATAGAAGCTTGCTATAAAATTTTATTACTTGGTATTAAAAAAAAAATATTTTACTGACTCCAGGCAGTTCAACTCAAAAAAAAAAAAAAAAATGTGAGGACTATTTAATTTATATGTTGTCATTTATGTCACTGAGTGGAAATTACATTAAAAACAATAAACAGTGAATAGAAAAGCACAGAGACTATTAGAATTCCCTTACATATTTCAAAAAATAAAATAAAAGGAAAGGAACGAAACAAATCTAAAAGTAGGAAATATTTATAAAATCCACTATTATACACTATTTTATTGATAACATATCAGCTTTGATTCCATGAATCCCACCATTTAAAATATTCAATCAATAGTAAATTATACAATTATTAATTAACTAGTTATTAATCAAAAACAACCTATAATAAATTATTTTAATTGATACCGCAGAAAGAAAAAAATCATAACAGTACTAAAATTTCTACTTACTTATATAAAACATGGCAAACATGAATAGATAACATGATGTTAAATAGATATTGAAAAGAGAAATAACTTAAATTTAGGGGAGAAAAAAACAAAAAGTGATGGAAAAAAGCAAGGAATAAAAAGAAGAAGCATATTCTTTTTTTTTTTTTTTTTATAAAGGAGGTGGGAGCGACAGAAGCACTAAATATGGCATATGTTGAAAAACATATTAATATTACATTTAATAATAGAAAATTAGTTAATATTAGAAAAGAAAGAAACTTTATTAGAATTTTAGATTAGAAAAGCAATTAATTTTCATTGAATAAAATTATTTGTAATTATTCACACAAGTATTTGTCCAGTGTAGTGATGCACAACCTTTTAGGTACAAGTGCAAATGTACAGTTGATTGCGGTGAGGAAGGCCATTCACCTTCAATACAACTGATTGAGGTTTGGAAAGTGTTGTTACTAGGCAGGGATCAATCCAAGTTTTAATTTTTGGGGCCCATTTTTGTGAAAAATAAAATATTTTTGAGAAATTTTTATCTGTTTTTGTGAAATACACTCCTCATAATTATAAGGACACCCGTTTTTCTATATTAACTAAACATTGAACACTATTATTTAAACAAATATATTTTTAATTAATCTGAATTTAATTAATAGACTATGTTTAAAAAATTTTATCGTTTTTCTATCTTAAAAAACTTTAAATATGGTAAAAAGATGATTTTTCAGGTGTTCACAATTATAAGGACAGCTCGAATTTTAGTAATTTTTTTCAGTTATTCTTTAAATTAATATTTTATGGGGTCTCTTTTTAGGGTTAAACAGTCAGACATTCTCTCTGGTATATATATACATTTTTTTTTAATATTCAGTTTCAATACCATTTCATATAGCATATATGATATTCTTAATACACTTAAACTATTTAAAATTGCTTTCCACTTGTATGCACTTTTCTAATATGATAAGTTAAGGTTTTTTCAACTTTTAGGCCATGGGAAAGGCAATAATACAGAAGTTTCTTTCTTCAAACTATTTCCTATTGCTCTAAAAGTAGAGCAAAAATGTTAGTCTTGTTGAAAAAAATATTATTACTCCCCCAAAATCTAACAAAAATCTGATAATTTCATGTTTAAAATTTGTGGATATTCTCTTGATATTCATAATAATAGAAAAAAATTACTAAATTCATTCTACCTTCAGTAGAAGCAGCTCCCCAGAGCACCATAGATCCACCTTTAAAATTACCGATTCATATCTGCCTTTAAAAAATCTGCTCTGTCTTTCGCTATCTTCAGATCGTGCCAGTAACTGTTAAAACCATTTAGTTAATCAAGAATAAAATGTTTCTCATCCGAGAATGCATTATTTTACCATTTAATATTGTCTTTATTCAACTTTAACACAGACGTTCTTTCCCCCATTAAATGCTGATTGATTATTACAGGTTTTTTATTCATTTTAACACCACATTAATTATTTTAAACATGCAAAAATGTAGATCCTAACCTTTCGTTAAAAATTATGAACAAATTCGGCAGCAATCATTATGAGTAGAACAGTAAGAGGAATTATGAGTCTTCGATCTCTGTAAAACAACTCTGATTTTGCATCAGATCTCTCTCCTATCGAACCAGCAGTTCAATGTTTCATCACATTTCCTTCAGCAATTTTAGACCTTCGAATTTCATTAGAAATTCGGCGGATTGAAATTATCCTTCCACTTAAAAAACACATTTATCATACTTCACTACTTGAACGTTCTTTTTTTCGAGGAATTATCAGTAATGTACGTTCAAGAAAAATTGTAGGCTTATATATGAATTAATCTAGCCCAGTAGTTAACAAATTCGCATGTCAACTGCAATTTATCCGCTAGTAAGTTAAATAAAACGAAAAAATCTGGATTGTCCCTATAATTATGAACATCTAAAAACATGGAGAAAAACACATTTTGCATTATTTTTTATTAATTTTTTTTATATTAAAAAATTATAACAGTTTTGGTTTTTAGAATACTAGATATATTAACTACACTTAGTATAATCTTGTTTACAATTATTTTTACATTAGTTATTTAAAAATATAAAGTGTCCTTATAAATATGAGAAGGAGTGTATATATATCATCTAAAACATTCCATTTTAACAGTTATTGTAATTTTATATAATGTTTATTATCAAGTTAATTGGGTTTTGTTGAACTAAATATAGACATTAATTAAACATAATTTTGAAAACATGCATAAAATTTTATGAAAGGATCCTTTTTATAAAACAAAATCTTGTGAAGGGAGCATTTTTATGAATATGAATCTTTTGAAGGAGTCCATTTTATGGATTTGAATTTCATGAAGGGACCCTTTTTACAATGTGGAATTTTGTGAAGGGGCAGCAAAAGAGCCCCAATTTTTGCCTAAATTGACTCCTGTAAGGTGTCTGTTTACATATATCTGCACTGTTTCATGAAATTCTGTTACAGGAAAAAATAGCAATTCAACTGATGGTTCAAAAGCCCAATGTTTTTCTTACTGTAAATGGGAAGTGCCATTTACTTAAAAACTATACAGTTATATGTAAGCAGACATTAACCTTTAGTAATAACCTTTCATACCTCAATCACCTGTATTGGGACTGAGTGGACCTCCTTACCAAAATCCGCTGTACACGTGGCCTTGCTTCTATAAGGTTAGGCACCAGTAGTCTGGTATATTAAATTATTTTAAAGTGAAGAATTTTGTTATTAAAAACTCTGACAATTTTAAATAAAGGAATACAGTATTATTATTTAATATATTAAAAGGAAACTTAGCACCAGAAAACTAAACCCAGGAAAAATCTTCAACATTTTGAATGTCAAAGAGAAAAAATTAAGAGCTACTTCGGTAGCATTTAGCGTACTGTATTCAGTGTGTACAGAAATGAAAGAGAAGTTCTCCTACACATAGGAAAGGAATCAGATTCTGATCAACCAACAGAAGTACGCAGAATGTGGTGAAGGGGGATTGGCCAATGGAAACTGAGAAATATAGTTGTAAAAAAAAAGTTCACAACTACCGTTTCTCAATTTTCTATTAGCCAATCCCTTCACATCCTGTGTAATCCTATTATTTGATCAGAATCTGACTCCTTTCCTATATATAGGAGCACTTCTCTCCCATTATGCACCAAAAAGGGTACGCTAAATGCTACCGAAACAGCTGTCTGCTATTAAATTTTTCTCTTTGGCATGCAAGATGTTGAAGATTTTTCTTGGGTTTAGATATTTTTTAAATATTCATTTGATGTCAAATTATGAAGTAATGAGTTTCTTTAATCAAGCTATGTATTAAAATGCATCAAAAAATTCTTGATGAATGATGAAGATTATGAACTTTGCAAACAAAGATCATAAATTTCAAAAACATGCAACAATTGATTTGGATTAAATAATAAATTATTTTAGGCAACAAAAGTATTTATGGATTTTTCTTCAAGAAACGCATGTACTTCATGCAATGATGCTTTCGCACCCCCATCATGACTATTTATTATTTATTTATTTATTTTTTAATTTGATGGAGAGTCGTGCTTAATTATTTTGCCTCAAAATATCTATTGCCAAATGTTTTTAGTCTTCAGCATTCAGCATTTTCTTTAAAAATTAAGAGTTTAAATCATTTTTTAATGTAAGTTACTTTATTATTGTGACTTTAAGAATTTATTATGCTTTTTTGGATTCTTAAGACCACATTTAATATTTAAAATACAGATACTTCAAAATTAAATTATGCATACAAAAAAAAAAAAAAAAAAAAACCAAATATTAAACTTTTTTTTTTTCTTTGGTTGTTAATGTATGAACAAATGTTGATTGTCATGCACAATAGTTTTATTTGTATGTATAGCATTTATCGTCAGTTTAAGAGTTATTTTCTACAAAGGGCTGTAAGGATGCACATTTTTTTAGATGAGGGGCAAAAAGGGTGCTATTTTTTCAACCAAAAGGCAGACAGGCCACAGTAACCTCCTGAAACTGTCTGAGGGAAACTCTCCTTAATGTAGTCTTCCTACTACTATTTCAACATTCAGAAGATACACAAGCATTAAAATAGTTCTTGTTTTCTGAAAATTGATTTTTTAAATTAGCAATGTTTCATGTTTAAGCTATAAGGTATAAAAAATGTACTTGGTTCTGTTTTTTTTTTTTTTTTTTTTTTTTTTTTTTCCCAAGCTTCAGAATGAAAGATTAAAACTTTCAAAACACAAGAACTAATTTAGCAGTTGTGAATGTTCTAAATGTTAAAATGGAATTTAAAAGTAAAGAATGCATTATGTAATGAGCAATTTTCATAACAAATTTTCCCATATAATAACAAGAGGTCTATCTGCCAGCAATTATAAGTAATATATACCCTTCAGAGAATGAAAGATTAATTAACAACATTTATAAAAATTATCTGAAAGTTAAAAAACCCTAATCATGAAAAAATTTTTGATAATGATGCATGATTCCAAAAATATACAATGATTTTTAATTTTAACAAGGTAAAAAATATCAAAATCATTAATGGCCTTATTTACCAAATTTTTAACCTGGGGTTAACCTGAAAACAGGCTGGGTTATCTCAAAATTGGTATTCACCACACTAAATTAGCATTTTAACACTCAAGTTAACCATCTTTTTTTAATCCTCCGAAATCCTCTCCATGTGCATGTTGCAGTTACAGAGAAAAAACACTTGTTTACTTTTTTTAATAAATTTCTTTTTATTGACAAATCAGCGATCAATAAATTCCATACATATTTGATATTTCTCCGGATAACTCTGGGGTCAACTAATCCACAGTTGGTGAATACAAAAACTTTCTAACCCAGGGCTAAGGGAGTGTTAACTCTAACACAAGTGTTACTTGAACCATGGGTTAACACTGGTTTGGTGAATAAGGCCGTCAATGGAATACTTTTAATGTGCAAGTTTTAAGGATGAATTAATAAGCAGACAAAGATTGGACATATTAAGTCAAGAAGAAATTATAACTTTTGGCTATAATAAGCTGTTTGATATAAAATACTATACACATACAGATTTAAAATAATATGGTTAATTACTGTAAAAATACATTGGTGTAGAATTGAATTAAAAGATAAACAAATAATATACATTTCATAATTTGACATCAAATGAATTTCAACAAATCCAGTTATGAGCTGGGAAAAGCTGACAGTCATTAACTGAATATTTAGAGTATATTTTGCTTTTAACTTTTTTATATTAATTTCATCAGAACATTGTAAAAATAAATCAACATTATCGATGTACTCATCTTATTGCATGTTTAAATTTAAAAAGAAGAATTTAAAAGAAAAAAAAAAAAAAAACTTATAGAAAAGAAAAAAGAAAATGAAAACTGAAATTTGGAATAGAAAAAAGATAGAAAATTAGAATAAATTTGTTATTTTATTTGTTAAATAAATAAATTATTTATATTAAAGATAGTAAAAGTTTTGTTTACCACAAGCAGTTCTTTTTTTGTACTTTAGGTGTTTTTTTCTTCTGAAGCTCTTAGAAAATGATTCCTCACGACACTTATTTGTTTTGACGCCTTGAGAATTACTTTCAAAATGGGAGTTGACATGCCGTTGCAGCGCAGCTTGAGAAGGAAACCTCTGACTACAGTTATCTACAATGCACTTAAAAGGTCTGTTACCACCATGACTTAACACGTGACGCTCGAGCCAGCTCAAGGAACATGAAGCACGGTTATAGACCTGAAATAAAATCCCTTTTAAAAACTCTGTTCAAATTTAGTACATGCAAGAATTATAAAAGAATGAAAGGTTTAAGTAGAAAAGATTATCATATATATATATATATATATAATTCTATGCTAAATATAGAAACACTGAGTCATGGATATGACCATTTGCATGAAATTAAACCCTAAATATTAAATACTAGTATATAACCCCGTCAAAAATGACGGAATGTGAAATCAATTAAGGTAGTGAATCAACAAATGCTTTGCCTGCTTTGCTGGGCACTACATTTAAAGGGGACTAATGTGCAAGTTGCACCTGACGGGACTAATATGCAAGTTGTACCTGACGGGACTAATATGCAAGTTGTACCTGACAGGACTAATGTGCAAGTTGCACCGAACAAACAAACTATTTCTTTTAACGAAAATACCTACTAACCCAGGATGATAGGTCTAATATTACATATCATATTTATCATAATATAACTCAGTACTTATTTCGCTTACTTCTTCGACTTGTTTTAATAAGTAATTTTTATATGCATGGGCAAATTTAATATTTTTTCGCGTGAAAACATTATTTCATTTTATGTTCCCCCCCCCCCTAAAAAAATATATATATAACAATAACTGGTAAATTCTTTTTGGCAACAATCATAAATTTAAATGTCCAATTTTGAAATTATTTTCACATTTTAATTAATTCTAAAATATCTAATCAAAACTTCGTTACAAATAAGGTACCATATTTGTAACGAAGTAACCTTAGGTACCTTATTTGTAACCTTATTTATTTTAACTAATTTGATAAATATGACTGTTTGTTTATATCAGATAAGTACATTATCATGATTTGCATGAAAAGGATGTAATAACTATTAGCCCATAATTTTTATGAGTGAATTTTATATTACATTTTAATTTTATTCTCCATGGGAATTTTAGAACTGCAATGGTAGTTATAAACTTTCATTGAAATCTTTTGACATATTGAGATTAAGGGAAAAGTGCAAGCACAAAAAATGTTCAGTTTTGAAAGATCTTTCTAATGGTGTAACATTTATGCAGATTAATAAAAAAAATAAAAAAAAAATACATAGCTAAGGGGAAAAAATGGCTACCAAAAGTCTCTGTTTTGAAGCGGTCTAAACCAGAATCGTTCCTGACAGAAGATGGTCATTATTATTAATTATTTAGCTTAAGCTCAGACAGTCAATTAAAATTTATTAAACTGTTAAATAACAATTTTGAAGCTGGATTTAAACTGGGAACCATAGGTCAGAAATCATGAACAAGCTCTGGACAAAATGACAATCAATTATTAATCACATTATCATATTAAGTTCAGATTATCTCTCAGAGAGATGCGATGAACTTGTGCTTGATGCAGTAGTACCAGGTTGTCAGATGCCTTGCAAAACGTTTCTCATTGATAGTAGGTATGATAGACATTTATATCATTAAAAGAGTGAAATTATCTGTAACAGTAGCAAATGTTAATATAGATCCTGTACATTATTTAGATGCATTTGTATAAGAATAGCATGTCAAATTAAAAAGTTATATGCTTCAAAAAAAAAAAAAAAAAGTTCAGCATGATTGTCATTCAATGCAGTTTTCAATAAAACTTAACACCTCTTTTAGTTAATTGAAAAAACACTGTAAAAATAATATATTGCAATTGGAATACAAATTTAAGAGCCAACCCAACCCAAATTGTGTTCACAGGCTGTCGCTAATCTTTCCCTGCAAATAGTTTAGTTTAAATCGACTTGTAAATAAGTTTTTCAGATTCGTGTTCATTTGGAACATGCTGTATATTTTTGCAGATAAAATATTTTAGCTTGATTTACAAATTCGCTCTAGCAAATCACAGGCTTGTTAGTTCCCCATCATACTATAGGTATGGGGAACTTAGGTAATTGTGAAAATTTTCGACCTCGGTTTTTTGACATTTTTACACGTTTTCAGGGATGAGGAATCCGAAAATAACAAAATTCGTATGGTGTCTGTCTGTAGGGTGTCTGTTAGTGTGTCAGTCCGTTAGTTTGTTAGTCTGTGTACACGATATCTCAAGAACAAATTGTCGCAGAGAGGTCAGATCGGTTTTAAAATATTGCTTTCGACACTGGCAAGAACCCTATTCATTTGCAACATTCGATTTTAAATACTTCGTAAGTTATTAGAAATTTACGATTTTCTTAACATGGGAGAATAAGACAAAAATTCACTTAAACATGCATTAAATGGAAGCTTTTTACTGTAAAAATGTCAGACCAGTTTTAAAATATCTGTTTTGATGCCGGAATGAACAACAGTGACTATGAATATGCTACTTTGAAAATTTGGCAAGTTATTGGAAATTTACGAATTTCTTAACATGGCAGTATAGGTCAAAATTTCACATAAACGTCAATTTTGAGCGATATTTTCATCGTAAAGATGTCAAACCACTTTCGAAATATTATTTAGGTTACTGGCATGAATATCATAGACTATGATTTTTCGTAAGTTATTTGGAATTTACGATTTACTTAACATGTCAGAATAAGGCAAAATTGAGCATAAACTTCCATTTTGAGGATCATAAATACATTAGACAACTTCAAAATTTCCTTTATGATATTTTTTTGAACATGATTGAATACAAATATTCTATTAGGAAAATTTCGTAAATTATTCGTAATTTACGATTTTATCAACATAGCGAAATTGTAATTTTTTCGTGTAAATATGAATTTTGAGGATTATTGCATTGGAAATAGTAACATATGAAACATAAACAACGGAATTGACCCTGATAAAATAAATTAATAGATTAGAATAAGATAAATATATCGAAGTGAACGATTGATAGCCTATTAGGCGGGGATTTCTTTCTGTCACTGTATCAAGCATTGGTCAAATTCATTTTTTTTAACATGATTATAATATGTCTCCCACTAAAAATTTATAAGACCATAAATATGGTGGGGAACTGAGCAGAGTCCACCTATGCCAACTAGTTTCATCACATCAAACAACCATTTGAATCTAACTGAATTTTAACAATATGGTGAAATTTTGCAATTTTAAGTTTGCCCCCTTCTGAAAAATTTTCTGGTGACACCACTGTTTTCCTATTTCTCTTACAATAAGCAGAATGGGGGGGGGGGGGGGGTTAAAAAGTTTAATTAATATTGTAGCATTTTTTAGAGAACAGAAATATGTACCCTTTAGGGTCCCCACAATAAGTCTGAACTCAAGAAAGAAAGAAATGTACAAAAAATCGTAGAGCTATTAACAAAATATGATCCTTTGTTATAATTAACAGCCATACAAAAAAAAAAAAAAAAAACTTGTATGTTGTGGCCACCACAAAACTTTCTTCTGTATTTTCCTATACACAGGGCCAGGTTAAGGCATGGGCACATGGGGCACGAACCCAGGGTACCCAAATTCGGGAGGCACCAAATCTACAAATGATGTTTCAAATTTTATCACTGTTTTTACGTTAAACTATAGAAAAATGCAAACATTAAATCATGATTTTTTTTATTAACATTATTCGAAAATTAAGCTACAATATCTAAATAGGTTCAAGTTTGTACTTTGAGAGTCTATTTTGTATTTTTCCTCCTTAATACTTCCGAAGTGCAAATTTAACTGTAGAAAAGTTCCCATGTAGATCGGCTGTGTTTTGTCATAAAAAATGTTGTAAATGACAATTTGCCAGTGGAATGTTTTCTGGCATTACTCCTAGATCATAATCATAGTCATAGAGTAAAACATTTGTTTAAAATAATTACTAGTCATATTTTGAGTGTGGAATTGGATTTATTAAATTGTCGTGGTGATATCTAGCGAGAGCTACGGCTATGACCTGAGAGTGTGATTTTATTTTCTTTGCCGTATAGGATAAGAAATAAACATAAACAAACTCCCTTTTTTTTTTTTTTTTTTCTTTTAGGATACTAGCACTGAAAACGTAATTAACTAGCATGTTGTGGCCACCACAAGACTTTCTTCTATATTTTCCTATACAAATTCACTCAGTAACACTATTTCAAAAAAAATCAATAACTTCGTTTTAAATTATCACAGATTTATAGTTCAACCATTCGTTTTAAAGGTATTGACGAGACCTTTCGAAAGATACCCATTTTGAAAATTTACTTCCCCCCGGGGGGGGGGGGGGAGCCGATGCCCCCACGTGCACAAAATTTTTTTCTTAGTTAACTACTATTATTATCAATAATTCATATTAATTTTACAATCACAAGTTCAAAATAACTCTCATTATGCACATTTATACAAAATTTTGTCCTATACTGCAAGGTTAAAAGTTTGCATAAAATGCGATCATAGCGCCACCTGTTGAGCGATTGATCCCCAAATCTAATCAGCACCAGTTTATGTCAGGGTGCAACTAAATACCAAGTTTGGTTAAATTTCATTCATTGGTTCGTGTGATACAGCGTCCACAAAAAAACGTGATACACACACACAGACAGACATTTTCTAAAAACTATCAATTCGTGTTCAGGACATCCCACAAAGAGTAAATCCATCAAAAAACGGAGGTCGAAAATTTTCACGAATCCAATACTTCCTCTTTATTACGAAGAAAGTAAAAAATATGATATTTTGTTGTACTCCAAGTCCAAAGAAAGATTTTCTCAGTTTTATTTTTCTTAAAAATTATATTAAAATATATATATATATTTATGAGTGATGCACAATAATTTAATTTAATTTATAATATTCAAACGCTCCATTGCACATAAAAGTCGTATAAGACATAGTACACTTGTGTGTGTGTGGGGGGGGGGGGGCACCATATAAAACTTGTGCCCAGGGGCTCCAAAAGTCATAGTTGGGCCCTGCCTATACAAATTCACTAAGTGCAAATAATTTATTAAAACTATTTTTTATTGAAATTATTTAACATGATGAATGCAAATGATTTTCATCTTAGAGTAAAATAACTCTAAATATCCACAGAAAGACAGTTTTATTGTCTATAAATAACATTTTAGAAAATGCCTTTCTATAATGGTTATCTCACATATCAAGTTTCATACAGTTATATGCCATAAAAGTTGAGATATAGCCATCCCTTTATCGAGGAAATTTGCAGTATAGCAGCGCCATCTATTGTCCGACAGGTATCCAAATTGAATCAGCATAATGTCTCATAATGGCCTTCTCACATATCAAGTTTTGTTAGGTGATATGCAATAGAACCTGAGATATAGCCTTCCCTTAAATTACGGAAATAGCTGTGTAGCAACACAACCTGTTAAGCGGGTTCACAGGTACTAATTTATGTTACGGTGCACCTATATACAAATGTATATGCAATTCTGTGCGGTAGTTCCTTAGATATAGCTTTTCCTTAAATTGCGGAAATCGCAGTACAGCAGCGCAACCTGTTGAGCGACTTACACCAAAAGTTGATAAGCACTAGTTTATGTTAAGGTGCATCTACATACAAATTTATATGCAATTCTGTGCAGTAGCTCCTGAGATATAGTCTTTCCTTAAATTGCGGAAATCGCTTTATAGCAGCGCCACCTGTTGGCTGATAAGCATTCAAATTGAATCAGCGTTATGTCTCATTGTGGTTTTTTCACATATCAAGTTTTGTTTGATTATACGCAATAGAACCTGAGATATAGCCTCCCCTGAAATTGTGAAAATTGCTGTATAGCAGCGCCACCTGTTGAGCGGTTGACACCAAAAGTTGATAGGCACTAACAAGCCAAGGTACATCTACATATAAATTTCTATATAACTTTGAGCAGTAGCTCCGGAGATACAGTTAATACAAAATTTTTGTCACACACACACACACAGACCGACATACGTTTTCTAAAAATGGTCAAATCGTATTCTAAACCTCACAAAACGTGTAAATTCGTCGAAAACCGGAAGTCGAAAATTTTTACGAATCCAATAGAAAGAAGGTAAAAAACAAATTTATGCTGCGCGATTATAATTATTTAGCAGCAAACAAGTGCTGCACTTTGCTCAATGAGATTGTTCTTACAGTACTGTGGACTCGATTATAAAAGGAGTACAGGAAATATCTAATCACGAATAATCTACGAAAATTTTTATGAAAATTTTTGGAAAATGATACAAAATATAACTAGTATGTTGTGGCCACCACATGACTTTCTTCCTTTTCCATATAAATTCACGTAAGAATAATTTATTAAAATTAGTGTTTAAAAAAATTATCTTCCATGATAATGCAGCCGATTTCCATATTAGAGAAGTTGTATAACACTAAATATCCCAAAAAAAGTCAATTTTATTCTCAATATTACATTAAAAAAAAAAAAAAAAAAAAAATCGATAGCTTTATTTTAAATTACCGCAGATCGATGGTTCAACCATTCGTCTTAAAGGTATTGGCGAGCTCTTTTGAAAGTTACCCATCATGGAAATTCACTCCCATCGAGGGGGGACTTCCCCCCCTCCATGGTGGGAAGCGAGCATCCTACACACACATTTTTTCCCAGTTGACCATCTTTATTGCAAATAATTCTTTTAAATTTCATAATGATTATTAAACTAGTATGTTGTGGTCACCACAAGACTTTCTTCAATATTTTCCTATACATATTCAATCAGTAACAATATTAAAAAAAAAAAAAAAAAACTTTTTTTTTTTTTTTTTTTTTTTTTTTTTTGTTAAAAGTAAAAAAAAATCGATAACTTTGTTTTAAATTATCAAAGATTTATAGTTCAACCATTCGTTTTAAAGGTATTGACGAGATCTTTCGAATGTTACCCATCTTCAAAATTTACCCCCCCCCCCCCCCAGGGGGGGAAGCGATGCCCCCTATGCACAAAATTTTTTTCCTAGTTACGTACTAGTATTATCAATAATTCATATTAATTTTACAATCACAAGTGTAAAATAACTCTTATTATGCACATTTATACGAATTTTTGTCCTATACTGTCATGTTAAAAATTTAGATAAAATGCTATCACAGCGCCACCTGTTGAGCTATTGATCCCCAAATATAATCAGCACCAGTTTATGTTGGGGACCAACTAAATACCAAGTTTGGTAAAATTTCGTTAAAAAAAAAAAAAAAAAAAAAAAAAAAAAAACGGATTTTTTTTCTAAGTGTTTTTTCGTTAAAAGTAAAAAAAATCGATAACTTTGTTTTAAATTATCACAGATTTATGGTTCAACCATTCGTTTTAAAGGTATTGACGAGACCTTTCGAAAGATACCCATCTTGAAACTTTGCCCCCCCCGGGGGGGGGAACCGATGCCCCCACATGCACAAAAATTTTTTCCTAGTTAACTACTACTATTATCAACGAGATCTTTCGAAAGATACCCATTGTGAAAATTTACCACCCCTGGGGGGTAATTCCCCCCTAGGGGGGGGGTGAAGCGATGCCCCCCCATGCACAAAATTTTTTTCCTAGTTACATACTACTATTATCAATAATTCATATTAATTTTACAATCACAAGTTTAAAATAACTCTTATTATGCACATTTATACCAATTTTTGTCCTATACTGCCATGTTAAAAATTTAGATAAAATGCTATCACAGCGCCACCTGTTGAGCTATTGATCCCAAAATATAATAAGCACCAGTTTATGTCGGGGACCAACTAAATACCAAGTTTGGTAAAATTTCGTTAAAAAAAAAAAAAAAAAATCCGTTTTTTTTTTTTTTTTTTTTGTTAAAAGTAAAAAAAATCGATAACTTTGTTTTAAATTATCACAGATTTATGGTTCAACCATTCGTTTTAAAGGTATTGACGAGACCTTTCGAAAGATACCCATCTTGAAACTTTGCCCCCCCCGGTGGGTACTTCCCCCCCGGGGGGGAACCGATGCCCCCACATGCACAAAAAATTTTTCCCAGTTAACTGTTACTATTATCAACGAGACCTTTCGAAAGATACCCATCTTGAAAATTTACTTACCCGGGGGGTAATTCCCCCCCACGGGGGGGGAGGAACCGATACCCCCACATGCACAAAAATTTTTTCCTAGTTAACTACTACTATTATCAATAATTCATATTAATTTTACAATCACAAGTTTAAAATAACTCTCATTATGCGCATTTATACGAAATTTTGTCCTATACTGCCATGTTAAAAGTTTGCATAAAATGCGATCACAGCGCCACCTGTTGAGCAATATATCCCCAAATGTAATCAGCACCAGTTTATGTCAGGGTGCAACTAAATACCAAGTTTGGTTAAATTTCATTCATTGGTTCGTGAGATACAGCGTCCGCAAAAAATTGATACAGACAGACAGACATTTTCTAAAAACTATTAATTCGTGTTCTGGACATCCCAAAACGTGTAAATCCTTCAGAAAACGGAGGTCGAAAATTTTCACGAATCCAATACTTTCCTATACCAAGAAAGTAATAATTATAAGATTAAAAACTTTTTATAAACCATGTTTTTAAATTTTCTGTTTAATCATAATTATAGAACTAACTACATTAGCATTTTATCAATGCGTATTGTTACGAAATTGTAAATAATTGTATTTATTTTTGTATAAATTCTTTCAAAGTGGCTTAGTGAGTTAATAAAAATGTCAATTTTCTGCATTTCCAGCTCTTTTTCGTGTTAAAATAGCTTAATCTTCCCTTTAAAACGCATTAAAAAGCTCCAGTAGGCAGGTAGCCCTTAGCAATTTTTCTGGTGACTTTTGGCGAAAAAATCCTTATTATCGATATTCCAAAGATGGACGTTCTAATGTGATTGGTTAAAGTGTTGCGGGAAATTTGAATTAAAAAAAAAAAAGTTGGTTTTAAAAATAAAATATTAATCCTTTCCGGACAACATACATTTGCATCATGAACTACATTAGCACTTTATCAATGTGTAGAAAATCTTTAAAATGATAATGACGTCAATTTTTGCCAGATGCATAATTTAACCAAAGCGGGCTTTAGAGCAATTTCATGATTTATTTATTTATTATTTTTTTTATAAAGAAATATAGAAAAAAGTTTCCTTTAAATATAGTGACAAGTGAGGCGGGCAAAGCCTTCGTTGATTCACTACCTTCATTGATTTCATAAAATTAAAAATTATTTCAGTAACAAACTTTGATCTATTGGTAAGCAGCATCTGGACGAATTTTGTACATTTCGAGTTTAATTTTTTTTTTTTTTTTTTTAACTGTGAAGAAAAACCGTAAATTGGAAAGGGAAACTGTTCTTTTCCAGCATCCCCGAAATCCCTAATCAGATCGGAGATGCATCAGATGCAGCTCCAACGTGTTAGTTTCAAACGGTCGAAACTAATAGGGAAAACGAGTAGGGGCGCTTTTAACTGTCCTTTCCCTAAAGAAATCCCTTCTTTCGGGAGCTGCATGAATGATCAGCCCCTTTACGAACTTCGGATGGAGACGTTATTACGTTTAAAACTGGTTAACTTTTCGCAACTTTTTAATAATTTTTCATGATAATGAGATAATCTGCTCTTCTGTATGCATAATACTATATTATTTAATAATATTTATTTTCAAAATATTTTCTAAGTTGATAAAATAATTACTCCAAATATTTCTGGGGGGGGGGGGGGGGGTGAGCCGCCACTGTGTGTCACTCACATGACTTTCTCTTACCCTCAAATTTAATACTATAAATACAGATTGGAGATTAAAGGGTAAGATAACGAGTACTGTTATATAATAAACATATGTTAAAACAATTCAAATTAGGCTTTGGAACAGCTTTATTTCACAAATTATTTCTATGTGAGAGGTTGTGCTGCCAGATTGAGGGAAATTTTTATTCAATATCCTATACCCACCACTAAATTTTAAATGAAACAGTTGGCTAAACAACCGTTACAAATAAAATTTAGTGCTAGATATGGAATAAAAATTTCCCTCTATCTGGCAGCGCTGGTGAGAGGGGCTCCCATACTCCCCTTAATCTCCCCCTCCCCCGTTTCATTATTGTACCTACATTTATATAGAATTCAAATCTGTTATTAAATTCAAAAGTTCATTTAAA
The DNA here is from genome assembly GCA_963930645.1 of Salticus scenicus. Classification (NCBI taxonomy): domain Eukaryota; kingdom Metazoa; phylum Arthropoda; class Arachnida; order Araneae; family Salticidae; genus Salticus; species Salticus scenicus. Next base: position 397,472,970 of record OZ005648.1, read on the forward strand.
ATTATTCAGACAACTTTCACACGCAACCATAAATATAGTAATAAGACAGATTAATCAGCGAGAGGGAAAAAGCATAGATATAGTAATATATATAGATCTATCATCCCCATGTTATCGAGCAAAAATTTTTGATGCCGAAAAAAAGTTCTGAAATCAGCCATTAAAGAGTATTGAAAAAAAGAAAAGAAAAATGAATTTGAAACTGTATCTGGAGTTTTTCCATTCACCTTTAGTAAATAAATTATTCGCAAATTTTATTTACTAAATTATCCGTGTTTATTCCTGTGTGTGATTTACTCGGGGAAAAGGAGCCATTAGAGTAACTTTTCCCGAGAAAAAAGGTATCACTTTTTCCCTCTCGCTGATCAATGCATGTTTTATTACTACATCTATGGGAAAAAGTGATTCCTTTTTACTCGGGAAAAGTCCAGATCTAGTGGGCAATGTCCCAGGTCGTGCTCATCGACCTAGCCATTCGGAGTTTCGTTTCTCCGAAACTTGCGCAAATATGGGCTAGGACCCCTTAGAAAGACACTCACAGAGGGCACTCCACCTATAGGCCTAGGATCCTAGCGTAATCAATCGACTTTAAACTCTACAACGACCAACCAACCAACTTTTCACGTTCATTGGTTTTGCACTGAAACCTAATATTTAACACTTTTTATGCAATAATTTTTCCCTTGTTTCAGTGAATCATTCTCTATTCAATAGCTAGCCGCACTACTCCGAAATTTGACAAATTATGTTTCAGGAAACATTATGCAGATATCACTTTCTTTGCTTCTTTCATGCATAGTCTCGTACCTTGTTTTATCACTTGATGAAGAGTTATTCGCAAAAAGACGCTATTTTCACATTGTGTCTGTTTTTAAAGTCCTCATTTCGGCGCTAACCACCAGCGTGCTTAAACTTTTCTATTGGTTATTGATCTTATGATTGACAATTTAGCTGTGTTACATACAGGTATCTAGGATTAATAAATATGAAATTTCTAACCACAGTTAACTTAAAATCGCACTTACGTCTGCAAAATTAATCTTGAATTTTTTTATTCTCGCGTTATGAAGTATCTTGCCGTGAAATAAACTTTACAGGAGAAATTTCAGATTTATTTTCAAGTTATCAATTTTGAATGGAATTTTCTTTAAAAGAACATCATAAAATATTGTTTTAAAATAATAAAATAATAATTTAAAATATCAATTCTTTTTATCCTGTCATATATATATATATATAAACATATTTATCGTTTTGTTAAAATAAAATTTTGCCAAATATAGTTTTAGACACATTATTAAGACTTTTTTGAGGTAAAATACTGCTGGTAAAAATTTATCACAGTGTCCAAAACATAACCAACTTTGTCAAGGCAGTGTGGACAGAACACAGTCAGTGTTAATTGTGCAGTCACTTGTTTACCCTTTCCGACCCAGGCCGTACGATCGTGCGGGTTAGACAATCGACATCCACTTACATTTTTGCATCTGGAACAGTCGTATGTAATACAATCAGGAAATGAACGATCGAGCTCATTAGCAGAAAGTGTGAAGTACAACTTTCAATCAACAAATGTCAGTTATAGTCCATATTTTTCTTTCAAACAGAAGAATGTAATGTTTTAAGGGGGAGGGGGGTGTTTCGGGTCGGAAAGAGTTAAGGGAAAAACATGTTCCGTAAAATTAATATCTCAGAAGATTCACTGATGCGAGGAAGTTTATCCCCACAGCACAGAATCAAAATTTTGATGGTATGTCTCCGGACCGTTCTTAGGGGTTAATCCCAGGCCGTTGCCAGTTATTCACTGTGTAAGCCAGGAATAATCAACCTTTTTATAATATCGCGTCCACAAAAATTGTAATTTTTAAAGTTGGGTTACTAGTCATTTATAAAGTAGGGTTCTTCACTTTATAAGATTTATAATACAGAGTTATAGAAAGTTAAGCCATATAATAATAAAGCCCTTTTCCTTTTCAATGTTACTAAAAAGTCAATTAAATTAAAAAAAAAAAAAAAAAAAATTGCTTCGGTATCGGACAAAACCCTTACCGCCCACCATAAAATGTGGAATGCCTGCTAGTGGGCGGTAGGGACCGAGTTGACTACCACTGAAGTAAATATATAGAGCGACAATGAACTTAGAACTCAACCAATCTTAAGAAAAATATTTCTCCACGATTTCCATAAATTATAATAATTTTAAAAAGTAATAATTTAATGAATCCTACAGATGCTAAATGCTATATGTATACACGGTGCTTGATTTGCATGGGAAAGCAGTTCCCATAACATATTAGATGGAACGCATGGGAACTGATTAATAGTGCGTACTGGAACTGACTAGTCCATCATTTATGAAAAATTGAAGTCCCCATTTTTTTTTCCTACTTTTACTTTTCTTTTGCTATAATGATATTTACATTTGTAATGTAACTTATAGGACACACGCTTTTTCTCCAATGTAACTTTACCGGTAAGAGACTACTGGTTTATCACTGTCACAGCGGTTAGAAATTGTTCCAATTATTATTAATATTATTATTATTTATAGACTTTAAAACGAGAGGCACATACTAACGTAAGTTCTGAAGATTAGCGTGTCCATATTTTTTTGTTAGAAATTAACCCTGCATGCATAAAGATGTCGTCTCGACGTGGGTATAACGAAGAAAACATACACTGAAAAAAGATGTTTCACCCTCATTGAAACAGCAAATAAATTATATTAAAAAGTACTCACCAACCTTTAAATAGAAGAACAATGGAATGATTTATTTACCTTACATCCTTCCCATAAACACACAAAACTCTCCTTGTCTTTTTGAACTTGTACATGCTGAGATCTGATGTGTTCGATAAGTTCATCATTGCCATCGAGTGATGACTTACACTGGTGCCAGTTACACCGTTGCAGTTCGTGAGAGGAACCATTTGATTGATTTGTGCTGTTTGTCGAAGAAAAACGCACTTGAACACAGGTCGGTTTCGCGCTCGAAAGTGGATGATGATGTTCGGAATGACTACTGCTACTACTTTCACTACACGAGACGAGTTTGTCCGAATAAAGAGAATTGTCTCTAGATTGTTCGCAAGAAATAGATGAAATGCAGTTCTGATTTTCAGCTCTATGGAATGATGATGAAACACTTTTGGAATTTGGCACCGAGCAAAAATTGCTTTGGAGGTAGAAAGGTTTGGGATCGGGCTCTTTTTTAGATTTTGTTGATGTTTTGTCAATGTTTGAGTCCGATCGTTCTGGTAAGGAGTCTCTCTCATTTTCATCGCACAAATCAATGCTACTAGTCCTTGAATCACTAAATACAAACTGTCTGTTTATAGATGAAGTCTGTTTCAAGAAAGAGGACTCTTCTTCCTCGTCCTCCTCTTCAGTCCGACTGTCCTCTTGAAGAGAAGAGGGAATGGGCGGCATGGGTTGGGGTGTGCCAGCTCTGGAGTACCGGTCAGGTTCTTCGGGCGAGCACGGAGAGGACCCGCTATTGCTATCACTGCCATGACTGCTGTAGTGACAAGAATCGACGCTGCCTTGGTCACTGCTAAAATTGCTAGCAGCGATGCTGAAAAGAGAAAATAAAATTGTTATCAACATATGAAGAGATAAATAAAATATAATACGAAATATTTAAAAAACATCGCTTTTTTTAGTCTCTCATTACTCGAAAATTAATCATGTAATCTTCAGATAACAAGCGAATACTACGATCGTAGAGCAACTACTACATTATACACACTCAAACATTTTTGAAGCAGTTCCATTCCATACCCAATAATGCATAATACATTACCGTCACAAAGAGGTGCTTACTTGGTGCACTTGCCTATATTTATTTTCCGTCCGATTAAAGGTCGTGCTTCATTATTTTACCCCAAAGAAATTGCTGATGTGTGTTAAGCAATTTATTGTGCTTGCCAACAAAATTCCTATTCTTCGACGTAACTAATATTATTTAAAACATCACGATTCAATAAATAATTTAAAAAAAAAAAAATGTGTCTGAATGCAAGCTTAAAAAGAAATGTATAGAGTTTGTTTCAAAGTTCATTTTTTCCTTATACAACACCAGTTTTTCGATGTCTTTTACTACAACTGCACATTATATTTACAAATATCTAGCATCACAGATGAGATACACTGTATAGAACATACACGGGTATACATACTTACACAACTTAATATACATACATAAGATAACGATTACTATTTGACTCTACAGAGATGTATTTAAAATAAAACTGTTTCTACAATTTTCAATTGTTATTTAAAGTACTTTATAAACGCAAATACAGGTCTTTATCTTGCACCTTAGATCTGTGGTTTTCAAACATTTGAAATGACACGTTTAATATCTTACAAATAAATGAAAAGTAGGCGCACAGTATCCAAATTTCTGATAAATACAAGACCGAAAAGACGTTAATGTAATAAATTATTATAATTATAACATAATTTGAAGTGCAAATTCAGTTCCCTGGTCAATATATCAATACACAAAGAAATTTTTCTCTTTTTACGCTGTTGTAGTGTTGTGAGGGAGTTTTAATGAGATTTGGAAAATCTTAATTCAGATAACTTTCATTATATTTCCGAGTGGACTGTGTTTTAACTCCTTTTATTGGCATTTAATTTTGTCAAATTCTATTAAGGTGCCTGCCGGAGGTGATTTATTTTAATAATTGAAAAATTGCCTATTTATGTGCGTTATATGATAGAATATAGTAAAAAACAGTAAATAACCTAAAAAAAATATGCAAATTTTAAAATATTTTGATATTTAGGCTCTAAATATGCATAAAATTTGCGGAAAAAAAAAAAAAAAAAAAAACACTTTTACAAAACATCATAAGTCAAATTTAAACAAAGATATTTTTATTCTGTAAATTTTATTTTGATTTTTGAAATGTCCTTTAGGGAGTGAACTACTCTCAAAACTAACCATGTTATTTCATATTTTAGAGAAGATAACATTTTTACATGCTGAAAAAATAATGAATATACATGGCAGTTCATAACTTCTATCGACAAAAAAAAAAAAAAATCTAGATTCATTGTCGTAGTTCAATCCCTAAAACAACTCCTCTAGAGTATTTTGTCAAAGTTTCATAACGTTTCGATTATAACTTTTGGAGTTATGATGGTTTGGGATAAAGCAAAATGCTATAAATCTCATTTTGAGAAAAAGCAGAAAAATTTAAAAACAAGATTTTACCTATTGAACAAAAAATAATTTTAATAAGCTCCTGATTTGTTTCAAAGCTTTTTATTTTCTTTTTTAAATTCATTTTATATTCAGTAACAAATTTTGATGCTTATATTGAGTAAAACATTTATGTAAACAAACATTTACGGGTCATTTCCTGTCACTTCCGGTTTCAAAAACTGACGAGTGACTAATGTTAAAATGCCTGTAACTCAAGTTCTAAGCAAGATAGAAACAAAATTCAAACTGATTTAGAAAGCTAAAATGTCAGGCTTTAATACTAACCCAAAAAAAGAAAATCTGAGTTTTGACCGAAAATTGCATTTTAAAGGTAGGCAGGCACCTTAAAGAATTCTTTAAAATATAATGCTTCTTTTTTGAAAAATCTATTTTATTTTGAAAGCACTTATCGAAAAATAAGCAATATGTAAATAATATCCACTTCTGAAAATTTCAAATTAAGTAATATACACATGAATAATAAGGCTGTTTTTTCCAAGGAAATCTACTGTTACTTAACAAATAATAACGATGATTTAAAAAAAAAAAAGAGAGAGAGAGAGAGAGAGAGTCATATCAGTAAATGGAATGCTATAACACAGTAACTGTATTTATTTTATAGCTGAACACAGATTTCCCAGAAATATTTCAGAGCACGCCTGGAAATCTGGGCTTTATTTTTTTTATTTTTTTATTTTTTTTAATCAGAGTTTTCAGGAATATTTTCTTTTTTCCCTTTTTTTAACATTAAGTATATCTATATCATTCATAACAAGATAATTTAAAAAATTAAATATTTATTATTTATTAAAATAAACATTTTTAAAATTTAATTTTAAAATTTCTAGTCTTTTTAAGATTAAGTTATTAAGAAATTTTTAAAAATTATATTATCGTAATTTAAATATTTTAAAATTATGTTTAATTGCTCTTGACCCCCCCCCCCCCCCAAAAAAAAAAAAAAAAAAAAAAAAAACTGAATTTTTACTATAATTAATTAGTGTTGCTTTATTAAACTTTTCATAGTCAACAGATATTCATGAATTTTTTTAATTATTGTCCCCCCACACTACTTAACAGTATTGTACTGTTAAAAGTTTTTAGAAATTTTTTAAAATTTGATTTTTATTTATTTATGTTTTACATTCCACGAGTCACACAGTTTTCTTTATCTTGATAAACAATTCTGTTTTTTCTTGCTTTTATTTATTTATTTATATAATTTTTTACTCTGTTTTCATAAGATATTTATAAAAAAAATTTCATGGAGAATTTTTCAGGATTTTTTTCTACTGAGTCCTGTGGCAGAATTTAAATGACACGGCAACATTATCGCAGAAAAGAAATTGCCGCTTGCAGAAGATTTACTCATGAAAATTAAAGATATTCCTAGATTTTAATAGAAAACAGAAACACATTTAGAATTCTTTTGCAGTATAATAGAATTATTGATATCTTTATAATTAAATATACATATTATGTGTAAATTAGAAAAAATGTTATTATTAAATAACATCGTCTTGCAGAAAAGTTTGCATGAATCAGACTTGTCACAGAAAGTATAAAAATATTCCGAAACTGGAAGTTTGAGCACCACCACTACTTCCGAAAATTCTTTGTTCATATTCTAATAATGTATATAATACATATCTTTATAATTATATGTTTGTTGTAAGTTAAATAAAAGTGCAATTTTAAATAAACATTTTGAAAAAAAAACCACCCGGGTTTTGTCGGGTCGGGCCGGGCCGAATCAAGCCAACCCTGCATGTAGGGCATTACAGGAATAGTGCAAGCAAAATTTTGTGGTTTTTTTTCTAAAGTTAAATGTACAATGCTAAAGAATCCTAATATATATATATATATATATATCACGGAGATATATATATATATACACACACAGGGCTGCCAACCTAATCTGGGATTATTAGACCACCCTTTTTCCACACCACTTAATTTTTAGAGTAATTCTCTTCAAATGTATTTACGATGAATTAGGAAGAAAAATACACTAAAAAAGACTGATGTGGAAAAGGGGGCGGGTACTAACGATCTTCTGGATTAGGTTAGCAGTTCTGTATATATATATAATCCATTTGATGATCATAAATCACCACAGATAATGATGATCATAAATCACCACAGAAACATACACAGGCCAAACAAAGTAACTAGTTATCTTAAATTGATTCAATTTTTAAGTTTAATAATTTTACTTTACAATTTTTAGACTACAATACCTGATGAAACATAATATAAGACCGTGTATTTTGATGATGAAGAAAAGAAGGATTACTTTAGGATAGTATTTTAAGGGAAAATAATAGAACTTTTATTAATGAAAAGAACCTTTTTATTTTGAGATGAGCTAAAGAATTTCGGACGAAAGCAAAATAAGATTGAATTGTAACTGAAAAGCTCAAAATGCTATAAGACGTTTTCAAGTGCTATCTCCATAGCATTGAGCAAAGAAATGTAGGTTTTCTGTATTTCATAATCATTTTAGCAAAATAACAAATGATAACACGAACCTACAAGAAAAAATTACCTATAAATGAAATAAAGACAGAATTTATCCTGATTTTTTGAAATATTTTCCAGAAAAAAAATAAAAACATAACTTAAACCTTCAAGAAAAAATAAAATCATAACATGAACCTTCAAGAAAAAAATTACCTTGAAATGAAATAGATGTAATAAAGACAGAATATCCTGATTTTCTGAAATATTTTTCAGAAATACATTATACCACAGATTTTTTTTTTTTTTTTTTTTTGGGGGGGGGGGGGGGGGTTGGAGAATCCTATTAATCCTAACCTATACTCATACAGGTATTTCGCATGTAATCTAGGTAAGATTTATTTTTAATTGATCCATAATTTTAACTGTTCTAAAACAAGCATTGCATATTTGAATAAAATTATATATATACACACACACTCATATATATATAATTCATCATTACAATGATCAAACACCAGAAGAAAAACGTGAATTAATGAACAACCAATCACACATGGAAATGAAACCTCATACAAGGCAAAAGATATTTAAAAAGTTAGTATGAAAATATATTATGCTTTTAACTCCCTTTTCTTTTTTTAATGTTTATTCAGAATTGGATGAAAGAAGGTATTATATTTTACAAGCGATTTCTCCTTTATTTCTTAAGGAAACAAACAAAATAATAATAATAATAATAATATAACATAAAAAGCACTAAATATTATGTAAGTTTAAAAATGCAATTTCTTCCAAACTTTCTTTAATTTCTTTAATTCATTAATTTCTTTAATTTAGAAATTAATGTTTTTTTTTTTTTTTTTTTCATTTGAATGTATCAAAATATATAAAAGTTTGTATCCAATTACATGGAGAAATATCTAGAGGTTTTGATAAGAACTTCAATTAATTATAATTTATCGACTTTGTGGGGTCCAAAATGAGTTCTTTCATGTAATGATATTTTATGTTTTAAATAGTTAGATAGTTTGCGAAACTACTACACACTTCTTTCAGTCAATTACCATGTAAATAGCAAATCGATTTTTATTTTTGTCCAAGGCGCAGCTGATTTTCAGAAATTCTCCAAAGAAATAAAAAAAGACTTAGGACGATCACGTTTCGCGATGATGATTTTTTTTAAAAGAGGTCCCCCCTCCCCTCTTTTTTTTTTTCTCACTTTATAAAAAGTATAAATTTTCATGAAAATAAAATGATATAAAAGATGAATTCATTATAAACAATATGTTTTAGTAAAAATAATGGTTTTCAAATATTTTCTATTTTTTGAGAAAATGCACATAGTGCACTCACTTATTGCTATCCGTCGATTCAAAATGAGAATATTGGTAAATCCTTTAGCGTTTTGCACCAAATTGAAAGTACTTGAACATCAACCTTTTAATATATCTTTCTGAGTTTTAGCGATTTATTTGCTTGTGGAATATTTTTTAAGTTAATCTATACATTTGGCTAATAAATTATGCAAATGAAATTTCGCTAACGTATGCGCATGTGCAGTTAAAAATTTAGTAAAAATGCTCATATTTCATCAGATATCTATATATATATAAATGAATGTTTGTCTGTATGTTATTTATAAAATCGTAAACGGCTTGACCGATTTCGATCATTCTTTTTTTTGGTTTTTTCCTTATAGGTCAGGGATGGTTTAGGAAAAAAAAAAAATTGAAAAAATCTTTAAAATTAATTAAAATATGAAAATAATAAACTTATTGACTTATATTGACTTAATATAAGCCATTTAAATTTTTAATTGTTGCCAAAAAAAGTTTACGAGATATATTTATTTATTGTTTTCAGCATAAAATGAAATATGCTTTCATGCGAAAAATAAGAAATTACTAAATGTTAAATTGGTCGATGAGAAAATGACACATTATAATTTTAAAATAAAATAGTAATATTACAAATCTAACATATTTCTTCTGAATTTTATTTCACAGCATTTTTTTTACATACCTCAACTTCAGATTTTTTTTTTTTTTTTTTTATCCGCATATTTAGGTATAGATATGTATTAGTTATCATGTCCATGCATTAGATTAAGTTATTTTTGTTGTAAAATTGACAAAATTTGAATTTTTAATTTCAAAACTCTAGAAAAAAAAATGGCAAACTTCCATATTCGATTGAAAACACAAACATTTCATTTCAAAGGGTGATATTTACACAATAAATATCCAACTAATATACTGATTAAAAGGGAAATGATAAATATTCTATCATAATTTGAAGTCAAATTTGTTTTCAAATGTCTAAATAAAGTATCTGATATAAGATACTAATATGTTGTAGCGGAATAGATTTGATATCGGTCATCCTTGGTAGAAAAATAAAATATCGCCAAATTATTTGGCGAACATAATTTAATTCCTTTCAAAAATCATGGTTATTTTAACAACTTATTTTAAGACAGTAATGAATAATATGAAACAATATTTCGTACAATGCATATTACGAAAATATACATCTGGCATGTATATTTTCGTATTACGTTTTTGATCACCAAATACAATAAGCGCCAAGAACGACAGAGTTTTGAAATTTAAAATTAAAATTTTGTCAATTTGACAGCAAAATAACTCAATCTAACACATGCACATGATAACTAATACATATGTGTACCCAAATATGGGGATTAAAATCGGGAAATAATTTTCTTCGATTTTTAATAATTTTTTACAAAAAATCCAATGGGCGATTGACATAGGAAATTATTTTCTTGCATCCACGGACGGTCAGTGACGTCACACTTCGCTTGCGTATAGGAACAATAATCGCATAAATTATATTTTGGTCTAAAACGGCAACAAAAATTTAAAAGTCGCCAAGGGCATTAAGGCTGTACCATGATCAAGTTTACATACTAATTTATTTATTTTTCTATATACCAACTACTATTACCTAAGCATGAAGTATATATAACCACAAAATAATAATTGTCTCATGCGAAAGAAGTTGCCGATCATAGCATATTGTAATATTATATGTGGCTTGAAATTGCTGTCATTCTATGGTTGATTGATTAAATCAAATAAATATAGGAAATAACTTGAGAGCAAATATTATGTACATCACATATAATGTTGTTCATATGTAACTGGGATTCAGATATAAAAGAGCTACTTCAAATTTTTCGATACTGTCCGTATCGAAACTGTTATGTATGATAAGCAACCAAATGGAAGCCCACGGGTAAGCTATTGTTGCAGGCAATAGGGACAGGCAACGGAGATTGCAAGGACGAACAAGGCAGCGGGAACCCAAAGAAAGTTTTTAACCGATTTCAGTTTTTTTTTTTTTTTTTTCATAAAGCATATAAAAAAGAGTTTGCCTGCGAAGCGGGCAAAGCCGTCCAAAATTGTTTAAGAACTAAAATATTATTCAACAATTCGCCGGGAAATGAAAAAAAAAAAAAAAAAATATCATTTATTTGTAAAAAAAAAAAAAAAAAAATAAATAAATAAAAAAAATTTGAAACTCATAAATATTATATGAATTTCACCACATAGTTAAAATTTTAATTAACCAGTCACCAAATTATTATTAGAACCAGATTAATATTGTGCAATAGTGAACTAAAATCATACAAAGAAAGGTTTCGAAATAAAATTCATAATTGACGACCCAGTTTTTATACTTCCACAACGCAGTACTGTTTTAGTACAGAATCCCTATGGACGAATTTTAAATTTTTATCGCCATGTTGGCGATAACTTTTTATTTATTTATTTTGGCATTTTATTTTGGCTTTCAATGAGTTACAAATTTTTTTGAGTGTACTTTATCAGACTCTGTTTTGCACAGCACCACAATGATAAGGTTTCATTTCATTACATATTATGATCAAACCGTCAGTTCCCACACATACACATCAAAATTTTCACGTGAACGAAGTCGCGGGTAACAGCTAGTTTGATATAAACTTTAATTTTAACGCATTTATTACACTTTTTATAAAGTTTATATCAAATATCTGTTGAAATATGAGCATTTTTACGAAATAATTTTTAAATGCGCATGCGCAAATGCTACAAAATTTCATTTGCAAAATTTATTAGTCAAATGTACAGATTAACTTTAATGTATAGATTAATTTTAACGCATTTATTGCACTTTTTATAATCTATACATTAAAGTTAATCTATACATTTGACTAATAAATTATGCAAATGGAATTTTGCTAGCATTTGCGCATGCGCAGTTAAAAATTATTTAGTAAACATGCTCATATTTCATCAGATATTTGATATTTTTATTTTCTAATTGAACTACGTCGTGTCTAATATAGTATGACAAGTTTTCTAAAAATGATATTGCTTTGGTTTTAAAACGGTGCATGTTACAAACAACAAACGAACGAAAAACTGTCGACGTTATTAAAAAAAAAAAAACTTTGTATCTCCGTTAATATACGTGCAATTATTATATAAATTTATAACTACTTAATATATATATTTTATTTTATTTATTTATTTATTTTTTTTTTTAAAGAATATTCATAAATACATTAATTGTATAAGAAATATTAATTTCTAAATAAAAATTTCGATTCCCGGCTCTGGTATTTTTCACACAGTTGGTATAAAAAATCAGCCTTTCACTCCATAATTTTCTGAAATGAACTTTCAGGCTTGATGAATAAATTTCTAAAATAGTTCTTAAAACAGAATGGCATTAAATTTTTTTTTTTTTTTTTTTTTTTTTTCCGGAATATGTATAAAAAAGTAAAACAATTCTGACATACAGACTTTTATAATTTTTCTTTTATTTAACTTTCATTTCGTTTTATCCACTTCAACAAACAGAAAACGAAAAGTATTATGGAAAATATTATTTGTAAAACATATTTTGTTTACAGTATTGGCAATACCTCTTAACTTTTCTATTCGATTTATTTACATTTGTTAATTTCTTGCTACAAGTTTATACTTTTTTTTTTTTTTTTTTTTAAGCTTACATTCTCTGTCATAAACCTTCTGCCGAATCCAAGTTAAAAACGGAAAAAGGGAAAATAAATTAGAAATGTCAGTCCTGTCATTACATTTTTCTGAATCCAGGGGTGCAAGCAGTTTTTCGACACGACAATTAGATTTGTTTAAATTAACTAAAGTATGAAATTTAGGTAGCAACACTTGATTTTAAACTTTTTATACTTTTTAGTGCGAATCATGCTTCGAAAAAAAAAAGAAAAATCCATCGTTCAGGCACTGGCCAATTCTATTTTGGAGATGTGTGCAAAATTTCAATAAGATCGGTACATCTTACAATCGGTACAATTTTTGAGAAATCGTGCCCACCGGTTTTCTAAAGGGTGTCCGGCAACAAAGACTCAGCGGCTCAATTTTCCAAATATTCTAAAATATTGTTTAAATGCTCTTTTATATGCTCAAAATAATAGTTATACATATTCAGGGAAAAAATATTGATACTCAATGAACTGAAAGCAATCTTTTTATCATTTAAAACTGATGAACTTGTTTTATTTTAACCCTTTAACGTTCACTACTTAATTTATTTTAAAAATTACTAAACTAATTTTAAAAATGGCTCTTAGACACATAACTGATCATAAATATTTAAAAAATAAAAAATTAGCATTGTTCTTTTTCGAGAAATTTTCGGTTTGAAACATCTGTAAGTAAACCATATTAAATTCAAATAATATTTAATTTAATAAATAAATCACTTTATAAGTAAACATTATCGACAACAAAAACTCGTAAAAGTTGCATAGATCCCAACATTTCAATTTATTCCGGAGTATTTTAACCCTTTGCGGCGCAAGGTAATTCGGATCATTTAAATTACACTGCCACCGGAATTTACGAACATAAATAAAATAAAAGAAATTTTTAATTTTCACGTTAAAAAAAAGGGACTTTTCTGCTATGTTATAAATGTAAATTTTTGCTAAAGAATTTCCGGGATGAGTTTTTGCACTTGAGAATTAAAATTAGGTGTTCCATCGGCGGGAACACTGCGACTGAAAGGGTTAAAATTTGAATTGACTTTTTGGGATGGTATACAAAGCAGAGATCGATCCAGATTTTAATTTTTGGGCTCTATTTTGTGAAAAACAAAATCAGTTTCTGATATATATATATACATATCAGTGCTTTAAAAATCTCAAAATTTTTACATGCTCAGATATCTTATTCAAATGCATATTAATAAAAACATTCACATATCTAGTGAAATGAAAAACAAAATTTTGTGAAGGTGCTTATTTTACAAATTTGAATTTTGTGAAGAATATCTTTTTATAGATTTGAATTTTGTGAAGGGTCCCTTTTTGTGATGTGGAATTTCGTGAAGAGGCAGCAAACGGGACCCAATTTTTGCCTGGATCGACCCAAAGCTGAGAATGAAATATTGAAATTAAATAACTTAGTATTCCGTGGATAAAACAATATGGTCCAAGTAATATATCTAGGTTAAAACTTTTTAAAATCCTTATCAGTAACAATAATAAGAGGAAATAGATAAAATAAATCATCTGACAAGTATGTAAATCAGCAATAATAAATAAATACCATCTAATAGGGGGAGGGAGGAAACAATTATCTCTATAGTTTTGCTTTTTTTTTTTTTTAATCAAAAAGCTTATAACGTTTGGGACACTTTTAGACAGTTTTGTGTATTCAAAACCCGGTACATTATAAATCTTAACATTTATATTATGTTACAATAAGTGAAAAGCCATTTACATTTGGCCATTCAATTTAGCCATTTTTAGCCATTCAATTTATGAGAAAAAGGTAAACAAAGCCAAATTAAAAACTTTTCATAGGAAAACAATTACACGCGACACTTTCCTTCTAATGTAAATTGGCATAATTTCTAAAATCATTAAGGATATGCTTAAAAACTAATAGAATAAAATCAAGTAAAATAAAAACAGTTAATTATACTTTATAAACATAGTTAATTCTGTTTAATGTTGACCTATGAATGCCATTGAAATGTAAATTACGAGTAATTTTATTACTCTATAGGCATAAGAAAACAGATTTTAAAACTTGTAATAAAATTAGGCATTAAGTAACAACGATAAATTATACTTTATAAACATAGATGATTCTGTTAAATGTTGACTTAGGTATTTCATTCTAATATAAACTGACAATAACTTCGATACATTCTACGTATAAAAAAATAGATTTCAAAGCTTCATATAAAATAAAGTGGAGTAAAATAAAACAACCGTGAAATTAAATTGAAAAAAAAAAAAATAGATAATATATAAACTTTTATAGGAAATAAATAATATTATACGTGACTCTCTGAGGTTCATGCCAGTGAAATTGACAGTAATTTCAATGCTCTATGCATAAGAAAATTGATTTGTAAATTTCAAAACAAAATTAGGTGAAAAACAACCGTAAATTACACGGTATAAATATAAACAATATTAATCTACGTTAAATGTTGAACTTTCATTGAACTATTAAAGAGGTTATTACAACTAATCAAAAGAAATAGTTCCGATAAATATCTTGATAATAAACAGAAACTAACTCACCAATCGTTTTCTGCGCGTTTACTCCTTGAAGTTGCCCGTGTTTGGGGCATCGGCGAAAGGGTTAAATGGATAACAATATAACCCCGGCAGTTTTCTTCCCAGGAGGTGCTTCCGCTTTTTTATTTTTAAATTTCTTCTTCACTGCCACGCGTCATGCGGCTGGCCTAACACACGAAACTAATTGTAAGATCTTTTTTATCAAGCGTAAAACAAAAAATCGATGTTTGTCTTCAATTAGAAAGGTAAAATTTCAACTCAGTTTTAATGTTTGTGCAACAATGACGCACAATCATAATAAAAAAGAACAGAACACCGATATTACATGTAGAACAGGAAAATTTACTTTTAAAATAAACTTTTGCAGAGAATTTTTTCACCTTGTTTTACTGTCGATTATCAAGAACCAGTTTTATGTGCTCTAAAATTTTTATAAAGAACAAAAATCCGATTTTGAAATTCTCAAGCATTCAAATGAGATGTTTACAAAAGAATTCTTGTTACAACATTCATAGTGGAAAACTATAAAGTTGTTGTTTTCTTTATAGAAGCCGGACATGTTCCAGACAAATTAATTGAAGATGAAAATGGCGAACTGAACCCGAATAAAATTTTTCAAGGAAATTATTTGTTTAAAATTGCTTTGTTTCAAGTAATTCTTTCTGACCTAATTGATTTCTACAAAGGATGTTCAACAAAAGAATTATTGTAAAATTACAACACAGTAAAAACTTAAAACGAGAAATTATATCTAAAGTATTTTCTTCTGGAAATACAGCCAATATATAAGTAAACTGGATATAAATCAGGGACAGCTTAATTAACTTAAGATTTTATTACTTTTACGACTTATTCTTTCTTTAATAATTTCTTTTTTAAATTTATACTCAGCGTTGGTAATAACTTTTGGTTCAGCATTTTTCATTTATTTATTGTTAAACTTTAAACTTTATAACAAATACTTTATCAAGCAATTTAAAAAATTTTTTTTTTAATTTCTTCAGATAGATTATTACATGAAACAAAAATATCTAAGATAAAAAAAAAAAAAAAAAATAATAATAATCTGGTGTGTCACTCACACGACTTTCTCTTATCCTGAAATTTAATACTATAAAAACAGATTGGAGATTAAGGGGTATGATAGTACTGTTATGTAAACCTATGTTAAAACAATTCAAATTAGGCTTCGGAACAGCTTTATTTGACAAATAATTCTATGTGAAAGAGGCAACCGCCCCCCTCAACCCCCCCCCCCCATTTCATTACGTACCTACATTTATATGGAATTCAAATCTGTTATTAAATTCAAATGTTCATTTAAAATTATTCAGACAGTTTTAACACGCAACATTCCTTGAAACTTATCATTCTTGAAAAAACTTTTCTAGTAGCAAATGTATTAACTCCAAAATACAACATTTGGATCGCCTGATATTATTTGTTTCTAATTTACTCTAACAGACACAGACAAAGATCAAGTGTTAAAAACTTGACTTCGGTATTCAGGAAGCCTCAAAACATGTAAATATATATTAAAAAAAAAAAAAAAATCCTTATTTACCGTAGGGCTATGAGGAATTAATTTCAATTCCTGAGCAGCTTTCCTGGACAGGGTAAAATATTATAGTAAAGCACGTCCCCTAACAATGAAAAATAAATAATGTTATGGCTTAAATATTGGCAGCTCTGCATATCTTCTGAAACTTATGTACACATCACATGGTGCACATAAATATAATCCTATATTAATAACACACGGCACAACCTAAAGAACACTTCTATCAATTTTCAAGTACTGTTGCACTATAATGTAGTTCTTTTGTGCAGCCCTGTATATGAAAAGTGAATGATTTCTGTACCATATTCTACATGAAACATGTTTTAACGCATATAAAAAATATAATTTTTTTATTTTGAAGGTAAAGCGTAAAATTTTGGTAAAATGGATCGTTTTCTTCAAATGTATAGTCAAAGGAAGGCGACATCGAAGCTTGAAATTTCTCAGTTTGCTTCATGTAAACATAATAATAAAGATGATATAGTGCCTAAATTGTACCAAACGGAAGAGTGAACTGCAAGCGAAAATGAATAGGAAAAGCAAAAGTCATTGACGCAGCACTTCTAGATAGGTACAAGAATGCCAGGTCAAAGAAAATTTCCATCTTTTATGGAATTTTGTACTTAAAAGCCGAAAAATTTACATGAATGATAGGTAACAAAAATTTTATTCCTACGGATGGCTAATTGATAATAGATGGAAGGACGAAGAATTTCTTACCATATTTAGGTAATGAATACTCCTTTATTGAGTTCAAGTATGTTCGCCGGATGTAAAAATCAGCCTCTTAATAAAATCATTTTGATGAAAACAAACGTGATTTTATAAAGCGGCGGCTACTGTATAAGCATATTTTTCATAATGAGCATCTCTCTATCAAGTTTAGTGTACTTAAGCGCTATAAAAGTTTACCTTGATTTCATTTTAAATGTTCTAACCTAAATTGGTCAGTTTTAAATGTGATCACACGAAAATACTTAAACCTAGTTTAAAAGTCCAGTGATTCATAGCTACTTATCACTAGTATTATTTTATATACTAATACTATGCATCTGCAATTAGATTTCTTTCAAATTATTAAACAAGCTGTTACACTTAATTATTATATATACACACATTATTAAATATAATTTGTCAATATATACATTTTTGTTTGAAAAAATAAAAACTTCTTATAAGCATAATTACATGTATTTTATTAGGTAAAACAAAAAAATATCAGATATTGCTGAATGAAAACCGATTTTTTTACTTTAGCACTAACAGAATAGGAACACAGAAAAAAACTATTACAGAATGAAAGATTTAGTCAGTCTGGACTTTTGAGAGAAGTGTATAGTTTGATTTTGATTGTAAATGGCGATATACTTTTACGAGTTTTGCTGCCTTGTCAACCCCTAAACAATTGCGTAGATTACTCCAAACTAATCCAAAAGTTGAGAAAAATCTCTCAATTGATGCAGATGAACCCGGAGCTGAATACAAAGAGAAAGAAAACTGACCAAAACCAGATGGGAATTTTTAATTTTTTGAAAAAAAACCTACTTTATAAAATAGTGGGTTTTTTCAAGTGGGTTCGCCTGAAAAAACCCGGGCGGGTTTTTTCGGGCTAGGTCCACTTGGGCGAACCCTGCATATAGCTTTCCCATAAACCGAAAGAAAAAAAAAAATTGCAACTAATACAATCCTGTCGGCCGATGCACCCAAAGAAATTGAATTATAGCATAATTTTTTATAATGCCCATGTCACGTAACTAGTTTAAACACTTATACACTAATATAATGCTTAAATTTCATACAAATGGAGAAAATCGCCCAGCAAGGCTACAAGCTGGGCGATATGATTATGCCAAAATGTAATAAGCACCAATACAGATTCAACGAAATATAAAGGTTTTTTTTTTGTTGTTGTTGAAGTTAATCTATTATTTTTGGTGAGATACAGACCCAAGACTTTGATAATCTAGACATACGCCCGCAGTAGACAGACATTTTCTAAAACTCAACAAGTTGTATTCACGACACATCAAAACGTATAAATCCATCGAAAACCGGAAGTCGAAAGTTTTTCTTAATCTAATAGTTTCCTCTTACATATAAAAGACAGTAATAACAAGAGGGAGGAGGGGGGAAAGGGCAGTAAAAATTAACTCTTCTCATATTTATAACGAACGATTCGATGCAATAAAAACAAATAAATCGAAATTCGCGTTCTTTTTTCAAATTACGAATTATTTATTAATGAATCAATCATTTAAAGACTTAAGTAAAACGCAACCAACCACCAAATCTGTAAAGTTCAAATTCAATTTCCTTAAAGTTAAACAGTTGTCACAACATATTTGCATTGAAAATTTTAAATAAGTTTTTAAAAAATGTGGCGTAACGGCCTTGGTTTTATGTTCACACTGACTCGTTCATTGATTGTGTTATGGACGATCTTTGTCACTTGATTATTTTTCTGTACGACAATGAGTTCCGTAATGAAACAATAGACAAAAGAAGTAAAGAATCTGTATCACATTTCTAGAAGAAAAGTTTTAATTAGAAACTTAATTTTTAACACTTTCCAACCAAATTGAAAATTACGTATGACTTCAGTTCGTCTGTCTGTCCGCATTATAGTTTCTGTTAATATTTCGAGTTTCTTGAAATTGATATAAGTATGTTACAGAAATTCCTGTTATATATATATATATATACGTATTTTATTGAAACAATTTTTTGCTAAAAGGAGGTGGGAAGGGGACCTAAGCCTTTTTTTTATTTTTTCAATAGGTATAAAATTTTGTACAAAACAGAATTTAATTTAGTACGAGAAGACTCATTTTAATCTATTCTTCCTTATGCATGCAGTAACTGGGTTTCATTTCTTAGCATCGGTTACTAAATTCATTTCTTAAAATTTCTTTGGTATAACTTTAGCATAGCAAGTCCCTTGGCGATTTTTAAATTTTTGATGTCATTTTGCCAGTGAATTAAAATG
Organism: Salticus scenicus; assembly: GCA_963930645.1. Taxonomy (NCBI): domain Eukaryota; kingdom Metazoa; phylum Arthropoda; class Arachnida; order Araneae; family Salticidae; genus Salticus; species Salticus scenicus. The sequence goes on from OZ005648.1 coordinate 397,492,781, forward strand.
GCTATCGCAATCGCGTAAATAAAGATCTTAGCCAAAAATATCTGAGTTACTTAGGTGCGAAACGATGTTTATACTATTTTCCCCTTTTCTTTATTTAATCAATTTATAGATTTTTTTTTTTTTATTATTATTAGTTTATTTATTTGACATCTTTTTTTTTTTTTTTTTTTCTTTCTTTTTAATAATTTTAGAGTTAAAATGGGGTTTTTATTTAATATCTTTTGAACCAAGTGTCCAACTGAACTAAAAAATTCGCAGTTAGCTAGATTTTGTCCTGATTAATAAGTAAAGTGTACCAATTTTTGTATATTTGCGATCGGTTGAATGGTATAGCTTTGTACAGTGAACTAAAAATCTGGAAAGATACAGTGACAAACTTTTAGCTTTATATATTAAAAAAAGAAAAGAAAAGAAAAGAAAGAATAAAAAAAAAGTTCATTCTAGGTGACAGACCGCAAAATGGTAAAAACACAAAATCGCTATCTGAAAAAAATCGTTGAAACTGTCCTATCCTGCTCAAAAAATAAATAAAATGATTAATATACTTAAAATAAGTCTGCCTGATTTTATTTGTAGATGATAAATCACGCTTAACTAAATGAGTATAAAAGGCAATTTTATTATAACTAGTATGCGGTAGCGGTGGCAATCACAGAATTTTCTTCTAATTCTACAAATATCAGTGCTACCTATCGGTTCACAAATACAAAAACTTAATCACAGCCATACTTTTTCACAGCAATGGTTTTATACATATAGTTTTTTGTAAATTTAACCAAATTAGTTGATAATATGTAACCAGATGAAAACTACAAGAAGTGAGTAATAGCAGCGCCACTTGTCGCCATGTATGTATTAATATTGAATATAGATAGTATTTAAAAAATATACGAGATTATTCAATTATATTAAATTCTGTGGACTTATTATCTACAAAAGCTGAGATATTGCCTCACCATAATTGAAAGACATTGTAACATAGCAGCGCCCTTTTTTGCTGGGCAATGTATGCCAAAATCTACTCAGCCCCAATTTACATCAAAATCAAACCAGATACAAATATTTGTATTATTCAGAGTATTATTTAGGGAGATACAGCGCCCATAAATTTGGTAATACACAGATAAATAGTCATTTTCTAAAAATGTTCATATCGTGTTTACGACATGTCAAAACGAAGAAAGTAAAAGTTTTATTTTTGTACTTCTGCATATTGAATCCCCTGAAATTTTAAATAGATCTTATAAAATTCTGGCTCTTTTTTATAAGGAATTGACGCCGAGGTCAATGTTTTTCACATTCCGTGTATATGCCATAATGGAATAGAATGCAATGATAATTGCGATGGGGACATAAACTATGTGTCATTAGAGGAAAATGGGATATTTAGAAAATTATTAAATAAGGAAATAAAGTACCAATGAGGAGTGAAATTGTTTTCAATTTGCAGAAAAACATCAAACAGAAGGTCAACGAAGGGCAAATACTAAAAGATGTTTTTTCTATGTGTAGAAAAAAAAAGTATTTTCGCTTTTTCCAGTTTAACCGCAAATTCTATCAGATGCCGAACGTACAAAAGCAGTTCTCCCATCATTCGTCGAAGCAGATGCGTACAGAAAGGCTTAATAACAGCGCAGATGCAATATGCGGGACACGCTACCCTTTATCAGAGGAAATAGCGCAGAGGGACAAGGTTAAGGACAAAAACGGGGTGAGAAGACATTTTCTGAAAACGAAATGAAGTTAAAGTCATCCTCAAATTGATTCGATGAACTGCCAATTTTAATTATTTATTTACTTGAACTATAAACTCGTTAATTTAAAATATCATTTTAATATTACTAATTTTCTCTTACCCATATATGAATGTTAGAGAAAGTATTGTTTAGGATCGAATTTTTGAAAGTGAATTTTTGCTATATTTGAATGTTTTAGGGTTTCATTAATCCAAAAAAACTAAGTTTTTAAAGGTTAGTCTGTGTGTCTGTCTGACCCAGCTATTTCTAGTAAAATGTAAAGGAGTAAAAAAAAAAAAAAAAAAAAAAAAGAAGCTTTTTATTAAGATAAAAAAAAAATTAAAACACACATGTTTTCTTTCTTATGTATAAGAAGGTTTTGGACTCGAAAAAATTTTTGATCTCCGGTTTTCGACGAATTTATATGTTTTAAGATATATCATGAACACGATCTGATTAATTAAAAAAAAAAAAAAAAAATGTTTGTGTGTGTGCATGTGTCAAAAACTCCTGAACCAATGAACGAAATTTAAACAAACTTTAAATCTAGTTGGACCTTAATTTAAAATTAGTGTGAATTGTACATGGATATCAATCGCTCAAAAGGTGGGACTGTTATCTCATTTTTCATTTTTTTTTTTTTTTTAACATGACAGTAAAGAACAAAATTTCGTATAAATGTACATAAGGAAAATTAGTTTTAACTTTTCACCGTCAAACTAGAAAAATATATTTATAATAGTAATAGTTAACCAGGAAATTTTTTTTGTGTTTATAAGGCCATCTCAGCCCCCCCCCCTTCCCTTCTGCGGGTTTTAAATTTTCCATATGCAGGGATCAGATTAGCAAAAAAAAAAAATAAAAAATAAAAAAGCTGAAACTGTTTTCAAAGTCAAGTCGTTGAAATGATATACTAGAATTTTGATGACAAAAAACACAAAAGCTGAAAAACTAAATTTCCAAAAAGTTGAAATCAGCTGAAAAGCTGAAAAATTTTATCCCTGAATATGGGCATCTTTCATAAAAACTCGCAAATAGCTTTAAAATGATATGTTGAACTACAGATCTCTAATTATTTATTTATTTATTTTTTTGACAAAAATAAATAAATAAAATCTTGGGGAGAAGAGAGCATTTTCTAAAATGTCAGCACAAAACTGAACTGTTTTTCAATATTTAGTATTATATTTCTATGAGTTGAAAATTGTCTATATTCTTCGTGAAAGACAATCTTAATGAATAAAAATTTTAATAAATAATTTCACAGGAAAATATAGAAGAAAGTCTTGGCCACAACACACTCATTTTCATAGCTTTACGAACACTTTTCAAGAAAATTTTTAAACTTTTAAAAAATGGAAAAGAAATGAAAAAAGAAAATCCGATATGAATTAAATTCGATACGGATTATGCAAGCAAACGCATCATGAAAGAATTTTACTCTACAATTTGAATTTCTAGACCGGAAAAAAAAAAAAAAAAAAAAAAGTGTTCAACCTTGGAACAAAATTCTTTTAATTTTGCGTTCATCGGCGTGCACTAATCCCTTTTTGTAGGTGAATCACGTTTCCTTTAATCTTTTCCTTGTTAACCAAACCAGATATATTCTCTTTATACCCCACCTCGGTCAGCCCGTTAAAAATAGAAAATGTAACTCAAGATATCCAGTGTGGTCTTCGGTTTTGCTTTTTGTTTTCGCAGAGAAAGCTGTTTCCTGTCGCTTTCAGGAGGAAACTTTCCATTCAGAGCGCAGTTACAGACAATCTGTATTAAATATAGTTTCAAAATAAACAAAGAGCTGACTAACTTCTAGTTATATATATTTTCTTTCTTTCTTTCGTATCAAATCTTAAGTTATATTAAATATAATGAAATGTATTGAAATGTAATATTTGATACAAAACAACAATATGCATACAAGAATTTTGAAAGCAAACTTCATAAATTGCTAAAGCGCGCAACAAATAGTTTGGTTCGTAATAATTAAACATGGTCTTTCGACAGATTAAAATTATGTAAACGTCAGTAGAGCGTGAAAGCAGAAACGGTTGCATAAATGCTGGGTTCGCCAAATGTCATAAATTATTCGTTATCGGGAAGTGACTCTTGAACTTTAGAACATGGAGTCAATCGATGACACTGTTTTAATTGCTCTTTGAAGAATTTTATAAAAGAAATCTAAATTTTCCATGCCAATTATCATTGCAGGAGGTGACGATAAATTTGTCAGCGTCAGAAAAATGGCTGTGTTATTTTTTATACATCATTATTTTTAATCCGTTTTATATCATTATTCATCATCTTTTGTTTGCTGTATACATTTACAATCATCATTTAGTTTATATTTGTTATTGATGTTCATGAAGAACATGTTAAATACTCTGATTTTTGGTACTTAAATCAGTGACAGTGCAATATCGTACTGCGTAAAACCATTTAGACCAGTAACTAAGTTAATTAACTTGTTGTAACACCTTTATGCAATTAAATTAAATGAAAACATTTTTAAATTTCAAATTATAATCCATAAACATTCCACAAGAACAAGCTATTATTTATTGCTAGATCAGTTAATGTAACAGTTACACTAGAAAATACAAAAATCGATTCTTACAGTTAAAAATAAATAAACACATAAAGTGTTTTTAAAAAATCATTAAATTTACAAATACAACTATTCTACTGTTTACAAATGCACAATATTACTTTTATTTTATTTATATTAAATATTAATATTTTTGTTCTTAAGAACAATATTTAATTGAATTCGATTCTCAGAATTCGATTATTCGTTTTCCTCTATCACATGATTGAGCAGACGAAACTGGGAAGAGTCCATTCCAATACATTATTTCTGCTATGGCATCACTTGTAGAATTAAGTTTCGGGAAACTTGATTTTTTTGTTAAGAAGGTTTTATACAGTGAAACCTCTCTAAAAGTTCATCTTAAGACTAAATTACGTTCAGCACCATTAAAAACACATGTACAATTGAGTAACCCCCCCCCCCCCCCACACACACACACACCACCACCACCCACCCCACTCCTGCCCTTTCTCTCTCTACAATATTTTATAAAATTTTCATTAAAATTTTTGGAAAATTCATCCGGTAGGTCCTGGTTTCCGAAGACCTTTCACAAAAGCGGTGGAGGAAACGATTTCTCAAAAAGTAATGCGCAGATTTTATTGAAATTTTGCACACCTCTTTAAATAGAATTGACTAGAGCTTGAATAAAGAATTAAAAAATTTCTTTGAAGTTTGAATGTTTGGCAGTTATATGCAAAAACAGTACGATTTTTGGTGCATTTTACCCGCACATATAGCTTTGTAAATTTAGTTATAATCGAAGAAAAAAAAAAAAGAAGACGACGAAAAAAAACCTTTATTTAAGCATAGCCAACTTTATTGTGAATTGTGCAAAATTTCAGTAAGATCGATGCATTAGCTTTTAAGAAATCGTGTCACCTCTTTTCTGAAAGGTCTCCAAGAACCAGGACCCACCGGCTGAATTTTCCAGAAAATCAGAGAAAATATGATTTTTTTTTTTTTTTTTCCCTGAAACTTATGTAACCCAAGAAATGATGCTTAGCTGAACAATTTGTTCAAGTACATAAAAAAAAAAAAAAAAAAAAAAAATTGGAAAATCCTTGCTAAAAAGCTTTCAAAATTTAATGAATCCACTTAATTTATAGAATTTGTTGTCTGAATTATGATTTTCTAAACGACCTCTATTAAAAGGCTATTTCTCTAAAAAATCATTTTTCTATATCACGTGGGTGGCTTTGTTAGGGAAGTCTCACTGCATTTCTTTGATTCAGTCGAGGATTGATGTTTGATTCGTCGTTTTTGTTATAAAAAAAAAAAAATGTCATTATCTCATAAGTACAAAAAAGAAAATAAAAACTTTTAAATTTTTAGCTATAATAAGATATGAAATGCCAACAACTTAGGAGTATTTAAAGTTAACAAGACATTGATAAAGATTTAAAATAATAATATCGATGTTATTCCGTATCAAACTACTCGTTGGTACATTCCATTCAAAATTTTACTCATACCTCTATTAAAAATATTTTTTTTTTTCTTCTTTCCTTTTTTTTTTTTTTTTTTGTGTGTGTGTGGGGGGGGGGGGGGGAGGGGGGGAAGAGGGTGCTTTTTTATTCACTCGGGTTGTCTGTTATCGAGCCACTTTTCTGCTATATTTTGGCTGAAGGGAATATGAATATCATCCCTAAGAATATGAATGACCATGGGTGACCATGAGTGACCATGACCCATACATAAGTAACTCAGAATATCAGAAAAATTTACAGTATTTGAAGGATTTCAAAACCTTTGCGTCCTGCTACATTTCAGTTTTAAATTTAAATTTCGATTTCTTAGTTTTAATTTAAAAAATAATGTTAAAAAATAATTTAAAAAAAGAATGCTTTTTTTATCGGCGGCCTAAAAGGTAGTAAATAAGACAAAATTTTCTGTACTCAGACCAATTGAAAGATCAACAACATTCATTGATGACAAAGTATGTTTATGAGTTAGTCATCAATGAATGCTTTTGATCTTTTAATTGGTTTGAGTACAGAAAATTTTGTCTTATTTACTACTTTTCAGTAAGCCGATAGAAAAGGATTCTTTTTAAAAGATATATATATATATTATATATACAGGGGTCGATCCAGGTTTTAATTTTTGGGTCCCTTTTTTGTGAAAAACAAAATATTTTTGTGAAATTTTTATTTATTTTTGTGAAATATAAAATATTTTTGTGAAAAAGTAAAATATTGTGTAAAATTTTTCGTTTTTACAATCACTTTATGAGGAGGCTCTGCTTTATGTAATGTTTAATATCAAGTTAATAGTTTCATTGAGCCAAATTAAGGCATTAATTAAAAATAATACTGAAAACATTTAATAAAAGGATCATTTTTATAAAAAAAATCTTGTGAATGTTCCCTTTTCATGGATTTGAATTTTGTGAAGGGTTCCTTTTTATGAATTTGAATTTTGTGAAGGGTTCCTTTTTACTATGGGGAATTTTGTGAAGGGGCCGCAAAAGGGACCCAAATTTTGCCTGGATCGACCCCTGATATATATATATATATATATTACTTTCTCTTACACATAAGGTAGAGAAAGTATTGTTTTAGGGTCAAATTTTCGAACGTGAGTTTTTCTTATATTTACACGTTTTGAGGTGCCCTGAATCCGAAAAGAATGTTTTTAGCGAATGGTCTGTGTGTCTGTCTGTGCATGTGTATTATCAGCATAGCTCAAGAACAAATATTATCAATAACACATATTATTTTTATTAAACTAAAACTTCTTAAAACCGGAAAATTACTCCGACTCGAGTCGAATCTAGATATTCTAATATTTTTCTTTTCTTCCTTCCTCCCTCCTACTACTTCAGCCCCCCCCCCGCCCCCCGAAACCACTGAAAAATGAAACTCATTTTTAAAAAAAAGTTTCAACTCATTTAAATTTATTAACTCTATTTTCAGAGTTTTCTTTAATCTATTACAATTTTTAACATAAGTATTTTTATGCTTAATTCAATAAAGTTTCTTTTCTTTACCTTTAAAAAAGTAAAAACTGTTTTGTAGTAAATCTTAAAGCTACAAAAATTAAATAAGAAAGTCTTCAAAAATCAGGATTATCATCTGAATAAAAAAAAAAAAAGAAAGAAAGAAAAAGAATCTAACAGCTGCCAGAACGAGAGAATGAAAAAATAAAAATGGCAACGAAACTTATTCAGTGTAGAATCGATTTTCGAAAGGAGAAGAATGAAGATAATTCTTTTTTATCTTTCTAAAAGGTTTTGCAAACAGAAAAAAATAATGCAAAAAAAGAAAATGCAGATTTTAGGAATTCAAACAAAAGGAGAATAAACAGATATTTCGTATAATTTATGGGTTGTATTTATTTTATTTACATAGAAATGCCAAGCTTAAAAGTTTTAAAATTAAAATTATTTTCTTATGACTTTTTGAAAGAACTTTTTAATACTTTGTTGAAAATACACAATGGTGTGACATTTTGATTGATTTTAAGGCGTTATGTACATTATTTTTTAAAGGCAAAATTTGTTAAGTAATCTCTTTGGGTTAAAATAAAAAATAGTATAATACCTTAGTTTGCTACAGTTTATTTTACAGCAATCTCAAAGTAATTATTCTAGTATTTAATTTTCTTTAAATTATTTTTTATTTTTTAGAGATGTGACATCTTCCTGACATGGTTTTTCACTAACATCGACATTTGTTAAAATTTCTTTTAATTTTACAACATACACTTGATTGTTTTTACATGGTTAACATAGACTCGGTTAAACAAAATAATAGCAATTTCAAATGCATTACAGTTATTAAACTAAAATATATAAATAGGTATGTGACGGGTGTGACATCGTGCAAATTATTTATATATATAATTGCGGCCCGCAAGGGGGCACAATGGGATAGCTTGAGTACCTACTTAAAAATTATATTTTTAATTTAAAGAATAAAATAAGTAAAAATTATTTTAAAAATTACAATGAAAGCTGAAAGATGCCAAAATATTATTCTGTAAAAAATGGAAGAAAAATAATAGAAAATAAGTTATTTTTAATAAATATCGTAAATATTTTATTTTTAAGATTTATTTATGATTTTCAAGACAATTACTACTATGAAATAATAAACTAATACTATATTAAGTACTTTAAAATTTATAAAAACTTTAATTGGGCCATAGTAGGGCTATATATTTTACCAGAAGCGCACAACATTTCTATATCAATTAACCTTCTAAAAAAAATTCTGTACTATTATAACTATTGTAGTTGGCTGTAAAACTTAATGTTTTCAAAATAAGGACGGCGGGGGGGGGGGGGGGGGTTCATTTGTATATGCGTATATAGCTAATTTTGAGCGGAGATCACCTGACATGAAAGCACAACTTTTGTATTATTTAATGTTCATTAACTGATAGTTGCCATTGTCGTTATACGATGAGGAGCTTTATGCAAGCTCGAAATGTTTATAATATTATTTGATCTATTTATTTATTTATATATTTTTTTAACTTTGTACATATCTGTGTGTGCTGTCTATAGTATAAATAAACTCGTTTGTTTATTGAAATATTTCATCAATACCTACGTAATAAATACTATGTTTAGTTTCTTTCTTTTTAATTATTATCCATGAGATGAAAGTTCGCTCATTAAGAGCGGACAATACCTAACTAATCTCGCCGGCAGCCTTGGCCCATGTTATTCTATGGGAAAATTTGTTTACATAATTACTCATTACCTAATGAATATTTTTCAATTCTGTTCTCACATTTGGAAAATTTATAAGCGTTAAATTAGTGCTTGTTTTCCAAAAATTGATTTTTTTAAATTTTAGTATTTCATTTTGCAACTAGAAAATGAGAAAAATGCATTTTCTGAAAAATCGCATTTTTGAACTCAAAATTAAAATGTAAAAATTTAAAAAATGAATTTTTCAAAAATGAGTACTCATTTAACGGTTATGAATTTTCTGACTGCGAAAACAGAATTAAAAATTATACATTAGGTAATGTGTAATTGTCGCAACAAATTTTCCCATAGAATAACATTGGCCACGGTTGTCCGCGGGATTAGGTATTGTCCCCTCTTAATGCGTCATTTTACGTGTGAAGAACGTGTAAACGATGCTTTTCTGTATATGGCTCCTTAATTAAAAATAAAATAAAATAAGTTCGTCGTAAACAACACAAAACTAGCATCCATATTTCCCTACAGAAATTCACGCAGTAGAAATTATTTATTAAAATTATTATTTCTCAAAATCATTGTTTTTCAAAATTAGTTACTGAATGCATGCAGACGATTTTCATCTCAGAGAAGTATAGCACTAAATGTTATGCACTGCAAACATCTTTTAAAAAAAAAAAGGAGTTTTTTTTTTTTTTTTTTTTTGATAACTTTGTTTTAAATTATCGCAGATCCATGGTTTAACCATTCGTATTAAAAGTATTTGAAAGATACTCATAATGAAAATGCGCAACCAACTCGAGGAGTACAAGCGATGTTTCTACATATAACACAAATATTTTTAGTTGATTATCGTTATTATAAATACTTCTTTTTTAATTTCATAATGATTTGTGAAAAATATATCTCATTGTGTACGTTTCTATGAAATTTTGTCCTATATTGCCATATTAAAACTTTAGAAAGAATGGGATGGAAACGCCACCTACACGGCGTTTTTTTATCCAAAGTTGTTAGGCACTAATTTATGTCAAGGTGCAATTACATATAAAGAAATTTTGAGTATTAGTTTTTGAGCTAGAGTTGCCACAAAACTTTTGTCACGCATACACACACAGATGGACGGATAGACAAAATTTTTCTGAAAACGATCAAACTGTTGGACCTCTCAAAATGTGTAAATCTATTGAAATCTGGAAATCGAAAATTTTTACGAAACCCATACTTTTAGCTATTGATATAGAAGAAAGTAATAACTATTAAGCAAATGTTAAAACAAATTTTAGACGTTAAAACAATTTTAGCAGATTTCGTTTTGCCCAAAGCGTATGATAAACAACGTCGATGGATTATCTCAAACCGGAACGATTTCTGTTTGATTCCGATTTCAAAATACGCAGGGGTCTTCCATTTGGTGTTAGCCACCTTATCATAGGGGAACAGGCTTACCTTCTTCCCTAGGGCACATAATGGAGAAACGGAAGGGAGGAGGACAAAAGGTTCTTTTGGGAATATTTCAACAAGATTCGAATTGCGTTCGCTCTCTCTCAGAGATTTACTCTGGGAAATCAATATACGTGACAGGAAACGGTATTTGTTAGACAAAACGTGGCACGTGACGCGAGAAATTGATTCTTTTTAACACACATTAGAATGCTAGAAGAAGTGTTATGATTTGTTTATCACTTATGAGAACTGCATGTACAACTGTAGACAACGTTCGTAAGCAGGATACAATTAATACTACTTACGAGAATAAGTCGTAAATTAGGGATGTTCTCAATAATTCTATGTTTTTCACGCTCAACAATATTAATCTTAACCTCAAGGACATATTGACAAATTCATTTGAGTCCTATATTATATTACATATGAATGAAAGCATACTTGGTAATAATAATAGCCGAAATGACAGCGAGGCTTCTTTTTGATACAGTAAAGCATCGATAATCTGGCATCGGCGGGAAGTAGACATTGGCGGATTAAGGATTTTTCCAAATTATAGGTGTTCCGAAAATGTATATCGAAATCATGTATCAATCACAGCATCTAAAGAAAATTCTAGCTAAAAAGCTATTCCCTTATCAAAAACGAAAATAATTAAAATAACGTTTGAAATAAATAAAAAAAAATTAACATAACAATTATAAAACAGCAATACAGATCGTGTACAAATAATAATAATAATAATAAAAATAATTTGATTAAAACTGGTTTAAAAACAAATATGATCAGGAACTTGACAATGTTACACTCTATCAAACATGTCAATCAATTTCATTTTTTTTTTTTTCTTTTTCAGTTTGTCGTTGATTGATTAATATATGCACGTTCATTAGTTGTAAATGATGGGCTGATAAAATCATATTTTTTAAGTCCTTCTAAAAACCGTTGACGAGATTTCGGGTGGTCATGTTTATTTTGACTTTCGGTATCAGGAATAGGAACGATCTCTTTTATTAATAACTTTTGGATTTGCCATTGCGAGACGAAAATTTCGTTTTCTTTTTTCGAATTTTTGCCATCATCCTGATTGATCTGAAAAAAAAAAAATTCACGGTAGTCCGTAAATCAATAAAATTAAATGAAAATCCGTGAACTTTACTAACGGTTGGCTAGCATGCTGGGAATAACAAGTTGAGTACTACTACGATTTACGGGCGGCGGTTAAAAAAAAAAAAAAAAAAAGTCATTAGTGCCGGATTATCCCTTTAACGCGCGGTGGTATAAGTGTGAAACCACCTCCCAGCTGCAAAAACTCATCCCAGAAATTTTTTAGCAAAAATTTACGTTTTTAACGTAGCAGAAAAGGCCGTTTTTTTTAACCTTAAAATTTAAAATTTCTTTTAATTTAATTTTGCTCGTGAATTCCGGTGGCATTATAATTTAAATGACCCGAATTACCTTGCGCCGCAAAGGGTTATAGAATTCCAGATTATGGATACTTCACTGTATTTAAAAAGATTTTAGGGGAGAGGGGGGCACATTTGGACAGGGGCACATATGGACAACTTAAATTTCCCTAACTTAAATAAATGTGAAAATTATGAAATAATTATATTTTGTTGGCAACACTATGATGCATTTCCCAGGAAAATTTAAAGCAATTGGCTGTGAAAGTTTTCCAGTTATGTCAACCAAGCAGTTTTGAAGCTTAAAAGTAAAGTTATGCTTTATTTGTATCAATCCTAATTATACATATTTATATTGCATCATGAAAATTAATTATATAAAACTAGATAGCTTGTTTGATGAGCATAATGATTTATTAATCATATTTGTCAAAAAAAATTTCTGCTAAGCTAGGCTTAACAAAATTCTAAACATGTGACTGTGGGGCACATGTGGACTGTCCAAATGTGCCCCTAATGTGTTATATTTAGAATTTATAACACAAAATTAAAGCAATAAGCTGCTTAAAATTATTTTTTAAATAACAAAGACTGTAGCTTTTAATCTTTGCTATTATAGTTAAGCGTAATTGTATACACTGCAAAAAAAATAACTATTACCAGCTGCAAGAAACTCTCTGTGATTGGAGAAAATAATTATTTTCTCCAATCACAGAGAGTTTCTTGCAGCTGGTAATAGTTATTTTTTTACAGTGTAGTTTTATTCACAACTTATCAGGATTTAATCTAAAGCTAAATAATAAAAAAAAATCTGATGTGGGCTAAAAATATAATGTTTAATTTAACCCAATACTCTTACTGCTGGACAACCATGATACCCACGCATCAATAGAAGCTATTATGTATGCAAGAGAAAATTGAATTGTTGTTTTATCATTTCCCCCTCACTGTTCCCATCGCATGCAGCCACTAGATGTTGGCGTTTATTCTCAGCAGTATCAGCAATATCAGCAGTTCGTTCAAGAATGCTGGAATATGGGCTGTTAACAGACTAGTTTTCAGTGATGAAGTCTTTCTTCCAGCATTTGTCACCGATCGACCAAACCCTGTCGAAATATCTGAAAATGCAGAAATTGAACATTCATATTCTCCTTCTAATGAGCCTAAGCCTTCAATTTCATCTACTTTCGACTATGAAATATTAATTGAACCTGGACCTTCAACTCAAGTTTTAACTCCAGAAGTCATAAGACCTTTTCCTAAAGCCCCACCAAGAAAAAAGCAATCTACACGAAAAGGAAAGCCTAGAATTTACGCAGATACTCCTGAAAAGGAAAGAATTGAACAATTCACTATAGCAAAAATGGAGAAAGTTAGAGTTAACTAAAAAAGAAAAGAAGCATTTGGAAGAAAAAGAAAGTTTGATTTAGAAGAATTAAAAAAAAAAAAAAAAGAATTAAGATTGGTATGATGGAACGGCTACATGATCAATCAAATATCCAATCACATTCTGAATCAGATGATGGAGTGGAATCTAAATCAGATGATCTTGAAGAATTGAAGCTGCTATTAGATGATGATTCAATTGGTGTAAATGACTTTGTTCTAGTAAGATTCAATACAAAGTCAAAAACAGTTTACTACATTGGACGAATCGAAAAAACTTTAGATTCTCATAAGTATGAAGTCAAATACTTATGAAAGAAAGTTGGAAAGCAAAACGTTTTCAATTTTCCACATAAGACAGACGAGTCAACCATTGAGAAAACAGACATAGTAACTAAACTTCCACCTCCAATTATAATAGGAGGAACTGAACATGCAGCACCAAACTTAAGATTTGTGGTCAATTTAGAGTCTTATAAAGTGAAATAGGAATAAAGTTTTTTTTTTTTTTTTTTTTTTTTTTTTTTTGCCATATTAATGTGTATTTGATTATTTTCAATTTATTTGTTTTAGTTATTAAAATGTTCACCATAATTTAAAGCAAATTTATTTTTGATTAGGTAAAAAACTGCGACTCAAATCGTGAAGATCATAGAACATCACTAGAATAGATATATTTTCTTTAAAAGTCCTTTTTTTAAGATTATAAATATAATTAAAATATTTTATTGCCCTTATTTATAGCAACAGAAGTGGATATTTCTAGTATATATGTATTCAAGTCATTTGTTTTTGTTATTTTAAACTGTTGATAATGCTATATTTACTTGTCCAAATGTGCCTCTATCCCTTGTAGGGGCAGATGTGGACAAATTTTGCATGTTTTTAAATATTTTTTTAAAAATAATTTTGTCACATTTCCTAATATTTAAGTACATGTATTTGAAGAGATTAGATGTAAGATTATGGTTAGTAAAAAAAAAATGAAAAAAAAAAAGATGAAAAAGGTTAGATTTTTTAATAAAACAAAAAACGTCCATATGTGCCCCCCTCTCCCCTATTGTCTGCAATGCATGTCTGTAATACGCCGCGTTAGCCATCACAAGCATATAGCTTTTGGTGTTTATAATGTTTGTAGCTAGTAAACAGAGATACACAAAAATATTTTATAAGTCTATAAACAGCATTTCATTTAAGTGCATTTTAACCCGGTTACTCTGCATTCAGCATAATGCAATTTACACAGAATTAATGATTAGTTTAAAGGGTTGCAGTAAAAAACAAAAAAAAAAAAAAAAAAGTTAGTATAATTAGGAGTCTATTATCTATACCATCGTATTGATATTGGGAAAAGAGGGGAAATATTCTAGGGGGGGAGGTATGCGGGTGAAATTCTCTTCCCCCATGAAAAAAAAATTCTCCATATTAAACAAGCTAATTACAAAATACCATAATAAACAAAAATTAACAGTTTCGTAATAAGTAATACTAATGAGATTTTGAGGCTACTGATCTGTAAATTCTGAATCACTAAATACGATCATCAAGACTTCGAACTCTAGAGCTCTAGAAAAATATATTTGCCTGCATACATACATATAATATATATATATATATATATATATATATATATATATATATATATATATATATGCATATATATATATATATATATATATATATATATATATATATATATATATATATATATATACATATATATTATTATTATTGTACAAGTTATGTATTATAAAAGTATCACTCAATCACAAATATATAAAGAATAAAATATGTTCTGCACATACATTTCATTATTATTAGCATATTTAACTCTTATTTTCTAAAATGTATTTAGCAGGATCAAATATTTAAAAAAAATCAGAGAAAAACACCATAATTAAAAAGAGTAAAGAAAAAATGTTAAGCTTTCCATCCAATGCATTTTGCTTTATTTATTTATTTATTTTAGTGCTGCCCCGAGTTGCACTTACTCGGCCATTTGCTACTCGGCCGAGTACCAAATACCGAGTAGTTGTAAGAAAGAATAATTGATGTATCTTGAAATTAAAAAAAAAGCCTTTTGAACACAAAATTAAGTTAAATGGCAAACAGCATGTTTTCTTGAAATGTTTCAGAACTTTTGTAGTGCATATACACAATTAGGTTCATGGTTATATTTGATATTTCCAGCTTAGTGGATTATTAAAACCATAATAACTGATAACTTCATTCTTTTCTTTTCTTTTTCTTTTTTTCTTTAACTTTTCTTTAACTTTTTCTTTAACTTTTTTCTTTTCTTTTCTTTTTCTTTTTTTTTTAATAAAAACTTAGTACATAAAATTGTATCTTAAACAGACAAAAGTAAAATATTTTAAAAAAATCTGATGTGGGCACCACATGACTTCCTTATACACTTTTAGAAATATACATAATGTTAAGAAACATTGTCACTGGACCCGAAACATTTGGCTAAAAATATTTTTTAAAAATGCATGCATACGTAAAAAAAAAAATAAAATAAAATAAAATTGTGCCTTGAGGGGACTCATGTCAAAGTTGTGCCTTGAGGGGGGACTCATGTCAAAGTTGTGCCTAGGGGGGGACTCATGTCAAAGTTGGGCCTTGGGGGGACTCATGTCAAAGTTGTACCTTGGGGGGGACTCATGTCAAAGTTGGGCCTTGGGGGGACTCATGTCATATGTCAAAGTTGGGCCTGGGGGGGGGACTCATGTCAAAGTTGGGCCTTGGGGGACTCATGTCAAAGTTGTACCTTGGGGGGGACTCATGTCAAAGTTGTGCCTTGGGGGAGACACATGTCAAAGTTGTACCTTGGGGAGGGGACTCATGTCAAAGTTCTGCCTTGGGGGGGACTCATGTCAAAGTTGTGCCTTGGGGGGACTCATGTCAAAGTTGTACCTTGGGGGGGTCTCATGTCAAAGTCGTGCCTTGGGGAGGGGACTCATGTCAAAGTTGTGCCTTGGGGGGGGGACTCATGTCAAAGTTGTGCCTTGGGGGGGGGACTCATGTCAAAGTTGTGCCTTGGGGGGGACTCATGTCAATGTGTTCTGAACTTTTCTGAAAGTTTCAAATGTCTAGCTAGTCGAGAAGTCAGTTAAATTGCAAGATTTGTCCAAACTGTTTTTGAGCTATTACCGTTTTTTGATACATTTTGCCCATTATGAACCTAATTTTCCTAAATATCTCCAAAACGGAAAATCATATAAAGTCCAAAAAGGGAGGTGCACAACTAGATGTTATAACAAACCTATGTACCAATTCGCAACTTTCTACGTCCAACCGTTTTTGAGTTATGCGACATACACCCACACACACACACACACACACACACACAGACACACATACATACAGACGTCACGAAAAATCGTGTAAAATCACTTATATCTCTAAAACGAGAGCTCGTGTTAAGACGAAACTTGCAGGTGTGCAACTAGACATCATGACTGTCACACGTATAAATTGGCAACATTCAGCGATCATTCGTTTTCGAGCAATGTGAAATACAAAATCCATTTCGCAAATCGGGATTACTATACTTCCTTATACTTTGTATAAGGAAGTAAAAAAGAACCCTTATATAACACTAGATAAAATTTTAGTTACATATTTGTGCAAATAAAAATGAAACACTTTTAAAACTGAAAAGATTGATTTTTAATACAAAATAATAATTATGAAAAAGGTAAACACTAAAATGTTATTAAAAATATATTTTAATAATCAAATTTTTTTTTGCAAATTATGGCCCAAAACCATCTATCTTTTTTACTCTTCTTGAACTTGATTAATTAATGAAATCTATCATGTTTGAAATGATAAAATATTTATCGTTGGGGTAATTGGGGTTTTATGAATTTGGGGGGGGGGGGGGATTTTTTTTTTTTTTTTTTTTTTAATATATATATTTAAATTTACCTAGAATAGCATTATTGGGCTTGAATCCCCCCCCCCCAAAAAAAAAAAAAAAAAAAGAAAAGAAAAGAAAAAAGAAACAGTTTTAGTCTAAAAGAAAACGTATTAAAAAAACAAAAACAAAATAATAATATTAATTAATTAAAAAATAAATAACTTTTATCTTAATGTTTTGTTTGGTCTTAATGGGGGAATAGAATTAAAATGAACACCTTTTCACTGCATTCAGTATTTCGTTACAATTTAGAATTTAATTAATTTTTATTTTTAAATTATTTTGTAAAATTAAAACTAGTAATAAAAACAAAATAGTTTAATCTTTACATGTATGATTTAAAAACAATAAGATTTATTATTCTTATTTTTCCATACATTGACTTTATTTCATTTGTACATTAACATCTTCTAGCTATTTTCTGCCATATATTTATGGTGAACTCCTAAATTTTAGAATATTTTTAAGTTCGTGATAAACAGGAGATTTTTAACAAAATCCAGTAGATCAACAGCATTTATCAAAAACCAGTAATAATTTGGTGAACCAATAGAATTTATTTAGTTAAAATTTTTACAAAAATATTTAAATTTCTTGAAATTTTGAATAAGCTGAGTTTTACATTTTTTTTTTTTTTTTAACAGCAAATTTTGTAATATTCCTAAATTAATCAAATTACGATTCTATATATTTCAAAAACTATTTAACGCATAAAAGTTTTTTTAGTCTTTAATTTGCTGATGAATAACGTAATAGGATATGTACCTTCTATGATATTTGTATTTTGAGTAAGAGATTTAAACCATATGTTGTATTTTCATTAAAAATGGCATTTAAAATTCCCTAGACCCCTTAAAACTAGTATGTTGTGGCTACCACAAGACTTTCTTCTATATTTTCATACACAAATTCACTCAGTAACAATATGTAAAAAAAATAATAATAATAAATAAATAAAAATACTTTTTTTTTTTTTTGTTAAAAGTAAAAAAAAAAAAAAAAAAAAAAAAAAAAATCGATAACTTTGTTTTAAATTATCACAGAATTATAGTTCAACAATTCATTTTAAAGGTATTGACGAGGAGACCTTTCGAAAGATATCCATCTTGAAAATTTAACATGCACAAATTTTTTTTCATAGTTAACTACTACTATTATCAATAATTCATATTAATTTTACAATCACAAGTTTAAAATAACTCTCATTATGCACATTTATACGAAATTTTGTCCTATACTGACATGTTAGAAGTTTACAAAAAATGCGATCACAGCGCCACCTGTTGAGCGATTGATCCCCAAATCTAATCAGTACCAGTTTATGTCAGGGTGCAACTAAATACCAAGTTTGGTTAAATTTCATTCATTGGTTAGTGAGATACAGTGTGACACAAAAAACGTGATACACACACACAGACAGACATTTTCTAAAAACTATCAATTCGTGTTCAGGACATCCCAAAACGTGTAATCCATCAAAAAACGGAGGTCGAAAATTTTCACGAATCCAATACTTTCTTTATATTACATATAGAAGAAGTAAAAAACTGACCGCCTTGGAAAAAGGAAAAATTCTAATGTTATATTATATTTTTACATAACATATTACATTTTAAAAAATCTCTTTTTATGGTTAACAAGTTAACTACACAGTGTATACGTAGTTTTAAGCTTTCTGTAATATAATTAATATGATTATTACAAATTTTAAAATCTTGTCAGATGCAGATTTTCCTTCTTTTTAGAATACATCGATCTCGCACGAAATTTGATCTGTTAAACCACATAACGCATATGCAAACTTTTACTAGTGTTAAGAAAGAAGAAGAAAGAAAAAAAAAGAAAAGATCATCTAATTTAATGAGAAACACTGAACTTTTCTCTCACATTAATTGAGGAAGAGTCTGAAAAAAATTTTGCGCTAACATAAAATTCGCTTTGACAGAAACAAACTAATCGAAAGATAAAACTGTATATTTTAGCGTTTCTAAGCCTTTTTATATTTTGTAATTACTTCTATAATTATGTGAAATATTATTTACACAGAAATAAACTGAATTATACTCAGAAGCCCATCCAGGGGAACATTGAGGCTCCATTCAGCTAAATCTTAACAAAATTCTAATTTATAAAAGGCTCCTTCACAAAATTAAAATTCATGAAATAATATTTGTTTTAAGGGGCCACAAAAATTAAAACCTGGTTTGCACCTTAATACTACAAAAGGCGATAATACAGAAAACGCACTAATCGATGGATATTGGTACATACTATACTATTTTATATATTTTTAGAACTTCTCACCTTTTTTATATTTTGTAATTTTTCTTATAATTATGTGAAATATAATTAATACTGAAATATACTGAATTATACTGCACAATCCAAATTACACAGAAATCCGTATTGACAAAACCACACTAATCGACGGATACCGATATACAGTTTTGTATATTTTAGAGCTTTTCAGCCTTTTTATATTTTGTAATTAATCTTATAATTACTAATTGGTCTTAACTTAATTGGTGAATATTTCCAAATGAACCTATTTTCAAATTTGCCATATTCACAAAATCAAAAACAGTGGGCAAATGTCGTGATGGATAGCCAATAATAATAATGATGATGATTTAAAATTTAACTTTTTATTTATTTATTTTATTATTTTTTTTTTATCAAAATAATGGAATTCGAGTCATGGCATATAACTTATTGATTTGTGAAAAATAACTTTAGCCCTAATTCACCTAAAATCGTCCCTAATTTATTTGTCGAAGGGATAATCTAAATACTGCAAATTTATTACCTTTCTTTACACTACCAGAATTCGACTCCAATAACAAAAAAGTACCTTTTTTTTTCGGTTTCAATTTATCATTTATATTATTTTTAGCTCAATTGACGGGTCTTACACAGAATTACATTTATTCTTTTAAATTATAATTTAAACTTTTTTTAATTGTTTCAAATCAAGGGTTTAATAATTTAAAAAAAAAAAAAAAGATGTATTTTGCGATTGTGACACCACTTCTTTCTGCTACAACCTCCTTCTTTCCATTATTTTATTCATTCCTCCAAACCAAGGATAAAAATTTATTTTCTTTATTTCAATAAATTGTTTTAGAAATGGCATCATTTTCGAGTATTAGTTTTAGGAACCTTGGTCCTTTATTATTAAGAATATGTTATCATTTTGGTCTACATGAATTGCGTACTTGATGATTTTAAATCGAATAAAAGTAATTTAGAGATATTTATTAATTTAGATGATAGAAATTCTTCCTATAGTAGTTAGCTACTTAGCTTGTTCACTGACTACGATAAATACGATATTTTTTCCCCCCTTCCTTTTGGTTTGAAAAATCATTTTGGTTGTAAAGCTCGCATAGGTGTTTATTATGCATTCTTTGAAATGGAAAATACGTTAATTACTATAGCATTTCAAACCAAAATTTTTACATGGTTATTTTTATATATTGTTAGTATTGCACAGATAGATTGAACATATAATCCGTAGCAGGGTTCGTGATTTTTTTGATTTTTTTAAAAAAATCAAAAAAATCGGATTTTTTTTATTTAAATCAGATTTTTTTGATTTAAATCGGATTTTTTTTTTTTAAAGTCTACAAATTTATAGTTACTCATTACTTTATACCTGTTAAAGTAATCTATATCTTAAACAATGTCTAAAAACATAATTTAAGTAAATTTCATGCCAGAAGCTATGCTTTTTATAAGCATATATACATCAGTTTTAACTTTTAACACTGATGGATAATGAAATTTATCATTTAAGACCACAAGAATTATAGCATACTCAAATAAAAATACAAATTAACAAGCAAATTTAACGTGAACTTGTACCTTTTCTTTTAGTTTTGAAAACAGAATGTATATGAAAAACAACTGTCATGTTATATGAGCATTTACTTTTACTCTAAATGCATATAATTATAAGTTCTCTATTTTATATGTAGATATAGATTTTTCAGCTCATCATTTTGTAAAATCATATGATCACTTTATTACTAAAAGTAAAAGATGAAACTTCTCATTTTAACTAAATACCTTTTATTTAAAATTAAAAAATACAAATGAAGCAGACAATTTCCATATTTAAAAATAACGTCTCTGAGTGTTAGGGAAGAATAAAACATATCTTTGACCATTCTGATTCTGGATAACATACTGTATTATTAATTTAATGGATCTATATGTAATTATCTATGGTATTATTAAAAACCCAGTTAATTATGGCATGAAAGTTAACACTATCTAAAAAAATTTCGAAATATGCATAATCCCAATAATGCCCGTAAATAATCAAAATAAAATGTTATCAAAGAAAATAATTGAAGCTTAAGCATAGGTCGATCCAGGTTTTATTTTTGAGGCAAATTTTAGTGAAAAATAGAAATATTTTTGAGAAAAACTATTATCATTTCTCATTATAGAAATCGCTCAATTTTATGATTAACATAAAAACTCATAAAATAATAAAATATGATAATAAATCATTAAATAGTAATTTCATAAAAACTAATATATGTAGTACTTTAAATGAGAAAAATTTTAGAAAAGAAACATTTTTATGGACACTTCTGAATGGCATTGAAAACTTCCATGCTTTATGTGTTATCATAATAGTTGAATTAATTATGCTTTGTTGTTAAAATGTTTAAAAAGAAAGACAAGTTCATAGAGTTTTCATGATAATATATGGCCTTTGTGTAAAATCCTATGCTGAATTAGTACGTTTTTTAGTTATATTAATATATAAAAATTGCTTTCAAGTTCTTTAATTCATTTCTGAAGCATAAAAAGTAATTGTGTAAAATTTAAAGTAAATGGTTCATATGTGCCAACACACACACACGTACAGATACCTATATATATAGTTTTGATAATTGAAGGTTCTAAATGCAACATATTTTGTATTTGAAACTCATTCTAACAAGATTAAAAAAATTTAGATCATAAAATGTTTTGAAAAATGATTGAATTTTAATAAATAACTTTTAAAAAAAATCAGTTGATTTAAATCAATGATTTTTTTTTAAAAAATCCATTGATTTAAATCAAGATTTAAATCATGATTTTAATCAAACTGATTTAAATCAACGAACCCTGATCCGTAGTTCAGTGGTTATTAATTATGACTTACGTATAGCATAGAACTGCATATCGTTTAGCTTTAAAGGTGGAAATTAAGAAATTTGGTTGGTGGCCACTGGCCACTAGCCTTCATTTTTTTAGTGGCCACTTTTAAAAAGTTAGTGGCCACTCGCTGATAAAAGTAAAAGTAAAATAAAATTTTCTTTTCTTTAATTTTTTCAATGTTCAGTCTCGACAAATCATTAAGAAAATAATTAAGGTAGTCAACTTTTTGAAACTCATCCACAATAATACATTTCTGATAAATTTTAATAAATGAAATAGGAATAGATTTATATAATTTATACTATGAATGTAAGAAAATACTATTCAATACAAAATTCATATGTTTAAAATGCTCTTTTGGTTATATTATTTTATAACAGAAAAATTCTGATTATATTGCCCCTTCACTATCATGAAAATATATTAGTGTATGTAAATAAAAAAAATATTTTTTTAATAATACTTTATTTTGCAAGTTTCTTTTTCCGTTTTTTTTTTTTTTTATGTTACAAATGAATTATAAATTAATTTTTCTTTAATAATAATGAATTTTTAATAATTTGCAATTATAATCCCCCTCTCTAACTGAATTTAGAGAGTGTGGCTGGCCAGGGTCCAACTATATACCAAGTTTGGTTGAATATCATTCATTGGTTCGTGAGATACGGTGAAAACACTAAACCACAGACACACACACTCACAGACATTTTTTAAAAACTATCAATTCGTGTTCAGGACACCCCAAAACGTGTAGATCCGTCAAAAAACGGAGGTAGAAAATTTTCGCGAATCCAATACTTTCTCTATATTACATATAGAAGAAAGTAAAAAATAGCTCATATGCAATAACAAATATTAAATATGTAGTAAATAAATAAAATATTCAATAAATTATGCATTCTTCTGATTAAGAACTAAAAATATACATACATATATAATTTTTTTTTTTTTTTTTTTTTTTTTTAATAATAACAGAAAACGAAAAAAAATATTTTTACAGAATTATCTGTAGCTCCACGTTTACTACCACTACGGTTGCTTTGTGATTCAGGATTTTCTTTAAATCTCTTCATATTAAAGCAATAAATCCAAAATTTATATTACTATATAAAGCTTGTTTTAAAGATTGAAATTTCGAGAAACCACGCGTATGACTGAATGCGATACGGCCGTTGGGAATGGATAGAAATGCCAAGTTTGAAAAGAAAGTGGTATAAAATAACAAAGAAAATGCGTCGAATGACGTTTTTAATTTTTCTGCGAACGTAATACAATCGGAGTTTCAGCCGATTGATTATCTCACGAGCTTCCTTTTTGTCTTTGTCTCCCGAAAGTCGGCTGAAACTCTCATTTTGACATTTTTTAAAAATCAAAATCTAATACTTTTATAGAAAAATGGAAAAAAGCCGTACGTTTTTTTAGTATATGAATAAGACTACCTGCCAATTTCCAGTTAAAATTGACTTCCGAAAATGTCTATAAGTGGCGATGTTAGATTTGAGAAAGCCTGAATTCGAGGCGCACGGCGCGTTTACTGCGAAAACGCCGCCGTGCGATCCAAGTTTGCCTTGGAATAGGGTATTCTATAAAGAATGGGTAGAAGAATTTTAAGTGTTTACTATTAAAATTGACTTCCGAAATATGTTTGCAAGTGGCGAGGTTAGATTTTAGAACAGCCTGAATTCTTTGCGCTGCGCGTTTACTGCGAAAAAGCCGCCGCGCGATCCAAGTTTGCCGTGGAATGGGGGTATATTTTATAAAGAATGGGTAGAAGAGAAGTGGCCACTGCAGTGGCGACCAAAGGCAATTTCTTTAGTCGCCACTTTTAAAAATCTAGTCGCCATGTGGCGAGTGGCGACCGCTAATTTCCAGCTTTATTTAGCTTACACATTAAAATGAAAAAGAGAGAGAGAAAAAAAATAATTTAATAATATTACTGATCACTAGTTACTAATGAAATTTTCTAGTTTTCTCTTTTAATTTTCATAATTATAGAACATTGCTCTTTTTGGTGAGAGAATTTTTTCCTTTTAGCAATGTATAAATGTTTTGATCTATTTATTCTTGATACAATCATCTCGGGAGTGTTTTATCATCTTCTTAACTGTGACTTTCATATTTCCTAATACACGAAAATACATTTCCTAGAGTTTCATCCACCCGTCATTTAGAGCCATTTTGGCAATAATAGACACCTATGGTTTTTATTCCCACCCTAAGGAATGACTAATGCCTTAATGACTGTTTAAACAAAGCGTACGGAGCACCGGATGTTGTCAATTCAGAAAACAATGGTCCCCAAACACACCACGGAAAAACGATATTTTCTAACACTATTCGACTTTATTCTGTTGGTAACCCTGATATTATTATCATTACTCGTATATGGAGGAAAAACCAATTTGCATATTTAGATGGTGATATGGAATGAAAGTGAATACAGCTAAAAATGTTTGTTATATCCAATCGCATGTTAATAAATTTATTTTTATATCGAAAGTTGCACACATAAAAGCATACATAATATGGATATCTCACATACTGAACAATACAATATGATGTAATTTTTTAATTAATTAGAGTATTTGTATGACTATATGTTCGTTATATCCAATCTCATGTTAATAAATCTATTTTTATATCGAAAGTTGCACACATAAAAGCATACATAATATGGATATCTCACATACTGAACAATACAATATGATATAATTTTTTAATTAATTAGAGTATTTGTATGACTATATGATAGAGAATTTTTTTTTTTTTTTTAATGGCCCGCTTCACTTACCGTCGCCGGAAGCCCGAGCCAATGTTATTCTATGGGGAAATTTTCTTAACAAATAACTTATTAACTAATACATATTTTTAAATTTTGTTTTCACATTCTGAAAATTCCCAACTGTTAAATTGACGGACCTTTTTTAAAAAATTATTTTTTTAATTTTTTATGTTTTATTTTGAAGCTGCAAAATACGAATTTTCAATATGTGAATTTTTTTCATTTTGGAGTTTCAAAATAAAACATAAAAAATTAAAATAATATTTTGTTAAAAAAGGTCCGTCAATTTAACAGCTGGGAATTTTCAGAATGTGAAAACAGAATTTAAAAATATGTATTAGTACATAAGTTATTTGTAAAGAAACATTTCCCATAGAATAACATTAGCTTCGGCTTCCGGCGTCGTTGAGTGAAGAGTGCCCTTAAGGATATCAACAACCGTAGGCAACATTTCATATATTTAAATACACTCATTAAAATCATTTTCAATTTGATACAATAATTTAACTGTTATCTTAATCGCCTTCATTAATAACCTTACTTTTAAAAAAAAGTAATTACGATGGCGTTAATTTAAACTTACGTCGTATATATTTAATTTGTACTAGACTCAGTTCATTCCCTTGACCTATCTATCGGCTTACAGAAGATTAATCAGTCTGTTCCTTTCTGACAGAGGACAAAGAAAGAACCAGAAATTACCTTTCTGTTGTTCAGCCCCTTTAAAAATGATTCATTTGGCAAACCGAAAAACATCTGCGCGAGATACAGACGGGATGCGATGGCTTGATATGTAACAAATGTGTCAAGAAGTGATTATCAGGATATGCTCCGCTTAACATTGGACTAAAAGCATCCATCTATAGGGCAGAAAGTATACATTGAGAATTTAATCATGATATAAACCAGGACTGTGTTATGCACATCCAAAACTTGTCTATGAGGGTACAAAGGGTTTTTATAGTAAAAAATCTCATAAAGATGTAGTAATGAAAACATTTGAGATTTTTTTTTTCCTTCTCCCTGATTTACTGAGGGTGGAGGGACAGAGAAAGAAGGATATTATAGAAATTTTAGGATTATATAGATCATGTAATAGATTAGAAGTTATTCGTTTATTTTAATGATTTTGCCAGAATATAATTTTTTTACAAAGTTAGTTTTAGATAAACAGGTTAAAAAATAAAATAAAATGAAAAATAAACACACTGCGAAATCCTAAGCAACCTGATAAAAATCTTTTTCAAAATTTTTGAAGCTTATTAGCAGAGACTGACAAAATTTACAAAGTACTAGAGATTAGGAGAAAATCCTAGGAGCCAGAAATAACGAATTATTTCGATGACATTATCGCGTTCATGACAAAACGTCATGAACATTCTACAGAAAAGTTGTAATTTGATTAAATAAATTTTCAAAATAAATTTTTCATTATAATTTAAAATAAATAAATAAATAAATTACGGCCAGCTTATATTAAATTCAGCAGTATCAATACCTGAACAGAATCATTCTCAGTTTAGAAATTGAAGAATTGAGTTAAGAATTTCTAAATTAGAATCATTCTCTTTTTTTTTTTTTTTTTTTTTTTTTCAGTGGTACTAAGTAGTAGAGATGCAACGATTATTCGGCCGAAGCCGAATGTTCGGCCTATTCGGCCTGTCAGCCGAATATTCGGCTTCGGCCGAATATCAAGTCCATTATTCGGCCCAGGCCGAATAATTTTGTAAGAAATTTTTTTATTTATATTTACACTATAAATAAAAACATTATATTACGCAATAAAATTTTTTAATTTTAGAATTTATATTTGTCATGTATTGTGAAAATTTTATTTGAAATTAACTAATATCCTCCCCCCCCCCCCCCCCCACCAAAAAAAAAAAAAATCTTTCATACCTTGAATAAATTTTAATGTAAGGATCATGTAAAAACTTTTATGCTATATCAATAAGTGCAAAACATATATCTGTAGTAAGCTAACATAATCTGTTAAATTTAAAATTAATGTATTCAAAATTGTCCCAACTGAACCATACAAGCAAATTCTGATTTTTGTCAAAGCATAATGAAAAATTTAATATTTATCCTTCATTATTTAATAATAATAAAAGAAAATCCTTCCAGTTATATTTTTAATTATTTGGGGCGGGACAAAAAATTAGAAATTGAGTTAGACCATTTAAATTTGTTATACATAGGTTTTGGGAGCCTAAAACTCGAATGAGGATATTTTCGAAAGTGTAAAATTATTAGGGGGTGGGGGGCAGGAAGGGCAAAAAATTAGAAATTGAGTTAGACTGTTCAAAATTGGTATGTATAGGTTTTGGGGGGCCTAAGAGTCGAATGAGGATATTTTAGAAAGTGTAAAATTATTAGAGAGCAGGAGGGGGGCAAAAACATAGAAATTGAGTTAGACCATTCAAAACTGGTATATATAGTTTTGCTAGAATTTAAATACCTTATATAAAACTTTTCCATCATGTTTGACTGATTAATTTCGAACACTCCGTGTTCATCCTCAGAGTCGAAACGCTAAACGCCGTCGTTCTTCTTTTGATGTTTACTTTGCCGGTGTATCCAGTGGTTGCCACTTCGCTTCACTTCGTGTTCTTCTAGTAGCTGTTGCCATGCGGTGGGAATGATGTAATGCTCTCTGTCATTTACGGTATTATAATTAGTGGTAATCTCGAGGGCCTCCCGTTTTAGTGCATAATTTTGGTTATTGTAAGGGGCTATTTTTTTTATGTTACCCCTTACAATAACCAAAATTATGCACTAAAACGGGAGGCCCTCGAGATTACCACTAATTATAATACCGTAAATGACAGAGAGCATTACATCATTCCCACCGCATGGCAACAGCTACTAGAAGAACACGAAGTGAAGCGAAGTGGCAACCACTGGATATACCGGCAAAGTAAACATCAAAAGAAAAACGACGGCGTTTAGCGTTTCGACTCTGAGGATGAACACGGAGTGTTCGAAATTAATCAGTCAAACATGATGGAAAAGTTTTATATAAGGTATTTAAATTCTAGCAAAAGTATAATTGTGCTTTTCCTTAAAAATAAAATTACAGTGGTATATATAGGTTTTGGGGCCTACAAGTTGAATGAGGATATTTTTGGAAGTGCTACATTATTAAGGGGAGGCGGAAAGAGGGACTAGGGAATAAAAAAAATAGAAATTGAGTTAGACTGTTCAAAATTGGTATATGTAGGTTAATTAGGAGGGGCAGGAAAATTGGGGAATAAATATGCCTATCCCTTAACCTGCATGCACAGTGCGCACGGGTCTACGCTGCCGACGGCAGTGGGGACCCGGTGTAAGTTTTTACTCGATCAAGTTTTTTTTTTTTTTTTTTTTTCTTTTATATGGAATTTTGAGAATTCATTCTTTATAGTGATTCGTTTAAAAATAGTGACCCGCTAGCTGGCGAAGATCACTAGTATCTATTAAAATATGACTAGACAATACCTCATAAGAAATAAGAAACTTGCAAAGAATTATTATTATTGAGGCAATTTTTAAGCCGAACATAGCCGAATATTTTTTTCAGAATCAAATAATGGTTTTAAAAATTAAAAATTTGTATAAAAATAACTTTTTAAAATGAAAATAATACATTTTAGTTATGAAATGTACAAGAATTGTGCATATAGTGCATACTATACTATGTTTTTAGACAAAAATGAGTTCATTATTCGGCGGCCGAATATTCGGCTATAATTTGGCCGATTAATTGGTATTCGGTTATTCGGCCAAACCATTGTTCGTTGCATCTCTACTAAGTAGTAAGCATTACAATGTTTCGCAGTATTAGTTTGGTAATTTTTGCAAAATTTACCTTAGTTTGCCACTTCAGGGGTGATTGTGACTCAAAGGTAAAAACCCTGAAAATTAGAGCCTCAAATTAGAAAAAAACCCAAAATATCAAATAAAACTCAAACTATTTAGGCCAGATGCCCTCAATCCTTTTAGATTTCATTCACATATCACCTGGAGAACAAATGAACAATTAATGAATGCAAAAAATTACTTGGAAATATGAAAATACGGATGGGTTAGAGTAAAAACCCTGAAATCAGGGGTAAACCCTGAACACAAACATCCCTGCACTTAGGCATTTTTCGAGAATTTCAAATCAAACTCACGATTTCTCTCTTTTTTCTTTTTCTTGCTAAATAAACAACGTAATGCAACAAATGCATGGGAACGGTGCTAAATGGCAATTACATTTTTCCAGAATTTTTGTCCAGCATAATTGACAATAATGTTACAATAGTTGTGTCTTTTTATTACTTTCCGAACACTATAGTGAGGAAAGTATTGTAATCATGTCAAAAATCCGAATTCGAGATTTTGATGTTTCTATACGTTTCGAGGTCCCCTGAGTCCGTTTTCACTATTTTTACGATGATGTATGTATGTGTGTGTGTGTATGTATGTATGTGTGTGTATGTCTGTGAGTGAACACGCTAGCGTCTAAACGCTTTGTTCGAATAAGCTGATCATTATGGTCTATGGGACCAAAATCTTAAAAGTGCGATAGCATCTAAACGCCTTATTCAATTGAGCAAAAAATTTATACACATATTATAGATCACAGTTACTCAATTTGTATAGAGTTTGGAGAATCTGGCACTTACAGTTTTTTACAGGGGCACAAAAAAAAATTCTTTATCATGGTCTATGGGGCCAAATTTTTAAAAGTGCGATAGCGTCTAAGCGCTTATTTAATCTGAACAAAAAATTTGCACACATGTTATAGGTCACACTTGCAAGAACTGTATAGATTTTGGTGAATTTAGCACTTACAGTTTTTTTTACAGGGACACAAAGAAAAATTCTTTATCATTATGGCCTGTGGGACCAAATTTTTACTTTCTTCTATATTCAATAGAAGAAAGTATTGGATTCGTAAAAATTTTAGAAAATTTTTGATGGATTTACACGTTTTGAGAGCTGTAGAACACGATTTGACCATTTTCAGAAAATGTCTGTCTGTTTGTATGTCAGTCTCTGTGTGTGTGACAAACTTTTGTGGCAACTGTATCTAAGGAACTACTTCACAGAATTTCATACAAATTGGTATGTAGTTGCGCCTTGACATAAATTAGTGCCTATCAACTTTTGGTAAAAATTGTCTTACAGGTTGCGTTGCCATCCCGCTTTTTCTAAATTTTTAACATGGTGGTATAGTACAAAATTTTGTATAAATGTGCATAAAGAGAATTATTTTTTAATAATCATTATGAAATTTACCAGAATTATTTATAATAGAGATAGTCATCTGGGAAAATTTTTTTGTATGTGTAGGAGCCTCGCCTTCTCCCCCCCCCCACCCCTGGGGGGGGGGGAATTCCCCCCTCGAGGGGAGTAAATTTTCATGATGGGTATCTTTCAAAAGAGCTCGCCAGTACCTTTAAAACGAATGGTTGAACCATAGATCTGCGATAATTTAAAATGAAGTTATCGGTTTTTTTTCATATTTAACAAATATATATATATATATATATATATATATATATATTTAATGCAATATTGACAATAAAATTGACTTTTTTTGGATATTTAGTGTTATACTACTTCTCTAATATGGAAATCATCTGCATTATCATGGAAGATAATTTTCTTAAATAATAATTTTAATAAATTATTTTTACTGAGTGAATTGGTATAGGAAAATGTAGAAGAAAGTCATGTGGTGGCCACAACATACTAGTGAAAAGTGCGATAGCATCTAAACGCCTTATTCAATTGAGCTGAAAATTTATATGAATATTATAAATCACTGTTGCTCTGACTATAAGCATTTTGGTGAATCATTTATAGGTTTTTTACAGGGACACAACGAAAATTCTTCATCATTATGATCTATGGGCTCAAAGTTCCGTAGCGTTAAATAAAACATCGTGTAATATACGGAGAAAAATACTCTAACACTTTATTATGGTTTTATCTCTTTTGTTTGTTTAACAACTCTTCTTTCTTTACTTTATCTACAAAACTGTCAATTACTCAATGTTCGGAAAGTCGAGTGGAGTCACTCCAGATTTTTTTTTTTTTTTTTTTTTTTTTAGCATTGTATTAATAATGCTATGTTAATTTTTGCCAGAAATAAACGAAATATGGAGTTTTGTAGTAATCAATTACATTTGTTCCCCTTAGTCTGCTATGAACTTAAATTTTGTGTCATATATGAATGGCTAGGCCCGTCATATCTGCTTAGGGCGAATTTTGTGGGTGGTCCAGGAGGTAGTCTACTCTGTCAACATGACTGCAGTCTGATTTTCTTTGCTGATTAGGCCTGAGTAGGAAATAGGGAAAAGTAATGTTTGGACTACTTTACTACTTTAGCTGTAATTTATTCCTCTTTTTTTTTTTTTTTTTTCATTTTTTTCTTTTGTCTGCAATTCGAAACTGTCTTTTATCTGTCTTAAACTGTCTTAAAACATGTATCTTAATGATGCAGCAGAGCAGATTCTGTTGTAATGAATGTTTCTTTAGTATAATACTTAAAACACCAGGTTTTTATTAATATATATTTCCCAGTCACATTATACATATTTATAAATAAAACTGCCATTTAAAAAAATAATTAATGCTACAATAATAATTATTACTTTACCTAAAAGTAATTTAAATTAATAACAATAAACATGGACGAGATTTTTTCACCCCCCCCCCTTTTTTTTTTCTTTTGTAGGTTGTGATTATCTTTCTGTAACAATGTACAAGAAACGAAGTCTGTACTTTCAGATATGAAATTCTGTTATATCATCTAATTAAATTTTCACATGGCCATATCAATACCCCCCCCCCTTTTTTTTCTTTTTAACGTTTTAATAAAAGCAATCAAGCATTTACTTTGTATAATATAAGCTTTTGCTTCCTGAATTCTTATATTTTGTTTTATCTTTTTTATAAAGTTTATTTATTTTGTTATATTTTTATTATATTTTGTTATATTTACACATTTTGAGGTCTCTTGAATACGAAAATCATGTTTTTAGCGAATGGTCTGTGTGTCTGTCTGTGTGTCTGTTATCACCATAGCTCAAGAACAAATAGTAGCAGAAAGTCCAAACTCGGTATGCTAAATGTGTATCATATAAGGATGCTACACTAAGCTCTTCGTTGCGATGAAGCAAATGGTTCGTGTACAGGGATGCCCAAGAGAATTAAAATACATTACGTCTATGGGGGGAAAGTGCTGGTAAGTAGAGTTTTTAACATCTATACACTGCACTAAACCAAATGAAACGAATTTATATTTTTTATATGCGTAAAGACATGTCTCATGCAGAATATGGTAGGGAATCATTCACTGTTCGTTTACAGGGCTACACAAAAGGACTAGATAAAAGTGCGACAATAGTTGCAAATTGATGGAAGTGTATTTCAGGCTGGGCCATATATTATTACTATAGGATTATATTTAGGTGCACCATTTGGTCTGTATATAATCTTTGAAAGATTTACAGGGCTGCAAATATTTAAGCCATAACATTCTCTTTTATTTGTTAGTGGAAATGCTTTACTATAATATACTATATCATATAATATTTTACCATGTCCAGGAAAACTACTCAGGAATTGAAACTAATTCCTCAAAGCCACATGGTAAATAATGTATTTTTTAATCTAAACAGTCATCGATTGGTTGAAGATGAAGAGAATTACTCTAAAAATTAAGTGATATGGAAAAATGGGAGGTACTAACAGTCTTCCGGATTAGGTTGGCAGCTCTCCTTAAACTATGTAACAATCACACCATAAACAGGGCTACAGTTGAAATTAAGTAAAAAATTGATAGAGTGGATCGAGGGAAAAAAATGGTTCAGTAAAAATCTTTTATCTAACTGTATCATAAAAGGTAAAAAAATGCGTCAATACCATAAAAAGAAAGAAAAGAAAAAGAAATATGTTTATTTATTTATTTATTTATTTATATTTTTTTTTTAAGATGTCTAACGAATTCTTTGGAAACTGAACAATTAGTAATATTCAAACGTAAAATAAGATATAAGCAACAATAAAACGCAACAAAATCTAGTGTTGAATGACGAAAAACAAAGTCTTTGCAATCAAACACTAAAAATCGCAAAAGCAAACAACAATTCTTTCGAGTCCAAATAATTAAACATACCCCTTTATCAGGCAAAAATAGTACATACGAGTGTAAATTGTAGTAAGATGAAAGCAACAAAAACAAAGGTACAATGCTGCTTTTACTCTGCACTGGTGGCTATTTCGAAAGGATGGATGCGTGCTTCTGCAACTTATGGTGTTTGCATACAAAGGTTTTATTCTCCATAACACATGTATATAGTTATAAAGCGAATGAAGATTTTAAATGAAAACGAAAACATTTATTTCACTTGGGGCGTATTTACTTAGGGGGAAATTTAAGGTGATCAGATTTATTTATGCTAGAATCAGAAATATTCCCACTCTTTAAATATTCAGTATTGTCTACTTGAATCAGATATGAAATCAGATACATCCGTTCTCATGGCTCTGCGTCAATTCGCGAGTTGCGAGATCAAACATTATTCGTTTTGTTGCCAGATTTTGAAGAAAATTTCAGATTGAAACTGCGTTGCCATTTTCTACAAGGTAATCACTGTTCAGATATATATATATATATATATATATATATATATATGTATGTATATATTACTGAATTATCAAACGAAGTAAAAGCCAAGCAACAGATGCAAGATCACTGAAACCACATAGACCAATAAGAAACATAGAATGAAGATTTTTCAAGTAGGAGAAGCTCAGAAAGGTGAATAAAATTCATCAGGGGAGACCTTTTCACCCTTGAGCACCAATGTACGATTTCGTTCACTAGTGGCTATAATAGCACATATATATATATATATATTAATTAAAATAAAATTGAGAAAAATCGTGCTGAAGAAAGGAACAAGTTTAGTATAGGACTCCTTGACAAAATTTGACATTTGGCATCGAAGTAGCTCGGACGTATCTCGCTAAGGTCTTCACTAACGCATTTGCGATAGCCATTTTAATTCATCGACAAAATGACAACAAAGATTTAAAAGCCGCCAAATGGCTCCAATGCTAAAGCTATACCGAAGAAATTTTAAGAAATGAATTTAGTAATCGATGCTAGGGAATGATACGCAGTTACTGCGTGCTGTTATACAGAGGAATAGATTAAAAAATTGATAATGTTGTATTAAATTAAATTCTGTTTCATGCAGAATTTTATATCTATTACTTGGAAAACAAAAATAGGCTTAGGGTTTTTTTTATTTATTTTCTTACTGAAATTTCTAAAGTAAAGAAAAAGGTGAAAGAGTTATTACAATAAGCAATATTTTGTCCAAGCTCCTTTAAGTTTAACGAAAAAAAAAAAAAAAAAAACGCCGTACATTGTAAGAAAAACACTAGAGAATAACAACTTAATGTAATAAATACCATAACAATTTACATTTTTTTTTTTTTTTTTTTTCCCCCATAGTGAGTAGACTTGGTTGTCATTCACAATGATAAAGCATTTAATTTATGCTGTGAAAACGGTTTTATCTCATCTTCACAGGAGGACATTTAAAAATGACTTACTTCTTTCTCATTAATTTATTAAACTTGATTTTCGTTATCACAAAATAAAAGGATCGATATTGAAAATCGATTTTTCTTCATTTTGATTCTTTAAATTGTCAATATAAAAGTTGAAATAAAATTTTTAAAAATAAAATCTGGTATCATATTTTCAAAAATAACTTTTATAAGCTAAATGTCTTTTCTAAAAAAAATTTTTAATTTAAAGAGAGACAGAGAGACAAAACAATTTCAAAGTTGAAATGTAAAATTAATTGAAACGCACATCTTGAAATAAAAAGGAATATATATACATATATATATATATATACTTTCATCATTATTCTTTTCTTGCTCTGTTATCTCTAAATAAACTATTACTTTTTCTTACAATCTGAAATATTTTTATATACTCAACCATGCATTAAAAATTCAAATTCAAGTTAAAAATCCTCCTTTCATTTTCTCTAAATGTAAAACGGCTTTTGTTATAATTGAAAAATGTTAGTTTTTATCTTATGGTACTTTTGTTTACAAAACATTGATTTAAAGAGTTATTTTGGGCGATATTTTACGAAAATTATGATATTTTCATAGGTAGCATAATTCGGTTCACTTGAAATTGAAAATAGAATGTCATTATTATTTATTAATTTATTATGAACAAAACTAAAATTATTCAAAGATTAAAAATGAAAGCGGACGATATATAGATATATATATATTAATCTTAAATGAACCTAATTGCGAATAACTTTTAAACAAGTGAACAAATATAACATAAAATTTGAATGTGTAAATGTAACACAAAAATTTAATGATATGTATATTTATTTATATAATTAATCTAATTTTATATAACACAGGTAATAATTTTTAAACTGATATTAATTCAATTTTTCTCTAAAGTACACTTCGGTAAAAATGAAAAATTTAAACAATTAAAAGTAAAAGTGTTTATCATCAATACAGAGAAAACTCAGACTTAAACCAATAAAAATGTAAAAAAAAAAATTTATAAATATGTCTGAATGCTTAAGCAATAGTGAAATATTGTCAATTAAAAGAATAGAAGGAGGTGTAATAATACAAAACGTCTGACAAAATTCTATTGAATGTGAAACATTTAATAAAGCAAAACTAAATAATTGATTGTTTAAATCCAGTTTTTTGTTATAAAGATTAGATAAATAGAATTTCAGAATATTTAAAACAAAAATATTTTAATTCAATCATAAAAAAATTTGATCAAGTTCTTTAAATTTTGGTTTTATAATTAACACTTAATTTTTTTAATCGACGTATTATGTACTTCCTGTTACAATAAATAAATAACATTTCCCTTAAACACAGAATAAATCCAACCCCCCCCCCCCCCCCCCACAAAAAAAAAAAAGCTTAAAAAGCCCAGATAAAAATAAATAAAAATAATAAGTATCACATACAATGATCTGTGTTTGTTTGTGTTTTGATTTTATTTTTTCTGGTAAATATTTCAAAAAATCAGGATATTCTGTCTTTATCACATCTATTTCAATTCAAGGTAATTTTTTCTTGAAGGTTCATGTTATGATTTTATTTTTTCTTGAAGGTTCAAGTTATGTTTTTATTTTTTCTGGAAAATATTTCAAAAAATCAGGATATTCTGTATTACATCTATTTCATTTCAAGGTAATTTTTTCTTGAAGGTTCATGTTATGATTTTATTTTTTCTTGAAGGTTCAAGTTATGTTTTTATTTTTTCTGGAAAATATTTCAAAAAATCAGGATATTCTGTATTACATCTATTTCAATTCAAGGTAATTTTTTCTTGAAGGTTCATGTTATGATTTTATTTTTTCTTGAAGGTTCAAGTTATGTTTTTATTTTTTCTGGAAAATATTTCAAAAAATCAGGATATTCTGTATTACATCTATTTCATTTCAAGGTAATTTTTTCTTGAAGGTTCATGTTATGATTTTATTTTTTCTTGAAGGTTCAAGTTATGTTTTTATTTTTTCTGGAAAATATTTCAAAAAATCAGGATATTCTGTATTACATCTATTTCAATTCAAGGTAATTTTTTCTTGAAGGTTCATGTTATGATTTTATTTTTTCTTGAAGGTTCAAGTTATGTTTTTATTTTTTCTGGAAAATATTTCAAAAAATCAGGATATTCTGTATTACATCTATTTCATTTCAAGGTAATTTTTTCTTGAAGGTTCATGTTATGATTTTATTTTTTCTTGAAGGTTTAAGTTATGTTTTTATTTTTTTTCTGGAAAATATTTCAAAAAATCAGGATAAATTCTGTCTTTATTTCATTTATAGGTAATTTTTTCTTGTAGGTTCGTGCTATCATTTGTTATTTTGCTAAAATGATTATGAAATACAGAAAACCTACATTTCTTTGCTCAATGCTATGGAGATAGCACTTGAAAACGTCTTATAGCATTTTGAGCTTTTCAGTTACAATTCAATCTTATTTTGCTTTGGTCCGAAATTCTTTAGCTCATCTCAAAATGAGAAGGTTCTTTTCATTAACAAAGGTTCTATTATTTCCCCTTAAAATACTATCCTAAAGTAATTCTTCTTTTCTTCAGCATCAAAATACACGGTCCTATATTTTATTTCATCAGGTATTGTAGTCTAATAAATTAAAGTAAGTAATATTATTAATCTTAAAAATTAAATCAATCTAGTTACTTTGTTTGGCCTGTGTATGTTTCTGTGGTGATTTATTTGACTGACTATTCTTCGTTCTCATTCTTTTCTATTATAATCAAACGGATTATATAATATATATATATATATATATATATATATATATATATATATTCCTGATAAAACCCATTTAGTGAGTTTTTCCAACTTTGAATGTTAGTAGGTCAGGAACTAAATAATTGACTGGATGTTTAAAACGATGTTATATTTACTTTCTTCTATATGTACATTAAAAAAAAGAAAAAAGTATTCGATTTGTGGAAGTTTTCATGAAAATATATAAATTGTGATAATGAATAATTTAATAAATATTATGTTCTGCATGAATTTGTATAGGAATGTATAGAAAGAAATCTTGTGGTGGCCAAGCATACTAGTTTTAAATGTGAAACGGGAAAAGAGAGAGAGAGAGGGGGGGGGGGGAGTAAAAAGGTTGTTTAAAAAGTAGAAAACAGAAATATTAATTTTGTTAAGTAATTATCAGGAAAAAATAAAATTCACTGAAAGCACAGACTTTTAAAATAATTTTTTTTAATATCAAACTCATCTTCCCTTTACAAACAAGCACATTCAACGAACGTATTTCTAACCTCAAATTCTTATCCTTGACCTTCGAATAATTTTATA
This sequence comes from Salticus scenicus, assembly GCA_963930645.1. Taxonomy (NCBI): domain Eukaryota; kingdom Metazoa; phylum Arthropoda; class Arachnida; order Araneae; family Salticidae; genus Salticus; species Salticus scenicus. The sequence continues at coordinate 397,530,781 of OZ005648.1, forward strand.
ACGAGTGCAACAAATAAAAATCACTCGAAGAAAAACGTTCCATTCAAAAGATACCGATTTGACACAAGCGTGAAATGCAGAGAACTGACACTAATTACATTAATGGGAGAAACATAAAACTCTTTTGATAAATGCATTTATTTTACAGAGTTTATAAAGAGCGGCGGACATTCGTTGACACTCGGCGAAATCACTCGAAAAACAAGGATGCGAAAGGACATTTAAAGTAGAACCGGAAACTTTTTAAAAATAGGTTAATAGGAAAGTTTTCTCTAACAAAAAGAAAACGAAAGTTGTAATTCAGAAATTCAGTTTCACTTTCTTTTCCATAGGCATTGCTAACTTGGAAAGTAAAAATTTGGCATGAACATTGATTTGAAAATTAATTCATGAAGTAATAGAATATATTTAGTAAAAAATTATTCTATTTAATATACATTTTCAAATATGATTATTCAAATGATAAATATGAGAAGATTAATCTTACCTTTAAGTATTTAAAATTAAATAATTTTGTTAGTTATTATGAATTAAATAATTTTATAGACAACATTTAGATTTTAAAAAAGAAAGTTTATTTAAGTCATTATTTTAGGGGAAGTAGTAGTGTTTTAATTATATGATACATTCCATTTTTATTATGAGAAAGATAAAAAACGGTAATAAAAATTTTTAGAGCAAGGACAAACTTCTGTGCAGCTGATATCTTAGAATAGCGCCCCACCCTCTTTATAATGTATTTATAAAATTTATACATAAAACAACTCTTTAAAAAATAATAAAAAGTCGTTTTAGAGAATATTATACTTCAAAATATTGCTAAAAAAATATTTAAAAAAAACATTTTTTTTTACAAAATTAATGAATCTATATGAAAGATTGAAATACTTTTGTAAATTATACCATTTCGTAAATTATTTAATTTAATTTTGTAACACATAAATTCTGATACGCATCGCCATCAAATGCAAAAATTCGTTAATGCTTGAAAACGTATTGTTAATGTATAATCGGATACCTAAAATTAATTTCCAATCGGTAACTTAACAAATTATGTAATATTTTATAAGCAATTAAAATGAATTATTTTAAAATGTTCTAAAAGGAAACACTTAATCTTAAACATTCACCTATTGATGATAAATATTTCAAATTTCGTTATTTCACTTTTTTTTTTTTTTTTTTACATACTTCATGATCAAAAGTAAAACTAATCAATTATTCAACAAAAAATGTCAATAAATAAATATATGAAAAAATATTCATATTTTGTAATGTTACCTCATTACTTTATTTCCAGATCAAATATGAAACTAATTATTCATCAAAATTCGTTGATTAACGAAAAATGTTTCATATTTTATAAAGTCACTACTTCATTTTCTCATCAGGAGTTGAGATCCAGGTTTTAATTTTTTTTTTTTTTTTTTTTTGTGGTGGTGGTGGTGAGGGGGGGGGGCTATTATTGAGAAAAACAAAATATTTCTGTAAAATTTTTATTTAAAATAATAATAATAATAATAATATCGCGCAAAACCTTTCATAGCAATCATTCTATTGGTTCATTTTATAAATTTGAATTTTGTGAACGGGCGTATTTTATTACGCGAAATTTTGTGAAAGTGCGCCTACAAAGCCCCAATTTTCATCTGGAGCAACCCCTGATCACCAAAATTTCAATTTAATTACTGATCAAATGTCATCAATTTATAAAACTTTTAAGTCACTTTTTTGTTTTATTTTTCCATTAAGTATCAAAACTGATTACTTCGATTGACGAAAAATCATATTTTAAAACAACATTTATTACTTTATTTTAAATTACATTTGTTACTTTATTTTAAATTACATTTATTACTTTATTTTAAATTTGAAAATTTTCAAAACTATCCACGATTTATAATGGGTTGTTCGATAAATAATGTCGTTTTTTTTTTTTTTTTTCATGTTTTTCAAAGTGAATTTATTTATATTAACAACAAACATTAATCAATGATATATTGACCATTTTGTAGGATGACATTTTGCCATCTTTCGGTAAGTTGAAAAATTCCACGTTCGAAGAAGCCTTCGTTTTCAGAAGCGAAGGTTTTAAAAAACGACATTATATATCGAACAACCATATTGCAAGAAAATTGAAAATAATAATAATAATAATAATAATAAAATGAAGTATTTGAGAAAAATCCAATACTATATAGTATATATATACTAATCTACAATAAAACTGATACAACTAGTAATAGTCTATATACTAGTTTACAATAATTAATAACAGTCAATATACTAGCCTACAATAAAACTGATACAACTATGCTTAGGTAAATAAATGGCTAGATTATCTATCTCATGTTTTTCGCGCATGGCTGACACATGCCACACACATACTTTTCAATGGCATAACAATAAAATTAGCATTTTTTGACTTGTTTAAATTTTCATGCCTGGTGTTATATGCAACTCATGTAAGATATTTTGATCAGATTCAAAGTAGGGGAGCGTGGAGCTGGTTGTAACAGTTTTTGGAAAATAAAGTATATTTTGAAATGTATTTACGTTTTCCTGTTTATAATTGCTGTTTTCCATAGCATACATATTCATCTATCATATTCATAAAAAAAAAAAAAAAAAAAAATCGTTGATTTTGCTAATTTTTTTAGCACAAAAGATATTTTTTCAAAATTATTTGCATGTTACAATTTGCCAAGGATTCGAGGCAAATTGTAACAGTTATGAGGGAAATACTAATAATAAAAGAAAAAAAAAAAAAAAAAAACGACAATATTTCAATTGTTTTCCTTTGCTATCAATAATTTATTAATTTAATTTTAAAAAGGCAATAAATAAGTAATATTAAGTTATACTTTCATGGTATAGTAACAATGAATTATATCAAATGGATTATAGTAAAATAGAGAGAAAATTAACTATCTAATCAATATAGAAGTCACTCTTTGTCAGAACTGAAGTTAATACAAAACGAAGATATATTGTTAATGTTCCTTCTCATACATTTAATGTGTACCCACATTTTGCAAATTAAGCATTATACCCAGGGTTGTAATTTTGACCGGTCAAAACTGATTTTGACCAGGACGCTGGTCAAAAATGGTTTTAACCGTCCAAAAATGGTCAAAAGTGGTCAAAAATGGTCAGCACTATTAAAAATAGTTTTAAAACGGCTTTAATTTTAATAATTGTTTTTCAATTAAAAATAACTTAATAAGTAATAAAAACAACAATTCATTAAAAATAATAATACTGATATAATAATAATGTTAGAAATTTAAAAATGGACCATGCAATATAAAAATATAAACCAGTTACAGTTAAAAACATCAAGGAAGATGGAATAGGTATCTTCTTTGAAACACATGAGCTGCAGTTAAAAGCATAACACAACACATGAATTGTAGTTAAAAACAAAACATTAATTTTAGTTAAAAACATGAGTTGTAGCTTAAAACACAAATCTTAAAATTAAAACAAACAATGTTGCCATATATAAAGAGGTAAAACATCTACAAAGTCAACTTTATGCCTATTTCCCTTGCATTAGACAAACTTCAAAAAGAAGATGCCACTATAAATATCTGACACATGTGATGAATGGATAAGACTATTAAAAGTAAAAGAACTTGAAACTTATTCTGACGTGCTGCAGTTTCGATTTAAAGAAAGTGTTACTCCAGTTAATTTTCTTGCACATATGTTGAATCCTGTTTATATGGGTAAAGGTATTGATGACGACAAAAAAGAAATAGCAAGACAATGGTTATATGATAACATTGATCCTACATTTTTGCCACTTGTGATTGCATTTCAAGGAGTCTTCACCATATCCGAAATCCTTTTTTTCTGAAAGCGTAAAAAATACACTTGGACCTGATGTCTGATGGGCAGCAATGAAGAAGATAAAAGGCATTGGCGTAAAATTTGTTGATTTCGCATTACATCTAATGAACTGTTGGGCCAGCTCGTCTTCAATAGAAAGAATATTTTCAAAGTTTGGACTTATTCAAAACAATTTACGAAACCGTCTAAGTTTAGAGACAACTGCAAAACTTGCGACTTGTATCCATTTTTAATTGAATATAAATTCCAAAAAATAGTTTGTGTAAAAATTAATTAAAACAATTGTGTTGTTTCTTGGTGATATTATTTGTGTTAGGACATTCCTATGTTATGACATTTTTAACAAATGTTTACTTAGTTTTAACATATGATACTAAGATATATTTCATTGGTAGCAGATTCTAAATTTCTGACCTTGATTGGTAGTAAATAAATTCAATAACGAATTTCAGTGGTCAAAACTGGTCAAAACTGATATCGACCAGGACGGTTAAAACCGGTTAAAACCCCTATGGTTAAAACCTATACAACCCTGATTATACCCATTCTTCTTCCTCAGAGAGGCTGTAGCAGAAATTGTAGTCCCTGTCTTTTTTTTTTTTTTTTTTTTTCAGGACACTTTTAGGGATGAGAAAATTACGCCTGTTTTGCTCGCACTTTTCTTCTTAGAGAAATTTTTATTGTATTTTTAAAGTAATATGTCGTGATTAAACAGGATAGAAATTTTTGTATAAAAATAGTGGTAGCAAAATAGACATAAATTTCTCATTTATGATAGAGTCCTGACAAAAAAAAAAAAAAAAAAAAAAAAAAAAAGGCGGAGACTGCTATTTCTTGCTGTAGGCATCTCCAGCAGCTAAGTAAAACAACTTCTTTGAGAATTTATATCTGGAGTTAAAATCATTTTATTTATATTTTCATCCTTTCGTTTTATTATTTATTTATTTCTTCCTTTACTCCTTTTCTTTCTTTTCCCTTTCTCTTTATGTTTGTGTTACTTTTCAATTATCTCTTCTAAATATTTTTCAAATGCTTTTTTTTTTTTTTTTTTCGGGTGATGGTGTCTAATATTTGTACATCTCTCGAAGATTTCAGCTGTAGCCAAATCATATATGACCCTTTGAAACTCTTTTAGACTTATTTTTATAGTTCCTCATTATAAAACAAGAAAAAACAAATTCACAGAATAAAGCATAGGATAAATAATTTGCTTGTTGACATTTAAAATAGAATGTCTAATTACATGAATGTTACAACTTGCCTCAATATTTTATTTCAACTTGCCCATCGAATGGTTTTGAACATTTTATTCTTTATTTATAAAAATATATAAATATTTATACAAAAAATTAAACATGCATTTTATAACTTAACACATAGACAAAATAAATAACTGTAAACATTTCTTTAAAATATAAATTAACATACCTTTAAACAAAATTTGCGAAATATGTTTTTTTCCCACTAACGAGCTAAAATGAAGCACGTGTACAGAACCTCTCATTAATCATTTTTGCGGAACACTGATTGTGCTTATATAATAAAGCACGTCATGAGAATTATGTTTATCGGAATATTTAATCAAAAATGTTACAAACTATTTTGTAAATTGCGTGTTATTTCTTACCCCTGTTACAAATAGCCCCACGCTCCCCTACTGAAACTTTGAAAAGTTCAGACACGATATTTACCCATAAAATTGGCCACATACATAGAATCAAAATGTCTAAAATCACTTTCATTTTGTATTTATTTTACTTAATTTATAATAATTATTGTTTTATTACTACTATTATTATTTTGTGTGTGTGTGTGTGTGTGTGATTCGGAAAAAGTAACTCTCACTCCATGTTTCTTTTCGTGATACGTTTAGCAATATTCCTGACATTCCCGGGAACACTTCCAAGTGCACTCCCCCAGAGACTAATCGGATTGTTTGATTGATAAAGAGTGATGGTGATGGTATAACAATAGATCTAACTGGCACAATAAAACTTCTTTCCCTTGTGAGGAATAATAACAAGAAATGTACAAATTTTAACTGCAATGTACAGAAAAAAAGAAAGGGAAGAAAGAAAGAAAGAAGAAAAGAAAATGAAAAAATAAATAAATAAAATATAATAAACTAGTGATGAATAATGAAGAAAAAGGACTTTGTATGCAAGCATCATAATTTTTAAAAACATACAACTAGTAATTAGAATGATCTTTCATCAGAAGAATAACATCGGCACAAAAGCCGCATGGAAGAAGTAACGCACCAAATTGTATTAATATTATAATAGTAAAAGCCAGTACATTAAAAATACTAGTGGGGTTTAATTAAATGAGAGTTTAAAAAAACTGTAACTATGATAATATTATAAAATCCGGTTATTATACAATCCGGTTGTTATACAATTCAGAAATTTCCCTGCCTCTTTTAAAATAAATGACATGCAATCATGCAGCATTAGAATTGAATCTAATACATCTACCAGTGAAGTTACCATATCTACTTACTACTGTATATTAATTTTATTAACATACTATATTGGTGAAAATCATATAATTGTTCCCCCCCTCCCCTTATATCAAAAGGAAAAAAGAATAGAAAAGAGAGAAAAGTAAAGAAAATTTCTTCAAAGTATAAAATTAGGCAATTTAAAAAGTAAAATTAAAACTTTATTAACAAAAAATTTTCTTGTATTTTTCCAGAAAATTTTAAATTCCCTGTTTTTGTAATTAGAAATTCCTTCAGTTCTCCCTGTTTTTTAAACTCTCAGCTTTTTTTTTTTTTTTATTTTTTTATTTTTTTTAAATTCAAGTACCGCAGTAACCCTAAAAATACATTGGTGTTTAAAAGTTAAGCAACACCCGGTAACAATTTTTAAACTGATATTTATTGAATTTTCTCAAAAGTACGCTTTAGAAGAAATGAAAATTTTAAACATTTTTAGAAAGAGAAATAATGTTTAGGTAACACAGTTCCAACAGTTAAATTAAAATCGGATTTATCTTTCTGCATTCATATTTCTTTTTCTTCCATAACATAAATATATATATATATTAATATATATATAATTGTTAATTAAAAATACAATATATAAATAAAGATAATGGATAGAAAAGGTAATTGGGTCATTTCTAAATTCTAAATATGAGCACGAAAGGAGTTGAAGACAAATCATTAACAAGACTTTTTTGAGTTAAAGAAGGTTAAATAATAAAATGTTAAATATATAAGGTTATAAATGGTTAAAAAGTTCTGAAAATCCAAGTGATAAAAAAGAATAGAAGAAAGCGTTTGGGAAGTCAAAACAATAATCACGTTTAGCAGAGGAAAACATAAAAAATATTAGATTCCCCTCCCCTTTTAATTACGTTAGCAATAAAAATAAAATTGCCTTTAGTATGGGCAATACTGCAACGTGGAAGTTTATTATTTACTAGCAGGCATTGCCCGCTTCGCTGGTCCCTATTTTTAAATGAATCGCTATAATTACTGAATTCTCAAAATTGTATTAATTTTTATCACGTGAAAAAAAACAGAAAAAAAATCTTATTAGGAAAAATGTCGCACCGGGTTCTCACTGCCTTCGGAAAAAATTCCCAAAATGCTCTAACTCTTATTTCTATTATTTTCCCCCTTCGCCCCCTCCACCCGTCTATCCTAATAATTTTAAAAATTCGAAAATATCCGCAATCGATTTGTAAGTATCGAAAACCTCTATATACCAATTTTGAATGCTCTAACTCTATTCTATTTTTTTTGCCCCTCCGCCCCCCCTCCCGGCCCACCTAATAACTTTACACTTTCGAAAATATCCCCATTCGACTTGCTGGCCTCTAAAACCTATCTGTACCAATTTTGAACGGCCTAACTGTATTTCTATTTGTTTTTGGCCACACTCCCCCCCCCTTCCCGCCCCTCCTAATACTTTTAAAAATTCGAAAATATCCGCAATTGATTTGTAAGTATCGAAAACCTCTATATACCAATTTTGAACGATCTAACTCTATTTTTAATTTTTTGCCCCCCCCTCTCCCCCCCCTTCTCGCCCCTCCTAATAACTTTACACTTTCGAAAATATCCCCATTCGACTTACAGGCCTTTAAAACCTATCTCTACCAATTTTGAACGGACTAACTGTATTTCTATTTGTTTTTGCCCATAGCCCCCCCCCCCCCCCGATACTGCCCCCCCTTCCCACCCCTTCTAATAATTTTACAAATTCGAAAATATCCGCAATCGATTTATAAGTATCGAAAACCTCTATGTACCAATTTTGAACGATCTGACACTATTTTTATTTTTTTTGCCCCCCTCCCCCCCCCAAAAAAAAAAATCGGAAAAAATCAAAAAATGAGTTTCTGAAATATTTTCAAGAAGACGCTTGGAGTTTTTTTTTTTTTTTTTACAACTTTGAGCTATTACTTTTACTCGAAAATCCGTATTTTTCTAAATCACTTATACCCCCTTCTCCCGTTAAAAATCCAAAATTCCAAAATCGCAGGAAATGATTTTTTTGTATTCAAGTCTAGTCTCCCCATCTGCAATTTCTTCACCGTTAAGTTATTTGGAGCCGAGTTATACTTATAAATGTGTTTTTGCCTTATGCGCCTCCGAAAACCATTTATACCCCCTTCACCCCTTAAAAATCCAAAATTTCAAAATCGCAGAAAATGATTTTTTTGTTTTCAAGTCTAGTCTCTCCCTCTGCAATTTCTTCACCGTGAAGCAATTTGGAGCCGAGTTGTGCTTATAAAGGTGGTTTTTGCCTTCTGCACCTTCGAAAATTATTTTCAGCCTCTCTCCCCCCTTAAAAATCCAAAATTCCAAAATCGCAGAAAATGATTTTTTTGTACTTAAGTCTAGTCTCCCCATCTGCAATTTTTTCATCGTGAAGTAATTTGGAGCCGAGTTATGCTTATAAAGGTGTTTTTGCCTCCTGCGCCTCCGAAAATCATTTTCACCCCTTTTCCACCTTAAAAATCCAAAAATCCAAAATCGCAGAAAATGATTTTTTTGTATTCAAGTCTACTCTCCCCATCTGCAATATCTTCCTCGTGAAGCAATTTGGAGCCGAGTTATGCTTATAAAGGTGTTTTTGTTTTCAGCAACTCCGAAAATCATTTTCACCCTCTTCCCCCCTAAAAAATCAAAAATTCCAAAATCGCAGAAAATGATTTTTTCGTATTCAAGCCTAGTCTCCCCATCTGCAATTTCTTCCCTGTGAAGTAATATGGTGCCGAGTTGTACTTATAAATGTGTTTTTGCCTTATGCGCCCCCGAAAATCTCATTTTTACCTCCTACCCCCCCTTAAAAATCCAAAATTCCAAAATCGCAGAAAAAGATTTTTTTGTATTCAAGTCTAGTCTCCCCATCTGCAATTTCTTCACCGTGAAGCAATTTGGAGCCGAGATATGCTTATAAAGGTGATTTTTGCCTTCTGCCCCCCTGGGGGGGGAACGGGGGGTTATTTCGCAAAATCCCGTCTAACGGCCTTATTCACCAAATCAGTGTTAACCCATGGTTCACGTAACACTTGTGTTAGAGTTAACACTCCCTTAACCCTGGGTTAGAAAGTTTTCGTATTCACCATCCGTGGATCAGTTGACCCCAGAGTTATCTGTAAAAGTCTCGCTGATTGGTCAATAAAAACGCAATGCATTAAAAAAGTAAACAGGAGTGTTTTCCCTGTAACTGTAACATGCCCATTTAACACCAGAGTTAACCCACCAATTTAGGAGGATTAAAAAAAGAGTGTTATTTTGCGTGGTGAATACCGAATTTGAGATAACCTAGCGTATTCCCGGGTTAACATCAGTGTTAAAATTTGGTGAATAAGGCTGTTAGTGAGCGTCAGGGTCCTAAAATCAACCTGCTCACCAAAAATTGCGACTCTATCTCCCATAGGATCGCCACAACCGTGTTGAGTCAGTGAGTGAATCAGTGAGTTTACTCTTTTATATATATAGATTACGAAATTTCACTTAATAGCAAAATTTTTACCAAAAGGAACGGACTTCTCGCATTCGTTTTTATCCCAGAAACATAAATGTTTCTCTTCCTAAATTATTTTGTACACCGGCAAGAAAAATGTTGCTAGCCAAAAAATGGCAGTTTTGAATTTATGTCATTGAAAAATATGTATGAAATGCCTCAACGTACAATTTAAAAACGTATTGATTTTAACTAAATAAACCTAAATTAGAATTTCTTTTTTCTTTTGCGCGTGTACGCGTGTGAAAAATTGAATTTTATTTTTAAGCTCATATTACGGATGTAGCAATTCAAAAATTATGGGAGAAGCTCAGACACTTTCATTTCAAAATGGCTCAAAATTATTCAAGAAAATCAAAACGTTTTTAAGGCGATAACAGTAATTAAAATTAATTATTTTTATAAAACTTGGACATTAGAAAAAATTTTAACCATACCCAATTTTGGGGAAGTTAATGCCTTCAGAGCCCCTCCCTTTCTTATGCCCCTGCCTCACACACATTTTCCCCCTTTCTTTCTCTTTTGCTGATTTAAATTTATTATTATTAATTATTTTATTTCATGTTTACTTGCTTACTTTTATATATATTTGCCTACCTTCCTTTTTTCCTCTTGTTCTTTATTTATTATATTACGTATTTAACTTTATTTTTAAAACTTCTATTTTATTCAGTCTACAACAGGATTTATTACTTTTCCTCCTTAAAGATTATTGATATTTTTTAACGATTTTTTGCGTTGTCGCTTTCACGTTGTACAGCGTCTTACTTATTTCTTTTAATGAAAGGTCCTGATTAATAACTACGAACCAAAACAATTGTTGAGCTTTTTTTTTTTTTTTTTTCCTCCCGTATGGTACTCGGCGCCTTTTAATTACAAAAAAAAAAAGGAAGACTATTATATTTTCGATCCTTTGACGACAGATTCGACAAAGAAGAATAAAAATTCTGAATTTCATTTCATAACTCATTATATTTTTTTCTTCAAAAATATGATATTCACGAATCCATAATAACTTGATTTCTCTCGGTCTTAGAAAATAGTATATAGATTATTATTATTTCTATGAGTAAATGCTTGAAATTTTGGACATTAATATTTTAATGACAAAGAATCGAAAAGCGATTTACATTTTTTTTTTTTTTTTTTTTTTTTTTTTTTTTTTTTAATGAATTAACTACATCTAGAGTAATAATCAACTGCTTCAGAATAGAAATATTTCACAGAGTATCGTGTACCTATAATTGGTACTATACACATTTAGACACGATTTTGTAATAATAATAATACCTTTTCTTTGTTCAAAAGTAGAAAACTACGTTGATTTTTTGTTTATAGAACAAAAGAAGTATGTGAACAAGATAAGATATTACTTTACGTATTATTATTATTATTATTTTATTATTACATATTTATTTATTTACTTATTTTTCACAATATTTCAAATCTATTTTTTGTTTGATGCAGTTTTTGTAATTATAATGTTGATTTTCAATTTAGCTGGATTTAACATTTTTCTTTTTTTGTTTTTTTGCTAAATTAACATCAAAAAGTAAATAAACAAACAAACAAGTAAAATAAGACTCCATTTTCACCTCTAAGTAAAATTTTGGTACTTATAAAACGAAGTCTAAAAGGAAAAGACTACACAAATAATAGAGTTCTATGATCAATAAAGATTCATTGCTTTTAAAGATTTAGCAAGAAATTAGTTAGCATGATTATCGTTAGTTCTAAGTAATTTTATCGTTAATTATCATAAAAATACTTCAAATTTTTATCAGAAAATTATAAGTTGATTGTGGTTGAATTTACATCCAAAACTTTCTCTTGTTTTCAAAAATATCTTAAAGCATTTTTGAAAATACGTTAAAGGGTTAAAGTTTTTTTTTTTTTTTTTTTTTTTTTATGTTACTATTTTACAGTTCAGCACGAAATTAGTTATAAAAATTTTCGGTAGTTATCGGTAATTTTATATTGATTATCATAAAGATACTTTAAATTAAATTTTTAAGTTAAAATTATGGAGACTGTCGTTGAAATTACTTTTATTTTTACTTATTTATTTATTTTTCAATATCTGGAGCATTTTTCAAAGTACGTTAAAGATTTCTATATGTTACTTAGACAAAATACAAACTGAAACGTTTGCTGAGTTAAAAATATCATTTTTGAATAGTTCTATACATTCAAACATTGATTTCAGTAGGAAATTGAGTGCAACATCTGTTTTGACTCCTGATAAGAATGAACTTTCATCAAAAGAAAAACGTCGGCGCAAAAGCATCATGAAAGAGGTAACGCACCAAATTATATTAATACTAGTATCGCCCAGTGGTCGAAACTCGACCATTTTTTTTGCAAAGCGAGGCAAAGCAAAGTTATTGCCTTGTCCTATACGGAATGCAATTGCAACACAGCTGCGGCAATTGTTTGCCAATATTCACTCTAACTGAATCAGCAGAGTTTTACTTAATATAACTACTTCTCTCTGTAGATGTTAGCCTTTCCTGAAATGAGAGAAAATCGCAACGTGAAAACGCCCCTTGTTGTGTGATACAGCCCAGAAGCTAATAGGTGCCATGTCAGACCAAGGTCCAACCAAGTATCAAATTCTGTTAAATTAATTCGATTGGTTCATAAAGTACAGTGTTTGAACAAAAAAAAAAAAAAAAAAAAAAAGATATTTTTCAAAAATGGTCGAATTGAGTTCGGGAAATTTCAAAACGTGTAACTTTATCGAAAACCGAAAATCTAAAACATTTCTGAATCTTATATTTTCTACTTATATATGCAGAGGAAAGACTAATAAATCCACTTTTTAAAAAATAAAAATAAGTAGTCAATTTCACTAATTTCACTTAATTAAAATGCAAGGAAATCTCAAAACGTGTAAATTCATCGAAAACCGGAAATCAAAAGTTTTTATGTATCTTCTACTTGCTTCTTCTACCCACAAAAGCTAGCAATAAAGACACTTTTTTAAAAAATAAGTAGCCAATTTCAGTTAATTGAAACGTAAAGAAAGCTCAAAACATGTAAATTCAGCAAAAAACGGAAATCGGAATTTTTTCCGTATCGTCTACTTATACATGCAGCAGTTAGTAACAAATCCATTTTCCTTTTATTTAGTATATTAGTTCAATATTTATTGTTTAAATATCACCCTTTGAAATAAAATGTTTATGTTTACATTCGAAACTGGAAGTTTGCCTTTTTTTTTCTGGAGTTTTGTGATTTTAAATTAAAATTTTATCAATTTTACAGAAAAAATAACTCAATCAAACACATGTAGACAGTAACTTATATATAACTATACCCAAATATCGGAATTAAAATCGGCAGATAATTTCCGTTATTTTTTAATAATTTTTTACAAAAAACTCAATGGACAATTAACATAGAAAATCTTTTACATGGCTCCATGGACAGACAGTGACGTCATCACTTCGCTTGCGTATAGTGATGCTACATTATACAAATTACCGTGTCTATGGTTTTATTTGAGCTTTATGAAATTGCCAGATTTAACAACTTTCTACTTTTAGGTATTTTTTAATGTGAAGGAATACGTGTATAAAAGGGAAAAATGGGGAAAATGCATAAAAAATAAATGTATTTTTAAATACCTTCTTGACATCGTAAGAAAATAATATTTGTATTCGCACCTTCCGGCTAACCATACCTTTCGAATGATACCATTTTCAACCCTCTACTCCCATAATTAATATGTTAAAAAGGGACAACAAATTTTATGCTTGCAATTACAATAGTAAAAGCTGTATATGTTAAAAATACTGGTGCGGCTTGACTAAATGATTTTTTTTTTTTTTTTTAGGAAAGAAAGAAAAGAAACAATTTTGATAATATTATAAAATACGGATTATTACACAAATCCGGAGGGGGAAGAATCCAGAAATGTCCCTACCTCTTTTAAAATAAATGACATTTAATCATGTAGCATTAGAATAGAATCTAATATATTTATTTACCGGTCAAGTCATAATATCTACTACTGTATATTAATTTTATTAACGCACTATATTGGTGACAGTCATATAATTGATTTTTTTGTTCGCTTTCATCAAAAGAAAAAAAAAAAAAAATCTTCAAACTATAAAACTAGACAATTTAAATATAAAAACCGAAATTAAAACTTCATTATGGAAAAATTTTCTGCGTTTTTCCAAAAATTTCCGCATTCCTAGAATTTCCCTGCTTTTACAATAAATTTCAAAATTCCTTCAGTTTTCCCTGATTTTAAACAGATATTTCATATTTTTTTTTTTTTTTTTTAATTCCCTTGAATTCATAGTAAGTTAAAAAAAAAAAAAAAATACATTGGTGTGCAAAAGTCAAACTAACAACCAGTAATAATTTTTAAACAAACTGATATTTATGAATTTTTCTCAAAAGTTCGCTTTGGAAGAAATGAAAAATATAAACATTTCTAAAAAGATAAATAGTGTTTATGTGAAGATGCACACGATTCCGAAAGTTAAATTAAAATTGGATTTCTTTTCAGCGTTTGCTTTTCTTATTCTTCCATAACCATAATATAAAAAAAAAATATATATCATTTTTAATTAAAAATACGGTAGATAAATAAAAATAATGAGAAACAAAGGTTATTAAGTAATTTCTAAATATGAGGCACGAAAGGGAAAATCATTAACAAGACTTTTTGAGTTAAACAAGGTCAAATACAAAATGTTACATAAACATGTAAGATAAAAGTATAAATCTATAAAAATCAAAGTGACAAAAAAGAATAAAAGAAAGAGTTTGGAAAATCAAAACAATAACCACGTTTAGCAGAGGGAAGCATTAGAAATATTAGATCCCCCCTTTAATTACGTTAGCAACTTTTTTTTTTTTTTTTCTTTAAGAATAGGTAATACTGCAACGTGAAAGTTTATTATTTACTAGCCGCCTTCGGCCACCAGCTGGTTCGCGATCCTTGAAAAGTTCGACTTTACGAAACTCTCGCTTGGTGGCGCCTTTTCCCGTTTCAGTTCTTTCAAAAGCGCATTGACTGACATATAGTGAAAATAACTTTATTGAAAAGTTTAATCGCAGTAAATTACAACTCGGTAGCCAAAGCCCAGCTCGGTGGCGCCTGCGGCGCCTTATCCCCGTTTTAGAACTTAAAACAACTTCCACGCTCATACCACAAATAGATTTGAAATTTTTAACTGTAGCAAATTTTCGCTCTATGGCGACTAAGGCCGCTTTACGTTTCATGATTTGAAATAGCCTGTTCGCTCACCATATAAAGGACCTAGAAAATTCTGATCGTGGCAAATCCGCAACCCGGTGGGGCCTACGGTATCCCAATCTTCTCCCTATAAGTAATTTACTGATAATCAGAATTGGAGATATTGAATTATTAAAATGACAAAGCGCCCTCTGGCGACAGAGATTTGCAATATGTACTCCTCAATTTCAGTTTCAAAGACTTAAAATGATATTTTACTACTTTTTTCCTCTTGTCTTTTATTTATTCTATTGCGTATTTAATTTTATTTTTTAAACTTCTATTTTATTCAATCTACAATAGAATTTGTTTTTCCTCCTTTAATCACTTTGGTATTTTTATTGATTTTGTGCGTTGCCGGTTGCCGCTTTCATGTTGTATGTATACGTTTCTATTTTTTTTTTCTTTTGATGAAAGGTCGTGATTAAATTACTTCGAACCAAAACAATTGTTGAGCCATTTTTTTCCCAGTATGGTACTCGGTGCCTTTTAATTACACACACACACAAAAATAAAATAAAATGGGAAGACAATTATCTTTGCAATTCTTTGAAGACTGATTCGGCAAAGAAGAATCGTAAAATTCATTTCAGAACTCAATATCTCTTCGAAAATATTCACGAACCCATAATAATTTGCTTTCTCTTAGCCTTAGAATGATGCTTATTTATATTCCGAGGAAGATAACTGCTTTGTTTTACTTTATTTCATTGCATACGAAACAGAAATTTTTATGTTTTGTAATAACATTCTGAATACTAAAATCTCGAAAAGATCGTAGCTGCAGCGGATCTATTATTCGAATCATCAGTTAGATTGAACGCATGCCATTTCAAAGCTTTATTCAATTATTTATTGGACAATTGGAGATCTTGAGTTCGATGTCTCCGCATTTACTTCATTGATAAATATATATATAATGTCGAATTTATTTTATATTGAAGAGACAACCACGTTAAAATATGGTTTTATTATAATTACTAATATTTCTTTACAAAATCATTTTTTGAGTAAATGCTCAAAATTTTAGACATTAATATTTTAATGACAAAGAATCGAATAGCGTTTTTCATTTTTGTTATGAATTAATTACATCTGGAATCGGCTGGTTCGTAATAGAAAATTTTCTCAGAGAATCGTGTAGCTGACTTAAAGTAAAAAGTTAGACACAATTTTGTCATATAAATGAATAAAATAATAAGATAAAAATCCCTTGTCTTTGTTCAAAAATAGAAAACTACGTCGATTTTTTGTTTATAAAACAAAAGAAAGCATGTAAACAGAATATTTTTTACGATTTCGCAATATCTCAAATCTATTTTGAATTTTATGCTTGCAGGTTCTGAAATCATAATGTTGATTTTCAATTTAGTTGGCTTTAAGATTTTTCTTTTTTATACTTTAGCTAAATTAACATTTTAAAAACTAAATAAACAAACAAACAAATGAAATAAAGAAGCTTGATTTTCACACGTTTAAAGGAGTTATTGTGGTTATTGTTAATTATCATAAAAATACTTCAAAATTTTAGCAGAAAATTATAAGCTGAGCTGACTGTTGTTGAAATTACATACAAAACTTCTTGTTCTCAAAAGCAATTTTTGAAAATACGTTAAAGGTTATTACAGTAAAACCTCGTTACAACAATATTTTAGGGACCAAATAAATATATTGTTGTAGAGAGGCATATTGTTATATCGAGGGCCCACATATTTTGAGCATTTAATAAGAGTTTTTTATTATTATTATTATTATTATTAGTTTAAGGTGCATAACATACTACTTTTAAGTCTATATTTAGAAGAAATTAATTTGTAAAATACTAATAATAGTGGTTTAAATACTAAAAAAATAAATAAATAAGATAAATTCAGAAAATAAGCACAGAAATAATTCACATACCTGAAAACACTTTTTATTGAAAATAATCCAATATTTTTGTTTGTTTATTCATTTTTTTAACTGTTAAGTTCACCAATACTGTATGCATTGAGTCTAGTGCACGAAAATGTTCTTCATTTGTCGACGGAAGGCTTGAAAAAAATGTCCGTAGAGAATTCACAGATTGAAGAGCTTCCTGGGATGACAATAAGGACTGCGATGGACCTGTATTATCATCATCATCAATATCATCATCATCTTCATCATTGTTTCCTATCTCATCAGTTATTTCAGAGAGAATATCTTCATCAGTAACTCCTGCGAAAAGCATAAGATCATCATCGGCTGTTAAATAGTCTTCTACACTAATTCCAAACTTTTTACCGCTTGTTTCCTCAAGTTGGGATACGGATTTTTTGATGTGCAAAACACATTCTTGATCATCTGAGAGATCATTGTCTATGGAATTTGCATCATTATCAGATTTCTTATCTTCCATAACACAAAGACCGGCCTTTTTCCAGCAATTCCGAATGGTTTTTTCTGTTACTTCCCACCAACTTCCAGCAATATTGTCACACGCTTCCTTGACATTTACAGCTTTGAAAGGGTCTTCTACTTTATTTTCAAAGTTTACAAGTATGGAGTCCACCAACCGTTTTCTGTAATATCCTTTGAAGCACTTAATTATGCCCATATCAAGAGGCTGTAAAATTGAAGTGCAATTGGCAGGGAAAAAAGCGATTTCGATATTTTGTAGCTTTGGAAATGACGTGTGAGCACCGCAGTTATCTATCAACAAAACGATTTTTTTCTTTCTCTTCTTCATTTCATTGTCTAACTTCTGTAACCATTCGGAAAAAAATTTAGACGTCATCCAAGCCTTCTTATTTGCTTTGTACTCCACGGGAAGACTTTCCACGTTCTTAAAGCACCTTGGCTTCAATGATTTACCAATGACGAGAGGTTGTATTCTATGCGTGCCTGTGCTATTTGTACACAGAAGAACAGTCAGTCTCTGCTTTGATTTCTTCCCTCCATAACACTTTTCACCC
This sequence comes from Salticus scenicus, assembly GCA_963930645.1. Taxonomy (NCBI): domain Eukaryota; kingdom Metazoa; phylum Arthropoda; class Arachnida; order Araneae; family Salticidae; genus Salticus; species Salticus scenicus. Next base: position 397,548,816 of record OZ005648.1, read on the forward strand.
TTGAATGCCAATGTTCGATCGGGTAGGAGTTGGAAAAACAGCCCAGCTTCATCTGCATTATAAATGTCTTCTGGAGCATACTTTTGTAAGATTTCTTTCATCTTGTTTTGCCGCCATTCATTTGCGTCGTTTATCGGGGCTGACTTTTTCTCTCCGTGAACTTCTTGGAAAGTTATTCCATGACGATCTCGAAAACGCATTAACCAACCATTGCTAGCTTTGAAAGTTTCGTTCCCTAGCATTGCTGCAAATTTCCGTGCTTTTGCACATAATAAAGGTCCATTTATTGGGACATTTGTTGCTCTCATCTCTTGAAACCATTTTAAAACAGCAGCATCAATGTTTTCATTTGTCGCAACTTTCAGTCGTTTTCGCTCTGGGTTAATTTCATTTGAAGTTACAGCATCTTCGATTTGCTTTCTCTTCTTTAGGAACGTTGCAACTGTAGATTGCGATAATCCATGTTTCTTAGCCGCATCAATCTGCTTCATTCCCTCATCAATATCATTGATAACGTTCAGTTTATCTCGAAAAGATAGTTGCTTTCGCCCTGCCATCTTAGGGAACAATATCGCGTGAAAGAAAGAAAAGTTTAAACCAAATGTTTCACGTAGAACTCAAAATCGTTAAAGACTGTAGACACTCCCGTTTGTTTACAATAACAAAATTTCTCAAAGTAAGTTGAATTGCAACAATCCTGTATCAGACATAAAGAATCCGATATCCTAGAAGATTTCGCAGTTTGTGAATTGACCAATCAGAAGCAAAACAACCTTTGAACTCACTTTTCAGTACGTCACTTTACAACACCCCCCCCTCCATCTCCCCCTGTTCCTCTAACAAAGGGCACTTGTTCTGTGACAAGGTGACCAGACAGGTCTAGATGTCCTTGAACCTTATCAGAATTCCAAAGTTACTGGGAAATGAGACTAGGCATGCATTTACACTTCACCCCCCTCTCCCACTCCAATTCCCAAAAGGATGGTCTTCATCTGTTTTGAAATCTGAACAATAGCTATTTATTCAGGGATAAGTTGAAAATCCACAGTGAGTCTTAATAGACGGAAAAAATAACAAAAGAAAGAGAAAAAAAAAGCATTTGAAAATCAAAATATTATTATAAAGGGAGAAAATAATACTGAAATTTAGATTGAAAAAATCGTTTTACAGAGGTTTATTGTTCTAGAGAATATCGCAATATTGAGGGGAGATTAACATTAGTTTATATGCAAAATCACCGGGACCACGAAACATTATTGTAGTAGAGGGAGTTATTGTTGTATCGGGTATCGTTGTAGCGAGAGTTTACTGTATATGTTACTACTTTTATAGTCCAGCACGAAATTAGTTATCAAAATTAACAGTTGTTATCAGTAATTTCATCATTGATTCTCATAAAGATAAAATTATACAGACTGTGGTTAAAATTACTTTTAATTTTTCTTTTTCTTTTGATAATGTTTTAAGCTTTAAGCATTTTTGAAAATACTTTTAAGTTTTCTAAATGTTACTTAGACAAAATATAAACTAAAACGTCTTCTGTGTTAAAAATACTACCATTTTTAAAGAGTTCTAGAATCAAACATTGGTTTGAGTAGAGAAATATTTTTGGTCTCTTAAAAAATGAAATTTATTTGATTCATGGTCAATAAATGCTTAATTATTACTCCAATTTTATTATTATTTTCTTCTTATTTTTTCCCCCGAAAATAGCTTTATACTTGCAAGGAACAAAATGTTATATTTCTTTCGACAGTAGAGCTTTGGAATTAATTGATAAGTATAAAGACTATGTACATTTTTAATTATAAGTTTATTTGGATTTTATTAATATTTATATTTTTTAAATGATTATTGGATTCAAAATAAAAGCTTTAATAAATAGATAGAGGTGATAAACGCTAACGTAAAATTTATTTTTATAAAAAACAGCAATTTATATTTCTTTATAAATATTTTTATTTTATCTATAATAAAATTATAATAACCAAAATAGATAAAAAGGGAAATGTCTTTTTTATGATTATAAGTAAACTTGTGAAAATAAATAATTATGTAAGAAATTATATATATGAAACAGGATTTTAGTTGATATAAAATACGCAAAACTAAATCTATTTTCTCATGAATAAAAAATAAATTAATAAAAACTTACATTTTAATTTTAAGATATTTTTATTTATATAAATTGATAAATAAAGAAAGTTTTATTTTATAAACTATTATACGAATGAAAAATGTTAATATAAGGAAAGGTACATTAATAACATATTATTGTCTGACATTAATCTAATAACGATGCAAATAATATCAGTTATTTATTATTTACTTTATTATTTTCATATAAAGCCTTTTTCAGTTTTAAAATACATCACGGTATGAACGTTCTATATGGGGAAAAAATAATAATAATAATAAAAGTTTTGAGAAAGATAACATAAATTTCTAAATTAATAATAATGACGTGATGATATGAAAAAATGCTGTTAATAATATTAATTATTTAATATTGATGAATATTAATGCCAATACCGCTTATTAAATTTATTTTTTTACTTTTTACCAGAAAAGAAACTTATTTGTCTAATAACAGAATTTCAAATAATGAAGTTTTCTTTTTAAAATTAAGGTCTGAATGTTGAAATTTTTATGACAAAATATGAGAAAAACTACTATTTAAAGCTATAGTATGAATGGTGTTAAAAGTTATTATAACCTTATATAAATTAAACAACTTCAGAAAAAAAAAAAAAAAAAAACTTGGATATCTTTCATAAGAAAAGTTGATAATTAATATTTTCATATTTTTGCTTTAATTTATTCATTTATTACATATAATAAAAAAAGAAAAATTCTTTAATTACTACTGGACTGCTAATTATCTGTAAAATTTCTGTATCTAAAATATAAATATACGTGAACTATCTCTATTAAAAAATATTTGGGTACTGGATATTAATTTAAATAGACGATGATTAATATATGAAGATTTAAATTAATAATAATAATAATATTAAATAAATAAGAAACTTTATATAGATATTATTGATTTTTCTCAAACTTTAAATGAAAGAAATTATTACAAAATAATTATATACTCTCGATATAACGAAATAAATTTCTCCGAAAATTTATCAAACAAGCGAAATTGATTTAATTGTAAAATTTTTCAATGTGATTTTCAAAAACAGTGTTTTGTAAACAACGATGAATTAGGCGTCTAGCTATGAGTACTCAAATTAAAGTTTGTGTGTTTCAAATATTTTAAGTTTTTAACTTTTAAAGGGTGAACTTTACATGAAGGGAAGGGGGGGGGGGGTTATTTCCTGAGATAGGTTTCTTTGAATACCGAATAAATATTTGTAAGTAATGAAAAATGCTTGTGTATAGTAAACAAACACAGAAGTTATGTGTAATTAATAGGCTACTGATTATAATGAATGATAATAAATATAGATGGGTGGTAGTGGAAATATTAGAATAAATCTCGAGATTTTTAAACACCCTTTTAGAAGGGCACAAGGATGAATTGGACCGTTCCAATGGCCACTGTTTTGAGGGAGAGGGGATATGTAAACAACGGGTGGGCGGGCTGGCTATGACTTACAATAAACAAAAACACAGTACAAGGAATGTAAACAGTCACTTACCTGTCAGTACTGGGCGATCTTCCAAGTCGTGTAGAAAATGATTCTCTCCCGTAATTAAATCCATTAAGTTTTGGAGCGAGCGATGCTTTCAAATAAGGCTCGATCGCAGCAGCCGGAATAACGCCGTTCAAGCGTTCCAGACACTTCGCGATATCCGTTCCGCTACAGGTCATGTTTTTGTCGAACGTTCCTGAAAATATTGCGTTTAATTGCAATAAATGCACACGAGGGCTTTTTCTATCCATAGCCATTTCAATAGCCGCGGCTTCGGCGACTCCGGCCAAGCCGCTAGCCGCCATGTTGGATGCTGCTTTTCGCTCAACTCCGATGACTGCCAGACTCTGTTCTGTTTTTTCGCCCCTACTACCTTCAATCCCGGAAAGCGGCGAAAATTTCCCCGTCGGGAGGGAAAACAGTTGCTTGGAAAGCGGATTTTTTTTTTTCTCTCTCTCTCTCTCTCTCTTACTGTTTTGTAAATTTGAGTAACACGTGTTTCTGAACCCCTGTAGCACCCCGATGTGCCCCAAAAGTTTGATTTACCCCCTTAAATACTGGCTTCGAAATGGTAAGAATAACATTGAAAAGAGGATGTGTGTTTTCTGTTAAAGGCGAGATACGGGACATTTTCATTACTAATTATTGATTTTCTTTTAAATTAAAAGGAATTTAGCAAAATATAAAAGTGCGTTCAAAGTTCAAAGAGTGTAAATAAATATTAATGAATAGAGATGCTTAGTTTTTAGAAACTTCGGAAGTAAATAAACAAATAAAATATATTTATTGTTTTATTATTATTACTATTACTATTATTATATGTCTAAATAATATTTAAAAAATATGTATATTCTGTCATTTTCTTTAAATGAAGTATTTCCTATAAAACATAGGCCCACAAGCGGCAAAGCGGTTCTACGCTCAAAGCTGGTGGACAGGAAGGGCCGGGTTCGATCCCAGGTCGCTCTAATCGACCTAGCTGTTCGGAGTTTTCGGTGGTTTTCTCCGATACACGCGTAAGGGCCCCTTAGAAAGACCCCCCCATCGAGGGCATTCTACTTATAGGCCTAGGGCCCTAGCATAGTCAATCGGCCTTAAACCCTACAACCAACTAACCTATAAACCATATCAAAGAAATATGTCATTCAATTAAAAGATAAAACTGGTTATTAATTTTTTCCACTTAAAATTGAAATTTAACAAATGTTTATCGCATTTGGCATTTAATAAATTTGACGTATCGATTTTACATAATAAATAATAATAACTATAGAATAATCGAATTTTACAAAATAAAAATAAATGACTAGACATAGTTATCCTGAACTTCCTGGTGTCATGATGCACTTTTAATAAATTAAATTTGACAACACATTAAGGATCAAATAAATAATTAAAAATAATAATAATAATAATAATAATAATAATAAAAACTTTGCCTGGTTGATTGATGTACTTCAATATATACTATATATATATATATATAGGTGTTCGCAATGGCGGCACACTTCAACAAAGTGCTTGAATGGAAAACTTTATCCACGCGTTAGATTGAAATTAAGATTAATTAATACTTTTATTAATATCATTATCATCACCCCCATTTTAAGTGTTATTTCATTTTTTAATTTTAACTCGTCCTGCAAACAACGCGCTAACGCATCTGTTTGCAACACTCTTGCCTACTTTGTTCCCCTGACGAAGGGTCGTGTCTTCTTTTGACCCGAAACAATTGTGGCGAGTTCTTGCATTTTATAGTGTTTATTCAAAGTTTTGTACTTATTAGTCTTAAACACCACTCAAAAGTTCTGTGGTGCTTTTATAATTTCTTTTTAAATATTTTTTTACTTTTATTAATGTAAGTTTTTAATTAATAACTTCGTTAATTAAGTTGATAGAAATTTCAAACTAAGATAAAAGTGTTCTTTGGATTATTCGGCAAACAATAGTATCTCTCGCAACGCTGAGGACCCTGTTCACGAGGAGATGCGGTCGCAGACAAGAAAAATAATAATAATAATAATAATAATAATAATAATCGGACAGCGGCGGCAAAACTTTTTTTTTTTTTTATTAAATACAGAGAAATAAAAAAAAAATTAAAGAAATATCTCTCAAAAACCACAATGTGTCGGATTTTTTTTTTTTTTTTTTAGTTGAGATATAGATTTTTCGAACACGGAGAAAAGTTCAACATAACAGCGCCATATGTCAGTTGATATATACCCAAATTTAGTCAGCCTTCTTTTTCATAATGGCTATCTCACTGATTAAGTTTGGTGCATTTAGTCGTTATAGAAGCTGAGATAAAACCTTCCTGGACACGAGAAAAATTGCGATATAGTAGCCAAATGCACTCAAATTGAATTAGCAATTTCTTTCACAATTGTTCTTTCACATATCAAGTTTCGTCCAATTATACTAAATAAAAGCTGAACTACAGCTGTTCCCGTGAATGGAAAAAATCGCAACATAGCAGCGTGTATTGTTTGGCGATTTGCATCAATACTTGATAGGCACCAATTTATATCAACATGACACTAAATGTAAATTTGTATGAAATTCTGCGCTCAGTTCTTGAAGTACTACAAAATTTTGGTCACCACACGTGGATAGATAGACAAACACCTTCTTAAAATGATCAATTCCTGTTCAAGACATCTCAAAACGAGTGAATACATCAAAAATTGAAGTAAAATATTATTTTTATTCCAATACTTCCTTCTGAGAATGTAGAATAATTAATAAAACCAACCCTTTACTGAAAAAGTCCTGTTAAATAATATTATCTTCTGATAATGATACACATTAATATCGTTATTTATTTAAGGCACCATTGCCATAATATTTCTTTTTTCAAAATATCTCTTTTTTCTAATTCCATGGAAAACCTGTAATACTGATATTTTTAGGATGTTTCTTGTCCTTTGTCATCTTTAAAGGACGTCTTCCTAAAAGATAAGTTTGATTGACAGTAATCTGGTGAGAACAAAAAAAGGAATATTGCAACTTTAGTGAGTAATTCAGATTCAGAGCGCTACCTTTAAAATCGACTTTTTAAACAAACAATATTTTTTCAATTTAGTTGAAAAAATAAATAAATGCATAAATCTCAAAATACAATCAAGTTATAACAAAAATTTTAACTAATTTTCCATGTTAAATTTCAGTTATCAAGAACAAAACAAAAGAGAAATACACTTCTGCCGAAACGTCAGCGAGTCTTCCGTGACTTATTAAGTTTTTGGTATCTGTAAGTTAGTGTACGTTTGTATTGCAAAAAATAGTCACAAAAATCACTCAATTGACCTGAATTCTGATGCAAATATATGGGCCTATCCAGATAAAAATAGGGCCCTTTTGCTGTCCCTTCACAAAATTCAAATTCAGGATTATGGCCTTTGAAATTTTCTGAAAACAGAAAATTTCATTTTATATAAAGTTTTTAACGATAACCTCTTTCTAACGATTGCCTATACTTGGTTCAATGAAAGACTGTTAACTTAATATATAGTCATGATGTATATTAACATAATATAAAGTGATCGCTAAAATGAAATGTTTTACAATATAATACTTTTTTCAAATAAATAAAACAATAAAATAACTAAATTTCACAAAAATATTTAGTTTTTCTTTCACTGAAATTGCCACCCAAAATTAAAATCTGGATCGATCCCTGAAATACTTATGCGCCACATAGAGTGAGCTCTTTAATTTCTCGTGTAGTGTGTATTTAACAGGCAGAAGGACAGAAATACAGGCAGATAGATTAACTGAATTCATAATCACTATTAATAATTTTTTTAAATGAACAATATTCCTGTACTATTGGAAAATGTTTTCTAATCTATGCGTAATGCATGATTCCATTTTCTTATTAACATTTCATTTGACGAAATTACTTTTACTACATCTTGTGTGTGACAAAAATCGAAAGATATTTTTTAATTTGTACGTTAGTTTTATAACAAAGCTAATATAATATACTAGCAGGCGACGCCCGCTTCGCTGGTCCCTATTTTTAAATGAATCACTATAATTACTGAATTCTCAGAATTACATTAATTTGTATCACGTGAAAAAAAAAGAGAAACAAAATCTGATTAGGAAAAATGTCGCACCGGGTTCTCACTGTCTTCGGAAAAAATTCCCAAAATGCTCTAACTCTTATTTCTATTATTTTCCCCCTTCACCCCCCCTCCCGTCTATCCTAATAATTTTACAAATTCGAAAATATCCGCAATCGATTTGTAAGTATCAAAAACCTCTATGCACCAGTTTTAAACGATCTATCTCTATTTTTTTTGCCCCTCCCAATAATTTTAAAAATTCAAAAATATCCGCAATCCATTTGTAGGTATCGAAAACCTCTATGTACACATTTTGAATGATCTAACTCTATTTTTTTTTGTCCCTCCGCCCCCCCCCCTTCCCGGCCCTTCTAATAACTTTACACTTTCGAAAATATCCCCATTCGACTTGCAGGCCTCTAAAACATATCTGTACCAATTTTGAACGGCCTAACTGCATTTCTATTTGTTTTTGTCCATAGCCCCCCCTTACCGCCCCTCCTAATAATTTTACAAATTCGAAAATATCCCCAATCGATTTGTAAGTATCGAAAACCTCTGTATACCAATTTTGAACGATCTAACTCTATTTTTATTTTTTTGCCCCCCCTTCCTCCTCTCCCCCTTCTCTTCCCTCCTAATAACTTTACACTTTCGAAAATATCCCCATTCGACTTGCAGGCCTTTAAAACCTGTCTGTACCAATTTTGAACGGCCTAACTGTATTTCTATTTGTTTTTGCTCATAGTCCCCCTTACCGCCCACCCCCTAACTGCCCCTCCTAATAATTTTACAAATTCGAAACTATCCCCAATCGATTTGTAAGTATCGAAAACCTCTATATACCAATTTTGAACGATCTAACTCTATTTTTATTTTTTTGCCCCCCCCTCTCCCCTCCCCTTTCTCGCCCCTCCTAATAACTTTACACTTTCGAAAATATTCCCATTCGACTTGCAGGCCTCTAAAACCTATCTGTACCAATTTTGAACGGCCTAACTGTATTTCTATTTTTTTTGCCCATCTTACCGCCCCTCATAATAATTTTACAAATTCGAAAATATCCCCAATCGATTTTTAAGTATCGAAAACCTCAATATACCAATTTTGAATGATCTAACTCTATTTTTATTTTTTTTGCCCTCCCCCTCTTCCCTCCTCCTTCTTGCCCCTCCTAATAACTTTACACTTTCGAAAATATCCCAATTCGACTTGCAGGCATTTAAAACCTGTATGTACCAATTTTGAACGGCCTAACTGTATTTCTATTTGTTTCTGTCCATAGCCCCCCCCTTACCGCCCCACCCTTTACCACCCCTCCTAATAATTTTACAAATTCGAAAATATCCGCAATTGATTTGTAAGTACCGAAAACCTCTACAAACCAGTTTTGAACGATCTAACTCTATTTTTATTTTTTTGCCCCCCCCCTCTCCCCTCCCCCTTCTCACCCCTCCTAATAACTTTACACCTTCAAAAATATCCCCATTCGACTTGCAGGCCTCTTAAACCTATCTGTACCAATTTTGAACGGCCTAACTGCATTTCTATTTGTTTTTGCCCCATACCCCCCCCCTTACCGCCCCCCCTACCCACTCCTCCTAATAATTTTACAAATTCAAAAATATAAGCAATCGATTTGTAAGTATCGAAAACCTCTATGTACCAATTTTGAACGATCTGACACTATTTTTATTTTTTTTGCCCCCCCCCCCTTCCCTCCACCCCCCCCCCTTCTTGTCCCTCCTAATAATTTTACACAATCGAAAATATCCCCATTTGACTTGCAGGCCTTTAAAACCTATCTGTACCAATTTTGAACGGCCTAACTGTATTTCTATTTGTTTTTGCTTCATAGCCCCCCCCCCTTGCTGCCCCACCTGGGGGCTTGATTTTTAAAATTCCAGAAATCGGTTTTTAGATAGTTGCATTAGCTATATTTTAGAGCAAAAATTTCACGTATGTCTATTTTTTTTGTTTGATATATATAGGATTATGCGAAATCATGTTTTACGCATGTGAAACCACGTTTTGCCCCCCCCCCCCCACTGGGGACCGAATTTGAAAAATTCCAGAAACCGATTTTTAGATATTTGTATTAGCTATATTTTAAAGCAAAAATTTTACGGATATCTGTTTTTTTTTGTTTGAGATATGAAGGATTTTGTGAAATTACGTTTTGCCCCCTCCCCCCCCTTGGGGGGGGGCGAATTTTGTAAAATCGCTTGCAGCGTTGTGTTTCTCGGGTCGTAAACATCAACCGTGCTGAATTTTGTCCCGGTCGGTGAAACGGCCTAGGATTCTGTAGCGGACAGACAGACAGACAGACACACAGACTCTGCTCTTTTATATATATAGATACAGTCGCAGCAAAAGTATCCGAGCACTAGCAAAAATTCTTATATAAAAAAGGTACACTTAAGACCGTTTTTTACTTTCTCTTACCCATAAGGTAGAGAAAGTATTGTTTTTGGGTCAAATTTTCGAAAGTGAGATTTTGTTATAGTTACACGTTTTGAGGTGTCTTGAATACGAAAATCATGTTTTTAGCGAATGGTCTGTGTGTATGTCTGTATGTGTGTATGTCTGTTATCAGCATATCTCAAAAACAAATTATGGTAGAAAGTTCAAATTTGGTATTCTAAATGTGTATCATATAAGGATGCTACACTAAACCTTTCATTAAGATCAAGCAAATGGTTCGTGTACAGGGACAATCAAGAGAATTCTAATACGTCTATAGGGGATACTGCATGTAAGTAGAGTTTAACATCAAAAGACTGCACGAATATATATATTGTGTAATAGAGATAGTCAACTGGGAAAATTTTTTTGTGTATGTAGGAGCCTCGCCTCGCCCCCCCCCCCTCGAAGGGAGAAAATTTTCATGATGAGTATCTTTCAAAAGAGCTCGCCAATACCTTTAAAACGAATGGTTGAACCATTCATCTGCGATAATTTAAAATAAAGTTATCGATTTTTTTCATTTTTACCAAATTTTTTTTTTTTTTTTTTTTTTTTTTTTTTCTGTAATATTGAGAATAAATTCAACTTTATATATATATATATATATATATTTAGTGGTATACTACATCTTCTCTAATATGGAAACCGTGTGCATTTTCATGGAAGACGATTTTTTTCAATAATAATTTTTATAAATTGTTTTTACTGAGTGAATTTGTATAGGAAATTATAGAAGAAAGTCGTGTGGTGACCACAACACACTAGTTATTTGTTGTTAGTGGATGTGCTTTACTAATAATGTTTTACGATTTCCAGGAAAGCTGTTTGGGAATTGAAATAAATTCCTCATAGAAATATGGTAAATAATGTATGTTTTAAGCTAAATAGTCAACTTTTGTTTTTTGCACATTATTTGAAACGGGGGATTGAGTGGGGCGGAAGCCCCCCTCAGACAGAATTAATTATCATATAAAACTCTTCCTAAGTCTAATTTGAATCGTTTAACATAGGTTTACATAATAGTACTCGTTATCTTACCTCTTAATCTTCAACCTGTATTTATAGTATTAAATTTCAGGGTAAGAGAAAGTAGTGTGAGTGACACACCAGATTATTTTAGATAAATCCTTGTCGAATCCTGTTCTTAGACTGTCTAAGAACAGGATTCGACTAGGATTTATTTAACAAAACTGTATAAAGTGTACTTTTTTTATATAGGAATTTTCGCTAATGCTCGGATACTTTTGCTGCCGACTGTATATTATATAAAAGAAGTACAATATATAAGTATATATATATATTTATTGCAGAATGCAGGAAATATTTAAAATAGCGTGAAATTAAATAACGCATTAAAATAAATACATGTCTGGCAGTTTTAAAAAATTTCACGTATTAACTATTAGCGGTAAGATTCGTGGAATTAAAAAAAGAAAATACTCACAGTATAATTTAACTAATTATTTTATCTAACTACTCTAAGTATCCCAATGCTGAAACTTAACTTTAAATTATTTAGCTCATAAAAAATATTTAATTCTAGCTTCTAGCTTATGGAAGTGAATTTTCTTTAAAATAAAATTTTATCATATGCGAGCAAATGCTGTTACTTTTTATATAAACTTTTTTTTTTTTTTTTAAGTTTGTCAGGTTTTTGAATAATGCTTTTATTTAAAATTATAAACATCTTAGATTTTATGCGAAATATTATTTTTCGTGGAATCTAATCTAAACATTAATTATACTAGAGATTGCTGTTTCGCTTTGCGGAACACTGTTATCAAACACTGATCACAATAAAACTATTGTGTAATCAGAGCCTCCTTAAGTAGATGCCTAGCGAGTCGCTCGAAAACTTGGCAACAGTACAAGAAGAACATAGCCAGTAGATGGCGCTTGATACCGTACGTAAAGTTATGTTTATTTCCCGCGAGCGCGATGCAATTGAGTTTCAATTGAGTTCTGGTTTGTGTTTTATTAATTTAACAAATGTGAGAGGTTTTTTTTTTTATAATATGGTGTATTGCGTCGTTCCATTTTGTAAATCAGACAGTAGCCGTGAAAATATATGTTTCCACGAAATACCAAGCAATGCAATTCAGCGTAAAAAATTGCTTCCAAATATTTCCAGACAAGGTATGTAAACTGCATAAATAATTAATGCAAAATTACCAACCCTCCGGATTTTTGAATATCAATAATATTTTTCACAAAAAACATTATTTTTCTTTATTATCGTAAATTGTGTGATTAAGACGAAGATAAATTTAAAAGAAATTATGATATAAAAATTCGAAGGGTTGACACCTCTCTGTTAGTAAGTTAGATTTAACAAATAAAATAGTTATGCTTATTACAAAATGAAATAAAATTTTTATTTATTGATGTAGGAATACAGAAAAATAACTTGTTCTTAGTTACTTTGAAGTCACTCTATATTGGAGTATTTTGTAGTTTTATTCATAAAATGAATAAAACTATAAAATACTCCAATATAGGAACAAGATTGATTTATATTTTTTTAATACCACTGTTTTTTAAAGACTTGTGTAAATGCGTATAAAAATTTGATTATTTCAGTTAAATCGAAACAAAAGTGTTGGGAATCTTGAAAAGAAAAAATAGAAAATTTTTATTTCTACTTTTGTTCTTTTTAAAAATATTAAGTTTTAAGATTCAAAACATTACTTTTATTAACCTTTTACCACAGAAATGGAATATGGAATTAAAAATTCATGTAAAAATTAAATATCATGAGTACTGATTTGAAAAATTATCAGAAAAATGAAAAATATCCCCACATCCATACACTCACATGTATACACACACACACATATACTGGCTAAATATTAATCAGGGGAAAACTCGATATCGAATTTTTGGACCGAACACAATACTTTCATTACCTACGGTAGTAGGGTAATGGAAGTAAAAATATTTCAAGGATGTTATTAATTTGTCCTTAAATTTGCCAATCTTTATCAAATTTTTCAAATTGAAACCTAATGCGAGTTTTAAAATACAATTGTGAATTTCCTGCATTTGTTTGTTTTTAAGTTATTCTGATAATAAATATGCATATAAATCAATCGCTAAAAACTAAAAAAAAAAAAAAGTTTTTTGTATTCAGGGAACCTCAAAACGTGACTTTATTCAAAAACCTGAGTTGAAAATAGAACTTCAAAAAAAAAAAGACTTTGTTTACATTATAGGTTCGAAAAATTAATTTTCGTTCTTTAACAGTATTCGTCGAAATAAAAAAAGTGTAGCAAAGCACACATTCTACAGAAAAGAACGTTTAGCTTAATTTTGGATAGCCCTGTATGTTTTCAATAAACTATGTGCACATCAGATTGTGCATTTAAATTTAGTCTTATATGAAAAACACCTAACACAAAAACTTGGTGCGAGAGAAAACTTATACTCAAGAAATCCTTAATTTTAAAAATTTAAATCTTAATGGTTATTTATTTATTTTTTGCGACGGACTAGACAACAGATTGTTTTCTTCTCCAATTTTTATTACTGAATGTTAACTTATCTCGTTAACGTGCTGGTCTATTTTTCTTATAAATAATATAAAATTTTCGATTTAAGAAAAATAATTCACATCTAATAAGGTAAAAATGTAACGTAAAGGACATGACCAAAAAAAAAAAAAAAGACATGATTTTAATAATTTATCATTATAAATTATTCATTCTGAACTGAAACTCATTTAAAGTTCAGAGATTTTAATTTATATAAACGAAACTTTCATCTGATATCTAAATAAAAAAAATTTTTGAAATTTTTATTGAATAAATATATAAAAAATAATTTAATCGCGTGATAGATATGCCATGTTTTTGCTTATTTAATTTTAAATTTCGTTTTTTAATTAATAGTATATTGAAAAAAAAAAAGGTGTTATTTATTTGATACGTTGTAATTCAATTAGTTGAAAAGCTAAAATAGGTCTTGCCAACTTTCGAAGAAATTTAAACCCTATACTTTTTAAAATATAAATATTTGAATATTTTATTGAAAATATTTACGATAAAGCACTTTCACATCATTTTTTCAAATTAAAAGAAAAAAAGAAATACAATTTTAGACTTTAAATTGAAATTAATAGCTAGATTTTTACATGAAAAATATAACTTGTCTATGAAACAGCAGAAAATTGTTGCTCTGCGTAGGTGCTGTCACCTAGCGTTAGTTTTGTTTTTTAAATGTTGCCTAATTTAACATTGAGATTCGCCGCGCGTGGAAGGCATCTACTTAAGGAGGCTCTGGTGTAATCTAATGAGCATTGTTGAATCCGGTTTCTTATCATTGATACAAAATTGCGTATTTTCAAACATATTTCTAGAATAGCTCTGGATCAAAATGGCTTAGATTTAAGACATAGGTGCTCTTATTTATCAAATATACCATCCCGAAAAATAACACATCATCATAAAATCAAAATTATTATGGTAGAGGAGAACAGACCCTCCCCTAATAATGTTGCGCATAAAAAGTTTTGCGCAGTCGATTCGTCACCTACAAAAACATTAAAGACAAAATTTTCAAGGAGTAGCGTTAATTTAATTATTTCTTCTGCCCTTTTAAAACTATTTCTCCCCCTATAAATTTTACTCTTTTGAAATTATGCATAATCGATTCCTTCCGCTAAAAAGTCCTTGAAATATGATTTTTTAAGCCCTCAGCTCTATATTATAATTTTGAAATAGGCTTCACCGCTACTGGTCATTATGTTTAAATGAATTTAAATATATCACTATTTTTTTTATATCATTTTATAAATAAAATAAATATTATAATAACCGTTTTTAAGGAATGCAGATGATTGCAATGAAAAAATTAATTTTAAAAAATGTGGCAGAAAAATTGATGGATAAAATCGAAAAAAGAATAAATAAATTAAAATTTGAAAATCCAAGAAATCTCGATAAGGCTACACCCTTGCGTTGTTCAAGGCATGTTTTCTAGTTTTGCGATCACAGCGCGAGAATCCGAGAATGCACGGAAACAAATAGGTAATAGAAAAATTATTGGATAAAACTGAAAAAAAATCTCGTTGAGGTGCATCTCTGCAGGTTCCACGCTAACCCACCTACGAAATTTTGCAGCTCTGCAATCAGTGACCTGAGCGCCAGAACGCACATAGATTTAAAAAAGAAAAAAAAAAAAAAAAAAGAAAAAAGAAAGAAAGAAAGAAAGAGAAAAGAAAAAGAAAATTTAATGAGGTGCACTCCTGCAGGGGTACATGCTACTTCTCTGCAAATTTTGTAGCTCTGCAATCTGTGGCGTGAGCGCCAGATTGCATACAAACTTATACACAGAGACCTCTTTATTTATATAAATGTAGTAATAGGTTAAAAGTTAATGTCAGTTAAAAGTTATTTTTATTAACTATAAAATTAAAAATATTATTATTCTTTTATCTTTTACTAAAAATTTTGTTAACATTCAGAACGAATAATGATGATAATAGTAATAATAATAATAATAATAATAATAATCTATATAATATTTCTCTAACGTGGACAGTTTCAATTATTTTTTGTCGAAACGAAACGATACGACACGCGAGGATAAAAAAAATAATATTTATACATGAATAATATTTAAGCATGCTTACTTACTAGCTCAGTGGACTAATAAGGAAAAATGACGACATTTGTCTGATGAGATTATTTTACGAAAAAAATGTATTTTTAACAGTTGTTTCTTCAGAACCTTTGCAAGCGTCATTTTAAACCTAGCAATATTTTAAAGATATATGCAAAATATGAACTTTTTTGTCATAAATTGTACAAATCATAATTCTCTTAAATCATTAATATATATATATATACCAAAATTAATAAAAAGTCATCGTCAACATGGCGACAAAAATTTAAAAGGCGTCGTGGGAGTCCTATATTAAAACTGTACTGCCTTTAGAAGTATGAAAATTGGGTCGTGAACCATGAATCTTATGTGGAAACCTTCCTTTGAATGATTTTGCTTTCACTATTGTACAATATTAATTTGGTTTTAATAATAATTTGGCTTCTGGTAAATTGAAATTTTAATTAGGTGGTGAAATTGGTATAACATTTATGAGTTTCAAATTTTAAAGGTAAATAAGAAAAGAAATAAAATGCGAATATTTCGCACGGGTTTGCTAGTAATAATAATATTTTATTTAAATGCACATTTTTTTGCATATATAATTAATACTTATCTTTTGATGCAATTGTTTAAACTACAATAGCTTTTAAAATTTTGAATGCACTCTGGAGTATAGTAGCTTGACATCTTCAGAAATCTGTTAGGATTACAAGAACATTTATTAAATTGCAGTATTCCCAATTACTGATAAAGTTGATACTGCACTTATTAAATTGTCGGTTTATTTAAAGTTTTTTTTTTTTTTTTTTTTTTTTTTAATCTTACTTATTAACACTGCTTATGCTGTGTTATTACAATACATTCCACCGTCATTTTTCATAATTTAATAAAATCTATCGTTTTCTACACGAATTTTGATGTGCTTATATGCGCCTATTTTATACAAATATTTACGCCTTATAAGAACACTTCAATATAGATGCTAACTGTACGATAAATGGCGCTGCTATTATTCAAAATCTACGGTTTTCGGACAGACGTTTTTGTACAGAATATCATCTTCATTTTATGACAAAAGATGGAGATGGCAATAACAGGCTATATCCCCAGCTTCAAAAATTTTAATAAAATAAAATAAATAAATAATCAAAAAGTAAATTAAAAAAAAAAAAATAAAAAAATTATTGGATTTTTAGTTGCATCAGAATAGGTTAAAAATGGATCTCCATCTGAAGCTTTGCGACCCCCCCCCCCCCATTTTTCTACAAAGCGATGGACATACACACCCACATACATTTTTTTTTTTTTTTTTTTGATTACGTGTAGAGATTTATATATTATAAAATCCTTCTGAAACATTGCACAAGATGAAAAAATATGTATATGAAAATTTGTAGTAAATTACCATAACTTATAATAACTTATATTAAATGTAAATAGTTAAAAAATGGTAAAAATTTACGGCAAAAGAACAGGCTTACAATTTCAGTACTTCATCTGGGGACATAAATTGTATAATGTAAGCAATATTAGGGTTTTTCTATATGTAAGCATAATGCTATGAAGTTCAAAACTATTTATGACAAAAAAAAAATTGCAAATAGGGGGGAAAAAAATAAATAAATAAAAAGGCAAAAACAGATTTTTTTTTTTTTTTTTAACCAGCAAATTACTTAGAAAATTTAATAGTACAGCATGTGGAATTGAAAATATATGCACATGATAGTTGAAAGTTAAATAAACTAAAAAACAATATAATTAATTCTGGGGGTTTTAAATTAATAATAGGAGTTCTTTTTACCAAAGTTACTGTCACCATGGAGTTATTTTTAAGACCTTTTCTTATACCCGCTTTGTCTGTCACCGGCGGGCGTCACATCTTTTTGCTTATATCTCAGCAATTAGACCACCTAAAGGCTTCGGGTTTTCACTAAAATATTAGTCATGTCTGACACTACAATTTAACACACACACACACACACACACAAATAATAATAATAATAACATGATTAGTTTTCTTGTAATTAATAAAAATGTAAAAATAATAAGCTAATAATAGCAAAAAATTAGCCATTTAAATTTGATCCATAATTTAACTGTTACCAAAAAAAAAAAAAAAAAAAAAAAATTACGAGCTCACATTTTTTTTTTTCTGACAGGAAAATAAATACATATATCTAACGTGAACAATAAAAAATTATAAAAAATAAATAAATTATGCATCTCACAAAAATTGACGTCATTATCACTTTTTTTTTTCTTACACATTGATAAAGTGCTAATATATTTTACGATGCAAATATTATGTTGTACTAAAATCAGTTTTATTTATAGATCCTCCTGGGCGATATTTTAAATTTTTGCATTGAAGTACACCGAACATTTTTCGCCAAGAAGTTTAATTTTGCACCAGCGATTTTAATCTAGGTAGCGCATCAAAAATATAAAAATATAAAATATTACAAAAATAAATAAATGCACTTATTAAAAAAAAAAAAAAAAAAAAGCCCTTTTCTTAATGCACTAAAAAGAATAAAATAACTTTTTCAGCTCAGTACCGCCGATCTGAATACTTGCACTTAACTACTATTCCGATAAAATTCCACCTCAAACGAAAAAAAAAGGGCGGCTCAAACCATTTTATACCAAAATTTTCAATTAGGTTAATTTCAGCTCATATTTTTATAAATCCATAATAATTTAAAATTTTCACGAAATTTTGGTATGAAAAGGTTGGAGCAGCCCTTTTCTTCGTTTTGAGGTGCAATTTTATCGGAATAGTAGTAAAATGTAAGTATTCAGATCGGCGTTTCTGAGCTAAAAAAAGTTATTTTGTTCTTTTTAGTACATTAAGAAAAGGGCATTTTATTTTATTTTTAAATAAGTGTCATTACCAAAATATAACTAAAAATAGCATACAGTAGGTGATCAAATTATTAGAAAGTTTTTTTTTTTTTTTTTTTTGCATTTTTTAGATTTTCTAAAAAAATACTGGACAAAATGTCCCGGGACTTCAGTCATGGAAAGAACATTTTTAACTAACATTTTTCACTGTCGATTTAGTACACAGAGCAATTAGCGAATCAATTACAAATTGATGAATAGAGCAAATACTTTGGGTCACGTTGTATCATAAAAAGCTATAAATGACTTGTAACTTTAACACATTGTTGCACATTCTATGTATAATATTTATATGCTTTGTTGTGGAAATTGCGTCATTATTTAAGCATATATAATTTTTTTTTTTTTTTTCAAGAATTATTAGTTTTTTTGAAAAGTTGAGATATGAGCATTTATATTTTATATTAGTAAATATTATTTTACTGCGCATGCGCAAAATATAGAAAAATGTTTAATACATAGGCTGAAAGCTAAATATATTGGGCAACTTTTGTCAAAATTTCATTTGAATGGAGTATAAATTAAGCAAATTGCTGGCAAAAGAACGAGGTAGATTTTAGGTATTTTACAGAGTTGAAATTTTATAAAGCATTTTTCGCATGCCATGTATTTAATTTGGCGATCTAATTTTTTTAACCACGTTTCAAAAGTTCTTTTTTGTGAAAAACTGCTTTCAGGCTTGTAACTTTAACATATTTTTATTTACTTACTAAGATTTGTGAGTTCATAAGGGGTTTTTCCCAAAAACCAGTAAAATAATATTCACTAATATAAAATATAAATGCTCATATGTCAGCGAATATTACAGGTTGGAATTTTATATTTCAGAATAATGTTTCTCTAACGTTTTGTCAATTTTGTAATGTTTAATGGAAATACGTTCTAGTTATAAGCAAAAAACTTAGAAGAAAAAAAAATTAATAATTTTTTTTTTCTCTCTTTCTTTTTTTTTTTAATTCTGCCTAAATAATTGCAATATTTCCACAACAAAATATATAAATATTATACATAGTATGTGCAACAGTGTGTTAAAGTTACAAGTCATTTATAGCTTTTTATGACACAGCGTGATCCAAAGTATTTGCGCTCTTCTTCAATTTGTGGTTGGTCCTCTAATTGCACTCTGAACTAAATTGATAGTGGATAATGTGAGTTTTTAAATGTTTTTCGAAAGTCTGAACTTCCGGGTCATTTTGGCCAGTATTTTTTCGAAAATCGAAAAAAATCTAAAAATCTAAAAACTTAAAAAAAAATCTAATAATTTGATTACCCACTGTAATTAAAATTAAACAATATGAAATACTTTTAAAAATAAAAAAAATAGAATTTAGTAGTAATTACCCATTTAAAATTATTTTTACAAAGAAATATGAAAAACATAGTACAAAAGATATTTTAGTAGTGCTGATATCGGTATTAGGGCAAAAAAATAAACCTAATTATAGCTTTAAAATATAATACAATAATTATTATTAGTTCTACACTTACAGTCTAGAGACTTATAACATATAATATTAAATTCAATTAAATTAGATAAGACATCACATATTGAAATTTAAATTTAAAGAAACTAATTTAGTTAAATTAATCTACATTGTATTAATTACATAGGATAAGTGCACCAGTGATTGACACTTTTGGAGCAATCTCTGACGTTTTTAATGTTCTAGTCATCAGAAAATATTTTTAGAAATCTTAGTTAGTACATATGGTATGAAAGACAGAACCACATATATGTTAAAATGTATACATTTGGTAACAATTATTATTATTTTTTCTTTTTATGAATGTTTATTTGACACCCACTCAATGTTCCAGTAATTGACACTGCCAGTTTTTCATTTTATCAGTAATTGGCCCCCTATGTTCCAGTGTTTGACAATGCTAGTTCTTCATTTTACCAGTTATTAGCACCCTATGCTCCAGTGTTTGACATAAAATGTTGTAATTCTTATATGTAAAATATATGATTTTATTATTTTTCTTATTTATTAATTATTTTGGGATATATGTCAACTACTGGAGCATGCCAATCACTGGAGCACCTACCCTATATAGAAAATGTTTTATAAAAGAGTAAAATTTTAAATGTGCCCTTAATTTTAAGAATTAATTTGTAAAATATTATGCTCCATCTATTCTATCAGGACTGAACAGAACTTTAATCTTTTTGGTGTTTATGACTGGATTTTGTTTATGTTGTTATTAAAACATATATCTGAGTATGCATGTATAGAAGATTGAAATATTTAACCATGGAATTTAAAAGATGGAAGGGTTAAATATTTTACTAATAAATTACTCTTTAAGAAAATAATATTTTAGTTTTTAATAAAGATGAAAAATTTATTTAATTAAATTAACAGGATAACCATTGGCTTAAGCAAGAGTTTTTAAAGGGATGTAATCATTTTTTCTTAAATTTATCAGAAAGTATATGTTTGATGGGTAAATTAATATTGATAAGAATGTTCGCAAATACAGAGTTGTAAGTAAGTTTTGAAATTCGTAAAAAAAAAAAAAAAAAAAAAAAAAAAAAAAAAATCTAAAAGTAAAATCTTTATTTTTTTTTGTCGTATAAATTAAATCCTAGTTGTTGATTATGATTAAGAATAATTTAAAAAAATAATTTTCACCAAGAGAAAGTTTATAAGAATAATTGACATGTAAGGCAAATTTAGATAAATATACATAATTTTTAACAATACATAAATTTACATAATTATTTAACACAAATTCTGTATTCTGTATCTTCAATGTACCTATACAATTTAAAATTAGTACAAAGTAAATTTCTCGCATAACTATATAAATATAGATCAGCTAAAACATTAGATGTGATTCCATCTTGTGGCAATCCCATACCTGTTTATAAATTACATTATTATATGTAATACAATTATGAAATAGTATAAACCTAGTTAAAGTTTTGCATACTGATAAACTTATTTTATCTTTAAGATTTAGAAGGTGTTCATTATCCTTAAATAATATATTAATGATTTCATGCAATGCATATCTTGTATGTTAGTATTAATAAAAGATCCTTAAAATAAAATGTTTTAATATTATTACTATTACTTAGGTTATGTACATATATATATTCTAAGCAGTTACATTAACTAAATATTGTTTTATCGATAGTCAGTTTTCGACATATTATAACTGTAATGGACCAAAAGAGATTTTGGACAGACCCACTGCTTTTACCGCTCTATCCAAAATCTATCCAAAATTTAACCAACACTCGATGTCTTCACGAGGTTTCTTTTTTTTTTTTCCCCCTGTTTGCTATTGAAGGTAAAAAGAAAGTTTTTGGAATATCTTTCTAATCCTCTAACTTACAACGAATTCTTGTAAAAGTTACCTTGTACTACGAAGCAAGTATATATAAATTACATTATCGTTGCAAATTGTGTAATAATATTCGTTTCATTTGTTTGGCAACTGCTATGTTATTTTTAGAAAACTCTTTTCATATGAAAAATATCGTGAAGCCATCCAATACCGAATATAGGTCATCAAATGTAAGAAAAAAGTGAACATTAAGAAATGTCTCCTTGTTTGAACACCTGTTCATCATTGTGAAACAATATGCACGACACTTATTTGCATTTGTTTTGTCTCATAATTGACAGTTCAAGTTGATACAGGTGACCGAATCTTATTGTCAAAAGACAGAATTCATGCAGCATTATGCATGCAAATAAAAAGCAAAGTTAAATGTATTTTATTTATTTATTGTGCGTTTAAAATGCAAATTTATTTTTTCCTATATTTAAAACTTTCGCTTTAAAATTGAGATACGATGAATAATTCCTTTTAGTCTATTAACTGAACTTGAGTTTTCGACTGAGAGATTCACTTTTTCATTTGATAGAAATACGTTTCTACTGAAGATTATATAAAGAAATTAGTTGGCATAGGTGGATTCTGTCCAGTTCCCTGTCTTATATTAGTTCTTATAAATCTATACTACAAGACATGGCATACTATATTCATGTTAAGAAAAATAAATTCGCTCGACACGGTAGCAGAATAAAATGCTCAACCTAATATTTTACCCTCCGCTGAGTTCAATACCTTATTCTATTTCTAATTTGTTAATTTATCTTATATGGATCAGTTTCATATTTTAGTTTTCATGCATTTCCTACAATTTTAAATGCAAAGTTTATGTGAAATATTGCTCTATTCTGCCTTGTTAAGAAAACCTTGATTTGCGAATAACTTACGAAATTTTTAAATTAGTACATTCGTAGTCAATGATCGCAAAGTCAGTATCATAAATGAATGATATTTTGTAGGTGGTCTGATATCTTAAAATATCCCTCAAAATGGACGTTTAAGTGAAGTTGTGCCCTATTCTGCCATCATAAAAAAAAATCGTAAATTTCGAATAGTTTATGAAGATTTTAAATTAGAAATTTGCAAATCAGTAGAGTTTTTGCCAGTGTCATAAGTGATATTTTAAAACTGGCCTGACCTCTTTACGACTATTTATTCTTGAGTTATCGTGTTCACAGACTAACAAATTAACAGACACCCAACAGAGATCACATCGATTTTTGTGAGTTTTGGCTTCCTCAAGCCTCAAAACGTGTTTAAAAAAAAAAAAAAAAAAAAAGAAAGAAAGAAAGAAAGAAAAAACGAGGTCGAAAATTTTACAATAACCCAAGTTCTTCATACCTATAGTATGATGAGGAACTAAAATGGATTAGGAAAATTTAAATGAATATATATATATACATACACATTCGTTTTTTTTTTTTTTTCCCCCATTAACATAAAAGAAAATTAAGATAAATTCCAGAGATTAAAGGATGTACAGTAGACGGAGCTCAAAAAAAGAGATTTCTTTTATTACTTTTCGATTTATATTCAAAATAGTGAGGAAAAATAGTTTTTAATATTAGATATTCATCGACAATACTTGCACTAATATATATACTTTATATTTTTATGTATATACATATTTCTTCAATCGATTAATGTCTTTGCCCCTAGTTTATTCATTTTACCCCATTCAAGACTTTCATATTTTTAATCTGTAATTACGCGAAAAAGGATTTTTAATGTATTAATTACCCACTAAATTATTTTAATGTATTAGCTCTATTAACTCCTGTAAAATAGTCTCTCAATCGTTTAATGTATTTTACGTCCTACCATTTATGAACGGGAATTGAGGGGGGACAGAAGTTAAAATCGCCGAAAATACGAATTTTTTAAAATAACTTTCAGATTTTTAATAAGTAATAGTGAGAGGAATTTGTCTCTAATAAAGAATTCTCCGATAATTTTTCTTTGTGTTTCTATAAAAGAACTGTATGTCCTACACTCATTAAAATCTGTACATATCTTGGGACAGTACCTTATAATACATATACCAACTTTTAACTCAGTCGGATAAGGCAATTAGACATTTCAAATAATTTTAGTCGATGGCATCTCAAATAATTTTAGTCCAGAGATTAAAAAAAAAAATTCTTTGTGTCCTGGCAAACGAAGTATAAGTCGTAAACTCATGAAAATCTAACGGTTCGTGCGACAGGGACCTATAACATACCAACCAACTTTCAGCTCAATCGATCAAAGATGTTATCGTGTTTACTCACACACACATACATAACTGTAAAAATAGAAAACATAAACTAAGGAGACCTCAAATTTCATGGTCGAAATTTTTCATGATTACTATACTTTCCTTACACAGCGTTTATTCTGAAAATAAAATTACAATGGCCTGTTGCACGTAACCTTATGTCTTCGACAGCACGACAGATCACACATCTGCTAGCTTACAAATCTGAAGTATTTTATACGCAACTTTCAAAAAAGCAAACGATTTTTTTTTTTCTTTTCTTCTTTTTTTTTTTTTTTTTTTTTTTTTGATAAATAAATTAATAAGTAAATATAGTAGCATGTATCAGAAATTAGACGAAATTATATGTAGGCACTTGCGTGTTCTATAGAGTAATTTCTATTGGAAAATGTATACTTAAAATCGATAGCAATATTAAAGAAAAAGAAAAAAATCGCAATGAGCACTTAGCAACGTATATGTTTAATCTTTTAACTGCGACTTTTGTCGATCGATGCAACTTGTGAATTTACAAAAACTATTGAAAAAACGGTGCATAGAAACAATTTTAAAAGAAAGCATTTAATTTGTAAAATTAAATAATGTTTAGTATATTTTTCATCCTAGAATATTCAAATAGAACGTTATGTTTTAAAATTTGTTCTTATTCAACCCTTTTTAAGGCTTCGATGTGTTAAAAAACATAATCCAAGATTAAAAATTTCAAAATATGCAGAAGTTTAAAGCATCTGTGTTCGACTTTTATTTTACCCACAATAACCAGTTTGTTACAATATTATTAATCCCCCCCCCCCTTAACGGCCCTCTTCACTTACCATCGCCGGAAGCCCGAGCCAATGTTATTCTATGGGGAAATTTTCTTTACAAATAACTTATTAACTAATACATATTTTTAAATTCTGTTTTCCCATTCTGAAAATTCCCTTCTGTTAAATTGACGGACTTTTTTTAAATAATGTATTTTTTTTTTTTTTTTAATTTTAATATTTTATTTTGAAATTGCAAAATGAAAAAAGTTCACATATTGAAAATTCGTATTTTGCAGCTTCGAAATAAAATATAAAAAATTTAAACAAAATAATTTTTTTTAAAAAAAGGTTCATCAATTTCACAGTTGGGAATTTTTAGAATGTGAAAACAGAGTTTAAAAATATGTATTAGTTAATAAGTTATTTGTAAAGAAAAATTTCCCATAGAATAACATTAGCTTCGGCTCCCGGCGGCGGTGAGTGAAGAGGGCCCTTAAGACCTTTTAACGAAATTGAAGAGGTTGAGGTAATGAGCAATTATCAGCGGTCCATAGAAGTGGTCTGAAGACAAGCCATCATAATTTTGATTTTCCTTGTAGGAATAGCCCCCCTGATTTCGTAAATCCCCCTCCCCCGCCTCACACACACTCTCTCTCCGCTTCCTCAGAGGTATGAATGTTATGTATCATAAAGGACATTGCAGACACGACGAATTTTACATGTACCATATACCATTAACGCTTAAATACATAATTTTGTAATTTTTATATTTATGCAAATCCGACCAGCATTGAATGTTTTTGTTGCTTCACTTGTTACTTAAAAAGTTGAAAATGCATGCTGAAAATGGTTGCAAGTATGTTCGACTAAAACATAATTCCCCCAATTAAAATACGGTTGTTTTAATTAATAGGGGGAAAAAAATCTGGTAAAAAGTGCAGCTTAATGATTGAAAGCGCTTTTATTTCATGAGTCATGCTAACTTTTCATTTCAGAATTTTTTGCTAACTAATCTCTCTTTCGTTTTAGGTATTTAATTTTTAGAGATATGGTGGTATGTATACCACACGATCAACTAATCCTGAAAAACTTTCCGCATCTACTAAGTGCTAGGTTCAAAACATTCCCAAGTTTAATCCCTCTGAGATATTACCCTCATTTCCCTCAACTGAGGGGCTGGGAGTTGACTGACCCAAAGTGGGAGGGGTGAGCGATCACTCTTCTCTTCCCCACGCAGCTAAATTGCAAAATTTCTCCAGGGGTAACAAGGGAAAAGTAAATTTGGGGGGCATCTGTCTTTTAACGGACAAAACTGCCATCCTCGACACATAGGGGCCAAAAATAGGACGTACTCGTTGATCTCAATAGCCCAACATTTGTTAAACTGATCAACAAGTAAAAATTTTTACGTTTTAAAATGGAATTTCATGTATTTTTTATTCATTGTAAAAATTTGTAAAAACGTTTCTTGATGGATCAGAAATTATTATAAAAATTTACTGTAACCAGGAAGGTAACCATAATTCTGGAAAGTTTACCCAGTTTACCATTACACGGTAGTATGCTAAATGGCGGAAAGATCGTTTTTTTTGTAAAGGATTGTCAATTTTTTCTCCTATAAATATTATACTAATACCTTTTACAATCAGAAACACATGGGTTCAATAACAAAACTATTTATTACACATAAAAAATATTATTTTTCTTTCTTTCTTTTTTTAATTAAAGTATAATGGAAAAAAAAAATATTCCAAGTAATATATGTCTGGATTTACATACTTTATAAGATAATTTTAAATAATTGAAACATGGCTCTTTTTATTAAGACCAGACTTGTAGTAATCTTAATCGCGTAATCGTAATCGATTGTAATCGATTACAAAAGCAACGTAATCGCTGATTAATCGTAATCAAAATAAAATATTTAAATTATAATCGTAATCTAATCGTAATCAAAAAAAAAAAAAATTTAAATTGTAATCGTAATTTAATCGTAATCAAAAAAAATATTTAAATTGTAATCGTAATCTAATCGTAATCAAAAAAAAATATGTAAATTGTAATCGTAATCTAATCGTAATCAAAAAAAAATATTTAAATTGTAATCGTAATCTAATCGTAATCAAAAAAAAAATATTTAAATTATAATCGTAATCTAATCGTAATCTGATCGTAATCTAATCGTAATCTCATTATATTTTTCTAGAGAATAATCTGTATCGTAAAGCAATGTAAACGTAATCTATCTCTAAAATAAGATTGCACTATATTTTTCTTTTCTTTGCTGCCATTTTTACTATATTTATATTTTTTGTTATCCCTTTTTCAAAATTTTCCAGCTTCACAAGCTAATTTTTGAACTTACCTACTCACCCTGGAAGATTTCAGAGGTCATGTTTTCAGGGCCCGATTAAGCTTTGAAGCTAAGGGAAGCTCAGCATCATTTCGGGGCTACCTTTCATTTCGGAAAATCTTCTTTTCCTGTAACGTATTGTAATATAAAAATGCTATAGACCAAAAAAATAGTGTGTGTTTATTATTTTTAATTTTTACTTTCCGAACACTATAGTGAGGAAAGTATTGTAATCATGTCAAAAATCCGAATTTGAGATTTTGATGTTTCTATAAGTTTCTAGGTGCCCTGAGTCCGTTTCCACTGTTTTTACGATGATGTATGTATGTGTGTATGTATGTCTGTGAGTGAACACGTAGCGTCTAAACGCTTTGTTCGAATAAGCTGAAGTTGGTACGTATATTGTAAGTCACCATAATACGAACCCTATAGATTTTGGTGAATCTAGCACTCATAGTTTTTTTACAGGGACACAAAGAAAAATTCTTTATCATTATGGCCTATGGGACCAAATTTTTAAAAGTGCGATAGCATCTAAACGCTTTATTCAATTGAGCTGAAAATTTATATGAATATTATAAATCACTGTTGCACTAAATATAAGCATTTTGGTGAATCTAGCATTTGTGGGTTTTTACAGGGACACAACGAAAAATTCTTTATCATTATGCTTAAGACTTCGGTTCGTCTTTTCGCGCGCGCTCTAATTCCCTTAAATATTTATGGAATTTTTTGAAACTAATATATGTTATGTTCTTCAAGTTCACTATGGAATTGTTCCCTTTTAAAAATATGGTAAATATTACCACTGGTTTGTCTACAGGGAAACTTGAAAGAATTTCAAAGCATTGCGACCTATCAAAAGTATTTCTATAGATCACATTTTAACTTTTATTTCGCACAAACCATAATGCAGTCGACATTAACAATACATATGCGCAAGAAAATGCTTCCTGCAGACTATAATGTCATTAGCAATAAGATTTAGAGAGCAACACAAAAATTTTCACTTTCAATAACGGTTATAATTGAAAATTGCTGGAATTGCATTTTTGTTTGCCTTTATCATTTTTAATACTCCCTAGCAAAGTTATAGAGTGATTATTGTTTAGAATGATTATTTCATTTTCTATATCTACAAATTTATATGAACTTATTGGTGTATTTTTTTTTTTTTTTTTTTTTTTTTTTTTTTTTTATAAACCTTTTAAAGGGGTTTTATTTACAAAAAAATATTTAGTAGAACGCTTTATTGAAATTTAAAAATAAAAATAAAAATAAAAGTTAACAAACAAATCGAAAATATTTTTATGAGAATAAAGAGTTTTGCGTAATCACAAAATTAAACATGTTAACAATCCACTTAATAAGATGCTTTGCCATTAAAAAGTAAAAGAAATCTCTGAAATATGATTGTTACTCACCCGTCTTAAAACTTAAGTTGTCCACTAAAAAGCAACTTTAAAGTTTAGATATGCTTTAATGATTTCATAATTTTTTGAACTTACGAAATTTTAATTTAATTTCTTGAAATATTTTAAATTTAATTTTTGATTGTCTTT
Organism: Salticus scenicus; assembly: GCA_963930645.1. Classification (NCBI taxonomy): domain Eukaryota; kingdom Metazoa; phylum Arthropoda; class Arachnida; order Araneae; family Salticidae; genus Salticus; species Salticus scenicus. The sequence continues at coordinate 397,577,776 of OZ005648.1, forward strand.
TCCTCTTCTGTCTCTCCGTTCATTTATCTATTTGCGTATGCTCTAGTAAATTTAAGTAAAACATTCTGATTGCCGAAATATTGCGAAATAGGTGTATTTCTCTTTTCAAACATATTTCTGTAATGATTACCGTTGTTATTTATGGGGCCTAATAAAATATTTTTAATATATTTGTATTTATTGTATTTTATTGTTGTAAAATAATTTAAAATCTATAAGAAAGATTTCTCATCCAAGCTTTGAAATTTTCCTTAGAAAAAAGGATGAAAAAATATGTGGAAAGTATACCATTTATTATATCAACCATTTTGGATCCACGATTCAAGAATAGTTGCCTGGACTTGACGAATGAGCAAGTGTGTGAAATAATAATTAAAGAAATGAAGAATCACTTTCTTGTCGAAGAAATAACAGAAGCAGAAGAAAAAGCCGCAACTGAACCTAAAAGAAAAAAAAAAAGACCAAAATGTTTGCTTTTTTGGACGGGAAACGATTAAGTAAACTTGCCAAGAATTATATAGCAAAATCGGAAATAACGGAGTATTTAAAAGAGCCATTGAAAGGAGAAGATATTTGCCCTCTAAATTTTTTGAAGGAAAATGACAAAAGATATCCAAAAATTGCAAAAATTAGTTCAAAATCTCTCTCTATCTGTGCATCTTCAGCACCCGTAAAGAAGTTATTCAGTATCGCTGGAAAATTCTATACGAGTTCCCACACTCTACTAAAAGCGGGAAACTACTAAAAAATTTAATTTTGATTAAATTAAATAAAAATGTTTAAAAGAATTTTAAATCTCTCCTACATTCTATTTGTATATGTATGAAGTTCAATGTTCAGAAGTAATAAAAAATAAAAATTTTTGGATTATTAATTGATTTTATTTATTTATTGGGAGGGGGGGGGGGTAGTAGTGCTCAATTTTACAGACGAGAAATATTTTTTTTATTAATATTCATTTGAGAAAAGTAAATATAATTATCTAGACCATTTAATAAAAACATTTAATTAATACAGGTGTCATCATAATCTATGAAGGTATAAAGATAACTAAACTCATTATTTATTATAGGCAACAGAATTGTACATCTAATTTGCAATTTTTAAATTTATATCAATATGATATTTCTCCTTTGAAAAAAAAAAAAATGCATTTTTAACTGACAGTTTTATTTAAATCAAATGCGAATGTTTGAAGCTTCTTTTTTAATTAAATTGATTGCATTTTCATTTAGACTTCTTACTTATACCTTTACACATTGCTACCAATGTAATTCAATGAGTGTGCATACTTACATATGTTATAATTTAAGGGGTTCTCCAAATTTACATAGCTTCTACTTCTTTCCTTTTTATGTTTTACTAAATAATATATATATATATATTTAATCTTTCTTTTCTACTGAAAATGCAAAAGTAATATAAAACGAATTTCATGCTTCGGAACTAGCGGTCGATTTGAAAATAAATTTTGGTTTACTAAGTTATTATAAAGAAGTGAAATTTGTGACAGATATTTGAGATAAAACTTCTTTCAATATTTTAATGATTACATTTCTTTGATGGTCAAAATATAGAGTTTTTTGTAAATATAAAATTTCTCTCGCTTTAGATGATAAATTACTTGATATGATAATTTTAATCTGCTTGCTGTGATATTAAAAGCTTAATCTGAAAGCAATCAAAATAAAGAATATATAGAGAATATATATAAGGAGAGGATATATATATACAAGATATATTTAAGGATATATGTGAAGAAATATCTAAGAAAGATTATAGACAAGCGATATTCATCACATCGAGATTCAGAAATCTGTATAATTGAAGTTTAATTATAATCGATTTTTCATGTAATCGTAATCTGAATGTAATCGTATTGTAGAGTCTAATTAAAATGTAATCAAAACTGTAATCGTAATCTGAATGTAATCGTATTCTAGAGTATAATCAAAACGTAATCAAAACTGTAATCGTAATCTGAATGTAATCGTATTCTACAGTATAATCAAAACGTAATCAAAACTGTAATCGTAATCTGAATGTAATCGTATTCTAGAGTCTAATCAAAACGTAATCAAAACTGTAATCGTAATCTGAATGTAATCGTATTCTAGAGTCTAATCAAAACGTAATCAAAACTGTAATCGTAATCTAAACGTATTCGTAATCGGCATTTGAAGATTAAAAATAATCGTAATTGTAATCTTTTAAGGATTCTGTAATCGACTGCAAGTCTGATTAAGACCTTTTCTATACCCGCACTGTCTGTCACCGGCGTTTGTCCGAATGTGTCACATCTTTTTGCTTATATTTCAGCAATCAGACCACCTAAAGACTTCGGGTTTTGACTAAAATATTAGTCATATCTGACACTACAATTTAACACACACACACATACACACACACACACACAAAAATAAATAAATAAATAAATAAATAAAAATAAAAAATAACATAATTGATTAGTTTTCTTTTAATTAATAAAAATATGAAAATAATAAGCTAATAATAGCAAAAAATTAGCCATTTAAATTTTATCGATAATTTAATTGTTGCCAAAAAAATTTATGAGTTTTTTTTTTTTTTTTTTTTTTTTTTTTCGACAGGAAAATAAATATATTTATCTAAACGTGAACAATAAAAAATATATATCTGTATATATATATATAAATTACGTATCACGATGTTTGTCCGGGGTAAACTCCTAAACTAAGGAACCGATTTTAATGAAATTTTGCACACTGTGTGCAGTTTGGTCCAACTTGAGAGATAGGATAGTTTTTATCTCAATTTATTGTCACAATATTGTTTTATTGCAATTATTTGTTAATTATAGACCTTTATTAAAGTTGCTCCAAAATATCTGTGAGTTCCATTAATTTAATTGTTGCCAAAAAAAAAAAAAAAAAAAAAAAAAAATTACGAGTTCATTTTCTTTCGACATAAAAATAAATACATTTAATCAAACGTGAACGTTAAAAAATTATAAAAAGTTAAATTATGCATCTCACGAAAATTGACGTCATAATCAATTTAAAGATTTTATACACATTGATAAAGTGCTAATGTATAGTAATATATATAGATATAGTAATATATATAGATCTCTCATCCCCATGTTATCGTACAAAGATTTTTGATGCCGAAAAAAAAAAAAAATAATAAAAGCTTTGGAAACAGCCATTAAGTGGTATTGAAAAAAAAAAAAGAAAGAAAGAAATAAGAATTTGAAACTGTATCTGGAGTCTTCCATTCCCCTTTAGCAAATAAATTATTCATAAATTTTATTTGCTAAAATATTAGTATGCATTCCCGTGTGTATTCACTCGGGGAAAGACGGCCATATTATGGTAAAAACGTCGTCTTTTCCCAAATGAAAAGGAATAACTTTTTTCTCCCCAATGATCACTCTATTCTATATATGCTATACTATATCTATGAGTTCTATACGCAAGCGAAGTGTGACTCACTGACCGTCTGTGCAGCCAAGAAAAATATTTCCTATGTTAATTGCCCACTGGATTTTTTGTAAGAAATTATTAAAAATCGAGGAAATTTATTTCCCGATTTTAATCCTTATATTTGGGTATAGATATGTATTAGTTATCGCGGGTGTTGGATTGAATTATTTTGCTGTCAAATTGACAAAACTTTAATTTTAAATTTCAAAACTCTGTCGCCCTTGGCTTTTTATTATTATTATTATTATTATTTGGCGATCAAAAGCGTAACACGAAAATATACATGCCAGATGTATGCTTTGTACGAAGTGTAATATGTATTATTCATTGTACGTATGTATGACATGTAATATGTATTGTACAAAATATTGTTTCATATTATTCATTACTCTTTTAATATAAGTTGTTAAAATAACCATGATTTTTGAAAGGAATTAAATATTTTTGCCAAATAATTTGGCGATATTCTTTTTTTTTCGCCAAGGATGACAGAAATGAAATCTATTCCGCTGCAAAATATTAGTATCTTACATCAGATATTTTATTTAGACATTTGAAAACAAATTTGACTTCAAACTATGATAGAATATTTATCATTTTCCTTTTAATTAGTATATTATTAGTATATTAAAATTTAAAAGCATGGTATATAAAAAGTTTTTTTTTTTTTTTTATCTTATAATTATTCTTATCTTAATCCTCAATGTTTCCCATCTTTATTAACTTGAATTTACTATTAAAATTTTAACATACTCAAAAACTTCTCATCACTTCGTTAAAATACACTAAACCTTTCCAAAATCTTTTTCTATTTAAAATGATACATGTATTTACTTTAAATGTCCAATATTTCATAAGATTTCCAATTTTAAAGTTTTAAAATATTTATCAAATTTACTTATTTTTCTGGTTTAGCCTTATTGTTTTCCTTTTTATAACTACAGCTGTTGCCCTCTTTAAAATATTTAAAATGATAAGGTCATTTTATAGTAAAATTATCCATTATAGCATATATTATATTTCACTCCTCCATAAAAATTGATTTTAAAATCGTCTGTTTCTTTTATACTTTTATTTTAATAGAATTTTAATAGAATTTAATTTATATATTAGTCATTTTAGCAATTTTATCCAAAGTAGCATTAGAAATAATATATATCACTTCTCCATTAAAATCTATAGGACCCTACAATAAAATTAATTTGTGCTTAATATCAACACTACGAAAATTTTTATCAATCGCTTCCAAATTTTGACCTAATTTTCAAATCTCAACCCTGTGGGTTTTTACATCGGCTACAACGTTTTCGTCTTTGTTCGTAAATAATAATTTGACTGTACTAAATAGTTTACAGCCGTATAATTCAACGTAATACTTAGTCACAGCAACGCGTGGCCGGGTCTGCTAGTCTGTATATATATATAAATTACGTGTCACGATGTTTGTCCGGGGTAAACTCCTAAACTAAGGAACCGATTTTAATGAAATTTTGCACACTGTGTGCAGTTTGGTCCAACTTGAGAGATAGGATAGTTTTTATCTCAATTTATTGTCACAATATTGTTTTATTGCAATTATTTGTTAATTATAGACCTTTATTAAAGTTGCTCCAAAATATCTGTGAGTTCCATAAGTTTAATTGTTGCCAAAAAGAGAAAATAAGAGTTCATTTTCTTTCGACATAAAAGTAAATACATTTAATCAAACGTGAACGTTAAAAAATTATAAAAAGTTAAATTATACATCTCACGAAAATTGACGTCATAATCAATTTAAAGGTTTTATTCGCATTGATAAAGTATGTAGTTATACACAAGCGAAGTGTGACGTCACTGACAGTCTGTGAAATCAAGAAAAAGATTTCTTAGGTTAATCGCCCATTGTATTTTTTGTAAAAAATTATTAAAAAATGAGGAAAATTATTTCCGGATTTTAATCCCCATATTTTTGTATAGATATGTATTATTTATCATGTGCATACGTTAGATTGAGTTATTTTGCTGTCAAATTGGCAAAATTTTAATTTTAAATTTCAAAGCTCTGTCGTCCTTGGAGTTTTTCGTATTTGGCGATCAAAAACGTAACACGAAAATATACAAGCTAGATGTATATTTTCGTAATATGTATTGTGTGAAATATTGTTTCATATTATTCATTACTCTCTTAATATAAGTTGTTAAAATAACCATGATTTTTGAAAGGAATTAAATGTGTGCGCCAGATAATTTGGCGATATTATTTTTTTTTCCGCCAAGGATGATAGATATGAAATTTATTCCGCTGCAACATGTTAATATCTTATATCAGATACATTATGTATATGCTACAATTTATTTCACGTGACACGTGTGTTAAAAATTTATTTACGACATAACCTTGCTTTTTCAATTTTTGTTGCATTATTCTAATCTGTATCACTTCGTTTTCTTTAAGAAATTTGTGATCTATACATAACGTTCTAAATAAAAAGTAACCATTTCAATATTTTAAAACTTATTTAAAAGTCTGTTGTATTTAACATTAAATTTTAAAACTTAATTTAAAACTTATTTAAAAGTCTGGAAGAGTTTAAGTCTGTTTATTTGTTTTGTAACGCTAATCTATATGATCGATGTTCGAAACTTTAATTAATTATTTCTCTTATTTTTCTTTACTTTTTCTTTAATAACTTACCAATTTAACGTTCCTGATTAAATTTGTGATTTATATATGTATTTTGCATTAAATTTTGACTCATATTTATTGCTGAAAATGCGATCTTAAAATCTTGCAATTTTGTTATCTTAATCCTCAATGCTTTCCTTCTTGATTAACTTGAATTTACTATAAAATTTTAACATACTCAGAATCTTCTCACCACTTCGTTAAAATATATTAATCTTTTCAGTAATATATTAATCAGTATATCCCCACAACGATATTTGGCGATTTTGGCTAAATCATAAATCTATAAATGATAAATGATAATCTAAATCATAAATCAAAAACATAAAATAATAAATCCAAAATAAACAACATATAGGCTGCCATATTATATCACAAACAGTCCATCGTTATCGTTCAAAACGGCGCCAAAGAAAAATCGCCAAATTCAGCTGTGAGGATATACTGATACTGAAGTTATAATTATCCGAATATAATTACTGAAGTTATATTATAAGTTATAGTTGTGGGTAACAACTATAGTATTTCCCCATAACTGGATTTGGCGATTATGGCTAAATCATAAATCTAAAAATCATAAATGATAAAATCATAAGCTAAATCATAAATATAAAATAAAAGCATGCAGGTTACCGTATTTTATTGCAAAGAATCCAGAACGACTTCGTTATCGTTCAAAAAGGCGCAAAAAAAAAAAAAAAAAAAAAATCGCCAAATCCAGTTGTGGGGAAATATTATATACCTTATTAAATTATCAACGTATTACTTAGCCGCAGCAACGCGTGGCCGGGTCTGCTAGTATATATATATATATATATATATATATATATAAATTACGCATCTCACAAAAATTGACGTCATTATCACTTAAAAATGTTTTTACACATTGGTAAAATGCTAATATACACTACTGGCCATTAAAATTGCTACACCAAGAAGGAATAATAATAACGGAATGAAATTTGTTGGACACATACATTATAGTAGGAAGAATAATTGATTAAAATTTCAGGAAATTTGGAGTTATGTGTACTGAGAAAAGAGTACATAAAGCAGCGACCTCTGTGAGCAATAACAGCACATATCTACCTAGGCATTGAATCGAACAGCGATTGGATAACATGTACGGGTAGAGCACTTCATGAAGTTTTAACACGATGCCACAATTCATCGATTAAAGTTAGTGGTGAGTGGTGGGGAGGCAGTAGCTTTTCAATGATTAAACAGTCATTTTCATTGGTGCGAGACCAGGAGAACGCACTGGCCAGAGCAACAGTCGAACACATTCGGCATCAATGAAGGTCCAAACAATATGGACAACTTGCGGTCGTCATTGTCCTGCTTAAATGTTGCGCTTCGGAGGCCTTGAACATAGGGCAGAGCGATGGGCCTTAATTCGTCAGAAATGTAATGGCTGGTATTCAGAGTGGCGGGAATGAAAACAAGAGGTGACCGGGACGTGTATCCAATGGTACCACATACCATCAATCCAGGTGGTGACTCAGTATGCGGCTACCAAAATTCTGATTACCCTCAACACTGCATCACTGATATGGGCGCCATTCATGTGTGATCAACGATGAACCTGAACGCAGGAATGGCGTGAAGTCACTTTTCAGACAAATCACAATCCTGTTTACAGCATCAAGATTGCCTTATCCGTATTTAACGGCCTTATGAATAATGCACATTGCCAACTGGGATTCGACATCATCATACTGTCCATCCTTTGCAATGATGTTATGGGTTCCCATTGGATACACGTCTCGATTACTTCATGTTCGCATCCCTGGCACTCTGAACAGCGGCCATTAAATTTCTGATGAGTTAAGGCCCGCCCCTCTGCCCTGTATTCGAGGCCTCTATAGCGCAAAATTTAAGCAAGATAATGCACGACCGCAAGTTGTTTATATTGTCTAGACCTTCTTTGATACAGAATGTGTTCGACTGTTGCTCTGGTCAGCGCGTTCTCCTGATCTCGCACCAATGAAAATGACTGTTTAACCGTTGAAAAGCGACTGCCCCCCCACCACTTACCAGTAACTTCAATCGATGAATTGTGGCATCGTGTTAAATCTTCATGAAGTGTCTACTCGTACATGTCATCCAATCGCAGTTCGATTCAATGCCTAGGCAGATATGTGCTGTTATTGCTCACAGAGGTCGCTGCTTTATGTACTGTTTTCTCAGTACCAATTACTCCAAATTTTCTGAAATTTTAATCAATTGTTCTTCCTACTATAATGTATTTATCCAAGAAATTTCATTCCGTTATTATTATTCCTTCTTGGTGTAGCAATTTTAATGGCCAGTAGTATATTTTACGATGCAAATATACGTTGTACTAAAATCAGTTTTATTTATAGATCCTCCTGGGCGATTTTTTAAATTTTTGCGTTGAAGTACACCAAATATTTTTCACCAAGAAGTTTAATTTAGCAACAGCGATTTTAATCTAGGTAGCGCATCAAAAATATAAAAATTATAAAATATAAAAAAAAATAAAAAATAACACTTATTAAATAAATAAATAAATAAATAAATAAATAAAATGTATTTTTCTTAATGCACCAAAAAAAACAAAATAACTTTTTCAGCTCAGTACCGCCGATCTGAATACTTGCATTTTACTACTACATATTCCAATAAAATTGCATCTCAAACGAAGAAAAGCGCGGTTCAATCCATTTTATGCCGTTTTATAATTTAAAATTTTTAATTAGTTTTAAATTATTATGGATTTATGAAAATATGAGCTGAAATTAGCCAGATTGGAAATTTTAGTATAAAATGGTTTGAGGTGCAGTTTTATTGGAATAGTAGTAAAATGTAAGTATTCAGATCGGCAGTACTGAGCTGAAAAAGTTATTTTGTTCTTTTTAGTGCATTAAGAAAAGGGCATTTTATTTTTTTTTTAAATAAGTGTTTTCATCGTAAAGATGTCACACCACATTTTGAAATATTATTTAGGACACTGGTATGAATATTATTGACTATGAATTTTCCAATATAAAAATTTCGTAAGTTATTGGAAATTTTCGAATTTCTTAATATGGCGGAATAGAGCAAAATTTCACATAAACGTCAATTTTGAGGGATATTTTCATTGTAAAAATGCCAGACTACTTTTTAAATGTTATTTAGGATACTGGCATGTATATCATAGACTATGAATTTTCCAATTTAAAAAATTCGCAAGTTATTTGGAATTTACGATTTACTTAACCTGGCAGAATAAGGCAAAATTGAGCGTAAACGTCCATTTTGAGGATCATAAATATATCAGACAACTTCAAAATAATATTTACGATACTTGTTTGAACATGATTGACTACAAATATTCTAATAGGAAAATTTCGTAAGTTATTCGTAATTTAAGATTTTTATCAACATAACGAAATTGAAATTTTGTCTTATAAAGAGGAATTTTGAGGATTGTTGCATTGGAAATAGTAGCATGAAAACTAATCAACGGGATTGACCCTGATAAAATAAATTAATGGATTAGAATAACATAAATATATCGAAGCGAACGGTGAATAGTCTATTAGGTGGTGATTTCATTCTGTAACTGTATCAAGCTTTGGTCAAATTCATTTCTTTTAACATGATTATAATATGTCTCGCACTAGAAATTTATGAGAACATAAATATGGTGGGGAACTGAGCAGAGTCCACCTATGCCAACTAGTACTTTTAATAAGGAATAGTGCATGCCGTAGTGAAGTTAAATAAAATATATTAAGGCATTCTAAGAATATTTACAGAAATTAGAGCGTGGACGAAGTGACAGAGGAATAGAAAATAGAAAGAAATATATATGCATTAGATTTCAAAAATACAGAAAACATTTAATTTCAGACAGTTTATATATTAACGTTAATTGGAGAACTTATTTCCGATATAATGTAAAAAAGAATTTATAAGAGGTATCTAATAAAAATTATGTAATTCCAGACATAGAAAAATCATATTCTTTATGTGTAATAAATAGTTTTGTTACAGAACCCATGTGTTTCTGATTCCAAATAACTTGCGAAACTTTCAAAATAGCATGTTTATAGTCAATAATATTCATGCCAGTGTCCTAAATAATATTTCAAAAGTGGTCTGACGTCTGTACGATGAAAATATCCTTCAAAATTGACGCTTATGTGAAATTTTGTCCTATTCTGCCATGTTAAGTAATTCGTAAATACCAAATAACTTGCGAAACTTAGCATGTTTTAGTTAATGATGTTCATTCCGAATTCAAAACTGATATCTTAAAACTGTCCTGACGTCTTTACAGTAAAAAATTTCTACTTAATGGACGTTTAAGTGAAATTTTGTCCCATTCTCCTATGTTAAAAAAAATCACAAATTCATAATAACTTACGAATTTTTTTAATTTGAATGTTGCAAATGAATAGGATTCTTGCCAGTGTCGAAAGTAATATTTTAAAACTGATCTGACCTCTCTGCGATCATTTGTTCGTTAGATATCGATATCGTGTGCACAGACTAGCAAACTAACAGGCACCCTACAGACGGACACCATACAAATTTTGTCATTTTCAGAATCATCAATCACACCTGAAAACGTGTAAAAACGTCAAAAAACCGAGGTCGAAAATTTTCACGATTACTTCAGTTCTCCATACCTATAGTATGATGGGGAACTAACTAGTTCGGGTTGGTTGCATACTATCGCTCAAATTACCGGCTGGTACTGAAAGACCAATAGCTTTTGCGTCAAAAACTTTGACTGGAAAAGAACAGAAATATTCTCAAATCGATAAAGAAGCCCTTTCTATAGTGTGGGCAATAAAAAATTTTTATTTGTATTTGACGGGCAGAAGATTTACCTTAATAACAGACCATAAACCGTTGGTTTCTATGTTCAGTTCGCAAATAGGACTTCCTGTTCTTACAGCCACGAGATCAAGCTTATGAATTTGACATTATGTATAAACATACAGTCGGTAACAAAAGTGTCCGAACACTAGAAAAAATTCCTATGTAAAAAGGTACACTTCATACGGTTCTGTTAAAAAAAATCCTTGTCGAATCATGTTCTTAGACTGACTATAGAACAGGATTCGACAAGGATTTATTTAACAAAACCGTATGAAGTGTATTTTATTTACATAGGAATTTTCGCTAGTGTTCGGACACTTTTGTTACCGACTGTACTACAGATAATGGTAATGCCGATTGTTTGTCCTGTTTACCCTTAAGGTCAGAAGATCTAACAATAAAAGATGATAATGCTCTGTTCAAATTAGGTCAAATTGTTACCCTTCCAATCAAAGCCCGAGACCTGGCTAGAGAAACCTAAATTGACGAAGAGTTAGGACCTCTTTTCAGGAAATTGAAATTAGGTGAAAGTTTAGGAGGGAAAGAAGCAGAATATACCTTGCAAGATGGTTGCATTGCATGAGTATGCGTCCCAAGAAAATACCAAAAAAAAAAAAAAAATGTGCTAGAGGAACTACATCAGGGGCATCTGGGTATTGTGAAAATGAAAGCAATTGCCAGATCATTCGTGTATTGGAAAGGCGTAGATAATGCTATTGAAGAAAAGGCAAAAAATTGTGCAAATTGCGCTAGACATAAAGCAGATCCAGCAAAAGCAAAAGTTCACCACTCGGAATACCCCAGTACGGCAGGGGAGAGAATTCATGTCGATTTTGCTGGACCCATTTTTTAGCCCATGTTTTTACTTGTCGTAGATGCCCATTCGAAGTGATTAGAAGTTTTCTCTATGAAGACGGTAAAAACAAACTAAACTATTGAATGCCTCAGAGATTGTTTTGCTAGGTACGGATTGTTTACGTTGAAGCAGTACCTGAGAGATATGCAAGAAAATTATGGAAGCTTGAATCAAAAGCTAAATACATATTGATCAAATATGCGTCCAGTGGGCGATCATGTGCAAAAGAGCGCTCAGACTCCAAGTGTGTATCATAGATTTCGGTCTGGGGGTTCAAGTAAAGTCCCAGATGATACTTCTACCTCTCAAATTTCGGATAGAGAATCCAGTGCTCAAACTCCCCCAAGCAAATAATATTTCTAAAAACACATTTTTTTCACAGTACATTCTCAGGATGTCATTTTATTCTGAGTATATCCTATGGATGTACTGGGGTAAGATGTGTTGTTAGGACGGTTTCTGTTTCTTTTACAAAATGTCGCCAAATTCACTTCTTGAATGATTATAGCAGTTTATCGCTAAACAAACTTCCATATCATAGTTTACTTAGCTAAAATTATGAAATATAATAAAACAAGTTACTCTAAAGTAACGTAAGACGATTAAAAAAAAGTTTGTCGTTTGTTTATCAGAGAAACACGCTGGGTACATGTTGCAACCCTAAGGCAACAAACTGCCTGATGCGCCAGCTCGTATATATAGGAGCCCTAGATATGGCTGTGTTTATATTTCGTTCTGTAAATAGCGTTCGTACTTGTAAATAGTAGATATTCAAGATGTAATTAATATCCTAATTAAATAATATGGATCCATTAAGTCGTATTTTAACTGAAGCAAGCAACACCCACGTAATCATTATTTATTTAAATGAGTGAGTACGACAGTATACAATTTTTTTTTTTTATTCCATCGTCTGCGTAGTTATAAAGGCTAACAGGTTTGCCGAAACGGGAAAAGTCGCCAAATTTTGCGCCAAATCCTTTACCTGCCTTGTTGAAGCTTTTTAATGCGTTTTTAAGGGAAAATTAAGCTAACTTACTAAGCCTCTTTGAAAGAATTTATACACAAATAAATACAGTTATTTACAAATTCACAACAATATATTTATAAACTTAAATTTGGATTTAGCGAACGATCGAATTTATGGAACATTTTTTTCTGTATAATACTTTTTGTGTAATAAATTGGTTTATAGGGCTCACAAAGTTGCTTATAGATATTATGAGATATGAATAGAATCGCTTAATATAAATTTTATTTTACGAGAATTTTTTAGTACATAATGTATTACTATTCTTAGTAAATATTAGACAATATACAGAGTTACACAGGAGAAATTTTTTTAATGCTCTTTCTTTAAAAATAACTAGCTGTAACCTGCCACGCTTTGCAGTGGCTCATTGTGATTGCATGGATGAGAAATGAGGAACAAAGCATACGTTTTATAGAAGTTTAATTTTGCAATACTTGTGGGTATATGTAGTGTATGAATTATTAACTGTATCCACAGCTAAACTGTTTCGATAGTGTATGAACTATTAACTGTATCCGCGGCTAAACTGTTTCGGTATGGAACTGCAATTCGAGGTTATGTGTGAGCCGATATGGCTATGTTTATATTTCGTTCTGTAAATAGCGTTCGTACATGTAAATAGTATATATTCAAGATGTAATTAATATCCTAATTAAATAATATGGATCCATTGAGTCGTATTTTAAATGAAGCAAGCAACACCCACTTAATCATTATTTATTTAAATGAGTGAGTACGACAGTATACAAAATTTTTTGTTATTCCATTGTCTGCGTAGTTAAAAAAAAGCTATCTGGATTGCCGAAACGGGAACACTCAACATGCAGTTGTCTTTGTGAGAAGCAATACACATCTAAATCTAAACCATACATTTCTAAAGATTGACCTTGAGATTTATTGATTGTGATTGCAAACGCCAATCGAATTGGGAATTGCAATTATTTAAATTTAAATGATGTATCGATTGGGATCATGGGAATTCGAGGAATGAGGACATCTTCACCTTTGAAAGGCCCCGTTAAAATCGTTGCTTCCACTACGTTGTTCATTGATTTCTTAACTGTGAGTCGCGCGTGCCGTGCTGAGTTTTGGTTGATTAATATTCCGCAACTTGATAATTGGCGCACCTATTTTCAATTTTAGTATGTGTGATGGCATCCCTGGCAGATCAAGTGAGTTCAAAAATTCCGTAGGATAATTAACTACTTCAACTGCTTCCACAACGGTGTCTATCGACTCATACGGAATTTCCTCACTTTGAATGCTGGATTGAATAACATTATTAAGGTGATGGACATTGTAGCGACGCCATCAACGCCATTCTCTGGTAGATTATCCTAACTTACCGATGGACAATGGGTTAACCTTCTGTCCAGAGGTATGACGCTGGATTTCTATCACGATGGTCCAAGGTTCAAATACAACATATCGCCACACACACTTCCTTCATTGGTGAACACGGACGCTACTAATCCACGTTTTATTACTTCGCTCATACGCACTTCCTTCACCATCTTTATTCTGCGCGGCAATCGTGATTCCTATAATTAATTTGAATATTAGGAAATACTTTTTCGATCAGTTCTCCTTTCGATGTTACTAAATTACAAAAATTATCAGGAAATAATATTCGTCTTGACGTCTCATTGACTGGCAGCTGTCCGTTCCCAATGTCCAGTAACTGTCGTGAGAATACTTCGGCTAATTGATCGTTCTGCAGCAGGACACGCATATTTGTGGTCAACTGCGTACGTATCGCCACAATGTTGAATATTTCAGGCAAGCATTTATTTCGTCCGCTGGTGTCAATCGAGAGATTACAGGATATGTTTGCCTAAAATCTCCTACCAGCAATATCAATGCATTCTCGAATGGTTGAACGATTTAACGCAAATCTCGCAACGATCGATCAAGAGCTTCAAGCGATTTTTTATGTGCCATCGTGCATTCATTCCAAACAATGATTTTATATTTTTGTAATACTTTTCCTATACCTGATACTCTGGAAATATTGTACGTGGGAGCCTCGATGATTTGCATGTTCAATGACAACTTCAAAACTGAATGAGCAGTCCTTCCACCTGGTAACAATATCGCAGCTATTCCAGATGAGGCGAAAGCTAAGGCTATGTCCTTTTTTGATCGAACCGTTGCCAGAATCAATCTGACAAGGAATGTTTTCCCAGTTCCTCCTGGCGCATCCAAGAAGAAGGTTCCCCCAACTCCGTCATTTATCATTTGCATAATGCAATCATAAATGCCCTTCTGTTCACGCTTTAATTTGGGAATGTTTGATTGGACATGTGACTGGAGATCACCGGTGTTGTAACTATGTTCACGGCGCAAATTCACATTAAATGATGCAGTCGCAATTCGGGTGGGTGCTGGCATTCCCAATTGACTAAAAACTTTATTTGCAATAGCTAAGCATTTGTTTTCAGTATTTATCAATGCTTCGTTGTAAATGCCTTCTGTAAATCCCATGGTCATATTCGCATTTCCTAGGCGTACTCTATGAAAAATATGCACAGCCATATGCGATCGATATCTTTCCCATAACTCTGTGGGAGATGAAAGGAAGCAAGTGGTCAATATAATTGTAAATAATGCGCGAATTTGGTTTGGGTGTGCAGTGTTACACGCGTCATTAATACATATGCCCCGCTGTTTGTCGTAACGTCCAATGGCTCTCACAGCTCTAGATTGATAAAAATGAGAGATAGGACAAAAAGTTTACTAACGAAATTTTTTTATTTTGAAATAGCCAAAAAAATTCATGGCATTTCAGGCAAGCATTTATTTCGTTGATAGAGCATACACATTTTTGTTTCTTACGATGTTAACATTACCGACGGAGACGGAAATCATTGAGACGGAAATACTTCTCAAGAGAAACAGTTGAGAAGTATTTACTTTGAAAGATAGGCATAGTCCGAGATACGAAAGTTTGAGAAAAAAATAATTGCGACACGAAATCACAATTAATAGAATTTATATTGATGTTGATTGTTTAACTTTAGGATTTTTTGAGCCAATCATACCGACAGCATCAGACTTCAGAAATCTTTGAATGAAAGAGAGGATGAATAGAATAATCTTTTATCACAAATATTTCAGTTGTAAGTATCATGAATAGTTATCACATTCAGTTTCAGAGTTCATCTAATTAGGAATGGTTCAAAATTTAATAGAATATTCGAATTCTTCAAAGATATAAAATATAAGTAAAAAATGTAATTTTCCATATGATTTTAATATTCTAATACATACGCAAACTCAATTTAGTAAATACAGTTTCATGTATCGAAAAAGCAATTTATTATTGTAGTTAAATCATTCGTCTGAGTTTCGTGTAATATGAAAGCAATAAAAAGGTATTCACATTCTTCTATAATTGTTAGGTTACAATCAAACAACCTTTAAGACTTGTTCTGATGATTATTACATTCATAGAAGTAACTAGAAAGTTTTTCATAGAAGTAACTTTCAATGTGAGGGAGTCCAACCGGTCTCATTACAAAAACCATTCGTAGTGTAAGTACAGTGGCTTGTTTTCGGAAATATATTTGTTATATGTTTGCCCCGGGTGAAGCGCGGGTTGCCAAAGAGAGTTAATTTTTCTAGAGATTAGGAAAATTCAATGAAGTTATTATCTCCAACCTCTAAGTATAGATTTTTACCAGCCTCGTTCGAGCAGTTTCCTTGAAAACCAGGTTTCTACTTCCATTTTGTTCCATCAAAAGAGCTTGTTACCAGCGACTGCTATTTTTTCTGAAGAAGCAGATAAGTCAGATCGGTTTTCTATCTCGAGAAAACCTCTAACTCCCTTTTTTTTTTTTTAATCCAAAATCATTCCATCGATTTCTAATAAAACAATATTTCCGCCGCGTTTTTCAAGGATGGAGTGCAAGTTACAACGCTAATTATCCTGAAGAAGAGGACATTGAGATCGAAATGTCTCAAAAACACACAAACTCTAAATTTTTATCAAATTCATTCTAGTACTTTCAAAGGAAACGAAGTTTCTCCTATTTTTTTTCAGGAGGAGACACGAACTACCGTTGAAAGATAATTGTGCTGAAGAGAAGGGCAATTCCCAATGAATTGTAAACTCAAAAAGCAACTACATTTAAATTTTTATCAAAATCATTCAAGTAGTTTCTAAGATAACCATATCTCTGCAACATTTTGCCACAAGCGAAGTGAGAGTTAACAGTGAAGATTAATTTTCCTGAAGAGGATGATATGTCAGATGGGTTTGTCCTCTCAAAAATTTTTAGTATCGAAATCGTTAGATCGATTTCCGAGAAAATCCGCGTTTCCTCTATGATTTGCAATGGACATTTCGGGGTTGACAGTGCACGCCACTTTTCCTGAAGATAAGTCAGATAGTTTTATCATTTGAGAAGATCCTTATAGACTTAAGTTTTTATTAAAATCGTTAGATCTGTTTCCGTGTATAATCCTTTTCTGATACATGTTGCAACCAGCGAAGAAAAAAGTTAACAGAGAACACTAATTTTCAAGAAGATGAGGATCAGTCAGATGGATTTGCCACTTAAAAAAAACCTTTAATCATAATATTTTATCAAAAATCGTTAGAACCATTTTCCAGAGAAACAAGTTTTTGTCATATTTTTCTATGGGCGGAGTAAAGGTTAACAGTGAACACCAAGTTTCCTGAAGTTGAAGATAAATCAAACGAGTTTGTCCTCTCAAAACACACACAACCGTAAGTTTTTATCAAAATCGTTAGATACATTACTGAAGAATTAAAGTTTTTGTCCTATTTTGTAATGGATAGTGAACACTAATTTTCTTGAACATTAGGTGAAGTCAGATGAGTTTATCGTCTAAAAAAATCCTTATTCCTGAGTTTATTTTTATGAAAATCCTTCGAACTATTCTCAAGAAAATCAAGTTTCTGCCATATATTCCAACGGGCTGAGTGATATTTAATAATGAACTCTGACTATGGAAATAAGCTGTATGAGTTTGTTATCTCAAGAAACCCTTACGAGGCCTCTCCTCTTATCGTCCCCAGAAGCCAGAGCCAATGTTATTCTACGGAGAATTCGCCGCATGCGCCTTATAACTTATTAATTAACATATATTTTTAAATACCGTTTTCACATTCAGAAACTTCACAGCTTTTAAACAATTTATCGCTTTCTAAAAATTATTATTTTTTTTAAATTTTTAATATTTTATTTTGAGGTTGTAGAATGCGAATTTTCACAATGTGAATTTTTTTCATTTTTGAAATTAAAATTAAAATCTTAAAAATAAAAAAATCAATTTTTAGATAGCGATAAATTGTTTAATAGTTCTGAATTTTCGAAAAGTGAAAACGGAATTTAATAATATGTATTAGTTAACGAATTATAATGGGGTGAAATTGACATAGAATAACATTGGCTTCGGCTTTCGGAGACGACGGGTAGAAACCTAAATTTTTACCAAAATTGTAGGATGCATTTCTACGAAAACCAGGTTTCTTTCTTATTTTTCAGCTGACAAATTAAGGGTTAACAAGAAACGTTAATTTTACTAATATATGAAGATAATTCCCATAGATTTGTCCAACCTATCAATCAATCAAAAAAAAAAAAAAAAAAAAAAAGAAAGAAAAACTTTAATTATTTAGTTTAAAAAAAATCGTTGTATCCATTTTTGTGTAAACCCAATTTCCTCCGAATTTGGAAACAGCGGATAAAGGGTTAATAGCGGACCCGAATTCTCTTGAAGTTGAGGATGATTCCAATCGATTTTTCATCCAAAAAAAGAAAAAATGCATTTAATCCAAATTTTCTTTCAAACCATATCTGTTTCCGAGTAAGCTCAATTTCTGCCGTATTTTGACACCGGCGTATAAGGGTTATTTATGCTTCTTATTTAATAATAGTAGTAGTCGTCGGGATTTTAGCTAGTTTTGACTAGTGGTCCGTGGGATTTTCACATATGAATTTAGTTGTCCGTGAGACCAAAAAGATTGGTGACCGCTGATCTAGCGTACAATTGATTTTTTTCAACTTTTGGTGCAAACTGGAACACCTGAAATAGGACCTATGTTTATTAGTAAATCTATGTTTTCAGCAAATTTACTCAGACTAATCCCTTTGGGGGAAGACCTAATTATATATTTATTTCAATTTGATGTGTTATAGTGTAAAATTTTTATTCAAATTTGCATTGGTGCTTTCCTTACACATTCGTACCTACATTTTCCCCATCTTATATATTTCAAACGAAACAATTTTGTGTGTATTTTCAATTTATGGTGTTTGCTTGCAAATTTCTTTTTATTCATATGATTTGTGTTTGTCAAAAGAAATAGCAATCTGTCTTTAACACGTTAATCGCCACGATAATATCAGAAAAAATTTCACATGGGCCATGGTAACTTTATTAGACAATTTAGTTAAAAACGCTTGTTAAAAATGCGTCAGGCACATATGACTGACATGGCGATTAACGTGTTAATAATTACTCGGCGTATATCATATTCCTTTTAGGGTTATTTCCTAGTTAAAAATGCGTGTTAAAAATGCGTCAGACACATATGACTGACATGGCGATTAACGTGTTAATTATTAAATTATTCATTCTGTAAATGGAAAGTAGGTTTTAAAACGGCACACACTTAACCAATATTTATTTAAATTCTCCCTCGCACTTGCTTCTCAGTACACCACGTATGGAAACCGAAATGTTTTCGTTAAATTTTTCCTATTTTTTATTGAATAATTTTTTTAAAGTAATCCTATAGAGCCGAGTTTAGCGAACTTCACTGACCTATTTTCGTAGGTACTTTCGCTCCCTTTTAACAAAAGGGGAGAGTTTCGACCCTATTTACGGTTGCTGAACTCTTGCATTTAAAACTTCTACTACCACACGTGAATGGATTGAGTTTAGAACTTGTGTCATGAAATATTCTCATAGAACTAATAAACAGAAAGAAGAAAGAATATTCACTGTTCAAGCACTGATATTAACATTCTATTCAAGGTAAAGATAATGTTATACTAATTAATCATCTTTCTATAACTTCCGTAAACGTAATCACACACACACAGACCAAAAAACACAAAAAAGTTACAGATTTTATCTTTTGCAGCTTTCCATAAGTCTTTTTTCTTTTTTATTCATCTAACTGAGATGGTTACTTATAGGCCTAGTTTCCCTTTTTGAATTTATTCTCTTGGTGTAGGATCAAAATTGTGATGGCATGTCTCCGGACCACCTCTAGGAGCCCCAGACCGTCGCTAATTGCCCATTGCGCAGCACTAGTGTGACTTAAATCCTATTCAACCAATCCTTTTTGAATTTAACCCTTTATCTACCGACGTGACTTTAAAGAACTATTGAACGACGACCAACGAAAATTGTCCACTCACCGGTCACCGCCATACGACAATGTAGAGTGTTGCTTGGCCGAAGCCTAGGCCTTTTAAGGAACTATTATATTAACCAGATTACCTACCAAATTTAGCTATGGGGGGGGGGGGGAATGGTGAGTGAGGGAGTTAAGACCCACTTTCTAAACTGGAAACCTAGGCCTAAAAAGAATGCCCTCTATTCGGGATTATCTTTCTAAAAGGTCCTCACTTGAATTTATGCACGTTTCGGAGAAAATTACGATAAATTCCTAACTGTTAGGCTGACAAGTGGCAAATGCAACCAGGTTCGAACCCGGCACCTCCCGTTTATGAACTTTGGAGAGCAGAACCTCTCGGTCATTGGTGGTACGAATTTACGGAAGGAATATAAAAGGGACTTAAAAGGATCGAATGCATATATATTAAAGTTGAGAAAGTCCAGACAGAATATAATGATATTAAAGCGATTAGAAAACAAATTTGAAATCTCTCTCTCTTTTTCTTCTTCTTTTTTTTTTTTTTCTTTTTATATATATTTTATTAATTTTCACCGAAAGGCCTACTTCTTCCTCTTCAAATAGTGCAAAGTGTTTCATACTTTATGATCAGTGCAAGATTTTACTGCTTTCGTGCTCGCATATGTTTGCGTTCATGTCGTGCTTGCGTGAGAATGTGTGCGTGCGTGTATGTGTATATGTGAGTACATGCGCAAACGTACTGCGTGTGTGCGGTTGTATATTCCTGCATGCTTGCTTGTGTGTGTGCATGTGTACAAGCAGTCGTACTTCTATGTGGATAAGCACGTGCATGAGTGTGTGCATATATGTATGTGTGCAGGGACCGATTTACTCACATGGAGGCCCAGGGCACTCATGTTCAATGGGCCCATTTTTCTCGCATATTTCCGATTCAGCCATCTAAAAATTACTTCACTTCACTTTTATTTTGCTGGTTAAGGCTAAACAAGATCTGTCGTTTGTCTATCGGATCAACGTACGTTACCCTCATGTATCTGCATTGCGGTGCGTGCCTCGGATTTAATTAGCCTTAGTAAAAGTTCGGAATGCAAGTACCAGTAACATGCAGTTATATTTGCGTTTAGCAAAAGTATTGCTATTTTTCCGATGAGTTGATAGTTTCCTTGAAAGATCATCACGCCAATTTATAAAACAGTGCAGTAATTCATTCCATCCATTGACGAAAAACAAAAAACAACAATCATTATAGCAAAATTTGGAAATTTTTCATTTAAACTATTTTTTAAAATGTATGATGGAATTTCTTGGGGGGCCCCTTCACTGTGAGGGCCCAGGGCACGTGCCCCGAATGCCCTGCCTTAAATCAGGCACTGTGTGTGTGTTATGTGTATTTGTGAAAATATAAC
This sequence comes from Salticus scenicus, assembly GCA_963930645.1. Lineage (NCBI taxonomy): Eukaryota > Metazoa > Arthropoda > Arachnida > Araneae > Salticidae > Salticus > Salticus scenicus. The sequence goes on from OZ005648.1 coordinate 397,599,396, forward strand.
TATATGCGAAAATGGGGGGAAGTATTTCATCCTACGTTTGCATCCTGGAGATGATGTTTCATGCTACGCTATTTCCAGTTCGCGGGTGACAACACTTTTATCATAAAATGGAAAGGAGACTTTCATCATCATCATCATCACCACCACCACCACCACCACCACCACCACGGGGTTTTATAAAGTGTCTACAGCGATCACAATCGTCGTTTACCTCCACCTGAGGAAGGGAGAACAACCTGGATGTGATTTGCATGTTCAAGATGCTCGGAACTTAGAGATGTGTAGTCCCCAGAACTTTGGGGGATAATAACATAAGTCCTGGCAGATTGAACTTTCTCCTGAATTTTCATTTTAAGACTATGAAATGTCACAGTGTTTAGACCCGTTTGTAGAGGTTCAAAATTGTGATAGCATGTCTGTGAACTATTCCTCAGATGTGAATAATAATACCAAGCCGTTGCCAATAGCAATAGCCAACTATACAACTCTAGTGTGACCTTAATGTGAAATATTAATAACTTCACAGTTTCAATGGTTTCAATGAAAACAGAGAGAAATACTAAAAAATCACGCCATTTCTTCATTTGATACAATCGTAGAAAAATGTTTGATTTTTAAGTACTAATTATTTTGAATTAGAGGAAATTCTTTTAAATATGTAATTCTTATTAAACTACCTATCTAACATTCAGATAATACTAAAATAAATATATTGATAATTTTAATTACAGATTTCATTTAAAAATATTTACTAAATTTTAGTATCAGAGAAATGTAATTAACTGTTACATTTTAACTGCATTTACATTTGACGTCATGAATATCGATTTTTAATAATTTGTGATTTGTAGTTTACGAATGGCATCTTAAAATACAGAATTCTAAAAATAAGAAATTTTGAATTTCATCAAAATTAAGTCAGAGTAGTATGTTGATTTATTGAAGAAACTGAGAGAGATTAATAAATTAATTTGGTATTAAAATTAGATAAATACAGAATTCGGTCATATCTTTAAATATTAAGTTTAAATTTAAGTAGATTTTGAAATTTAAAATGGGAGACGCCGATGTTGCTCAAAATATGTTACCTAGTAAGTAGATATAGATTTATCAATCACTAATAAATATCTTCAATTAAATTGTTTTTAATGCTAAACAAGTTTTAATTGAGTTATACAGCCTAGAAATTAAATAATAAATAAATAAATAAATAAATAAAATAAAATAAAATAAAATAAAAGAATAAAAATGAAATTTTACTTACTGTTTAAGAGTCATAAATAAGTATAAGTTTTGGGTAGGAAAAGCTTTAGCATAGGACCCCCTTACCGAAATTTCAAATTTGGGGTTCAAGTAGTTCGGATGTTGGAACAACTATAGTATTTCCCCACAGCTGAATTTGGCGATTTATTTTTGGCCATTATGGCTAAATCATAAATCTAAAAATCATAAATCATAAATGATAAAATCATAAGCTAAATTATAAATCATAAAATCATAAATCCAAAATAAACAGCATGCAGGCTGCCATATTATATCGCAAATAGTCCAGAACGATATCGTTATCGTTCAAATCGGCGCCAAAGAAAAATCGCCAAATTCAGCTGTGGGGAGATACTATAGTTGTACCTATTGCTATTTATATTCAAATCGCATATTGCATTCTTTACCAATAAATCTTTCTCTTGAAAAAAATAGACTGTATCTTCTTCAGGGAACAACTATAGTATTTCCCCACAGCTGAATTTGGCGATTATGGCTAAACCAGAAATCTAAAAATCATAAATCATATAGCATAAATGATAAAATCATAAGCTAAATTATAAATTATTAATCATAAAATCATAAATCCAAAATAAATAGCATGCAGCCTGCCATATTATATCATATCGCAAACAGTTCAGAACGACACCGTTATCGTTCAAATCGGCGTCAAAGAAAAATCGCCAAATACAGCTATGATGAAATGCTATAGTTGTACCTAGCAATAATATAAATTGGCGATAATATTGAATTGGCGATTTTTCGTTTGCGCCCCGCAAACGGAAAACTACCCATAATTTTACAGTTGTTATCCAATATTATTTGAGATAATGTGGATTTCTTTGTAACGGTAGTTATTATCCACATTTCAGATGGTTATAGTTCTTGTAAGAGGTAGTTATTATACAACCGCATCTGACAGTGAGTCTCGTTATTTCGCCAATAACTTTTATGTGTGTGTTGTTGGTATTATCATGTATCATCTATTAATTGCTAAATTTTATAACGTTATTAAATTCTTCAATATATATTTTTACTTTCCGAACACTATAGTGAGGAAAGTATTGTAATCATGTCAAATATCCGAATACGAGATTTTAATGTTTCTATACGTTTCGAGTCCGTTTTCACTATTTTTACGATGATATATGTATGTGTGTGTGTATGTATGTGTGTATGTCTGTGAGTGAACACGCTAGCGTCTAAACGCTTTGTTCGAATAAGCTGAAAGTTGGTGCGTATATTGTAAGTCACCATAGTACGAAACCTATAGATTTTGGTGAATCTAGCACTCACAGTTTTTACTTTCTTCTATATGTAATATAGAGAAAGTATTGGATTCGTAAAAATTTTCGACCTCGGGTTTTTGATGAATTTACACGTTTTGAGAGCTGTAGAACACGATTTGACCATTTTTAGAAAATGTCTGTCTGTCTGTCTGTCTGTCTGTCTCTGTGTGTGTGTGTGTGTGTGTGTGACAAAATTTTGTGGCAACTGTATATCAAGAACTACTGCACAGAGTTTCATACTAATTGGTATGTAGTTGCACCTTGACATAAATTAGTGCCTATCAACTTTTGGTAAAAATTGTCTTACAGGTTGCGTTGCCATCCCGCTTTTTCTAAATTTTTAACATGGTGATATGGACAAAATTTAGTATAAATGTGCATAAAGAGAATTATTTTTTAGTAATCATTATGAAATTTACAAGAATTATTTATAATAGAGATAGTCAACTGGGAAAAAAATTTTGTATGCGTAGGAACCTCGCCACCCCCCCTGGGGGGAAGTCCCCCCTCGAGGGGAGTAAATTTTCAAGATGGGTATCTTTCGAAAGGTCTCGTCAATACCTTTAAAACGAATGGTTGAACTATAAATCTGTGATAATTTAAAACAAAGTTATCGATTTTTTTTACTTTTAACAAAAAGAAAACTTGGTATTTAGTTGGCCCCTGACATAAACTGCGGCTGATTAGATTTGGGGATCAATCGCTCAACAGGTGGCGCTGTGATCCTATTTTTTCTAAACTTTTAACATGGCAGTGGGGGGGGGGGGGTAAATTTTCAAGATCGGTATCTTTCGAAAGGTCTCGTCAATACCTTTAAAACGAATGGTTGAACTATAAATATGTGGTAATTTAAAACAAAGTTATCGATTTTTTTTACTTTTAACGAAAAAAAAACTTTGAAAAAAATCGTATTTTTTTTTTTTTTTTTTTTTTTTTTTTTTTTTTAATATTCTTACTGCGTGAATTTGTATAGGAAAATATAGAAGAAAGTCTTGTGGTGGCCACAACATACTAGTTTTTACAGGGACACAAAGAAAAATTCTTTGTCATTATGGTCTATGGGACCAAAATCTGAAAAGTGCGATAACATCTAAACGCCTTCTTCGATTGAGCAAAAAAATTATGCATATATTATAGGTCACAGTTACTCAATCTGTATAGAGTTTGGAGAATCTGGCACTTACAGTTTTTTTACAGGGGCACAAAGAAAAATTCTTTATCATTATGGCCTATGGGGCCATATTTTTAAAAGTGCGATAGCGTCTAAACGCTTATTTAATCTGAACAAAAAATTTGTACACATATTATGGGTCACAGTTGCACGAACTGTATAGATTTTGGTTAATTTAGCTCTTACAGTTTTTTTACAGGGACACAAAGAAAAATTCTTTATCATTATGGCCTGTGGGACCAAATTTTTACTTTCTTCTATATTCAATAGAAGAAAGTATTCGATTCGTAAAAATTTTCGACCTCGGGTTTTTGATGGATTTGCACGTTTTGAGAGCTGTAGAACACGATTTGACCTTTTTTAGAAAATATCTGTCTGTTTGTCTGTCAGTCTCTGCGTGGGTGTGACACACTTTTGTGGCAACTGTTTCTCAGGAACTACTTCACAGAATTTCATACAAATTGGTATGTAGGTGCACCTTGACATAAATTAGTGCCTATCAACTTTTGGAAAAAATTGTCTTACAGGTTGCGTTGCCATCCCGCTTTTTCTAAATTTTTAACATGGTGGTATAGTACAAAATTTTGTATAAATGCGCATAAAGAAAATTATTACTTTCTTCTATATGTAATATAGAGAAAGTATTGGATTCGTAAAAATTTTCGACCTCGAGTTTTTCATGGATTTACACGTTTTGAGAGCTGTAGAACAAGATTTGACTGTTTTTAGAAAATGTCTGTCTGTCTGTGTGTGTGTGTGTGACAAAATTTTGTGGCAACTGAATCTCAGGAACTACTGCACAGAATTTCATACAAATTGGTATGTAGTTGCACCTTGACATAAATTAATGTCTATCAGCTTTTGGTAAAAATTGTCTTACAGGTTGCGTTGCCATCCCGCTTTTTCTAACTTTTTAACATGGTGATATAGGACAAAATTTTGTATAAATGTGCATAAAGAGAATTATTTTTTAGTAATCATTATGAAATTTACAAGAATTATTTATAATAGAGATAGTCAACTGGGAAAATTTTTTTGTATGTGTAGGAGCCTCGCCACCCCCCCTGGGGGGGGGGAAGTCCCCCCTCGAGTAAATTTTCAAGATGGGTATCTTTCGAAAGGTCTCATCAATACCTTTAAAACGAATGGTTGAACTATAAATATGTGATAATTTAAAACAAATTTATCGATTTTTTTTTTTTTTACTTTTAACAAAAAACAGAAAAAAAGAAAAAACAGATTTTTTTTTTTTTTTTTTACGAAATTTAACCAGACTTGGTATTTAGTTGGCCCCTGACATAAACTGGGGCTAATTAGATTCGGGGATCAATCTCTCAACAGGTGCCGCTGTGATCGTATTCTTTCTAAACTTTTAACATGGCATTATAGGACAAAATTTCGTATAAATGTACATGATGAGAGTTATTCTTAACCTGTGATTGTGAAATTAGTATGAATTATTGGTAATAGTAGTTGTTAATTAGGAAAAAAATTTGGGGTATCGCTTCACCCCCTAGGGAGAAGTACCCTTCGGGAGGGGGGGGGGTAAATTTTCAAGATGGGTATCTTTCGAAAGGTCTCGTCTATACCTTTAAAACGGGTGGTGCCTCGCCTCCCCCCTCCCTGGAAGGGGAGGAATTCCCCCCTCGAGGGGAATAAATTTTCATGATGGGTATCTTTCAAAAGAGCTCGCCAGTACCTTTAAAACGAATGGTTGAACCATAGATCTGCGATAATTTAAAATGAAGTTATCGATTTTTTTTAATGTAATATTGACAATAAAACTGACTTTTTTTTTGGATATTTAGTGTTATACTACTTCTCTAATATGGAAATCATCTTCATTATCATGGAAGATAATTTTTTTAAATAAAAATTTTAATAAATTATTTTTACTGAGTGAATTTGTATAGGAAAATATAGAAGAAAGTCATGTGGTGGCCACAACATACTAGTTAAAAGTGCGATAGCATCTAAACGCCTTATTCAATTGAGCTGAAAATTTATATGAATATTATAAATCACTGTTGCACTAACTATAAGCATTTTGGTGAATATAGCATTTATAGGTTTTTTACAGGGACACTACGAAAATTCTTTATCATTATGATCTATGGGTTCAAAGTTCAGTAGCGTTAAATAAAACATCGTGTAATATATGGAGAGAAATACTCAAACACTTCATTATGGTTTTATCTCTTTTGTTTTTTAACAACTCCTCTTTCTTTACTTTATCTACAAAACTGTTAATTACTCAATGTTCAGAAAGTCGAGTGGAGTCACTCCAAATTTTTTTTTATTTCCAATGGCTAGGCAAAAGTTACAGAGGACTATAAAGTTACAAGACAAATTATAGACAATATAACATAGAACAAAAGACTGAAGTCATTGCCTAAGGAGCGATCTCTCCTCCCAATAAATTCTTCAGTATATATATATATATATAAATAATAGATATCTTTATAAACTTTAACCTTAATATTTTAGCATTGTATATATACAGGGTGTGTTTGACATAATCTGCCAAACGAAAAGATGTGATAGAACAGCCCATGGGGAACATAAAACACCATAGAAACCCTGTCCTATCTCTAACCGTTTCCGAGTTATGGTAGATAGAAGAAAAATCTGTTTTTTTTCCATCTCGTCTGAAAAAACCCAAATTTGTGAGCTTTCTGAAAGACTTACATGCAAAATAAGCCCATATTTGGAAAGAGCAGAAAAAATCCTATCGGGTGACATCATTTACATCAGGATAACTTAATTTGTCGGTGAGCTACAAGCGCTAAAACATTGGCGAAGTTTAAAATCGAGTTGTCGCCAAATTCTTTAACCGGTAATTCTGCAAACACCGTTCAAGCTATAATCGGTCAAATTTACCAAAAACTTCTCCATTCCACATGCTTTAGAATGAACCCACAATAAACCATATCGGTGTTCCTGGTTCAGGAGAAATTTAGACTTTTGTTTGCAATACATCACTGAAAACGGCGTTCATTAAAATTCGGCAAACGAAATGATGGTGAGTAAATGGAACGTATGCAAATTCGTGACTATCTGCATATGGACTCTTAGTGATACACAGATGTATTCCAACCTTTCTGCGCGCGCATCCCACTCGCGGGTACAAAAGGCGAGCCAATCTGTAACAGCTCATTAGCTCGTCAGCTTCTTTTATGTTTTATGCTGCTTCTTGCTTTAGCATTTTCTAGACTTTGCCTGAGCTCGGCCGATTCTTTTCACGCTGCTGTCACATCTACTTGCTCTCTCTTAGTTCATACTTAGTATATTTTCGTACATTGGTACGAATTAACCAAGTTGGTTCTTATTCTGTTGCTCTTTTTTCTTCTACTTTTGTAAATTAATATTGAAATTTTATCCCTTTTTGTTTTCCCCTCTGACTTTTATTTTCAATTGAAGTCATCACAGGGATCAAATTGTCATACTTTCCAATCTGTAAACAGATATGCCTAGTTTTACAAATGAAGAGTACGCGGATATGCATTTTGTGTATGGATTTTGCGACGATAACTCTCGGAGAGCCGAAGAAGAGTACTGTCTACGTTATCCACGTCGTCGTGCGCCCAACCGTTCTGTATTTGCCGCAATTCATCTAAGGATTAGGGAGAGTGGGTCTTTCGGTAGGGTGTACAAAAGGGGCCATGGTCGCCGCTCCGCCACCGCTGAGGAGTCCGTACTCGACAGAGTGGAGGAAAATCCAAATATGAGTTCACGCATACCTGCGAGAGAAGGTGGAATCTCCCACAGTAAAGTGATGAATGTTTTTTAAGTTATGAATGTTAGTGAAGTTATGAATGTTAGTGATGAATGTGAGATACGTTTTTTTTTTTTTTTTTTTTTTTTTTTTTTTTTTTTTTAAGCTATTGTATAGCTTTGAGCGCGGCGACCGAATCGAAAAATTCCGTAACGAAAAAAAAAACCTAACACAGTTCGGCAAACTTCGGTAGACTTCGGCTGTACGAAGCTCGCACGGATCGAGACGAGCTGCTCCGAAATCGGACGAATACGTAAGCAGCTGTTTGTGAGAAAGTATATAGGTGTATAGGTATGTATCATCTATGTACAACAGTGAATAGCTGTACGCGTAAAATTTGTGTATAAAATACATCAGATAAAACTTGAATATCCCCATTCGACTTGCAGGCCTTTAAAACCTATTAAATACCTTTTCTCTATTAAAATTCGTTTTCTTATCGGTCACCACGCTCAAAAAGTGTAACTTGAATTAATATCAAAGAAAAAACTTGAATATCCCCATTCGACTTGCAGGCCTTTAAAACCTATTAATTTTCTTTTCTCTATTAAAATTTGTTTTCTTATCATTATTGTTATCTTATCATTATTGTTATCTTATTCATTAATATCAAAGAAAAAACTTGAATATCCCCATTCGACTTGCAGGCCTTTAAAACCTATTAAATACCTTTTCTCTATTAAAATTTGTTTTCTTATCATTATTGTTATCTTATCATTATTGTTATCTTATTCATTAATATCAAAGAAAAACCTTGAATATCCCCATTCGACTTGTAGGTCTTTAAAACCTCTTAAATAACTTTTCTCTATTAAAATTTGTTTTATATCGGTCACCACGCTCAAAAAGTGCAACTTGAATTAATATCAAAGAAAAAACTTGAATATCCCCATTCGACTTGCAGGCCTTTAAAACCTATTAAATACCTTTTCTCTATTAAATTTTGTTTTCTTATCGGTCACCACGCTCAAAAAGTGTAACTTAAATTAATATCAAAGAAAAAACTTGAATATCCCAATTCGACTTGCAGGCCTTTAAAACCTATTAAAATACCTTTTCTCTATTAAAATTTGTTTTCTTATCATTATTCTTATCTTATCATTATTGTTATCTTATCATTATTGTTATCTTATTCATTAATATGAAAGAAAAAACTTGAATATCCCCATTCGACTTGTAGGCCTTTAAAACCTATTAAATACCTTTTCTCTATTAAAATTTGTTTTCTTATCGGTCACCACGCTCAAAAGGTTTAACTTGAATTTAATATCAAAGAAAAAACTGGAATATCCCCATTCGACTTGCAGGCCTTTAAAACCTATTAAATACCTTTTCTCTATTAAAATTCGTTTTCTTATCGGTCACCACGCTCAAAAAGTGTAACTTGAATTAATATCAAAGAAAAAACTTGAATATCCCCATTCGACTTGCAGGCCTTTAAAACCTATTAATTACCTTTTCTCTATTAAAATTAGTTTTCTTATCATTATTGTTATATTATCATTATTGTTATCTTATTCATTAATATCAAAGAAAAAACTTGAATATCCCCATTCGACTTGCAGGCCTTTAAAACCTATTAAATACCTTTTCTCTATTAAATTTTGTTTTCTTATCGGTCACCACGCTCAAAAAGTGTAACTTAAATTAATATCAAAGAAAAAACTTGAATATCCCAATTCGACTTGCAGGCCTTTAAAACCTATTAAAATACCTTTTCTCTATTAAAATTTGTTTTCTTATCATTACTCTTATCTTATCATTATTGTTATCTTATCATTATTGTTATCTTATTCATTAATATCAAAGAAAAAACTTGAATATCCCCATTCGACTTGTAGGCCTTTAAAACCTATTAAATACCTTTTCTCTATTAAAATTTGTTTTCTTATCGGTCACCACGCTCAAAAGGTTTAACTTGAATTAATATCAAAGAAAAAACTGGAATATCCCCATTCGACTTGCAGGCCTTTAAAACCTATTAAATACCTTTTCTCTATTAAAATTCGTTTTCTTATCGGTCACCACGCTCAAAAAGTGTAACTTGAATTAATATCAAAGAAAAAACTTGAATATCCCCATTCGACTTGCAGGCCTTTAAAACCTATTAAATACCTTTTCTCTATATAAATTTGTTTTCTTATCGGTTACCCCGCTCAAAAAGTGTAACTTGAATTAATTTCAAATAAACAAGTTGAATATCCCCATTCGACTTGCAGGCCTTTAAAATTTATTAAAATACCTTTTCTCTATTAAAATTTGTTTTCTTATCATTATTGTTATCTTATTCATTAATATCAAAGAAAAAACTTGACTATCCCCATTCGACTTGCATGCCTTTAAAACCTATTAAATACCTTTTCTCTATTAAAATTTGTTTTCTTATCGGTCACCACGCTCAAAAACTGTAACTTGAATTAATATCAAAGAAAAAACTTGAATATCCCCATTCGACTTGCAGGCCTTTAAAACCTATTAAATACCTTTTCTCTATTAAAATTTGTTTTCTTATCGGTCACCACGCTCAAAAAGTGTAACTTGAAATTATATCAAAGAAAAAACTTGAATATCCCCATTCAACTTGCAGGCCTTTAAAAACCTATTAAAATACCTTTTCTCAAAAAAATAGAGTTAGATCATTGAAATTTGGTACATCGAGGTTTTCGATACCTACAAATCGATTGCGGATATTTTTGATATATTCTCATTGCGGATATATTCTCATTTATTCAATAAAAGAAAAAAAATTGTTTTCTTATCTGTCACCACGCTCAAAAAGTGTAATTTGAATTAATATCAAAGAAAAAACTTGAATTAATATCAAAGAAAAAAAAAATACTGCATAAATAAAATGAATAAATAATTATAATTGCATAAGTTGATAAAAAATGCTATGCAATAGCTTTACCGCGGCAGTCCTCGAGTGCCACACGTATTTTTTTTTTTTTTGATATTCCTTTGTGAAAGACGTGAGTAACGTCATACTTCTTTGTTTCCATTCCATTGTGTTTGTAAGCTTAATACAACTGCTACTTTTCTTGTTTGCTTTTAAAATTTTCTTTTTTGCATTTGAAAAAACAGCGGGCTGAAGACGGACATGAAATCAGGAACGACCATGGCACTTCGTGAGTCTCCTTCTCGACGAATGTCGAGTTCAGTGATGAATGTTTTTAAAACAAAAGGCTAAATTTATACAGAACTAGAACACCGATATGGTTTATTGTGAGCTCATTCTAAAGCTTGTGGAATGGAGAAGTTTTTAGTAAATTTGACCGATTGTAGCTTGAACGGTGTTTGCAGAATTGCCGGTTAAAGAATTTGGCGACAACTCGATTTTAAACTTCGCCAATGTTTTAGCGCTTGTAGCTCGCCGTGAAATTAAGGTATCCTGATGTAAATGGTGTCATCCGATATGATTTTTTCTGCTCTTTCCAAATATGTGCTTATTTTGCGTGTAAGTCTTTCAGGAAGCACACAAATTTGGGTTTTTTCAGACGGGACGGAAAAAACAGATTTTTTCTTCTATCTACCATAACTCGGAAACGGTTAGAGATAGGACAGGGTTTCTATGGTGTTTTATGCTACCCATGGGCTGTTCTATCACCTCTTTTCATTTGGTAGATTATGTCAAACTCACCCTGTATATGTATGTATATATATATATACAGGTATATATAAGCTGTTAAAGATTTTGAATAAATATATGGTTTGGTCGAAGTAAAATCAACCGTCATGCTAGATAAAACTCGCCTCATGATTAGTGGGATGTTGATTGCCTTTTTCTTTAATAAACAAATCTAGTGTAATCTAGCCCTGTTATCAGGGGGTCAAATTCTAGTGAATCACCACACTCATCAAAATATTATTAGGTGTTGATGATTTTCATTAAGCAAATTATCGTAGGAGGATGGAGACCGTTGAAAAAGCTCTTTTTATGGTAAAGATGATTTTGATATCGTTTGACCGATGAATTTAGATGATAATCTTAGGAGATATAAAAAGGAGTTTGTTTTAAAGCTCTCCATAGGAATTATGAATGTTAAGAATGATTTTGGATTATTATGGTAATTGGAGTTTAGGAATAAAGCAGAATAAGAATATTAGCTATAATTAAATTATGACTAACTTTGTAAATAAAAAATATGAGATACAATTATTAGAACATTGTTGTCGGGGTATATTCCTATTTTGAACAGGTATGGTTTTCTACGAAACTTGCGTAAATACGTGTTAGGGTACTTAGAAAGATCTTCACGGATGGCACACTCATCAGACCTAGGACCCTAGTGCAGTCAATCGGCCTTAATCCCTACAACTCAACCCAACCCTATTTTGAACAGTCAGCCCTACCTTTTTGCGTTCCTCTAAAACGTTATGTTCTTTATTAAAATGGTTTTACGTATTCCTGATTAAATTATTCAAACTTTATTCTTAGCAATTGACTGTGAATGTCAGTGGCATATATATGTACCAGCAGCATATAAAGTGTTAAACACGAACATGTAAAATTGTTTTTTCCTTTTTTTTTACAGCAAAGTATTTTTTTAGAAGAACGTCTGAAGGCAGGACTCGTTTTTCATGAAAAGCGTAAATTTACGTGACTCGCGAGCAAAGTGTTAAGATTGTAACTTCGAACATTCCTGCACATTTTTAAAGGAAAGGTCGAATTAACATTAGTGTAGTATAGTACATAAAATCCAGTTTACCATTGACATCCAGCAATATAATGAAGTCTTACATTCAAAATATTAAATATTCATCCATAAGACCGTGTCGTAATACGCAGAACATATGAAAATTTCCAGTTTTCATGTGAGCGAATTGTACTGTCAGAAGTTCACAGGTTATGGGAGAATCAGAGAACATTGTCGCTTTTTCTCCAAGACTCGGGTTAGACTGAAGATCAAATATATAAAAATTAATCCGTCTCTTCTATAAGAAAAATAAAGCAGAATTATTACGAACGGATGATCCATGAAAAATCAGAAATGTTTTCTTAGATTGCTAGAAGGGCTAAGTCAAATAATTACGATAGAAAATAACGTACGGGAAAATGAATAAGTAATTTATTTGCTTGTTTCTGGCATCGTTTTGATTGTTTCTTTTTAATAGTTTTTAATAGATTAAAATGGTTTAATACCTTTTGAACGACTTAGCCGATTGAATAAAAAAATACGATATTAACTATGTTTTATCCTGATTAATAAATGTACCAATTTTCGTAGCGATTAGTTAAATGGTGTGGATTTGTATAGCGAACTAGAAATCCGGACAGATACAACGACAAATTTTCAACTTTATATATATAGGGAGAGATAGACTAAAAAAAAGGTCCATTATGTCAACTTTTACTTTCATTACCTGACTACTGTGGGTAATAGTAGTGTTGTTATTCGGTCCAAAAATTCGATATTGAGTTTTCATCTGATATACATGTTTTAAGGTTTCCTGAGTCAAAAAAGTGGCTTTCAACAAATGGTCATTGTGTATGTGAGTATGTATGTAGGGGACACCGGGGCGGAATGGAGAACCGGGGTAGAACGGGATACGACATTTATTTCCCGCCAGTGGCACAAGAGTAGCACGGCAAAACTTCACGAGCCTCAGTTGCATGCAGGACGTTGATGAATAGCGTCTGACTGATTGTTGAAATTCATTAACTCACTTTGGCAACTTTTAGCTACAAATTGTGTATCTTACTGTAATATTTGGAAATTTTCGAAGCAAGGTAAGCTATTTTTCTTTGGCGAGGTAAATTTACCGCATAAATCGAGCAACGGGTATATAAATAGAAATATACAGCAAGAAATATATACGTACATTTCAACATATGCGGACATACATTTTGATATACACTATAGCCATTTTATTATTAGTATAAATACACACGTATTAATAAATTACGTTTTACACACATATATTTTAACTCTATTAAATACGTACATACACATTTATATTATACATTATTTACACACACATTTATTACACATACAAGTTATATATACTTATTACGCATACATACAAATTTTAATATATATATATATATGCGCAAATTTCGACACTATTAGACATACACGTACATTTTAATATTTAAACATTTGATATAGTATTTATTTATTTATTTACTTTTTTGTGCATCAATATCTATTTATTTTATTTTATTTTTGTCTTAGCGATGATTTTGAAACCAGAGACCGTAAACTTACGGAAGTAATCCAATATCTACATAAACAATATTAATTGTAATTATTAATTGTAGTTAACAATATTAATTAACTACATACACAATTAAAATCTACTGACTATTTTTCTTAAAAGGAGATGATGACATGGAAATTTTATTGGATGAAGCAATGGATGAACTAGATGAAGAAATGAACAGAATTTTCTCCTTTATGGCACACTTAAACACTCGAACGTGCGACGTAAGTATGTATTGCTTTTACAAGCTTATATAAGATAAAACTCAGAGAGATTGCGCACATAGAAGATAGTAGGGAAGAAGTACTGTGCGCGCGACACGATTTTTCAGCTACCTGTACTGCAAGTAAGTAGTTGCAGAAGAGCAACAATGAAGTGTCTATTTGAATGTGCACATTCATTGTTACAAGTATTTATGATAATGTTTTGCTATTTTGTTTTGTGTTCCCAAGTAAATGCTTAAATTTTCAAAACTCTTCCTCTGAATTTCTATAAAGTGGCAGTAGAACAATATATATACAGTCGGTAACAAAAGTGTCCGAACACTAGCAAAAATTCCTATGTAAAAGAAGTACACTTAATACTGTTTTGTTAAATAAATCCTTGTCGAATCCTGTTCTTAGTCAGTATAAGAACATGATTCGATAAGGATTTATTTAACAGAACCGTATGAAGTGTACTTTTTTTACATAGGAATTTTTGCTAGTGTTCGGACACTTTTGTTACCGACTGTATATATATATATATTAAATTAAATGATTTCTCATAAGCTATTTACCTAGACTGACTACGTGGTCATCAATGGTTCTTCTTAAATGCGTCCATGTTTAAATAAAAAAAGCCTCGCAGTCTCTCTTACCGCAATAGGTGGGTTTGCATATCTTCTACTTAGGAGAGATGGCGCGTTGTTCCCTTTAGCTTCCATGCTAAAAGGGAATAGGCAGCTTATTGATAATAACAGCACAGTGAGATTGAGTGCATTGAATATCTGAAATTGTATCGAGAGACAACTTCGAACAGTGATCGGATTAAATGTGTTAGTTGTGACAGGTGGTTACACGAAAGCTGCACCATTTACAAAACTAAGTACATCGATTGTGTGATTATTTTCTGTCAGCAAACAATAAAACGTATTGTGGAAATGAAAATGACGAATTTTAAGATAAACGTGTCATTTATTAATGTTATTTTTTAATCTTATCTAGGCTTACTTTTTATGTCTCTTTAATTAAAATTCATTAACTCTTTCTAAAATACTTTCATTTTTCTGATTCTTTAATCATTAAGTTCAAATATTCATTCTTAATACAATATTTATTTACAAAAACATTACAACAATGTCATTTTAAGTGTAATTATAATTATCAACAATTTAATCGTAGTTATTATTAATAACAATTTTTTGTACCCGTGTGTGTAATCACAGCAACCTTGTGAGGAAAGATTGCTGCGCAAAATAGTATCTACAAAAAAGACACTTAAAATGTACAAAAAAGCCAAGCTCAAAGAAAGAGAATTGATTAAAGTTGTGTCTAAAAAGGGTGTGATATCAAATTCCCAAGCCTACATTCAAATACTTATTTAATATTCCCTTTTAACTAAATTTTCACACGTGAATCAAGTGCCTTATGATATGTTGATAGAAATCCTTCTTTCCTGTACTACATCATAGAGTGTTTCTGAAAAATATTATTAAGCTATTGTATAGCTTTTATCGCGGGCTTAGAGCGCGGCGACCGAATCGAAAAATTCCGTAACGAAAAAAAAACCTAACACAGTTCGGTAGACTTCGGCTGTACGAAGCTCGCACAGATCGAGACGAGCTGCTCCGAAATCGGACGAATACATAAGCAGCTGTTTGTGAGAAAGTATATAGGTGTATAGGTATCTATCATCTATGTACAACAGTGAATAGCTGTACAAGTAAAATTTGTGTATAAAGTAGATCAGATAAAACTTGAATATCTCCATTCGACTTGCAGGCCTTTAAAACCTATTAAATACCTTTTCTCTATTAAAATTTGTTTTCTTATCATTATTGTTATCTTATCATTATTGTTATCTTATTCATTAATATCAAAGAAAAACCTTGAATATCCCCATTCGACTTGCAGGCCTTTAAAACCTATTAAATACCTTTTCTCTATTAAAATTTGTTTTATATCGATCACCACGCTCAAAAAGTGTAACTTGAATTAATATCAAAGAAAAAACTTGAATATCCCCATTCGACTTGCAGGCCTTTAAAACCTATTAAATACCTTTTCTCTATTAAAATTTGTTTTCTTATCGGTTACCACGCTCAAAAAGTGTAACTTGAATTAATATCAAAGAAAAAACTTGAATATCCCCATTCGACTTGCAGGCCTTTAAAACCTATTAAAATACCTTTTCTCTATTAAAATTTCTTTTCTTATCATTATTGTTATCTTATCATTATTGTTATCTTATTCATTAATATCAAAGAAAAAACTTGAATATCCCCATTCGACTTGCAGGCCTTTAAAACCTATTAAATACCTTTTCTCTATTAAAATTTGTTTTCTTATCGGTCACCACGCTCAAAAAGTGTAACTTGAATTAATATCAAAGAAAAAACTTGAATATCCCCATTCGACTTGCAGGCCTTTAAAACCTATTAAATACCTTTTCTCTATTAAAATTCGTTTTCTTATCGGTCACCACGCTCAAAAAGTGTAACTTGAATTAATATCAAAGAAAAAACTTGAATATCCCCATTCGACTTGCAGGCCTTTAAAACCTAATAAAATACCTTTTCTCTATTAAAATTTGTTTTCTTATCATTATTGTTATCTTATCATTATTGTTATCTTATTCATTAATATCAAAGAAAAATCTTGAATATCCCCATTCGACTTGCAGGCCTTTAAAACCTATTAAATACCTTTTCTCTATTAAAATTTGTTTTATATCGGTCACCACGCTCAAAAAGTGTAACTTGAATTAATATCAAAGAAAAAACTTGAATATCCCCATTCGACTTGCAGACCTTTAAAACCTATTAAATACCTTTTCTCTATTAAAATTTGTTTTCTTATCGGTCACCACGCTCAAAAAGTGTAACTTGAATTAATATCAAAGAAAAAACTTGAATATCCGCATTCGACTTGCAGGCCTTTAAAACCTATTAAATACCTTTTCTCTATTAAAATTTGTTTTCTTATCGGTCACCACGCTCAAAAAGTGTAATTTGAATTAATATCAAAGAAAAAAATTGAATATCCCCATTCGACTTGCAGGCCTTTAAAACCTATTAAAATACCTTTTCTCTATTAAAATTTGTTTTCTTATCATTATTGTTATCTTATCATTATTGTTATCTTATTCATTAATATCAAAGAAAAAACTTGAATGGCCCCATTCGACTTGCAGGCCTTTAAAACCTATTAAATATCTTTTCTCTATTAAAATTTGTTTTATATCGGTCACCACGCTCAAAAAGTGTAACTTGAATTAATATCAAAGAAAAAACTTGAATATCCCCATTCGACTTGCAGGCCTTTAAAACCTATTAAAATAACTTTTCTCTATTAAAATTTGTTTTCTTATCATCATTGTTTTCTTATTCATTAATATCAAAGAAAAAACTTGAATGTCCCCATTTGACTTGCAGGCCTTTAAAACCTATTAAATACCTTTTCTCTATTAAAATTTGCTTTTTTATCGGTCACCACGCTCAAAAAGTGTAACTTGAATTAATATCAAAGAAAAAACTTGAATATCCCCATTCGACTTGCAGGCCTTTAAAACCTGTTAAATACCTTTTCTCTATTAAAATTTGTTTTCTTATAGGTCACCACGCTCAAAAAGTGTAACTTGAATTAATATCAAAGAAAAAACTTGAATATCCCCATTCGACTTGCAGGCCTTTAAAACCTATTAAAATACCTTTTCTCTATTAAAATTTGTTTTCTTATTATTGTTATCTTATTCATTAATATCAAAGAAAAAACTTGAATATTCCCATTCGACTTGCAGGCCTTTAAAACCTATTAAATACCTTTTCTCTATTAAAATTTGTTTTCTTATCGGTCACCACGCTCAAAAAGTGTAACTTGAATTAATATCAAAGAAAAAACTTGAATATCCCCATTCGACTTGCAGGCCTTTAAAACCTATTAAATACCTTTTCTCTATTAAAATTTGTTTTCTTTTCGGTCACCACGCTCAAAAAGTGTAACTTGAATTAATATCAAAGAAAAAACTTGAATATCCTCATTCGACTTGCAGGCCTTTAAAACCTATTAAATACCTTTTCCCTATTAAATTTGTTTTCTTATCGGTCACCACGCTCAAAAAGTGTAACTTGAATTAATATCAAAGAAAAAACTTGAATATCCCCATTCGACTTGCAAGCCTTTAAAACCTATTAAAATACCTTTTCTCTATTAAAATTTGTTTTCTTATCATTATTGTTATCTTATTCATTAATATCAAAGGAAAAACTTGAATATCCCCATTCGACTTGCAAGCCTTTAAAACCTATTAAATACCTTTTCTCTATTAAAATTTGTTTTCTTATCGGTCACCACGCTCAAAAAGTGTAACTTGAATTAATATCAAAGAAAAAACTTAAATATCTCCATTCGACTTGCAGGCCTTTAAAACCTATTAAATACCTTTTCTCTATTAAAATTTGTTTTCTTATCAGTCACCACGCTCAAAAAATGTAACTTGAATTAATATCAAAGAAAAAACTTGAATATCCCCATTCGACTTGCAGGCCTTTAAAACCTATTAAAAAACCTTTTCTCTATTAAAATTTGTTTTCTTATCATTATTGTTATCTTATTCATTAATATCAAAGGAAAAACTTGAATATCCCCATTCGACTTGCAGGCCTTTAAAACCTATTAAATACCTTTTCTCTATTAAAATTTGTTTTCTTATCGGTCACCACGCTCAAAAAGTGTAACTTGAATATCAAAGAAAAAACTTAAATATCCCCATTCGACTTGCAGGCCTTTAAAACCTATTAAATACCTTTCTCTATTAAAATTTGTTTTCTTATCGGTCACCACGCTCAAAAAGTGTAACTTGAAATTGTATCAAAGAAAAAACTTGAATATCCCCATTCGACTTGCAGGCTTTTAAAAACCTATTAAAATACCTTTTCTCAAAAATAGAGTTAGATCATTCAAATTTGGTACATCGAGGTTTTCGATACCTACAAATCAATTGCGGATATTTTTGATATATTCTCATTGCGGATATATTCTCACTTATTCAATAAAAGAAAAAAATTTGTTTTCTTATCGGTCACCACGCTCAAAAAGTGTAACTTGAATTAATATCAAAGAAAAAACTTGAATTAATATCAAAGAAAAAAAATACTGCATAAATAAAATAAATAAATAATTATAATTGCATAAGTTGATAAAAAATGCTATGCAATAGCTTTACCGCGGCAGTCCTCGAGTGCCACACGTAATTTTTTATTTTTATTTATGTATGATGGGCTTGGCGGCCATCTTTCAAAGTTTTACGTTAGTTTGAATTCTATAAATCTCATCAATTATACGATGAGTTGGTTGATTGGTTGGTTAATTGAGTTTTATATCGCACTAGTGCTGCGCAATGAGAAATAATTATAGGATGGGAGGATGGGAGTGCGCCAAACTTAACACTGTTAAAACTTAAATTGATTCAACTTGTGTGCTTAACGGGGCTTTTGCGATGTTTTTAATGCATTTTTTTTTTCTTTTTTAATCTGAATATTTCAACCCCTGTTGAATGGAATAACCATATTATTTTTACGAGATATTTATTCCGAGAAGCTAAATTCAAATTGGGTAAATGTAACGGGGGGTGGAAGCTTCTATGCTTCCCCCCTTCCTCTCCTTCATGTTTTTACGTTAATTTAAATTTTTGTATTCTTTATTCCCGGCATTTATAGGATGGAAGTGCACTTAATACTAAATAATTATAAGAAATCATGTTATCGAAATATTTCCGTCTCTGCTGAATGGAATAGCAAAATTAATTTTATATGAGATATATTTTAAGAAACTTCTTTCAAATTGTGTGATTGTTTATTCATTACTTGAAAGATGGCCGCCAAGTCCATCATACCTTGTGAGGAAAGATTGCTGCGCAAAATAGTATTCTTGGTTTTGTTTTGTTGTATTAAACTAAAGTATAAGAATAAAATAAGAGTGAAAGGGCATAAAAAACAAATGAAGTTAAAATTATTCATGGATAGCAAAAAATTAATATTTAGATTATTAGTGCTAGAGGCCTATTTCAGTCGGTACAGTTGTCGAATTTTTATAATACACTCTTAATTAGTGCTAAGGGCCTATTTCAGTCGGTTTATTGAATGGGGATTTATTGAATGAAGTCCCCCCAAGGCTCAACTTTGGCATGAGTCCCCCCCCAGGCCCAACTTTGACATGAGTCCCCCCCAAGGTACAACTTTGACATGAGTCCCCCCAAGGCCCAGCGTTGTCGAATTTTTATACGTCACTCTTAATTAGTGCTAAGGGCCTATTTCAGTCGGTTTATTGAATGGGGATTTATTGAATGAAGTCCCCCCAAGGCACAACTTTGACATGAGTCCCCCCCAGGCCAAACTTTGACATGAGTCCCCCCAAGGTACCCCTATTTCAGTCGGTACAGCGTTGTCGAATTTTTATAATACACTCTTAATAGTGCTAAGGGCCTATTTCAGTCGGTTTATTGAATGGGGATTTTTTGAATGAAGTCCCCCCAAGGCACAACTTTGACATGAGTCCCCCCCCCCAAGGTACCCCTATTTCAGTAGGTACAGCGTTGTCGAATTTTTATAATACACTCTTAATAGTGCTAAGGGCCTATTTCAGTCGGTATATTGAATGGGGATTTATTAAATGAAGTCCCCCCAAGGCACAACTTTGACATGAGTCCCCCCCAGGCCCAACTTTGACATGAGTCCCCCCCCCAGGCCCAACTTTGACATGAGTCCCCCCCCCCCCAGGCCCAACTTTGACATGAGTCCCCCCAAGGCCCAACTTTGACATGAGTCCCCCCCAAGGTACAACTTTGACATGAGTCCCCCCCCAAGGCACACCTTTGACATGAGTCCCCCCCAAGGCACACCTCCCCCTCATTGGGAAAAAGAGAAAAAACGTTGTTTTGCGGCTATAAGACAGTTTGGACTTCCAACGTTATTTGTTACAGTATCTGCAGCTGAAACACATTGGTTTGATTTAATGAAAACTTTATCATGGAATTTAGATCGTCACGAATTAACTAAAGAAGAATTTGTCGATATTAACAAGTTTAGCAGTAGGCCTCTGGCACTAAATTAAAATCTGTCAATGTCAGATTTTCATGTTTTAAATAATGAAATAATGTCGTGTCTGTATAATTTATTTTTATTTTTATTATTCTGTTGAATTCTACGCGTAGATTCTCCTAGCTTTACTTTAGTGAGACAAAATAGTTTAGACAACGAACAAATACATACATTTCGAAAAACATTTTTTGTCGATAACTTCAGTTTAATGTACTATGCATACGATGAATAATACCAGTAAAAAGTTGATTTAAATATATTATAAATTATTAAATGATTACAAAAAATCGACACTGTCTCAAAATTTCAAACAAAAGACAAAATAAAATGAATATGCAGGTTTGAAAACCTAATTGTGTACTTATTTTTCTTTTTTAGTTCATAAATATGAGTTTCCATAAAAAAACTAAATCGTGTATTTTTGAAGATAGGTTTTATGTCCGAAATTTAAATTTAAAATACGTTTCTTACAATGTTAATCTGAGCTTTTAAAGTAGTCACTAATTAGAAACAAAATGGTGGAGCAAGTTGCTTAGCTTATTCAAGATACAGGAACCATCGCTTAATAAATTCACTGGTTAATAAAATCAGCCGTTTAATCTGATGAAATTACCAGGACCGGAATTAAATCAATGCAAAGTACTTTTAAAGCCGCCGGTTAATAAACTCAAAAATAATTCCTCAGCAGCCAAAAATATCATTTATGCGCACTAATTTTTTTTTTTTTTTTTTTTTTTACATTGTGATTTTTTAAAATAGAAAAAGAAATTAAAACACAATAAACCCCCCTTTATCGCTCATTGTCGAAGGTTTTACACTTGCAGCACAGTTACAAATTAAACACGAGGCCCATGACTTATCCCAGCAACAATTTCAAGGAACGTATTCTTCAAAGCGCAGTAATAATTTACAAATTTGATTTAAAATGATATTTCTTTTTTTAAATTTCTAATTATTAAAAGGCTAGTTCTTATTTTGAAATTACTATAATTCATGAGGTTTAAACGGAAGGATTTTAAATTTGTAAGAACAGTGTGAACTTTTGGTAAAGTAATGATAATTTTTCTCAAAAGAAAGCACCGGGGAACATGGAATGCGTTTAATTTACTTATATTCAACAAACAAGTAATTATCTATCAAAAATTAATTAATATTGTTTACTAATTCCATTATTCGTTACCTTTTGAAGTTTCTTTTCAAATTCAGAGAAGTAAAACATTTTCTTTAAGTGCAGGAACGTTCGCCGGATATAAAAATCAGCCCCTTAATAAAATCACTTTGGCTCAGAACGAATGTGATTTTAATAAGCGGCGGGAACTGTATTTGTAAGATAACACACTGTCTAATTTTGGTTAGATTTCATTCGTTATTTCCGAAATTATCGAGATGATAAATTTTCCATCCTACATATATAATCTATATATATAAAAATGAATGTTTGTCTGTATGTCCTTTATAAAATCGTAAACGGCTTGACCGATTTCGATCATTCTTTTTTTGTTTTTTTCCTTATAGGTCAAGGATGGTTTAGGAAAAAAAAAAAAATAAAATAAAAATAAAAATTTCGCCCCCCCCAAAGGGGGGGGGGGAGGGGGGGGGCAAAACGTGAATTCAAAAAATCCTTCATATCTCAAATAAAAAAACAGATATCCGTAAAATTTTTGCTTTAAAATATAGCTAATATAAATGTCTAAAAACCAATTTCTGGAATTTTCGAAATTCGGTCCCAGAGGGAAGCGAGGGGCAAAACGGGATTTCATATGCGTAAAACGCGATTTCGCATAATCCTATATATCTCAAACAAAAAAAAAAAAAAAACAGATATACGTGAAATTTTTGCTATAAAATATAGCTAATACAAATATCTAAAAACCAATTTCTAGAATTTTAAAAATTCAGCCCCCAGGTGGGGCAGCAGGGGCAAAAACAATTAGAAATAGAGTTAGGCCTTTAAAAATTGGTACAGATAGGTTTCAATAGCCTGCAAGTCGAATGGGGATATTTTCGAAAGTGTAAAGTTATTAGGAAGGGAGAGAAGGGGGGAGGGGAGAGGGGGGCAAAAAAAATAAAAATAGAGTTAGATCGTTCCAAATTGGTGCATAAATGGTTTTCGATACTTAAAATCGCATGCGGATATTTTTGAATTTGTAAAATTATTAGGAGGGGCGGTAAAGGGGGGGGGGGCTATGGGCAAAAACAAATAGAAATGCAGTTAGGCCGTTAAAAATTGGTACAAATTGGTTTTAGAGGCCTGCAAGTCGAATGGGGATATTTTCGAAAGTGTAACGTTATTAGGAGGGACGGGAGGGGGGGGGGCAGAGGGAAAAAAAAATAAAATAGATCATTCAAAATTGGTTCATAGAGGTTTTTGATACTTACAAATCGATTGCGGATATTTTCGAATTTTTAAAATTATTGAGAAGGGGGGGGGAGTGGTGGGCAAAAAGATAAAAATAGAGATAGATCGTTCAAAACTGGTGCATAGAGGTTTTTGATATTTACAAATCGATTGCGGATACTTTCGCATTTGTAAAATTATTAGGATAGACGGGAGGGGGGGGGGCGAAGGGGGAAAATAACAGAAATATGAGTTAGAGCATTTTGGGAATTTTTTCCGAAGGCAGTGAGAACCCGGTGCGACATTTTTCCTAATCAGATTTTGTTTCACTTTTTTTTTTTTTTTTTCACTTGATAAAAATTAATGCAATTTTGAGAATTTAGTAATTATAGTGATTCATTTAAAAATAGTGTCCAGCGAAGCGGGCGAAGCTGCTAGTATATATATATATATTTATACAACATTAAATCACTCTTTATTTAAAAAGACTACTAGAACTTCCAGTGGTTCTTATAGGTCTTCTTCCCAACTTCTGGACATTTCATCTATATTAGAAAATCTCAAATCCTTAGAAAGTATTTTTCTTCAGTCTTATAATTGGAAAGATATACGTAATTTTATATTTAGAATAAAAAAGAAGTCTCCTTTTAAATATTTTAAAGTTTTTCATTCTCATTCTTTTGATTCACATGTATTTTTTTTTATATTTTACTCTATAGGGCTGAGTATTTTAATATTAAACGACTTAAAATCTGGTCAAAAAATAAATAACTCTCTCTTGGTGATAAATTTTTCTCATCCTGTTTTTAATAAACTTCATATTCACAATATCCTTAATGATCCTTCCAATCCTTTTCCTATAAAAATCTTCGTCATTCAAAAAACCTTTAAATACAATATTACTTTATGAAGAAAAATATTTAACTACAATAAATTTGCTAAATTTCTTACTTCTAATGAACATCTTCCGTGCTATTGTTCTGATTCCAAATATAAATCTTTTTTCAATCCATCTCATGGTCATATTATTACTGGCAATATCAATATTGTGGAAAATCTTACTTTAAGATCTTTGATGAAGTATGGTACTACATTTCGTATTCCGTCAAAATTCAAATTTATTGATATCATTACTCAATTTAATTTAGACTTGGATCTCTTTATATACAAAATTGCTATTGATTATAATAAACCAGTGGACTTTTTTAATGAGTGGAAATTTAAGTTACTTGATAAATTTAAACTTGATTTAGTTTATAATATGCACCATCTTTCTAATATCAAGTACTATAATTTCAAAGAAATTAATTCAGCAATTCTAGACTTAAAGTCTAAATTCATTATTACTTATGTTGACAAGGCGGCTAATAACTATGCAATTATTTGCAAAAAGTATTATAAACAACTTCTTTTTGATACCATGGATACTAGTAATATTTTTGTTAAGATTAATGACAATCTAGAAATTAAAAATAGGCATATTTTTAATTATTACAAGTTAATAAATGATGTTTCTCTGCAATGTGAATAGAAGCTTTATGCCCGGGTGTTAAAGGCAGACATCGACGTGGTTTTACATACCTAAGAATTACTTGATCTTTAAATTGCTCTTATTATAGTCCGTACTGATGCTGGCGTCTTTATCTGGAATTTTTCTAATTCCTTTAGTTGTCAGAATTTCATTTTGTATTAGCAAGCTTTGCTTGCTTTTTGCTAGTCATTATATTTAAAAGAATTTAAAAAAAAATTATATATCACTATATTTTTATTTACTTAAAAAGTAAAAAGAAATAAATTCATTGAAATCTCTTAAAACCTTGCATCAGGTCCCACTGCTTGCATTTACGCTTTAATTGGATATTTCAATTCAGGTACTAACTGGACGATATGTGGCCTTGCTATTATTCAAGGACTACGTTTTTAGTATAGACATTTCTCGATCAGATTATTATCTTCAGTTTATGGCAAGAGATAGCAGTACCAGACAATCTTCCCATATGCAAAAATTTTAATTAATAACAGTAATAATAATAATAATAAAAATAATAAAATATTTTAAGTTATAATAGAAAATTTTTAAAAAAAATTTCCGGGACCAGTTTCTGCACGTGGCAATTAAAATTTGTGTTTGTACTATGCAAACGGCGCCTCTGAAAGGGTTAAATGCTTTGCTGAAATATATGTAAAAAATTTCATCAGTCAACAAGCCGTAGTATTGAAATAACTAAGACGTTCCTATCATTTTACTTTTAAATAAATTAGACAAAATATACATTGAAAATTGTGTATGCAAACTACCGTTATAATATAAACTGTTGTATCATGTATTTAATTTTAATAAAAATACTTGCGAATTTGCATACTACAATTATTTGTATCCTTTCTATCATTTTGAACCCCGCTGTATATAAATATATATATATATATTAATAATCAACACAATAATAGTTACAATGAGATAAAATAACGATTATAAACATATATATTTTTTTAATCTTACAGTTAATGTCACAGATAACGTCCTGGGAAAAGTTTCGTCACTGTTTTATTGCGCTCAATCTGTTAGTCGTACCTTTTGTTTTAGCTATTGGAATTGTGTATACGACTTCTGGATTGGCGGCATCTACATCTATACAGGTACGATTACTTTATCTTTATGTTAAAAAAAAAAAAAAAAAAAAAACAGTTGATATAAACTTTAATAATTACATGAAAAATATTATCTTTCAAATTGAAAAAAGTTATTTGTTATTTAAAGTCAAACTTCGTTATAAGTGAAATTCACTCTTGTATTTAGGGAACTAAGCTACTCAGTATCTAACTTCTAACTTTAATTAACCATTCGTCGGGCATAATGTTCACATTCTCTTATTCGGGCGCAATGTGCCCAAAGCAAAGTAGTATATTTGTTTTAAACAGTATCATAATGATTTAGGCATATGTTGTCATGTTTTCCGAAAGTTTCATGAAATTTGAAAAAAAAAAAAAAAAAACTAGTATGTTGTGGCCACCACAAGACTTTCTTCTATATTTACCTATACATATTCAATCAGTAACAATATTTAAAAAAAAAAAAAAAAAAAAAAAAAAAAGTACGATTTTTTTTTTCTAAGTTTTTTTTTTTTTTCATGTTAAAAGTGAAAAAAATCGATAACTTTGTTTTAAATTATCACAGATTTATAGTTCAACCATTCGTTTTAAAGGTATTGACGAGACCTTTCGAAAGATACCCATCTTGAAAATTTATCCCCCCCGGGGGGGTACTTCCCCCCCAGGGGGGGAAGCGATGCCCCCCCATGCAGAAATTTTTTTTCCTAGTTACATACTACTATTATCAATAATTCATATTAATTTTACAATCACAAGTTTAAAACAACTCTAATTATGCACATTTATACGAATTTTTGTCCTATGCTGCCATGTTAAAAATTTAGATAAAATGCTATCACAGCGCCACCTGTTGAGCTATTGATCCCCAAACGTAATCAGCACCAGTTTATGTCGGGGACCAACTAAATACCAAGTTTGGTTAAATTTCGTTTAAAAAAAAAAAATTGCGATATTTTTCTAAGTTTTTTTTTGTTAAAAGTAAAAAAAATCGATAACTTTGGTTTAAATTATCACAGATTTATCGTTCAACCATTCGTTTTAAAGGTATTGACGAGATCTTTCGAAAGATACCCATCTTGAAACTTTGCCCCCCCGGGTGGGAACTTCCCCCCCCGGAGGGGGGGGAACCGATGCCCCCACATGCACAAAATTTTTTTCCTAGTTAACTACTACTATTATCAACCTGATCTTTCGAAAGATACCCAATGTGAAAATTTACCCCCCCTGGGGGGGTATTTCCCCCCTAGGGGGGGGGAAGCGATGCCCCCCATGCAGGAAATTTTTTTCCTAGTTACATACTACTATTATCAATAATTCATATTAATTTTACAATCACAAGTTTAAAACAACTCTAATTATGCACATTTATACGAATTTTTGTCCTATGCTGCCATGTTAAAAATTTAGATAAAATGCTATCACAGCGCCACCTGTTGAGCTATTGATCCCCAAACATAATCAGCACCAGTTTATGTCGGGGACCAACTAAATACCAAGTTTGGTTAAATTTCGTTAAAAAAAAAAAAATTGCGATATTTTTCTAAGTTTTTTTTTGTTAAAAGTAAAAAAAATCGATAACTTTGGTTTAAATTATCACAGATTTATCGTTCAACCATTCGTTTTAAAGGTATTGACGAGATCTTTCGAAAGATACCCATCTTGAAACTTTGCCCCCCCGGGTGGGAATTCCCCCCCCCCCCGGTGGGGGGGGCAACCGATGCCCCCACATGCACAAAAATTTTTTCCAAGTTAACTATTACTATTATCAACGAGACCTTTCGAAAGATACCCATCTTGAAAATTTACTTCCCCGGGGGGGATTTCCCCCCCCCCCCGGGGGGGGAACCGATGCCCCCCCCCATGCACAAAATTTTTTTCCTAGCTAACTACTACTATTATCAATAATTCATATTAATTTTACAATCACAAGTGTAGAGAGCCAAGTTCAATACAAAAATTATGCTTGGCTGGGGGCTTCGCTGCAAAAAGAATGGAGATCTAAATGAGTGCCAAGTTCTATGCAAAATCGAAATATGTATTTATAGGAACAAAATAACATTATGAACAAGTATTAAACTCTATTTCTTTGCTTTATTGGATACCTATAACAACTGCTTTATTTAAAAATGTGATATCTTAAAGTAGATTAGATTTGACTTGGCCAGTTTTTATCAGAATTAAAATGTTGAATAACTTTATAAAATGACTGATGTAATGAAAACTGGCCAAGTCAAATCTAATCTACTTTAAGATATCACATTTTTAAATAAAGCAGTTGTTATAGGTATCCAATAAAGCAAAGAAATAGAGTTTAATACTTGTTCATAATGTTATTTTGTTCCTATAAATACATATTTCGATTTTGCATAGAACTTGGCACTCATTTAGATCTCCATTCTTTTTGCAGCGAAGCCCCCAGCCAAGCATAATTTTTGTATTGAACTTGGCTCTCTTTTTTTACATTTATGTTTTTGCTGGGATATCATTACTTTTTGTAAAGAAAACTAGGCAGGTATTGAAATCTAATGTTTTTTCTTGCGTTTCCGCTGCGTGGTTTTCTTTTCTATGCTATTGACTACATTCTCTTGAATGTTAGAGATAATAGTGCGCATTGCCCATTCTTTATCTGCTACCTTTTTAATACGCTACCTGTTTATTCATTGAATCTCATATATGTACTTCACTTTTATACTGTTACTGGTTTAGGCATGAAGAACGTTTGTAAAGTTTTTATATACATATGTATACATATACATTAAATACATAAGGTTTTTATCAGAATTAAAATGTTGAATAAGTTTATAAAATGACTGATGTAATGAAAACTGGACAAGTCAAATCTAACCTACTTTAAGATCTCACATTTTTAAATAACAGCAATTGTTATAGATATCCAATAAAGCAAAGAAATAGAGTTTAATACTTGTTCATAAAGTTATTTTGTTCCTATAAATACATATTTCAATTTTGCATAGAACTTGGCACTCATTTAGATCTCCATTCTTTTTGTGGCGAAGCCCTCAGCCAAGCATAATTTTTGAATTGAACTTGGCTCTCCTTTTTTACATTTATGTTTTTGGTGGGATATCATTACTTGAAAACTTGATGAAACTTGCGTTTCCGCTGCGTGGTTTTCTTTTGTATACTATTGTCTACATTCTCTTGAATGTTAGAGATAATAGTGCGCATTGCCCATTCATTATCTGCTACCTTCTTAATGCGCTTCCTGTTTATGCTTAAATTAGCCAAGTCCGGGCGATATAACGATCTCAGGCGGTTATATTCTACTATAGAACTATCTTGTGCCTTAATTTGACTAGGGTCTAGATTAATAAGGTGTACTCCGTCTAGTGTTTTAACTCTGGAGAGCGCAACGTAGGCCTGTCCTCTGCTAAATATCGAAGTGCCTATGTCGAGAAGAGCGCTGTCCAGACTAAGTCCTTGCGATTTGTGGATGGTAATAGCGTAAGCTAAGCAAATAGGGAACTGTTCCCGGTGAATATATACATTATTTAATATCTGAAACTTAGTCTTGACACGTTCTAGTTCATAAGTTAAATTATTAAATTTGATAATAATTTTACGTGCACTATTGTTTTTATCGACATCCCAGTTTATTTTCTGTATGACTCCAATAGAGCCATTCACTAGCCCTTTACTAACATCTATATTCCTACGCAACATAACCCGTGCACCTAATTTGATCGTGATAACGTTTTCTAATCCAGCGGTTAATGATGAATCATCCTCGTTCTTTTTGAGCACTTCCTTTGCTCGCTTGTTTAAATACCTTGGACAGTCTATTTCATCGATTGAATTCAATTTAATTTCCGGTTGTTCCATACTTTCCAACATTGCATTATTAAATTGGTTACACATATTTTTAGTAGGGAATAAACAAACAGTATTATCAGGTAGTAATTTAAAATAGTCAATAATTTCTTTAAGCCGGTCATTTTGATTTCGGGAAGTTAATTTTAGGAGTCTATGAGCTAACGTATGATGATCTGTTGTCGTTACGACACCCATTCTTATACGATTCAATATTTCGCCGAAGAGATGGTCGTGTTTTTGTCTGATGTTAATCATTAATTCGTCGTATGAAAATAGTTGTTTCCATAAATTCGGTGCACTAAGAGAACCTAATAATTTTTGCACATCAGACCACTTCATATCTTCGAATGGCGAAAGTTGTCGCACTGGTGGCAGCTGGAGCAGATCTCCAAATAACACAATATTAATTCTTCCAAACCAGCCGTCTTCCACATCACTAGTGTCATAAATTTCAGTTAACCGTAGATGAATAAACATTAATGTAACGTTGGAAATCATTGAAACTTCATCAATAATCAAAAGAACTACATTGCTTAAATGACTTCTTAAAACTTTTAACACTTGGTCTGATAAAGGAGTGTACTTCGGACTGCTTCCGTGTTCTACTGGCAGCTGGAGTAGCCGGTGTATGGTGAGACCGTTTACATGAAAAGCGGCAATGCCAGTGGGAGCTGCAACGGCTACTAATTTTTCTAAACGTTTTTTAACCCAACTTTTAATAGTGTTAATTAAATAACTTTTCCCAGTGCCGCCTGTACCACTGACAAATAATCTCAAAATGGCGTTTTTGTCTAATAAAGCTCTACAAATTGTATCGAAAATGCGTTTTTGGTCGACATTCAAACCTTTTGTCATTTTTTCGAGCTCATCTTCTGATACCGAATCTTTAGCATTTCTAAAATCTTCCATTGCATTTACAGCTTCAACTGGCAAGAAATCCAACGGATTCTCTATACCGTCATCTTCCTGATCCTCTTCCTGTCGATTTCTTTCGATTTCTCCCACTTTTTCTTCAATCATTTCGAATGCTCTCTCTATGTTATTTAAGAATTCTGTCTGCATTTCTCCATAATCAAGTCCGTCTTTAATTTGATTTTTCAGAAGATTGAAGGCTTCAGTGTAAGTACTTTGACCAGCCTTCAGTACAGTTAAATCTCGCCACGGTAAAAACATTAACAATAGCGAAAAATAATATTTTTCTGGGTGCTTATTAACATCGTAAGTATAATGATTTATTAAATAAGGTCTCTGTCGTTTCTTTAAATATTTATTAGATGATAATTTATATATTTGTACCCCTGGCCCTGAAGAGGGTGGAGTCGAAACTATGTCAAACCACCTAGCGAAATTATATAAATTCATACTATCTAAATCCTTAGGACGTTGAGGATAATAATTATCAACCCAAGATTGAAAGAAAATATCGGTAGAATCTGATTCAAGTTGGTTTATCTCTTTTTTGGTTTTTACTCTTCGATTGCGATACATATTTACGTCAAGCCATCGGATTGTAGTCTGCGGATCGGTGCCATAAAGAGATATTCCTAAGAGTGTATCACTGGCTTCAAGAGCACCACATTCTCTATTATTAAGAGCTCGAAGACCAACATTAAAGAGCCTACTAGCGAGAGATTTGGTAGAGTTTATACTATCGAAAGTGTCCACTGCATGACTTTTTTCGCCCTTAGTTGTATATTTAGTAATATAATAATTTAAAACTGCTGTTTTTTCTCCTACATACTGCAAGTCCATGTTGCCATTCCAAGCAAGAAGTATCGCTGGATTGTAATCGTTAATGTAACGAGATTCTTCTTTCCGAGGTATATTGTAGAGCCGATTAGATGTTAAAGTTTTTCTAGCCGCGATAGACTCAGTTACACTCTTAATCGTTAAAGATTCGCCCACTGGCCGAGGAAATCCAAATCTACAAACAGTAGAAAAACTCGATTTAGTTTTTTTCTTTCGCAAACAATAGGAGTTATGTTTATGCTTTTGATTATTGATAACGCGGTCGTATAATGTTGGCGACACTTTTTTGTCTGGAACAGCACAAGTTACGTATTTATTTATAAACTCTGCCACTTCATCAGTAGTCGACTCTTGTAACACTGGCGCATTTTTTACCCACAGCATTAGATGAAAGTGCTGTAAACCCCTAGACTGGTATTCACGTCGCCAGAAATAATGTTCAATTTCTCCTAAAGGTGCCTCAGGTGATGTTAAAAATTCTAACATTGCCTTAAATTTAATATCTATGAACCGTGACGCTGAAACTGGATCCATCGCCACTAACTCACTAGTGGATTTGTTTCGCACTTCGGGTCCATTGATTTGTTTAATATAATCTCCGAGCTCCGTCCACCTCCACTCAGAAGGACTGATAGTTAAAAACCAAGTGGCCGGTCCGTAGTGACGAGTCATACACACAACATCGCTTCTAGGTTTTTTCCAAAATTGTTCAGTGTTACGTAGTCGACTGAATATTGCCATCAGATCTCCTTCCAGTTCGCCTTTCTCTATCTTATCTAAATATTGTTGAGCTGTCAATTTTTGGTTGAGATTCGTTACGTTTAACTTATAAAATATACCTGCATTTAACTGTCTCCAATTAGCGTCATTCAATAAATAAAACAAATATTGCTGGTTCAGTCTGAATCGTGAATCTTTAGAAGTTAAGCGAGACTTTATGAATTCGGCACTTGTGATTTTAGTTTCGCGATCATAAAACTGACCATATTTGCCCTCATTAAATAAATCTGGAAAGCATAACGTGTCTAAATCCTTATTGCGATTATCGATTGGCGCTGCATTAACTTTAAGCATCTGATAGAGCGTGGAAGCTGTACCATTTTGTTTTTTTTCGTGTAGAGGATATATTGTATACTCTTCATAAATATCTTCTTTATCTTCGGTTACCTGAGTGAGAATTGAGTACTGCTTTTCTACTTCTAGATCATTTTCATGTACTGCAATATCGTGGGTTAGAGTTTGGTCAAGATTGTCCAATAAACTTGTTGAATTCTGTGGCAAGACTATGTTTGCGTAATGAATGTTATTCTCTTTTAAATAATTTAAAGCACTGTATACTTTGTTAATATCTACTATGTCTTGCCACATTATTTTGGTTTTAGTTGGACAGCTTCGCACGAGAATAAAAAGTTCTTGGTTTCGGTTTAAGGGGTCCTCGGGATTTGGTAATTTGTTTAAAGTAGTTTCCGTAGGTAATGGCAAATGGAAAGTTCTCCCTTTAACCTTTTTAATCAATTGTCTATTAGGTAAAATTTTGTTTACCACTGGAACCAAGCTAGTTACTACTTGGAATGCCTTGGCTCTTTGGATTAATATTTTTTCATAATTATTAAGATCACTCAATTGCTCAGGAATATTACTAAAATGCAAACTATTAAGAATGGAATTAGCAGGCAAATCATTAGCTCTAATTTTTTTCAAACATAAATCACAAATAAAATCACTGGGTTCAATATTAAATGTTTCATTAAACTGTTGTAATCTATTCCATATATCTGTTTCAATTGGAATTCTTAA
Source organism: Salticus scenicus (assembly GCA_963930645.1). Classification (NCBI taxonomy): domain Eukaryota; kingdom Metazoa; phylum Arthropoda; class Arachnida; order Araneae; family Salticidae; genus Salticus; species Salticus scenicus. Next base: position 397,632,720 of record OZ005648.1, read on the forward strand.
TTTAGCAATGGCGGACATGTCTCGTAAACAAAGAAGCCTATGGCAAGATATGCAATAGTGTGTCGGTACATCATTGCATCGTTTTTTTAAGTTATTAAAAGCTCGCTTATATTTTTCTATTATTAAATCTTCGTTTAATTCACTTTCGTTGGTACTTACATCGTAATGGGCATTATTTGCATTAAAAGGCACTCCTAACTCACATAGCTTATTCACATTGACAGAATTCAAATCACAGTCTATTGATTTTATATTTTTGCAATAAAATGTTAACTGATAAAACTCTCTAACTAAAGTTCGTATTTTAGGGAAATGAGTTTTGATGTTGTAAAGTGTTTTCAGTTTACCTAAATATTCTTGATTTTGTGTGGAGATTAAGTAAAAAATATCTATGGCCGATTTTGAAATTAAATATTGAAATACCTGTATCAAACTTTGAAGAACCATTTCATCTAATAAACATATTTTGGGATTGCAGCACCAAGATGTATTCTTTTGTTCATTCTGCAATATAAATATGTTAGCTTGACCCTCATCATCTACGGGAACAATTTCTTCCGAACTAATTACTTTATAAGAACTGTCATAAAAGTATGGTTCTTGAGTACTCACGTGTTTAGATCCCCCGGCTAGTATGGTAAATTTATCAAGCAAATCCGTGTCAGATGAAAGACGTCCCATTTTTTCGATACTAATTGCAATTTTATTTTGCACGTGATCTAAGACTTTACAATAGTTATCTAACATATTTTTACGACGCTCAAGAACCCATTTTACAATTTTTTCAGCTTCCAGTCTTTTTCGTTTTCCTAGTTTTTCTGTTAAATTATTTATTACGTCATTTTCTCCCTTATACGACAGTCTTTTCCGTGTATAATACAATTTCTGAGCCTTTTTATTTATATCTGGATTTTTTTCTGCATAACGCAATGCGCTTTCCCGGTGCACCTCTGGATTCTCTTCTGTGTAACGTTTTACGGCCTTTTGGTGAATTTCAGGATTCTTGTGCACATAACGTTTTACAGCATTTTGAACCACTTCAGGGTGTGATTTTCTATAACGCTGATTAGCTTCATGACGTTGATCCTTACGGGATTTCTCAGTGGTTTTAGGTCGACCTTGTTTCCGCTTCGGGGGACGGCCCTTATGGCGCAATGAGTTCTCTTTTAGGTTTAAAGACTCATTCTGTTCGAGCAGGGGCGCGCCAGCATTGTCAGGCGCCTGTGCGCAGAGTTTCAGTTAGCGCCCTATATTACTTGGTTTTTTTTTTAATCATTTTATAAAAAGTTATTATTTAGCAAGTCAATTGAATCTCGAACCTTAATAGTAATAAGTTTATTGAATGGCTATAGTAAAAAGAGAAATGTATCAAATAAAATGAAATTTAAAAAGAAACAAATAAAAAATGCATCTTGTAGAAAAAAAAAAAAAAAAAAAACTCCTTGCAAAAATACGAGGTACAATTGTGAAGGTAAACAGAGGAAACTAAAATAGGCAGATTTAGTGTTAATGTGGGTGCAAAAATGCCGCGTTGAGGCAGTACAATAGATGGCTTAGATGAATGCTATAAGTGTAAACGTTTCTATTTGTTTGGGTCTAATTTTTAAGTAAATATTTAAACACAAAAAAAAAAAAAAAAAAAAATCTTAGTGAACAAAATCTTCCTTCACTTCATTACACCATTTGCAAGTATTACGCATATCATACTGATCCAAAATATCCATCTCTATCCATATTGTTACCAAAATGTCGATTTTCTTGTATGAAAAAAGTAATTGTAAAGAAACAGGCAGTTTCTTGTCGAAAGATACACTTTATTCAAAGACTGTTTTCGAAAAAACAGTAAACTATCATACTCAAATTTATACCTCAAAAATATCGTAAAACAACGTTAAAAACACCACAGAGTAGAATTTCACTCATTTAAGAATAAATATAAACCATTTAAATGGAAACGAACGTTCAGAACAGATGTCCGAATGCAGTTGATATTTGGGAGTATCTCTTCTGTTTGAATAATTTCTGTCGTGATTTGGCGAACTTTCGAGGTTATTCTGTGCTAGAAGCCAGTTGATAAACCCAGAAAATTCCAGAAATCGGCTCTTATTGAAGATAGAGCTTCTAAACTTTGGAAACACTAAATTATTAATTTTCGCCAAGTTTGGTCGCCATGTCGCCAAATTAATCGCTAAGTTTCCAAGTCTGTATCCAAGGCTGACAATCACCTCCTAGCCCACTCCCGTTAAAATTGAATGAACTGATCTTTATTTGCATTTTAATTGAAAATCTGCTTTTATTGCAACAACACTTTTTATTTAGGAAAGTGGTTTAATTCTTTTCAATACTATGTTGAAAAATTTTTTGATTAGTCGTACTATTGCAGTACGTTTGCACATATAAATGAGTTTAACATTTTGTACTAGTACAGATAAATGGAATTTATAAGTATATAAAATTAGAACTCATAATAATAATAATAATAATAATAATAATAATAATCTCGTAGTGAGCTCTATTTTTCTCAATTTCGTTGTTTAAAACTCTCAAATACTATTAACATCAAATTAATATATGACTATGGATATAACGACAAGATTTGACTTGGTTAATTATGGAAGTTTTTTTTTTTTTTTAAGGAACAAATAAATTTATAAATACATAAAGTAGGAGCATAATAAATATTACTTGGTAAATATGGATTAAAAAATTACTTATTAGGGAAAGAAAACATCTAGTGAAAGGAATTTTGTCCATTTTCATTATCTAAACTTTTTATTAATTTGTATGTAAATTTATATGTTTTTTTCCATATAGTAGTAAGATACAAAAATCTGTTTATAGTAGTAAGATACAAAACTATTTTGCCGCGACATTTGTACGCTGCACAGGTATAAATAATAGATAAATTTATAAGTAAATAAAATAAGAATATATAATAAAAATTATTAAGTTTTAAAGTAGAGTATATAAACATTTAAACAGACAATATTATTTAGTGAAATGTAATTCATTTGATTGAATTTTTGTGAATTCTGGAATAATATACTTATCCATTTGATCCAAAGTATCTTATGCTATCGCTGTAATTGAAAAATTTAAAAAACTGCCTGATACCGTTGTAGAGCGTAAGTATTTTTTGATCATTTTAAATTTAGGAAAAGATTGTTCCACTGATGCTACTGGTAATTATGACAGAATAATCTCGAAAATAATTAATCCACACATAAAATTTATTCTTGCTGAGATAATTTGGAGTAAGGTTACGCTTGGAAACGTGTTTGAGATCAAGGAAGAAAAAGGGGGATTTCGTAAAATCAATAGGTGTTTGATACATAGAAACAATTTACGCACCAAAATCTGTTATTGCAGTTTACATAGATCTTACACGACAAATTTAGTGCTAAATGGGGGGTCTCAAATTTACCCCCTCTTTACGCTGCCCCCCCCCCCCCCAATCGAAAATTAGAAAAAAACAAAAATGGGTTTTTGGAAATACCCTAAAGAAGACGCATACCTGTTTTCAACATCTCTGTACCACTTTTAGTAGAATTCTTTCGATAGAATCCGGAATTTACGAAATTCCTCCCCCCTCCCAAAGAAAAAAAAAAAATCGATTTTTCCCCTTCCCCTTTAAAAATCAAAAATTCCAAAATTGCAGTTTTTTATTTATTTATTTATTTTTGTACTCAAGTCTAGTCTTCCCATGTGCAATTTCCCCACCGTGAAGTAACTTGGAGCCGAGTTATGCTTATAAGCGTGTTGTTTGCTTCCTTTCTCCCTTGGAAAGGGTGAGAGGGAATTTCGTAAAATCTCGTCAGTATTGGCATCGAATGCATCTAAACAATGCACGCACCAAAATTCGTGACCGGAGCTCCCATAAATTTTTCAGAACCAATTTAGCGCTAAACGAGTGTCTCGAATTTGCTCTCTCGTAACCCCCCCCCCCACACACACACACACACAAGATCGAAAATCCCAAACACCAAAAATGGGCTTATGGAAATATCTTATAAGAGATGCATGGTTGTTTTCAACATTTTTGGAAAATTTCTACTCAAAAATCCGAAATTTACGAAATCCCCCCCCCCCCCGAAAATTGATTTTCTTCCTCACTTCTTAAAAATCAAAAATTCCAAAATCGTAGACAATGATTTTTATATTTATTTATTTATTTGTACTCAAATCTAGACTCATATGTAATTTCTTCACTGTGAATTAATTTGAAGCCAAGTTATGCATAGAAACGTGTTTTTGTCTTCTGATTGGGGGGGGGGGGAATTTACAAAAGTTGATAGGTATAATCTTAAGCTGGGTAATTCCTGCCAAGTGTTGTTGAATTCTGCCCAGCTGTTCTCACGTGATACCCAAACAAAATGTTTTAAACATGCAGACACAACGACCGCATACGCACGCACACACAGAGAACATTTTCTGAATGCAGATTTGGGTTTCACGATGTGTGAAACGGGAAGATATCGCTTTTTTTTTTTCGAATTTGAGACATTTACAGACAAAAATCTGATTTTATTAATATAGACTAGCGAGCTTCGCCCGCTAGCGGGTCAGTATTTTCAAATGAATCACTAAAATTAATGAATCACTAACAGTAACTTTTAGTGTTAAGAAAAGAAATAAAAAAAAAAAAAAACCATTTATGATTTGGTAAAAAGTCGGCCCGGGTCCCCACTGCCTTCGGCAGCGCTGCCCCGTGCGCGCTGCGCGCGTGTATTCCTTCCCTGACCCTTCGTGCCCCCCCCCCTGGAAAAAAAAATCTGATCGGGTAAACACTCACACCGGGTCCCCACTGCCTTCGGGAGCGCAGACCAATGCGCGATGCGCGCGCACGTGTGAGGGTATACGTGCGCTGCGCGCACATATTTCTTCTCAAATCAAATTTTTATTCTTAAGAAAAGAAAATTAAAAAAATCATTTCTCATCGGGTACAAAGTCGGACCGGGTCCTCACTGCCTACGGCAGCGCAGTCCCGTGCGCGCTGCGCGCGTATTCCTCCCCCTAAAAAAAATCATTTCTGATCGTGTAAAAACTCACACCGTGTCCCCACTGCCTTCGGCAGCGCAGACCCATGCGCGCGCACGTGTGAAGGTATACGCGCGCTACGCGCACATATTCCTTCTCAAATCAAATTTTTTTCTTAAGAAAAGAAAATGAAAAAAAAAATTAACCTACATATATCAATTTTGAACGGTCTAACTGAATTAGCTGAGATGCAAAAGAAAACCTAATCAGGAGACCTCAAAACGTGCAAATCTGGTTAAAACTTTCGATAAAGAACTTTAAAATATCTTTCGAATGATGTATTAAAAATAATTTAATCATAATTAGAAATTGAAATATTGAAATTTTAAAATATTACAGCGCCATCTGGCGGTAGAAATTTCTGTAATCTACTGTTCGATTCCAAATCAACAAAGCTATCTAATGATGTATTACTTATGAAATTATTTTAATTAGTAGCTGAGGTACAAAAGAAAACCGATTCAGGAGACCTCAAAACGTGTAAATGAAGCGAAATCTTGAATCCCACTTTCGATATTATAAAAGTACTTTAAAATATCTTTCGAATGATGTATTAAAAACAATTTAATCATAGTTAGAATTTGAAATACGCGTATTAGAATAAAATTTAATTTGCAATTAAATTATACATTTTTTATTTATTCTCGAAACCCGATGAAATTTGAACTGCAACTTCGTCTTGTGATGTTAAAAGTGTGTAGCAAGTTTGAAATAATTTCGAAGAAAATTGAAGCATTTTGAAATTTGCAATTTGTATTTCCAGTACAAAATCAGTAAAGCAGGAAGTAAAATCTATTTATTCTTTCGCCCGGCGCCATGGTAACCGAAATTGCGAAATTAATAAAACTCTTGTGATTTGTTGCCACCTTTTTTTCATACTTTAGTTAATTTTAAAAAATCTAATTGTCCGATCGATAAGCCGTTTAAACCATCGGATTAAGAAAAAAAAGCCCTTTCCAATGGTATCTTATTTGTAACGATACGACTGATATTTCTAATTTATTTTCCACTTTTTCCGTAAAAATGTCACTTTGTAAGCATTTAATCATGAATTCTGGGTCATTTTTCGGTAGATATGGGTCGACGTTTTAATTAATATCTCTGCTAATTGGGAACGCATCGCTTAGCGAATTATCGCGATGTCGAGATGAAGAAATTCTGCGTCTGTCGACACCGGTTTCGAGGCGCTGCGACCATTAGCGCCGGAGCTTTAGCGGTCACAAGGCATTTCTCACAGACAGACAGACAGACAGACAGACAGATGCGCACAGATTTTAATAATATAAGGAGATGTTACATCGATAATGCAAAAGGTAAAAACTATTCTAAGTAAAATATGCAGTTCTATTACATTTTCCCTTTTGGAATCCAGTTATGTTGTCTTTTCACTAATCTAAGTGACCTTTTTTCGACAGAAGAGAGGGAGGTAGAAAATTTTAATAGAATGCTTTGATACGTCAAAGAAAAAGAAAGAAAAAAGTCAAAGAAAATTTTGCTGAAGGTAGGCGCATTTTTACAAAGTTATTCCATTTTTAATGTGCCCTTTCACAAAAAACACCTAAACTATTTAGGTTTTGCCAGTATATATTTCAAGGCGCCCCATTTAGCCACACTAGTCTCATGGCGTCAGACCGGCATTATAAAATCAGATTTAATAAAGCAATATACATATATATATTTTCTTTTTTTTCTTTTTTCTTTCTTTTTTTTTTTTTTTCCAAATAATTTATTTTCGGCTGGCGCCTTTTTTTACCTGGCGCCTGTGTGCGCCGCACACTTCGCACACCGGGTCGGCGCGCCCCTGTGTTCGAGTGCATCAGGAGTGTACAACTCATTCAAAATGTCTTGCTCTACAGGAACACAAACGTCATAGTGACCTGAAGAAAGATTGCCTGAAAAGAGCAAGCGCTTTGTAGGACGACCCACTTCACCGAATGAACCACGTAGAACGCCATCCTGATAAACTTCAATTTTAATAGGATATAAAACTCCAGCTGCCATTAATTCAGAAACCGCTCCATAAGTGGTCGATTGAAGCATGCTTGCTTTATACTTTTCCTCCGATCTGAAAGGATCGCCGCTTTCCGAGCAAGTGTAGACGCCTAAATCTCCCCAGTGCAGACATACATATTCGACTATAGTCGCTCGCAACATATTGGCTTGTTGTGTATCAGTCGAATTGAATATAGAAAATCCAATCGAATGGAATAAGCAGCTCCCATCAGAAGGCATTGGAATAATATGGTGTAAGACAAGTGTATCATCCACCATTAACTCTATGGTACAACTCATTGTGCGACAGTTAAAGTACCTATTAAAATACAGAAATACTTATTTAAAAAGAAAAAAATAAATTTAACTGTCAAGAAAACTTAGTAAAATACAGAAATACTTATTTAAAAAGAAAAAAATAAATTTAATTGTCAAGAAAACTTACTATTTATTTTAAAGTTTTTTTTTTTTTTTTTTTTTTTTTTAAAGAAATAAACAGTGGCGATTTAAACTAGTAGCACATTAGGCACGTGCTACGGGTCCCACGCTTTTTAGTAGCCCCTCGCATCTGGAATTTTTCAAGTTAAGAAAAAAAAAACACTTAAATTTGAGGATTTTTTTCGATGTATAAATATGTATTCGTAAATCAATGTAAATAAACTTTAGTGAAAATTTTTAAACAGGTGATACTAAAATTTAAATAATTTTTGGGATGGAAACATCTCGTTTCTATCATTGGAATCGCAGAAAATTTTATGTACAAAATTCTTATCACAAGAAAAAGCTTTAATAGAATTTTTGTGTATATAACTCTTTAAAAAGAAAAATTCTATTTTGCTTTTTTTTTTTTTTGCAATTTTTGATTATTGAATCTTGGTTCGTACCTTTGTAGAAATTACAAAGTTAATACTCGAGCCACTTGATGTGAGGCATTACATTCATTCGGTTTGCATGGAAATAGCTTGATAGAAGATGCTGCTTCCTTTCTTTTTCTTAGTAATTTTTTAAAATTCTGTATTTTGATGACTGAAAATGATGCAATTGCGCTAAACTAACACAATAATTTTATATAGAAGAAAGTTCTGTAACAGTCACAATACATTAGTTTTAACACTTGATAGTAGCACTTTGAAAACTAAACATATTAATTTGATCAAAAGCTCATCCAAAGAGGACATCACGATCTTATGACCCCACCCACTCCCGTAGACTGGAAAATTTACCGTAAGAAAACACATTTTTACTTTTAAAAATGCACTTTGACACGAAAAATATGCTTCATTACATGACATGATCTCCCTAGAGAAATATGGCCCTTTCTGAAATCGAGAGTTGGATCCGCCCTAAAACCTGATATAAATTGCAAAGAATAATTATCTTTTTATTAGCAAATAAAAAATGATCAGAGAAAAACTAATGAAAGTTAATACAAAACCATTGCAAAAATATATGAATTAAAATAAAATTTTTTTTTTTTAACTTAACGTTATATATAATAATAATAGCAAGAAATACTATTTTATGCTAGTTTAATATTCCTGTGTCTTATTTTAATTACATGTGAATCTTACTCCTACGGTCCTACGTAATAAACAAATGACAAATTAACCTAAAAGAGCTATAAACAAATGAGGTTTTGAAAGAAACAACTTACTTTAGTATTAAATAACTCACAAATGCCGTTAAAGTACAATACTAAAAAGGAATAATTTATATCTAGACTATTCCAACTATAACTAAAGTTGCCAACTCATCTTGTGGATTTAGAGCTAAATCAAGCTTGACTCTAAAATAAATCGTGCTAAAAATATCGTGCTAAAACTCTAAAATAAAAAGATAGCTATATCTTTTGACATATTTATAAGAAAAACGTGTCAAAATTTATACGTAATTTTTAATCGAGTTTTTTAATATCACATACTGCTTGTTGTAGGGTCATGTCGTGAAGCATTGGTAAGTGCATTTTTTCATTAACAATGAGCTTCTTTTACAATAAATTTTCACAATCCAGCCTTTGATGAGAAGCATATTTTCCGTGTTTTTTCCACTAAAAGTGTGCTTTTTCTATGGCAAATTTCCTTTCCATAGGAAGGATCATGACACAAATGACTTCTCTCTTGGATCTGCCTTTGAGTACAGAATGAAAAAACGGAATTAAATAATCAAAAATATTGGAATAATTATTTAAACTCCAAGTTAAAACTACGATAATCATAGGGGGGGGGGGGGGGGAGAAGTCGCAAATTTTCATGACCTTCGTATAATCCATCAGGTTTAAGGTTTTGAACATAGGTATGCTCTTTCACGTCTCTATAGTTATTTTACTTTGTTTAATTCTATTGTTTCAACATAAAATAAAACTTACCCGGCAAAAATTTACTCCAAGAATTTTTTGTGAAATTTATTTTTTGATTTTTTCTTATTTTTTGATTTTTTTCCTACGCTTACACACAGTTACAGAGCTGGATTCCAAATTTCATCCTTCTAGGTCATCTGAAAGTAGGTTCGGTTTAGGTACTATATGTCAGTCAGTCAGTGCTAAAATTTACGATTTTTTAACCTTCATATCTTTGTAACCGTTTCAGCTAGCTGCATGAAATTTGGGCTTCTACATGTCCTTATGGATATAATTAAACACACGTAGTTTTATGTGTTTACGTTAAAGAGGTTTTGGGTTATAGAAGGGTCAAAAGTGGCACCAAGTGGTTCGTGTAATATTACACTCGGCGCAGGCTGGCCAGTTCCTTTGCTTGACACGCTCCCGCGTGTCATCGGTATTCGTAAGTGGTGCCTATTGTGTTTTTGTGTTGCTCGGGAGCGCTTTTATGTAGATTCATTTCTGTTCTGTATATAATTATGTGGTGTCTGTATATGATTATGTGGTGCTGCGCGCCGCCGACGACATACCGTTGGCCAGTTGTTTAGCGCGTATTACAAGTTTTTTGTATAGGGACACCACTTATTTTTTGACTTATTTTTTTATTTTTTCCTACGCTTACACACAATTACCGAGTTGGATTTCAAATTTCATCATTCTAGGTCATCTGGAAGTAGGTTAGATTTAGGTACTATATGTCAGTCAGTGCTAAAATTTACGGCTTTTTGACCTTCATATCTTTATAACCGTTTGAGCTAGCTGCATGAAATTTGAGCTTCTACATATCCTTATGGATGTAATTAAACACACGTAGTTTTATGTGTTTACGTTAAAGAGGTTTTGAGTTATAGAAGGGTCAAAAATGGCACCAAGTGGTTCGTGTAATATTACACACGGCGCTGCCTAGCTAGTTACTTTGCTTGAACTTGGCTTGACACGCTGCCGCCAATATTGTCTGCATTTTTAAATTTGTTGAACTACCTAATTGAATTCTGTATATAGTATATTTTATATGAAATATAGTATATACTGCCATATAGTATATTTTATATGAAACTAGGGGGCTCTGCCCCCTACGAGCTGCGCTCGCCAACCCCCGCTTCTTCATGCTGAAAATATGTTTATTAAATTTTTTCATGGATATTTTACATTTATTTTAATATGAATATTTTACATTTATCTCAGAGCCGTTTTTTAACAATATGACATCATGCAGTTAATGTCCATATTTGTAATTTAAAAAAATTATCACTGAATAATATTCATAAAATTCATTTTTTTTTTTTTTTTTTTTTTTAATCCAATCGATTTCACTTTCTTAAAGCAAAAACTTTCGAATAAAATTTTATGTTTCATTTAGTTAAGATTTATTCTGAAAAACTACATAGACACAAAACAGATGATTCCGAACGTCATTTTCCAAGACTATGACGTCACTGTCCTAAGACTATGACGTCACTATAATAAAAAATAAATACTGTCCATATTTATTGATTTATTTATTTTTAACGCTATTCCGGGAAATAAATTGAGTTTATTTCAATTGGTTTCATGTTTTGAATATTTGTAAAAAGTTTTTATATAATAAATATTATAAAATCTATTCATAAAAAAAAAAAAAAAAAAAATCATGGATATTTTTAAGTCACATGCTTCAAGAATTTCAACAACATCTATATTTTTACTATAGCAATGTAATTATTATTAAATAGTCAGATATCAGTTTATTGAATTGTGTTTATCATATTTTTGTTGGCAACATGACATAAATTAAAAAAATAATATTTTTTCTTTAATGAGAATTTTTATATCAGAAATGAAGATAATTTCGAATTAATATAACTCTTGACATAATTAGGCTACCGATAAACGGTTTGTTTCATTGTATTTACTGTACATTTTTGAACTAAACTACTAAATATCAAGTTTTTATACGAAATAGTATTTTTAATAGACGCAATAAAGAGAAAAAAGCATAAAAAGAACGCAGAAAAAAACAAGAAATTTTTTTTTTTTAAATCTATAAAAAGTTTAAAAATTGTAAAAATTAAAAACTGATTGCACACTGCACTCCGCGGTATATTGAAGTATCTTCTGCTAAAAAATTATTGAGCTGCTATGAATAGTTTTTGAGTCTATAAAACTTTTATACCAGAAAACTTTTTGCTCACTTCAGCCCTGTATATCTCATAAAATATTCTATTTATAGAAAAACGGTTTTCTTTATTATGTTTATTGATCATTTATGTACAAAACTACAAAATGTCATGTTTTTATATGAAGTAGTTCTTTTAATATAAGCCAAGAAAGATAAAAAGACGCGGCGATTTGAAAGGCGGCAGCGGCAGCGGTAGTTACTTTTTTTCAATATAGAGAGATTTTATGCATACATTTTGTATGAACCGCATAAATTCTATATGTATTTTTCTACTCTCTAAAGAACAGTTCATAAACATAAAACTAATCAGTTACATGAAAATGTTACGTCATGCAATGGCCCTTAATAGAAATAAAAGTCAGTTTTGAAGTAGTCAGTCAGTCAGTGCTAAAATTTATTTTTTGACTTTTTTTGATTTTTTGATTTTTTCCTACGCTTACACACAATTACCGAGCTGGATTCCAAATTTCATCTTTCTAGGTCATCTGGAAGTAGGTTAGGTTTAGGTACTATATGTCAGTCAGTGAGAAAATTTACGACCTTTTGACCTTTATATTTTTAAAACCGTTTGAGCTAGCTTCATGAAATTTGGGCTTTTACATGTCCTTATGGATATAATTAAACACACGTAGTTTTATGTGTTTACGTTAAAGAGGTTTTGAGTTATAGAAGGGTCAAAAGTGGCACCAAGTGGTTCGTGTAATATTACACTCGGCGCTACTTAGCCTTTTCCTTTGCTTGAACTTGGCTTGACACGCTGCCGCGTGTCTAGATATATATATACCTCTTTCTATATACGTATATCTGTATATATATAAAAAAAAGTTTCTATCGTTGGCGTCAAATTCTTTTCTTTCTTTCTTTTTTTTTTCGACAGCAACTTCTCGCGGTGAGCAGGGTTCTCTGCGTCATGAGATAAATCAGTGTATTCCGACTACTTCAAGGAAGGCATTTCAGCTGCTTAGAAATTTCTATCATTTAATTAACGAAGTTATTAACTAAAAACGTCGGGTTTATAAAGTTACTCTATTTGCCACCGTAGAAAATGTTTCTCTTTTGACGTTACTTTTCTGTCATGACATCATTTTCCACGAGAAAATTAAAATGTGATCTATGGTGGAAAAAATTATAAAATCAATGTCAATGTTGCTGTTAAGAAAAATATTTCTGTTACTGAAAATTTTAGGTTGATTTCTTTAGAAATCGACCAATTGCAATCACTTCGTTTATCTATCTATCTATCTATATATATATCTATAATGAAAATTTTGTTATCACGATAACTCCTTAAATAATACTCCAAATCGAACCAAATTTGGACAGCGAACTGATCTTATAAATATGTTGGATGAGTTCGTTAACCAAGTTGCTCCGACGTTTTGTTTTCAAGTGGCAGCCACTTGAATATTTCAAACCCACATTGTAAAAAGCCTATTTAAAGCAAGATTTGCTTGAATTTTGTTGTAAATACAGACCACATAAGGGTCTCAATGGAGTTTATTAATGAACTTTAAACGCCATTTTTAATAAAGTGGCGGATATCTTAAACTAAGCGGGGCCACTTGAAATCAGGCTACCACTTGAAAATTCCAAAATCACAATAACTTCCGAAATAATACTCCAAATCGAACCAAATTTGGACAGTTTCTTAACTTATCTTATGAATATCTCGGATGAGTTTCTTAGCCAAGTTGCTCCCCTATTTTGTTTTCAAGTGGAGACCACTTGAAATTTTCAAATTCAAATTGTAAAAAGCGAATTCCGAATTTGTTTGAATTTTGATGTATACATAGATTATATAAGTGTCTCAATGAAGTTTATTAGTGAATTTTATCCACCATTTTTAATGAAGTGGCGGATACATTAATTTAAGCGGGACCACTTGAAATCAGGCTACCACTTGAAATCAGGCTACCACTTGAAAACTTATAATCACGATAACTTTCGAAATAATACTCCAAATCGAACCAAATTTGGACAGTGTCTTAACTTATCTTATGAATATGTCGGATAAGTTTCTTAACCTTCCTTAAGCCTATTTAAAGCAAGATTTGCTTGAATTTTGATGTAAATACAGACCACATAAGGGTCTCAATGAAGTTTATTAATGAACTTTAAACGCCATTTTTAATAAAGTGGCGGCTATCTTAAACTAAGCGGGGCCACTTGAAATCAGGCTACCACTTGAAAACTTATAATCACGATAACTTTCGAAATAATACTCCAAATCGAACCAAATTTGGACAGTGTCTTAACTTATCTTATAAATATGTCGGATAAGTTTCTTAACAAAGTTGTTCCCCGATTTTGTTTTCAAGTGGCGACCACTTGAAAATTTCAAATTCAAATTGTAAAATGCGTAGTCCGAATTTATTTGAATTTTGATGTATACGTAGACCATATAAGTGTCTCAATCAACTTTATTAATGAAATTTATCCGCCATTTTTAACAAAGTGCGGATGTTATAAACTAAGCGAGACAACTTGAAAATTTATAAACAGGAAAACTTTTTAAATTCTGATTGAATTCGAACCAAAGTTGAACAGTGATCTTATCTAGACACGCGGCAGCGTGTCAAGCCAAGTTCAAGCAAAGGAAAAGGCTAAGTAGCGCCGAGTGTAATATTACACGAACCACTTGGTGCCACTTTTGACCCTTCTATAACTCAAAACCTCTTTAACGTAAACACATAAACTACGTGTGTTTAATTATATCCATAAGGACATGTAAAAGCCCAAATTTCATGAAGCTAGCTCAAACGGTTTTAAAAATATGAAGGTCAAAAGGTCGTAAATTTTCTCACTGACTGACATCCTAAACCTAACCTACTTCCAGATGACCTAGAAAGATGAAATTTGGAATCCAGCTCGGTAATTGTGTGTAAGCGTAGGAAAAAATCAAAAAATCAAAAAAAGTCAAAAAATAAATTTTAGCACTGACTGACTGACTACTTCAAAACTGACTTTTATTTCTATTAAGGGCCATTGCATGACGTAACATTTTCATGTAACTGATTAGTTTTATGTTTATGAACTGTTCTTTAGAGAGTAGAAAAATACATATAGAATTTATGCGGTTCATACAAAATGTATGCATAAAATCTCTCTATATTGAAAAAAAGTAACTACCGCTGCCGCTGCCGCCGTTCAAATCGCCGCGTCTTTTTATCTTTCTTGGCTTATATTAAAAGAACTACTTCATATAAAAACATGACATTTTGTAGTTTTGTACATAAATGATCAATAAACATAATAAAGAAAACCGTTTTTCTATAAATAGAATATTTTATGAGATATACAGGGCTGAAGTGAGCAAAAAGTTTTCTGGTATAAAAGTTTTATAGACTCAAAAACTATTCATAGCAGCTCAATAATTTTTTAGCAGAAGATACTTCAATATACCGCGGAGTGCAGTGTGCAATCAGTTTTTAATTTTTACAATTTTAAACTTTTTATAGATTTTTAAAAAAAAATTTCTTGTTTTTTTCTGCGTTCTTTTTATGCTTTTTTCTCTTTATTGCGTCTATTAAAAATACTATTTCGTATAAAAACTTGATATTTAGTAGTTTAGTTCAAAAATGTACAGTAAATACAATGAAACAAACCGTTTATCGGTAGCCTAATTATGTCAAGAGTTATATTAATTCGAAATTATCTTCATTTCTGATATAAAAATTCTCATTAAAGAAAAAATATTATTTTTTTAATTTATGTCATGTTGCCAACAAAAATATGATAAACACAATTCAATAAACTGATATCTGACTATTTAATAATAATTACATTGCTATAGTAAAAATATAGATGTTGTTGAAATTCTTGAAGCATGTGACTTAAAAATATCCATGATTTTTTTTTTTTTTTTTTTATGAATAGATTTTATAATATTTATTATATAAAAACTTTTTACAAATATTCAAAACATGAAACCAATTGAAATAAACTCAATTTATTTCCCGGAATAGCGTTAAAAATAAATAAATCAATAAATATGGACAGTATTTATTTTTTATTATAGTGACGTCATAGTCTTAGGACAGTGACGTCATAGTCTTGGAAAATGACGTTCGGAATCATCTGTTTTGTGTCTATGTAGTTTTTCAGAATAAATCTTAACTAAATAAAACATAAAATTTTATTCGAAAGTTTTTGCTTTAAGAAAGTGAAATCGATTGGATTAAAAAAAAAAAAAAAAAAAAATGAATTTTATGAATATTATTCAGTGATAATTTTTTTAAATTACAAATATGGACATTAACTGCATGATGTCATATTGTTAAAAAACGGCTCTGAGATAAATGTAAAATATTCATATTAAAATAAATGTAAAATATCCATGAAAAAATTTAATAAACATATTTTCAGCATGAAGAAGCGGGGGTTGGCGAGCGCAGCTCGTAGGGGGCAGAGCCCCCTAGTTTCATATAAAATATACTATATGGCAGTATATACTATATTTCATATAAAATATACTATATACAGAATTCAATTAGGTAGTTCAACAAATTTAAAAATGCAGACAATATTGGCGGCAGCGTGTCAAGCCAAGTTCAAGCAAAGTAACTAGCTAGGCAGCGCCGTGTGTAATATTACACGAACCACTTGGTGCCATTTTTGACCCTTCTATAACTCAAAACCTCTTTAACGTAAACACATAAAACTACGTGTGTTTAATTACATCCATAAGGATATGTAGAAGCTCAAATTTCATGCAGCTAGCTCAAACGGTTATAAAGATATGAAGGTCAAAAAGCCGTAAATTTTAGCACTGACTGACATATAGTACCTAAATCCAACCTACTTCCAGATGACCTAGAATGATGAAATTTGAAATCCAACTCGGTAATTGTGTGTAAGCGTAGGAAAAAATAAAAAAATAAGTCAAAAAATAAGTGGTGTCCCTATACAAAAAACTTGTAATACGCGCTAAACAACTGGCCAACGGTATGTCGTCGGCGGCGCGCAGCACCACATAATCATATACAGACACCACATAATTATATACAGAACAGAAATGAATCTACATAAAAGCGCTCCCGAGCAACACAAAAACACAATAGGCACCACTTACGAATACCGATGACACGCGGGAGCGTGTCAAGCCAAGTTCAAGCAAAGGAACTGGCCAGCCTGCGCCGAGTGTAATATTACACGAACCACTTGGTGCCACTTTTGACCCTTCTATAACCCAAAACATCTTTAACGTAAACACATAAAACTACGTGTGTTTAATTATATCCATAAGGACATGTAGAAGCCCAAATTTCATGCAGCTAGCTGAAACGGTTACAAAGATATGAAGGTTAAAAAATCGTAAATTTTAGCACTGACTGACTGACATATAGTACTCTCAATTGTAAAAAAGGTATATCAAAAAGGTAGCAGATAAAGAATGGGCAATGCGCACTATTATCTCTAACATTCAAGAGAATGTAGTCAATAGCATAGAAAAGAAAACCACGCAGCGGAAACGCAAGAAAAAACATTAGATTTCAATACCTGCCTAGTTTTCTTTACAAAAAGTAATGATATCCCAGCAAAAACATAAATGTAAAAAAAGAGAGCCAAGTTCAATACAAAAATTATGCTTGGCTGGGGGCTTCGCTGCAAAAAGAATGGAGATCTAAATGAGTGCCAAGTTCTATGCAAAATCGAAATATGTATTTATAGGAACAAAATAACATTATGAACAAGTATTAAACTCTATTTCTTTGCTTTATTGGATACCTATAACAACTGCTTTATTTAAAAATGTGATATCTTAAAGTAGATTAGATTTGACTTGGCCAGTTTTCATTACATCAGTCATTTTATAAAGTTATTCAACATTTTAATTCTGATAAAAACTGGCCAAGTCAAATCTAATCTACTTTAAGATATCACATTTTTAAATAAAGCAGTTGTTATAGGTATCCAATAAAGCAAAGAAATAGAGTTTAATACTTGTTCATAATGTTATTTTGTTCCTATAAATACATATTTCGATTTTGCATAGAACTTGGCACTCATTTAGATCTCCATTCTTTTTGCAGCGAAGCCCCCAGCCAAGCATAATTTTTGTATTGAACTTGGCTCTCTTTTTTTACATTTATGTTTTTGCTGGGATCACATAATTATCTTGGATGAACTCACATGGGCAACTTGTTTCAACTTCTTGTTTCCAAGTTGCAGTCACTTGAAATCACGTTGCCACTTGAAAATGTGCTATCATGATAACTTTTAAAATACTAAATTGATTCAAACAAAAGTTGGATTGTGAATTTATGGTTCAAATATCTTGGATACGTTCGCTCGGTAACTTGATCTGCAATTTTATTTCCAAGTGGCAGTCACTTGAAAATTTGTCGTTATGATAACTTTTGTAATACTAAACCAATTCGCATCAAATTTGGGTAGTGGATTTATTATTCTTATATCCCAGCAAAAACATAAATGTAAAAAAAGAGAGCCAAGTTCAATACAAAAATTATGCTTGGCTGGGGGCTTCGCTGCAAAAAGAATGGAGATCTAAATGAGTGCCAAGTTCTATGCAAAATCGAAATATGTATTTATAGGAACAAAATAACATTATGAACAAGTATTAAACTCTATTTCTTTGCTTTATTGGATACCTATAACAACTGCTTTATTTAAAAATGTGATATCTTAAAGTAGATTAGATTTGACTAGGCCAGTTTTTATCAGAATTAAAATGTTGAATAACTTTATAAAATGACTGATGTAATGAAAACTGGCCAAGTCAAATCTAATCTACTTTAAGATATCACATTTTTAAATAAAGCAGTTGTTATAGGTATCCAATAAAGCAAAGAAATAGAGTTTAATACTTGTTCATAATGTTATTTTGTTCCTATAAATACATATTTCGATTTTGCATAGAACTTGGCACTCATTTAGATCTCCATTCTTTTTGCAGCGAAGCCCCCAGCCAAGCATAATTTTTGTATTGAACTTGGCTCTCTTTTTTTACATTTATGTTTTTGCTGGGATATCATTACTTTTTGTAAAGAAAACTAGGCAGGTATTGAAATCTAATGTTTTTTCTTGCGTTTCCGCTGCGTGGTTTTCTTTTCTATGCTATTGACTACATTCTCTTGAATGTTAGAGATAATAGTGCGCATTGCCCATTCTTTATCTGCTACCTTTTTAATACGCTACCTGTTTATTCATTGAATCTCATATATGTACTTCACTTTTATACTGTTACTGGTTTAGGCATGAAGAACGTTTGTAAAGTTTTTATATACATATGTATACATATACATTAAATACATAAGGTTTTTATCAGAATTAAAATGTTGAATAAGTTTATAAAATGACTGATGTAATGAAAACTGGACAAGTCAAATCTAACCTACTTTAAGATCTCACATTTTTAAATAACAGCAATTGTTATAGATATCCAATAAAGCAAAGAAATAGAGTTTAATACTTGTTCATAAAGTTATTTTGTTCCTATAAATACATATTTCAATTTTGCATAGAACTTGGCACTCATTTAGATCTCCATTCTTTTTGTGGCGAAGCCCTCAGCCAAGCATAATTTTTGAATTGAACTTGGCTCTCCTTTTTTACATTTATGTTTTTGGTGGGATATCATTACTTGAAAACTTGATGAAACTTGCGTTTCCGCTGCGTGGTTTTCTTTTGTATACTATTGTCTACATTCTCTTGAATGTTAGAGATAATAGTGCGCATTGCCCATTCATTATCTGCTACCTTCTTAATGCGCTTCCTGTTTATGCTTAAATTAGCCAAGTCCGGGCGATATAACGATCTCAGGCGGTTATATTCTACTATAGAACTATCTTGTGCCTTAATTTGACTAGGGTCTAGATTAATAAGGTGTACTCCGTCTAGTGTTTTAACTCTGGAGAGCGCAACGTAGGCCTGTCCTCTGCTAAATATCGAAGTGCCTATGTCGAGAAGAGCGCTGTCCAGACTAAGTCCTTGCGATTTGTGGATGGTAATAGCGTAAGCTAAGCAAATAGGGAACTGTTCCCGGTGAATATATACATTATTTAATATCTGAAACTTAGTCTTGACACGTTCTAGTTCATAAGTTAAATTATTAAATTTGATAATAATTTTACGTGCACTATTGTTTTTATCGACATCCCAGTTTATTTTCTGTATGACTCCAATAGAGCCATTCACTAGCCCTTTACTAACATCTATATTCCTACGCAACATAACCCGTGCACCTAATTTGATCGTGATAACGTTTTCTAATCCAGCGGTTAATGATGAATCATCCTCGTTCTTTTTGAGCACTTCCTTTGCTCGCTTGTTTAAATACCTTGGACAGTCTATTTCATCGATTGAATTCAATTTAATTTCCGGTTGTTCCATACTTTCCAACATTGCATTATTAAATTGGTTACACATATTTTTAGTAGGGAATAAACAAACAGTATTATCAGGTAGTAATTTAAAATAGTCAATAATTTCTTTAAGCCGGTCATTTTGATTTCGGGAAGTTAATTTTAGGAGTCTATGAGCTAACGTATGATGATCTGTTGTCGTTACGACACCCATTCTTATACGATTCAATATTTCGCCGAAGAGATGGTCGTGTTTTTGTCTGATGTTAATCATTAATTCGTCGTATGAAAATAGTTGTTTCCATAAATTCGGTGCACTAAGAGAACCTAATAATTTTTGCACATCAGACCACTTCATATCTTCGAATGGCGAAAGTTGTCGCACTGGTGGCAGCTGGAGCAGATCTCCAAATAACACAATATTAATTCTTCCAAACCAGCCGTCTTCCACATCACTAGTGTCATAAATTTCAGTTAACCGTAGATGAATAAACATTAATGTAACGTTGGAAATCATTGAAACTTCATCAATAATCAAAAGAACTACATTGCTTAAATGACTTCTTAAAACTTTTAACACTTGGTCTGATAAAGGAGTGTACTTCGGACTGCTTCCGTGTTCTACTGGCAGCTGGAGTAGCCGGTGTATGGTGAGACCGTTTACATGAAAAGCGGCAATGCCAGTGGGAGCTGCAACGGCTACTAATTTTTCTAAACGTTTTTTAACCCAACTTTTAATAGTGTTAATTAAATAACTTTTCCCAGTGCCGCCTGTACCACTGACAAATAATCTCAAAATGGCGTTTTTGTCTAATAAAGCTCTACAAATTGTATCGAAAATGCGTTTTTGGTCGACATTCAAACCTTTTGTCATTTTTTCGAGCTCATCTTCTGATACCGAATCTTTAGCATTTCTAAAATCTTCCATTGCATTTACAGCTTCAACTGGCAAGAAATCCAACGGATTCTCTATACCGTCATCTTCCTGATCCTCTTCCTGTCGATTTCTTTCGATTTCTCCCACTTTTTCTTCAATCATTTCGAATGCTCTCTCTATGTTATTTAAGAATTCTGTCTGCATTTCTCCATAATCAAGTCCGTCTTTAATTTGATTTTTCAGAAGATTGAAGGCTTCAGTGTAAGTACTTTGACCAGCCTTCAGTACAGTTAAATCTCGCCACGGTAAAAACATTAACAATAGCGAAAAATAATATTTTTCTGGGTGCTTATTAACATCGTAAGTATAATGATTTATTAAATAAGGTCTCTGTCGTTTCTTTAAATATTTATTAGATGATAATTTATATATTTGTACCCCTGGCCCTGAAGAGGGTGGAGTCGAAACTATGTCAAACCACCTAGCGAAATTATATAAATTCATACTATCTAAATCCTTAGGACGTTGAGGATAATAATTATCAACCCAAGATTGAAAGAAAATATCGGTAGAATCTGATTCAAGTTGGTTTATCTCTTTTTTGGTTTTTACTCTTCGATTGCGATACATATTTACGTCAAGCCATCGGATTGTAGTCTGCGGATCGGTGCCATAAAGAGATATTCCTAAGAGTGTATCACTGGCTTCAAGAGCACCACATTCTCTATTATTAAGAGCTCGAAGACCAACATTAAAGAGCCTACTAGCGAGAGATTTGGTAGAGTTTATACTATCGAAAGTGTCCACTGCATGACTTTTTTCGCCCTTAGTTGTATATTTAGTAATATAATAATTTAAAACTGCTGTTTTTTCTCCTACATACTGCAAGTCCATGTTGCCATTCCAAGCAAGAAGTATCGCTGGATTGTAATCGTTAATGTAACGAGATTCTTCTTTCCGAGGTATATTGTAGAGCCGATTAGATGTTAAAGTTTTTCTAGCCGCGATAGACTCAGTTACACTCTTAATCGTTAAAGATTCGCCCACTGGCCGAGGAAATCCAAATCTACAAACAGTAGAAAAACTCGATTTAGTTTTTTTCTTTCGCAAACAATAGGAGTTATGTTTATGCTTTTGATTATTGATAACGCGGTCGTATAATGTTGGCGACACTTTTTTGTCTGGAACAGCACAAGTTACGTATTTATTTATAAACTCTGCCACTTCATCAGTAGTCGACTCTTGTAACACTGGCGCATTTTTTACCCACAGCATTAGATGAAAGTGCTGTAAACCCCTAGACTGGTATTCACGTCGCCAGAAATAATGTTCAATTTCTCCTAAAGGTGCCTCAGGTGATGTTAAAAATTCTAACATTGCCTTAAATTTAATATCTATGAACCGTGACGCTGAAACTGGATCCATCGCCACTAACTCACTAGTGGATTTGTTTCGCACTTCGGGTCCATTGATTTGTTTAATATAATCTCCGAGCTCCGTCCACCTCCACTCAGAAGGACTGATAGTTAAAAACCAAGTGGCCGGTCCGTAGTGACGAGTCATACACACAACATCGCTTCTAGGTTTTTTCCAAAATTGTTCAGTGTTACGTAGTCGACTGAATATTGCCATCAGATCTCCTTCCAGTTCGCCTTTCTCTATCTTATCTAAATATTGTTGAGCTGTCAATTTTTGGTTGAGATTCGTTACGTTTAACTTATAAAATATACCTGCATTTAACTGTCTCCAATTAGCGTCATTCAATAAATAAAACAAATATTGCTGGTTCAGTCTGAATCGTGAATCTTTAGAAGTTAAGCGAGACTTTATGAATTCGGCACTTGTGATTTTAGTTTCGCGATCATAAAACTGACCATATTTGCCCTCATTAAATAAATCTGGAAAGCATAACGTGTCTAAATCCTTATTGCGATTATCGATTGGCGCTGCATTAACTTTAAGCATCTGATAGAGCGTGGAAGCTGTACCATTTTGTTTTTTTTCGTGTAGAGGATATATTGTATACTCTTCATAAATATCTTCTTTATCTTCGGTTACCTGAGTGAGAATTGAGTACTGCTTTTCTACTTCTAGATCATTTTCATGTACTGCAATATCGTGGGTTAGAGTTTGGTCAAGATTGTCCAATAAACTTGTTGAATTCTGTGGCAAGACTATGTTTGCGTAATGAATGTTATTCTCTTTTAAATAATTTAAAGCACTGTATACTTTGTTAATATCTACTATGTCTTGCCACATTATTTTGGTTTTAGTTGGACAGCTTCGCACGAGAATAAAAAGTTCTTGGTTTCGGTTTAAGGGGTCCTCGGGATTTGGTAATTTGTTTAAAGTAGTTTCCGTAGGTAATGGCAAATGGAAAGTTCTCCCTTTAACCTTTTTAATCAATTGTCTATTAGGTAAAATTTTGTTTACCACTGGAACCAAGCTAGTTACTACTTGGAATGCCTTGGCTCTTTGGATTAATATTTTTTCATAATTATTAAGATCACTCAATTGCTCAGGAATATTACTAAAATGCAAACTATTAAGAATGGAATTAGCAGGCAAATCATTAGCTCTAATTTTTTTCAAACATAAATCACAAATAAAATCACTGGGTTCAATATTAAATGTTTCATTAAACTGTTGTAATCTATTCCATATATCTGTTTCAATTGGAATTCTTAATTTAGCAATGGCGGACATGTCTCGTAAACAAAGAAGCCTATGGCAAGATATGCAATAGTGTGTCGGTACATCATTGCATCGTTTTTTTAAGTTATTAAAAGCTCGCTTATATTTTTCTATTATTAAATCTTCGTTTAATTCACTTTCGTTGGTACTTACATCGTAATGGGCATTATTTGCATTAAAAGGCATTCCTAACTCACATAGCTTATTCACATTGACAGAATTCAAATCACAGTCTATTGATTTTATATTTTTGCAATAAAATGTTAACTGATAAAACTCTCTAACTAAAGTTCGTATTTTAGGGAAATGAGTTTTGATGTTGTAAAGTGTTTTCAGTTTACCTAAATATTCTTGATTTTGTGTGGAGATTAAGTAAAAAATATCTATGGCCGATTTTGAAATTAAATATTGAAATACCTGTATCAAACTTTGAAGAACCATTTCATCTAATAAACATATTTTGGGATTGCAACACCAAGATGTATTCTTTTGTTCATTCTGCAATATAAATATGTTAGCTTGACCCTCATCATCTACGGGAACAATTTCTTCCGAACTAATTACTTTATAAGAACTGTCATAAAAGTATGGTTCTTGAGTACTCACGTGTTTAGATCCCCCGGCTAGTATGGTAAATTTATCAAGCAAATCCGTGTCAGATGAAAGACGTCCCATTTTTTCGATACTAATTGCAATTTTATTTTGCACGTGATCTAAGACTTTACAATAGTTATCTAACATATTTTTACGACGCTCAAGAACCCATTTTACAATTTTTTCAGCTTCCAGTCTTTTTCGTTTTCCTAGTTTTTCTGTTAAATTATTTATTACGTCATTTTCTCCCTTATACGACAGTCTTTTCCGTGTATAATACAATTTCTGAGCCTTTTTATTTATATCTGGATTTTTTTCTGCATAACGCAATGCGCTTTCCCGGTGCACCTCTGGATTCTCTTCTGTGTAACGTTTTACGGCCTTTTGGTGAATTTCAGGATTCTTGTGCACATAACGTTTTACAGCATTTTGAACCACTTCAGGGTGTGATTTTCTATAACGCTGATTAGCTTCATGACGTTGATCCTTACGGGATTTCTCAGTGGTTTTAGGTCGACCTTGTTTCCGCTTCGGGGGACGGCCCTTATGGCGCAATGAGTTCTCTTTTAGGTTTAAAGACTCATTCTGTTCGAGTGCATCAGGAGTGTACAACTCATTCAAAATGTCTTGCTCTACAGGAACACAAACGTCATAGTGACCTGAAGAAAGATTGCCTGAAAAGAGCAAGCGCTTTGTAGGACGACCCACTTCACCGAATGAACCACGTAGAACGCCATCCTGATAAACTTCAATTTTAATAGGATATAAAACTCCAGCTGCCATTAATTCAGAAACCGCTCCATAAGTGGTCGATTGAAGCATGCTTGCTTTATACTTTTCCTCCGATCTGAAAGGATCGCCGCTTTCCGAGCAAGTGTAGACGCCTAAATCTCCCCAGTGCAGACATACATATTCGACTATAGTCGCTCGCAACATATTGGCTTGTTGTGTATCAGTCGAATTGAATATAGAAAATCCAATCGAATGGAATAAGCAGCTCCCATCAGAAGGCATTGGAATAATATGGTGTAAGACAAGTGTATCATCCACCATTAACTCTATGGTACAACTCATTGTGCGACAGTTAAAGTACCTATTAAAATACAGAAATACTTATTTAAAAAGAAAAAAATAAATTTAACTGTCAAGAAAACTTAGTAAAATACAGAAATACTTATTTAAAAAGAAAAAAATAAATTTAATTGTCAAGAAAACTTACTATTTATTTTAAAGTTTTTTTTTTTTTTTTTTTTTTTTTTTTTTAAGAAATAAACAGTGGCGATTTAAACTAGTAGCACATTAGGCACGTGCTACGGGTCCCACGCTTTTTAGTAGCCCCTCGCATCTGGAATTTTTCAAGTTAAGAAAAAAAAAACACTTAAATTTGAGGATTTTTTTCGATGTATAAATATGTATTCGTAAATCAATGTAAATAAACTTTAGTGAAAATTTTTAAACAGGTGATACTAAAATTTAAATAATTTTTGGGATGGAAACATCTCGTTTCTATCATTGGAATCGCAGAAAATTTTATGTACAAAATTCTTATCACAAGAAAAAGCTTTAATAGAATTTTTGTGTATATAACTCTTTAAAAAGAAAAATTCTATTTTGCTTTTTTTTTTTTTTTTTTTTTGCAATTTTTGATTATTGAATCTTGGTTCGTACCTTTGTAGAAATTACAAAGTTAATACTCGAGCCACTTGATGTGAGGCATTACATTCATTCGGTTTGCATGGAAATAGCTTGATAGAAGATGCTGCTTCCTTTCTTTTTCTTAGTAATTTTTTAAAATTCTGTATTTTGATGACTGAAAATGATGCAATTGCGCTAAACTAACACAATAATTTTATATAGAAGAAAGTTCTGTAACAGTCACAATACATTAGTTTTAACACTTGATAGTAGCACTTTGAAAACTAAACATATTAATTTGATCAAAAGCTCATCCAAAGAGGACATCACGATCTTATGACCCCACCCACTCCCGTAGACTGGAAAATTTACCGTAAGAAAACACATTTTTACTTTTAAAAATGCACTTTGACACGAAAAATATGCTTCATTACATGACATGATCTCCCTAGAGAAATATGGCCCTTTCTGAAATCGAGAGTTGGATCCGCCCTAAAACCTGATATAAATTGCAAAGAATAATTATCTTTTTATTAGCAAATAAAAAATGATCAGAGAAAAACTAATGAAAGTTAATACAAAACCATTGCAAAAATATATGAATTAAAATAAAAAAATTTTTTTTTAACTTAACGTTATATATAATAATAATAGCAAGAAATACTATTTTATGCTAGTTTAATATTCCTGTGTCTTATCTAGACACGCGGCAGCGTGTCAAGCCAAGTTCAAGCAAAGGAAAAGGCTAAGTAGCGCCGAGTGTAATATTACACGAACCACTTGGTGCCACTTTTGACCCTTCTATAACTCAAAACCTCTTTAACGTAAACACATAAAACTACGTGTGTTTAATTATATCCATAAGGACATGTAAAAGCCCAAATTTCATGAAGCTAGCTCAAACGGTTTTAAAAATATGAAGGTCAAAAGGTCGTAAATTTTCTCACTGACTGACATATAGTACCTAAACCTAACCTACTTCCAGATGACCTAGAAAGATGAAATTTGGAATCCAGCTCGGTAATTGCGTGTAAGCGTAGGAAAAAATCAAAAAATCAAAAAAAGTCAAAAAATAAATTTTAGCACTGACTACTTCAAAACTGACTTTTATTTCTATTAAGGGCCATTGCATGACGTAACATTTTCATGTAACTGATTAGTTTTATGTTTATGAACTGTTCTTTAGAGAGTAGAAAAATACATATAGAATTTATGCGGTTCATACAAAATGTATGCATAAAATCTCTCTATATTGAAAAAAAGTAACTACCGCTGCCGCTGCCGCTGCCGCCTTTCAAATCGCCGCGTCTTTTTATCTTTCTTGGCTTATATTAAAAGAACTACTTCATATAAAAACATGACATTTTGTAGTTTTGTACATAAATGATCAATAAACATAATAAAGAAAACCGTTTTTCTATAAATAGAATATTTTATGAGATATACAGGGCTGAAGTGAGCAAAAAGTTTTCTGGTATAAAAGTTTTATAGACTCAAAAACTATTCATAGCAGCTCAATAATTTTTTAGCAGAAGATACTTCAATATACCGCGGAGTGCAGTGTGCAATCAGTTTTTAATTTTTACAATTTTTAAACTTTTTATAGATTTTTAAAAAAAAATTTCTTGTTTTTTTCTGCGTTCTTTTTATGCTTTTTTCTCTTTATTGCGTCTATTAAAAATACTATTTCGTATAAAAACTTGATATTTAGTAGTTTAGTTCAAAAATGTACAGTAAATACAATGAAACAAACCGTTTATCGGTAGCCTAATTATGTCAAGAGTTATATTAATTCGAAATTATCTTCATTTCTGATATAAAAATTCTCATTAAAGAAAAAATATTATTTTTTTAATTTATGTCATGTTGCCAACAAAAATATGATAAACACAATTCAATAAACTGATATCTGACTATTTAATAATAATTACATTGCTATAGTAAAAATATAGATGTTGTTGAAATTCTTGAAGCATGTGACTTAAAAATATCCATGATTTTTTTTTTTTTTTTTTTTTTTATGAATAGATTTTATAATATTTATTATATAAAAACTTTTTACAAATATTCAAAACATGAAACCAATTGAAATAAACTCAATTTATTTCCCGGAATAGCGTTAAAAATAAATAAATCAATAAATATGGACAGTATTTATTTTTTATTATAGTGACGTCATAGTCTTAGGACAGTGACGTCATAGTCTTGGAAAATGACGTTCGGAATCATCTGTTTTGTGTCTATGTAGTTTTTCAGAATAAATCTTAACTAAATAAAACATAAAATTTTATTCGAAAGTTTTTGCTTTAAGAAAGTGAAATCGATTGGATTAAAAAAAAAAAAAAAAAAAAAATGAATTTTATGAATATTATTCAGTGATAATTTTTTTAAATTACAAATATGGACATTAACTGCATGATGTCATATTGTTAAAAAACGGCTCTGAGATAAATGTAAAATATTCATATTAAAATAAATGTAAAATATCCATGAAAAAATTTAATAAACATATTTTCAGCATGAAGAAGCGGGGGTTGGCGAGCGCAGCTCGTAGGGGGCAGAGCCCCCTAGTTTCATATAAAATATACTATATGGCAGTATATACTATATTTCATATAAAATATACTATATACAGAATTCAATTAGGTAGTTCAACAAATTTAAAAATGCAGACAATATTGGCGGCAGCGTGTCAAGCCAAGTTCAAGCAAAGTAACTAGCTAGGCAGCGCCGTGTGTAATATTACACGAACCACTTGGTGCCATTTTTGACCCTTCTATAACTCAAAACCTCTTTAACGTAAACACATAAAACTACGTGTGTTTAATTACATCCATAAGGATATGTAGAAGCTCAAATTTCATGCAGCTAGCTCAAACGGTTATAAAGATATGAAGGTCAAAAAGCCGTAAATTTTAGCACTGACTGACATATAGTACCTAAATCTAACCTACTTCCAGATGACCTAGAATGATGAAATTTGAAATCCAACTCGGTAATTGTGTGTAAGCGTAGGAAAAAATAAAAAAATAAGTCAAAAAATAAGTGGTGTCCCTATACAAAAAACTTGTAATACGCGCTAAACAACTGGCCAACGGTATGTCGTCGGCGGCGCGCAGCACCACATAATCATATACAGACACCACATAATTATATACAGAACAGAAATGAATCTACATAAAAGCGCTCCCGAGCAACACAAAAACACAATAGGCACCACTTACGAATACCGATGACACGCGGGAGCGTGTCAAGCCAAGTTCAAGCAAAGGAACTGGCCAGCCTGCGCCGAGTGTAATATTACACGAACCACTTGGTGCCACTTTTGACCCTTCTATAACCCAAAACATCTTTAACGTAAACACATAAAACTACGTGTGTTTAATTATATCCATAAGGACATGTAGAAGCCCAAATTTCATGCAGCTAGCTGAAACGGTTACAAAGATATGAAGGTTAAAAAATCGTAAATTTTAGCACTGACTGACTGACATATAGTAATCTCAATTGTAAAAAAGGTATATCAAAAAGGTAGCAGATAAAGAATGGGCAATGCGCACTATTATCTCTAACATTCAAGAGAATGTAGTCAATAGCATAGAAAAGAAAACCACGCAGCGGAAACGCAAGAAAAAACATTAGATTTCAATACCTGCCTAGTTTTCTTTACAAAAAGTAATGATATCCCAGCAAAAACATAAATGTAAAAAAAGAGAGCCAAGTTCAATACAAAAATTATGCTTGGCTGGGGGCTTCGCTGCAAAAAGAATGGAGATCTAAATGAGTGCCAAGTTCTATGCAAAATCGAAATATGTATTTATAGGAACAAAATAACATTATGAACAAGTATTAAACTCTATTTCTTTGCTTTATTGGATACCTATAACAACTGCTTTATTTAAAAATGTGATATCTTAAAGTAGATTAGATTTGACTTGGCCAGTTTTTATCAGAATTAAAATGTTGAATAACTTTATAAAATGACTGATGTAATGAAAACTGGCCAAGTCAAATCTAATCTACTTTAAGATATCACATTTTTAAATAAAGCAGTTGTTATAGGTATCCAATAAAGCAAAGAAATAGAGTTTAATACTTGTTCATAATGTTATTTTGTTCCTATAAATACATATTTCGATTTTGCATAGAACTTGGCACTCATTTAGATCTCCATTCTTTTTGCAGCGAAGCCCCCAGCCAAGCATAATTTTTGTATTGAACTTGGCTCTCTTTTTTTACATTTATGTTTTTGCTGGGATTTTAATTACATGTGAATCTTACTCCTACGGTCCTACGTAATAAACAAATGACAAATTAACCTAAAAGAGCTATAAACAAATGAGGTTTTGAAAGAAACAACTTACTTTAGTATTAAATAACTCACAAATGCCGTTAAAGTACAATACTAAAAAGGAATAATTTATATCTAGACTATTCCAACTATAACTAAAGTTGCCAACTCATCTTGTGGATTTAGAGCTAAATCAAGCTTGACTCTAAAATAAATCGTGCTAAAAATATCGTGCTAAAACTCTAAAATAAAAAGATAGCTATATCTTTTGACATATTTATAAGAAAAAAGTGCCAAAATTTATACGTAATTTTTAATCGAGTTTTTTAATATCACATACTGCTTGTTGTAGGGTCATGTCGTGAAGCATTGGTAAGTGCATTTTTTCATTAACAATGAGCTTCTTTTACAATAAATTTTCACAATCCAGCCTTTGATGAGAAGCATATTTTCCGTGTTTTTTCCACTAAAAGTGTGCTTTTTCTATGGCAAATTTCCTTTCCATAGGAAGGATCATGACACAAATGACTTCTCTCTTGGATCTGCCTTTGAGTACAGAATGAAAAAACGGAATTAAATAATCAAAAATATTGGAATAATTATTTAAACTCCAAGTTAAAACTACGATAATCATAGGGGGGGGGGGGGAGAAGTCGCAAATTTTCATGACCTTCGTATAATCCATCAGGTTTAAGGTTTTGAACATAGGTATGCTCTTTCACGTCTCTATAGTTATTTTACTTTGTTTAATTCTATTGTTTCAACATAAAATAAAACTTACCCGGCAAAAATTTACTCCAAGAATTTTTTGTGAAATTTATTTTTTGATTTTTTCTTATTTTTTGATTTTTTTCCTACGCTTACACACAGTTACAGAGCTGGATTCCAAATTTCATCCTTCTAGGTCATCTGAAAGTAGGTTAGGTTTAGGTACTATATGTCAGTCAGTCAGTGCTAAAATTTACGATTTTTTAACCTTCATATCTTTGTAACCGTTTCAGCTAGCTGCATGAAATTTGGGCTTCTACATGTCCTTATGGATATAATAAAACACACGTAGTTTTATGTGTTTACGTTAAAGAGGTTTTGGGTTATAGAAGGGTCAAAAGTGGCACCAAGTGGTTCGTGTAATATTACACTCGGCGCAGGCTGGCCAGTTCCTTTGCTTAAACTTGGCTTGACACGCTCCCGCGTGTCATCGGTATTCGTAAGTGGTGCCTATTGTGTTTTTGTGTTGCTCGGGAGCGCTTTTATGTAGATTCATTTCTGTTCTGTATATAATTATGTGGTGTCTGTATATGATTATGTGGTGCTGCGCGCCGCCGACGACATACCGTTGGCCAGTTGTTTAGCGCGTATTACAAGTTTTTTGTATAGGGACACCACTTATTTTTTGACTTATTTTTTTATTTTTTCCTACGCTTACACACAATTACCGAGTTGGATTTCAAATTTCATCATTCTAGGTCATCTGGAAGTAGGTTAGATTTAGGTACTATATGTCAGTCAGTGCTAAAATTTACGGCTTTTTGACCTTCATATCTTTATAACCGTTTGAGCTAGCTGCATGAAATTTGAGCTTCTACATATCCTTATGGATGTAATTAAACACACGTAGTTTTATGTGTTTACGTTAAAGAGGTTTTGAGTTATAGAAGGGTCAAAAATGGCACCAAGTGGTTCGTGTAATATTACACACGGCGCTGCCTAGCTAGTTACTTTGCTTGAACTTGGCTTGACACGCTGCCGCCAATATTGTCTGCATTTTTAAATTTGTTGAACTACCTAATTGAATTCTGTATATAGTATATTTTATATGAAATATAGTATATACTGCCATATAGTATATTTTATATGAAACTAGGGGGCTCTGCCCCCTACGAGCTGCGCTCGCCAACCCCCGCTTCTTCATGCTGAAAATATGTTTATTAAATTTTTTCATGGATATTTTACATTTATTTTAATATGAATATTTTACATTTATCTCAGAGCCGTTTTTTAACAATATGACATCATGCAGTTAATGTCCATATTTGTAATTTAAAAAAATTATCACTGAATAATATTCATAAAATTCATTTTTTTTTTTTTTTTTTTTAATCCAATCGATTTCACTTTCTTAAAGCAAAAACTTTCGAATAAAATTTTATGTTTTATTTAGTTAAGATTTATTCTGAAAAACTACATAGACACAAAACAGATGATTCCGAACGTCATTTTCCAAGACTATGACGTCACTGTCCTAAGACTATGACGTCACTATAATAAAAAATAAATACTGTCCATATTTATTGATTTATTTATTTTTAACGCTATTCCGGGAAATAAATTGAGTTTATTTCAATTGGTTTCATGTTTTGAATATTTGTAAAAAGTTTTTATATAATAAATATTATAAAATCTATTCATAAAAATAAAAAAAAAAAAAAAAAATCATGGATATTTTTAAGTCACATGCTTCAAGAATTTCAACAACATCTATATTTTTACTATAGTAATGTAATTATTATTAAATAGTCAGATATCAGTTTATTGAATTGTGTTTATCATATTTTTGTTGGCAACATGACATAAATTAAAAAAATAATATTTTTTCTTTAATGAGAATTTTTATATCAGAAATGAAGATAATTTCGAATTAATATAACTCTTGACATAATTAGGCTACCGATAAACGGTTTGTTTCATTGTATTTACTGTACATTTTTGAACTAAACTACTAAATATCAAGTTTTTATACGAAATAGTATTTTTAATAGACGCAATAAAGAGAAAAAAGCATAAAAAGAACGCAGAAAAAAACAAGAAATTTTTTTTTAAAAATCTATAAAAAGTTTAAAAATTGTAAAAATTAAAAACTGATTGCACACTGCACTCCGCGGTATATTGAAGTATCTTCTGCTAAAAAATTATTGAGCTGCTATGAATAGTTTTTGAGTCTATAAAACTTTTATACCAGAAAACTTTTTGCTCACTTCAGCCCTGTATATCTCATAAAATATTCTATTTATAGAAAAACGGTTTTCTTTATTATGTTTATTGATCATTTATGTACAAAACTACAAAATGTCATGTTTTTATATGAAGTAGTTCTTTTAATATAAGCCAAGAAAGATAAAAAGACGCGGCGATTTGAAAGGCGGCAGCGGCAGCGGTAGTTACTTTTTTTCAATATAGAGAGATTTTATGCATACATTTTGTATGAACCGCATAAATTCTATATGTATTTTTCTACTCTCTAAAGAACAGTTCATAAACATAAAACTAATCAGTTACATGAAAATGTTACGTCATGCAATGGCCCTTAATAGAAATAAAAGTCAGTTTTGAAGTAGTCAGTCAGTCAGTGCTAAAATTTATTTTTTGACTTTTTTTGATTTTTTGATTTTTTCCTACGCTTACACACAATTACCGAGCTGGATTCCAAATTTCATCTTTCTAGGTCATCTGGAAGTAGGTTAGGTTAAGGTACTATATGTCAGTCAGTGAGAAAATTTACGACCTTTTGACCTTCATATTTTTAAAACCGTTTGAGCTAGCTTCATGAAATTTGGGCTTTTACATGTCCTTATGGATATAATTAAACACACGTAGTTTTATGTGTTTACGTTAAAGAGGTTTTGAGTTATAGAAGGGTCAAAAGTGGCACCAAGTGGTTCGTGTAATATTACACTCGGCGCTACTTAGCCTTTTCCTTTGCTTGAACTTGGCTTGACACGCTGCCGCGTGTCTAGATCACAGATAAATTCGCTGGGCATCTCACTCCACCTTTTTACTTTCTTCTATATGTAATATAGAGAAAGTATTGGATTCGTAAAAATTTTCGACCTCGGGTTTTTGATGGATTTACACGTTTTGAGAGCTGTAGAATACGATTTGACTATTTTTAGAAAATGTCTGTCTGTCTGTCTGTCTGTCTGTGTGTGTGTGTGTGACAAAATTTTGTGGCAACTGTATCTCAGGAACTACTGCACAGAATTTCATACAAATTGGTATGTAGTTGCACCTTGACATATATTAGTGCCTATCAACTTTTGGTAAAAATTGTCTTACAGGTTGCGTTGCCATCCCGCTTTTTCTAAATTTTTAACATGGTGATATAGGACAAAATATTGTATAAATGTGCTTAAAGAGAATTATTTTTTAGTAATCATTATGAAATTTACAATAATTATTTATAATAGAGATAGTCAACTGGGAAAAATTTTTTGTACGTGTAGGAGCCACGCCACCCCCCCTGGGGGGGAAGTCCCCCCTCGAGGGGAGTAAATTTTCAAGATGGGTATCTTTCGAAAGGTCTCATCAATACCTTTAAAACGAATGGTTGAACTATAAATCTGTGATAATTTAAAACAAAGTTATCGATTTTTTTTACTTTTAACAAAAAAAAAAAAAAAAAAAGAAAAAAAATCGTAAATTTTTTTTTTTTTTTTTTTTTTTTTTTTTTTTTAAATATTGTTACTGATTGAATATGTATATAGGAAAATATAGAAGAAAGTCTTGTGGTGGCCACAACATACTAGTTTTACAAGTGGCGGTCTCTTGAAATCTCGGTGCCACTTGAAAAATTGTTATCACGATAATTTTTGAAATACTGATTTAATTTGAACTAAAGTTGTTGAACTAAATATCTTGCATGATTTCGCTGGACAAGTTGCTTCGCCATTTTGTTACCAAGTTGCAGTCACTTAGACTGACACTTGAAAATTTGTCATAACAATAACTTTTGAAACACTGCACTGATTCGAACCAAAGTTTGACAGTGAACTTATGTTTTAAATATCCTGGACGACATTGCTGTACAACTTGCTCCATTATATTGTTTCCAAGTCACGGCCACTTGAAAATTTGTTATCACGGTAACTTTTGAAATACTTAATCAATTCAAACCAAAGTTGAAAAATGAATTTATCATTCAAATATCATCGGGTCCATTAATAATTTGTAGCCGCCATTTTGTTTCAAAATGGCGGCTACTTGATAAGGAGAAAGAAATCAATCTACCTTTCCGAATGAGCCGGAAGGACTTGTTTTAGTTGTTTATCATTTTTTTATCTTTTTTTTTTTTATTTTGCGAATAATGATTGTGAAATGTGGATTAGGAAATCTGGTTTATATAATCGTATTTTCTGGGAAACTATAGAACATTTAAATGGTTTAAATGCACGGGAAGAATATGTATACAATGTATGCATACTGATAATCCTTGTTATTTTTTCATGCAAAGTAAGGAAAGTTAATTTTTAAATATTTGTTTTATTAATATTAAAAAAATTCTGGAGTGACTCCACTCGACTTTCCGAACATTGAGTAATTAACATTTTTATAGATAAAGTAAAGAAAGAGGAGTTGTTAAACAAACAAAAGAAAGAAAACCATAATAGAGTGTTTGAGTATTTTTCTCCATTATTACACGATGTTTTATTTAACGCTACAGAACTTTGAGCCCGTAGATCATAATGACAAAGAATTTTTCGTTGTGTCCCTGTAAAAACCTATAAATGCTAGATTCACCAAAATGTTTATAGTTAGTGCAACAGTGATTTATAATATTCATATAAATTTTCATCTCAATTGAATAAGACTTTTAGATGCTATCGTACTTTTATAAATTTGGTCCCATAGGAGATTATGATAAAGAATTTTTCTTTGTGCCCCTGTAAAAAAACTGTAAGTGCTAAGTTCACCAAAATCTATACAGTTGGTGCAACTGTGACCTTTAACGTGTGTACAAATTTTTTGCTCAGATTAATAAGACGTTTAGACGCTATCACACTTTATAAAATTTGAACTCATAGGCCATAATGATAAAGAATTTTTCTTTGTGTCCCTGTAAAAAAACTGTAAGTGCTAAATTCACTAAAATCTGTATAGTTCGTGCAACTGTGACTTGTAACATGTGTACACATTTTTTGCTCAGATTAATAAAGCGTTTAGACGCTATCGCACTTTTAAAAATTTGGCCCCATAGGCCATAATGATAAAGAATTTTTCCTGGTGTCCCTGTAAAAAAACTATAAGTGTTAGATTCACCAAAATCAATAAGGTTCGTACTATGGTGACTTACAATACACGTACCAACTTTCAGTTAATTCGAACAAAGCGTTTAGACGCTAGCGTGTTCACTCACATACGTACACACATACATACACACACACATACATACACCATCGCAAAAATTGTGAAAACGGACTCAGGGGACCTCGAAACGTATAGAAACATCAAAATCTCCAATTCGGATTTTTGACATGATTACAATACTTTCCTCACTATTGTGTTCGGAAAGTAAAAAGCTTAATTTATTTATGTATATTACAAAACAGACGCATTTTGAAAAACACGTTTTGCTTTGTTTACGTTTGGAATCCATGGCAATTACTTCCGAAAACCGCATTTCGCCGTAATCACCAAAATAAAATCGCCAAATAGAGTTGTGGATCAACCTGCAAGTTGTTACAAATAGAGTCAAGATCAAACTCCTTTATAAATCTTGTAATTTCTAACTGATAATTTTTTAACATTACCGAATCAGACATTTTTGGGACACATTTCAATACACTGGTGTTCAAAATTAAAGCAACAGAATGTTTACCATTTTCTTCGTTTGCTTATAACTTTTAAACATATAAACATAAAATTTGGAAAGCATGGTCGTTATCATATCATAAATTGAATTTTATATAATTTCAGCATAAGTAATGATTTTTAAACTGATAATTATTAATATTTTCTCAAAAATAAGCTTTTGAAAAAACGAAAAATTTCAACAATTTTGGAAAAGAAAACTTAATGAAAAATTTTCATAAAGATGCATTATTGATAGGTGAAGATACACATGCATCCATGTGTTAGATTGAAACCGGATTTTTCCCCCTGAATTCATTTTTCCGTTTCTTCTTTTTTTTCACATGCGAATAACTTTTTAAAAAATATACATACAAACATGAAAATTGGATAAGGCGTTCATTATAAAATTATTTATCGACATTTTTTATTATTCTGGTGATGCTCATAGTTTACAAATTAGAAATTACATTTTTTCTGTTATAAAAGTAAAAGAAAAGTGAACACAAAAAGAAAAATCTGAATTTAGTTTGACATTTGAAAGCATGTACGTTATCATCTATCTGTAATGCATCCTTAACATTATTTTTCATTAAGTTTTCTTTTTTAAAATTGTTGAAATTTTTATGTTTTTCCAAAACTTACTTTTGAGAAAAATTGAATAATTATAAGTTCAAAAATTAATACTTTTCTAAAGTTATATAAAATTTGATTAATGATATAATAACGAACATGTCATACAAATGTTGTGTTTATATGTCTATTTGTTTAAAAATTATGCGCAAAAGAAGAAAACGAGAAAATAGATTGTTTCTTTAATTTTGAACACCAGTTTATATCCATATATATTCCAGCGAAAGTTTTGTCAAGAAGGTTAAAAGGGGTTCAGTATCAAATTATACAAAAAATATAATCTTTGGGATCGTCCTGTAAAAAAGCTGTAGTATAAGATTATGAGCTTTGTGCTAAGTCTATAGGTATAAATTTACACGAGAATTGCACTTATATTAATAGAGATATAAAGTTTCTTTAATTATTATGTCAACAATTTTTCGTAGGATTTTTGTTTATAAACTGCAGAATTTTAGAACCAAAGCAATGCCACTTTTAGAAAACTCGACACATTAAATTAGACACAACATACTGCAATCCGAATATATAAAAATGCTATATATCTAATGAATTATAAGCATTATTACAAAATAATTTGTAACTTCGCACGCGCAATCGCTAGCAAAATTTCTTCTGAATAATTTATTATCCAAATGCAAATATCGTTAAAACTAAGAGTAAGAGAGATATTGTTGATAGAAAAGTTCATTTTCAAGTACTTTCAAAAAGATGGAAAACGAATAGTCATGGATATAAATGAAGGCAAACTTTGCATTTTTTCAAAAATGAGGATAAACATTTGAAAACCCATTATTTTTATATAATCTTTAGTTTCTTACGAATAGTCAATAATATTGACTATTTATTAGGTACTAAACAGTAACTGTACATTTTATTCTGCCTGATATTACAATTATTGTGCTTTTACTTTTGTCTTTCAATTTAAGGTTGAAAGTTTTATTTATTTTTATAAATTATTAATATGAGTATTAATTTAATATTTTGTAGTTATTATTATACATTTGCTGCTTTACAAATACTTGTGAGCAACAAGTGTGTGTTGTGCAAACAGCTTAAAGAAAAAAAAATCTGGTGTAAAACAACCACGCACTATTACACGTACTATATGCACTTTTCGGAGATAATGTTATCAGAAGACATACAATTGACCTAATGAAATAGACCCTTAAAAGTTTTCCGGTAAGAAAAAGTTAATGCCCGTATAAAAACATAAAACAGAATTTACACAGCGATTTTTTTTTTTTTTTCTTTTTTCTTTTCTTTTTTTTTTCTTTACTTTTTTTTATGAAAAAGAAATGAAAAGAAAATTGGTAGAGTTTTTTATTTTTTTATTTTTACTTCCTTATACAAAGTATAATGCGTGTCAAAAAGCAACCATAATGTTAATTACCTCTGCCGGATTTGTGCAATATCATCAAGAGTGCAGGACATAACAGGTCGCACAACATACAAATCCCGGAAACTTAGTCTTTTTGGTACTCATCTAGTTTTGACACGCACTTTTTTTTTTTTCTCAATTGTAGGGGTAATACTTTCCTTGTTAAGCCTAGAACTATAGTTCGGCTTTCACGAGTTGGCTCCTGTCAATCAAGCGTGACGTAGGCAGCGACGATTCTATTACCTTGAAATCGGTTGAGGGTGAAAAGGGAGGTGGTTTGCTATCTTTACGAGTTTTGCGACATTTTGGCGAAAATATTGTTTATTATCTATTTACTTATTTCCAAATTAGGAGAACTTTTGGGCTTTCTAATGCGTTATATCATTAAAAAATATTTGTTACATCATAGCTCATAACTAATTATTAATACGATGAGGAATGTTATGATTATCTAAATGATATTTCAAAATTTCGGTTTGCAGTCTTTTTTTTTATCTTCTTCTTCTTCTTTTTTTTTTTTTTCTTAATGTCCTAATTTGGACCTAGCACCATAAAAAAAATTACCAATCTACCAAACTTTCTTTCTTTTTGCTTTCTTTCTCTTAAAAAAAAAATAAAAAGAAAACTAAAAAAAAAAAAAAAAAAAAAAAAAAGAAAGAAAAAAAAGAAAGAAAGAAAGAAAGAAAGAAAAATATTTAAAATTTAAATAAAATTAAACCTGTAATTAAAATTTTTTCTTTTCTTTTCTTTCTTTCTCCTTTTTTTTTTTTAGACAAAATACATAGAAATGAAAAGCCATTATAAGAATAATGTAAGAAATTATCTTTCATATTCGTGTCTGATGTTTATACAAATATTCTGAGAGCTATTGTACATAATACTGTAGATTATGTGTACAGCTCAATTTATTTTAATAAAATTTCCCATTTATTTATTAAGTATTTTTCAAAAAAATTTTCTTTTCTAAAAAAAAAAAAAAAAAAAGAGTATAGCGTAAAAACTTTTTCTCATTTTTATTTTTTAAATGTTTTCAAAGAAAATTATTTTTTTTTCTGAAATCCAAAATAAAATGCGTGGACAATAATTTATAATCCATAAAAGCAGCACGATTTTTTTTTTTTTTTTTTGTTTAAATTTATTGCTCAAAACTTCTTTATGCAAATAAGGCATTAGTGCTTATTGAAATTTCAGACATGATTGAAAAGTGCTTTTTTTTTTCCTTTTAGTTTATGTGTCATTGATTTTTAAATATTAACACTTGCTCCTTTTAATAGGCAAAACGGATTTCAGCTGGCGAAGAGTAAAAATTCATGGCAACCTTCTTTTTTCCCCACCCATTCATTCTTTTCACTTTGTGCACCCCTACCTTAAAATAAACTCTTCGAAAAGAAGGAGGGACGAAGTGCCAACTCGTGGAAGTTGAACTATATTTCCTGTCACATTTCTTTTTGGTACTCACCAAGTTTTGACCCGCACCAATTTTAATTTAAGTACTTACCTACTTTAATTAATTTATTTATTCTATATATATATATATATTTTTAATTCTATTTTATTTTTATTTACTTTATTTTTATTTATTATCATTTGTATTTTATTTATTTTATTCTTTTTTATTTATTTATTTTTTTTTTTACGAGGGTGTGGCGGTGTCTGGTCCTCGTTAATCTGTGCTGCACCGTCAAGTGCTCGATGGGGTCGTTTAGCAGTCGTCGGGCTACCAACGCGGGGAACCATCCCCCCGTGGTGGATCAAAATTGCGATGGTCCCTCTTTCTCTTCTCCATTCGGCCTCCCTGCACATAGTAATTTCCCTCCCAATTAGGATTAGGCCTTGCCACTTCAAAAACTTCAAAATTTTCGCTATGCGCCCAAAACTATCTTCCATCCCCCAGTGGCTTCACGTATTTTTTTTTTTTTTTTTTTTAAATTATAATCTCATTGTTCCTCCCTCGTCTTTCTCAAATCATAAGTGTTGTCCCCTTCCCCTTTTCAAATGGCCTCCTCTTTCGGCTTTAATTATTGTGTGCACAACTAACTTTAGCGGCTCCCCCAGCGTTTTCTTTTCTTTTTTTTTTTTTTCTCCTCCCTGCCTAAATTCAAAATTGTTTAATTTTGTATAATTCCGGTTATTTCGACTCTCAGCTAGTTATAGTGCACTTATTCCGAATTCCTTAACATCTGGAGCGTGCTGCAATTCCTGAGCTTTGGCGTCTAGTTACATTGCTGCCCAGCAGCTTCCACGCGGTGATCTGGCGATTTATTCGCTCCGGCGGACGGCATCCGACCCGTTAAGCTTGGCTGAGCCCAGGCAGGCAGGGGCCGTCCAAAGGTTTCAAAGGAAGTATAGTAATCCCGATTTGCGAAATGGATTTTGTATTTCACATTGCTCGAAAACGAATGATTGCTGAATGTTGCTAATTTATACGTGTGACTTTCATGATGTCTAGTCGCACACCTGCAAGTGTCATCTTAACACGAGCTCTCGTTTTAGAGATATAAGGGATTTTACACGATTTTTCGTGACGTCTGTATGTGTGTGTGTGTGTCTGTGTGTGGGTATGTCGCATAACTCAAAAACGGTTGGACGTAGAAAGTTGCGAATTGGTACATAGGTTTGTTATAACATCTAGTTGTGCACCTCCCTTTTTGGACTTTCTATGATTTTCCGTTTTGGAGATATTTAGGAAAATTAGGTTCATAATGACAAAAATTTGGCCATAATGTATCAAAAAACGGTAATAACTCAAAAACGGTTTAGACAAATCTTGCAATTTAACTGACTTTCCGATTAGCTAGACATTTGAAACTTTCAGAAAAGCTCAGAACACGTTGACAATGCATTTTTAAATATTTT
Source organism: Salticus scenicus (assembly GCA_963930645.1). Lineage (NCBI taxonomy): Eukaryota > Metazoa > Arthropoda > Arachnida > Araneae > Salticidae > Salticus > Salticus scenicus. The sequence goes on from OZ005648.1 coordinate 397,674,130, forward strand.
TAGCCAACTGTTTCGATACCTGCTGCCTTCAGCAGCGTTTATGCGATTCAACAGAAAATTTATTTAACTAACTTCCCGACTAGCTAGACATTTGAAACTTTCAGATTAGATCAGAAAACGGTGAAAATGCATTTTTTAAATACTTTTAGCCAACTGTATAGGGTCCCTGCTGCCTTCGGCAGCGTTACCAGTTCAAATCTTGGAATCGATTTGTAACTAACTTCCCGATTAGCTAGACATTTAAAACTTCCGGAAAAGCTCAAAATACGGTGACAATGCATTTTAAAAATATATTTGGCCAATTGTTTCGGGTCACTGCTGCCTCCGGCAGCGTTTACATGGTTCAACAGAAAATTTATTTAACTAACTTCCCGCTAGACATTTGAAACATTCAGAATAGTTCAGAACACGGTGAATATGCATCTTTTTAATACTTTTAGCCAACTGTTTCAGGTCCCTGCTGCCTTCGGCAGCGTTTATATGGTCCAACAAAAAAATTATTTAACTAACTTCCCGACTAGGTAGACATTTGAAAGAATAGTTCAGAATAGTTCAGAACATGGTAAAATTCCTTTTTTTAATACTTTTAGCCAATTTTTTCGGGTCCCTGCTGCCTTCGTCAGCGTTACCAGTACAAATCTTGCAATCGGTTTTTAGCTAACTTTCAGAAAAGCTCAGAACACGGTGATAATTCATTTTTTAAAAATATTTTTAGCCAACTGTTTCGGGTCCAATGTCAATGTTTTTTAACATTATGTATATTTCTAAAAGTGTATAAGGAAGTCATGTGGTGCCCACATCAGATTTTTTTATTTTTGAAACACCAATTCCCGAGATCTAAAACTGATCTATCTTATCAGGATGATTATTAATTTTCTTGTGTAACAAAGTAAAGCACGAGAAATGTATATCTAAAATGGATTTATGTAACAATTTTCAAGAAAATCGTTAGAGCCGTTTTTGAGATACAGACTTTTACCAAAGCTTGGCATAATTAACTGTTGACCAGCAAACAACAATTACATGCAAAAGGATATTTAAAAGAGGGTTAATATGGCAAGTTTGAAAAAAATCATACAGCTGTTTTGCAAGGAACACACTTGCAGGACCTGAAATTGAGCAATTTATGCAGGATGCCTGTCAATTTACCCGAACTGACCAACTATATCATTCGAAAGGACATCTAATAGAGTGCTTTTATAGCAAATTTGAAGAAAATCTTTAGAGCCGTTTTGAGATATGGCCCCACTTCCGGTTTCAGATGTCCCATTTTCGGTTTTCCAATTTTCACCAAAATTTAGAAGATTTATGTGTACTATAGACTTGTTTCAATTCTAAAGTTTCGTAGATCAATCTTTATTAGTTTCCGAGATATAACAGCCAGAAGATTCCCCTCATACATACACACATACACACTGACCATTTGCCAAAAATCACTTTTTTGGACTCAGGACACCTTAAAACATGTAAATCAGGTGAAATCTCGATATCAAATTTTTTGACCGAATACAATATTTTCATTACCTACGGTAGTCGGGTAATGGAAGTAAAAAAGTGGTGAACTATGAAAAAGCGTTAACTATTTTCCTTTAAGATGAAAGTAACGTAGTTGTAATGCTAACCATTCTGTAAATGGAAAAAAAGTATATCCATACGAGTATTCTTATTATTGCTTTTTTTCAGGCTGGACTAGAAACACTGATAATGATTCTGATCTACATATCGATTGGCCTAGGCCTGCCTCTTTACGCCTGCGCTCTGTTTGATGCCTATTTTAAAATAGATGAAAAAACTGTCCCTGCAAAAAGGTAGTAAATAAAAATAATTTATCATATTTCTTTCAGTAAAAAACCACAAGACTTTGAAATTATTCGGAATGTTGTATGTTTGAAAATTACTTTTTCATAACAAGGTAATATTTCAACTACACAGAAGGTCCATATAAAAAGGATTTAGGTTTCACGAAACTGTGATTATCCTTTTATCGATAGTGGAATCCTTATTAGATAATCTGGTTTAATGATAAAGAATAATAACTTAGGTAAACAAATACCATAAATAGAAAAAACACGCAACAATTGATTTTAATCAAAATTATCAAGTACAATCTTTCTGCAGTCAGGTAAAAAGGTAGCACTGATGTTTAATTTTTGCCTGATGAAGAACCGTATTCAGTTATTTCAAACCGAAACAATTATTACGTGTTTTATCTATTTAACATGCTTGCTTACCCACTCTCTTGTTTTTCACCATGCTCTTAATTCAAAATTATTCCTTTACTGATATATTTTAAATATACATTTTGGTTGGAAATGTCTTGAAATGCATTTCAAATTGTATAAATGAATTTTTCTGCTGTGCTAAATTTAAATATGCGCCGTTTGGCGCGTATACAATTTATAGACAATGCACAGAGCTTCTCAATGTTACATGAATAAATATTCAGAGTGGTGGGAGAAATTTTTTTCTAAGTAATTTGATTTTTTTTTTTTTTTTTTTTTTTTTTTTAAATAGCAGACTTAAATGTTTTATGAATGTAGCTACAATATTCGAATAAAGGGAGTGTTAAAAGGAGTGGTAACCCTCTTTACACAGAAATGTATCTCTACATATAATAAAGGATGTCTGTGTGTTTGTGTGTGCGTCTGTTGGTTGCTTTGTAGGCAAACAATTAACCGCAGAGATATACAGAATTTTGCATGGAGGTCCGTTTTAACCTCTCATTATGTACTACCAAGCAAAGGGCAAAATTACTAGTTAATTACTATTAGTCAATTACCGAATTTCTGTTTCTTTTTAACTTTATCAGTAACTAGCTGACCCGTCCGGCTTCGCACTGATGAACAAATTTTAGTTAAAGATGGATTGATATGTAAAAAATCAAGAAATATATCAGTTTATATGTTATAGTCAGGCAATATTATTAACTGGAAAGTCAAAATATAATTTTACAATTATTTTTTTTTAATTAGTTGTTAAATGTTGGCAATTTTTACTTAATGCTATTTATTTATTTATTTATTTATTTCATAAAAAGAAACATTTCTTTACTCATGAATAAAAAATATTGAAAAATAAACCTATGACATGAAAATGTTTTTGATAAAATTGACGTCATAATAGCTTTAATTATTATTTATTTTTTCATTTCGCAAATATATTTAATTTTTTCCATAATTGATTATTATTTTAATAATGTATATTAAAGGAGAAATCAATAATATGAAACAATATTCGTACAATATATACTATTACAGAATCTGGTGTGAAACAACCACACGACTTCCATTATCCACTATTACACGTAATATATACAATTTTTTGGAGATATTACTTGCATTTTTTGAGATTTTCGAGTAAGAGAAACTTGATACACGTATAAAGACACATACAACAGAGTTTGCATAGCGACTTAAAAAATAAGGGGGAAAAAATAGATAGTTATTTTTTTAAACACGAATTTCCGAGATCTAAAACTGAACTACCTAATCAGGATGACCGTTAATATTCCTGTAATAAGCACGTAATACTTGAGAAAGGTTATCTAAATTGGATTAAAGAAAAAATTTTCAAGAATACGTTAGAGCCGTTTTTGAGATACCAACTTTTACCAAAACTTAACATACTCAATTATTGACCTAAAAACAATAATTACATACAAAAGGATATTTAATAGGAAGTTAACATGGCGAGTTTGAAAAAAATCCGTACAGGCGTTTTTAAAGAAACGCACTTGCGAAGTCTGAAATTGAGCTGTTTATAGAGGACGCCTATCAATTTTCCTGAACTAAGCAACTTTTCAATCGAAAGGGCATCTAATATATTATTTATATAGCAACTTTGAAGAAAATCATTAGAGGTGTTTTTGAATATGGGCTTAGGGTCCCATTTCTGGTTTTCCATGACCCAATTCCGGTTTTTCAATTTTCACGAAAATTTGGAAAATTTATCTGTACACCAGACCTGAATCACTTGTGAAGTTTAGTAGTTCTATTTTTATTAGTTTTGGAGATATGACAGCCAGAAGATTACACACACACGTGCACATGTACACACACACTGACCAATTGCCAAAACCTATACAATACTTCCACTACCTACAGTAGTAGGGTAATTGAAGTAAACACATACATCTCGTATTTACTACGATAATATACAGATTTTCGTATTACGTTTTCGATCGCCAAATACAAAAATCGCCAATGACGATAGATATCAAATCTATGCTTTGTTTTCAATTAAAATATTGAAAATTTTAATTAAAAATTTATTTTACCAAAATTTATTATAGCTTCTAGCACTTAGAGAGAGACAGTGTAACTTTTGATTATTGAAAGAAAAAAAAAAAAAAAAAAAAAGCAATCGGCTTTTTAGTTCTAGCGATCGTTCTCTACATATGCATATAAACCTTTCTTTTTTTTTTTATATTAGTATAGCTATAGAGCATATGTATATTAAATAGGTTTCCAGTCAACATAATGTAACTCAAATAATTAAATGCTATTTACATTTCAGTAATGGCTGTATGCGCTATGTATATTGAGCTACTTGCCATAACTGTTAGTTGCTAAAAATAGTCGCCAAATAAATTTAAACATCTCAATACGCAAGCGAAGTATAACATCACTGACCGCCCGTGGATGCAAGAAAAAGATTTTCCATGTTAATCGCTCATTGGATTTTTTTTTTTTTTTTTTTTTTTTAATTCTAGAAGAATTATTTCCCGATTTTAATCCTCATATTTGGGTATAGATATGTATTAGTTAGTGTATGCATGCGTTAGATTGAGTTATTTTGCTGTCAAATTGACAAAATTTTAATTTTAAATTTCAAAACTGTCACCCTTGTCGTTTTTTGTATTTGGCGATTAAAAACGTAATACGAAAATATACATGCCAGATGTATATTTTCGTAATATGTATTGTACGAAATATTGTTTCATATTATTCGTTACACTCTTAATGTAAGTTTTTAAAATAACCACGATTTTTGAAAGGAATTAAATTATATTCGCCAGATAATTTGGCGATATTTTTTTTTTTTCTGCCAAGGATGACGGATATCAAATCTATTCCGCTGCAACATATTAGTATATTATATCAGATACTTTATTTAGACATTTGAAAACAAATTTGACTTCAAATTATGATAGAATATTTATCCTTTCCCTTTTAATTAGTTTATTAGTAGGATGTTTATTGTGTAAATATCATCCTTTGAAATGAAATGTTTATGTTTTCAATCGAATATGGAAATTTGCCATTTTTTTTTTCTAGAGTTTTGAAATTTAAAATTCCAATTTTATCAATTTTACAACAAAAACAATTTAATCTAACGGATGCACATGATAACTAATACATATCTATATCCAAATATGGGGATTAAAATGGGGAAATAATTTTCCTCGATCTTTATTATTTTTTTACAAAAAATCCAGTTCACTTTTTATATTTGCGATTGTAATGATCGATAGATGGCGCTTTCTCAACACTGCAGTTGTTAGTAAACATTATAGACACGTGTGTTCCATTAGTGTTCTTTGTTATTCTACTTAATATTCGTACTATAATTTCTCCGCCATTACATCATGGAAAATTGATTGCTTTTGGAAAAAATACTTCAGTTTATTCAAAGTTCGATCGGAAGTAGATTTTTAACTGAAGTTGAACAAATATTAGTTTCAAATCATCTGATTAATTCTTTACTTCCATTAGCCGAAGCAACTGAAATTTTAAATTTGTCATTTGGAAATAAATGGAAGCTCAATTCTGGATTTCTTGATCCTTTGGAGTTACACTGTAGCACACAACAGTATGTGTTATCTTTTTACCGTATTTATTCATTTTTATTCAATAAATATATGTGAAACTAAATATCGGCAAGCAATGGCGGATGTATGGAATTCGAATTAAACCACGTTTATTGTAATTTCACCTTAGCCCACCAGAGGGCGAGCATTTCATTACAATCGCGGATTATTGTTCGCGTGAAAATATATTTTATTATATGTCTAAAAATAAATTAATTCGTAAATCTTTTTGGCAACAATTATAAATTAAAATAAATAATATTATAAAATAGAATTTCTTATTTTATTTTATTTTATTTATTTATTTATTTTTAAATTCCAATTTCGTTTACACACATCAGTTTAAACCACGGAGTAATAAAGACTCCGTGGTTTAAACATTGATGCTTAGATCATTTTATTATATCATATCATATCAAATTAAATTATTAGAAAAATAAACACTTTTAATTCTATAATGACGTCAGATTTAACGTGTAAGTTTAACAATTAAAAAAGCTTTATATGAATTTCAATTTAATGCACGTGCAAATATATTTCTTTTCGTTTCACGTCAAGATATTTTAAAAACGAAATGAATATGTAAATGTTTCTTTTATGTTGGCAGCAGCTAATTTTTTTAATATTTCATTATTTCCATTTCTATTACGGCTTCTATGGGGATTTTAATTAAAATGCTCAGATTTTAAACTAAAATTTATTTTATCAAAATTAAATATAGCCTATAACAATATGGCGTACTGTAGCTTTCGGTCAGTGAAAGAAGTTTTTAAATCGGTTCAGTAGTTTCAGAGATTACCCTCCACAAACAAACAATTTTTTGCGCTTTATATAATGATATAGATATAGATTAACCGAGCGGGATTTTAATACCGTCAGATTTTTCAAGGACTAACTAGCTGATCTCTGAAGACGGCTAGTATTTAATAAATATTATAATGTTAATTTTTCGCTCGGCACGGCAATCATATAAAAAATAGAGGAAGTACTTCATCGTCTAAAAAATTGAGGACAACCGTCATTTAGAGAATCCCGTTTGGCCTTCGATACGTAGAAAATATGATTGGGTTTTAATATTTTTTTCGTTTCATGAGGAAGTCAATTTTTTTTCCTTAGTAAAAAATAACTTCTATTACTTTTTAACAATTTCCAACAAACTGAAAAGGGTTTATATCTGTAGTTTCGCTGTTTGTTTTTCTGCACTCTAACTGTCGTAAATATTTATAGATTTTTTTTAAAAACTGGTTTATATATTTGAAACTTGGTTTGTTCATGTTCACTATGATATGTTCCCTATTGAAACTGGTGTAATTAGCCCCACTGAATTCTGTACAAGGGCACCTAAAACTATTCCAATGCATTATGTCTATTTGTAAAAAAGCCTATTTTAAGACCTTTGTACTGCACAATGCATAATGTAATTAGCCTTTGTTATCCAGATTGTAAAAACTTGTCTTCTATAAAATAGGGCATCTTAATTAGCATTAAGATTTACAGGGACACACACAAATATTCAGATTCTTTAGGGACTTTGAAGATGATTCCTGGAATTACATTTTCAGCTATGTAAAGTATTTTTAACATTTTACAACAACGTTTAAGACCTATTAGGACCTTTTTCACTCCATCTGTCTATGTGTCCGTCTGTCTGTGCTCTCGTATTTTCAATTTATATTTATAGAATGCCTTAAAAATTTATGTTCTCCTTAAAATGAAAGCCATAAATATATTTGTTGAAAATTTTCATCTCTCATCATAAAAACCAAAATACACTTTAAGGCGTTATTGCACAGTTAAAAAGATTTTTTTCCTTTTTATATTTTCTCGATATTCTAACGATTTTTTAATGAAATGGCCCGGAACTTCAGACATGAAAAGCACATTTAAAAACTCCCATTTTCAACTATCGATTTAGTCCAGAGTGCAATTAGGGAGCCAACCACAAATTGAAGAAGAGCAAAAATACTTTGAATCATTTTGTATCATAAAAAACTACAAATCACTTGTAACTTTAACACATTGTTGCACATACTATTTACAATATATATATGTTTTGTTGCGGAAACTGTGCAGTTATTTAGACAGACATAATTTTTTTTAAAGAAGTTATGAATTTTTTTTGGCAAGTTTTTTGTTTATAACTAGAATGGATTTCCTTTAAACTTTACAAAACTTGCAGAAAAATTAAAAATAAAGAAAAATCAATAAAGTTATTCTGAAAAATAAAAATCATACACGTAATATTTGTTGAGATATAATATTTGTATTTTTATTTATTTATTTATTTTTTTACTGCGCATGCGCGAAAGATAGAAACATTTTTATTACATATGTTGAAAGCTAGATATATTGGGCAAAAATCTTTATTGAATTTTCCTTTTACATGCCTATGGCGAATACAGTTCTAAAATATTTTCTTATGGCATAATTTTATGTTTTCTTGAAATGATCAGTCCTAACTCTGTAAGCCTAAATGATTGTCTTCTAATGTAACTAAAAAGAAAAAATAATATACTACTTGACAATAATTCGTTAGATAAAATTTAAAGTCTGTCTATTACATTTTGTATGTGAATGTATCATTGGTCTAAAATATTCTTAATTTATGGGCCCTCTTCGTCCGTCCCGTCTCTGGCGTTATCTGTAGAATTTTGGTTGGTTGGTTGAGTGGATTTGAGTTGTGGTTGGTTGGTTGAGTGGACTAGTGCGACGCTATAGGCAATGGACTTTACCCGCGTTACGTAATAAACCCATGACACGTGACTACTACTGGGAAAAATACAGAATCATAATGTTTACATTTGTGTTTTATGGGGAAATGTTTGCATTATATAGGGAAATATTTGTATCCTAGAGGGAAATTCATAGGGAAATGGAGAATCAGAAGTCACATGTTGGGTATGATTTAATCTCGAACCCAAGGAAACGGATATTGTCCATTGGCGACGTCTGGGAAACCCCCCCCCCAAGGGTGCTCGAAAACATGCCATTACAGTTTCAATCCTCTATGTAGACGATAACTTCCTCTCTTCGGTGACCCTCAAAGGTATTATTTGGGATGGGAACATGGAGGACATTAAGGCCAAGACGAATTTTACGTGCACCAATCACCATTAATGCACACGACAATTTTCAATGGACTCGAGTATCGAACCCGCAATTTTCGAATTACGAACTTGATGCTTTATCAACCAGACTACCACAGCACATTAATAATTTTTGCGTAAATTTGTAGTCAATGTAGTATGAATTTGTTAATAAAACTTATATTTTCTTCAGAGTCCTCAAAGAATAAGCATCTTGTTTTACTCCCTTTGCGTGGCAGTGGGCCAAGAACATAAGACTTTGGGTCACAGGTGATCCTTGCTTGAGCAGGGAGCACAATTTTTCTTTTTTTCTTTCTTTCTTTCTTTTTTTTTTTTTTTTGGCAGGACATTTGTGAAGCAGTCCATTTTTTATGTCAAAAGTGGCTGAGTACTTCGAACAGTCCTAGGAATGAGAAAACTTGTAGATGCACATCTAGTAAGAATGTTGGCGCAGTACAGGTCGGTTACACTTCTCTGTTGTAAGACTGGATATACTAGAAGTGCAGTTGTAAATTATACACTACTGGCCATTAAAATTGCTACACCAAGAAGGAATGATAATTACGAAATGAAATTTGTTGGACACATACATTATAGCAGGAAGAACAATTGATTAAAATTTCAGGAAATTTCGAGTTATATGTACTGAGAAAACAATACATACAGCAGCGACTTCTGTGAGAGATAACACCACATATCTGCCCAGGCATTGAATCGAACAGCGATTGGATGACATGTACGGATAGAGCACTTCATGATGTTTTAACACGATGCCACAGTTCATCGATCGAAGTTAATGGTGAGTGGTGGGGGGCCAGTCGCTTTTCAACGATTAAACAGTCATTTTCATTGGTGCGAGATCAGGAGAACGCTCTTGCCAGAGCAACAGTCGATAACATTCTGTATCAAAGAAGGTCCGAACAATACAAACAACTTGCGGTCGTGCATTATCTTGCTTAATTTTTGCGCTACGGAGGCCTCGAATACAGGACAGAGGGGTGGGCCTTAACACATCAGAAATTTAATGGCCGCTGTTCAGTGTGCCAGGAATACGAACAAGAAGTAATCGAGACGTGTATTCAATGGAAACCCATAACATCATTGGGAATGATGGACAGTACAATGATGTCGAATCCCAGCTGGCAATGTGCATTATTCATAATGCCGTTAAGTACGGATAAGGCAATCTTGATGCTGTAAACAGGATTGTGATTTGTCTGAAAAGTGACTTTACGCCATTCCTGCGTCCAGGTTCATCGTTGATCACACATTAATGGCGCCCATATCAGTGATGCAGTTTTGAGGGTAATCAGATTTTTGGTAGCCGCATACTGAGTCACCATCTGGATTGATGGTATGTTGTACCATTGGATACACGTCCCGGTCACCTCTTGTTTTCATTCCCGCCACTCTGAATACCAGCCATTACATTTCTGACGAGTTTAGGCCCATAGCTCTGCCCTATGTTCAAGGCCGCCGAAGCGCAACATTTAAGCAGGACAATGCACGACCGCAAGTTGTCCATATTGTCTACACCTTCATTGATGCCGAATGTGTTCGGCTGTTGCTCTGGCCATCGTGTTCTCCTGATCTCGCACCAATGAAAATGACTGTTTAATCGTTGAAAAGCGACTGGCCCCCACCACTCACCAGTAACTTCGATCGATGAATTGTGGCATCGTGTTAAATCTTCATGAAGCGCTTTACCCGTACATCTCATCCAATCGCTGTTCGATTCAATGCCTAGGCAGATATGTGGTGTTATTTCTCACAGAAGTCGCTGCTTTATGTATTGTTTTCTCAGTACATATAACTCGAAATTTCCTGAAATTTTAATCAATTGTTCTTCCTGCTATAATGTATGTGTCCAACAAATTTCATTCCGTAATTATCATTCCTTCTTGGTGTAGCAATTTTAATGGCCAGTAGTATAGATAATTCGGATTTTTACTGTAAGAGTGGGCGTGTTAAAATGTTATGTAGGTGCATGGTGAAATCGGGCGACTAAGGTACCAAGATGACGTCGAGCTGCAATTATAGTAATAGTGTTGTGCGGTTGATGTTTCACCGCATTCACATAAATATGTGCTCTAGAGGCAAAATTTATAAAGATAAGTTCTAGACTGGTCGTTGTTTGTAAGAAAGGAAAGTATTAGTTATGTTTAATTTTAAGAAATGCAGCGATACCCGAGGGATAATATCATAGATGTGCGTACCTTTAGTGAAATTGTCCCAGTATGTTCGTCATTTTTCCATGCGTTAAGTTTCAAGGATATTTTAATTTGAGAGAGTGGAATAGGAAGAGAAGGGCCATAGTCTGTACGACATACGGCATCCCATGCAAGGGATTCTGCTAATTAATTTTTAATTAGGCCAACATATGCGATCTAGGTGTTATGCAATAAGCTCGCAGGGTTGTTTCTGATATAAGGGACGATATAGGGTTTTTCGTCCTGTGTGCGTATCGACTTGATAGGCTGTCGCTAAAGATCTTTGTAAATTCGAATGTTCTATTGAGAATAATCTAGTCCAAGGTTTTTCTGATGGCATGGGACTCTGCTTGGAATACAGAATTGCTGTCATAGAGTCTACAGAATCAAGTGCTTAGGATTTTGCCTTGCTAAGACAAATAAATAAATAAATAAATAAATAAATAAATAAATAAATAAAAAGCGGCTGCAACACCAAAATTTGTTTTAGAACCATTTGTAAAAATTATTGTTTCAGAAGTGCATAAAAAAATATCTGACTAAAGTGTTTACTTTTAAGTATGAGGTCTCGTACTTAAATTTCAGCAGAATGGATTTCATAGGTCTTGGAGGGAGTATAAATTTTATAGAGTTGGGAAATAAATCGTCTTTTAGATCAGAAACATTTAAGTAGAGTATATTTGATTTTCTATATTCGTATTGCAATACTAGATGAATCTGAATGATCCCAGTGAACAAAGTCAGAGCATCCGTGGAAATTGTTTTGTAACACTCTGAGATTTCAAGAGAAATAATATTTGTATTGAATAGAATTTATTTTTCGCTTCTTGAGTAAGTTTTCCTACCCAAATTCCAGCCTCATAAGGTATGATTTTTTTTCTTCTATTGTTTGGTACCAAGTTTTCAACAACCCTTTAGAAACATTTTTGAAAAAGAATGAGCTAAAAGTTTCAAAACATCACTGGCCGTAAAAGGCTTTTGTTACGAAAACGTTGGTTTCTGAACTTTCTCTCAAAATTTTCTCCTACTATTTTGTGTGACGATAAGGGAAAATGTTTCAGAATCCCGAGTTAATAACATAAAATTTTCATTAATGTTTCTGAGATATATTTTCTATTGTGTGTTAAGATTTAGTGTGTGTTCTGGAATTCTTTTACCCTTTCCAAAGATTTTATAAGCTGTTAATGATATTACATGTAAGAAATTATGATAATCTTCGTTTTTTCTTTTCTTGAAAGGGAAAAAGGAAACATCTCTGGAAATGACCCTATGTTAAATTCCATACAAGAAAATCTTCCGATCATAAGTCTTTTTCGAGCGTTATCTCGAGCACAAGATCGATTAAGTGATACCCATTCTCTGGCAGAATCGGAAGATGGCAGCAGAGAAGATGAGGTAATTCATTCTTTTACTCAAAACCATTGATTACTCTCATCTAACCCATTAAAAAGTGCAGTTCAGTGAAGTATTATGCAAAGAAAATGGTGGCCATGGTATTAGTCTATTTTAACTTATTTACCTATAATTTATCAACTTATTTACTCAACAAATCACGCATATTTATTTGTATCTCAATGAACAAAAAGTTCCATGTTCATGTTCCATGTTCCATGAAATTCTAACTTATCTCTTATTGAAAAGTAATGGACGGGACACAAATACAAGCATATTTAAATAAACAGAATAATTATATAGAAAACATCATTTCTGCCTTTAACAGAAATAGACAGTTTTTACTGTTACCTACCGTATCAATAAAGGGGCTAAATGAATATCGATGTATATATTTATATATTTTATAAAACTATGATTAATTGATTTTTTTAAAATAAGTGTTGATAATTAATTGATTGTTTAATTTGATACGATGCATTATGAAGAAATTTTGAATATATAGATACTGTTTCTCTGTATAGTTTCAGGTGCGAGAAAATAGGTTGCTTGAAAATTTTGAAGAATCGGCCGAATTCATCCCTGATATACCGAGAAAATTTAACAACAATCAAATCAGATCGGCCATTCCACGGATCATTAACTTGGGTGAGTTTAATAAAATTCACAAATATCAGACATGAAAGTTCCTTCATTTATTATAAAAATAAATATTTTCAATGTCTTTCACACAAAAATTTATGTTGAGCTCAACACTTTTACCTTACACTGTACTCTAAAGATTCAGAAAAACTGATAAAGATGATACATATACAACTAATGACGTGTAGGACGCACACGAGCATGCAGAAATGTTGAGCATGACGTGGTATGAACTCAAACAATGTCGTAAGGAATCCCAGAGGCAATTCACACCACGAATCCTGAAAATCAGTCCATAAATCCATAGAAGTGTGATGTGATGTGTATCTCTTCTGAATAGTACGTTTTAAAGTTTTCCAGATATGCTCAATAATGTTCACATCCGGTTATTTAAGCTGTCAAAGAAATATCTAAAATGAAAAGAGCCTTTTTGGCTCACACGGTAGCAAATCTTGATGTGTGGGGTGCCTTATTTTATTGAAGAAATTGTCCAAGTCTGCCAGGATCCACAAGAGATATTTATTTGTGGGTGATCGGACAGTATGCTTATATATCTGTCACCTGTCAAAGTCATCACTAAGTGTATCAAGGGTTCCGTAGCACACCAGTGACACATGCCCCTTGCCATCACAGAGGCTTCATCAGTTTTTAATATTCCCCTGTTGATATGTGTGGGCTATGGATTCCTGAGATTTTTTTCTATATCTGTACACGTCAATCTTTTCGATACGATTACAGTGGACAGTCTTGCATAGGGTCAGTTAACCCAATTTACCCAAATTATACTTCCTTTGTGATGAAAATCGTCTGCATTTATGAAGAAAAATAACTTTGGTAATTAATAATTTAAATAAGTAATTTCTATTGCAGGAATTTGTACAGGAATATGAAAAAGAATGTCTTGTGGTGGTTACAACATACTAGTTTGTATTTTTCGTGATTTAAAAAATATCATGAATACAACAGAAATAATCTGGGTTTAAATTAATCAACTTTTAAGTTAACCAGCCTTAGTAGGAGGTCTGGGTTTGTTTGTTTGATTTGTTGCTCTACGGTCAGTTTTGTCAGTCTAATTTGGCCTGGACTTGCTGCTTAAAAATGGGTTCTGGATCACTACGTATGTTTATGTCTGAACCGCAACTCGAACTAGGCTACTGTTGAATAATCATTTAACCAGAACGCTAACCATCCGGTCACCAGGTAGGTGATTACACAAGGGGCTTTTCTTAAGCATATGTTTTGTATTTATTAGTAGCTCATTAAATTTTTATACAAATAACAGAAGGAACTAAAATGGAAACTTCTCTCGTAGAAAAGATTTTTCTAAATTTCTTTTAAATTATGTTTAAAATGATTTACAATCTTAATTTAATGCATATTTTTTTTCGGCCTGTATTTAAAATACTGAAAATGTTTCGATACAAATGATACGTTTATATTTATATTTTCAGATTCCGAGGACAGTTTGGCAGACATGAATTCCGACATGCCTCTGAGAAAATCGGAACATGAATCTTGCGATATAAATTCTATCCTGGACGATAACCAGGTGCATTTGTCCATGAAAGATAGTCCTGTCAAAGCCCACAGGAAACAAATGAATACTACCGATACTCAGATGAAAGAATTTTCAGAATTCAATGCCCAAAATACCATAAACTTTAGGAATAATAATAATAACATGGCACACAAAATGGACTCCTGCTGTAACACTATGAAATCTCCCAGTTTAGATACGTATTTTGACGCGATTGAAAAAGAATTGGCCGATTTAAACGCCCAGATACTTCCTGTGGGTGATACCAGAGAGAGGAACCTATCCTTGAAAATTAATGTTTCCGAAACCAAGAAATATGAAGAAGTGGATACTGAAAATACTCGGTCAAGAGCCCTTCGAACAATCGCTATCAAGAACATAGGAGACATTTCAAACAAAACAAACACAGTACAAACTTCTTGGCTAGACACAAGTTTTGGCATGTAATCAGAAAATAAAAATATTATTCGGCTATCCGGGTGTCATTTTATTCAATATAAGAAATATTATCAGTTATCGTTCTCGTTATACATCTACTTGCAGATATCTTAATTCTGCATCATTCAATACGCATGAGGATCTGTGGTGGTCGTAAATAATTATCACGTTTTAATTTAATGTTTTTACCTGTTTTGAAGTGTGAAAAATTCGATAATCACAAAATCGATGAAGTATGTATCCATTCTCAAACCCAGTTACAATTCCATCTTTCAAAATGTGATTTATTTATTTATGAAATTTATATTAAGTTTAATAAATTTTATTAAAATTCGTATACTTTTAATGTATTACTTTCTCTTACCCATAAAGTAGAGAAAGTATTGTTTTTGGGTCAAATTTTCGAAAATGAGTTTTTGTTATATTTACACGTTTTGAAGTCCCCTGAATCTAAAAATCATGTTTTTAGCGGTTGGTCTGTGTGTGTGTATCTGTCTGTTATCAGTATATCTCAAAAACAAATTATAGCAGAAAGTTCAAACTTGGTATTCTAAATGTGTATCATATAGGGATGTACACTAAGCTTTTCGTTGAGGTCGAGCAAATGGTTCGTGTACAGGGGGACACCCAAGAGAATTCAAATACAATTACGTCTATGGAGGAAATTGCAGGTAAGTAGAGTTTAACATCTATAGACTGCACTAAAAAAATGAAACGAATATATATTTGTTATATGCGTAAAAATCTGTTTCATGCAGAATATGGTATAGAAAGCATTCACGGACTACACAAAAAAACTAGATTATAATGCGACAATACTTGAAAATTGATGGAAGTATATTTCAGGTTGTGCCGTGTGTTATTAATATAGGATTATATTTATGTGCACCATGAGATATGTACATAACTTTCAGAAGATATACAGGGATGCCAATATTTAAGCCATAACATTAAGCCATAAATAATGTATTTTTTTAAGCTAAATAGTCATCGATTGGTTTCTTGTATATTTACACGTTTTGAGGCTTCCTGAATAACCGAAATCCAGTTTTATAGTTTGATCTTTGCCTGTGTCTGTTAGAGTAACTTAAAAACAAATAATTTCAGCCGATCCAAATGATGCATTTTGGTGAATACGTTTGTTAATAGAAAGGTTTGTTCAAGATTGATAAGTTGCAAGGAATGATGCGTGTGAAAGAGTCTAAGTAATTTTAAATGAACTTTTGACTTAATAACAGATTTGAATTCTCTTTAAATGTAAGTACAATAATAAAACGGGGGGTTGAGGTTGAGGAGGGTGGTTGCCCCTCCTTAACCACCTCCTGAACCACCCTGTCGCATTGATTATAATGCGACAATACTTGAAAATTGATGGAAGTATATTTCAGGTTGTGCCGTGTGTTATTAATATAGGATTATATTTATGTGCACCATGAGATATGTACATAACTTTCAGAAGATATACAGGGATGCCAATATTTAAGCCATAACATTAAGCCATAAATAATGTATTTTTTTAAGCTAAATAGTCATCGATTGGTTTCTTGTATATTTACACGTTTTGAGGCTTCCTGAATAACCGAAATCCAGTTTTATAGTTTGATCTTTGCCTGTGTCTGTTAGAGTAACTTAAAAACAATTTCAGCCGATCCAAATGATGCATTTTGGTGAACACGTTTGTTAATAGAAAGGTTTGTTCAAGATTGATAAGTTACAAGGAATGATGCGTGTGAAAGAGTCTAAGTAATTTTAAATGAACTTTTGAATTAATAACAGATTTGAATTCTCTTTAAATGTAAGTACAATAATAAAACGGGGGGTTGAGGTTGAGGAGGGTGGTTGCCCCCCTCACATAGAATTATATATCAAATAAAACTGTTCCGAAGCCTAAGTTGAATTGTTTTGAGATATGTTTACATAACAGTACTCGTTATCTTAACCCTTAATCTCCAATCTTATAGTATTAAATTTCGGGGTAAGAGAAAGTCGTGTGTGTGACAAACCAGATTATTTTTTTTTATTATTAAAAAGTTTAAAAATATACCATCTGTTACTACTTATCGAAATACTTTTGAAAACTTTGGGGTAAAATACTCCTTTTACTGCTTATAAATAAATTGAAAAAAAAAAAAAAAAAAATAGAGACGTTCTCTAATAATGAGTTTATTGTTCTTTAGACCTAATCACAGCCGATACTTTTTCGTCATGGACTCAGCACGTTGCTGGCATATTTGCTGAGGACTGTTGTCCTCTTACTGCCATAATGAGAGCTGTAATTTTGGTGAAATTGGATGGCGGCGTTTTCAATCTTTGAAGTACTCTTTCGAGTTTGTCCCATATATTCTCAATAGGATGGAGATCTGGGAGATTGAGCTAGACGTGGAAACAAATTAAAACTCTATTTGATGGTCTTGAAATAAATTTGAGACTGATAGAACATGGTAGCAAGGTACATTAGAACACTTCCAGAAAAGAACATTATAGCCATTAACGAGTGCACGTTATCGGCAATGATATTGAGGTAAGCAGTGCTATTTTGAGTGAGTTGGGTCTACAGATATCAAGAGACCCAGTGTATTCCATGAAAACCCCATAATTCCGCCGACACCAGCCTGATAATTTGTCATTTTGAAAGAGGGGTGCACGAATTCGTGCTGTTTGCGCCGTAATCTATAATTCGCCATCTGCATGATGTAGCAGAAACGAGGTTCATCGGACAAGGCTACTTTTCTTCAGTTCTCAAGTGACCAATTTCGCTGCTCCTGGGTACACAACAGCCGCATTTTCCAATTTTTAGGTGATACCAAAAGCATTCTTGTTGGTCTTCTGATGCAAAAGCCATGCTTTGCAAAGTCCGTCTTGTTATGTATTGAGATATACTTTGTGATGCCCCTGCATTGAACTCAGCTAGAAATGGTCGTGTTGTTGCCTTTTTATTGGTGCCGAATGTGTATCACTTGCTTTTTACCTTTCTTTCATAAATCTTTTTGGATTAGAGTTATTCTTATCGCTCGATTTTTTTTTCTCAATTGTCACTCTCTAAAAACCGGAGGTACTGTTTGGCGAGATATTGGGATGGATGAGCCTTTCTCAGATAAGTAACGTTCCTTTTTATGTCTCTCTACGTAACTGTCGGGCAGATTTTTACTCTTAAATATGGAGTGTTTATAATTTTTTGGCCACTTAGTTTTTTTGTATTGTAGAGATTGTAGATAGCAGTTAATAAGTGTTATAAACATCCAATTTTTTTTAAATGGGCAAAATTGATCAAATTATTTATTAATATATGTCCAGTCCACTCTAATACTCATGTTCAAGTCGGTCAATAATTTATTTTTTCTTGCTAGAAAAATTTACGGAAGAATAATTTTTTAAAATATCAGTTATATTGTACTCAGTGTTACGGTATTTAATAAGTTTTTGCTGAAAATGCTCCAATTTAAAAATTGAAATATTGTTTTATCAGGATAATACACTAGGTAATGAAGAGATTTAAGACAACACAGTAGACAGGAAGTAACTAAGTGGACAAATACAATTAACTCTGGGTTTACTCTCGCTGATTTTCTATTTTGAATTATCATTTAATTTCTTTATTAAAAAATCGAATAAGGCATAAAATTACTTATTATTACTTTCTTCTATATTCAATAGAAGAAAGTATTGGATTTGTAAAAATTTTCAACTTCGGATTTTTGATGGATTTACGCGTTTTGAGAGCTGTAGAACACAATTTGACCATTTTTAGAAAATGTCTGTCTGTCCGTCTGTCCGTCTGTCTGTGTGTGTGTGTGTGTGTGACAAAATTTTGTGGCAACTGTATCTCAGGAACTACTGAACAGAATTTTATACAAATTGGTATGTAGTTGCACCTTGACATAAACTAGTGCCTACCAACTTTTGGTAAAAATTGTCTTACAGGTTGCGTTGCCATCCCGCTTTTTCTAAATTTTTAACATGGTGGTATAGTACAAAATTTTGTAAAAATATGCATAAAGAGAATTATTTTTTAATAATCATCATGAAATTTACCAGAATTAATTATAATAGATATAGTCAACTGGGAAAATTCTTTTGTATGTGTAGGAGCCTCGACTCCCCTGAAGGGGGGGGGAAGTCCCCCCTCGATTTTTTTCACTTTAACCAATTTTTTTTTTTTTTTTTTTTTAAATGTAATATTGACAATAAAATTGACTTTATTTGGATATTTAGTGTTATACTACTTCTCTAATATGGAAATCGTCTGCATTATCATGGAAGATATTTTTTTTTTAATAATTTTAATAAATTATTTTTACTGAGTGAATTTGCATAGGAAAATATAAAAGAAAGTCATGTGTTGGCCACAACATACTAGTTTCAATTGTAATTACCTTACAATTCACCATAAATAAGGGGAAAAATAGTGAAAACAGTGGCATAAAAAACGAAAACGGCATTAGAAATGATTTAATAAAGATGTGCACTACATGTGCTGGAAATTTTATATTTGTAGTTCCGTACACTATTAAAAAAGCATTGGATACTGTAGTATTCAATTTCTAAAGAACCATTGACGTTTTCCAATAGTAGCGTATTTGCATAAACAAATAAAAATTTCCTATACTTTTGTGCTTTATTATATTGTAACAAAGGTTCTAAAAAATAAAGAATTTCATGTATGTACAGGTTAGATTTTTTTAACTGGCACTATTTAGAGCCGTCCAAAGCTTGGTCTATTAGCTGGGAATTAGAATACCGCCAAAGTTGGTGGGAGACTAATGAATGACATCATGGAAAATGATATTCACTGAAAAAATATTTAATTCTGACAGTCGCTGCTAGGATGAAAGCAAATTCAACTTTCACATCTTATTGGAATTTTAAATTAAAACTAGTATGTTGTGGCCACTAATAAATAAAATAAATAAATGAAAAAAAAAATCTATAACTTTATTTTTAATTATGGCAGATCGATGATTCAATCATTCATTTTAAAGGTATTAGCGAGCTTTTTGGAAAGATACCCATCATGAAAATTTATTCTCCTCGAAAGGGGACTTCCCCCCCAGGGGGAGAGGCGATGCTCCTACATATACAATTTTTTTTCCCAGTTGACTATCTCTATTATAAATAATTTTTGTAAATTTCATAATGATTATTAAAAAGTAATTATCTTTATGCACATTTATACAAAATATACTACCATGTCATATACTACCATGTTAAAAATTTAGAAAAAGCGGGATGGCAACGCAACCTTTAAAACAATTTTTACCAAAAATTGATAGGCAATAATTTATGTCAAGATATAAGTACATACCTATTTTTATGAAATTCTGTGCAGTAGATCCTGAGATACAGTTGCCACAAAATTTTGTCACACACAGACAGACAGACAGACAGACATTTTCTAAAAATGGTCAATTTGTGTTCTACAGCTCTCAAAACGTGTAAATCCATCAAAAACCCCAGGTCGAAAATTTTTACGAATCCAGTACTTTCTTCTATTGAATATAGAAGAAAGTTTAAAAAAAAAATTTTAAATAAGAAATTTCAGTGGTACATAGCATAGTTTTATGAGAGTCTCCCCCAGATTTGAAAAAGGACAGGGCACTCCTAATTAAAAACTAGTTGGCAGAGGTGGACTCTGCTCAGTTCCCCATCATATTTATGCTCTCATAAATTTCTAGTGCGAGACATATTATAATCATGTTAAATGAAATGAATTTGACCAAAGCTTGATACAGTGACAGAATGAAATCCCCGCCTAATAGGCTATCCATCATTCACTTCAATATATTTATCTTATTCTAATCTATTAATTTATTTTATCAGGATCAATTCCATGTTTAGTTTTCATGCTACTATTTCCAATGCAATAATCCTCAAAATTCATATTTATATGAAAAATTGACAATTTCGCTATGTTGACAAAATCGTAAATTACGAATAATTTACGAAAATTTCCTATTAGAATATTTGTATTTAATCATGTTCAAACAAATATCATAAACGTAATTTTCAAGTTGTCTAATGTATTTAGGATCCTCAAAATGGAAGTTTATGCTCAATTTTGCCTTATTCTGACATGTCAAGTAAATCGTAAATTCCAAATAACTTACGAATTTTTTAAATTGGAAAATTCATAGTCATTAATATTCATGCCAGTATCCTAAATAAAATTTCAAAAGTAGTCTGACATCTTTACGATGAAAATATTTCTCAAAATTGACGTTTATGTGAAATTTTGCCCTATGCTGCCATGTTAAGAAATTCGTAAATTTCCAATAACTTGCGGAATTTTCAAATTAGCATATTTGTAGTTACTGATGTTCATTCCGACAACAAAACTGAAATTTTAAAACTGGTCTGGCATTTTTACATTGAAAAGTTTCCATATAATGCACGTTTAAGTCAATATTTGTCCTATTCTCCCATGTTAAGAAAATCGTAAATTTCTCATAACTTACAAAGTTTTTTAGTTCGAATGTTGCAAATTAATAGGGTTCTTGCCAATATCGAAAGTTATATTTTAAAACCGATCTGAACTCTCTGCGATCATTTGTTCGTGAGATATCGTGTAAACAGACTGACAAACTAACGGACTAACACACTAATGGACAAACAGATACCCTACAGACAGACACCATACAAATTTTGTCATTTTCGGATTTCTCACACCTCAAAACGTGTAAAAAAGTAAAAAAAAACCAAGGTCAAAAATTTTCACGATTACCTAAGTTCCCCATACCTATAGTATGATGGGGAACTAAAAAGGCCATTTTCTAGATTCATGAGGGCAGTTTTGGCTTCTTAAGGGCACATTTAACATTTAAAATTCAGACATTTATTTTAAAATTTCGATTTTAGGTGTAAATAGAAGAAAAATTTTTAAATTTTAACTTTCTTTACACCTTCATTTTGCTTGTTACTGATGTATGAATGAATGTTGATTGCATAATACATCTAAATTAATAAAATCAGACTTTTGTCTCTAAATTTGTCAGAATCGAGAAATTTTGCGATACTTTCACGTTTCACACACCATGAAATCCGAAACTGACTTCAGAAAATTTTGCCTGTGTGTGTGTGAGAAAAATTTTGAGGCAACTGTATCTCCGGAACTTCTGCTAAGAGTTATATACAAATTTATATGTAGATGTACCTTGGCCTATTAGTGCCTATCAACTTCTGGTGTCAATCGCACAACAGGTGGCGCTGCTATACAGCAACTTTCACAATTTCGGACGAGGCTATATCTCAGGTTCTATTGCATATAACCAAACAAAACTTCATATCTAAGAAGACCAGTATGAGACATAACGCTGATTCAATTTGTATGCTTATCGGTCAACAGGTGGTGCTGCTATAAAGCGATTTCCACAATATAAGGAAAGACTATATCTCAAGAGCTACTGCACAGAATTGCATATAAATTTGTATGTAGATGCACCTTAACATAAATTAGGGCTTATCAACTTTTAGTGTAAGCCGCTCAACAGGTGGCGCTGCTGTACTGCGATTTCCGCAATTTAAGGAAAAGCTATATCTAAAGAACTACTGCGCAGAATTGCATATAATTTTGTATGTAGGTGCACCTTAACGTAAGTTAGTGCCTATCAACTTTTGGTGTAAACCGCCTAACAGGTGGTGCTGCTACACAGCTATTTCCGTAATTTAAGGGAAGGCTATATCTCAGGTTCTATTGCGTATCACCTAACAAAACTTAATATGTGAGAAGGTCATTATGATACATTATGCTGATTCAATTTGGATGCCTGTCGGACAGTAGGTGGCGCTGCTATACTGCAAATTTCCTCGATAACGGGATGGCTATATCTCAACTTCTATGGCATATAACTGTGGGGAATTTGATATGTGAGGATAACCATTATAAAAAGGCATTTTTTAAGATGTTATTTATAGACAATAAAACTGTCTTTCTTTGGATATTTAGTGTTAGTTTTCTCCAACAAGGAAACATTCAAAAGGCGTCTTCAAAAACTATTGAAAAAAATATATGTGATTCTACTCTTCATAAAACAACAGAAAGTGAAAAAACTATCGGCTGAAATTTATCATATTTGGCGATTTCACACTGTTAGGTGATTGATTTTGAATATTTGGATAAATCGCCAAAACTGATTAATTTTTATATTTTTTTGTGGTCGCTGTTATTCATTTCAGCCGATATTTTTTTTTCACTTTCTGGTATTTTATGACGAGTAGAACCACATAGGGCAGAGTCGGGTGGGATGGGATACCTAAAATTATTCTTAAAATAAACATTGTTTTTAATTTTTGATACTTCCACCAGGTGAAGTAACTACAGCTCCATATTTGTGCTATGTATCATTTTATTTGGAGAACTCTGTAAGTTTATGTAACAAAAAAAAAAAACCCCTATTTTATAACACTAAAGGTAAACAATAGCTTAATTTTCAAGGCAAGTTTTCAACGTCACTCACTGATGTCAGCATAATCATTTTCATATTTTATGTACCTAATAATATAACTTTTATGAATTAGTTGCTAAATTATTCCTAAAAGCAGCATCTGTCTAATAATAAATTATTTTTTTTTAAATAATGAAAAGGGAGGGATGGCACAGAGCAGCTCAGGGAGGGATGAGGCATGTAAGAAAAGGAAGAATAAAGATTCTGATACTCCTTAAACAGAAAATATCAAGAGGCGAATGAATGAATAGATGGAAGAAAAAAATGCACGAAACAAATTCAAAATCATGGAAAATAATTGGTGTGGCATTCACACGACTTTTGTTTACCCTTTTAACTTTTAAAAATACTTTATTTACTATATATGTATGGGGAATTCATTTTCATTCCTGAGTAGTTTTCCTGGACATGGTAAAATATACAAAAGAAATTACACTCACTAATTACAGTTGGGATTTTTTGGTAATATTTGTTCATGAGATATGCTGAAACACACCCAGACTAGCCACTAAAAATCTTATTAATATTCAGGGAACCACAAAACATATAAATATAATAAAAACTTAATTTTGAATATTTGAACTAAAAAACAGCATTTTCTCTGTTAGAAGTAAAAAAAAAAAAAAAAAAAAAAAAGATGAACTGATTGAGCATTTGAAAATTTTTATTTCAGTGCTACATTATACTCTAATGTTGGATAAAATAGGTGGTATTCTTAATTAATTAACCTTACGTACATCTTGTCCCACTGTTTTTGTCATTTTTCATAGTATGTCTGTATATTATGTATTTATTTTAACTTTATAAACATGTCCCATCCCTCCCTCATATAAGGAAGGGATGGGACATTTTTATGACTATGTTAAATGTCTTAAAAAATTAATATTTTAATAATTACCTTCAAATTTATATTTTTAAAAGAAGTAAATTTGTAAAAAATATTTTTGTCAAAACTGTCCCATTCCTCCCTTCTCTCCCCTATATTTTTTTCAATAATTTTGAAAACGACACCTTTTGAATGTTTCCTTGAAAGTGAAATCATTTGCATTCATCATGTTAAATAATTTTAATAAATAATAGTTTTAATAAATTATTTGCACTTAGTAAATTTGTATAGGCAGGGCTCGCATATGACTTTTGGAGGCCCCGGGTACAAGCTTTATATGGTTTTATCCCCCCCCCCCCACACACAAACATATGCAGTTAAATATATATATAAATATTTTAATGTATTAAGTCTTATACGACTTTTATGTGTAATGGACATTTTGAATGTTATAAATAAAATTAAATTATTGTGCATCACTCATAAAAATAAATTCTTTTAACATAATTTTTAAGAAAAATAAAACTGAGAAAATCTTTTTTTGGAGCTCAACAAAATATCAGATTTATCTATAATATTTAAAATATACAGCGACATAGGATTAAGATGCTTTCGAAACCAGAATAAATGGATTGTAAGGGCTAAATTTTGTGAGTTTTCTAGCATAGGCAAGCAACATCGGTACATTTCCAAAATTACAACTTTGAAAAATACACTGTTTAAAAAAAAAAAATATATATATATATATATATATATATATATATATATATATATATATATATACATATATTATATATAGATATATAGATATATATTATATATATATAAGCATTTTTAATTACTTTTTCGGTGCTAGTATCCTGAAAGAGGGAAAAAAAAGTATGTTTATGCTTATTTCTTATCCTGTACGGCAAAGAAAATACACTGCTCGACATTGAAAATGCAACACCAAGAAGGAATGATAATAACGGAATGAAATTTGTTGGACACATACATTATAGTAGGAGGAACAATTGATTAAAATTTCAGGCAATTTGGAGTAATATGTACTGAGAAAACAGTACATAAAGCAGCGACCTCTGTGAGCAATAACAACACATATCTACCTAGGCATTGAATCGAACAGCGATTGGACAACATGTACGGGTAGAGCACTCCATGAAGCTTCAACACGATGCCACAATTCATCGATCGAAGTTACTGGTGAGTGGTGGGGGGCCAGTCGCTTTTCAATGATTAAACAGTCATTTTCATTGGTGCGAGATCAGGAGAACGCGCTGGCCAGAGAAACAGTCGAACACATTCTGTATCAAAGAAGGTCCGGACAATACAAACAACTTGCGGTCGTGCATTATCTTGCTTAAATTTTTCGCTACGGGGGCCTCGAATACAGGGCAGAGGGGCGGGCCTTAACTTATCAGAAATTTAATGGCCGCTGTTCAGAGTGCCAGGAATGCGAACATGAAGTAATCGAGACGTGTATCCAATGGGAACCCATAACATCATTGCAAATGATGGACAGTATGATGATGTTCAGATTGTCCCCTGTTCGAACACTATGATGATGTCGAATCCCAGCTGGCAATGTGCATTATTCATAATGCCGTTAAATACGGATAAGGCAATCTTGATGCTGTTAGTCCAAGCGGCGGCTGCAAAAAATTGACTTGAGAAGGTACGAAGCTGATTTTTTTCCTATAGATAGAATTCATTGTTACAATGAAAATCTGATAGGGTTGCCTGGTCAAAGCCGCCAAGTTTAAGAGAAACAACCTCACTTCCGGTCACAATTTAAACGATTTTCGAACCCCAAAAGGTATGAAGATGAAACCGGTGCTAAAATATAGAGATTAATATGCTCTTTAAAATGGCATAGGGTTGCCTGGTCAAAACCGTCAAGTTTCAGAGGTTGCCTCGATAATAGGGGTCAAATTTAAACGATTTTCGAACCCCAAAAGGTATGAAGATGAAACCGATGCTAAAATGTAGAGAATCATATATGGTCTTTAAATTGGCATAGGGTTGCCTGGTCAAAACCGCCAAGAAAAGAGGTTGCCACGAAAAGTGTGTGCGTGTTGGGGGGGGGGGGGGCGAATTTTCGCGGTTTTCTTACCCTAACATATTTAAAAATGAAACCGTTTATAAAATATAGAGAATAATATTCTCTTTTGAGTATCATAGGGTTGCCAGGTGAAAATCTCGAAAAATAGTGGTTGCCTCGAAAGAAAAAAAAAAAGTTAATTTTGAAGGGTTTTTTATACAATGTGAAGAAAAAATATAAAAAGTATTTAAAAAATAAAAAATAAATAAACTGTAATGAAACTGTTCTAAAATTTCCCATAAAAACAACGAATTAATAGTAAAAATTAAAAATGTTGCATGCGGATACGGATAAGAAAATACGACCGCAAAAGCTAACAGAAATGAAGATAATAATGCCCAAGAAACTCATAATAAAAAATTCCGTTAGTATACAAAATAAATAATTAAATAAAATGAAAAAAAAAAAAAAAAAAACCTTTTTTTTTAGATTTGCAGCAAGATTTGCAAATTTCAATTTCATAAATTAATTCATTGTTATTAAGAAACGCGAAAAATTTATAAATTTTTTAAAAATGTTTTTCGCTTTATTTGTACCCATAATTAATTTGCAGAAGATATTATTGATTATTTTAATTAGATATAAAAAAAAAATTAATTGAGAAAATTTTCTAAAATTGACAAATTCTTAATATAACAAAATCGGCACAACCCAATATTTTCGTATAAAATTCTACAAAGCAGTCGCATACAGAGCAGTCGCTTCAGGGAATTATCTTCTCAATACTTTGACACAATTTGAATATTTTAAGTATTGAAAAATGGGGAAAAAACGAGCTCGTGAGCTGAAATTAGTTTTATACAGATTAGAAAAAGAATGGTCCCGCATAATAATTTAATTTTCTTTATGCTTTAAAATCTCTTATATCATTAAACAAATAAAATAAACGAATATTGAAATTCGCTTCCTTTTCTAAGCTGACCGCTATACCTTGACAGGTTTGAAGCACAATCGTAAGGAAATTGAAAAGTGTTGTATGTTCTACATTTAGCTAGCAATTTCATCTTTTAAATATTAATCATTTCGTGTTTAACCTTTTAAAAATTGTCTTCATGTGTGTTTCACTTTGTGTTAAACACCTTCAATATTTGTTAGCTTTTTGGAGACTGACCGCTATTTCTTTACGAATTTTACCAGGCAAACATATGCCATTTTAAAATAACTCCTACGCTGTACATTCTGGAACCAGCTACACCTTTCAAATATACATATAATTTCATCCTTATTCATTTTCTTTGTTAATGCTATTCGTATCTTTTTACACTTCGTTAAGAAATCTTCAAAAGTCGCCTATTTTTTTGTGGTTGACTGCTTTACTTGACAGATTTGACCAATTTTCGAGGCAACCTCCGAGTCTTGACGGTTTTGACCAGGCAACCTTATGCCATTTTAAAGAGCATATTAATATCTATATTTTAGCACCGGTTTCATCTTTACAGTTGGGTAACTCACTTTTTACTTGGGTAAATAAATCGTAAAATACTTCCCCTATTTACGTGGCAACCTCTGTTTCTAGACGGCTTTGACCATTCAACCCTATGCCATTTTAAAGAGCAATTAATACCTACATTTTAGCACCGATTT
This sequence comes from Salticus scenicus, assembly GCA_963930645.1. Classification (NCBI taxonomy): domain Eukaryota; kingdom Metazoa; phylum Arthropoda; class Arachnida; order Araneae; family Salticidae; genus Salticus; species Salticus scenicus. The sequence continues at coordinate 397,702,193 of OZ005648.1, forward strand.
CATTTTTACACTGGTGGGGTTCGAAAATCATTTAAATTTGACCCCTGTTATCTAGGCAACCTCTGAAACTTGATGGTTTTGACCAGGCAACCCGATGCCATTTTAAAGAGCATATTAATCTCTACATTTTAGCACCGGTTTCATCTTTACACTTGGGTAAATCACTTTTTACTTGGGTAAATAAATCGCAAAATACGTCCCCTATTTTCGTGGCAACCTCTGTTTCTTGACGGCTTTGACCAGGCAACCCTATGCCATTTTAAAGAGCATATTAATCTCTACATTTTAGCACCGGTTTCATCTTCATACCTTTTGGGGTTCGAAAATCGTTTAAATTGTGACCGGTAGTGAGGTTGTTTCTCTTAAATTTGACGGCTTTGACCAGGCAACCCTATCAGATTTTCATTGTAACAATGAATTCTATCTATAGGAAAAAAATCAGCTTCGTACCTTCTCAAGTCAATTTTTTGCAGCCGCCGCTTGGACTATGTAAACAAGATTGTGATTTGTCTGAAAAGTGACTTCCCACCATTCCTGCGTCCAGGTTCATCGTTGATCACACATCAATGGCGCCCATATCAGTGATGCAGTTTTGAGGGTAATCAGAATTTTGGTAGCCGCATACTGAGTCACCATCTGGATTGATGGTGTGTTGTACCATTGGATACACGTACCGTTCACCTCTTGTTTTCATTCCCGCCACTCTCAATACCAGCCATTACATTTCTGATGAGTTAAGGCCCATAGCTCTGTCCTATGTTCAAGGCCTCCGAAGCGCAACTTTTAAGCAGGACAATGCACGACCGCAAGTTGTCCATATTGTCTGGACCTTCATTAATGCCGAATGTGTTCGACTGTTGCTCTGGCCAGCGCGTTCTCCTGATCTCGCACCAATGAAAATGACTGTAATCTTTGAAAAGCGACTGGCCCCACACCACTCACCAGTAACTTCGATCGATGAATTGTGGCATCGTGTTGAAACTTCATGAAGTGCTCTACCCGTACATGTCATCCAATCGCTGTTCGATTGAATGCTTAGGCATATATGTGCTGTCATTGCTCACAGAGGTCGCTGCTTTATGTACTGTTTTCTCAGTATATATTACTTCAAAGTTCCTGAAATTTTAATCAATTGTTCTCCCTACTATAATGTATGTGTCCAACAAATTTCATTCCGTTATTATCATTCCTTCTTGGTGCTGCATTTTCAATGTCGAGCAGTGTAAAATCACACTTTCGGGTCATAGCATAGCTCTCACTAGCTATAACCACGGCAATTTAATAAATCCAAATCCACACTCAAAATATATCTAGTAATTATTTAAACAAATGTTTTACTCCATGACTATGAGCTAGGAGTAATGCCAGAAAACATTTCACTGGCAAATTGTCATTTTCCACATTTTTTATGACAAAACACAGCCGATCTACATGGGAACTTTTCTACAATTAAATTCGCACTTCGGAAGTATTAAGGAGGAAAAATGCCAAATAGACTCTCAAAGTACTTGAACCTATGTAGATATTGTAGCTTATTACTATACCTAATTTAGCTTAGCAATTTTTCAATAATGTTGATAAAAAAAAATCATGATTTAATGTTTACATTTTTGTATACTTTAACATAAAAACAGTGAAAAATTTTGAAACATCATTTGTAGATTTGGTGCCCCCCGAATTTGGGTGCTCTGGGTTCGTGCCCCATGTGTCCATGTCTTAATCTGGCCCTGCGTATAGAAAAATACAGAAGAAAATTTTGTGGTGGCCACAACATACTAGTTTTTAAATCATTATTTAAAAATTTAAGTTATGTCATTTAACTTTTGATGGTTATTTAAGTTGCACCAGTGGCGGATCCAGAACTTAACTTTTGGGGGAGGCTAAGACTTTTCAAAATGTTATTCTAGACCAATAAAAAATTTATAATTGCAATATTCAATTGTGAATGTCACTGTTTTTTTTTTTTTTTTTTTTTTTTTTTGGGGGGGGGGGCTTCAGCCCCTAGCCCCCCCTCTTAAATCCGCCACTGAGTTGCACATAAAATTTCTACCACAGAGTCAATTTGAACTATACCGATTCGATTCATAGGTCAGTTTGGCTCGACTCTTTTATTTTATTTTATTTATATTTTTTCCCCCGAGCTCTTTTTTTTTTTTTTTTTTGAACAATTTGTATAATTTCTGTAAATAAAATTTCTAGGTTTAAATTTCATGTTTACAAATTTGTTATAACTGATGCCTATACAAGCTTGCTTAATCGTCTCAACCAGCTAATTAAAGAACCAAAAATGTGAGTCGGCTGATAGGTTAACTCAAATATCTAAAATATACCTAAACATTTGCAATTGTATGTTTGTGTCCTTCCGAACATTTTCCGGTGACACTGCAGGGATATTCTGCAGCAATGTTATCTCTAAGATAATGTTATGCGAGTGATAAAGCGTATTTTATTATCAACCGAGAGAGGTGCTGTTGGGATAACTTCAACTGAAACATGTCTCTGGAGAGGATGGCTGATCGAGAGGGATGAAGATTTGTTTATAAGCAATTTCTTTAGTTGCTACACGACGATAGGTTTCATATTACGACTTTCTTAATATTTGTTTATATATTATTTGTAGATCACGCGTTTTTTTTTTTTTTCCATCTCTGACCTATTTTAAAAGAAACAATTACTTATAGTATAAATAAATAAATAAATATATGGAATAGAAATCATTTTTATATTTAACCCGTTCCAATATAGCTGAAGAATGTATGTTCGTAATTTCAGCTTACTTATCTGTATCTCTTTGTCCATCCACGAAGCAACTTCGATCAATATAATTAAACCGTTGTGAGATTTGTTAAAATAGTGTGTGTTCCCGTGACCCGTGACAGTCTTTTTTCTTTCTTTCTTTCTTTTTTTTTCCTGTAAAGATACACAAATGAATTCAATACATATTTTAGGCCAATAGGAAAAGTATTTTGAACCATTTTTACTTTCCGAACATAATATGTAAGGAAGGTATTGTAATCATGACGAAAATTCAACTTTGAGATTTTGTGTATCTAAACGTTTTGAGGTTCTTTGAATTAATTTTTGCTATTTTTATGATAATATATTTATATGTGTGTGCATGTGTTTGAGTGAACACGATAGCGTCTAAACGCTTTGTTCGAATGAGCTGAAATTTGGTACGTATTTTATAGGTAGCATGAACCCTACTGATTTTGGTGAATTTAGCACTTATAGGTTTTTTTTTTTTTTTTTTCTTTTAACAGAGACACAAAGAAATTTTCAGTATGCTTAATAATACAAATCTTTGGATACCTAACACACGAATCTGCAGATCGGGTTTGAGTTGGGGTGTCGCTCTACAGTCATTTTTTGCCCATTAACGATCATAAGACCACGAGCTATGGCTTGAAGCAAAATTCCAACCAGTACGAACATCCATGTTTAAACTGTGACTCGAACCTGACAAGTGAAGAACAGAGCATTAACCATTCGGATGCCAGCATGCCTAGAGATCAGGAGACTTAAAGTTTCGTTTCGTTACGAAAAACTCATCGATTTTCTAGTGTGAGAAAGTAGTTCGGAAATAAACAGGCAGGCTCTAGTCAGGGAATGCACTTTATTCAACGTTAAGTTTTGGAATCTGTACAGCGAAACTGTGATTACAACGAATATTCTTGAAACAGACCAACAGTATTGTTAATTTATCGAATATTCCGGTAGCAATCCAACGAAGCTCTCACTCGAACTGCAAAAGCCACTATTTGACGAAAGTTCTGGAACCGTCCAATAAAACAGTCACTTTGTTCCACAGGAATAAAGCAAATAACCCCAAACACATGAGGGCAGAAGTTTTCGCCAGCTCACGAACAAAGTTCACTGGCTTAGAGCACAATCTCTAAAGTGCAATCGCTCAGAATAGATCTTTGAACAACGCTGAATCGCAGTGACTACGCATTCTCTCTGCAGTGCTCAATACACTTCTATTTAAACTCTTTGGCGATAGGGGCTAAGTGGTAATTCTTCCTAGAAATACATGGAAAGTTCGAGATCTAGGCTCTCGGGCATCGGAGAATTTCGAAACTTCGGGAGCACTTAACTAGTATTTCCCCCTCCCCCCAAATTTGGTCGCTAAGTCGCCAAGTTTGTCGCCAAGGCTGACCTCACTGAATGTGAATGAATTGCCATTTTATTTTCACTTTGCCTGTAAAACTACTTTCACTGCAACAGGGCAATTGAGGTAGAAAAAAGATTTAATCTGTTGTGTTGTAACAGTATTTATTACTGGTAAATCAAATTTTATTAACTTTATATTATATGTATAATATTCAATTGCCATTGAAAATTTGCTTTCATCCTATACATGTAATACATTAATGAAGTTTAATAATGTATAACTTATTGAAATATACATATATATACTAGCAGGCTTTGCCCGCTTCGCTGGTCATTATATTTAAAGGAAACTCTTTTCTATATAGCTTTATGAAAAAAAAAAAAAATAAATAAAAAAAAAAAAAATAAACAAAAGATAAGATGTTTGTGTGTGTCATTGTGTATGTATATCCAGAGCTTTTTTGGAAAACGGCTGATCGCAGAGCTACACATATTTGCATGGAGGTTCGTAATGACCTCTCCTGATGCACCTCGAAGCCCGATTTTCGAATTTTTGATTAGTTTTCTTTTAATTAATTAAAATGTGAAAATAATAACCGTCTAATTTCTGATAAATTAGCCATTTTAATTTTATCCATAATTTAATTGTTGCCAATTTTTTTTTTTCGACAGAAAAAAAAAAAAAAAAAAAAAAAAAAAAAAAAATTAAAGGGGACTAATGTGCAAGTTGTACCTCATGGGACTAATGTGCAAGTTGCACCGAAAGAACAAACTATTTCTTTCAACGAAAATGCCTACTAACCCTGGACGATAGGTCTAATATATCGTATCATATTATGTATCGTATTTATCGTAATATAACTCAATACTTATTTCGCTTCCTTCTTCGACTCGTTTTAATACGCATTTTTTATATGCATGAGCAGCCCCCGAAAAATAAAAACATTAAATCATTAAATTCATTTTTTTACTTATTTTTATTTCATATTATTTCACGCGCACTTTTTATTTCCAAATTCAAAATATTAAAAAAAACTTTTTCGATATCGCTTGTAACGATACTGATTATTATTAATTTTCTTTTCTTTTTCTTTCAATAATAATAATAATAATAATAAAAGATTTTGATGACATTCTGGCAAAAACAGAATTTAGTTTAGGTCGGAGGACTACTAGTTTTTTTTTCTTCCCAATTATAACATCGGTTTCAAATTATTCAATTATATTTTTGATAAATTTTAGATTTCGATAAAGACAGTATCGAAAAATTTGAAGTAGCTTTTTTATATTTGAATACCAATTACATAAGAACAACATTATGCGTGATGTACGTAATATTTGCTTTCAAGTTATTTCCTATATTTATTTGATTTAATCGATCAACCATAAAATAACAGCAATTTCAAGCCAAATTTAATATTACAATATGCTATGATCGGCTACGACTATCGCATGAGACAATTATTATTATTATTATTATTATTTTGTGGTTATATATATACTTCATTTTTAGTTAATAGTAGTTGGTATATACAAAAATAAACAAATTAATTAATATGTAAACCTCATCATGGTACAAACTTAATATAGCTCCCCTTGACGACATTTGAATTTTTGTCGCCGTTTTAGACCAAAATATAATTTATGCGATTATTGTCCCTATTTCTTTCTATCACTATCTCTTTCTCTTTTTCAATACTTTATAATTTAGTTATATTTTTGATGAGCTACTTGGCTTTAAGTGTGTCCTTGGCGAAATATGTCCGATCTACTTCAGCATCAAAATTTAAAAATTTGTCCAGTATTATCAATAAGTAAATACCTATAATATAATGCTGAATTATTTTTTATGCCTAGCGTGATTCATCCGTGCAATATATATCCATATAAAGTTGAGGTATATATATAAAAAAAAAAATGCTATGAAATAAAATTCAGAAGAAACATGCTAGATTTGTATTATTACTATTTTATTTTAAATTTATAAAGACGCCATTTCTCATTCACCAATTTAACATTTAGTAAATTTTCATTTTTCGCGTGAAAGTATATTTCATTTTATGTTGAAAAAAAAAAAAAAAATATATATATATATATAAATAAAAATACCTCGTAAACTTTTTTTGGCAACAATTAAAAATTTAAATGGCTTATATTAAGGTAATTAACAGATTGTTATTTTCATGATTTAATTAATTTTAAAAAACCTAATCAAATTTCTGGTATAAATAGTAGCATATGTCCTATTCCAGATTATTATCTATCTCGGTACCAAATTTTATTTGAGTAACAAACATCCATACATCCAACGGACAACTCACGCCATCTAGGTGAAAAAGTTGTTGAAAGAGTTGGTTAAAAATTAATTAACCCTTAAATGCCTGATTGTTTTTCAAATCAATTTAAAAATGTTTTATTTCTTTCCTCTCATAAATAAATCATGGGAAAAATACTTTAAAAAATTATACTTTATTTTAACTATGGTTTACAGCTAAAAAAGCAATTTGCTGTCAGTTGTCAAACATCAGGCATTAGAGCTTCAATATTATTCTGATAATACTTTAGAAGGCAAAATTGGGTATGTTGCTGAAAAGCAACACACGGCATTTAAGGGTTAAGAAAGAACTAATTAAGTTACAACTTTCATTAATAGATAAAAACCTATTCGCAGACCTAACGAATGTAATACAAAATTTCATTAAAATAGGTTAAGCCGTTTTGGAGGAGTATGGTAACAAACACTGTGACACGAGAATTTTATATATTAGATCTTTAGGACTGAGGATTGAGTAGTCTCAATCTACGGATTTTTACGATACCAGTTTTACGATGGACATTTATCGAAATCAAAAATTTCTCGAAAATATAATTGAATAATTGAAAGCGATGTTATAATTTGAAAAAAAAAATAATAATAATAATAGTCCTCAGTACTAAACTAAATTCTGCTTTTGCCAGAATTTCATCAAAATCTTTTTTCTTTTTCTTTCCTTTTTTTCTTTTTTTTTTTTTTAAGAAAAAGAAAAGAAAAATAATTATAAGGGAAAAAAAAAAAAAAAAAAAAAAGAAAAAAGAAAAAAAAAAAAAACTTTTTATATACCATGTTTTTAAATTTTCAGATGAATCATTAATAAAATACGCGAGAGTAAAAAAATAAAACATAAACAATATTTAAGCACGCGGACTGAGCTCAGTGAACTAATAATAATAATTGGAAAAAAGAAGTTTAATTTTTTAAGGTTCACGTTTAGTTAAATGTATTTATTTTTATGTCGAAAGAAAATGAACTCGTAATTTTTTTTTTTTTTGGCAACAAATTATAGCTAATATTTTTATGACTGTTTTACCATGTTTTTATTAACTTCTATTCTTGTTTGTTTGTTTGTCTGGTACAAATTATGCAGTATTTACTTTTTATTTATTTTTTTATTTCAAGATATGCAAAATTCTTCATATGTGCATCAATATTTTTTTTTTCTTACAACTATTCTGCATTCGGTACTCAGCTGATCGGCCAAAGTGTTACTCGGTACAGCACTAATCTTAAGTTATTGTTTTCAAGACTTTAAACATGGAATGAGAATTTCATGCTTTTTTTTATATATATTTACTAGGGGACTCTGCCCCCTGCTCACTCCGTTCACCAACCCCAGGTTCGCTTCACTTATTAATATACCTGTAAGGCTTTTGACTGAATATGAATATTAATAGTGATGTATAACACAAGACAAAAGCAGAACAATTTTATAGAAATTCCCATATTGAATGTCAATTTGAAATTCATAATACTTAATACCACTTTTTTTTTAATGAAAAATTATGCTTTTTTTTTAAAAAAAAAGAATAGAAAGAAATTCATAATATTCAGACCATTTTGTGTTACACAACTTTATAATATATGACCCCCCTTGGCAACTTTTAAATTTTTGTCAGTATTTGGCGACGAATTTTCTTTCTTTTTTTTTTTTTTATTACCCACTATGAGTTGCCTTGAATACGAAAGTCGGGTCTTTAGCGGTGTGTCTGCCTTATTGTCTGCGTATCCGTGTGTGTGTCTTTTATCAACATAACTCAAAAACAGATATTAGCTGGAATTCCAAATTAAATTTTCTAAATACGTTTTATATAAAGATATTAACTGTAATTTTTTGATTGAGATAGGACAAATAGTTCGTGCAGAAGAATATACCAAAGAATTCAAATGCATTATGTTTATGTGCGAAATTTCTAGTTGGTGCATTTTCGCTTCTTTAGATTGGCGCTTAATAAAAGAAAAATAGCATGTATTTTTAGTATTTATAAAAATATGTTTCACATTCTATGTGGTACGAAAAGCATACACCATTTATTTACAGGGTCACACAAAATCTTACCCACATTAGGTAAAAAAAAAAAAAAAAAAAATTAATTAATTAAACAAATGGTTGTGGTGGTGGTGGTGGGGGGGGGGGGGGCTTCCTTTTCATGCTCAAAAAGTTTCTAGTGTTCATATGTCTGTAGATACCGCGATAACTGTCAGAAAAATCGTCGGATTCACTTAAAATTTCATATAAATATAATTGAGTTTCATGGAATTAGTTCAGTTTTTGATTATGGCTCGTGTACAGAGACACACAAAATAACTTCGTTTGTATAGACAGCATTTATTTTAACTGCATTTTGACATGATTACATAGCTTTGTACATAATTTTGAAGATGATTATAATCATGCTTTCTGTAGAAAATGGTGTGTATAGATCGAATAATGAATTTAATAGAGAAAAAAAAAACAGAACTTGAAATTTATTTCAAACAATTTCCAATTAGTCCCTTATATAGCATGGTAATACCAAAAATGCACATCCAGTAGTTACCACACGCATAATAGTAACATACTGGAATTCCTTTGTATAGTCATGTAAAGTTACTATTTATTCCATGAGCACTATTTTATACAAAAGCCTATGCTTTTAAGTCTTTAAAGACTAAAACTATTTTTTATAAAGAATATAGCCTGAAAATTATTTAATATTTACAAGGCCACATAAAAGAATTCGGATACATTAGATTTATACTTTGAAGTTGCTGAAGGTTCATTTCAAGTATGTGCTATGTAATTTTCTCACTGTGCTAAATTTAAGTATACTGTGTGGTTTGTAAATAACTTATAGACAATAAATATGTGCCAAAATTAAACGAATACATTTTTTCTAATTAATGTAATTTGTAGACGTGCTTTACTAAGTTTTACTATGCCCTGAAAAACTATTTAGGAATAAGAATTATTTTCTCATACCCATGCGGTAGACGAAATAATGTTTGGAGTCCAATTTACAGCGCCTATTTTTTGCTGTAATCACGCGTTTTGAGGTTTCCTGAATATGAAAATTAAGTTTTTAGATATTTATCTGGGTGTCTGTCTGTTATTAGCACAACTTAAAAACAAATAATTGCAGGAAGTTAAAAATTTGGTATTCTGGCGCTCATAATGAGTTCCGACATGAGTTCGACCATAGTGATTGCCATTCTTAGCCCCTTGAAAAGTTTGACCAAGATTGGTAAGTTTCAAGGTGAAATGTGACATTGAGGTGGTGTGGAAATGAAGGTGAAAGTTGTTTCAATAATTTGAAATATTTTTTTTAAATAATAACAATCTTAAATCTTTTATGAATATAGGTACTACATTAAAACGATATTTGAGGGGGGGGGGGGGGGGTTGTCCACCTCACACAGAAATATATGTCGAATGAAACTGTTTCTAAAACTATTCTCAACTATTTTTAAAGTACATTCATGTATAGTATTTCTTTTCTTACCCCTTTATCAGTGATATGTCTTTATAGTATTTAAATGCAGGTGTAGAAAAAGTCGTGTGAGTGTTACACTAGATAATTCTTTATTTTATTTTTACATTCACATTTTAATAAGAAATTATTTCTGAATCACAAAAAATTTGACTTTCATGTCTTTTTCTCTTACCTTCTCTTTTCTCTTATACCGATAAGAATTAAGAACAACTGTATTAATCAAGAATATTGTTACAAAATTGCAAATAACTGTGTTTATTTTTGTATAACTTCTTTCAAAGAGGCTTAGTAAGTTGATAAAGTGCTAATTTTGTGCATTTCTAGTCATTTTAGCGTTAAAATAGCCTTATTTTCCCTTAAAAACGCATTAAAAAGCCCCAGTAATGCAGGTAATGGATTTGGCGCCAAATTTGGCGACTTTTTCCCACCTTGGCGATTTTTTGGCGACCTTGGCGAGAAAATCCTTATTAGGGATATACCAAATATGGAAGCTGTAAGTTGATTGGTTGACCCTTTCTAGAGTTTTCTCGAAAAATATGGGTTCCATGAAACAGTATATAAGAAGCGCTTTCTCGCCAAGGCAGTCAGTTCATTTCAGTTTTCAGCCAGCTTCGCTAGTGCTTGCATTGCTCTTGAGCCTCTTTGGAAGAGACTTGCTTTATGTGTTATTGCTATACAGTTTGTACTGTGGATTTGCTACTGACAGCTGTTGTTTAAGCTGTGTTTACTGTTTGAATTGAAGCTGATACTTGGTTTATAGACCTGTATTTTTCTGGAACTTTCTGTGAATAAATTGCTGAATTTTTGTAAGTTTTGCCTTTCATTCTCGGACAACTCACGAACCCCCAAGTACGCAACATTTCTGGTGTCAGAAGCGGGATTGTCTGTGAATGGTGATAACGAGAGCTATGGAGCAAGAGATGAAGAAACTTCTAGAAAGCTTAGCTACCCAGATGAATGAAATGAAAGAAGGACAAAGAGAAATGAAAGAAGGACAGAGAGAGATGAAAGATAGCTTGAGTCAAGAGATGAAAGAAATGAAGGCAGCACAAGACAAAATGGAAACTGCGCAAAGAGAGTTGAAAGACGGGTTTACTGAAAAAATCAAATCTAATCAAGACGAGATGAAGAGAGAACTTTCGACAGTAAAGGAAGTGATTGAAAGCAAATTATCGGATATGGGAAGCAGAATAGATGGAATAGAAGAGAAAGTTATAAAGATAGAAGAAAATTTTGAAGAGAAAGTTATAAAGATAGAAGAAAATTTTGGGGAGAAAGTTTTGAAAATAGAAGAAAGTTTTGAAGATAAAGCTATGAAGATAGAAGAAAATGTTATGAAGGTTGAAGAGAGTGTTACGAGGATAGAACGGAGTGTCGAGGCGAAAGTTAAAGAAAATTTTGACCAGGAACTGAAAGGAAGGTTTTCAGAGATAGAAAACAAGTTTAAGAGAATGGAGGAAGATCTTGAGAGAAAAATGAAAGAAAAGTGGAACGGAGAAGTAATAGGGAATGAACTGCAGAGGAAGATTCGGAATCTCGAAGAAAAATTAGAATCCATGCCTCAGGAAACTGAAATGAAAGAGAGAAGAATCCAGAATCAGGAATTTATTAAGCTATCCACCTACGACGGCAGTTCTTCCTGGCATGTATATAAGACGCAGTTCTCCATCGTGGCTGAAGCAAACGGCTGGGACTCTGTTGCAAAGACTGCTCATCTGGTAGGGTCGTTGCGGAGCGACGCCGCAGATATTCTGGAGACCCTTTCGAAGGAACAGCGATATGACTTCGAAGCTGTAACCAGAGCACTAGAGCTACGTTTTGGAGCGAAATGGTCCAAAGAATATAGTCGACTCCAGCTAAGGTCCCGTCGCCAGAGACCAGGGGAAAGCTTACAAGAACTGGTATCAAACATCCAGAGGCTTTCACATTTGGCTTTCTCAGACTGTCATCCTGAAACACGCAATGATCTGGCCCTAGAATATTTCTTTGATGCTGTCGGAGATCCAGATATTCAAAAAGCCCTCAGACTCTCCGGCGTGAAGGATGTGGAGTCAGCCTTGGTGTCAGGGCCCGACTTAGACTACCTGAAGCACCGGGGCAAGCCTATTCTGGGGGGCCCCCTTGCAGTGGCATAAGAGCTCTTTAGGTTGCAGAATTTCTGCATACGCGTGTAGGGGGCCCCTTCCAGAAGGGGGGCCCAGGGCATTTGCCCCGTATGCCCTGCCGTTAGTCAGGGCCTGCTTGGTGTATGCCCTAAAGATCGAGGCAGCCCAACAAGCCTCCCACGAACATCGCCCGAACAGCACAGTAGACAAAGTGAACCATTCTCAAGATGATTTTAAAGAGATTCAGAAAATGATTGCAGAAATTAATAGAAGACTACGCATTCTTGAGAGTAAGAAAGAAGGGAAGACTCCAACAACTAAATGCTGGGGCTGTGGAAAAGACGGGCATATCAAACGAAGCTGCCCAGTAAGAACACCTAGTGAAGCAACCAAGAATGTCTCTGAAGTATGCCACCCAGAAGGAGCTCTTCGGGAAAATTCAGATGCCTTCTTTCGGAAGCCTCCATCTGAAGATCATAAATACACCTCTAAAGCCAAAGATAGACCCCAAAGAATACAGTCAGTTGCTCGCCAAGTTACTGTCTCAACACCATCAGAACAAGATCCCGATCCATGGAGTAACGAAGAACTTAGACAAGTCCAATTGGAAGATCCTGACATAAAGCCAATATTACAGCTGAAGGAGACGACCAGCAACAGACCTATCTGGCAGGACATTTTCAGATTTAGTCCCATTACGAAAAGTTATTGGGCACTTTGGGACTCTCTTCATATCAGAAACGGCGTATTATACAGAAAGTGCGAATCTGATGATGGGAAAAGCTTCAGATGGCAGGTTGTATTACCAAGATCAAGAATTCCAGATGTTTTAGAACAACTGCATAGTAGCTCTACTGGAGGCCATTTTGGGGTAATGAAGACTCTGCAGAAAGTTCGGGAACGCTTCTACTGGTGCAAGGCAAAGGAGGATGTGGAGAAATGGTGTAAATCCTGTGATGCTTGTGTGGCACGTAAAGGCCCGCAGAAACGAAGTCGAGGAAGACTGCAACGGTATAACGTGGGAGCACCATTTGAATGGATTGCAATCGACATCTTGGGTCCTTTGCCACGGACATCCAGTGGAAATAAATACATCCTCGTCGTGATGGACTATTTCACCAAGTGGCCTGAGGCATATCCCATTCCCGATTAAGAGGCATGCACAGTCGCAGAGGTCCTAGTGCAGCAATGGGTGTCAAGGTACGGCACGCCCCAACAACTTCATACCGACCAAGGTAGGAACTTTACCTCTGATGTTTTCAAAGGACTGTGTCAACTACTCGGCATAGACAAAATCCGGACAACACCCTTACATCCCCAGTCGGACGGCATGGTCGAGAGGTTCAATCGTACCATTCTGAATAACCTCTCACTTCTAGTATCAAGGAACCAGCAAGATTGGGACTTGAAGTTGCCATTGTTCCTGCTGGCATATCGAAGTGCTGTCCATGAAACCACCGGCTATACTCCAGCCCAGATGCTGTTCGGACGTGAACTTCGTCTCCCTTGTGATCTCCTGTTTGGTTGTCCACCCGATGCGCCTTCATCGCCCGAGGAGTACATCCAAGATCTCCAGGCACGATTTAAGGACGTACACAACTTTGCTCGTGAGCGGATTAACATGGCAACGGAGAAAATGAAGACAAGGTACGATCTAAAGGCTACACAACATGAGTTCCAGGAAGGAGAGAAGGTCTGGTTGTGGAATCCTGTTCGACGCAAAGGACTCTCTCCCAAGTTACAGTGCAACTGGGACGGACCATACACAGTCTTAAAAAGGCTGAATGATGTAGTGGTGCGGATCACTAAAACACCTTCATCAAAACCGAAGGTGGTGCACTATAACAGGCTAGCCAAGTACCACAATTAACGGTAATATTAAAATTTAAAATGTAAATACTGGTAAAATTTGCGCATGCGCAATGTAAATATTTGTATAGAAATACTTGTACATATTTGTGAATTTTGTAAATATTTCTCACTTCATTTTTTTTTTTTTTTTTTTTTTTTTTTGTATTTTGTCGTTATATGCAACTTAGTTTTTGTATTTTAGATTGTGTAAATTTGGTTAGTTTCGCCTCTTGACCAAGGGTTGCACTGCCCGGGACATGCAGTCCTTGGGAGGGGGGCAGTGTTACAAAATTGTAAATAATTGTGTTTATTTTTGTATAACTTTTTTCAAAGAGGCTTAGTAAGTTGATAAAGTGCTAATTTTGTGCATTTCTAGTAGTTTTAGCGTTGAAATAGCCTTATTTTCCCTTAAAAACGCATTAAAAAGCCCCAGTAATGCAGGTAATGGATTTGACGCCAAATTTGGCGACCTTTTCCCACCTTGGCGATTTTTTTTGGCGACCTTGGCGAGAAAATCCTTATTAGGGATATACCAAATATGGAAGCTGTAAGTTGATTGGTTGACCCTTTCTAGAGTTTTCTCGAAAAATATGGGTTCCATGAAACAGTATATAAGAAGCGCTTTCTCGCCAAGGCAGTCAGTTCAGTTCAGTTTTCAGCCAGCTTCGCTAGTGCTTGCATTGCTCTTGAGCCTCTTTGGAAGAGACTTGCTTTATGTGTTATTGCTATACAGTTTGTACTGTGGATTTGCTACTGACAGCTGTTGTTTAAGCTGTGTTTACTGTTTGAATTGAAGCTGATACTTGGTTTATAGACCTGTATTTTTCTGGAACTTTCTGTGAATAAATTACTAAATTTTTGTAAGTTTGGCCTTTCATTCTCGGACAACTCACGAACCCCCAAGTACGCAACAAAAAATTTGACTTTCATGTCTTTTTCTCTTACCTTCTCTTTTCTCTTATATCGATAAGAATTAAGAACAACTGTATTAATGAAGAATATTTTAGATTCAAAATAGAAACAAGGTGTACAAGAGAAAATTTCTGATTTTTATGAATAACAATCAGAATAGTTATCTAATAAAAAAGAGAATAGTTATCTCTTGTGGTAAATTACTATAGACCACTAGTACTACTTTGAAATTGTCAAAAACAAATTAGATTTCCTTTTCTTTCTTTTTCTTTGGCCCATGAGAGGTTTTGTTGTCAAAATTGGTAGGCTAAAAGTGCCGAGTTAGAAGTAGAATCCTCGTTGCGCTCGTCGGTTTAGCTGTTCGAAGTTTTTCATGGTTTTCTCTGAAACTAGCGTTAATAAGGGCTATGACACCTTAGAAAAGAATCTCATCCAGAACTAGGACATATGCAGTAATTTTTTCTTCATTCCTAAAACAACAACCTTTTTTCTTTTATTTATTTTTGACGATTTAATTCAATGTTTATGTGTTTATTTAATTTTAGTAAAAGGTAAGAAAGAGCGCTAATGAAAATAAGTTGTAGAAATTTTTTATACTTTCAGCGCGATTTTAGTTACAGTTGTTCAAGAAGATTGGTTGTTTGTTGTTTGTATGACTTAAGGCTGATTGACTACACTAGGGTCCTAGGCTTATAGGGGAGGGTCTTTCTAATGGGTCCTAGCACGTATTTACTCGAGTTTCAGAGAAAATCACGGAAAACTCCGAACGACTTGCTCGATGAGCACCACCTGTGATCGAACCCGGCACTTTCCATCTACCTTTTTTGAGCGCAGAATCACACGGTCACTGGTGGGTTCTAAAACCTTTGTCCTAAAAGGATTTTTGATGCATATTAGCAATACTTATTCATAGCCCATACATAAAATTTTGCTTCGATAATACTAAAACAGTGCTTCAATGGAATGTTTCGTTGTTTGAGCTGAAAATTTTCTTCCTGGTAATACTTTAATTTAAGTGCTATGTATAAGTGACGGTACTAACAACTTAGGGGCCCTCCCTCACAATTTTTTTCAAGGAATCCTCCTCAAAAAGAGAAGGCATAAAGTTTCTGTCCTGTGTGTGTGTGTGAGGGGGTGGAGGGTTGAGGAGGGCCTTAGGTCCCAGGACCTTCCCAGCGCAACATGCCTTACTAAGGCCGTCGCCAAAAAAATAAAATAAATAAATAAATAAAAATAAAAAAAATAAAATGAAAAATTGGAGAAGGTTCAAGCTGTAATACTACATAATGTTGAGTTTTAAAAATGATGTATAACTCTAAAATTTTCCACAAATCTGGAAAATTTCGGGGACATTTGAACCCCCTCCTCGGCTACGGTCTTGGGCCTCGTGCGTGCTTTATAACCGCCAATGGATGTGTTTCTATCTCTTCCTCCAAAGTTTCTATTTATAACTAGGGTGTTTATGATTACAACTGTACAGTTTATTTCAGAATTGGTTTCTTGCACTATGCTACTTTTTGTGGACTGAATTGTTATGGGAAAAATACAATAGTTTAATTAACTTTTAGAGATTATATTATTTGTTATATATATTTCTCGGAAGGCTGATTAAAAATAATTATTTTTTGATCCCTTTACTATTATTTTTTATTTTTATTTTTTTTTACAGTGCAAGATGAATTCAGCTGTAAAATTGAAAGGGAAATAATTTTTTTGAAAAATCTGATCTTTATTTTGTTAGTGCTGCCATCTACACATAATAAATGCAAATAGATATAATAAAATTAGGATTATTAGATAAGTAGTTTAGAAAATATATTGCTCTGTCTTCCACTTTTTAAAATAAAGCATGTTTAACAATTAATTAATGTTTTCATACACGTTATAACTTATTCACTCAACATTTTATTTTATTTTATTTATTTATTACAAATTTACCGGAATTAGTTTAGTACAATATTTGAAAAGAAAAAAAAAAAAAAAAAACGAATTACTAGAAAATAATAATAATAAATATTTATAAAAAGAAAACTATGTATTATGAATCTATCCCAAGAGAAGTTTTCAACTAATAGTATAGTTTTTTAAAGAAAAATAAATGCTATAAAAATTTAAAACGTCAATATCTTAAAAATAATAAGGGTTGGTATACAAACACACACACACTCACTACATACACAATTTTAATGGAAAGTTTTTTACTTGTAGTTCTACATTCTTATTAAAACTAGTTTAAGGGAAAGTTATTATTTTGGCAATTTTTCTGGCGATGGTACCATTTAGTAAAGCACATCTATAAATTACATTCAATAAAAAACAATGTCTTCGACAAGTTTTGGATGAGACACATATATTTAAATAAATAAATATATATATATATGTAAATACACCACACAGCGTAATTAAATTTAGCACAGTATAAAAAAAGAAAAAAGAAAGAAAGAGGAAAGAAAAGAAAAAAATTATATACACTCCGAGTCATTTTCAACCATAGCCCATTATGTGTGTGAATTCGTTTGCTGCGTGGCTTTGTGTTTTCAGACCATAAGAAATATCTTTTCAGTCATAACTATGAAAATGTATGACAATGTTATTATGTTTAAGGTAATCGAAAAGCACTAAAATCTACTCCCTAGAAATTATTTATACAAACCTCATGTAATTTAATTCTAATTATATTTTAGGTCTTAGTAAAAAGTTTTAAGTAATATTACCATGGCATACATATTTAAAATATTTGGATTTCTTGTTTGATATACATTTTTCAGTTAGTTTATAACACACGTAAATGCATAGACACACAGACATATAGATAGACGATTATACCAATCGCTAAAAATATAATTTTCGGAGTCAGGGGATCTCAAAACAACTGAAATTCGCCCGTACTTTAAAATCAGTCAAAAATAGTTTTAGAAGTTGTTTTATTTGAACATTTCTCATACATTTCTGTGTTACCGGCCTGTTTTAGTATTGAAGCTACATTCATAAAACATTTACGACTGCTATATAAATAAATAAATAAAATGAAATTATTCAGAGAATTTTCGCTCACACCATTCTTTAAAACTTATTTGAGTTATTTTAGGCAGAGCTGTGCAAAAAGAATCATTCCTTTTTGCACTGAAGACGGTACGCTTAAGGCTACCGAAACAGCTGTATGCATCTCAAATATTTCTCTTTGGCGTTTCTGACGTAGTAGCTTATTCGGGTTTTAGTATTCCAACGCCAAACCTCCTTTTATTATAGAGCTGTATATAGTTTGTAAACTGTATCCGCATCAGAAAGTGCACTTAAATTTAGCACAATAAAAAATTGATAACACAAAAAGGGATAGAAGCTACTTTAACATATATTAGCTTAGAAATATTTTTATATTTAACGCAGCAAAGTGTACAAGAAAGTAAAAAGAAATTAAAAAAATATATAACATTGAAAAATTATAATTTAGTGTCAGAGGCCTTATATTCATTTAACACCACAAGTAATTTTTTATATTTCTTATTCATCAAATCCGCACCATCTTTACTTTTATGTCTCGCTTTCATCTTAAATTTGATTTTTCTCGATAACTTCATTTATTATTACTTTTATCGAAATGGTTAAACCCATGTGCTGTCTGTGATATTTTGTCTTCCAGTGAAGATACAATTCACCAGTTAATCTAATTTTTACGTTCTTCTATATGTAATATAGAGAAAGTATTGGATTCGTAAAAATTTTCGACCTCGGGTTTTTGATGGATTTACATGTTTTGAGACCTGTAGAACACGATTTGACCATTTTTAGAAAATGTCTGTCTGTCTGTGTGTGTGTGTGTGTGTGTATGACAAAATTTTGTGGCAACTGTATCTCAGGAACTACTGCACAGAATTTCATACAAATTGGTATGTAGTTGCAACTTGACATAAATTAGTGCCTATCAACTTTTGGTAAAAATCGTCTTACAGGTTGCGTTGCCATCCCGCTTTTTCTAAATTTTTAACATGGTGATATAGGGCAAAATTTTGTATAAATGTGCATAAAGAGAATTATTTTTTAGTAATCATTATGAAATTTACAAGAATTATTTATAATAGAGATAGTCAACTGGGAAACAATTTTTGCACGTGTAGGAGCCTCGTGAACCTCCCTGGGGGGGAAGTCCCCCCTCGAAGTGAGTAAATTTTCAAGATGGGTATCTTTCGAAAGGTCTCGTCAATACCTTTAAAATGAATGGTTGAACAATAAATCTGTGATAATTTAAAACAAAGTTATCGATTTTTTTTATTTTTTCGAAAAAAAACTTAGAAAAAAAATCTTAATTTTTTTTTTTTTTTTTTTTTTTTTTAACGAAATTTAACCAAACTTGATATTTACTTGGCTTCTGACATAAACTGGTGCTGATTAGATTTGGGGATCAATCGCACAAGAGGAGGCGCTGTGATCGTATTTCTTCTAAATTTTTAACATGGTAGTATAGGACAAAATTTCGCATAAATGTACATAATGAGAGTTATTCTTAACCTGTGATTGTAAAATTAATATGAATTATTGCTAATAGTAGTAGTTAATTAGGAAAAACTCTTTGTGCATTTGGGGGGCATCGCTTCCCCCCCTGGGGGGAATTACGTCCTGGGGTGGGGTAAATTTTCAAGATGGGTATCTTTCGAAAGGTCTCGTCAATACCTTTAAAACGAATGGTTGAACTATAAATATGTGATAATTTAAATTTTTACTTTTAACGAAAAAAAACTGTTTTTTTTTTTTTTTTTTTTTTTTTTTTTTAATGTTGTTACTGAATGAATTTGTATAAGAAAATATAGAAGAAAGTCTTGTGGTGGCCACAACATACTAGTTTTAGGAGGTTTTTAACTCGTCAAATCGATGAATAATTCTGAAAAAGCTTTAATTCTTCTTTTTTTCCATTAAACTATTTAAAGCTGTCTATGATGAATTGAAATAAATCTTGAACAAAGTGCAATTTTTTTTGCAAAAAACGAAATGAAATAATCTGGTGTGTCACTCACACGACTTTCTCTTACCCTGACATTTAATGGTATAAATACAGGTTGGAGATTAAGAAGTAAGATAATGATCTTATGTAAACCTATGTTAAACAATTCAAATTGGGCTTTGGGATAGTTTTATATGATAATTAGTTCTGTGTGAGGGGAGCTACCGCCCCCCTTAACCCCCCTGTTTCATTAATACACCTACATTTATATAGAATTTAATTCGGTTATTAAAAAATAATTCTGTTTAAAAAAATAATTTACTAAAATTATTATTTAAAAAAATTATCTTTTATGATAATGCAGACGATTTCCATATTAGAGAAGTAGTATAACACCAAATATCCAAAAAAAAGTCTATTTTATTCTCAATATTAAAAGAAAAAAAAAAAACGATTTTTTTTTCTAAGTTTTTTTTCGTTAAAAGTAAAAAAATAAAAATCGATAACTTTGTTTTAAATTATCGCAAATCGATGGTTCAACCATTCTTGTTAAGGTATTGGCAAGCTCTTTTGAAAGATACCCATCATGAAAATTTACTCCCCTCGAGGGGGGACTTCCCCCCCCCAGGGGGGGGAGGCGAGGCTCCTACATACACAAAATTTTTTTCCCAGTTGACTATCTCTATTACAAAATATATATAATTGTTTCATTTGGTTTAGTGCAGTCTATAGACGTTAAACTCTACTTTCCTGCAATTTCCCCCATAGACGTAATGTATTAGAATTCTCTTGATTGTCCCTGTACACGAACCATTTGCTTGACCTTGACGAAAAGCTTACTGTAGCATCTATATATGATACACATTTAGAATACCAAGTTTGAAATGTCTGCTACTATTTGTTTTTGAGATATGCTGATAACAGACAGACACACACACAGACATACATACAGACCATTTGCTAAAAACGTATTCAGGGGACCTCAGAACATGTAAATATAACAAGAGCTCGCGTTCGAAAATTTGACCCAAAAACAATACTTTCTCTACCTTATGGGTATAAGAGAAAGTAAAAATCATTATTCCCGTACTGTGGTGATTATAAGCATGAGATAACATACTTTTACCTGAAACAATGCATACAGACGCGACATTTTCTGTATAGGACATTTAAAAAAGAATAGTCAGTTAGTGTCTAGGGCATCTCAAAACGTGTAAATTCATCAAAAATCGGAAGCCGAAATTAAAATGTTATTTTCGACGATTATTGAAAGTAAAAACATCAAAATTGGGGTGTTATGAATATATATATTAAACAAGTCTTTTATACAAAAAGAATACAATTAATTTGCCGCTAATAAAAATCAAAAGTATTTCTAAAATTCCCACAACACGGAGCAGCACATTTTGGGATCATTAAAAGATAATCAGATAACCCAAACGGGATGTAAAAGCAGACGGAGAAGATAAAAAGGATAACGAGATAAGCTGCAGAGACTATGGGATCAGAAAAATTTCTTAGTTAAGTTCCAACTTTTTCGCATCAGACTATTCGAATGAACGATATTTATCCACAAGAAGAAAAACAATCTCTTGGTTGTATCGGCGCATGAATGGACTATGATTAGTTTGCATTAAAAGGAGAGAAAATTGCTAAGAATAGGAAGTTTAAGTAATTGCGTGTTGTGATTAGTTTTTTAAAATGAATCAAATAGAAAAAGTTATGTTTCAGGTTTTAATTCTGAAACATTTATCAATATTATGAGGATATAATTGTATTTCAATTCAAAAATTATATACATGCACTTATTTAGGCATTTTAAACAGTAGCTGCTTTTACGCTGTACTCACACCTACACTTTTTCGTCTTAAGATTATCTTAATTATTACAATCCGTATCAAACGTTGCTTGTTTTCGACTTTTATAGTGTTTGTTTCGAGTTACTTTTAACTGTGTTTTACGACATCATTTTTTCACTCTCAAAAGATGAAAATCAAAATTTAATGATGTATAAGTCAATAATTCACATCATTTGAAAAATAAAATAACATAAAATAAAAACTGTTTTAAAGTTTTCGTTATACATTTCTCTCTCTCTCTCTCTCTCCCCCCCCCCCCCCCTTTTATTTTCTTCTTCTTCCTTTTTTTTTTTTTTTAAAGAATTTCTTTCTTTAGTCTCTTTAAAAGAAAATACTTATAACAAGTTCAAAAATACAAAATGGTTGGTTTAACATTTGTATGGTGTTACATACAGGGCAGCAAAATTTTTGAAGCGCTAGCAATAATTCCTATATAAATGAACACTTAATACTGTTTTGTTAAATAAATATTTGTTGAGTCATGATCTTAGTCTTCATGCTGCTTATAAAAAAGTAAGTTGGTGATAAAAATTGGCGATCCAACTAAAAATAAAATACATGCAATATGTGGATGTGTGCTTCAATAATTTTGTTGCCGACTGGTAATAATCACTTCTTGGCAATTTAACGAAACTTGACATTTAAATGGACTTTCACTTAAATTGTTGCTGATTAAATTTAGAAATATAATGCTGAACAGGTGACGTCGTCATTCAAATTTTTTCATGGTATATAATAGGCATATAATATGCCATATATAAAGACAATATTTCGTATAAATGTACACAATGAGAATTATTTTTAAATTTTCAATGTTAAAAAATAAAAATAAAATAATAAACTTTAAATTTTACATCTACTTTTTATGATAGCATGCGATCATGTTTTATATAAAACTAGCAGGCGACGCCCGCTTCGCTGGTCCTTATTTTTAAATGAATCACTATAATTACTGAATCCTCAAAATTGCATTAATTTTTATCACATGAAAAAAAAGAGAAACAAAATTTGATTAAGAAAAATGTCGCACCGGGTTCTCACTGCCTTCGGAAAAATTCCCAAAATGCTCTATCTCTTATTTCTATTATTTTTCCCCTTCGTCCCCCCCTCCCGTCTATCCTAATAATTTTACAAATTCGAAAATATCCGCAATCGATTTTTAAGTATCAAAAACCTCTATGCACCAGTTTTGAACGATCTGTCTTTATTTTTATTTTTTTGCCCCTTCGCTCCCGATCCTCCCAACAATTTAAAAAATTCGAAAATATCCGTAATCGATTTGTAGGTATCGGAAACCTCTATGTATCTATTTTGAATGATCTAACTCTATTTTATTTTTTTTTACCCCTCCGCCCCCCCTTCCCGGCCCTCCTAATAACTTTACACTTTCGAAAATATCCCCATTCGACTTGCAGCCCTCTAAAACTTATCTGTACCAATTTTGAACGGCCTAACTGTATTTTTATTTGTTTTTGCCCCATAGCCCCCCCCCCTTACCGCCCCACCCCCTTCCCGCTCCTCCTAATAATTTTACAAATTCAAAAATATCCGCAATCGATTTATAAGTATCGAAAACCTCTATGTACCAATTTTGAACGATCTCACACTATTTTTATTTTTTTGCCCCCCCCCCTCTCCCCTTCCTAATAACTTTGCACAATCGAAAATATCCCCATTCGACTTGCAAGCCTCTAAAACCTATCTGTACGAATTTTGAACGGCTTAACTGTATTTCTATTTGTTTTTGCCCCATAGCCCCCCCCCCTCCCCCCCTGGGGGCTGAATTTCTAAAATTCCAGAAATTGGTTTTTAGATATTTGCATTAGCTATATTGTAGAGCAAAAATTTCACGTTTATCTATTTTTTTTTTTTTTTGTTTGAGATATATAGGATTATGCGAAATCACGTTTTAGGCATGTGAAATCACGTTTTTTCCCCCTGCCCCCCTTGGGGACCGAATTTTGAAAATTCCAGAAATTGGTTTTTAGACATTTGTATTAGCTACATTTTAAAGCAAAAATTTTACGGATATCTGTTTTTTTGTTTGAGATATGAAGGATTTTGTGAAATCACGTTTTCCCCACCCCCTCCCCCCCTTGGGGGGCGAATTTTGTAAAATCGCTTCTTAGTGGATTCCTACGTCATAGAACGAACATTGTCACAAAATTTCATGCTTCTAGGTCCGGGCGTTTGGCCTGGACGATGATGAATCACCCCCTCACTCACTCAGTCAGTCAGTCAGGAAGAACGATTTTATATATATAGATTTAAATCATTAAATTCATTTTTTTTTTACTTATTTTTATTTCATATTCCTCGCGCACTTTTTATTTCCTGATTCAAAATTATTAAAAAAAAAAAAAAAAAAAAAAAAAAACTTTTTCGATATCGTTTGTAACGGTACTGTATAAATTTTCCTTTCTTTTTCTTAAAAAAAAAAAAAAATGATTTTGATGAAATTCTGGCAAAAGCAGAATTTAGTTTAGGTCGGAGGACTATTAGTTTTTTTTTTCTTCCCAATTATAACATCGCTTTCAAATTATTCAATTATAGTTTCGATAAATGTCCAACTATCGAAAAATGATTTCGACAAATGTCCAACTATCGAAAACGACAACGCAAAAATCCCAGATTGAGACTAATAGGCCCTCAGTCCTAAAAAGCTAGTATTTTGTGGCCACCATAAGACTTTCTTCTGTATATTCCTACGCAAATTCACACAATACATATTATTTACTTAAATTATTATCTACCAAATCTATTTTTCATCATAAATGCAGATAATTTTCATCATAACACTAAATGTCTAAAGAAAATATTTCTGTACAATACAGAAAATGTGCTTTTTGTCCTTTTTTTTTTTTTTTTTTTTAATAAAAGTGAATAAAATAGATGACTTTCTTTTCAGTTATTTAGATCTATGGTTCAACCATTCATTTTAAAGATACTGATGCGTTCTTTTGAAAGATACCCATTCACAAAATTTTCACCCCGGCGGAAGTACCTCTACGGGATTGAAGCACTGCCCCTACATATACACTGAATTTTTTTCTGGTTTATTATTTTTATAAATTCATATATATTTTATTTCACTTTGAAAAGGTAAAAATAATTCTTATTATGTATACATTTATATAATATTTTGTTCTATACTGCCATACTTAAAAATGAGATGATAGCTCTCACAAAACTTTTGATACACACATACACACACAGAGAGACATTTTATAAAAATAGTCAAGTAGTGCTCAGAATATCTTAAAACCTGTAAATCCATTGAAAATAAGAAAACTTTCACGAATCCAGTACTGTCTTCTTATACATATAGAATATGCACTGTATAACCCCCCCCCCCTCTCGAAAAAAAAAAAAAAAAAAAAAAAAAACGACGCACCAAGAAAGAAATATTTTAATGGGACAAAAATTGGTAGGTGTGATGTACATGTGGAGAAAAACAATTGATTACAGTTTCAGAAAATTGGAATGATTTATTCAAGAGAAAGGGCTTCACAAAGTAAACAAGTCAATAACGCGTTGGTCCCCTTCTGGCCCTTATGTACGCAGTTATTCGGCTTGGTATTAATTGATAGATTTGGCAGATGTGCTCCTGTGAAGTATCGTGCTAAATTCTCACCAACTGGTGCATTAGATTGGCAAAATCCAGAGCTGGTTGTAGGACCCTTTTATGATCCTCCAAACGTCCTCAGTGGAAGAGAATTTCAGGGCTGTGCTCAACCCCATTTCACTGAGCCGCCTATTAAGAGTGTTTGAAGTCACTGAAGTACCCGTTGCACGTAGGATCGACAATAATGATGAACTGGAGCTTTGAGTACCGCTTTGCGAGTGACTAGTTCTCACTTTCTCTTTAGGCCGACTGCTTCCTCCTTGACGCTGTGTTCGGCCATGGTTCACCCATTCCTGTCAATATCATCTAATAGCGGTACAGCTCCTATCAAATTGTCAAAAAATTCTCAGATTAGACCAACCGGCTTCTTTGAGCCCAACTACACGCCACACTCAAATGCTGACATCTGCGCATGTTGTTTGTGCACCATATGTGAGGCATATGTATGTGAGGCATAGTTAATGTCTTTCTGAGTAGATGGAATAAAATTCTCGAAGAATTTATGACTTGGAATCTAAATTTCTCATTTTTAATATTCTCTCAATTGCGCAGTTAAGATGCGCTGCAGCATCGCATGCTCATTCGATGGCAACTAAACTTTAAAATTTTGCATTTTCCATCGAAACCTGTATGTATGTCAATTTGTGTCCAGTTTGCATTACCCCTTTTAGGTGCGTAGATTTTTTGTTATAGAATATATATATAGTCTGTTTTTTTCTGTGTGTAAATAAAAAATTTTGTGGACGTTGTTGCTCAGGCACCAATGGAAGAAATTTAACGAAACTTAGCATTTATTTGGACCTTGACTTAAACTGTTGCTGTTTAGTTTTAGGGATATATTGCTGAAAAAGATGTGCAGTCATCCCATTTTTCTGACAATTTTTAATATGGTAGAATAGGACAAACTTTAGTATAAATGTTGATAATGAGAATTATTTTCAACTGTTCAATGTGAAAAAAAAAATAAATAAATAAATAATAAAAAAAAAATAAATAAATAAAAATAAATAAATGAATAAATAAATAAATAAATATAAATAAATAAAAATAAATAAAATAAATAAATAATAATAATAATTATAGTAATAGTAATAGTAATAGTCAAATAACGAAATTTTTTTGAACATGTAGGGGCATTGAGCCTCTTTCCTGTGGGGCGTGTAAATTTGATATGAATGTTTTTCGAAAGATTTCGGCAATAACTTTAAAGTGAATGATTGAACTATAGATCTGCGACAATTTAAAACTTTTCTTCAAAACAAAGGAACAAAGAAATAAAAACTTTTACTGAACATCTAGCGTTGTGCTTCTCTGAGATGAAAATTGTCTGCATTCATCATGAAAAATACTTTTAATAAATAATTTAGATTGCGTGAATTTGTATAGGGAAATATAGAAGAACTTTATATATTATTCATTTAGTTTTATTGTTATTCTTTCTTTCGTTGTGTTCTGTTTTGGATTCTGATCCCTTGTATTATAGTGGACTGTGATATTTGTATGGATTAAATTCCGAAAAAAAGCCATATGAAACAACAACATATAAAAAATAAAGTTTTGTGGGGCCACAAAATTAGTATATAGTGACAAAAACAACACTGTTTGACTTTTCTTTTTCTTTTTTTACTTCCATTGTCCCACTACCGTAGGTAATGGAAGTATTGTATTTGGTCCAGAAATTCGTTATCGAGTTTTCGCCTGATGTACACGTTGTAAGGTCTCTTGAGTCCAAAAAAGTGGTTTTCGGCAATTAGTCAGTTTGTGTGTGTGTGTGTATGTACAGTCGGTAACAAAAGTGTCCGAACACTAGCAAAAATTCCTATGTAAAAAAAGTACACTTCATACGGTTTTGTTAAATAAATTCTTATCGAATCATGTTCTTACACTGACTAAGAACAGGATTCGACAAGGATTTATTTAACAAAACCGTATGAAGTGTACTTTTTTTACATAGAAATTTTTGCTAGTGTTCGGACACTTTTGTTACCGACTGTATGTATGTGCGGAATCTTCTGAATATCATATCTCCGAAACTAATAAAGATAAAAAGACGATACTTCAGAATTGACACAGGTTTGGTGTACAGATGAAGTTTCAAAATTTTGGTGAAAATTGGAAAAACGGAAGTGGGACCATAAGTCCGTATGTCAAAAACAACTCTAGCGATTTTCTTCAAAGTTGCTATATAAACACTCTGTTAGATGTTCTTTAGAATGGTTTAGTTGGTTAGTTCAGGAAAATTGATAGCCTTCTTGTATAAATAGCTCAATTTCAGGTCCCGTTAGTGCGTTCCGTTAAAAACGGATGTACGTATTTTTTTCAAACTCGGCATAATAACTCTTTTTTAGATATCCTTTCATATGTAATTGTTGTTTTCCGGTCAACAATTGAGTTTGTTAAGTTTTGGTGAAAGCATGTATCTCAAAAACGGCTCTAACGATTTTCTTGAAAATTGTTACATAAATCAGTTTTAGATATCCTATCTCATGTATTACATGGTTATTACAGGAAAATTAACAGCCATCCTGCTTAGGTAGGTTAATTTTAGATCTCGCAAATTGATGTTTAAAAAAATAACTCAACCAGTTTTTCTGATGTTTTCTAACTTGCCATGTAAACTTTGTTTTATATGTCTTTACTCGTGTATTAAGTTTCTCATAAAAGAAAAATTTTAGGTTTCTATAATTCATTAGGTCAATTTTATGTCTTCTGATCGTATTATCTCAAAAAAAAAAAAAAAAGCATATAACACGTGTAATCGTGGGTAATGGGAGTCGTGTGGTTGTTTCACACCAGATTTTTTCTTTTATAATGCCATTATTTTTAATAATGTAGACAATATGAGTAGATTTAAAACTTTCTTCTATTTTCAAATCTAGAAATAAATTATAATGTATATTTTAACTGAATGTCGAATTGAAAATATGTTTTAATTACGAGAAAATATGCATTTCGTTTTATGTAGAAAAGCGAATAATCTAAAATCTGCCACTTCGACGGTATATCCCTTGGGGTATAACAGAACTGATGGCAGTAGTTAACATTTCGCGTCGATATTGGCTGCTGGAAATTGGAAGTAAATATATTATAATTGAATTTTAATGCAGCTGGCGAAGATTTTATGAATTTGGTAAATAATTATATCTGATTAATTATTTATTCAAATTATATGAATGTTTACTCTGGTAACAGCACATTCAGTTTAAAATTGGGATTATATATTTCAAATTCTCTGCTGCAGCATTCTTTTATTTCATAATTCATACATAAAACCTGTTTTGAATGTATTAATGTAGCGTCATAACTATAGTGATGCAATAAGATAAATAAAATAATTTTTATTCATAGATCGGAATTAATTATATATAAAATTTATAAATATAAAACTGTGCGCTTTTTTTTTTCTAGAAACACAATTTATGCAATATTTTAATATTTTTTATCCTTATGGACTGAACACAGATTGTTACAGTAAAACTGTTATATTGTAACATTAAACTCAACTCATCCATGATTATACGACACTGCACAGGTTAATCAAATCATTAGCCATAAAACTACTAGAAGTAAACGTAGTAGCAAGTCTTCTGATTATGTAATTTTAAAAATGCCATGATTAAGAATATTATAGAGTTGCAGTCCAATTATCTTACTGAAATTTTATACTTAAATTAATTTCTGCCATTAAAAAGAAGTATTAAGTAAATTATTTAAATGGCTTTCCTAGCCAGTCATATGATCAGCGTTTTTCTGATATTCTATATGGCATTATAATATTCAAAATAAAGCAGTGTAATTTAAAATTTAATGAAAAAGCTAACAGAATTCAACCAAATACCCAAATTATTCTTAATTTTTCAAACCAAATTTTTAAATAAAATTAACATTATCTCAATTATTAATGATAAAAAATACTTGTTTCCATTAAAAGACGTATTATGATTTTGTTTCAAGATCAACATTAACTAATAATATTGCTTTTTCTAATTATAATAATCATTCTTTGGTAAATTATGTTGACAGGGAACATTGGTCATACTATTACTGGCAGTCTAAATATCATAAATGATTCTCATTAAAAAAAAAAAAAAAATGTATATATATATATATATGGAGTATGGTACTAAATTTCGATCTCCATCTATCTATACAGGGTGATTAAAAAAAACGTGGACAAAAATGACACAACAGATCAGTCATACAACAAGGATCAAAAATTGCATAGGAACAGAGGGTCGCAAACGCCTGTAGAGGGCGCTAGAACCACGAGAGAGAATCAAACAAGAGCTGAGCAAACGGAGATTGTCTTCATTCGAGCCGTGGATGCGTTTGGCATGGGCGTAATGGCATTGGGCGTAATGGCATGGCCAACTGCAATGGTCAAGAAGCCTTGCGAATGTATCGTGAGAAATATCCTGGTAGAAAGGTGCCTAGCCGCTCATTCTTTGCCACTCTGTATCGACGATTGTGTGAAACCGGCTCGTTCGACGTGCACAAGCCGGATGCTGGTTGCCAACGAATAATTCAGGCAGATGATGCTGTACAAAGAGTTGTCTAAGAGCTCTAGCGTAATCCTTTAACGAGTACAAGGGTTGTATCCCGAAGGACCCATATCCCCCAAGCAACCATCTGGCGCATTGTACACAACGAAGGACTACATCCTTATCATTTACAACGCGTCCAGGCACTGGAATCGGGAGACTACAACAATCGTATGAATTTTAAGCGGTGGTTTTTGCAAGAAAGTGCTGCAGACTGAAACTTCGCAGCAAGTGTTTCTTCACGGATGAGGCTGCGTTCACATTAGAGGGTGTGATGAACTTTCACAACCTGCATACGTGAACGGAAGAAAAATCGCGTGCTACACGTCCGCTCGGCGTACAACGAAAATTTTCCGTTAACGTGTGGGCTGGCATTGTAGGAGACTGTTTACTTGGACCGTACATTCTCCCAGAAAGACTTAACGGTCCCATTTATCTAACATTCTTGCAAGAGGTTCTGCCAGGAATGCTGAATAATGTTCCGATGACTATTCGTCAACGCATTCGATTTGAACACGACGGAGCTCCTGCACATTTCAGCACAGACGTCAGAGCACACCTGCAGGCTACTTTTCCTGGCCGCTGGATTGATCGCGGTGGACCAATCGCATGACCACCAAGATCACCAGACCTGTCTCCCTTGGATTTTTCTTATGGGGATTTTTAAAAGGACTTGTGTATGAAACACCTGTTGCAACACCGGAAGACTTGGTAGGAAGAATCGTTGTGGCAGCAGGATGTGTTCGAGATACACCTGGTATCTTTGAAGAGGTGCGGCGTTCTATGCAACGTAGATGCCAGGTGTGTCTCGATGCATCTGGTTAAACTTTGAGCATCTACTGTAGGCTCAATATTTGACTTGCATTAGTCTTATGTGACTGAGTAATTATCAATAAAATGATCTGTAATGGTTTTGTTTCTTCTCTTTGTGTTATGTATTATTTTAGACGCCCTGTAGCAGCTCCGGATCGCAGTTGCGACCCTCTGTTCCTATGCGATTTTTGATCCTTGTTATATGACTGATCTACCATTTCATTTTGTCCACGTTTTTTTGAATCACCTTGTATATATAAAATAAGCCTTCTTCAAACAATTAAACATGACGAACAAATGTATATACAAACATATTTTATGTACAAAGAAATCTATGATATAGATTTTTTTGTACATAAAATTTAATTAAATATAATAAACATATAGCATATTACATTCACTAGAAATGTATAGTATTATTAAAATTTACGAATGAATTATATCTTAATTATTCCTACTTAGAATATTGCAAAAAGGCTGTTCTATTTAACTCTACAAAATTTCTTCAAAATAACTTTGTGATAACCTTTGTTGAAAGATCTCCAAATAATCATTCAATTATATGCAAATATTATTATCATTCTCTTTTGAATAATTCGATATCTAACAATTATAATTTACTTTAACTACAAAGAAAGGTATTATTAATAATAGAAAAATTCATAGTTATTATAAACTACTTAAACTTCCTTTGAATAATTTCAATTATCCATACATAAAATATGTGCCCAAGTTTCAGAAACCTTCTATTAAATTTAGAACGGTAATTGTCGGCTGTAATAAAATATGCAACAATAACACTAATAAACTGTTTCTTGATATTCTAAAATAAATTTGTAACATTATTTGTAAAGTTGATAATATTCATTGCCTTAAAAATAGCTACCAACTCACAAATCATATTACGAATCTCGAAAATGTTAATAATATTCTAACTTATGATTTTTAAGATCTGTTTAACGATATAATATTTTCAGATTTCTATCAAATTATATATGATATCTTTAATAGATACAAAAATAAAGTAAAACTTCCTAATAACTTTAATGCTGAATATTTTAAAACTTTTATTAATTTTATCATACATAATAATTATACATATATTTACATAAAAAAAAAAAAAAAAAAAAAAAAAAACGGAATCCCACAAAGAGGATGCAGCTCCAGTATTTGGGCTGGTCTATATCTTTATTATTAGCGCAAATTTTGTATATTGATGATGTAATTATTTTCTATTTTGATAATAAATCTCCTAATTCATTTACATTATCCCGCCTTTATTTTATCCTTATAATTTAACTAAAACTACATTTAAAAATCAATCAATTTTTTAGATCTTGAAATTCATCTTAACGACAATACAATTAAATTTACACGTATGATAAACGACATAATTTTTGTTTAAGGTAAATTTGTTTACTCACTTTAATTCATATATCTCCTCCTGTACCTCTATCTAGAAATATAATTATTAACTGTTTATTTTGTATAAATAGTTTATGCTCATAAAATATAAAAATAAAAATATCAGTAATTAGTTATTGCTACAATTAAAATGAGATTACCTAAAAAAAATCATTTATTCATTAATGTAACGATAAAATTGTCTCTGTCAGAAAACAAAAAGTGCATGCATATTATATAAAAAAAAAAAAATAAAATACGAGTAAATATAATAAAAAAGG
Organism: Salticus scenicus; assembly: GCA_963930645.1. Taxonomy (NCBI): domain Eukaryota; kingdom Metazoa; phylum Arthropoda; class Arachnida; order Araneae; family Salticidae; genus Salticus; species Salticus scenicus. Next base: position 397,734,420 of record OZ005648.1, read on the forward strand.
TGAAGGTTCCGTGGGAAGATGTTTGATTAAGGAGGTTGGGTATGTGGTAGGTTGTTTGTTTGTGAGGGCTACTGAACATATATATATATATATATATATATATATATATATATATATATAACATAGAATAGTTGCATATAGTATTGTTGCATATATTATAGATTTTTGTACCTATGATTAATTATTGATGTTATTTACTTTTGTTCATTGTTTATGCTATATATGGATATATGTTAAAATTTTAATATATATTTGAATTTATTGGTTTTTAATGATATTAATTAAGCTCAATTTCATCTTACTTAGTTCTTAGAAATACAAACTAGTATTGCATATTACAATAAATATTTAATAATAATAAATTTTGTATAAAATGTATTTAATATCATAATGAGATATAAAAAACCAATATAAGGAAAAGTTTTAAACAAAGCATAATTTCCTACATTTATATAATTAATACACACACACACACACACACACACATATATATATATATATATATATATATATATACATATATAGTCCCTTTTTTTTATAATATTTTAAATATTAAATATTCTAGTTTAGTTACGATATTAAGTTAAATGGATAATAATTTATCTATAATCTTTTTCATTATAATGTATTTTTTAGAATGTATAACACTTTTTGCTCTAGAAATTATATAATTGAAATTTTTCACAAAAGGTGGCGATTTTGCTTCCCTTCTACGATATTTGGAATCTATCTTTATGGATGAAAAATACTTAAAAAAAAAAAAAAAAAAAAAAAAAAAAAATGTTTTCTAAATACTAGACATAAAACTCTGTACAAAGAAGAAGTTAACTGATTACGGCAGGACTTATTTTATTCTATTTTTTCGTATAAAAGCACACAGTAACTTTGTTTCATTACCTAGCATCGGTTACTATATTCATTTCTTAAAATTTCTTTGATATAGCTTTAGCATAGTACCACTTGATGGCTTTTATTTCATTTTATTTCATTTTTATTTATTTATTTGTTAATTTATTTATTTGCCATTTTGGCGATGAATTAAAAGCTATCGCAGTTGCATAAGTAAACATCTTGGAGAGAAACGTCCGAACTACTTTGGTGTTAAATTTCAAAGGTTCTACAAAAAAGCTCTTCCACTCCTTTAGGACGATTTTTTTTTTTTTTTTTTTCAGTTTATATATTTGCATATTCTTTTTTTTTTTTTTGACATAAAACAATATATATATATATATATATATATATATATATATATATTTATTTATTTATTTTTGACATTGATTTTCTTTCTTTTTAATAATTTTAATGTTAAAGTGAAGTGTTTATTTAATATTTTTTGAACCAATTATTCGATAAAACTAAGAAAGATTTTGTTCTGATATTATCCTGCTTACTTTTGTCCGATTTAGTATGAAACATCTTATATATTGAATATTTTCAATAAAATATATAATCAGACAACAATTATTTATAGTTTTTGATATATTTTTTACAGTTTTGAAATTTTGAAAGTACGTTTTCTCAGTTCGCATTTTTTCATGAATTCATGATCATCGCTAAAATTTCTAAAGATATCGAAGGAAAAACTTAATATATTTTTTAGTCGGTTTAAGGAATCTACTTAAAATATTTAGGGGTGGATGTTGAAATTTACTAATTAGTTTTTCAGGAACAAAAAAAAAAAAAAAAAGTTAAAGTGCATGCCTACGTAAAAAATTGCAGAAACATGATTTTTGTTATATATTTATTTATTATATTTATATATTTTAAATATATTGCAAAATTCCTCCGTAATTCTTTTAAGTAGGTTTTATTAAATATCCCCCCCCCCCTTTTTCCAAAAAAAAAAAAAATAAATAAAAAATAAATAAATTAAAAAATAAAAATAAAAATAAAAATAAAAATAAAATATCTGTAGAAGTTTTAGCATTCTATCAAAAACCATAAGAACTGTTGCGTGAATGTAATGCATTTTATAGAACAAACCTAATATAATTCAATTTATAAATATTAAATGGCAATATAAGCTTTTATATGAAACCTATTTCAGTGGTGCCAAGCCAAAGGTGATAGGTCTCCTTAAATAACTTTCTGTCTAAAAAGAGTGAAGATGATTTTAAATTAAAACTTTATTAGGAGTATTTATCCTATAATATTTGCAGCTTACTATGCTGATAAATACCAACAATAAATTATTAAAATTTATGAATACACTTTTATTAATCGCAATTCATCTTCTTCAATTTGCTCATCTTTTTCATATTCCTTTTAATTTAAAGTCTTTTGTGCGTACTGATTTTAATCCGAATTCTTCCTTCATTTCTGTATTCCTTTCCCGTGCGCACTACTCCGATTCAAAAAATTAGAATAATGAAAAGAAATATGGTCAAGGGAAATGAAAATCGAATTTATCAAATAAATAATCAACAATATCAAATATAAAGTACTATAATATGAATCTGCATATTTTGCAGATTAGAAAAATGTAAACACATTACAATGAAATAGAAAATATATTTAAACCAGCTAACAACAAAAAATTCAAAATATTAGAATACTTTCTAACATGGTTCAAAAAATTAGAATAATGAAAATATATTGAACATAATTTAAACTCTAAGTATTTTTACTTGCTAATCAGTACTTTGTTGCATCACCCTTAGCTTTAATGACAGCTCTTAAACGTTTTGGCATGTTTTTAACTAAAGGTTCACAATCTTTTTTATCCAAATTCGCCCATATGCTCTTTATACTAGAAATAAGTTCTTTTTTGTCTCTAGGCGCAACTTCTTGAAGTCGTTTCTTCATAATTCCCCACAAATTCTCGATAGGATTTAGATCGGGTGAGTTTGCAGGCCAAGGGAGTACAGGTATGTCCTTCTCTTTGAGCCATTTAGTTGTTGATTTGGAAGTGTGGGGAGAAGCTGAATCTTGCTGAAACAAGAAATCGTCATCACATAAATCCTCAGCTGAAGGAATCATGAAATGTTCAAGAATTTCTTGATAGACTTCTGAATTGACTGTTGTGGAAACAATACACAACCTGCCTGGACCTTCAGCAGTCATGCAGCCCCATACCATAACAGAGGTCGCAAATTTAAACGAACGTTTTAAACATTCTTTCTTATAAGCTTCATGTTTGAGTCTCCAGACACGTATACCAGACACGTATATCCGTGAGACACACAAAACACACTTTCATCGCTGAAAAGTATCTTTTTCCAATCGTCGTGATCCCAAAATAGCCTTTGTTTACACCATTTAACTCTAGCAGCCCTTTGCTTAGATGATAAGAATGGCTTTATCTTAGGCACACGTGATCTAAAACCTAATTTGCGAAGTCGTCGTAGTGTTGTAGATTTGGAGACATTTATACCCATTTCTTTCCATTTTCTATGCACATATCTCACACTCCGAAAACGATGTTTCTTCACAATCTTTTTCAATTGCCTTTCATCTCTTCTTGAAGTTACTGGCTTTCGACCACTTTTAAAGTGTTTATTTTGAAAACACTTATTATTAGAATATTCTCTCAAAACTCTACTCACACTTGCTTGAGAGCATTTCACTTCTTTTGCTATAAAAAGTTGTGTTTTTCCTATTTCGTGCAAGTACACAATACGATATTTCACAGCCTCAGATAAATCGCTCTTTCGTCCCATATTAAGCAAATACTACGCTACAATCAAATGCCAAACGACTTTTCATTTGCAACGGAGCACATTTTATAGTCCCACAGATGTTAATCCCGCAGCCGTTCTCTCAATTTATAAGAAAAATTTGAATATTCTAATTTTTTGAACCATGCTATCGAGGTATTCTATTTCTTTGAATTATTCTAATATTTTTTAAATAGTTAATTATTAATATATCAGATAAAAATAAATATTTATGTTATATTTATAAATGCTCTGAAGATAATTAGATACTTTTAATATATTTTTTCCTGGACGCAGTATGCAAATTGACGCGTTAGCAACATCAAACTCATTCTTTTTTTACATTATTCTAATTTTTTGAATCGGAGTAGTAGAACGGGCACAGCAGCTAGAAAATAATAATAATAATGACAATAATAAAGGAGTTATGTATTACGGTAGCAACTGTTGGCAACAATATTTACAACGCATTTTTATTTTTCTGAAGATTTTACATTTAAAAAAAATATCAGCATTTTATTTTTTAATCAAATAACAATAGTAATTGCTTTAATAATGACTAGAATCACCCAATGGTCGATACTCGACCTTTTTTTTGCAGAGCAAAGTAATTGCTTTCTCGTAAACGGAATTAAATTGCAGGACTGCAGCGCCACTTTTTGGCCGATATGCAAACTGAATTAGCAGTTTTACTCAATATGTATCTCTAAGTTAGGTACACTGTGGATGCTTCACCTTTCCTGAAAAGAGAGGAAATCACAACGTGGAAGCACTCCCTGTTGATTCATATAGCCCAAAAGCTAATCGGAAACAGTTCAAACCAAGGTCCAACCAAATACCAAGTTCAGTTAAATTAAGTCTATTGGTTCATGAAGTGCAGTGTTCAAACTCAAAAAGACAGACATTTTCCAAAAATGGTCGAATTGAATCCGGCAAAAGCAGAATTTAGTTTAGGACGGGGAACTATTTATTTATTTATTTATTTTTTTTTTTCAAATAATAACATTGCTTTCAAATTATTCAATTATATTTTTGATAAATTTTAGATTCCGATAAATATCCAACTATCGAAAACCGGTATCGTAAAAATCCACAGATTGATACTAATAGTCCTCAGTCCTTAAAAAAATAAATAAACTATATTTAAAGGGGACTAAATAATTCTGTTTTTAAAAAACAATTTATTAAAATTATTATTTTAAAAAATTATCTTTTATGATAATGCAGACGATTTCCATATAAGAGAAGTAGTATAACACTAAATATAAAAAAAAGTCCATTTTATTCTCAATATCTATATTAATAAAATCAGAGTTTTGTCTGTAAATTTGTCGGAATCGAAAAATTTTGCGATATCTTCACGTTTTACACCCCATGAAAGCCGAAAATGACTTCAGAAAATTTTGCCTGTGTGTGTGTGTGTGTGTGTCTGTGTGTGTGTCATCGTGTCCGAATGTCGCTTTTTTTCTCCGGGCATGACTTGAGAACGGCTGGACGGAATTCAACGATGCTTGGCAGGAATTTAGGTCTTCACCCAACTTAAAATTATATCTATCAACTTCTCAGAAATTCCCCCCCGTTCTCCCCCTAGGGGGTAAAAGACTAAAACACGTTTGTCCGGGCATCACTCGAGAACGGCTGAACGGAATTCAACGGCGCTTGGCAGGGATTTAGGTATTCACCCAACTTAAAATTATATCCATCAACTTTTCAGAAATTCTCCCCCGTTCCCTCCCTAGGGGGTAAAAGACTAAAACACGTTTGTCCGGGCATCACTCGAGAACGGCTGGACGGAATTCAACGGCGCTTGGCAGAAACTTAGGTCTTCACCCAACTTAAAATTATATCTATAGAAAGTTTCAAAATTCTGATTAGTGTTTAAATTGTGGGTAAAAAACGCCTGCGCATGCGCCATAAATATTTTTTCACTAAAACGCTTTGAATGGAAAAATAAAATGCAAAAATAAATTTTTAAGATAAAGACTTTTTCCATTCGCGTGAATCGCACTACAAATTATGAAAAGATTTAAATGAAGTTTTGCCATCTGAGTTTCATACTTTAGTTAATTTTAAAACATCTAATTGTCGTATCGAAAAACTGTTTACACCCCAGGATTCAGAAAAATCATCTCTTTAATTTGGTACTGAATTTGTAACGATAGGTCTGATACTTCTAATTTATTTTCCCCTTTTTCCGTTTTTCCGTTGCCACTTAAATTTCATACTTTAGTTATTTTTTTAATATCTAATTGTCGCATCGAAAAACTGTTTGCACCACTGGATTCAGAAAAATCGCTTCTTTCATTTGGTACCAAATTTATAAATATAGGTCTGATATTTCTAATTTATTTTACCCTTTTTCCGTTTTCAACCTAGATTCGATATGGAACAGCTTTAGTATTGGATCCCTTTGGCAAAATTTGAAATTCGGAACCGAGGTAGCTCGGACGTTTCTCGCCAAGATCTTTGATTGCACAATTGAGATAGCCAATTCAGTTCATCGCAAAAATGGCTTAAAATATTTAAAGTCACCAAAGGGTTCCCATACTAAAGCTGTGCATTTTGTACTTATTTATTTATATTTTCTATTAAAGACTTCTGTGGTCACGAAATTTGGTGCAAAAATTGTTTGTTTGCATCCGGCACTTATTGTAACTGGATTTCACGAAATTCGAAATCTCCCCCCCCCCCCTTCTCAGAGTCGGAGGGCAATAAACGGTATAACTTCTGTATAACCCCACAGCTGAATTTGGCGATTTTTCTTTGGCGTTGTTTTGAAGGATAACGATGTCGTTCTGGACTGTTTGCGATACAATATGGCAGCCTAATATTTTGTTTATTTTGGATTTATGATTTAGATTATGATTTTATCATTTATCATATATGATTTATGATTTTTAGATTTATGATTTAGCCATAATCGCCAACAAAAAAAATCGCCAAATATCGTTGTGGGTTTATACTGAAGTCGTTCCCAATAAACATGTTTTTACCATGTCCCAATAAACATGTAAAAACATGTTTTTCCGTTTGAATTCGCTTTGAATTATCTTAGAATGGCGAATTTTGGTGCGCGGATATTGATTAAGTGTACGCATTATGAACGTTAGTGGGATTTTGCAAAACTTCGAACTCACCCACTGAGGAAGGGGAAGTAACAAGTGGGTAAGTTGTGCCTAAGGCAGTGGGGACCCAGACTGTATATTGATTAAGTGTACGCATTATGTACATTAGTGTGATTTTGCAAAACTTCGAACTCACCCGCTGAGGAAGGGAAGTAAGAAGTGGGTAAGTTGTGCCGAAGACAGTGGCGACCTAGACTCCTCACTTTGCGAGCGAGAAAACCTCTACCAATCATAGCGAGAACTTGGGTTATTAATAAAGATATGGGATTTTGACAACTCATTTAAGTTTAATCTCCAGCGAAGCGGGCAAAGCCTGCTAGTATATACATAAAAAAAAAAAAACGATTTTTTTTTTTTTTCGTTAAAAGTAAAAAAAAAAATAGCGGTAACTTTGTTTTAAATTATCGCAGATCGATGGTTCAACCATTCGTTTTAAAGGTATTGGCGAGCTCTTTTGAAAGATACCCACCATGAAAATGGGGGGACTTCCCCCCCCCCCTAGGGGGGAGGCGAGGCTCCTACATACACAATTTTTTTTTCCCAGTTGACTATCTCTATTACAAAATATATATAATTGTTTCATTTGGTTTAGTGCAGTCTATAGACGTTAAACTCTACTTACCTGCAATTTCCCCCATAGACGTAATGTATTAGAATTCTCTTGATTGTCCCTGTACACGAACCGTTTGCTTGATCTTAACGAAAATCTTGCTGTAGCATCTATATATGATACACATTTAGAATACCAAGTTTGGAATGTCTGCTACTATTTGTTCTTGAGATATGCTGATAACAGACACACACACACACACAGACCATTTGCTAAAAACATGTTTTTCGTATTCAGGGGACCTCAAAACGTGCAAATATAACAAAATATCGCGTTCGAAAATTTGAGCCAAAAACAATACTTTCTCTACCTTATGGGTAAGAGAAAGTAAAAAAAGATTTTGATGAAATTCTGGCAAAAGCAGAATTTAGTTTAGGACGGAGGACTATTAGTTTTTTTTTTTTTTTTTTTTTTTTTCTTTTTTCAAATTATAACATCGCTTTCAAATTATTCAATTATATTTTCGATAAATTTTAGATTTCGAGAAATGTCCAACTATCGAAAACGACAACGCAAAAATCCCAGATTGAGACTAATAGGCCCCTCAGTCCTAAAAAAAAAAAAAAAAAAAAAAAAACATAAAAATTTATGTAATTTTAAATACCTTCTTGACATGGTAAGAAAATAATTTTGGTATTCTGCACATCTGACTAATCAAAGCTTTCGAATGATACCCCTTTCAATCGTCTACTCCTATAATTAATATGTTAAAAGCGTGCCACAAATTTCATGTTTGCCTGTTAATATATAGATAATAATAATAGTAATAAAGATATACAGAACAAAATTAAAATTATTTCATCAATAGAATTTTGTACGAATAATACGTTAATAGAATTCCCTAACCCATTTTATTTTATTTTATTATAATTGTATGTTTCGGGTCTTCTTACTTTATTCAAAAAATGGTGTGGACTTCTGAAATAAATCGTTTTAATAAACCTCTCCTTTACACATCTTAATTTAATGCTAAATTCATCCCATATTCGTAAAAAGACTTGAAAGTTTTTTTTTTTTAATCAGACTAAAGGCTCAAAACGCTATGCTAGAAGATATCTAATTTAATTTCACATGGCTACAAAATTGGTATTCAACCAATGGTTACATATTTTTCTGATATAATATGAAACATCGTAATTTTCTTTTATTTGATGAAATTATTCTTTCGTAATGAAAGCAACTATTATAAATTTGATGTAAAAAATTATTTTTGTAATGAGATATAAAATATTTATTTAGTACCTTTTCAGCGTTACGCTCGTCTTTTTTTCCGTCATACATAGTCGAAATGAAATTTTGGTATGACTATACTTTAAAATGTATGCTGTGTTTTTTCAATACAATAAGATTAATAAATATCTGTGGTATATAGTATCATATTTCCATATTTATACTTTGCATAGTATTCATTTTATGAATTATTAAGGATATATTTTGAAAAACTGCTGACGCTGAAAGGGTTTTTGTCTGCAAGAACTCTATCCTCTAATCCTATAGAAAGAAAATAAATTAAGTTCTATTGAAACATAGAAATGAAATTTTAGATTTAAAAAATATAAGACGGGATTTCTATTTTCTATCACACATCGTCTATTTTGAATTTACTTGAAAAAAAAAAAAAAAAAAAAAGCATTAAATTAAGGGCTTAAGGACATTCACCTTATTTCACCGGCAGCCGAAGCTCTTGTTATTCTATGGAGAAATTCTTTCATAAATTCTTTTTACATAATGTATTTTTCTTTTAATGTTGTTTTCACATTTAAAGAATTTATATTCGTTATTGTTTCTCATTCAAGCTATAAAGTGCAAAATATGCTCTTAGTTTATTTTTCGCAGTTTACATCTTTAAAACGGAATATTAAAATAATAATAATAATAATAAAACATAACTTTTATGGAAAAAGAGAAACATTTTGACAGAGAGAGAGGGAATTTTCTAACTGTGAAAACGGAATTAATATATATATATATATATACATACATACATTAGGTAATGAGTAATTTATAAAACAAATTTCTCTAAAGAATTACACGAAATTAGACTGTTGGTCAAATTACCTGAAGTATCATCTTATTTTTTTTTTTTCTGAAACTTTAACTGCTTATTAATCGTAACAAGTGTATGAAAATAGAACTTTTAATTCCTAAAAACTTATGAATAGCAAATTTTACAAGTTCTTTTTAACTGGGAAATTTAAATCACTTGATTAAAATTAGCAACAATAAAAATGAAGACTAATTAGCATTAAATGTGGTGAAAGATACGCTTATTTTTAGAATAAGGTTATTTGTACATTTTAATTGGAATTAAAACTAAAATTATTTTATTAAATTACGTACAAAGCATCGTGTCGATCTCCTTTTATAATGTTATCTGTAAAATAAACATACGAATTAAATTAATTGGCACTTTATTCATAAGTTAGCCAAGCCATTTTCTAAACAAATAAATTAATTAACATTTTGAATGCGGAGAAACTTTTAACCAAGCATTATTGCAACGAGACAAAATTAAAGTATCTTAAATGAACTTTTTTAAATTTCATTATTTATCTTGTATTTAGTAAAATTAAGTAAGGTAATTAACTGTTCCAGTAGTGGACATTTTAGCGATTCTTTTGGCTATTTCTTGAATATTGTTTTTAGTTTTAGAGACTGTAATTATAACCAGTGCTCGGTATTTCAAGTACCTAACTATTTTTGCAAATACAGGCTGTTCGCACATTTTTTAGACGATTTTATTTCGCGGTAAGAAAAAATCGTTTGCATGAAGAATTTTATTTTCACAACAGTTATATTTTTGGAAGTTTTATTTATCTTCTGATATTTATAATTTTTGTTTAGATGCAAAAATGCGCTTTTAAAATGGCAGTGGATGGAAGGATAGATTTCCACTCTTTCCAAAGATAGTTTTTAGTGAAATCGTTATGAAAAGCATTTATCAGGAGAAAAATGGAAAAATGTTGCAACAACAGATGAATCTTGGGTCTATTTAAGTGGTTGCAATAAAAAAAGGTCAATTTATTATCACAAAAGGGGAGAAAAAAAAAATTGCTACATAGCTCAAAGCATCAAAAGAGAGTTATTCTAAAGGATTTATGATTGCCACTGGTTTTTTCATACAAGCGCAAGATAAAAGCAAAAAAATGTGACAAAAATGTCAAAATCAACTCTAAATACTCTCAAGAACATATTTTAATTCCAATTTTTAAAAATGAAAATCCAGATGCTATCCACAATGCTATCAATCCGTTGAACTGTATCAAGACAAAACAAACAGCCACACATCGCAATCCGCAATTGCTTTTCTAGAAAAAAATGGAACAAAAAACGCGAATTAAAACCATACCCTTCACTAACATTCCTGCTAAATCTCCTGATGTATCACTGTTGGATTTTTGTGTTTTTCGACTCTTAAAATCAATATTATCCAAACACCGACCTACAACGCTTTGTGGACTTTGGAAAGCCGTTCAAGAGGAGTAGAAAAATATACCTCATCCGATATTATAAAAAGCATTATTATCATAGAAATTATGATGTAGAATGTTAGTTAAGAACAAGGGCTATCAAACTGAACAAATAAAACACGAAATATGAGAGAAATTGCTTCAGTACACTCCATCGAAATCGTCTAAAAAATGTGCGAACAGCCTCTGTAGCTGTATTGAGAGACCTTGGTAACACGGACACTAACTAAGCGGCAGTATATTTTAGGCCATACATTTTGAAATATATTTGGAAAGAAACGCAACGCATTAGAAATGCGCATTTTGAGTTCTTGAATTGTTTTTGGAAAAAGCAAGCACATATACAAGGTCTTTCATATAATTCCACAGAAAGAAAACGCTCGTGTATTAAGACTGGATCGTCTCGTCGGCATCTCCAGTTCGACCGATCTAATGTGTTGGAAAATGGTTTAAAAACGGGCGAAACCCCATGCTCCAATGTGGGGCGTTCTCCCTCTTGATGAAAGATGTAATCTGTAAAATTCGTTTTTAGCTGTGGCATCAACCATTGCTCAAGCATGTCAAGGTAAACAAACATCTGTTGTAACACTTCGTTCAACGAATTAAAAATTATTATAAGATAAAAAAGTCTTTATATACCATGTATTAAGTTTTCTGATGAATCATAGAGCTCTTATCAGTGTGCATAAAATTTTTTAAGTGATAATGACGTCAATTTTTGTGAGATGCATAATTTAACTTTTTATAATTTTTTAACGTTCACGTTTAATTAAATGCATTTATTTTTATGTCGAAAGAAAACGAACTCGTAAATTTTTTTTTGTTAACAATTAAATCACAGCTAATATTTTAATGGCTATTTTACAGCTATTATGATGTTATTATTTTCGTATTTTAATTAATTATAAGAAAACTAATCAAAAATTCGAAAATCGGACTTCGAAGTATTGTGTTGTCACCGGGTTCTGAGCTACTGTGAAAGTTCCAAATGTCTAGCTAATAGGGAAGTTAGTTAAAATTCGATTGCAAGATTTGTACCAGACAAACAAACAAGAATAGAAGTTAATAAAAATATAGTAAAAAGAAGACTGTTCAATTTATGCACAGACATTGCACACAACACAGTAATTTTCGGTCTAAGTGCCAATGGACTTAGATGTTGTCCGTGTTATCAAAGAGAGTCACATAGAACATTTATAAAGCATGCAAACAATATTTTGAACTTCCTTTTACATTCTGTGTAATTATTATAGATAAATTCTTTTCAATTAAATAGCTATAGTCATTTATGTATTCGTTTTGAATTACTCTGTATTTCTAGATTTTTTTTTATTTTATTTATTTATTTTTTTTTAAATCAGCGCTATCAAGCTTTTTCTTTCAGGCAACAATTTTGCTTTGTCTCCGAATTTATAGACCACTTGATATACAATTGATTTCCATATTTGTCAATCTGAGTTCAGAAAAGATTTTTGCCTGGTTTATGATTTTTTTTTTTTTTTTGTAAGAAAATTCATCTAGGAACCGACTAATAATACCTATATTTTTAACTTTCGATAATCTCCAGACAAATCCAGTATTTTAACTTTAAGGTCTATTTCCAACTTAAGGTCTATTTTTGCATTCGACATTTTCTTTTCAACTTCTTCCTTCTTTTATTCAATTTTTTCCTCATGTATTCGGTCTCTCATTAATTTAATTTTTGTAATTGGGATTCTCTGTTCTCTTCCATGATATTTAGAGTATAAAGAAAAGGAATTTTTCTAAAACCAACAAGCTTTTTTACTTTTTCTTATACTTAGTGAAGAAAAAATTTTTAATGTCAAATTTTCAAAATTGAGTTTTTGCTATACTAGCACGTTTTGAGGTTCGCTGAATACAAAAACAAGGTGTATGATGATTGGTCAGTGTGGTTTTCTGTGTATCTGTTATTAACACGACTCCAAACAAATATTAGAAACTAGCAGGCTACGCCCGCTACGCTAGTCACTTTATTTAAACGAATTTTCAAAAGAATTGGATCAGAATTTATTTTTTACATCTCATTATAAATAAAAACTAAATAAATTACATTGAAATTGCTCCAAACCTCGCTTCGTGTACCCGCTGCCTACGGCAGCTCTTTTTCCGCCCCCACTTCATTCAGTCCAGGAAGTTCTGCAGAAAGGTCTTTCTCCGGCGCTTTAATTTGGGTATTTGTCGACGACAGGTGGATTTGCTACTATTTAAGAACTACGATATTGAAGTTACTATATCTCAACAACTATTAAATGTTTAGTTTTTTAATAGCCTCGCTATATTACGATTTGGTTCCGGTCAATGTAATAAAATAAATTAAAAAGGAGATTTTCTTTTAAAAGGAATAAAATACATAAAAAACAAATATATTTTAATTAGTTTAATCCTTTCTACTATGTACTACCATTTTTTTCCCCAATAAATACTATAAATTAAAAGAAAAAATATTTTCCTTTTAAAGGAATTTAAAATAATAATAATAAATAAATAAAATGAGAATAAAATATTGCTATACTATAAAAATTATACATAGACATAACTATTATAAATACGATTTTAAATTTTAAATTTAATATACTTAATTCTTTCTACTGCATTACCATTTTATTTTCAATAAATATAACAAATTAAAAAAAGAAAAAAAGTTTTCGCCTTCAAATGAATTAAATAATTAAAAAATAAATAGCGTAATAGCTGTTGCTAAGATACGCAGACGATTAAAACGAAAGAATAAATTTTAGAAAAATGGAACATAGAAGCCAATGCTTAAAATTGAAAAATATAAAATGAATAAATAAATAAAATAAAAAAAAAAATTAAATTCGAAATTCGAAAAAAATTTCGATGAGGTGCACACCAGCAAGGTCCCAGGTACCCATCTGCGAAGTTTTTTAGCTCTGCGATCGATAGCATGAGCACCAGAACGGAGGCAGACACTTCTCTTTATTTATATAAAGAAGTCCAAATTCGGTATTTTAAATCTGTATTACATGGTCATACTACTTTAAACATTACACTGAGATCAGACAGATTAGCCGCGTACAGGGACATAAAAAATTGTTTAAAAACATTCGCCTGAGGACGAAAAATTTTGTTAGCATAATTTAAACTCAACACAAAATGAAATTAATTTATATCTTTTATATTGTTAAGAATATCGACTTTCTTCCGTGAAGAAAGCGATTTGTAAATAAACAGCCAGGTTTTAGTTTACAAATCCTTTTATTAAACGTTTATTCTCGAAACAATCCAATAAACTGTCACATGCATCACAAAAGTCAAGTAAATCGCCTGATAGACAACGCAGAGCAGGAATTTGGTTATTCAGAACAGTATATCGCAGAGTGCCTTGGGAATAACCATTCAAATTAGAAGTTTGTACTCAAACTCACTCAACAGAGGATGGGTTTCTTCCATTACAGTTATGACTAGGATGCCTGGATTAAGATAAGGTTAGCAACACAGGCACTCTAGTTATAACCATCGAGCCTGATGGTCATAACAATGATTTTAACGAAGGATCGTGAAGGTTCGGCGCGAGAAAGCGGTGACAAAGAAATGGATAATTTCAGAAAAGTCCTGAAACGTCGTTTCTAACTGAAACATGGTTTTCAGGTTTTGGTAACTCTACGCTATCTTTATATACCAAATTCGTTGCAAAGTCGCCAAATTTGCTGCCAAATCTCAAAGTTCGTCGCCAAGATTGACCAACATAAAAGCCGATAGAGGATTTCATTTTCCTTGCGTCTGTAAACATCTCTTCTTTTGAACAACAATTATAATATGAAAGAAAAGGTATTTTTTGTGACAATATACTCAAAAACATGTTTCCTATATTGTATGAAAAGCATTATTCATTCGTTTGCAAGGCCACTCAAAAGAATTCGGATATATTAAGGATTATGGTATGCATGGTTAAAAATGTAATTATAATAGTTGTCATTCACACTAATTAAGTATTTTTAGATAATGAGCCATTTACAAATTTAATTGAATAATATGATTAAACTGAAATTAATTTTAAATTAAGAAATGTTTAAAAATATTTTTTTTTTCCTTAAACAAATTATTGTATGTTTAGACAACGCTTCTGAAAGCAAATTTTGTTCTTTTACCTGCTATATTATCTTTAATTAAGAATATTTGATCAAGATTTATAAAAAATATACGTTGAACATTATTATTTTATTATTTTAAAACGCTAAATATTATTTTAACTTCACAAATAAGAAAGTGTTTTCGAACTAGAAAAGAAAATTCTCAAGGTTGTTTGAAATTCGAAAGAAAACTATTTAAAGGTTATAAAAAGATGATTAATAGCTTTGTTTTACAAGAATAAATTCTTTTTTTTTTTTTTTCCAAAAAATAAATTACACTTTGTCATTTTACTGCATGTGTCACTTAAAAACACGACACGAAGAATACGCTGTTCTTTTTCTTTTTTCTTCTTTGTTAACTTCTCTGCTATTTAAGAATTTAGGAATATGTTTACAGCATGTCATTCTGCGAGACATCTTATTCAGAGCTAATTTGGAGTGCAAAAATGTTATCGGAATAAATATATCCATAAAAGGGATGTCTCAGACTTTTTTGAAATAATTGAAAAATTAAATGTGCTAGTTGAAAGTCTATCCAGTATGACGAAGAAAAAAAAAAGAGAAATATAATCTACATAGTGTGCAGAAACATTCGCTCTTTCATTTATGAAGAACACTGAGAAATATAAGGAAAAAGATATATATATATATATATAAGATGTCTGGCTTGTGTATGTTTGTTTGGTGAATTATTTGACTGACTATTCTTCGTTTTCATTCTTTTCTTTTACTATAAAAGGATTATATGTATGTATTTTTATAATTTGAATTGTTTAGTACCGTTGTAACACTCAGCAGACAAAAGATAGATGAAGATACCAACATAAAATAAATTTTAATTGAGATTTATTTCGATTAAAATTAGTCACAGTATTAATTTAATTTGAGTACCAATGATTATTAAAAACAAGTAAAAGTACTTACGCAGAAGAGAAATGACACTAACATAACACATAAGCCTAACGATGAGATAATTTGCAAAAACTATGAATTATTAGTAACAGTCAACATTTGAGAGAAAAGAGAAAGGATAAAATCACCAAAAGAGTTCCGTTCAAAGGAAAAAAAAAAAAAAAAAAAAAAAAAAAAAAGGAATTCATGAATTGAAAACTGGAATTTTAAATGCTGAAAAATAGAAATGTACTCATCAGGAAACTTGCATTTCTATCCGCACATCCAAGATTTCGTAAAACTGTATAGCTAATTCCAGCAATATACAGCTCAAGATGTCTATCATGCAACAAAACAAAAATTAAAAAAAGGAATTTAAATTAATCAATAACACAAACCGAAATTTAAACAAGGAATAAGTAAATTCAAGCAATCCACATGTTAAACGTTACTTACAGAGATAGTAGAAATAAACAGGTTGCCTAACGAACATTAGTAAAAAGAAAAGAATAAAAGTTTAGAAACGATTAATCGATTTAGGTGCTACTGAAATACTTTAATTGATATATATATATATATATATATATATATATATATAAAGCAATGTCTGTGTGTGGGCAGCGTAGCGCAAAGACGGTAGCTCGGACAATCACGCGATTTTACACGAAGGTGCCCCCTGAGGGGTCCTTGTGCACCACGAAGACCGATTTTTGAATTTTTTATTAGTTTTCTTTTAATTAGTTAAAATATGAAAATAATAACCTCATAATAGCTTTAAAATTAGCCATTATAATTTTAACTAAATTTAACTGTTGCCAAAAAAAAAAAAAGTTACGAGTTCATTTTTTTTCAACATAAAAATAAATACATTTAATTGAACGTGAACAATAAAAAATTATAAAATACTAAATTATACATTTAAAAAAATTGATGTCAATATCACTTAAAATTTTTTATAAATATTGATAAAGTGCTGATATCGTTTATGATACTAATATATGTTGTTGCAAAGAAATTTCTTATTTTTAAAACTACAACTTTTTATATTTGTACTGCCAAGTTGTTGTTAAATAAGTAAATAAATAAATAAATAAAACTGTCCATGACATAACATTCGACTGCATAGCGTTTCTTTCTTACTTTAAGCTCTATGATCAAAAATGTTTTTTAATTTTATCAGTTTTATTTACAAATCCTCATGGGCAATTTTTTAAATTTTGGCGCTGAAGTACTACACTGAACATTTTTCGCCGAGGACTTTAATTTAGCAACAGCCATTTTAAACCAAGTAGCGTATCAAAAATATAAATAAATTATGAAATACTAGCAGGCTTTGCTCGCTTCGCTGATCACTATATTTAAATGAATTAAAAAAAGAATCAATATTTTTTATACCGTTCTACAAATTAAAACTAAAAAGAAAATACATTGAAATTGCTCAAAAACTTCGCTTCGGGCCCTCGCTGACTTCGGCAGAGACTTCTTCCCCGCAACGTCTTGGTACTGGATAATTTAATTTAATTTATAAAGATGACAATAATACAGGAAATACTGCATTAGTAATTTTCTTTTGATAATAAACAGAACGGAAAACGCATAATATTTTACATGGAGATATTTTGTATAATTAGACCTATTTAAAAAAATGCTTTTCTTTTTTACCCTCTCGCATTACAAAAATATTTAAAATAAATTTAAGAAAAATTGTGCAAAAACATTGAAAGAGCTTGGACCTCTTGGTGGAATTTTAAATTTGGCATTGAAGTAGATCGAACGTTTGTCACCAAAATGTTTACTTATGCATTTGCGATACCCATATTAACTCATCGTCGGAATGACAACAAAATTACAAATAACCACAAATTTTATAAAAAAAATTATAAATAATTATAAGATTAAAAAAACTTTTTACATACCATGTTTTTAAATTTTCTGTTGAATCTTGTACCTGTAGAACTACATTAGCACTTTATCAATGTGTAGAAAATTTTAAAGTGATAATACGCAAGTGAAGTGATGGCGTCACTAGCCGTCCGTGGATGCAAGAAAAAGATTTTCTATGTTAATCGCCCATTGGACTTTTTGCAAAAAATTATTAAAAATCGAGGAAAATTATTTCCTGATTTTAATCCCCATGTTTGAGTATAGATATGTATTAGTTATCGTGTACATGCGTTAGATTAAGTTGTTTTTGCTGTAAAATTGACAAAATTTTAATTTTACACATACACATATATGCATTTCACCTAAATAAAATAGATTTCCTATGCCCCCCACCAAGTCTTTTGGGTTGAACAGACCTAGAGGACCCTGCTAGTTTGAGTTTGCTTATTCCATGCCTGTCCATATTAAGACACTATCTCATAATATATTCCTTCATCTACTGGACGATAGATGGCGCTGCTGTAACCAACTTTCTGTGATTTTCCGAATGCCTATATCATAGCATCTATTGGTTAGAAATGTATTAAACTGCATATATAAAACAATTATTGTAAAAAGTTATGTTAATTAAATTTTTGCGTATTTCAACCAGTAGATATCACTGTAATATAGAATGATTTAGGAAAAAAGTTTCATGATGGTCACAGTTTATTAGTTTAGGACTTATGATAGATGAATATTTTAACCCAAAACAATTATTGTGTGTTACAATTTATGGTATTTGCTTACAAATTATTTATTCTTTAACATTCAACCTGTGCAATTTTCTGCAGGTTCAGTGTTGTTTAACAGAAATTTCATTTGGTTAATAAAATTCTGGAATAAAGTATAATAATTTTGTCAGAGTAACAATTCTCCCCCCCCCCCCCCCCCACTATTTTTTTTTCTCTCTCTTTAGACAGATTATTTTTAAATTTCAGGAAATTACTTTTCTTGTTATTTAATTTATTTATATTTTCATTATGTTCATTTCATAACATTCGATTAAACTCTAAGATAAAATATAGTATGTAAAATATCTAAGATAAAATGTCGATAAAATATAAATAAGACTTAAATTTAAGATTGAATATTTTAGTAAAAGTAAATCAGTCACAATCTATTTTGCAAATTATTTAAGAATGTTAATGTAGTTTCTAAAATAGATGATATATATATATATATATATATATATATATATATATCGTTTCTGCTCGAATCACATTATATTTCTGAAAACTTTGCCAGGCATGTGTCTTTGGAGGAAAAAATGACATTAGTTTAAAAATTCACTTACTGAAACGCATGACTGAAAATAAACTCTCGTGATAACAAGACGTCATCCGTCCCCTTTCACAGAAAATTCAATTTGTGCTTGAGTGGTGCAAATACTCAAAAGAAATTTAATAAAGAAATCTTTTTATAGTTGCTCAGATTTCGTAAAAACAAGAAGACATCCTCGCAAACATGGCAGACGTACGTCATAGGTAGTCAATTTTAAATGAAAATTTCCATTTCAAAGGAACGCTTTTGGGTCAGGAGAAAAAGTGCAGGAAGCAAAGAAAGCAACTTTTCGAGATATTTTTACTTTTCTTTTGAAACTTTAAAGTCTTAATACAATTCTCTTTGGCTAGGCATCTAGCGTGTGAACATTGCGAGTTTTGGAATTTTTCCATTAAAAAAAAAAAAAAAAAAAACTCAGTATAATGTGGCTACTACAGAAGTTTCTTCTATATTTTTCTATACAAATTCATGTAATTGACATTAATTATTAAAATTCTAATTATCAAAATTATTTTCCATGATGAATGCAGACGATTTGCATCACAGAGAAGTATAACAGTAAATGTCCAAATAAAGTTAATGTTATGTTATAAAGAAGATATTTTAGAAAATGTGTTTTCTAAAATTTTATTTATTTATTTATTTATTTTGCAAAAAAAAAAAAAAAAAAAAAAAAGGATAAATATGTTTTAAATCATCACAGATCAATAGTTTGACCATTTTATCTAAAGGTATTGATGAGCTCTTTTTAAAGGTGCTCATACTGAAAAATTTCACCCCTAAGGGCGGAAACCTCTACCTATATGAACAGAAAAAAATCTGGTTGACTAATTACTAGTATAAATATATAATTTTTAATTTAACATTGGAAAGTTAAAAATAATATTGATTATGTATTTTTATACGAATTCTTTTTCTATATTAACGTATTAAAAATTATAGGAAAAAAAAATCTGATGCGCACATGACTTCCTTATACATCTACTGAAATATACATATTGATGTGAAACATCGACATTTTTGTGTACGTTAACTGGTGCGTAAGTAAACAGGCAGGTTTCAGTGCTTGAACATTCCTGGAAATAAACCAAGAAAATTATATACCAACCAAAGACGTGGTAACACAAAGATTTTACGAGGGGTGTTAAAAAGTCTCGAATATTATTTTTTCCGGCAGAAATCAATGAAATTTGAGAGACTTTCTTCAGTGCAGATGTAGAGGGGACACTCACGCGCAATCGTGAATATTTTCACGCAACACTGGCATGACAGTCGGCCAACGATTGAAGACATGTAGTGAGGGGTCGTCGGATTTTAGTTTTTGTAAAATGACAGAAAAACTTAAACAGCGATATTGCATCAAATTTTGCCAGAAGCTTGGCGATACCCAAGCGGAAACCATTCGCAAGATTTACCAGGCTTTCGGGAATGATGCCATATGAGCACCTCACGCATAAAGGAGTGGTACAGCCGCTTCAAAGATGGCCGCCCATCAATGGACAGTGAAACACGTCCAGGTAGGCCCTCAACTTTTTGGATTGACACTGTCATTGAGCAAATACGGACTGTACCAGGAAGTCCTTCGTCGCCTTCGTGATACTGTGCTGCGCAAACGACCGGATCTGTCAAAAACTTGGAAGTTTCATCATGATAACGCGCCTGCCTATTCTGCGCATTTGATTCACTCTTCACCAAACACAATATTCCTGTAGTTCGTTAGGCTTTCTACTCACCCGACATGGATCCCCTCCATGGAGAATGAAAATTGTGATGGCACATCTGCATACCATCCTTAGGGGGGAGTCCCAGACCATCGCCAATCGCCCATAGCGCAGCATTGGTGCCACGTTAAACGCAACCAACCATGACTTCCTGTGACTTTTAACTATTTCCCAAGCTGAAAATGCTACTAAAAGGGACCCAATTTGAGTCAAGAGAAGACATCATGCGGAATGCGATGGCACGGTTGTTCTTCATTCCAAAAACTGTGTCCTCGAAGTGTTTCTAATAATGGCGAGAATGCTGGGAGAAGTGCGTGCATTACTAAGGAGACTACTTTCAAGGGGATTAGTGTTTTGGATTTCCAAATTAATAAATGTATTTTTGCCAACTAAAGGCTCGATACTTTTTGAATACACCTGGTATGCATTGCAGAGAAAGAAAATCACTTGTTTATGAATAGTAATCCACATCTTATTACAGAATCTCTCACTGGCAAACATACAGCTTAGAGTTACATGGATTTCATTCGAGTGTAGATGATCGACCCTTGTACTCTTTGGGGAAAATAAGTCACGAAAAACGAAAAAAGTATACTAAAAAGAAATTATTTGAGTTAAAATTGAGAAACGGTTTACTGATTCTAGCAACACCAAACTACTATTTTCCGCCAAATTTTGTTGCTAAACTCATCGAGTCGCCAAGTTCATCGCCAACGGATATTTTGACCTTGGCGACGAACTTGACAAGATGACATCGAATTTGGCGCTTTGGCAAAAATTGTAGTTAAAGGTTGTTAAAGTTTGGAAGCTATAAATTTCAAAGCAGAGTTCTGGGATTTTTCGGAATGACTCATTTGCTTTTAGCGCAAAAAGAAAGAACTTCTTTGAAAGTTCTATAAATCATTAAGAAGACTAAAAAAAGAGAAGTATCATTATTAATGATTGTAGACTAGAACCTACCTATTTCTTTACCTACTACATTGTACACGGTGTATTACATTAAAAGTGGAAACAAATGGCAGTTTTTTCACTTCCACGAAGTTGGTGTTGAAAACAAATTTTGTGACTTAGCGTCAAATTAGGCAGTTCGGATTCCAAATTTGGTGAAAATTTTTTGTTGGATTTCCAAAGTTTGGGATCTCTAATTTCGATAGGAGTCGAGATCTGGAATTTTCCTGAATAATTCATTGGTTTCTAGCGCAGAATTACTTCGAAAATTCTGTAAACCACTCGGGATGAATTCAAGTTCTATGCAGGCTTCTAACTAAGCGGTTGATTATTGTTCCGGAATTAGCAATCTTTCTCTTATTTCAATACTTAATGTTGTTTACTTGACATTTGTGGTACGAATGATTGTTTTGTTGGATGGTTTCGAAAATATTCGTTGATAATTAATTTTTGTGGTACAAAGAACGTTTTATTCGACAGTGTCCAGAATATTCATTAAATAAAGTGCACCTGTCGACTAAAACCTCTTTATGTCTTTACGAACTAGTTTTTACACGAAAAAATATCGAATGAGATAACAATATAATTATGGGCTCAATCATTAACTTTTGTTGAAACCTCTATGACGTTAGATCATATATAATGGCCAAAAATTTTGAATTTTTAGTCATCATGAATGTAATTTTCATAAATATTCCCAAAATGAAAAATCACGGAAAGACCAAAATCGAATCCTGTTCTTAGTCAGTCTAAGAACATGATTCGACAAGGATTTATTTAACAAAACAGTATTATCTCAACTTTTTTACATAAGAATTTTAGCTAGTGTTCGGATACTTTTGTTACCGACTGTAGCTGTAGGTGCCACCGAGTGGGAATTGAAGACGGTCACAATTATGAAAGGTCTCTAATCTGCTGGTCGCTTCAGGAAGCTAGTTATTTGAAGCTGAATCAAAATTATAAATTTTATTTAAAATTCATATAACTGTTGGTTCAATATCTGTCTTTTAGAGAAAAAATAATAGTAACGTGAAAATGCACTTGTGACCTTACTATAGTCAAGCACTGGTGAGCCTGGCGTTGCTATGGTCAAGGCAAATACATTTAATTGGTAGCGGTTTCTGGATAGTTATTTCATTGCAATTTTTCTTCAATTATTGCAAGTTTTGTATTGTGCTTTTGTGATTCTTATTGTCAGATGAGTAAAAATTGTTAAGTGAAACTGTTTTAGTTCACATAAGCTATGGAGTTTTGTTATTCAACATGCCGATACAAATTTTTATGGACTCAGCCCCTCCGAGTTCGAAATCCTGGATCGTTAACATTAACATTAGTTAACATTGGACCATTTGGGCATCACTAAATTTCAGTGTTAATTTTTACGAATTTAGTAAATTGTATGATTTAGCGAGATTTTGGTGACAAAATGTGTGACTTAGTAATGAAATTTGTGATTTGGCGGTAAAATTTGATAGTTGATGACGAAAGTTTTCACTTGACAACGAAATTTGTTATTTGACGGCAAAATTTGGCGAGTTCTGCAATGGAGAATGGCAGCTTTGTCGGCATTATATTTTCTTCCCACGTGAAAACCTCATATCTCTACACAGACCAATATCTTGTTTCCACAAGATAAAAAGTCAAAGAAAACTGTAACATATTACTCTCAATTTCAATCGTAAATTTTTAAATTCTTGCATAAACCGGCGTTCTAAACTATTCACCACAAACGATATTTTTATTAAGACTAACGAATTATTTTAATTTTATATTTTTAAATGATTAATTAAAGCGGTCAGCATGTTTTTCATATTTTTAGTGATCTTTTTTATTATCGTCTGCATGTGACGTAAGCATCAGATTATAAATTTAAGCAATTAAAGCTATAGAAAAAGTTGGTTTCATCACAATTGACGAAAAATCACTTTTTAGCTTGTAACTTTTAAGCAATTGAAGCTATCGTAAAAGTTTAAATACAAAAATTGATCTTTAGGGTAAGGCGGTAGTTCGCCTCATTTGAAGTGTTTTCCTATTTTCAGTATTAAAGAAATTATGGGCAAATGAAATTTGCCACATACATACACAGGCTGACGGACAGACATATGGTCAAATATGTTCTTGATCTCTCAAAACGTATAAATCCATTGAAAACCATAAACATAAATTTTTTACGAAATCAATACTTTCTTTCGTTGAATATAGAAGAAAGAATTTATTATTCATTTATTCATTTTTATTTTACTTTATTTAGATTTAGTTTTATGCTTCTCTGACATGAAAATCGCATCTGTATTATCATGAAAAACATTTTTAATGAATAATAATTTTAATAAATGTTTCACACTGCGGGAGTTCATATGGTAAAATATAGAACAAAGTTTTGTAATCGCCATAACATGCTAGATTTTTTTTTCCAGCTGTGTAGTAAGTTTTTTCTTTTTAACACTTTTCAACAATGTTTTAAAAAAGCAGAAATGGTTTAGGTACATCTATCTGTCATGAGCATGGCTTCTGCTTATCTGTTTGATATAGATCCCACTAGCGGCTGAGCGGTTCTGCGCGCAAAGCTGAGAGATAGGAAATGCTGGGCTCGACCTCAGGTCGTGCTCATCGAGTTAGCCGTGTGGAATTTTCCGTAATTTTCTCCGAAGCTCGCATAAATATCGGTTAGGACCCCTTAGAAAGACCCCCACATAGAGCCTCACACCGATAGTACTAAGACCCATGTGTAGTCAATCGGACTTAAACCCTACAACCAATCAACCAAGCATGTGTTTGCGATCTCATATTACTAAAAAATATTTATTTCTTTGAAATGGATGGGTATATATGTGTATTTTTTTATCATACATCAGCAGGTTCATTATGGCTTGTTTTCAGTTGAAAATAGCATAAACAGCATTAGTGATTTAACTACGGAAATTAATGGAATAATTCAAATGCATTACGATCTAAGATCTTCTTAAAACTTTGAAAATGACATGTAACAAAATTATCGTTTAATTTTCAGATGCAATAAAGTATGTTTCCTATGAAAACGGCATGATTTTCTTAATGATTCATTTACAGGATCAGATGGCGGATTTATATTGCTGCCGCCTAGGGGCTAACGGCAAGTTGCCGTTCGTTTTTGCATGAAATAGCAACATGATTCTTAAAGCAATATTTAAAAGAAATATTCGGAAAAACAGACGATTTTTAAATAATTATTTTTCAGTTTCATCTGCAGACGATTTTAACTTTCTTAATTTAAATCAATATCTAAAAATTATTTTCCTCGTGAGATTAAAATAAAGCAGACCTATTCAAATTTTACATGCAACTGCTTTTTTGCTTCGTTTATGAAAAATTAATTCTTTAAAAATTGTAATTAAGAATGAAAGAAGAAATAGGGTCTGATTAACGCATGGGCCGGCTGGGCCTTGAAAAATAAGAAAAATCTTTCTACAAGAAATCATCAAATACATATAAAGAAAAATTTATTAAAAAAGAAATAATAATAATAATAATAATTAATAATGTAGTATTTTTGTTAAAAATAACTTACCAAAACTATTCTGGATGCTTGAAAATGACAAACACACACTTCACTGGTTCAAAAATCTGCAATAAGTTGTGGTCCTACAACAACGTACAACGAATGTCTTTACTTTGAAACTTTGACATTTAACATTCGTGGAACTGACCTCTCCAAAATACAGATGACTATTTTGCCCTTGTTTGCTTCCGAGAATCAAAAGTATACTTGGTTCACAATTAACCAGAATTTCTATTACTAGAGAGAGGACACAGGACAGGTTTTATTTATTTATTTATTTTTTTTTTTTCTGCCTACTACCTATTATATGCATATCACCCTTTCTTCTCCAACTCAGTATTAAAGAAAGAAAATTCCGTTGTCAAGGGCTTACCCAGGATTTTATTTCGGGAGGCGTCCAAAATCAAGGTTTCATTAAGGCACGTAGGGTGCAAGGCTATGGTTTTTTTTTTAGGACCCCCTTACATACTATTATAAATACGCTTAAAATTGAGCATCTTTTTGCCACTCTCATAAAGAGCCTACCTTCAACATTACTTATGTAAAATTTAAGCTTATCCTAGAATTTAAGTTTAATCTCACTTTTTTAAATATCAAAATTTAAAATTACAGTTCATACTGAATTCACATTTACTGAATCCACATGAAAAAATTATACATTTCTCTAAGTGTTTTTTGCATATTTAAAACACCACTCGATTCCTTAACACCTAAATAGTACCTTCAATGAATTTTGTGCATTTTTATTTATAGATGACTCTGGAAGTTTTAGAAAATTTCTCTTTACCAGGAAGAGGTCAGTTGTGGTTGTTGGTTTAAGGCCGATTGACTACGCTAGGATGCTAGGCTTATGGATGGAATTTCCATCTTGGGGGTCTTTCTAAGAGATCTTGGCCCGTATTTATGCAAATTTCAGAGAAAACCACGAAAAACTCCAAACAGCTGAGTCGACGAGCAGCACAGAAACGCTCGGCCACTGGTAGGGCATCGGGAAGAGGGAAAATATTTTTTGAGAACATACTTAATTGAAGTACATACATACATTTACAATAGATTGCAGCAATTGTGGGCCCATTTTATCATATGGGAAAATTTCTTTCCTCAATGACTCATTACCTTATGTATTTTTTAAATTTCTGTTTTCACATTCAGAAAAGTCACAATCGTTAAATAAGTGCTCATTTATGAAAAATAAGTTGTTTAAAATTTTTACTCTTTAATTTTTAGTTAAAATAAGCGAATTTTCACGAAGTTTATTTTTCTAATTTTTTAGCCACAATATGAAATACTAAAAATTTAAAAATCAGTTTTCGGTAAATAAGTTCCAATTTAATGATTATGAGTTTTCTGAATGCGAAAACGGATTTTTTAAAAACACATTAGGTAATGAGTAATTATAGAAAAATATTTTCTCAGAGGATAACATGGGGGCCATAGCTGTCAGCGATTTTGAGTATCGTTTGCTATAAAATGGAAGATATGTTAAGTAAAGATACTATAATATTAAATACTTTTCTATAAATGTTCGTTTATTTACATATTTATGAAATTACTTATATATTAATAAAAAATACAGAATCAAATTGAAACTTTGTTGTCTCGAGGCCATCTTGTTCAATGCATCATAAAAATTGCATGTTAATTATGATGTTTTGAGAATATTGCTAAGCAAAAGTAGTCTTTCATGCACAGTTCTGTTTATAGTAAACGTCTTTAAAAGATGTCATTGTGCTCGTAGTAGATACATGTAAACTGTCAATTTCATTCAATTGCTAAAGAAATACAATAGGCGCAACTGCATATCAGAAAAAGAAAAAAGCATTTTAAATCGAAAATAAGCTTATTTTTCACACTGTCTGGGCTTTTTTTTTTTTTTTTTCTGTCCGTTTATAGACCACAAAAAATATCATTAGGGCTATTTGATAAACCTTTAAATTTTGAAAAAGTAACCAAAAAGTTGCTCATGTACGAAAAAAATCTATAAGAAATCATAAGTTTTCCCGATTGATTTTACATACGTTTCTAATGTAGGTGGCTATTGCCCCCCTCCCCTCCTCCATGGAAAACTAATTCTATCAAATGATTAAGGAACTGATTAAAAAACGTATTTTCTTTTCAAAGTTATGTAGGTTATAAAACAATTTAGAACACCAGAAAGGCATATTTATTAAAGAAACTTTTATTAAATTTAATTTCGGGATGGGTCCGGACCCCATGGACCCCCTCCCTGGGTACGTCCTTGTCTGTTGTGTCTGTAAGTTGCAATAGTTGCAATTTCTTTATCGTTTTTCTTTTTTTATGTGTGTGCGTAGGTATGTACTATTTTCACAGCACATTTTATGCCTTTTAACTTAAAAAAAAAGGAAGAAATGGTAATTTGGATTTTTGAAAAATTCTGGGGGGTGGGGGGGGGGTGGGGGGGTCCAACTGGAACTCTGGGGGGGTCCAGGCCTCCTTGGACCCTATCTAGTTACGCCAATGGATATTTACTGTCCTAACAACATATCCCGAGCTGGTTAAATTTAAATAAAAATTACTCCAGTTATCGTGTTCACAACTTAACATGGGAAAAAGCGTTATACACACACACACA
Source organism: Salticus scenicus (assembly GCA_963930645.1). Classification (NCBI taxonomy): domain Eukaryota; kingdom Metazoa; phylum Arthropoda; class Arachnida; order Araneae; family Salticidae; genus Salticus; species Salticus scenicus. The sequence continues at coordinate 397,762,294 of OZ005648.1, forward strand.
CACACACACACACACACACATATATATATAAACTTTTGAACGGAGGGTGGTTTTGGGTTCTAGGGGTCATGATCGTGAAGATATGAAGAAATTTTCCAGAAGTCGTGTCATGAGGACCATTGCAATACGTAGACTTCCTATAAGGAATCTACCTAATATCTGACAGTCTTGTATTATTTTCCTGAAATTCATGAATATTTGTACCAAATTTCATGCAAAAAGATTACAGCATATCGGAATTATTTTGCGTAACCCTGTAAACTAATTACCAGTTCTATGCCCACAATTTTCAACAGAAAAACATGCTTTTAAAATTATAATAAAATATCATTATATTTAATGGGGTGTAACCATGTTAAAATACACTTTTAAGAAATACCGACTATAGACCGTAATAGTACGAAATTCTTTTATGTATCCAGGAAAAGGAGCCACAGTTATTATAAATGCCAATAATAAGAATAATACACCTAATTAATTATAACTCATTAATTTTTCAAACTAATTTGACATCATTTGGATAATTGCAGTACGTCATCGGAATTCTTTTGTGTGGTCACATAAATTATTTAATCTATACATACTTATTTTTAAGAGTAAACATACTTTTCAGCATCTTTATAACGTATGTTAATTCCATTATGTTCAATGCAGCATAAACGCATTAAAGTGCGCTTAGATTAAAAATTCGTCAAGGCTCTAATGTCACGAAATTCTTTTGTGTGTCTCTGTAAACGAATCATAAACATTGTGTACATCAGTAAAAATTATTCAGCTTATTCTACGTTTCCCATGTGGCTCATAAACATGTGTACAAAATGGCAAGTCAACAGCGTGATTTTTGCGGTCGCTATCGCGGTACATATACAAATTCTTTCTATAGGCTGTAATGATAACAAAATCTTTGGCGTACCCCTGTACACGATATACAAGTGGAATACACAACCAAAACTATACTGCTAATTCCATGGGGCTCATGAACATGTGTATCAAATTGCAAGTCAATAGCGTGATTTTTTCGACTACTATCACGCGACAAACACCCGAAATCTTTTTGAGTCTCAACAGAGGGCCTCCACTGATGTTTCGGCAAAAATTATGTAAAACATTTCAGTTTTGCAATATTATAAAAATTCTTCGAGATATAAAACGAGAGAGATGCTGAGTTAAACCACTTTCCACTGTTCGATATAAAACTTTGAATGGAGGAAAACATACTGAATGGTCACATTTTATTTAAATTATTAGTGTAAACAATCAAGAGGAAAATAAACAAAGCCATTTACTTTCTACTGTGCGGCAATCCATCAACAACTTCAAACATATGTCTATAACTTTATAATAAAATGCTAAAATTTTTTACATCACGTTATTAAGATATAAGGTACTTTTGTACGTTTTGTGCGATGCTGCTTTTATGCAGCACACATGCTTATATCTTTCGTTCGTCGACGATTTCTTAATTATTTGACTCGAAACAACTGTGCAATTTTCAGAGTTTGCTTACAAAATTTTTATTCATTAAAGAGAACGAATATTGAATATATAATTTCTTTTCTATTAAGTGAAGAAAATGTTACTTTTGTAGAAATTTTCGATTTTTTTTTTTTTTTTTTTTTTTTTTTTTTTGTCGAAGAATTTCTATTTTTTGAGAGATACAGAATACAATTTGACCATTTTTAGAAAATCCCTGTCTGTCTCTGTGTCTGTGACAAAAATTTTGTGTCGACTGTAGTTCAAAAACTAATGCTCATAATTTCATTTAAATTTATAATTAGTTTCCACTTTTTATAAATTAATGCATAATGTCTTTTGATGCAAATCTCTCGACAGGTGGCATTATTATACAGCTTTATCCCTCAATAAAATAAAGGCTATGACGGGGATTCTATTGTGCATAATGGAACAAAACTTGATATGTGAGAGGGCCATTGTGATACATTACTCACTCTGATTTAATTTGGTTCATAATCGCCCGATAGGTGGCACTGCTGTTCCGCAAACTGTCCTGCGAATGAGACTTCTAAATCTCAAATTCTATAGTATTAAATTGCGCCAAATTTTGTATGTGAGATAACCATGATAAAAACGAATGGTGGTTTAATATGAATGCAAATCGGTCAACAGGTGGCACTTCAGTTACTCATCTTCTGTGATTTTCCACTTCATTATACCTCAGCCTCTGTTGCTTAAAACTGCACCAAACTCCATATGTAAGATAATTATTATGAGAAGCGATGGTAAAATTTTTATTCATGTGACACAGTTTTTGACACTGTTACATAGTAAATGATATAGAAGGAAATTTTGTGATGGTCACAAGATAACAGTTCTTAATTGTTTCACACCTTTTAGAGCGCTTGATAACATTCTAATTATTTTCTAACAATAAGAAATTTATTTTCAAGTAGACTGCGTTTGCTTTTCAAAAATAAAAACAAACACAGAAAGCGCACTTAACAACCGCAAGCGAAACGTAATTCCTTGAAAGCAGTTGATCATTATCGAAACTTTCCTAATAGTTAAAACAAACAGAGTTTTCAAAAGTCGAATTTCTCGTCTCATTCAGACGCACATCTCGTCAAAACATTTCATTTTGAAACTTTACGCATTTTCTCTTATACTACTTAAACAGAGTGCAAATCATTTTGTTTGTTTCACAGGAAATAAAAATTTCGAATAGAGTAATAACTCTAGTTAATTTATCAACTCACTGGAAAGAATTTTATTTCGTTAATAAAACCTGTGGTGTAAAAATGTGCTTTTTTATTTTTATTTACTGAACATGTACTATGTAAGGAAAGTATTGTGAAAAAAATCCGTTATTAAATTTTGGTTCATGTATAGTTTTTGAGGTGTTCTGAATTCATTTTGGTTGTTTTGTTGGTGATGTATATGCATGTACCTGTGTAATATGTGTGTAAGTGAACACGATAGCATCTAAACACTGCGATTTAGCTCAAAGTAATTAGATATGTTACAGGTCACCGTTGTGCGCACTGCATTCATTTGCATGTGCGCAAAACTTTAAACTTGAAAAGTTCTAGACGGCCGCTACCACCTGGCAAAGCCAAGAATACGAGTTATTTACTATCCACAGAGGCAAATAATTGTCGAATCACCGCATAGTGACAGTGACTCACTACCAGTAGCGGCTCGTGCACCGAAAATTGGTGAAGAGGCACACTGTATTTTACGCTGTGTTCATTTATAGAATATAAATTTACATTTAAATAAGTATTTTTAGTTAATTTAAGTTAAGACCATGCTTAATAAAAATTATGATTAAAAATACTTAAATATTATTTTCGAGCTCTTCAGCTATTTTCGGTTCCCGATCCGCCACTGCCCACTACTTGACAAATCACGCAAGTGTCCTATTGAAATGTACCGTATCCTGGTGACATCGTTCAGATTTCTTGGGGAATGACCTGCTGAGTAATCGGAGCTTCTTCATTCATCTTACAAGGAAACATTCAAAAGGTGTCATCTTCAAAAAGTATAGAAAAAAATATATGTGATTCTACTCTTCATAAAACACCAGAAAATGAAAAAAATATCGGCTGAAATTAATTACAGCGAACACAACAAATTATCAAAATTAAGCATATTTGGCTATTTAGCGCTGTTAGGTGATACGTTTGCTAGACCCGAAATTGCCGTGTACGAACAGAACAGTGTTTTGTTTTCCGCCAAGTACTCAAAATCAATCGTCTAGCAGTGTGAAATCGTCAAATTTGCTTAATTTTGATAATTTTTTGTGGTCGCTGTAATTAATTTCAGCCGATATTTTTTTTCATTTTCTGGTGTTTTATGAAGAGTAGAATCACATATATTTTTTTCAATACTTTTTGAAGATGACACCTTTTGAATGTTTCCTTGTTAGGCATATATGATCGATTGGCACGCCCGCATCTATAAGATAGAGACTTATATATTTCTTTTGAAGGAATGTATAGAATTCTTTTTTATTAGACCTCATGAACTTAAATAATTTGAAATGCGCTAATATAACTCTACATTAGTTTAAATCCAAACTGAGTAGGCATGTTATAGGTCATCGCCGCAAGAACTAAATATTTTCCTGAGTTTGTGGCTTATAATTATTTACGAAACGGTTATACGAAAAACAATACTATACATTACCGTATATGAACCCAAATTAAATGAAGGTCGTTCTAGTAATATTGTTTAAAACATAAGGCAAAACTGATATAAGCCTCATTGTATAGCTAAAGTAAAATTATTTTCGGATTTTATGAGCGCATTACTTATGGCTTTTTTAAAAAGAACTATAAAAGAATTTACATAATATTACGTTTTTGGAGCCAATTGTAAGAAGTGCATAAAATTATTTAAATGAAATTTTTTTGTAAAAAAATAGAACCGATTCCAATTAATTTCATTCTTTTTTACAGATATGATCTTAGACTGACAGCTACAAACACAGTTGTGTCGAATGATTCATCTTCATAGTTTCCTTTGTTATTTTATCACTGTATACAATTAGTTCAATAACAACATCTATATAAATGAACATATTTCGCAATTCAGTATTTATGTTTCTACGAAGTTACTGGAGTTTTCTTTTCTAACTTTTTTGCAGCCTACGAAATCTTCTTTTTGAATCAAAGTATTTTTCGGCTGTGTTTTGCAGATGCCAAAGTGAGATGTATATTTTAAATAGAATTTGATTTTTGTATTGAATAAAAGTATCAATTTTTATTTGATTTTGCACCGATTTCAAAAGTTTTGATTAATTGTAGTAGTGTTTAGGTTGTTTGGCGATTGAGTTTATTTTATGCCTTTAGGCGAAATTTACAATTTCATTTTATGCCGATTTTTCTTTTATTTTTAGTTGTTTGAATAATAGTTGCTTTTTGGAGTCAATTTTATTCTTTTTACAAAAATATTTATTTATTTTTTCTTTTCAATGAATATGTATTCATACAGCAGAACACGAGAGGACTTTCGACGGCGGTTTCAAATATCGCAACCCGCAAGAAAAGTGACCACAACTCAAGAAATGGCAATTTCGAGTTTATGTCACTGAAAAATATATGATGTGCCCCAATGTGCACAACGTGTCTTATGCGCTTTGGGGCACATTGTGGTGAAAATTATCAACTCGAGAGGCAGTTACAAGAGTGAGAACATACTTTTGTGGGCACCCTGTAATTTATTTAGATCTTAATGAAATCGTAATGGGCACTATTTCAGACTAAGATCTTTTCAACAAAAAAAAGTATTAAAATCGAAGCATGTCTTACGAAGTTATAAGCTAACAAACAACAACGGCAACAACAAAAGACACACACGGTTTGAATGAAGAACCCTCTCCTTTATGAAGTCGGTTAAAAATGACTTTGGGCCCTAGCATATTCCCATCGACAGTTGTCACCTGAAATCTGTGACGTCACGCAACCCTCTTGTCGAAACGCCGTTTCTTGTCGAGGGTTGAAAGAATCGGTAGCATATTCACCTCGACTACTAACTTGTAATGCAGGTGACAAGAAAACTAGTCCCGCCCTCCTGCCATGACGTTTTTGAGTAGGATGGGCTTACAGAAATCTTCTTCTTCGGTCTAAGGACCAATGAAAATTTAGCTTGTAGTTTTTCATTTCAGTTAAACTCAGTAACTGTGATTACTTTTATTTGTTTATTTTGATCTGTTTGTTACAGATGCAAATTGTTTACACATGTGGTATGCAATATAAAGCCATCATTTCGAAATTGTTTTTCTTCTTTTGACTTTATCAATCGATTATAAAAGGATACATTACAAATGGAAATAATAAATAAAGCACCTGTGTTCATGCCTAATAAAAAAATTACAATTAATCTAAAACAAAAGAGTGATTATTATCATAAATGTACCAAATATTTGTTTGTACCATTACATGTTTAATATGTATTTTTTTATAAGAAATGTGTTTAGTGTGTTTTAAAAGGCAATATCATCTTTGATAATTCTTACACAAAGCGCCAACAACTGTTGATTAATACTGTTTTAAAAGAACTTTTGATACTTACGTTATTAACCATACGCCATTGACGAAATATTTATGTACATAAATATAAACATTTATGATAATGCTATATATTTTACAGAATCACTTCTCTAATATTCATAAATAAATATAAATATTTCAATATGCATATAAGCTACATGTTGTATTAACAACATACCAGTGATTAATTGCTTACATGTGATTAATATGTAAACAACAAACTTTTTTTTAATTTTAGAAATTATGTGTATAATACATTTAAAACACAGTTTCAAGTTTATGCGTATTGCTAATGAACTAACTTAATACATGAATAAGTGTAATGTCTTAAAAAAGAAAAAGTGTTCATCAAATTTGGTACTGTAACTATCATTATCATCATGTATATACATTCTGTGCACATTCAAAAAAATACTAGGTACCACTATTTTTCTATGTATGAATCTCAATGTAACTCTAACCACAACAATCACTATTACACAAATATGTATGCTTTTTGCATACAACAAAAACTGAATACCATTACCTCACTGTGAATGACTCTCAAAATGCACAAAACTCAGTATCACATATGTATAACAAATAAAAAAAAAAAAAAATCACTGAATGCCGCTTTCTTTCTGCATAAAAGTCAGTGCCGCAACAATCACTATCATGCATGTTTGAATGCTTCGCATACATAACCCCCACCGCAAGAGTGCAGTCAATTCTTAACTATTATTGTATATATTAATAATTACAAATGGATATTATAATTTTTTTTTTTTAATTTCTTAAATGTTGCACCAAAAATCAAAAGAAATTTCTGTAAAAGCACAATCTGGAAGAAAATATTTTGAAACTTTATATAATTAGAAAAAATGTGAAAGCCAGAAAAAAATGTGAAAGTCATTTGAATTTTTATTTATAAAATGTTATGGTTGAGTTATGCAAAAATTTTTAGGTTTAGTCAAAAAAATTACTCAAAAAAAGAAAACCATAAGCATATTTATGTTTTCTAAGTAATAGGTATAAAGTTCTGCAAAAAACAGAGTTTAATTTAGTATGACAGGACCTATTTAAATCTATTCTTTCATATAAAGGCATGCAATAATTGTGAATCATCCCCTGTCATCGGTTATTATATTCATTTCTTAAAATTTCTTTGATATAGTTTTAATGTAGGAGTCACTTGGTGGCTTTTGAATTTTTGTTGTCATTTTGCTGATGAATTAATATGACTACACAATTGTTTAAGTAAAGATCGTGGCGAGAAATGTCACAAGTTACAATTTTAAATTTCATAAAGGGGTTCTTTACTAAAGCCGTTCTATTTCTTTAGCATGATTTTTCTCAATTTTATTTTAATTATTACGTTTTTAAAAATGCACATTCTTTTCTTTTTGAAACAAGAAAAAATATATTTGCTTATCTATTTACTTATTTTTGGCATAATTTTTTTTTTTATAATTTTAAAATAAAATAGGATGGTTGGGTTTTACGTCGCACTAGTGCTGCGCAGATGGGCAATTGACGACGGTCTGAGACACACCCCTAGAGGTTGTCCGGAGACATGCCATCATAATTTTGATCCTCCACCGAAGAGACAGCTCTTTCGATTCGGTGACACCCAGAGGTATAATTTTTGATGGGAACATGGAGGACATTGCGGCCATGACAGATTTCACGTGCACCAGCCACCATTAGTATACACGACAGTCTTTGGCCGGCTCGAATACCGAACCCGCAATCTTCCAATTATGAGGCCGGCGCTCTACTGACTGGGCTACCGCAGCCCTAAAATAAAATAGGATTTTTCACTTAATATTTTTTTTTAATAACACCCCCATCTCTAAATAAAAAATATCCATGACTAATTAGGACATTTTCCAAGAGAATCTATTTGCAAGTTGGCAAATAAAATATCTTTATTAACTTATATTTTTATCTAGCCACCTTCGGCGACCAGCTGGTTTGCGATCCTTCAAAAATCTGACTTTATGAAACCCTCGCTCGGTGGCACCACTCGTTTCAGGGCCTGAAACAGCTTTATTGACATATTATGCAAATAGTTTTATTGATAAATTTAACCACAGTAAATTAACTCGGTTGCGCCTGCGGTGCCCTCTTCTCGTTTCAATATCTGAAACAGCCTGTTCACTCACCCTGTTATGATCTTTGAAAATCCCGCTCGGTGGCGCATGCAGTGCTTTATCCTCATTTTAGAACTTGCAACAGCTTGCTCGCTCATAGTGCAAATAGCTTTGAAAATTTTAACTGTAGCAAATTTCTGTTCTGTGGCGACTAAGGCGCTGCTTTACGTTTCCTGGTTTGAAACAGCCTGTTCACTTACCATGAACCTTTGAAAATTCTGATTGTGGCAAATCCCGAACCCGTTGGGGCCTACGGTCTTCTAATCTTCTCCCGATAAGTAATTTAATCATAATCAGAATTGGAGATATTGAATTATTAAAATATCAAAGCGCCCTCTCGCAACAGAGATTTGCAATATGCACTCTTCTATTTCAATTTGAATGACTTTTAAAATGATATATTACCTGTGAAATTATGTTAATTAGAAGCTGAGATACAAAGGTAATATAAACATTGTTATTTAAAAAAATGTCTGATTTTTCTGTTGTTTTCTCTGAAACTTGCTTAACTGTGGGCTAAATAGTGTTAAAAATCCTTAATACGAAATGTGAGCGGAATATTGGAATATGAAAGCCTGCATCATAATTAGAATTGGAGATATTGGAATAAAGTTGTTCAGGGTTTTCTGTGGTTTTCTCTGAAACTCCTGTACGGAATTTAACGGCTTATATCAGTTTAAAAGTCTGCAATATTTTAAATGATGTATTATAAGTAATTTAATCATAATTAGAAATCTAGATATTGAATTATTAAAATATCAAAGCGCCCTCTGGCGACCGAAATTTTCAACATATACTCTTCAATTCCAACAACTTTTAAAATGATATATTACTTATGAAATTATGTTATTTAAAAGCTTACATACAAAGGTAATATAAACATTTTTATAAAAAGATTTCAGTCTGACTTATCTGTGATTTTCTCCGAAACTTGCATAATTCTGGCCTATATAACATTAAAAATTCTTAGTACGAAATGTGAGCGGGAATCGGGATTCAAAACTCTCTAAAATATAAAAGAATAAAAAAGTTCTGGGTTTTCTGTAGTTTTCTCCAAAAGTTTCATGCAGAATTTGAACGGTTTATATCACTTTAGCAGTCCTCAGTAAAAGTACTTTAAAATATATTTCGAATTATGTATTACATGTAATATTAATGAATATCTTTGATATATTTTGCACTCGGAATGGTTAATCTATCAAGGGCGATTGACATTTTAATTAAAAATTATAACAATCAAATGTATGTAAAACTTTTATAATCTAATTAATAGTAACAAAATTATAAATTTACTGTAATTATAATTTTATTATTACAGAGCAAGGGTTAGGAAAATTGTGTTACTAGGTGTTGCTAATACCTGGTGCCAAAACTAAAGTAATTAATAGATGATGAGATATAGCCATCTGGAAAAACGTAGTTCTTGAATAATAGTATATTGCATCTTTCAATCGAGAAATACCCAGACTGAAGTGCCTGAGTAAGGCATTACCGCAGGCAGTGGGAACTTACAGAGGTAGCATAGACAGTAAAAATACTGTTAAAAGCAGCAGGTACCTGAAGCGAGGTTCAAAGAAATTTTCACGGATGTGATTTAAGTTTTTATTTATGAAGTTATAGAATAACAGTGATTTTTTTTTTTTGAAAATTTATTTAAATATTGATCAGCAAAGTGGGAAAGCCTGTATAAAATTATAAAAAAGCACCACAGAACTGGCGTCAAAAAGTTATAAGTACAAAACTTTGAATAAACACCATAAAATGCTATAATTGCAACAATTGTTTCAGGTTAAAATAAGACATGACCCTTCCTCAGGCAAACAAAGTAGGCACGAGTGCTGCAATCAAAGTGGCTACACACAAAACTGATTTAAATGAAAGCAAAAGCAAATAAAGTCGAATTTAAATAAAAATACTGGTGTGACCAGAATTATAAAAAACAATGACTAAAATAAAAATAAGATGAACACGTTAATCGCCATGTCAGTCATATGTGTCTGACGCATTTTTAACTAGGAAATAACCCTAAAAGGAATATGATATATGCCGAGTAATTATTAACACGTTAATCGCCATGTCAGTCATATGTGCCTGATGCATTTTTAACACGAATTTTAAACTAAATTGTCTAATGAAGTTACCATGGCCCATGTGAAAATTTTTCCGATATTATCGTGGCGATTAACGTGTTAAATAAAACCTAAAAAATTCAAAGCTAAATGTAAAACAATGTTACATGAGTAATTTCCAAGCATCAGGCAAGAACAGAATGGAAGAAAAATCTTGTTAATAATATTTCTTCTGCTCCGTTCTTGTCTAATATTATCCCTTGTAACATTCATTATCTTCACACTAAAAACAGACATTTAATACTTTTTATGCAAATATTTTTCAATACTATTTCCCTTTCCTTACTTTAAATAGTTTTCGGACTTTTGGTTTATCTCTTTGGTAGATAGCAGCAGTATAGTAATCTTATACCTTTCTAATTAATTATACATGTGTGGAAATTAGAGAAAAATTGAATCGTCTTTCAGAGAAGGTTTAACCGTTTTGGGACGGGTGTAACATGAAATGACTGCAAAATGTTCCTTCCCACTCGGGTGTTTAACATATGACACATCCTATAAATTCTGTCTGTGGGCAGGCGTATCATACCAAACGTTCTATTTAAATATGATATGCTCGTCCAGAGAAATAATTTAAAGGCTGTATCATATATAACATGCTCATCCCAAAAGAGGTATACATACAAGACATGTCACAGAAAGCATAAAAATTTTAAACCACTAGAGATATCAAGTAAAGGGTTTCATCGAACCAAGTACTGAAAATGCAGAAAGCATGATTTACATAAAATAAAATTTATTTTATAAAAGGGCCATCTGTTTTATAGATTATTTAAATTTTGATGGAGTAAGGGCTCTTAATTTTGTTTGGCTCAACCTGAATATACAAAACAACACAACATTTCCACTTTTAACACATCAATTATTACCCATTATGGATTTAGAAGAATTTAGATTATGGATTATCCATTATGGATTTAGAATATCATCGGTTTTCCCCTAAAATTTTGAAAAAAATTCCTAAAATTCCTCCCTAAAATTTTGCGAAGCCCTAATACTAGGCATGAAATTATTATACTTATGTACTTATAGTACCTAAACAACTTTAATAATAACAGGGATAAACACAAAACTATATTTTAAAATTTCTAAAAGAAAAATAAATAATTTTATTAAAATATAATTAATCATCAATAATACGCAATGTTTTTATTAGCATTTTGTGCAAGAGAGTAATAATTTATTATAATACATAATATAAACACATGCACACCTCTTAAAAGTACATATTAAATACATGGCAAATAAATAAAGAAAAAGAATAGTAACATACTTACGTAACACAATAATGTAAAAAATCTGTCAATCCATACTACATGGAGGTCTTCAGGAAATGTTCCGAAAATGAACTTTTTCTAGAGCTACAGATCTTATACACAATAGCACAGTCAAAGTTCATATTCAGACATTATTCCATAAAAAAACATAAGCACGGATGAACATTATACAGGCTTGAACCTGGCACCTCCTGTCTACCAGCTTTAAAAGGAGAAACACTCCACCATTAGTGCAACCTAAAAATTTTTTGGATGATCTGTAATTGTTTTTATTAGTCAAATTATTAACAAACATCCCCCCCCCCATATTCATGCATACAATAAGTCAGTTTAACAGCAACATGCATACACATAAAATTATATTTTAAATAAATTGAACATACAATTTCTAAAACTAAAAAAAAGTCTTTAATCTTAATGCTATTAATCAAAAATGGGTAATTATTTTATTCACATTTGGTTCAAAAATATTCAGAAAATGAAAATTATTTATAAAGCCGAATATAAACAGATTTCTTGTTAATAATAAAATTTGACTACTGCTATATATACACAATAACAGAGACGACATTCACTTTCAGATATAACAAAAAACACTATTTACAAAAGAGAGTAACACAAGAATTTCATTTTAAGAAACACACACTTTACATAGATAATGTTATACAGACAAATTTGTGATACAATTCGAGGTAATGAACAATTTTTTTCTTTTTTTAAGCTAGATTGGTTGTAATTTTTGATCAGGTATTATGATAAGTGTGTTACTTATTATTTCTTACTTTAATGAGCAAATTTTGCATCATCAAAAACCTAGTGAATTATTTATACTTGTAGACCTATTAAATACATCACAGGTACAACATAATGCAAATGAAATTGACAGTAGATTTGCACAAATTAATAATTTTGAAATATCACTTTACTTTTATATCACCAGGAAAAATTCACATGTTTGATTTAAATCTTTCTGTATAAAGTATTAGGAAGCATACATTAGTTTGAAAAAATTTCCTTTGAAAAACTTGTATTAAAAGGTAAGGAATAAAAACTTTGTGTTTACGTTCATATTATAATTAGTACATACAAGTCAGAATAACAATTGTTTTCAAAAATTTATACTTCCAAACAAAGCCAGGATTTTTTCAGTTGTAAAAATTAAATTAATTGAAAAATTTTTATTTAAAAACTCCCATATTATTATTTTACAGAGCAGGGTTTCCAAAAGTTTAATATCGTCATTTCAAACAATTGAACTTGTAAACAAACAATGTAATACTTCTAGTTTAAATCCTCCATATGTATATAAAAAGAAAACGAAATATTATATCTCTTTCATAAAAAGAGAATAATATCTCAATCTGTTAAATATTAAAAATAAATAATACACTTTTATTTTATTTTACGATAAAAAAATTCCAAGTTTGTTCACATAAAAAGTAATAAATTTTATCGTATCCAAACAAAACGAAAACATATTTCGCTTTCTTTTTAACAAAACATATCAATATTATTTATAATAAAATACGTCTCGTAAAACAATTGAATGCAAAAATTTATTTCTCTCACCTTTATCGAATTATAATCCATGATGCTTCTACTCATCGTCGTCGCCGCCATGTTGTTTACTTTCCTTTCCTTTCAACATCGACAAGCTTGTCACTAGCAAAGATTCTCGCGACAATTTCTTGTCACTTTCGACAAGGAAAAAGGTGACAAGTTGTCGATGCGATGTGAATAAACTACCGATATGGCTCCTCCCATCGACAGTGACGTCAAAATGACGTACTTGTCACCAAGCGACAGTTGTCGATTGGAATATGCTAGGGCCCTAAGTGCTGATCGATGTGACCGCTTACAGTGACCGTACTTTGAACTTCACATAGCATAAGTGTTTTACTACAACGTGTGAAATGTAGTTCAAGTGTTCCTAATGCAGAAAATTACAAACAAACAAATGCACGTTTTAAGCATTGTATTTTTAGCATTAATGTATACAAACTGTCTTTTTGTACTAAATCGATGATGCTCCACAACTTTGCAATTCATTTCCCCCCATCTTAAACCATTTTTTAGATAGGAGTGCTAACTCCGCTGTTTATTACCAGGTGTCGCTGTAAGTAGTTGAATTTCGTAGCGCATGGGCACTTTATTATAACTATATATCATTTTTATGACTATAACTGCAGCCGATCAGCAGTTAAAAGAGTTGGGACTACCTTTGTGGGCACTCTGTATTTTGTTTAGATCTTAAAGATATTACAATGGGAACCTATTTCAGACCAAGACCATTACAAAAAAAAAAAAAAAAAAAGTATCAAAATCGGAGCATTCGTTAAGAAGTCATGAACTAAAAAAAAAAAAAAAAAAAAAAAAAAAAAAACATACGGTTTGAATTGCGAATCTTCTCCTTTCTGTCATCGGTTAATAGGAATGAAACTATGCATGTTTTAGAAATTTATTTCAGCATTGTTGGTACTTGAGTATGCTTATATAGGAATGCACAAAACACTTCTTTACATATCTCACTTTTTATTCTTATTGCGGCATGTAATATCCCACATTTTAACATGTAGCGAAATATATACATATGCAGCCTTTACGTGTGTGCACATATCACACATTTACACTAATATTTAAATGTAAATGCAACACTAATAATAAACACTACTAATACTAATAACAAACACTACTAATACTAATAATAAACACTATTAATACTAATACACTAATAAAGTGTAATAATAGTGCTTATACTAATAATAAAGTCCAATATTACTTTAATATTCTTCATTTACACGTACAGCAGCATGCATAGACATGCATACACACGCAGCACACAAGACACATAGAGAATGTAATATAATCATGCACAAATTTATTTTTATTACAGCATGGCTTTTGCATAAAATTGTGTGCTTACATCATATAACTCTTATATAGAAATGCACAAAATAGTTCGGATCCGTTAAGATTTATTGAACAAATATACGATCTTGGAGATAAATACTCATCACCCTGTTATATTCCTCACATTTTTATCTCCTGAATTCTCTGCATATAATAAAAGAAGATGTGTGTGTGTTTACGTCTCTTTGTAGAAAAATGGTTGATCGCAGAGTTGCATAAATTTGCATGTACCGTACTGACTTCTCGTGTTGCACCTCGAAGCCGAATTTCCGAAATTTTTATTTTTTTTAATATTAATTAAAATATATAAATTTCAGAAAGAATCGGCTCTAAAGATAAAGACGTAAAAGAGAAAAGATTTTCAGTACCCGTCAAGCTAATAGCGCGAAGGTCATGGTTGCAATCCTCCAATGACTAATGTGTTAAATTTTGCAAATAATTAATGAAAAAAATGCCAGTTAATAAAAGAAATTTTTTCAGTGTTTTCACAGTATGCTAAACCGTTAGGAATATTAGAAGGTGATTAAAAAAAGAGTTAAAGGTATTTTGGTCACTTTTTATAAAAACAGCTGATCACAGAGCAACAAATTTTTACATGGAGGTCCATTTTGACCACTTCTGATGCACATCGAAGCCCGATTTCTGAATTTTGATTATTTTGATTATTATTATTATTATTATTATTATTATTATTTTAAAATTAGTCTGAAATTTAAATTTCTGAAAGGATTAGCTATAGAGATAGAAACATAAAAGTGAAATGCCTTTCCGGGGCTCATTGGTTCAGTTGCACTCTAGATTTTTAGTGGAGTTATTCTAGATTGTTTTGTGAAATAATTTAAGGATATAAAGGTTCCAAAGATATTTATATATTATTTATGTTTAACTGTAAAAATATGACGTAGAGATTTAGCCAATTTAAATAAGTACATCAATAAAAATTTACCATGAAACTCAGTAAGAGACTTATTAGAAATTATGCAAATTTCTTTATATTAAAAAAAAAAAAAAAGGTGGTCTAAATACAAAATTAGCCTTTCTGCAGCTCAATAAGAAAAGGTAAATAGACTAGTGAAATAAAATTCACTTAATGAAATTTTCATCAACGCATATTTTACCAAAGGCGCCATTTTTTTTTTTTTTCTATTTCCATTGGGAAAGAGTAATTTAGACAAGCTATAAGAAAACATTTGTCGCATCCCCTAAACAATTCAAAAAGCAGTATTGGTCATAGAAGAAAAAAAAAATTATTCTTTTCTTTAAGATACTTATAATTCAGACATAAAAAGAAAAGAGATTAATCAAAAAAGCGGAAGAAGCAAAACTTTGATCATTAGGTTTAGTTAAAGTGGTTTATATCTCTAAGTAAATGTTAGTAACACATTTTAGGTAGAGAGTCCGAAACAATATTAAACAAGAACGAAAAGTGGCATGGTCAAGGACTAAACCTGGGTCCTTGGCATATCGGTTTATTGTTCTACTTATTGTAATATAGTGTGACTGTAGTCACACTTTCGCAGTTTACAGGATATTTTAGTTGATAAAGCACTACTGCGTCATGCTGAAAATTCAAACTAGATCTCTGGTTTGGTCACTGACTTTCACTGTTAATTCGGCTTCTTTGTGTGAAATATGTTAATTAAATTAAATTATATTTATATTTAGACATAAAATTTTCGATTTAACCCTCCGTTAGGTGCGCGGTCTACACTCGTAGACAAAATTTATTTACGGTAAAAAAAAAAATCTTGATTAAAAACTGGTTCATTGTTTTTTTTTTTTTTTTAAGTATTTTAAACAAGCTTCACAAACAGCTACTGAGAAATAAGTGCGTGAGCGTGCCATCTATTAGGAATTATGTTACTTAAAACATACCTGGTCTACGATTGTAAACCGCGCGCCTAAAAGAGGGTTAAAAAGTATGATTTATATAAATCACATTCATCCTATTTATACAAAGCATTTTTGTTCCCAAAATACAACTCCAACGTAACGGACATTGATTTATATTAAACACATTTCGGACTGTTAAAATGCATTCGATATTCACTTCCAATATCAATTAATATTGACTGCTTTTGAGTATGTTATTCTACGTTTGTCTCCGCGTGCTTATTGAAATTCTACAACTTTTCACGTAGGTGGCTTTAAATAGTTGTCTCTGCTCGAAGCTGTTTATTTAAATATCTCTCGCTGCCCAATCTATATTGCTTATTAAACACCATGCAGCATAAGACAACATTTATATTAATCCGTATGCATTCGAATAACAACTACTAATATTAGAAATGATATCTGAAAGAAGATGACAGGCTTCTGAGATTCCTTTAATTTTAGTGCTTACGTTATAGCGTCGTTAATGTTTAATGGAGTTCAATAAAGCTGTTTTCATATGTTCTGAAACAGAGATTAATTCAGGTGAAATGAATACACATTTAGTATTTTTAAAATCTAAATTTTTGTTCACGAATTTTAACAGTATTTATTTTTACTTTCTTCTATATTCAATAGAAGAAAGTATTAGATTCGTAAAAATTTTCGACCTCGGGTTTTTGATGGATTTACACGTTTTGAGAGTTCTAGAACACGATTTGACCATTTTTAGAAAATGTCTGTCTGTCTGTGTGTGTGTGACAAAATTTTGTGGCAACTGTATCTCAGGAACTACTGCACAGAATTTCATACAAATTGGTATGTAGTGCATCTTGACATAAATTAGTGCCTATCAACTTTTGGTAAAAATTGTTTTACAGGTTGCGTTGCCATCCCGCTTTTTCTAAATTTTTAACATGATGATATAGGACAAAATTTTGTATAAATATGCATAAACAGAATTATTTTTTAGTAATCATTCTGAAATTTATAAGAATTATTTATAATAGAGATAGTAAACTGGGAAGAAAATTTTGTATGTGTAGGAGCCTCGCCACCCCTCCTGGGGGGAAGTACCCCTCGAGGGGAGTAAATTTTCAAGATGGGTATCTTTCGAAAGGTCTCGTCAATACCTTTAAAACGAATGGTTGAACTATAAATCTGTGATAATTTAAAACAAAGTTATCGATTTTTTTTTACTTTTAACGAAAAAAAAAAAAAAAATTTTTTTTTTTTTTTTTTTTTTTTTTTTTTATTACTGAGTGAATTTGTATAGGAAAATATAGAAGAAAGTCATGTGGTGGCCACAACATACTAGTTTTATTTCACGACCTTAATCCTTCATTTACTCCGTTATGAAACAGGCAAAAAATGTATTTGAAGCATTTTTTAAATTACTTAAGAATATTTTTCCAAGATATATGCCATAAAAATTATGCATATCACCTCTTTATAGTAATTAATTAAGATTTATTGAGATAATACTTTAGTGCACCATTTGTATACACGGTTAAAAAAAATCCCGTAAGATAACGGGGAAAGCCCGGCAGCAGAGATTCCAGACAAAGCCCATAAAAAAAAAAAAAAATTGGCTTAATGTTTTTTTACGGGCATGTAATATAATTTAAGGTCATTATATACTTAATTTATGGTCCTTTTCTTTTATTATTTTTTTTTACGGGCTTTGTCTGGAATCTCTGCTGCCGGGCTTTCCCCGTACTCTTACATGATTTTTTTTTTTTTTTTTTTTTTTTTACAGTGTACAGGGGCCGATAAAGACATTAAAATTTTAAAAAAGTGTAATAAAATATTTATACTTTTTATCCTCGTTATGTTTTTCTAACCAAGATTAATGGTAGATTCTTGAGATAACATAAGAGTTAATTACAACGCAGGTGAAGATTGTGAAAAATACAAAGCAAGAACAGTGAATAACAACACTCTATATACCCCTTTTTGGAACAAAAATGACGACATGTAACGTCTAGTGCCATGTAGTGAGAATAAAGTGAGATAATATCTTTGACATTTCTTCCATAAATTCGATTTTATGCGCATCTTAAATTAATGGTACTTTAAAATATGGTCAATAAAGGAAAAGGTTGAAATATTATCTTTCCCATTCAGTCTGACTTTCAATCATTAAAATTTTTAATCATTAAATTTTTTTCTTAGTGGCAAAAGTCTTTTCATTCTTGTTTATCACTTTTTTATTTGAATATTTCAATTGATAGATCAATTTACATTTTATAAATCTACTGTACTGATCACTAAAACTCCATCTCCAAAACTTCTCATCTTGCTTCGTAAATATAATTTTCTATTATGTCTAAATTTTAATCAGCGTTTTCACGCTTCTTTCTTTTTAGCACTGTTTGAGTTATAGTGTGACCACGTTTTCCGCGCCTAGCATAAAGGACAGTTCTAAAGGCTTGAGGAGTATGAAATAAACGGTAGGTTGGGATTTGGTAAACGTCTAATTATTCCGCGTTCCCTCATTACATATATTTTCTCTCGACTACAAGGGTTATTATCTTTATTTTAACACTGCTGGACTCGTTGAGTCAGCACATACGCAGAGGGTCTCATGGTCGCAAGAAATGTGATCAAAGAATATAAATAATTTCGGTTTATCCAGATCGTTAAAGTTCTCTTACTATCGAGGGAGAATTTGTTAAATTAATTTAGTTTATTAAACAATTTAGTTAATGATTAGCTATCTTTCTAGTTTTATTTCAATATTGGTACGTATTTTTTATGAATATTGAGTTATCTACCAAATCAAGTAAACTCTGTTACTTAAAAAAAAAAAAAAAAAAGAAGAAGAAGAAGAAGCTCCGTAAAGGAGTTATAATTTTTGTTGTGTTTGTACAAGCAATGTTGCTGCGAAATATTTTCCCATTGGGTATTTTTGTATTTTCTGAAAGCGATAAATATTTTCTCATACTAGCTACTCTATTCCAATGTAATTAAATTAGGCAAATATAGTCAACCTCGTCTTAAATGCGCAATATTTTGTTCAAAGGAAATTTATCTCAAAAGTCTATCGATCACTTGGTCCCTGGTAGGCATGCTATAATCTTCTTTAATTAGTTCTCCTTGTTTTTTTATGGATAAGCTGATCAGTAGAAAATTTTAGCACTACAAAATCTATTGATATCATCATAAATTTATTTTTCATTTTCTTGAGAACTGTTAAAATTTATCTCTTGCTTTCTAAAGTTTAAAAAATGTACGTAAATGATGATTACTTTTATCAACATGCTTAGCACTAGTAATTGGGTTTCGAGATGGCATTTAGGGTTTCACTTATTAGACTAACTAGAGCATGGAAAAGACATTTCTGCTAGGCTCCCAGAACCTTCTTCATCAGGGAGGAACTGAACTTTTAACTCAAGAATGTTCATTTTTTTTTTTTTTTACAATTATAAATATAGCCAGTAGATTGACATCACATTTGAAATTACTCCAAAATATGTTTACTTTCTATTTTAAGTTTTTGAGATAGTTTCTATCCCCAGGTTTCTAAACTTTCATTTTAATGAATACTAGCAGGTTTTGCCCGCTTCGCTGGACACAATACTGAAATGAGTTGTCAAAATCCCATATCATTATTAATTAACCTGAGTTAAAGTTCTCGCTGTGCACGGTAGATTTTTCTCGCTCGCAACGTGAGGAGTCCGTGTTCTCACTGCCTTCGGTAGCAACTTACCCGATTCTTACTCCCCCTTCCCCAGTGGCTAAGTTCGAAGTTTTGCGAAATCTCGACAAAGTACATAATGCGTACACCTAATCAACATCCACACACCAAAGTTCGCCAGTCTAAGATAATTTAAGACAAATTCAAACGGGAAAACATGTTTTTACACGTGTTTATAGTCCTCTCGACACAAAGGGGGTAAGGGGGTGATTTCGTAAAATCCCGTTACAAGAAGGGTCGGATACATATAAACAATTTACGCACCAAATTTCTTGACCGCAGATCCCATGGATTTTCCAGGACAAATTTAGCTCTAAAAGGTGTGTCTCGAGTTTGCCCCCTCAACTCCCCCTTCCTCCCCCCCCAAAAAAAATGTGTTTTTGGAAATATCTTAAGGAAGTCGCATAGCCTTTTTTCAATATATTTGTACCATTTTTTGTAGAGGTCTACTCAAAAATCAGGAATTTTCAATATTTCCCCCCTCCCTTCCCTTAAAAATGGAAAATTCCTAAATGTAGATAATGTATTATTTGTACTCATGTCTAGTCTCCCCATGTGCAATTTCTTTACTGTGTAGTAATTAGGAGCCGAGTTATGCTTACGAACGCGTTTTTGTCTTTTGACTCCCTCAGGGGGGAAAGGGGAGTAATTTCGGAAAAGCTGATAGATATAATTTTAAGTTGGGTAAAGACCTAAATTCCTGCGAAGCGCCGTTGAATTCCGTCCAGCCGTTCTCAAGTGATACCCGGACAAACGTGTTTTTGTATTTTGTCTCCATGGGGGAACGTGGGGGAATTTATGAAAAGTTGAAAGATATAATTTTAAGTTGGGTAAAAACCTAAATTCCTGCGAAGCGCCGTTGAATTCTGTCCAAGCGTTCTCAAGTGACACCCGGGCAAACGTGTTTTTGTCTTTTGCCCCCCTTCCCCCCCTCACGGGGAAACGTGGAGGAATTTCTGAAAAGTTGATAGATGTAATTTTAAGTTCGGTAAAGACCTAAATTCCTGCGAAGCGCCATAGAATTCTGTCCAGCTGTTCTCAAGTGATACCCGGACAAACGTGTTTTT
Organism: Salticus scenicus; assembly: GCA_963930645.1. Taxonomy (NCBI): domain Eukaryota; kingdom Metazoa; phylum Arthropoda; class Arachnida; order Araneae; family Salticidae; genus Salticus; species Salticus scenicus. Next base: position 397,783,392 of record OZ005648.1, read on the forward strand.
GTCTTTTGCCCCCCAGGGGGGAACGTGGGGGAATTTATGAAAAATTGATAGATATAATTTTAAGTTAGGTAAAGATCTAAGTTTCTGCCAAGCGCCGTTGAATTCCGTCCAGCCGTTCTCAAGTGATGCCCGGACAAAAAAAGCGACAAACAGAAACGATGACACACACACACACACAGGCAAAAATTTCTGAAGTCATTTTCGGCTTTCATGGTGTGTGTAACGTGAAGATATCGCAAAATTTTTCAATAATGACAAATTTACAGACAAAAGTCTGATTTTGTTAATATAGATGACTAAAGAACCAACTAAAAGAAAGAACTATAGATGACCAAGAACGGCATCTATCGGGAAGGAAATTTCGGAAGGAACTAGATACTAGATATTTAAAAAGTCTTTCGCCGTTAGATCCGGATAGGATGAATAATTTGCACTAGAATTCTTCCTGTTGGGGCAAAGTTCTGATTGGCGTTGATGCTGCAGGTCAAAAAAGGATGATGACGTAAAATTGTGGTCAAAAACTTATAATAAGCAAAAGACAATGAGTAAGCTTTAGGATTTCGGTGCCCACTGCAGTGCAGTGACCTGGAGTAGATGCTCGTATAGTTCTGCCTTTGGTGGCTTCTTTTACTTTCCTAGTGGCACTCAGTGTTATCAACTTAAATTTTGCTACGTACCTATTGACAGCTCAAAATGTCCCTACATTGACAATAAAAGACGATAAAGTGAAAAATATTGAAAGAGTAACAAAATTCCTGGAAATTCTTGTAAGAAGTCTTACAAAAGTACCCTAAAAAGTCCCTACGAATTCAAGATCCATTCCTACATCGAAATGAACTGCTAAAAGTCCTTATGTGTAGGGGCAAATATCTACAGTTGGCGACACTGGTGCTTTACTCGCTGTTTACTAAAGACAGTACATATTTTAAGACAACACGTAGCGCCATTTGGAGGGCCCGGTTATAATCTCAGTAAACAGTTTTTTTATGTACGGAGCATGAGAGTGTCACCACAGATTAAATAAGTGATCAGTACTCCGTGAGTGTCACCACTGAAGACTTCAGTATTTCTCTTTAGGGGTGGTGTAAAAGTGTAGTTTTCCTCTAAAAATCCCTAAAACTTTTTCCGCAATACCTTCACCGTCCAATTTTGGATTTTCCACATATTATTGGTGTAAATAAATATGCAATTCTCTCCTTGAACTCTTTATTGCCTTCTTGGTGTCTTCCCATATGCGCAAAGTGGTAAAATTTTTCATTTGCGCGATTTTTCTTCCCATTTGCACGACCAAAGAAAAAATACAAGAATAGTACGAGTTACATGCGCTCTCAGATTCATACACAGCGAAGTAGAGGTGTCCAGTGATTTTTTTTTTTCATGTGCGCGAAGGGTATATATGTGCACGATACTGATTGCTGCGAAAACGAGTTACCAGCGCTTTCTGATTCATGCACAGTGAGGTAAGGGTGTCCAGTGATGTCTTTTTGGTTTTTACGTACGTGGTAGTGATTGCTGCGGAACAGAGTTACGAGCGTTCTCAGATTTTTGCACAGCAAGGTAGGGGCGTCCAGTGATTTTTTTTTTCTTTTTTACGTGCATGGTAGTGATTGCCGCGGAACCAAACTACGGTTTTTCTCAGATTCATGCACATCGAGGTACGGGTGTCCAGTGATGTTTTTTTGGTTTTTACGTCCGTGGTAGTGATTGCCGCGGAACCAAGTTACTAGTCCGGTCAAATTAGACCAAAAAAATAAGAGTGAAGATACATAAAGTTACAACAAGCTGATAATCAGTACAATTGTTCAAAATATAATTATAAATAAAATTTTGAAATTCCCCACCATTCCGGTGTATGGAAAAAATTTTACTCAAGGTCAAAGGTAAAAAAAATGAGTTTTTCGCGATTTTCAGCAAAACGGTAAGTTTCATCATAAAAATACCTCAGACAAAAATTGTAGATCATAAAATTATCTACAAAAAATGTATCAGGTGAACAAAGTAGGCTCGAGTGCTGCAGATAAAGCGGCAACACAGTGGTGTCTGTCACTGCTGTTGTCTGCAGCACTCGTGTCTGCTTTGTTCGCTTGACGAAGGGTCATGCTTTCTTTCCAGTCGAAGTTGCGTGGGTTTTTTTGCATGTTTCGTTTTAACGCTAGCCCTCTGGTGCATTTTATTATACATAATGTTGATTGTTAAAAATGGTGTATAAAACTCTAAAGTTTTCCACAAATCTTTAAAATTTCGGGCGGGGGAAGGGGTTTGAGCTCGTGAAGTTGGAATTGCTTCTATAGCAAAAATGACAGGACTGACATTCAGTAATATTAAATTAAAACGCGCTGACAAAGTTGTTCCTCTTTTAGCTATGACTAGTACCCTAAAAGTTCATGAAGAGAAAATGACTGTTGACCCTTTATTATTGTTCCAACGCATGAGTATTGCTGCAGCATTTCAAGATGAAATAGAAACATATTTTGAATATGAATTAGCTCCCTACCCTTTAACGTTGTTTGATGAAATCGGAATGCGTAAAACACAGCAATCTGCCATTTACGATTGTTTTGAAAAGGTAAATATTGATATTAACAACACTAATGCGACATACATCATTGACGGAGGATATTTACTACATCGCGTTGTGTGGGATAGCGAAGAAACATTCAACGTAATCTTAGATAAATACGTTCAGTATGTACGTCGACATTTTGGTTCCAGAGTTACTGTCGTATTTGATGGCTACAATGATTACACGAGAAATATCAAAGCTGCAGAACAACGTCGTCGAACTTTAGCAACATCTTCATGTTCTGATATTTTACTTGATGAATTCATGACAGTTCCAACCAGTCAATGATGTATGTCGCATTAGTGTTGTTAATATCAATATTTACCATTTCAAAACAATCGTAAATGGCAGACTTCTGTGTTTTACGCATTCCGATCTCATCAAACAACGTTAAAGGGTAGGGAGCTAATTCATATTCAAAATATGTCTCTATTTCATCTTGAAATGCTGCAGTAATACTCATGCGTTGGAACAATAATACAGGGTCAACAGTTATTTTCTCTTCATGAACTTTTAGGGTACTAGTCATAGCTAAAAGAAGAACAACTCTGTCAGCGCGTTTTAATTTAATATTATTGAATGTCAGTCCCGTCATTTTTGCTATAGAAGCAAGTCCAACTTCACGAGCTCAAACCCCTCCCCCCCCGCCCGAAAATTTAAAGATTTGTGGAAAACTTTAGAGTTTTATACACCATTTTTAACAATCAACATTATGTATAATAAAATGCACCAGAGGGCTAGCGTTAAAACGAAATATGCAAAAAAAAAAAAAAAAAAAAAAAAAACACGCAACTTCGACTCGAAAGAAAGCATGACCCTTCGTTAAGCGAACAAAGCAGACACGAGTGCTGCAGACAACAGCAGTGACAGACACCACTGTGTTGCCGCTTTATCTGCAGCACTCGTGCCTACTTTGTTCACCTGATACATTTTTTGTAGATAATTTTATGGTCTACAATTTTTGTCTGAGGTATTTTTATGATAAAACTTACCATTTTGCTGAAAATCGCGAAAAACTCATTTTTTTTACCTTTGACCTTGAGTAAAATTTTTTCCATACACCGGAATGGTGGGGAATTTCAAAATTTTATTTATAATTATATTTTGAACAATATTACTGATTATCAGCTTGTTGTAAATTTATGTATCACCGAATGTCTAGATTGACCAGACTATACGGGCGTTCTCAGATTATCAAATCAAAAAGGAAGAAATCACCTGCACGCCCGGTCCTGCAATTTCTAGTCGCGCAAATGGAAATTTTTCACCCCGTCGTGCAAATGGGAATCGCGCAAGTGGGGATAATTAGCTTTCTTTCCCTGGGTCCAAATATTTCTTTCCCCAGTAAAAATTTCTGCAAAGAATTGTTCTGAATATAATAAACAAATTTTCCAGTTTATTAACTACCGAAGTTTTTTTTTTTTTTTTTAAGAAAAAATTAATATGATCAAATTTTTAATTACACAAATAAATTTTAAGTAAATCTTGACTATTATTTAGTTACGAAAATAACCGATATTCTTGTATTCTTTGCGTTTTAAAATTTCTTAAGTGTTTAAGTATATTGTAGATTTTAACATAACAGTTAATATCTTGTTTCCTTCATTTAGAAAACATTATTTAACATTTTTCTTTTATACTTTTTGTTTACATTTCTCCTTTAAAGTAATATAAACAAAACGTCCCTATGCAATTCATTTTGCATTTCTTTGCATTCAAGTTAAAATAATGAGAACAATTCGTCAAATTCAGGAATAGAAACTTAATCTTTCGCTTTAGATAAAAGTAGCTGCATCTCTCAAGCTCATTTATAATTACTTTTTTATTCGCGTACATTTTATAATAATAGGATGAGAGCAAAGTCTCGCAACAATGAGTACCAAATTTAGAAGAATGATTTTAGCGAATTATAACAATCCTCTTAATTGGAATGTGAAAACTTTAAAATCATTCCGGTTGCCACATAATGAGGAATGCCAGATTGACGTCAGAGAGAACATTGTTCCACTTGAAAATGTCGCTTCTTTGAAGAAACTAACTTCGGAACCATTTAGAATCTCGTCTTTTAATAAGGGAAGGGTATTTATTTCTTGGGGGTTGTGTTAAATCAGAGTAACTTAGTTCAAAATGCAATTGTGTTATGTTACTATTTAAAAATATTCATAGTGCGTAAAAATTCATTTGTTTCTCTTTAATTCGAACTTGTATAATTCGATATATTGGTTAAATTGGTTTTAATTTCCTTAGAAAACCGAACGCAAAACAATATTGATTATTAAGTTGGTTTCAGTGCAATATGTTGATTTTAAATCTTTCTACTGCGGTGTAATTGTGGTGCTCTTAATATTATGGGTTTTATACAAAATTAGTTCCATTTCTAAGAGAATTTGAGATATAGTTCTAATATTCTTCATAAAAACTATAACTTAGCAGTTCTTTCAATTTTTTGATATATGTAAACATTGAAATGCATAGTTTTTCAAAATAGTTATTTTGAATACACTAAATTTAGGAGGTATATTATGCCATATTACCTAGCAGTGGCTACAGCCATGCCTGGTGTTTTACACAGTACCTATACATTAGTTTCCATGGTATGGAAATGAATTAAATTTTAAAAATATTTTGCTTATTATTAGAAACCTTGATGATTTAACTTTGGTGCATATCACTAGCAAATGACTTTGGTACACCATATTTTTTCATATGAAGCTGAGATTTTCATTTAACAAGCGGATTGGAGAAAAAGTGACATTTAGCAATGCTAATTGTCACGAAAATTAATTTAAAAAATCCTCATCTTAAGAATCTTTTATATAAATATGGATGCTATTCCTTAGCATATCTTTGGTAACGTTTATTGTATTATATTTTCTTGATTTTGTTTAAGCAGCAAGTTTCGGTTAACGGCCCTCTTGACTTAGCGTCACCGAAAGCCCGAGCCAATGTTATTCTATGGGGAAATTTTCTTTACAAATAACTTAACTAATACATATTTTTAAATTCTGTTTTCACATTCAGAATATTCCCAACTGTTAAATTGACGGACTTTTTTTAAAAATGTATTTTTTTAATTTTTAATATTTTATTTTGAAATTGCAAAATGAAAAAAAATCACATATTGAAAATTCGTATTTTGCAGCTTCAAAAAAAAAAAAAAAAAAAAAAAAATAATAATAATAATAATAATTTTTTAAAAAAGGTCAGTCAGTTTAACAGCTGGAAATTTTCAGAATGTGAAAACAGAATTTAAAAATATGTATTAGTTAATAAGTTATTTGTAAAGAAAAATTTCTCATACAATAACATTAGCTTCGGCTTCCAGCGGCGGTGAGTGAAGCGGGCCCTTAATTCGAAAATTTTTGTTTTATTGGAATTCGACTTACAAATGCTTAGACAACAAAGCTGCTTATATATATATATATATATATATATAAACTTGTCATCTAAAATCACATTTATTATCTAACAGGTAAAAACAACACAGCAGTTCTATAACTGCATGTTTAAAACTTTGTCAAAAGGCTTTTTGATTGATTAATTAGTTGTAATATTATTTCCTTTAAATGATTTTTAACAAATAACATTAATCTATCAAACATAACAAGCAAATTTCATTTGTATTCTTCAATGCAAGTTGCTCTGACTATGAAGTTCTTCTAATTTTAGCATCATGTATCCATCCGAAATTTGTGATATCACGTAGGTGTCTTTGTACAGTTGTTTATTTAGCAAGCAATATCTTCCATATTCAGTTGGTATATGAAGCAACCTACGACAATTATTATATTGTTCCAGGAAGAGTAAACTGGGACAACGGTTTGTTCTGTGATGTATTATTTTAATATGAATAGAAAGAAATATCAAAGGTGACTTAAGATTGAAACTAGAAATTGATAATTTGAAGCAAATAAATTACTTTTTTTCAACTCTCTTACAGTCATTTTTAATAATTAAATAGAGTGTAATACTGCAATATTTATTTGTTGTTTTTTATAAACAAAGCAATTTATATAGTAAATAAGAATATGTGTTAAAAATTATACATTAAGAGTTTTTTAGAACATCCTAATGATTGTAATGTCAATGTATTGTTTGTTAGTTCAAATGAGAAGAAAAAGTGACTAGTATATTCTGGCAATCCCAAAACATTCATACATATTATCTTGGATAAAAAAGCTCCCTACCGGTTAACATGCAGAAAAATTTAATCATAATTTCTTACAAAAAAGACTTTATATTATATATAATTTAAATTGTATAATACCGTTATAACACTCAGCAGACAAAAGATAGATGAAGATACCAACATAAAATAAATTTTAATTGAGATTTATTTCGATTAAAATTAGTCACAGTATTAATTTAATTTGAGTACCAATGATTAGTAAAAACAAGTTAAAGTACTTACGCAGACGAGAAATGACACTAACATAACACATAAGCCTAACGATGAGAGAATTTGCAAAAACGATGAATTATTAGTAACTATATAGGCGCATTTTTAACCAACAGATGCTTGGATGTAGTAACATGAAAATGGCTGAAAAGGACTAATTGCAGCACCTTTAATCAGACAATATTCACCAAATTAAGTCACCTTTTTTTTTTCATAGTGGCCATCTCATAAGATTAAGTTTAGTGTATTTAAATATATGGAAGCTAAGATATAGTCCTTAAATGTACGAGAAAAATTGCGATATACTATAGCCACCTATTGGCCGATGTTCACCTCAATTAAATCAGCATAATGTTTTATTATTGTACTCCCACATTTAAGTTTTATATGATTATTTATTGAAGAAGCTGAGATATAGTTTTTACTTAAAAGGGGGAAATTGTAACAGAGCAGCGCAACCTGTTAAGCGATATACACCAAAACTTGATAAATTGTATGCAAAAATGAAACTATGTAGAAACTTTATAAAATTCAGTAAAAATTAAATAAACGGCAACATAACATTTTAAAAATAATACAACATCATCAGTAAAAGTGCACATTGATTCGACGATATTGATATTAAACATAAAAAAAGATCCATTCAATATTTGCACAGTTTTCTTTAACTCGTCTGTTGATTTACATTCTAGGAACAGCAATAAGGCATATCTATCCAGACTGAAACATTTTATTGAAAAAGCAGACCGTAAATTTTCCCATTTTGAAACCTCTCGAATCTTTTTGTACGCTTTTCACAATCAATGTTCAGCCAGGAAAAATACTTTTTCCTTGATAAAAATCCACTTTGGAGCTTTATTTCGCAATAACTTATTCTTTCTTTCTTACTTTTTTTCCCCACTTTAAAGGAGAAGTAACTATTTGAAACCTATTTCTATTCTGGATTCGTTTTCCAGAGCGAGAATTTGAACTTGAAAACTGACGAATAAGTTTAATATAATTCTTAGGAAAATATCAAAAGTTCCTTTGTTTTACAAAATGATGGATCATTTTTATAATGCATGGTCGGTTTTTGATTAAAAGGTACTGATGAATTAACGCTTGTTTGGTTTAAAATATGTCTTCCGAGACATTTTAAGAACATTTTGCAAACAATATCACCAAATTATTTATTTCATACTTTATAATATTTGATGAGTGAACAGCTGAAATGTATCTAAAAAGAGTCCTTTCATCAAAAAAAAAAAAAAAAAAAAAAAAAAAAAAAAATGTTTTCGTAATTATCTCATGCAACAGAACTTATATGTATATTTCATTTCATTTTACTTTCTTCCACATTTAGTATAAGAAAGTATTGAATTGATAGAAATATTTGACTTCCAGTTTTCGATGAATTGATATGCTTTGAGATGTCCTGAACTTATCTGAACGTTTATAGAAATGTCTTCCTATGTGTGTATGACAAAAAAATTCTTTCAATTCTATATCGAAAAGTAGAGAATAGTATACAATGTTATATCTAGTTGCATCTTGACTTAAATTGGTGCATATCGCTCAACAGTTAGCGTCATCGTTACTTTTTATCATAACTTTCAATACAAAAGCATAGGAACAAATTTCGTATAATTGTACACTATGACTATTAATTATAACCAATCATCAAGTAACAGGATAAAAGATTTGGATGTGTAGGAGCATCGTCGTATATTTTCAGTATGAGTATTTTTTAAAAGAACTCGTCGATTCCTTTAAAACAAATGGTTAAACAATGTATATGTAATTATTTTAAACAAGTGTATCCATTAAAAAAAAAAAAAAAAAAAACATTTTTTTAAATGCCATCTATAGGACAGAAAATTGACTTTCTTTCTATATTTAGAACTACCATCTTCTGAGATAAAAATTGTCTGCTCTCATCATCAAAAACAATTGGACAATTAATAATTTTAATAAGTATTTTGCACTGCATGAATGTGTATAGGAAAATAATTTTTTTTTTTTTTTTATGATGGACAGAACATAAAGGTTTTAATTTCAGCTTGTCGTATTTTATGACGTAATGGTAGTTGATAGTATTCCCCAAATATATTTTCTCTGGTTACGCAAAACGTAAAGTTTTTGATCCGGATTCAAATGACCTTGAAATGGTCATACCTCTCTCATTTAGTTTATAATTTGTAAAATAATGGAGAGTGTCAGGTCTTCCTGAATGTATGCTAGATAGATGGTCGTAGCGAACAATATATATATATATATATATATATATATAAAAATAATTGTGGGAGGACAAAATAAAATTACATAAATAGGAAATAATTGATTCAGCTGCTTTTTAGTAACTTTGTACATTGCCTATATATTGTATATTCATCATACAGTACACTAAAATTTATTATATTATAAAAATAACATAGCACAAATGAAAACCCATTTTCAAGCATTTTCACCGATAGACGGCATTCGACGGCATTCACATTTGAATTCCTTGTGTGACCTGGCACACACACACACATACACACACACACACAATATATATATATATATATATATATATATATATATATATATGGACAGTGGTGGACATAATTATAAGACACCTATCTAATTTGACAGATAGTGAAAGAAAAGATTCAGAACTTAAAAATATTTTATTAAATACGTCAAAAACATAAATTTATTCTGTTATCATATATAATTATTTTATAATAATGATATTTTCATACAATTTAATGAAAAAACTTAAAAACATAATGGACAAATTTATAAGACACCAACCGTTTTTCCCAAATACAGTGGTCAACATAATTAGCAGACACTAATGGTCTAAAAGAAAATCCTCTAACATGTTATTCAATATTTGGTGGAGCCGCCATTGCTTTTTATAACATGAAAGATGCGATTCGGCATCGAATTTATCAATTCTAACAAAATATCGCAAGACAGTTCTTCCCAAGCACATTTTATAGCATTCTTTAGGTCTTCGACACATATAAACTGCCTCCCATTTCGGTAAACTGCACGAGCTAAGATTCCCCCACAAGTTTTTGATGGGATTTAAGTCTGGGGAGTGAGAAGGCCACGGGAGAATATTTATACTTTGCTCTGAAAGCCAGTTTTTTGTTTCGTGTGATGCATGAATCGGCGTGTTATCGTGCCGGAAAGTGTAGTTTTCGCCACAAAGAAGTTCACCGTATATGGCTAGTTGATCTTTAAGAAGATTCTTATACTTTTCGGAATTCATTCTTGAATGCAAAAAAACAATATCCGTTTTCCCTTGATCCGAAAATCCGACCCAAACCATTACTGAGCCTCCACCCATTTGGCGGCTCATTAGTACATGAGGAGACTTCCGTAAATCATGCCAATAATATTGAAACCCGCCAGGACCATCCAGATTAAACTTTATTCATCAAAAAATAACACAGAGTACCATTTGGAGGTCCAGGCCATAGTTTGTTTAGCGAAATTTAGACGCTCCATTTTGTGCCGGTTTAGAAGCGGTGGTATTTTCTTCAATTTTTTATATTTCACATAGGTAGCATTATGCAACACCTTGCGGATGGTTCTCCTTGAACAAATCAGCTTCAAAGCATTTTTAATGCCTGTAGTGGTCATCTTATTCATGAGCACCTGGTCTCTGTGTCTCGAGGACAAGCAAGGAGTACGTCCAGATCTTTTAACATTTTGCACGGAACATGTTTTCATCATGCTTATCGGGAACATCGGTCTCACAGACCGCTATTATTAGAAAAAGGTACTGAATGTTTTTAGCGAAATTTCGTGGCGATAAATTATGAATTCTTGCAGCCATAACTTTACTTTCTCAATCATGACGTATTATAGGGACAACAGGGTATTATATGGTTGATTGGATTTAATGCTGCATTAGTACTGCGCAAGGGTTAATTGACGACGGTCTGGGACACACCCCTAAGGATGGTCCGGAGACATGCCATCATAATTTTGATCCTCCCCCGCTTAGGTGACCCCCCAGAGCTATAATTTTGTATATTATATGATTGAATCATCTGGTTTCTGAAATTATTCTTTTTGAATTTGATTATAATGACCAGTTTAGAATACTTTTATAAATACGAAGCATTAAAATTATTGAAAGAATGTAATTACGGCGTTGATTTTTGAATTCTAAGTAACCACACTAATAAAAAGTTATAAATAAACAATTTCTTATTATTTTTCGAACTGCAGGAAATGAGTCTGCGCTCGGATTCGAAGAAATTTTGTTACCCTGTTTCGACTGTTGAGTCATCAAATTTCGTGCAGTTTGAGATGCATTCACAAGCGGTACCATCGACAAGATATTATAGTAGACCCCGGATTAGTAACCTTTTTGCTTTCCAACATCAGATCTCCACCATTCAGTCAAATCATCCACCAAACCGACATGAAAATTCCACCAAGGCAAGTTTCCTCCACCTTTGTTATCGCTGTTTTATATTTCGATTGGGTGTAAATTAAACATATACCAAAACCTACAAGCTGAAACGGAAAGCAAGTAACCTAATCCTTGTTATTGTTTGAAAGCTGTTCCGTTTGACTTTTGTTTGGAGTTTTGGTGGTAAGAGGAACAAACCATTTAAAATTTGCAAAATTCCAAGAATCAGTTGCAAGACAGCGATTTTCACCAAAAGAAGGCGCAAAAACCGTAGTAATGTTCCGGTAATTTTTCTCCATGGACAATATAGGGAATCCGTACTCTACTAGTATATCTGCTCAATGAGGGGTACACAGTCATTTTTTTTTCATGTGTGCAAAGAGTACATTCGTGTGTCTAAGTGATTGCTGAGCTTTCTTGTACAATCGGCAGCAAAAGTGCCCGAGCACTAGCCAACAATTCTGATGCCAAAAAATTACACTTAACACTGTTTTGTTAAATAAATCCTTATCGAATCATGTTGTTAGACTGACTAATGACATGACTTGACAGTGTTTATTTAACAAAGCAGTATTAAGTGTACTTTTATTTTGAGAGGGATTATTGCTAGTGCTCGGATACTTTTGCTGGTACACACAATGGTAATGACATGCCTCGTCCTGAACCACTTGTAGGGGTACAGCGTCTAGAATAAACAGCGTGGAAATCGCCTATAACCGTGATGTTAAAGTGATGCTACAAAAATTAAGCTTACCCAGATGTCGCTGTGATCGAAGCTATTGCTCAAATCGAAGACCTGATTGGCTTTTCCCAGTTTCGTCAGTTTAATCACGTGATCTAAGCATATAATTAACCAATAGGGAGTCTCGGTTTTGTTGTCGTGACCCTAGCACAATGACATCTGGTGACAGGCTTAATTTTTTTAGTGCAGTTTTATTCGCCGCTTTCCACACTGTTTATTCTAGACGCTGTAGTAGGGGTGGATTCAAGACTTCCACCAATTGCTCATTACGTAGCTATCATGTGATATTTAAACTAGGGTGACCAAATGTCCTGAAATTAGGGAGTGGACTAAAGTGACTGAATGTCTCAATTTATTGGGGACAGTCACCGTTTTTGGCTGTTTGTCACTAAGAACAGGATTCGACAAGGATTTATTTAACAAAACTGTATTAAGCGTACTTTTTTTAAAATAGGAATTTTTTCTAGTGTTCGGAGACTTTTGTTACAGTCGGTAACAAAAGTGTCCGAACACTAGCAAAAATTCCTATGTAAAAAAAGTACACTTCATATGGTTTTGTTAAATAAATCCTTGTCGAATCATGTTCTTAGTCAGTGTAAGAACATGATTCGATAAGGATTTATTTAACAAAAAAGTATGAAGTGTAGTTTTTTCACATAGGAATTTTTGCTAGTGTTCGGACACTTTTGTTACCGACTGTTTAGAAAGAATTTGCAGTTATTGACATTTCTACGTAATGTGTCTGTTAGCGCTCAAAAATTGAGATTCCTAATATTCTCATAACATTTTACATGTTTTTCTTTCTTTCTTTTCTTTCTTTTTTTTTTTTTTTTTTTCAACATTAAGGCGATTGCCCATTGCGCAGCACTAGTGCGACGTAAAACTCATCCAAACAATCATACAACCATCAACACTAAGCTGCTCCGGGCCGCGTATCTCCGAACTGTTGGCGCACGCAGAACAAATTCACAATTTTTCGCCAGAGAATGCGATTTTCGCCAAATCTGGAAGTGCAAAGAGAAACTTCACGCCGCTTAACCTGTATAAATAAACATCCGGCGTTTTTCTTTCTTTCTTTTTTTGTTATTATTTTTTTTCTTCTGATTATTAATGTAGGATTTAAATCGCAAAACGAAACATATCTTGAAATTAAGAAATAGTTATCCGAATAGAGAAGTAGATAATAATAATGGTAATATATTAGCATTGAGATCCGATTTCATGTATAAGGCCAAAAAGTTTGTAAAAATTGTTCAAACAAATTACAAATTCTTAGTAAAATGCATGAAAAATGTTCATAAGTCCAAATCAGTAGTACGCCATTTTACATTTCAACTTTTTTTATTGTCATTTTGTATTTAAATTTTTAAAATGTATGACTTTATAAAATATCTCTCTTACGATGCAGTGCTTGAATTTTCATAAATTATCACCTTATATTTATCTATTATGTATTTTTAAAGAGCATCTTAATCATAATAAAATAGATATTTCGTGTTAAATTTTATGGTTGAAATTCATAAAATTTTCTAAGTATAATTTCCTCCTCGGACATGTCCATTTCTCATTCTTTACCCACCCCCCTAAACCCCAACATACAAAGTTATAAAATAAAACGTTAAACATTTTATTAATGCTATTCTATTTGTTTTTCAGTAATCATAAACAATCTAACTTAATATGTTATACAAATCAAAGTAATAATGATGCGCATAACCATTTTCATCCTATATTTATTGTTACTAATTTCTATTGAGAGCGAAATGTATTCATATTAAAAGGATTGAGTATGATAGAACACTCAACACAGTCGCAGACTGAAATGCCGCACCTCATAGGCTACCCTCTATCCGATTCGATAAATTTGATTTATCGTAATTAAATGACTAATTTTATTAGGATTGTTTTCGTACATTAATTTCCAACACAACTGATCCCCATATTGCAAGTTCGTGGGAAGTATTGGCCTAATTTGTCAAATGAAGGAAACACAATATTTAATTACTAAAGTTTCAAATTAAAATGTTCATATTTAATGAAGTGTATTAAAAAATATATTTTAAAATATTAGTCTGACATGTTTACGACAAAATATTGGCATAATGGACGTTTAAACGAAATTTTGCTCTATTTTGCCATGTTAAAAAGAAAACGTAAATTTTGAAATAACATGTGAAGTTTACAACTTACATTGTTCCAAAGCAATATTGTCCTTATCAATGACATAAGTGATATTTAAAAACTGATGCATCCATTTTACAAGCTCAATATCTGTAATACACACAGACAAGTCACATAAACCAACCACTAAAAACATAATTTTTGGATTCAGGAAACCTCAAAACATATAAATGTAACAAAAATTCAATTTCGAAAACGTGATCCGAAAACAATACTTTCGCGACCTTTTACGGATAAGATAAAGTAAATTAGAATAAGAGAATAATTTTAAATTAATTAAACTTTAATTGCATTTATTACATTGATTTTTATTTATAAAAAGAAATGCTTTTATTTAATTTGGGGTAGACCTGTATATTTACTATATATTTTACAAACACAATATAGTGTACTAATTTAGCACAGAATTTAAAACACATAGCACGACATGAAATAACCTTTCAGCAATTCCATTGTATGAATATATCTGAATTCTTTTGTGGGGTTCTGTGTAAACTTCTAATAAAGGATATACATTCTACATTGTATACGAAACATTCTTTCATGCACATGAAATAAATGTTCAATTTTTTTTTTTTTTTTTGTTTCATCCAAAAATATTAAATTGTATTTACCAGAAAATTCACACATAGACTTAATGAATTTGAATTCTTTTCTTAGTCACTGCACACGAATTACTTAATATTTCATCCGAGTCCCAATATCTATTCTTCAGGTATGGTGATAACAAACACACAGACACACACATTCAGGCAACCGCTAAAAACCTAATTTTTTGTTTCATGATATTTAAGCAAATGTAGCAAAAACTCAATTTCGAAAATCTGAAACAAAAATAAAACTTTTCTTACAATATATGGGTAAAATAAACTAAATAATGATGCGTAATAATGATAATCTGGTGTGTCACTCACACGACTTTCTTTTTCACCCTGCATTTCAATATTATAATGACAGATTGCACATTAAAGCTTAAGATCAATAGCGCAAGAATGTAAAGTTTAATGTACTTTTCAAATAATCTAAAATAGGTTTAGAAACAATTTTATTTGACGAAGAGAAAGTAAATAATAATAATAATAAAAATAATAATAAAACAGAATAAAATAAAATAAAATAAATGTATTTCAAGGATAATTTTAAAAGCTTTAAAATCATAATATTACAAATATACTTCTTCATTAATCTTGATAAAATAAATTTAAAGGGTTTTCTAATAAATTTTGGCATTAAATTATATTATCTAAAAATAACGATACAAAGACTCCATTGACACATTTTTAACAATTATGATTCAGGGAGCCTCAAAACGTGTATATATAACAAAAATTCAATTTCGAAAATTTGACCCCAAAACAATACTTTCTCTACCATATATGTTGGTAAGAGAAAGTAAAATAAATAAATAAATAAATAAATGTATTTCAAGAACAATTTTAAAAGCTTTAAAATTAGAATATTACAATTTTATTTCTTCATTAATCTTGCTAAATTAAATTTAAAGGGTGGAGGATTTCTAATAAATTTTTGCATTAAATATATTATTTAAGAATTACGATACTAAAACTCCACTGACACATTTTTAATAGTTTATTTTCTTGGGAAAAAAAAAAGATTGCTCGAATCCTTAACGAATCATGAATGAAGTGGAAAGAAGGGTTGCTTTGCGACAGAGAAGGTTTTGGCGCGAGCTACAAAAATTCGCCAGGTTGACCTGTATGCGCCAACATTTCGGAGATACGCCTCCGGGCCCTGCCCACTCTTCCAACCCCAAAGGGTAGCTTCCTTGTTTGAACAGATTTTACGCTGTACTAGTGCCACGCTGTGGACAATTGGCAACGGTCCGGGACTCATCCCTAGGGTTGTTCTGAGATATGCCATCCTGTACAGGTTGAGTGTATTTTACGTCGCACTAGTGCTGCAGTTAGATAGACTTGGCGTCTTCCACATTTATCGCCAAGCGTGCCGGTACTCTATTCTAGGAATATGCATCCGCAAGTCCCTACATTAAGCCTAACCTTTAGCGGTCTCAGAGACCGATGTTCCGGTATAAGGGTTAATCACCGATCCATCAATTCCTCTTTTTCAAAACATTTCTAATTGCACATCTAGAGCGTTTAATAACTTTTGAAATATTATTAATTGAAGCACCGGTTCCATTTAATCTCCAAATTTCGCGAATTTCACTTTCTTTTAATTCTGTACCTCGTGGCATGCTTGTAAATGCGTGAAATCGGTTATCGTCTGCTTTAGTTAACTGCTGACGTCATAACAGCGTGCAGAAAATTTGCATATTGCACATTATTTTCGGAGGGAAAAAAAAAAAAAATTGGTTTTAATTAAAATGTTAGGGTGTCTTATAATTTTGTCCATGGTATTTTTAAAACTCTATAAAAATACCATTTCTGTAAAATAATTACGTGTGATAACAGAATAAGTTTATGTTTTTGACGTACTTGATAAAACATTTTTAAGCTCTGAATCTTTTCTTCCATTATTTGTCAAATTAGATATGTGTCTTATAATTATGTCCACCACTGTATATGTATATATGCTGCCATACGATTTTCTAACGTTCTCACTTTCGTTACAATATTACAAGAGTGAATATGAAATTAATAGCTAAATGAGAAAAAAAAAAAAAAAAAAAACATTCTTAAAAATGAGAAGTTCCAAGTCGGAGCTTTGTGGGGTTTCACCCCGGTCTAGCTCTGGTTGAGATCCCATTATTTTAACTAATTTTAGCTTAATGAAAAGTTAGACGAGACCGAGATATAAGTTAAAATCAAAATTTATTACCACTTGTAATTTCTTTAAGGTAGTACCGTCGATTAATAAGAAACTCAATGAATAGCAATTAAATAAAGTAAGAGAACGTAAAATTTGGCTCTCACCCTTGGAGAAATAATAATAGAAAAGAAGCTTGAGGCTGCTCTCACACCACGACTTGACACTCCTAGATCCGCACTATGGAGGAACGATCACGATCCCTCCACAGCTAACTCGCTCGGCAATTCAGCTAAACATCAACTCCTAATAATAGGACGCTTTACTTCATCAACTACTTATAACAATTTGACTCCAAACCTACTGCTCCGTCCAACGCAACACACTTGCTAACAAAACACTCCGATATATATTCACATTGAAACCAACCACCTCCAATCGCTTCACTTTCCAAATCCCCAATAGCTACTCGTATTCACTTACACTACGCAAATTACTTTCTCCGTTGTGGCTCTACGCCAGCGTAAAATCATTCAGACCCAGTCTGAAGCACCGTCGACTGTTGACGTCGAAACATCCTAAATCCCAAGTATTACGTCACTGGCCGTGCTGGTACCGGATTTTTCTTCAACTCTGACGCTGCGCTGCGATTTACTTTCCCGCCGCATTCCTGCGGCGACTTACTATTGACTTAACCTCATTTCCTCACAGCTTCTCATAAGTTCCTAGCTGTCTCCAATATTACAAGAGTGAATATGGAATTAATAGCTAAATAAGAAAAAAAAAAACATTTGCACTCCGGGAGTGCCGACAGAAGTGAAAACGTGAACAATTACGTGTGTATTTCTTGAATCGTCAGGAAATATTTTATTGTGCAGAAAATACTTTTAAATGAAGTGTTTTTTTATTCATTAATATAAACTACTACTACAAAAATTATATTGCAATTTCATTTAATATGCTAACGGCAATAGAGACAGTGTCCGGAGATGAGAGAAGTCGTGTAGAGCCGCACCAGATTGTAAGAACGTGAGAAAAATGGCGGCTTTGGCCTTTCTCACGGTTCTGTGAAGTCTAACTGCAACGATTCTGGTCGCAATCTTTAAGAGACAGTGTCCGGAGATGAGAGAAGTCGTGTAGAGCCGCACCAGATTGTAAAAACGTGACAAAAATGGCGGCTTTGGCCTTTCTCACTCTTTTGTGAGGTCTAACTGCAATAGAGACAGTGTCCGGAGATGAGAGAAGTCGTGTAGAGCCGCACCGCGATTTATGAAACACTCCTAGCTACGACCATTTGAGGTGTGGTTTGATGACGTCGCTACCGAAGGAGGAGTTTATGTTGAATGAATCACGATTCACGAACTATGGGACCCACTCTAGATTACACGGATTAAAAGAGATCCTAATCCGTGCTAGATTATTTCATGTAATCAGTAATCGGCACTTCGATAGAAAAGGTATTTTCACTTATTTTTCCTGGTAAGCTTATTTTTAAACATTAAATTTCTTAATCTACTCGTTTTATATACATAGAACATCGAAAACAAGCGCGAACGTCCATTTTAATTTATTGGAGACTTGCAATCGACGAATCTATTGTGTAATGTAAATGCAAAACTAAGGTAAACAATAGAAATTACTTACTGCATTCGAGATTTATAGATATGAATTAGTTATACAATTAGATATCAATGTCATTACCTGCTGAAAAACATTGCTAATATAAATAACATGTTCGAAATTTGTTTGCCACGTTTATAAAATTAACGTTGATGTAAATATACATTTGTTTTGTTACGATTACGAATATATTCATGTTTTAAAAATAATTTAGCGTTATTTCAGATTTAAAGATTCTGAATAGATAAATTGGGATAAAAATATCCATGTGTTTCTTTGCAATAAGAGATAAAATTTGCTTTTGTGTTATTAAAATTTTAATGTAATGTAATTAGTTGCTGCATATACAGTTTTTATTTGTGCTGCTGTTAGTGGCTGTTAATGTTTGAAAGTGTTACTTATACAGGCTGTCTGTTTAAATTTTTATAGTTAATTACTTTTATTTCCTTTCTATGTGTGTACAATTATTTATCATTACATATATCTATGCTTAGCTAAGAAAATAAACTTCATTTTTTATTTCACAGAATCCAAACATTTATTTCAACTGAATTAATATTGCCTTATGTATGTGATCATTAAAAATGTACGTACAAAGGTATTATCGATTCGGTTATGAAAACAACAACTTGAAGACTTTATCTAATGAAAGTATCCACCTGCATCTTACGAGGGAAATTCCAGCCACTAAGGGAAAAAAATAGATGCTAACCATAACCTTCAATGGTGAGTTAAAGAGATTCATTAATTTAATTATTATTGAAGAAATAATCTGTTTCTTATCAACTTTATCTCTCAATTATATATGGCGTTAATATATAAATCTTGATTTTCATTATGTATTTTATTTGGATATTTGTAAAAAGTAAATAAAATATTTTGAGAACAATCATTTCACATAAATTGATTTGATTTATATTTTTACTGAAATGTGAATTTTGAGGTAAATAACAGAAATATAATGAAAATTTTAATTATTTAGATATTTGTTTGTGTTACTGTGGAATTTTGTAGTAGTAATTTGAAAAGTTGTAGTAATTTGAACTGCGAACATGGAATATTTTAGAGGTAATTTCTTTAATAAATTTTAATTCCTATTTCATAATATTATTCTATTCAGTGAATTAAAATTAATGTTTAAATAAATATTGTGTGTGTTTGGAACAAGAGTATTTTGAAAGGGGAAGATTATATACAAATGTAAATTAATATTGAAATTATCTGCTGCTTTAAATTATCATACATTATTGTACATGTATTTTGTATTTAAAAGGTGATTTTTTACATCTGTATAATCTGTCTTTTTTTGTAATGGGCGCTTTGATTTTCATGTGCACAAAGCACTAATACATATGTTACAGTAATTACTGCAGTATGTTATTTGATGCATTTTATGAATATTTCATGCAGAGTGAGGTAGCAGTAACCAATGTTATTTTTTCTTTTTAATGTACATGGAGCGTAGATACATGCATAATAACAACTGCTGCATACTGGGATTTTGTGCATTTATATTATTCAATCATATATATTTAATGATTTAAAATTTATTTAATTGTAGTTGGTTATAATTTTGTTATTTTTTACTTTCTTCTATATTCAATGGAAGAAAGTATTGGATTCGTAAAAATTTTTGACCTCGGGTTTTTGATGGATTTACATGTTTTTAGAGCTGTAGAACACGATTTGACCATTTTTGTCTGTCTGTGTGTGTGTGTGACAAAATTTAGTGGCAACTGTATCTCAGGAACTACTGCACAGAATTTCATACTAATTGGTATGTAGTTGCACCTTGACATAAATTAGTGCCTATCAACTTTTGGTAAAAATTGTCTTACAGGTTGCATTGCCATCCCGCTTTTTCTAAATTTTTAACATGATGATATAGGACGAAATTTTGTATAAATGTGCATGAAGAGAATTCTTTTTTAGTAATCATTATGAAATTTACATAATAGAGATAGTCAACTGGGAAAAAAATTTTGTATGTGTAGGAGCCTCGCCTCCCCCCCCCCCCGGGGGGGAAGTCTCCCCTCGAGGGCAGTAAATTTTCAAGATGGGTATCTTTCGAAAGGACTCGTCAATACCTTTAGAAGGAATGGTTGAACTATATAAATAATCTGTGATACTTCAAAACAAAGTTATTGAATTTTTTTACTTTTAACTTAAAAAAAAAAAAAGGGAGAAATTTTTTTTTTATATTGTTACTGAGTGAATTTGTATAGGAAAATATAGAAGAAAGTCTTGTGGTAGCCACAACATACTAGTTAAATGAAAATTTCAGTTTTTATGTAATAACCGCCTGCCAGAGATTAACTGCTGGCATGTGGTTAATACAAAATATATATTACATATGTATTTCAATATTTATATATATATATTTACATATGATTATCATAGAAGTAATCCTATAAAATATATTGTACTTTCTTACATATTTGTATTTATGCATATGAATAGCCTGCCAGTCACATGCAGTTAACACGTAAATACCAAATTTTCTTTAAAAACTGCTTTGTGGTGATTTCTAGGGGCAAAAAAAAAAAAAAAAAATTACAGCGTTTTAAATTGGTATTGTTAGTTTTTAAGGCAAGGTAAATCGATTGTGGATATTTTCAAGTGTAAAATTATTAGAAGGGACGGGAAGGGGCAAAAATGTAGAAAAGGAGCGGTTGTTTTGGAGAAAATGGCGGAAAACCCAGAACGCCTTTATTCTTTTATATTTTGCAGAGATTCGAATTCTGATACTCCATTCACATGTCTCATACTATGGATTTTTAATAGTATTTAGCCCGGAATTATGCAAGTTTCGGAGAAAACCATGAAAAAGTCAGACATTATGAAACATCGATATTTTCACAAAACATTTCATAACTCAAAATCTTTTAAGAGAGAAATCCTTTTTTTTTTTTTTTTTTACTTACACTTTAAAGTACTTTTATATTATCGAAAGTGCAATTTGAGATTTCACCTGTTTTAAGGTCCTGATAAGGTTTTATTTTGTATCTCAGATACTAATTAAAATAACTGCACACTGGTCTACGCTGCCGATAGCAGTGGAGAACCAGAATGACATTTTTCCTGATCAGATTTTTTTTTTTCACATGATAAAAATTAGTGCAATTTTGAGAATACATTAATTATTCAAAAATAGTGACCAGCGAAGCGGGCGTAGCCTGCTAGTATTAAATATAAAGAGTATATCAAATATTTATATAAAATAATGAACATAAATACTAGATTTTAGTTTTGTATTATTTCAAACTCTAAAATTCATTCATTTAACTCGTAACATAACTGAATTAAGCTACTTTGGCAACTACCCCAGCTACTATTTACATGGTAGCCCAGTTTTAAAAAATGTGCAATAGATGAAACTTTCACAAATCTTATTTGTTCCTTGATGGCAATGCCTGTTAGATCTGCTGGAATTGAGAGAATCTTCTCAAATTTCTCATATTTGTGCATCACAAATTGAAAAATCGTTTAGGTTTAGAAACCGCATCAAAACTTGTCTTTTGTTATAGAAGACTGAATAGTGTAAACAATGTAAACTTCGATTTTCAATGGCGATAACATTGTAAATAAATTATATTTTGGTTAACATTTAATTGATTTTCCTATGCATTGTCTATTGTAGGTCAGTAATTACTTTTATGTCATTTTCTGAGTTTCTGCCACAAATGTGGCAGAAAGGGGTTTTCGCCATGCCGGTTTCTACCAGTGGTTTTAACCACTGCGACATAATCTTGCCAACCCTGAATGAAAATGTTTCCACAAACAATGATTGTCACAGAAAGCATAAAAGTATTCTGTCACAGTAATATTAGATTTGTATAATAAAATATATATTCAGGCAACATTTTTTATGGTTTTTCCATTTTCCACTGGAAAATTAAAATGTGATCAATGATACAAAAAAAAATGAAATGTCAACCTTTCTATTGGTAAGGCAATTTCTTATGTTGTATTTTTTTCTATGTTTTTTTTTTATTGTATCTTTTTATTTAAAGACTAGCAGGCTACGCCTGCTTCGCTGGGCACTATTTTTAAATGAATCATTATAATTAATGAATTCTCAAAATTGCATTAATTTTTATCATGTGAAACAAAAAGAGAAAAAAAAAAAGAACTCTGATCGGGGAAAAATGTCGCACCAGGTTCCCACTGCCTTCGGCAGTGTAGACCCGTGCGCGATGCGCACATATGAATGCATATATATGAGCGCTGTGCACACGTATTCCTTCACCACCCTTATGATTTCTCAAAATTCCATGTTATTACTCATAAACTTTTATTCTTAAGAAAAGGAATTAAAAAAAAAATCATTTCTAATCGGGTAAAAAGTCACACCAGGTCCCCTCTGCTTTCGTCAGCGTAGACCCGTGTGTGCGCAGTGATCACGAATTCATATGTATGCTCGCTGTGCGCACGTATTCCTTCACCACCCTTTCTGTCCCTCCTTAATTTTACACTTTCAAAAATATCCTCATTCGACTCGTAGGCACTCAAAACCTATATATATACCAATTTCGAACGGTTTAACTCAATTTCTAATTTTTTGGCCCCCTTGAGGCTATCTTAAAACATATAAATCAAGTGAAATCTCGAATAATTGCGATTAGTGCCCTCTCTTGGATAAATTTAATGTAGGTTATTCGATAATATAAAAGTACTTTAAAATAACTTTGGAATGCAGTATTAAAAAAAAATTAATAATATTTAGAATTCAAAATATTGAAATTTTAAAATATTGCAGTGCCATCTGGCGGTAGAAATTTCTGTAATCTACTGTTCAATTCCAAATCAACAAAGCTTTCAAATAATGTATTACTTATAAAATTATTTTAATTAGTAGCTGAGATACAAAAAAAAAAACCTAATCAGGACACCTTAAAATGTGGAAATAACGTGAAATCTCTAATTCCATTACTTACAGTAGTTGGTTAACGGAAGGTGACAGAAATTTGTGGCATCTACTCTTGAAATTCAACTCAAATAAGTTTCAAAGTGACATATTACTTTTGAAATTATGCTAATTAGAAACTGAGATACAAAAATGATATAAACACCATTATAAAACGACTTATGTCTGACTTTTTCATGGTTTTCTCTGAAACTTGTGTAATTCCGGGCTAAATACTGTTAAAAATCAATAGTATGAAATGTGAAAGGAGTATCAGAATTCGAAACTCTGCAAAATATAAAAGAATAAAGGCGTTCTCGGTTTTCCGTTGTTTTCTCCAAAACAACTGTTCTTTTTCTACGTTTTTGCCCCTTCTCCCCCCTTTTCGTCCCTCCTAATAATTTTACACTTGAAAATATCCGCAATCGATTTATCTTTCCTTAAAACCTAATAATACCAATTTCAAACGCTGTAACTTTTTTTCCCTTCGCCCCCCCCCTCCCCCTCAAGCCCTTCCTAATAATTCTACACTTTCAAAAATATTCAGAATCGAATTATCGGGCATTAAAACCAAATATTGCAAAATTTCAACGGCATATCTCAATTTAAAATATGTACTGCAAAATATAAAACAATTTAATCTAATTTTTTTGTTTGTCCACATATTTTCATGGAAATTGAACACTAGGTTTATAATATGCTGTCTAGACCGAATATTAATTCAAATGTAACGTGAATGAAAATTTGAAAAAGTTTGAAAATTACAATTTTCTTCTCCACTATAAAACACGTGACATCTTGATCTGTTACAATCATTTCCTTTTTCATGGCAGACGGTCGTTTGGCATTTGAAATGATGTTGCCACAAAAAATTCATACTTTAGTTAATTTTTAAAAATTTAATTGTTGTACCGATAAGCCACTTGTACACTTAGATTCAGAAAAAATTCCCCTTTCATATGGTACCAAAATCGTAACGATCGAACAAATATTTCTAATTTAATATATTTTTTTTTTCTGCTTTTAACTCCGTTAAAATATCTTTTTTTTATGCAATGGCGGTGAATTCTCATTCATTGAGATCGCTTTGATATTAGACATGAGTCGACATTTTAATTAATACCTCCACAACTAATTAAAAATTTTAAATTCTGTTTTCAGGAGGACCTCGGAAAGGCTCCAGAGCATCAGTATGTCAATTCTTGTATTTCTGCGTTCAGTAGGGGCTGAACGTATAAAAGAACTGACAGACAGACAAACCTTTCCATTTATTATTATACATATGTCGTTTATTGTATCTTGTTATTTAAAAACATATTTTAAATTACATCGGATATACTCTGGATAATATATTTTGGGATAAAAACATTTTAGTCAAATTCAAACTCATATGAAGCATCTTTTAATATCCTAATGATAATTTTTTAACTTTACAGAGTTAGATATTCTTTTTTTTTTTTTTTTTTTTTTTTTTTTTAACAAGGACTACAAATATGAAATCTGTTCCTTGAGTATCCTTCGTTATTTTGAGAAATAAGCAGGAAAGAATTGAAAATTGAAGCTGTGGAGCATTTTTGCAACTTAAAATGAAAATAATGAAATTATTTCCTAACTGTATATTAGAAATATACATATAGAGTGTTATATATTGCCCTAAATTAACTAAAAAATTCAATAGTGAAAGTTATAAGCATTAGAAAAAGTATGTACTAGATTTTTTTTTTAACAATTATCAAAAAAGTCATCGTCAAATAGTGAAAAAAATTTAAATGTCACCAAAGGGAATCATACTAAATCTGTAGCACAAAGTGGTCTAGATATAACAAATTTTCTTCTATTCTTAAAAAATAAGTTACTGATTTTTAACACATTTTATTTTGCCTTATTATTTTTTAAATGCTATTAAATGTTATGTTATGTTCTATCCAGCATTGGATATGGGGATTTCTATAATATTTTTCTGCTTTTGTCTTATGAAATGCACTATTTATATTCATATTCATTGCATGGAAAAGCAGCAAAGAGGTAGGAAGAACCCCGCAGGTGTTAATAAAGCAAAGTGAGTCAAGAATTGGCGAGTGGAGTGAGGAGGCAGGACCCCCCCCCCCAGTTATGTATAAAATAATAAACACATTTGATACTAGGTTTTTTATGTAGGTAATCACCCCCCCCCCTCAAAAACAAAAGTGTGGACGAATCTAAAATCCTGGTTGAAAGTGCTTGAAAAGTACTTGATAACTCCTTGAATTTTTTTTACTCCTAAGTGTATGAACAACGGAATGTTACTATTTATTTAAATCAAATTGGAGTGTAAAGGTTGATATTTTTATTTATTATGAACTATGCAAAAAATACCAGAGCCGGGAATCGAACCTGGGCACCTCCGCTTAACGCATGGATGCTCTACCACTGAGCTACCCTGGCTGACCTGATATATCTGCGTTTGCAGACTCGGTGACTTTCCCAACGAATATTATGCGAGAAGTGCCTAGCTGGTTGTCAGCCAGGGTAGCTCAGTGGTAGAGCATCCGTGCGTTAAGTGAAGGTGCCCGGGTTCGATTCCCGGCTCTTGTATTTTTCGCATAGTTGGTAATAAATAAAAATATCAACCTTTACACTCTAATTTGATTTAAATAAATATTCACGGTTGATGAATTCATGGATAAAAAATTCTAAATTGAAATTTCGTGGTCTATGGAGTTGTGCTACGATTGTTATTGTCTCACCTGATATATCTGCGTTTGCAGACTCGGTGACTTTCCCAACGAATATTATGCGAGAAGTGCCTAGCTGGTTGTCAGCCAGGGTAGCTCAGTGGTAGAGCATCCGTGCGTTAAGCGGAGGTACGCAGGTTCGATTTCCGGCTCTGGTATTTTTCGCATAGTTGGTAATAAATAAAAATATCAATCTTTACACTCCAATTTGATTTAAATAAATATTCACGGTTGATGAATTCACGAATAAAAATTTCTAAATAGTTACTATTTAGTTTGAAGGATATTTGGTATTCAGCTGAAGTTAGTATTTAGTTGTCCGAATATTCGGTATTTGGCCAAAACTGATATTTGGTGCATCCCTAATATGCCCTTTGGTGGGATTTTATAATTACTAACTTATCCAACTGGGAAGCGGGGAGTAAAAAGTGCATAAGTCGTTGCCAAAGGCATAGTTGCCAACCTTTGAGAATCAAAATTAGAGAGATTTTGTATGAGACATTCTTTTTATTGCAAATACATATGAATAAAATAATAAATAAATAAAACATACTAAATTTAAAATACAGCTAGATTATACTAAATTCTAACCATACTGAAACAATATATATACATGCATACATTGATTTGGCGAAATGTTTCTTCCCTGAAAAATCTATTAATTTTTTCCACATGTTTACACATCCTATAGATATGACATGTAAATATTTAATTTAATTGTGGAAAAATAAATAGATTGATTAAGATCAGCAATAAAGTCTAAAAATAATTACATATGTGAGTAATATTCACTTTTATTGCTTTATAGATTTTAGAGTTGCTCACTTTCCAGAGATTGGAAAAGGAGGGGGGACAGAAAAATAATTACAGAGTAAGAAATATTAAACTCTTTCAATTCTACTTCTAGAATTTAATAAAACAACTTTTAAATTAATATTACAGTTACATAAAGATTGGGAAATAAAAGATTTCTGCTGAACATTTGATTGCTGATCGTTAGTTGGAGATAAATTTGAAGGTGGGGGGAGGAAATAATTAAATGAGCAAGAAATATTTAATAATACTATTTTTTTACAGGTTCTAGAATCTCATAAAGTATGTTTCAAACGAATATTGACATTTATGTTGTAGATGGTACAAGACTGGAAATTGGGAGCTTTCGTAGAACATTTGATCACCGATCGTTCTATGGAGCTTCTATTTTTAAAATGAACGATATCCGTGACTTTTTTAAAGATTGAAGAAATAAATTCACGGAATTCTGCAAATTAGACAAAAATAAATAAATAATAAAATAAAATAATAATGAAAAAAAATGAGCATAACTGTTTTTTTTTTTTTTTTTTTCTTGCAATCACAGTGCAGCATTACAAAATGAGTTTGGAATTATATTGCTTGATTTGGGTTGTTAAAATAACAATAAGTAGCACAACATCTACAAAATTTTAGGAATTTAAGACAACTTATAATTAGGGTCTTTTAGGACATTTTTTAATTTTTTCAGGAATTTCAAAAAAGCCACAAGTAACATGCAATACACTATGTTTCATAAAAATAAAATCATCATAATATTATGAAAAATAAATATTTACTAATGAAATTGAGATAGAACTTTCAATATGAAATTCAGTGTACATATTTTTTCACAAGATACCAGATAAGATTTTTTTTACCTTTTAGTTATACAAACACATAGCAAGATAAAATATTTTAATGCACATTAAAAAAAAGAGGAGGCTAAGGCTGGCTTTTTTAACGTTATCATAAAAAGTATTTCTATGACAATCTTCTTTAATCTGGATATTAATGAATCATTTTATTTATGTAAGTGACTAAATAAATGTAAATAAATAAGTAAGCCAACCAAAATACAGGATTAAAATATGGTATATTTATGTTTAATGGAAAATACCGTTTCGACTAATATATGTGATAATTACAGTACAATAATTACTAAATATTTTTAAAATTTAATACAGTAAATCTGAACAACTTTGTGCTGTAGAAATAAGAATTTTTAAGTAAATACAATAAAACCGCCGTACTCAGATTAACGTTTTATTTTGTATTTGTAAAGCGATAGTCTACGAAGACGGAGCCATGTTGTCATTATGTTTGTGTTGATAGATTCATGAAAAGAACGATTCATTGAATTGTCAGCTTTGGCTCCTCCTACAGTAATTACGTCTGACCAATTGCTGCTCTGTATTTGCTTAATCTTCGTCGCTGAAATTGTTTCATAAATCGCAGCCCGCACCAGATTGTAAAAACGTGAGAAAAATGGCAGCTTTGGGCTTTCTCGCGGTTTTGTGAGATCTAAATGCAATAGAGACAGTGCCCGGAGATGAGAGAAGTCGTGTAGAGCCGCACCAGATTTTAAAACAATATACAGTATATAATTATTAACACTTCACTTTAGCAAGTTAATTGTATGATACATTATTTCTATCATACAAGAATGGAAAGCGTCAGCTGACGATGACGTGAGTTCAAAGATTTTTGTTCACCCAAAAGTGCTCAACGCGCCTAAAGAAGTTTCACTTCAAAACTAGTATGTTGTGGCCACCACAAGACTTTCTTCTATATTTACCTATACATATTCAATCAGTAACAATATTAAAAAAAAAAAAAAAAGTACGATTTTTTTTTTTTTTTTTTTTTTTGTTAAAAGTAAAAAAAATCGATAACTTTGTTTTAAATTATCACAGATTTATAGTTCAACCATTCGTTTTAAAGGTATTGACGAGACCTTTCGAAAGATACCCATCTTGAAAATTTATCCCCCCGGGGGGGTACTTCTCCCTCAGGGGGGGAAGCGATGCCCCCCCATGCATAAAAATTTTTTTCCTAGTTACATACTACTATTATCAATAATTCATATTAAGTCTACAATCACAAGTTTAAAATAACTCTTACTATGCACATTTATACGAATTTCTGTCCTATACTGCCATGTTAAAAATTTAGATAAAATGCTATCACAGCGGCACCTGTTGAGCTATTGATCCCCAAACATAATCAGCACCAGTTAATGTCGGGGACCAACTAAATACCAAGTTTGGTTAAATTTCGTTAAAGAAAAAAAAAAATAAAAATTGCGATTTTTTTTGTTTTGTTAAAAGTAAAAAAAATCGATAACTTTGTTTTAAATTATCACAGATTTATGGTTCAACCATTCGTTTTAAAGGTATTGACGAGACCTTTCGAAAGATACCCGTCTTGAAAATTTATCCCCCCCGGGGGGGTACTTCCCCCCAGGGGGGGGAAGCGATGCCCCCCCATGCAGAATTTTTTTTTCCTAGTTACATACTACTATTATCAATAATTCATATTAATTTTACAATCACAAGTTTAAAACAACTCTTATTATGCACATTTATACGAATTTTTGTCCTATGCTGCCATGTTAAAAATTTAGATAAAATGCTATCACAGCGCCACCTGTTGAGCTATTGATCCCCAAACATAATCAGCACCAGTTTATGTCGGGGACCAACTAAATACCAAGTTTGGTTAAATTTCGTTAAAAAAAAAAAAAAAAAAAAAAATTGCGATTTTTTTGTTTTGTTTTGTTAAAAGTAAAAAAAATCGATAACTTTGGTTTAAATTATCACAGATTTATGGTTCAACCATTCGTTTTAAAGGTATTGACGAGACCTTTCGAAAGATACCCATCTCGAAACTTTGCCCCCCCGGGTGGAAACTTCCCCCCCCGGCGGGGGGGGGACCGATGCCCCCACATGCACAAAAATTTTTTCCTAGTTAACTACTACTATTATCAACCTGATCTTTCGAAAGATACCCATTGTGAAAATTTACCCCCCCTGGGGATATATTTCCCCCCTAGGGGGGGAAGCGATACCCCCCCATGCAGAAAATTTTTTTCCTAGTTACATACTACTATTATCAATAATTCATATTAATTTTACAATCACAAGTTTAAAACAACTCTTATTATGCACATTTATACGAATTTTTGTCCTATGCTGCCATGTTAAAAATTTAGATAAAATGCTATCACAGCGCCACCTGTTGAGCTATTGATCCCCAAACATAATCAGCACCAGTTTATGTCGGGGACCAACTAAATACCAAGTTTGGTTAAATTTCGTTAAAAAAAAAAAAAAAAAATTGCGATTTTTGGTTTAAATTGTCACAGATTTATGGTTCAACCATTCGTTTTAAAGGTATTGACGAGACCTTTCGAAAGATACCCATCTCGAAACTTGCCCCCCCGGGTGGGGGGGGGGAACCGATGCCCCCACATGCACAAAATTTTTTTCCTAGTTAACTACTACTATTATCAACCTGATCTTTCGAAAGATACCCATTGTGAAAATTTACCCCCTGGGGGGGGGTATTTCCCCCCTAGGGGGGGAAGCGATGCCCCCCCATGCACAAATTATTTTTCTTAGCTAACTACTACTATTATCAATAATTCATATTAATTTTACAATCACAAGTGTAAAATAACTCTCTTTATGCCCATTTATACGGAATTTTGTCCTATGCTGCCATGTTAAAAATTTGCATAAAATGCGATCACAACGCCACCTATTGAGCGATTGATCCCAAAATCTAATCAGCACCAGTTTATGTCAGGGTGCAACTAAATACCAAGTTTGGTTAAATTTCTTTCATTGGTTCGTGAGATACAGCGTCCACAAAAAAATTATACAGACAGACAGACAGACATTTTCTAAAAACTATTAATTCGTGTTCTCCACATCCCAAAACACGTAAATCCATCAAAAAGTGGACTTCGAAAATTTTCGCGAATCCAATACTTTCTCTATATTACATATAGAAGAAAGTAAAAAAAATAATTTTTTTTAAAATGAGATGTCGGAGCCTCTCATAAGCTCTTTGTTCCGGCTATCTTTACAAAAACTAGTATGTTGTGGCCACCACAAGACTTTCTTCTATATTTTCCTATACATATTCAATCAGTAACAATATTAAAAAAAAAAAAAAAAAAAAAAAAAAAAAAAAGTTGAAACTTCTCAAAAATGACATGATCCCGCTTATTACTTTCCGAACACTATAGTGAGGAAAGTATTGTAATCATGTCAAAAATCCGAATTCGAGATTTTGATGTTTCTATACGTTTTGAGGTCCCCTGAGTCCGTTTTCACTATTTTTACGATGATGTATGTATGTGTGTGTGTATGTGTGTATGTGTGTATGTTTGTGAACACGCTAGCGTCTAAAGGCTTTGTTCGATTAACCTGAAAGTTGGTACGTATATTGTAAGTCACCATAGTACGAACCCTATAGATTTTGGTGAATCTAGCACTTATAGTTTTTTTACAGGGACACAAAGAAAAATTCTTTATCATTATGGCCTATGGGACCAAAATCTTAAAAGTGCGATAGCATCTAAACGCCTTATTCAATTGAGCAAAAATTTTATACCCATATTATAGGTCACAGATACTCAATCTGTATAGATTTTGGAGAATCTAGCACTTATAGTTTTTTTACAGGGACACAAAGAAAAATTCTTTATCATTAAGGCCAATGGGGCCAAATTTTTAAAAGTGTGATAGCGTCTAAACGCCTTATTAATCTGAGCAAAAAAATTGTACACATGTTATAGGTCGCATTTGCACCAACTGTATAGATTTTGGTGAATCTAGCACTACAGTTTTTTTACAGGGACACAAAGAAAAATTCTTTATCATTATGGCCTATGAGACCACATTTTTAAAAGTGCGATAGCATCTAAACGCCTTATTCAATTGAGCTGAAAATTTGTATGAATATTGTTGACGCATGCGCGCCACCCCGTCGCGGATCACCGGGCAGAAGGCTATGAGAAGCCAAGTACAATGGACGTGGGCAAAGAACTTTAAATTTATTGACGCCCACAATTATTATTTTATGTTCTACCTATTATAAATCTTATTCTTCGTTGTAAATAGTGTAAATACTTGATGTATGTGATCGTACAAATTAAAAATATTAAAACAACGAAGATGGTCCGTCGAAAATTAGTTATTTGTAGTTAAGTTCCTACAAAAAAGTGGCTCCGTCGAGAAAGGAGCTTGTAATAAGCGACTTATGGATAAAAATAATAAATTGAAATCTTCCTTGAAAGGGAAGATAACTAGAATTGAAAACTATGTAGAAGGCACGAATGCCGAAAATTACGATATAGATGTAGTGGAACTAAAAGTGAAATTAAAGAACATAGAACTGCTACAAACAAAAATCGATGAATTACGACAAAAATACTACGAAATTCAAGACTTGAAAGATGCTGAACAAGCAACCATAGATGACGACCTTGACTCATGTGAAGAACGTCTGGAAAAATTAGAGGTAAGAATTAATACTCTTATTAATTCTTATAAGAAATTTGATTCTCATAAAAAAATAAATGCGACTGAAAATGCATCTCAAGATAACTTTGAAATTAAAACTCAAATTCCTCCTTTAGTATTACCTGAATTTTCAGGAAAATATGAGGAATTCAGTTCTTTTAAAGAACAATTTGATGATTTAATAACCAATAATGTTCACATTAATCAGTCGCAGAAATTATATTATCTTAGATCTTGTCTCAAATCTGATGCTAAAAATCTAGTTAGTAATTTTGATACATTTGAATCATTATATAATGCATTAGAAAATCGCTATGATAACGAGCGATTAATTGTTGATATTCATGTACAAAATATTCTGAATTTTGAGAAAATTCAAACAGAAAATCCCAAAGAGATAAGAAATATGATTGATTGTATACAGAAAAATCTGCGTGCCTTGAAAGTTCTGAAATATGAGCAAAATAAATTATCAGATGTTTTCATTGTAAATATTCTCGTAGCAAAGTTAGACAGAGAATCTAGAAAGAATTTTGAGTTATCCCATAAATCAAAAAATGTTCCCACCTTTGAAGAATTTATCAAATTTTTGGAACAACGAGAATCAGTTTTATTATCTATTAATAGAACGAATATGACTAGCGGAAATAAAAATACTAACAAAAACTTTCCGGCTATTAACAAATCTAAAACTCTTTTAATGCATGAAAATAAAAACAAAAATTGTGTTGTTTGTAAAAATACTTATCACCCTATTTATAAATGTGATGCATTTTTGAAATTAAACATTAACGAAAGATTAAGTATAATACGCCTTCACAAGCTTTGTGAGGTTTGTTTTAGGCAAAACCATAAGAAAAATGATTGCTTATCGAAATTCAAATGCACCTGCGGAATGAAGCACAACAGATTAATATGTTTTTCTTCTGGCGCCAAAACCCCGGTTCCAGACGCAGATGGAATAAATTCATCCAACTTACCAGATATAGACAAACGGGTTGCGCAATTAAATGCTTCCGTTTTGAGTAATAATAGCAGATATTTAAAAGAAAATAGAAAAAGTATTCTGTTTTCGACAGCTTATATTTATGTTCAATGCGAAAACAAAAAAAGAATAAAAATAAGATGCGTTCTGGATTCGGCTTCAAATGTGTGCGTTTTAACTGAAAAGATGAGTGAATGTTTAGGAATTAAAAGAGAAAAAATAAAAACTCCAGTTTCAGGTTTGAATGGATTGACCCAAAATATTAAGTGGAAATTAGATACCTTTATTTCAAATGAAGATTGTTCCTTTAGTGAACCAGTAGAATTTTTGATTGTAGATAAAATAACTGGGCTTACACCATGCAATAAATTAAACATTTCAGACATAAAAATTCCAGAATTTTTGAAATTGAGTGACGAGACATTTTTTGAACCGAATGAAATAGAAGCGTTAATCAGTGCAGATATATTATTCAAAGTTTTAAAGGATAATACTTATAAAATAAATGACGATTTGTTTTTTAAGGAAACCGAATTTGGATGGCTAGCGTGTGGAAAGGTTGAAGAAACAGAACTGAATAATTCGAAACAGTGTTTCGTTTTGTCAGACGATTCCCTTAGTAGCACTCTTAAACTCTTTTTCGATCTAGAAAGCATTGGAATAAGAGACGATCCAATTCAAAAAGAAAGTGATAAAGCTATAGAAATTTTTAATGAAACGATTCAGTTTAAAAACAAACGCTACGTTGTACACTTGCCTTTTAGAAGACCCTATAATGAACTTTCCGATAATTACACGTTAGCGAAACAACGATTTTTAAGTTTATGGAGACGTTTTAAATATGATAGAGAATTATATGAACAGTATAGAGAGATTATTCGTGATTACGTAAATCAAAAAATAATAGAAATAGTTGAACCCAGTACAGCAGAAAATAATTTAAACAAACCTATTTATTATTTGCCTCATCAGGCAGTAAGAAAGGAAGGTCGCTTAACATCCAAAACAAGAATCGTATTTGATGCAGGGAGTCATCAAAATAATCAGCTGTCACTGAATGATTGCCTATGGCAGGGGATAAATTTAAATCCGAATCTTTTGGATGTTTTAATTAATTTTAGATTAAACAAAATAGCATTTTGTTCTGATATTAAACAAGCCTTTCTACAAATCTGTCTCGCTGATGAACATAAAGACGCTGTTCGTTTTTTCTGGAGTGATGAAGAACCGCATGCACATAAAAAACCCAAATTACAGATTTATCGTTTCAATCGAGTTAATTTTGGGGTGTGTTCAAGTCCATTCTTACTCGCTGCTACTATTAGACATCACATTGAGAAGTATAGAGAAGAATTTCCCGCTACTGTTCGACTTTTAGATAAATGTTTTTACGTAGACGACTTAATTTCTGGAGGTAATGATTTTAACGTAGCACTTGAATTATCACGAAGTGCAAAATATATTATGGAAGCCGCAGGAATGTCCCTTAGAAAATGGATAAGTAACGATACCGAATTAACAGAGCAGTGGAAAAGCGAAAAATTTGATACATACCCTGTAGAATCTACCATCAGCTTAGGTATAAATCAGACAAAGATCTTGGGACTATCTTGGGATACTAATAAAGATAATTTGATTGTAGATATCAAGAGTTTGTTGAACTTTATATCCATAAATAAAATTACAAAACGTACCATTCTTCAAGCCGTAGGGAGAATTTTCGACCCCTTAGGGTTAATTTCTCCATTCACTGTCAGGGCAAAAATTATCATTCAAGATATCTGGACAACTAAAACCAAATGGGATGAATCATTATCACCAAATATCGAAAAAGAGTGGATGAAATGGTGTTCGGAATTACCCTTGTTAAAAGAGCTTGAAGTCCCTAGATTCATCCTTGATGCCACTTCCCCAGAAGATGTAGTTGAATTACATAGTTTTTGCGATGCTAGCAAAAAAGCATATGGCGCTGCCATTTATGTACGAACAAAATCAGAAAATGGTATTTCAGTAAAACTTTTGACTTCCAAGAGCCGTGTAGCTCCCCTCAGCGGTGTTACACTACCTCGCCTTGAATTATTGGGTGCCCTGGTCGCAGCTCGTCTGATCACCAAAGTGAAAAATACTGTAAACCTTAAAAGACCTTCTGTTGAATATCACTGGACTGATTCGCAGATAGTGCTTTTCTGGATAAAGGGTACTAAAACCCGATGGAAGCAGTTTGTCGCCAACCGTGTTCAAGAAATTGCCAGCCTGACAAACCCTAACTCTTGGTTCCATTGTGCAAGTAAAGAAAATCCTGCTGACCTGTTGTCTCGAGGGATGACTGCTGAAAGCCTAACAAACAGCGCCACATGGTGGACAGGTGCTGAATTTCTGAAAGATCCTGAATTTCCGAAAAACAAACAATCTTTTATTGACCTTTCAGAACTAAATGAGGAAGACTACACTCCTGAATTAAAATCTGAAAATGCAGTGACTCTAAATTTGAAAAAGGACTTTACTATTTTGAACTATCTGATAAATCGTAGTAATAGATTTTTAAAAATATTACGTATATGTAGTTTTCTTTTCAGGTTTCTTCACAATCTAAGAAATCCTTTAGAAAAGAAGAAAGGACCGCTGATGCCTGAAGAGCTGACAAAGGCAGAAGACTTCCTACTGAAACAGCTGCAGGAGGAGGAATTTCATACTGAAATATCTGCCTTGAAAAGTGGCGGTAATGTATCGCATAAAAGTAAAATTTTTAATTTATCACCCATTTTTGGATGAAAATGGTTTAATAAGGGTAGGGGGGAGACTGCAAAATTCGCAGTTATCTTATTCGATTAAGCATCCTTATGTACTTCCTTCAAAAAATAAATTAACGGAATTAATTGTAAAATATTATCATGAAAAATATTTTCATATTGGTCCCCAACATCTTCTGTTTCAGGTTAGGCAAAAATATTGGCCCATTCATGGGAGAAATCTTTGTAAAAAAATTGTGCACAGATGTTTAGTCTGTTTTAAAGCAAATCCGAAAGTATGTGTACAAAAAATGGGAAACTTGCCAAAACAAAGAATAACGCCAGATAAAACATTTAATTCAACTGGGGTAGATTTGTCTGGACCCTTTTTAATCAAAAATAAATATGGAAGGAAAGGTCCAGAAATCAAAATTTATGTTTGTATTTTCATTTGTCTAGTAACAAAGGCTATACATCTTGAACTTATTAGTGATTTAACTTCACAAGCTCTGATAGCTGCGTTAAAAAGATTTATTTCGAGAAGGGGCAAGTGTCATAAAATATTTTCGGATAATGGGACCAATATGGTAGGCGCCAACAGGGAACTAAATGCCTTGTATAAATTGGTAAGAGATAAGGAAGAATCCTTATTCAATTTTTTTGCAGAGGAAAAAATAGAATGGGTTTTTATTCCTCCAAGGAGTCCAAATTGGGGTGGTCTATGGGAAGCAAATATCAAAGCGTTTAAATACCATTTTAAACGCATAGCAGGTAATTCAAAATTTACATTTGAAGAAATGCTTACACTTGTTACTCAAGTGGAAGCGATCTTGAACTCGAGACCACTGACTCCGCTAACTTCAAGTATTGAAGATTTAGAGGTTTTAACTCCAGCCCATTTTCTTATTGGAAGGCCAATAACGGCTGTTGTTGAACCCTCTTTAACCAATATTGAAAAAAATCGCCTAAATGCTTGGCAAAATATTACGAAGTCAGTTCAGGCAATCTGGAAAAGATGGAGTCTTTCTTACTTAAATAACTTACAACAGCGCAGAAAATGGATAATTGATAAAGAAAATTTAAAAATCGGAGACATGGTTTTAGTCAGGGAAGAAAATCTTCCACCATGCAAGTGGTTTTTAGGGCGTGTAATAAAGCTATATCCTGGTCAGGATAATAAAGTTAGATTGGTAGATATAAAAACTACCAAAGGGATTTACAAAAGATCCATCTCCAGATTGTGTGTGCTGCCTATCGAGGAGTAAAAATGAATATGAACATTTATTATATTAATTTACTGTATTATATATATTACTCTAAATTTGTTAGTTAATTATGAAAATTTCTGTTTATTATAATCAGTTAATCTTTTTTCTAATTCTATGTGTTGTGCGAAATATTGATATTATGTTACATTCATTTATTTGTTATTATTTTATCTATTCATGTTATGTGAAATTGTAAATTTGAAGTTTTGCAAAAAAAAAAAAATATTGTAAGTTCTTGCATGACAACATAGCAAGGCCGGGCGGGATGTTGACGCATGCGCGCCACCCCGTCGCGGATCACCGGGCAGAAGGCTATGAGAAGCCAAGTACAATGGACGTGGGCAAAGAACTTTAAATTTATTGACGCCCACAATTATTATTTTATGTTCTACCTATTATAAATCTTATTCTTCGTTGTAAATAGTGTAAATACTTGATGTATGTGATCGTACAAATTAAAAATATTAAAACAACGAAGATGGTCCGTCGAAAATTAGTTATTTGTAGTTAAGTTCCTACAAATATTATAAATCACTGTTGCACTAACTATAAGCATTTTGGTGAATCTAGCATCTATAGATTTTTACAGGGACAAAACGAAAAATTCTTTATCATTATGATCTAAGGGCTCAAAGTTCAGTAGCGTTAAATAAAACCTCGTGTGATATATGGAGAAAAAAACACTCTATTATGGTTTTCTCTCTTTTGTTTGTTTAGCAATTCCTCTTTCTTTATTTTATCTACAAAACTGTTAGTTACTCAATGTTCGGAAAGTCGAGTGGAGTCACTCCAGATTTTTTTTGAAAAGATCCTGCTTATTTTTGAGAAGATTCTTCATATTTTTACTTTCTTCTATATGTAATATAGAGAAAGTATTGGATTCGCGAAAATTTTCGAAGTCCACTTTTTGATGGATTTACATGTTTTGGGATGTGGAGAACACGAATTAATAGTTTTTAGAAAATGTCTGTCTGTCTGTCTGTCTGTCTGTATCATTTCTGTGATAGCATTTTATCTAAATTTTTAACATGGCAGCATAGGACAAAAATTCGTATAAATGTGCATAATCAGAGTTGTTTTAAACTTGTGATTGTAAAATTAATATGAATTATTGATAATAGTAGTATGTAACTTGGAAAAAATTTTTCTGCATGGGGGGGCATCGCTTCCCCCCCCCTAGGGGGGAAATACCCCCCCAGGGGGGGTAAATTTTCACAATGGGTATCTTTCGAAAGATCAGGTTGATAATAGTAGTAGTTAACTAGGAAAAGATTTTTGTGCATGTGGGGGCATCGGTTCCCCCCCCTCCGGGGGGAGAAGTTCCCACCCGGGGGGGGGGGGGCAAAGTTTCGAGATGGGTATCTTTCGAAAGGTCTCGTCAATACCTTTAAAACGAATGGTTGAACCATAAATCTGTGATAATTTAAACCAAATGGTCGATTTTTTTTACTTTTAACATTTTTTTTTAACGAAATTTAACCAAACTTGGTATTTAGTTGGTTCCCGACATAAACTGGTGCTGATTATGTTTGGGGATCAATAGCTCAACAGGTGGCGCTGTGATAGCATTTTATCTAAATTTTTAACATGGCAGCATAGGACAAAAATTCGTATAAATGTGCATAATAAGAGTTGTTTTAAACTTGTGATTGTA
This sequence comes from Salticus scenicus, assembly GCA_963930645.1. Classification (NCBI taxonomy): domain Eukaryota; kingdom Metazoa; phylum Arthropoda; class Arachnida; order Araneae; family Salticidae; genus Salticus; species Salticus scenicus. The sequence continues at coordinate 397,822,602 of OZ005648.1, forward strand.
AAATTAATACGAATTATTGATAATAGTAGTATGTAACTAGGAAAAAAAATTTCTGCATGGGGGGGGCATCGCTTCCCCTCCTGGGGGGGAAGTACTACCCCTGGGGGGATAAATTTTCAAGATGGGTATCTTTCGAAAGGTCTCGTCAATACCTTTAAAACGAATGGTTGAACCATAAATCTGTGATAATTTAAAACAAAGTTATCGATTTTTTTTACTTTTAACAAAAAAAAAAAAAAAAAAAAAACTTAGAAAAAAAAAATCGTACTTTTTTTTTTTTTTTTTTTTTTTTTTTTTTTTTAAATATTGTTACTGATTGAATATGTATAGGTAAATATAGAAGAAAGTCTTGTGGTGGCCACAACATACTAGTTGAGAAGTGTGTTTCAGTTAGTCTACTTGTCTGTTTTTTACTTTCTTCTATATGTAATATAGAGAAAGTATTGGATTCGTAAAAATTTTCGACCTCGGGTTTTTGATGAATTTACATGTTCTGAGAGCTGTAGAACACGATTTGACCATTTTTAGAAAATGTCTGTCTGTCTGTCTGTGTGTGTGTGTGTGTGTGTGTGTGTGACAAAATTTTGTGGCAACTGTATCTCAGGAACTACTGCACAGAATTTCATACAAATTGGTATGTAGTTGCACCTTGACATAAATTAGTGCCTATCAACTTTTGGTAAAAATTGTCTTACAGGTTGCGTTGCCATCCCGCTTTTTCTAAAATTTTAACATGGTGATATAGGACAAAATTTTGTATAAATGTGCATAAAGGGAATTACTTTTTAGTAATCATTATGAAATTTACAAGAATTATTTATAATAGAGATAGTCAACTGGGAAAAAATTTTTGTATGTGTAGGATCCTCGGCACCCCCCCTGGGGGGGATGTATCCCCTCGAGGTGAGTAAATTTTCAAGATGGGTATCTTTCGAAAGGTCTCGTCAACACCTTTAAAACGAATGGTTGAACTATAAATCTGTGATAATTTAAAACAAAGTTATCGATTTTTTTTACTTTTACCAAAAAAAAAAAAACTTAGAAGAAAAATCGTTTTTTTTTTTTTTTTTTTTTTTTTTACTAAATTTAACCAGACTTGGTATTTAGTTGGCCCCTGACATAAACTGGGGCTGATTAGATTTGGGGATCAATCGCTCAACAGGTGGCGCTGTGATCGTATTTTTTCTAAATTTTTAACATGGCAGTATAGGACAAATTTCGTATAAATGTACATAATGAGAGTTATTTTTAACCTGTGATTGTGAAATTAATATGAATTATTGATAATAGTAGTAGTTAATTAGGAAAAAAAATTGGGGCATCGCTTCCCCCCTAGGGGGAAGTACCCGCAGAAGGGGGGGGGGGCTAAATTTTCAAGATCGGTATCCTTCGAAAGGTCTAACGAAAAAAAAACTGAAAAAATCGTTTTTTTTTTTTTTTTTTTTTTTTTTTAATATTGTTATGGCGTGAATTTGTATAGGAAAATATAGAAGAAAGTCTTGTGGTGGCCACAACATACTAGTTTATCCTTATATCTGCCCATTATGTGATCACATAGACAAAATACATTGAAAGCTAAACGAGGCAAAGTGTATGTACAGTTGCAAGCGTTAATAATCTATGTGGCCGCATGATTTTCTGTTCTCGTTTAAATTGACTTTGAACTGATAAACTGAGGATTAATGCTTTCTGTTTTCATTTGCAGATGTGAATATTTAGATATTTTAAAGCAGCAATATAGTATTTGAATGATGAAGACGCTACGAAAACTGCCCTACACTAATATATATTTTATGTTACGTGTGTGTTATTATATATTAAAATAAAGTTCTAGGATTATTAATTGGAATATGCTTCTTGTGTCTATTTGTCGGCCTATACATTCCATCCGAACCCAGATAAAAACATTTAATTAGTTAATTTAATTAAGTTTAATAGTAACTTAAATTGAAATTGCTCGAAAAATTAGAAAGAAATGTAACTTTGTCAAATACAGATTTCTTTTCAAGTTTCTATAAATATTTAATAAATAAAACTAAAAGGATGTACTATTCGTGTCAATTATAATAAAAGTTATATTTAATTAAATATACATAATTTAAACTACTTTATTAAAGTGATCCTTTGTGATATTGGTGAGATCTACTGCTTCTCGTGCTGAGCAGACATCACATCAAAAGTCAAAGTTTTTTTTTTTTTTTTAATATTCTATATGAATTCTCCTTCGATTTCCTTTTAATTTGAAATTTGTTAATAAATTGGTTTCCATATACAAATATATTCTATTCAATACCAACAAACATCCCCATTAATTTTGGCCCCAAAACAAAATTAACTAAATGAATGTAGTTTTATTACAGCAATGCAAAGAATTTTTTTTAAAATATTTAATCGCCGTTCTTAATAATCACTATTTATTTTTAAGTATCAAACCTATTTTTTTTTTTTAATTTGTTTGAACAATACCCACGCTTTTTCCTTTTAAAACGCTTCAAATTCAGAGAAAACGGTGTACGTAGGCGAACTGTGCGGAATTTATTGCAGCACAATTTTCCAAGCGAAAACTAACTCATATATAGTTTTATAAAAGATGGATAATATTCGTGAAATAATTAGTAAACAATAATTTAATTGGTTAATTTTTCTTCATGCGAATTAATATCTGTTTCATTATTGAATGCTTCTTTTAATTATGCACTGATTAAACATTTATTACAGGTTAAATTGTTTTATTTTATAATTAAATTTAATGTTTATCGCATCGTGACCAAAACATGACGTCATTTGCATACCTTAATGTCGTCATGCGTCCTGGAAGATGAGTAAAATCAAAATTATTCTGACGTACATATTTTATATCAAGTGAATGCAAAATAAATAAATAAATAAAAATATTGCAGTTTTATTTAAAAAGAAAAATAATAATTCAACTATAATCTGTGAATCTCAGATAACGTCACGCGCTGACGTGAAAGGAAGTGACGTGACTACTTTTTATTGAATTTTATGTTCAGTTTTATCGAGGAAAGATGTTGCATCTTGTACAGTCGGTAACAAACGTGTCCGAACACTAGAAAAAATTCCTATGTAAAAAAAGTACACTTAATACAGTTTTGTTAAATAAATCCTTGTCGAATCCTGTTCTTAGTCAGTGTAAGAACATGATTCGATAAGGATTTTAAACAAAACTGTATTAAGTGTACTTTTTTTACATAGGAATTTTTGCTAGTGTCCGGACACTTTTTTTACGGACTGTAAACCCGAATCGGTACATTAGTGGGAAAACAGCTGAACGTGGCTGTTCAGTGTATATGAAAATGATAAAAAAATTGTTGAAAACGGATTATTCAAACATCCTGTCTTAAAATTTTTAAATGTTAAAAATATGAAATAGAATCAGGCCTATCCAACTCAAAAGGTCTCAACGGCCGCATTGTATGTGCATTTCATTCAAATATGTCGCACTGTGTTTGTATATATATATATGTATACACATATAAGGTTCTTGCGGGAAATTTTACGCCATTATAACTCATTAACTAATAGATATTTTTAAATTCTGTTTATACATTCAGAAAATTCACAAATGTTAAATTCGTTATCGTTTTCTAAAAACAGACATTTTTAAAATTTTTATTTTGAAGCTGTTGATTTTTATTTTGAAGAACTGATTTCTTCTACCTTTTTCTTTTATATGACTAAAATAGCTAAACAGGATTCATTTATAGGGCAAAAATTTTTAACACCCCAGCAAGTACAGTCGGTAACAAAAGTGTCCATACACTAGCAAAAATTCCTATGTAAAAAAAGTACACTTCATATGGTTTTGTTAAATAAATCCTTCTCGAATCATGGTCTTACGCTGACTAAGAACAGGTTTCGACAAGGATTCATTTAAGAAAACCGTATGAAGTGTACCTTATTTACATAGGAATTTTTGCTAGTGTTCGGACACTTTTGTTACCGACTGTAGACTGACATAACTCAAAAATGCAGTATTGTGAAAAAAATCAGTTTAAAGAATATAATAAAGCGTTAATTAGCCTAAAATAAAATCGCCAAAACTATCTAACTGGTGGATAAATTGCAAGATAGAGATGCAGTATTTTTCGGGAAGGCTGGGGCACTTCATACACATTTTTCAACTACATAAACCCAAATTGCCAATTTTTTTTTACTTGTGTCACTTTTCTTGTCGAATGAGATAATATATTTATTTTGTCCAATATTGCTACCACATTATGCTATCGCGACCAATAGTAGGCATCCCTGTCCACTACTGGCTAATTTGACTTTTAAGGCGAGATCCATTACTTTGACACAGCTCAGTATTCTCCAAAACTGAACCCCACAGACAAAATTTTTATGGGCCAACATTGAAACAACGGTGAGTTTTTTGTTGGCCAACGGTTATAAATGGCCGTTGACTATATTGAAGGCCTAATCGTGGGCAAATCTTTGGCCCATATGCGGATTTTACTTCAGCAATACATTTTCGTATTTATCATTTTCTGTTTTTATACTTTTTTGCGATTAATCAATATCCTCGACGATATTTTAATGCGTGTAATAAAATTATACCTTTTCTTTGAAGGTGCGCAATGATTCAAAATGAGTCGTTGTATGGAAATTTAACACATCAATTATTGTTGGACTTATAACGTTGTCCATTATGGTGAGCCAAACATAGCTATAGCAACAAATAAGATGCCAACGAAGGGATAGAAAGTAGACGTTGGGCCAACTGCAACTATAAAAAGTGCGAACCGCGTGAACCATTGTCTACTGGTTGACCAATGACTCATCTTTGCAGGGAATCGGAATATCAATGGACAATATTCCTGTGACGTCACAGTAGGTAAAATCGCCGAACACGTGGCCGATGTTCTGTAAACAAATTAGATTCAAGATATCGTTTTATTGGTTACGCATAACATTTTCCAGTCTAAATATAGTGCGACCACGTTTCCTACGACTAGCAGTGAGGTCGAGTCGAAAAGTTTGGAGGGATGCAAAATTGCCCGAGAGATAGTTATTTGGCAAACATCCAGTTATTCGGAGTTCCCTTATCTCTTGTTTTCTCTCTGTCACCCCTATTTTAACACTGGACTCGTTCAAACCGCACCTGCGCAGAGGTTTCCATGGTCGCAAGAAATGTGGTTAAAGAATATTTCTCCAGTGAAACTTAATAATCAGATATATGTTCAAACAAGAACAAAAGAGAAATGTAAACAACTGAATCGAATGGTAAAGTTAAGACTATTCCATATCGTAAAATTGCAGAACATTTTATATAGACACACAAACACACACACACACACACACATATATATATATATAATGAATAAAAGATAATAAAAATTAAACGCGTCAAAAAATGCGTAAGAAGTAAATCAATCATCACTTATGAATTATGAAACTAATGTCAATGTTTTAAACGAAAATAGCGAAGCCTACTGCGAACAAAATTAAAGATTACAAACAAATCACATTACAAATTAACAAATAGAAAAAATATGTCATTGATTACATTGGATATAGACATCAAAGCTTAAATAAATAGAATTTCAATCACTTTAATAAAGGAATTTATTAAATGGAACATCCATTTAAATTTGTTAACATCGCCACAGTTCACATGGCAACTTTTAATATTGCATATGTTGATTAATATTAAAGTATATTACAAAAACTGGATTAAAAACAAAACAAAGGTATCACCATATCACTCTTACTTCAATTTCATATAATCTGCAGCTCTTATAAATAATATTGCAAGATAAAAAATTGCAGGCCACAATGCTTTGCTATGGTACGGTTGAGGATTGTTTTGCGAAAACAGCTGATTTCCTATAGTCTCGAACCCAAAGGAGGAATATTGTCCATTCATTTCAGTCAAAAAGCAATCGGAATGATTTAATATATTTGTAGGAGGTTATTTTTTTCCCCCAAGATTTTGGAAGAGATTTTCATTTTTTTTTTTTTTTTTTTTTTTTTTTCTGGAAATGACGCGCAGAATGCCAACAATTGTCTGAAAGAAAGACTGGCTTGGTATTTATAAAATTATCACACAAATTTGTATATTTTTTATTTGTTTTAACGCATTCATGAAAAATATAATATCGGCTGCTAATCAAATGCTCATTTTCAATCTGTTCGCTTTTTATTCCTTCTTTTCTGGAAAAACTTCAAGGGTTTACAGAACTGGGCTATAAATGTCCTATACTGGCTCATTTTAAGCTCTCTGGAAAAATAATTTTACATGAGTGTGGTTGATTCAATGAGCATATTTCGCAGTACAGTCAACCATAAAAACAGTTGACTGAGGTATCGAATGCTGGTTCCAGTTATAGCCTCTAAATATAAGAACGGTACACACACACACACACACACACACACAAATCATTAAAGAGTCTACTTCGCGGTACCGTAACGCAAAGTTATTTTTCTTACTGCTTTCAAAACCGAACTCATTAAAAATGACGAATTTATTATAACACTTCGGATAGAGGAAATATATCAAAATCATAAAAGTGTTTTACATTTTACCGTAAATTGAAACTCAAAAAACATTCCAATATTGACAATGAAATAAGAAAAAGGAATATTTTGTTGTTGCTTTCAGAAATGCCATAAATGAAGTACCTTCATTCTACAACAAAATAGATCTCGTAGGTAGGAGGGAAAGCGGAGATAACAAAGCGCTTTTCTAAAATAAAACCCTTTTGTCGACGTTGTGTAAGTCTTTTTCTTGTAAAAGAAAGAAATATCGGCTGCTGGATCAGACATCGAAAACCTTTTAGGAAGCCAGAATAGATATTTCGCATAAAAATGGTTATTTTCGAGGAAAGCGTTTCTTTTCTTCATGATAACGTAATGAATTTTTTCATGACTAGGCCAATGTTAGAACTGGTTTATTTTTATAAAGTTGAAAGGTAGGGAGATAAGCTAAATGTAATAGAACTCTGACTGTAATCGAAACCATTTTATAGCGTCATTTATACGGAGAAGAAAATGTCCAGGTTAGGAATCTATCCTGGGACCTTTGACTTAACCGTCTGAATGCTGCAGCACTTTCTGAAACTCTTCCTTAAACTGATATCGGCATTTCAGGCCTCAATAAAAGTTTTTACGGTGTGAATGTTTAATTTTAGTTTAAAAAAAATTCAACACCCAATCATGCCCAACTGGAAAACTACGCCGCACAGTAAAAAAAAAAAAAATCAAGTAAGCAGCAATCGAAAGAGCATATATAAATGTGTATTTTTATGCATAAATCACTTACCCTCGATAGCTATTTCTACAGAAATAAAATATGAAATTTTCTAATGATCTATAAAAACGCACCTAATTAACGAAAACCACGCCTTATTGTAGTGTATGTAAAAGGTCAATTTAAATAACATTAAGAATGAATAAAACCAAAAAACATGTTTTACCATTAATAATTGCTCACACACAATGTTTTGCGAAAATTTAAGAGCAGTGAAAAAATCCAATTTTAATACAGTTTTCCAAATATGCAATTAAGTGTAGTGAAGGGGTGTGTATTTTGATAAAATTTTATCGGAACTCTGCCCATTCTTATTTTTTTTCCAACTTATTTCACAAATGTAAAGATATATAGTATTTTTAAAATGATGAAGCGAGCGTCGTAGTAATTTATGCGTCGAAAATCACGTAAACTACATTTAATTGAATGCGACGTAACATGGTCAACTGTTTCACATTATCTAGAAGTTTCGATTGACTGATTGATTTCATTTACGTAAAAAAATTAAATTGAAATTCCGGTGATATCTGAATTTTATCTCTCGCAGTTTTCGAGACTAAACACTGGAGCACGGTTAATGTGCAAATGCTTAAAGTTTAGAATTTAAACCACTGGCAATTCCCGAAAAATTATCATTTGCCATGTTTCACTGAAAAGATTGTACTTATTGCTTTTTACATTTTTGTACATTGAAATGATAAAATAAACACACAATCATGAAAAATCCAAACATATTCATACTAAAATATATACAGGGTGGTTATAATTAAACTTTCCCTATAAATAGCATCCTACAGCACAAACGGGTGAACGGAATGCAACGAAATTTGGTATATAGACTATAAACGAGATGCGCTCACGGAATTTCGAAAAAAAATTTTAGTTTCAAAATGTCCACCAGAGGGCACTTTTTCCAGAAAAACATTAAATTTAACACAATAAACGATCAAAACGGAATACAGAAACAGTATTAACAATCCAGAAGAAGAATTGTGAGTAATAAAATGTAAAACCGGGAAAAGCTGTCGGTTCCAGGAAAAAAATGTCGAGATTAGCATGCTTGCGACGAAGAGGAAGCTTTATGCAAAACAGGTTAGGGTATAAAACGTTTGAAGACGTTGTCACGTTTTATGCCGATGTTTCCGGCTGTAATGATGACGGTATCTTTAGTTGAACGGGTGTTATTGGTGAAGTAGTTTTACGATAACAAAGCGAGTGCTTCTGCTGCAGTTCGTGAATTTCGTCGTATAAAGAACCTACGGAGTGGACCAATGCCTACTAAAGGTATCCGGGCCATGATTAAGAGATTTGAAGGGACAGGGACATAAGGAGTTCAACCTGGAAGAGGCCGTAAACCGAAAATACACGGATGCACACTGAAATTCCCCTACATTCTCCGAAGGTGACTGACTGTCTGGTGTGGATTCACGGTGACATTGATCCTTGGGCCATTCTTCTTTGAGGAAATAACTGCACCGTGGTCCTGTCACATGTTCCGTTACGGTCCGTCGGTACCATGACATGCTGCAGACGTTTGTTGTGCTGCAACTACAGCAAAGGCGAGTCTTTACATCGACCATTTTCCTGCAGAATGGTGCTGCCCCCACATATCCATGAGTCCGTGAAGGCGCTATTGCTCCAACACTTCACAGACGAACGTGTTATTAGTCGTTTCTTTTGTAATCAATGGCAACCACGTTCGCCAGATCCAAATCTGTGCAATTCCTGGTTATGGGGCCACTTAAAAAGTGTGGTGTATCGTGGAGATTTTGCGACATTGAATGACTTAAATAATTCCATAACGCTTCATGTGCGAAGCATCAGAATTGATCAGTTACGATCTGCTGTTGAACACACTGTCCATCGACTTGAAATTTTGCAGGTGAATGAGGGTGGTCGCATGGAGCACCTTTCCCTACATCGTCCTGGACACGATTAACAACTGATTCTCTTGTGCAATTTCGTCCTAATCTGTTCTTGTTTCTGCAAACTGAACTTTTTTTTTTTTCTCAAACAGCGTACTGTTATTTTTTTCTTACCTTTACTTAATGTGGTTCAATGACAAGGTGATCAGAAACTAATCAGTAAATGTTACTATTGTTTCTGTATTCCGTTTTGATCGTTTATTTTGTTAAATTTAATATTTTTCCTGAAAAGGCGCACTCTGGTGGACATTTTGAAACTAATTTTTTTTTTCGAAATTCCAAGAGCCCATCTCGGGTATAGTCTATATACCAAATTTCATTGCATTTCGTTTACCCGTTTGCGCTGTAAGATGCTGTTTATAGGAGAATTTTAATTATATCCACCCTGTATTGATTTAAAACAAATATAAATGATCTACATACCTCGATAAATAGATATTTAGAATCAAATTTAGCTTGATGTTGCTTTAAGACTGAATTAAACATCTCATAATACCTGTCTAATAGTGACAGCTATTTGTTTTAACCTTTGTGGTCAACTTTTGAATTATTCCATACCAACTTACAATCAAAATATTAGTTTTTATTACCAGCGTGGTAGCACAGTCGGTAGGACGCTGCCCTCTACAAGCTCCAGGTCCTGGTTCATGCATGGATGATTGTGGTATTGTACATTGCTATTGTGAAATTATGTAATATGGAACATTCAAGAAAAAAGTCAGTGTAACTATTGTGAAATATATACCAAATCAGCTGGTATTGAGAACTGTAACAGAGCATTTTATTAGATGTTACTTCAGTGTAAAACCAATCAGATTAAGAACTTTCTATTATTAATTTTTGTTTTTAGATTTTTGTGCTTAAGTGGGGAATTACAGACAGATCAATATACAAAATAAATAAATAAATAAATAAATAAATAAATAAATAACAAGTATAAGAACAAAAAGAAAATAAATTTGAATTGAAAAAAATTTGACAATATTACTACACATTAGTAAATATTTTTATGCTTATGAAAAGAACGAAGAAATGATCCTTTTTTTTAACACGCTTTTATTAGCTTCACCTGTATGTATGTATGTATGTTTGTAACCGCTCTGGGAGCAAACAAAAAATCTATATTGTAAAAAAAGACTTTTCCTACGTGAACGCCGTGGCGTTGAGGTATAGCTCCGCCCTACGAACCTAAAAGTCTAGCGTTAGATCCCAGTCAGGGGAGATTTTTTAAAAAGGGTTTTTGTTTAATTCTAAATTATTTTAATTAAAGATTTAAATGTATGTAAATATTATGGTGTGTCACTCACACGATTTTCTCTTACCCTGCATTTTAATACAAAGATAGATATTTTGTGCTTTTTAGTTCACATTTCTATAAAAGCGTGTTCTTTAATTTTTTAAAACTATAATATTATTTTTTCTTTTCTTTTGCGCACGGATATTTTCAATTCTACCAAACATTTACAGGCTAAATTCTTACACTGAGGGACATTGGGATTGTATCATCAAATAAGAGATTAGCTGCGAACTTGACGAAATTTTAACGCTTAATTTATAAGTTACTTTTAGGAAATTCCAGCCCCAAGACAATACAACTAATTTTAAGGATGTGAATTTAGTCGTTTGCAGTTGCCTTATGAGCTGCTGATCACAGTCTTAAAGCTGTATTATCTGATCAGTTTTTACCTCGTGTTTACAAAGTTATTCATGTGAATTTCTGTTGCAATAAGCTCCGATACATTGCAGAATAATGAGTTTTTAGTTCTTGTATATATCTATCTATGTTCTGGAAATTTTCTGAAGTAAATACTCCGATCTTTGATAAATCTTTTAATAGATTCTCAATTTAAACGTATGCCATATTTAGAATAACATTAAAACTAATATATATATATATATATATCTATATATATATATATTGCTTCTAATGTTTCTATTTTATTTATATTGCATAATTCCAATAACTTTTACGTAGTAAATATGGAGGAAAAGTTTTTGTTATTAAACTTATTTTTCGACATTCTTTTATTTGACGGGTTTTCAGTTTAGTAAATAAATAAAATTTTTAAAGCAGTATAACTTTGAAGAAAAAAAAATTGAAGGAAGATATTTGATAATATTTTACATTAAAGACACAGAATCTGGGACAGAATGCATTTTACTGACCAAAGAAAATATTTATCTTTATAAAAGAAAAGAAACATTTCCTTTTTTTCTGTGAGGAAGAGTGACATTTTTTTTTTTTTTTTTTAAATATAACTATGGCGTCAACGTTACGTATTTTTTTTTTTCATTGGAAGTTTATTCAGTTTTTCAAAGGTGATATATATTAAACAACAAAAAGTTCTCGTGTTCAAATAAGCTACGCTCTTAAAAAGAGCATATAGTTTTTAGGTTTAAAGGATAGATTTTCTTATCTTTTGTAATTTCTAGATGTATGAATAAGGCTGAAAAATTATACGAATTATTCACGGATTACAAGTGAAAAATTACAGTATTTGTTGCAACATGGATTTATTTATTTGCTTATTTTTCAATGAATTTCTTTAAAAAAAACTTTTTCCAAAAAAAAAAAAAAAAAAAAAAAAAAAAAAATTAAAAAGATAAAAATAAAATAAATAAATAAATAAGTAAATAAAATAAATAAATAGTTTAAAAAATTTTATATAGTAAAGAAAAGTAACACTATGCATAAATTTCGAAACACTTTACAGCATTATAAAGACTAACATTATTAATATTCTTTTACATTTTTATGGCAGAAAATCTGTGTATAAACTAGCTTGCTCCCATTAATAAACGCGTTTTATTTGGCAAAAATTAGAGAACAAAATTACGAGGAGTAAATTATGTATGCTATTTTTTAAATATAATTTTTATTTCAAAATTTCAACAATAGTTACTTTCTTTTCGGACCGAAAAATACCTTTTTTTTCCCATACCTATACATTGTTCAATTATTGACTCTTTTAACCTTTGATTATAAAGCTTGATTTCAAAATCAACTGATAGATTAAAGGTATTTTCATATACATCTTTAAATTTGTTCACTTTAAGGTCAAACATTTTGACTTTTGACCTCCAATATCTCAAAAGGTGCTAATTTAATTTTCTTTTAAAAATTATATGTTATTTTCACATTTATTATCTATAATATTATCTAATTCTGATAATATTTATTATTATTTATTATCTATTGCAAATTTCAACATGGTACGGCCATGGGATGCTGATTTATAAATTAATATGAAAATGAAACCCTAAATCGGTATTTTCATACTAACATAACGTAAGTTTTTTCCATATTTTGTTCCCTAATTAACTTAGAGATATAAGATTGTTATCATTAGAAAGCTTATAATACAAGATTTTAAATGATATGTCACACGTATACATTTTTTTTTTTTTTCATTTTAAGGTCAATGTTTTTGACCTTTGAGCTTCACTATCTCAAAAAGCACATATCTAATTTTCTTTTAAAAATTATATGTTATTCTTACGTTTATTATCTATAATTACTGTAAGTTTCAACAGGGTATGGCCATGAGATACTGAGTTATAAATAAAAATGCAACTCTACCAGTATTTCCATATTAACATAACGTACGTTTTACAAAAAAAAAAAAAAAAAAAAAAAAAGATGGCGCCCCATGTTGAAACTCACAATATTTATAGATAATAAACGTGACCTTAAAAACAAATTTTTTAAAAATATATACATATGATACATCATTTAAAAGCCTGTATTATAAGCTTTCTAATGATATCAATCTTATATCTCTAAGTTAATTAAGGAACAAAATATGGGGGAAATGTGCGTTATCTTAGTATGAACATACTGATTTAGGGCTGCATATTAATTTATAAATCAGCATCCCATGGCCGTCCCATGTTGAAATTTACAATATTTATAGATAATAAATGAAAAAACACACACACACACATAATTTTTAAAAGAAAATTAAATGTGTACTTTTTGAGATATTGGAGGTCAAAGGTCAAAATCTTTGACCTTAAAGTGAAAAGATTTACAAATATATACTCGTAATATATCATTTAAAAGCCTGTATTATATATAAGCTTTCTAATGATACCAATCTTTTATCTCTAAGTTAATTAGAAAAGAAAATATGGGTACATTTGTAGTAGAAGAATTTCGGAAATTTGAATTTTTTTACCCGTTTTTGCAGCCCTGTATATCAAAAACTAAAAGAGATAGGGACTACTTAATTGGTATACATACATTTCTCAATAGGACAAATAAATGAGCCCAATTTCATAAAAATCTGAGGAGGTCGAGTTAAAAATGCTGTTTTTTTTTTTTGTGTGTGTGTGTTAATTTGACATGTAATGACTCTGTACTATTAAGAGAGGCCGCCAGGCTAGTAACAATTTAACCCTTTGCCGGCCCCAATGCTCAAAAGCACTCTAAACAGTGTTGTCAAATTTAGGGACTCTTTCATTCATGATATAATTAGAATATAAGTGAGTGTGAGCCGGAGAATGATGGAGTGAAAGTTATTTCAGAAACAATAAAGTCAAATTCTGTATTACTCAGAAATTTTGAAACATCATCTGTTTTTATGGTATCTAGGTATATTAAAAATGATAGTAGATCAAAGACTTTTATAGTGAATGTTGTTAAAAGGAACGAGAAAGTAAAATCGTGCATTTGTCATAAACTGTAAAATACTTTCAAATATTTTATAGAGAATTAAATAATGATCGTGGATGAAACTATGAAAATCTGTAAAAGAAAGATTATGGTATTGATACACCTAGTCACCTATCCACATCATATGCATACATATCACATACGAACAATTTACAGCACACACACACACACGCACACTCAAACTTATACAAACATTCACTTTCTCTCTTGCTGACACACACACACACAGACTTTAAAATGCACATACAGATACAAATTAAAATCCACACATAAAATTTAAAACACACACAAATTTCACACTTCCTTTTAGTACAAAGATTTAAAAAAAAAAAAAAAATAGACACATATTTTTCTGGGGGATCATTAAAACTTCCGTGGCAGAAAATATGCTTTTTCTCCACTGTCATTTTTGGTTCTAAAGCCATGAGCAGAATATGAAAAATGACAACACATCTTTATTTATTTATTCTTTCCTTTTAAACATATTTTTCAGAATTAAACTACATTACAGTCAATAGAACATAAACACATATCATTTTGCCGGTCATTAAAATTTAATAAATAGATCGAGAAAGTTTTTGAAATGAATGAGAATAGGGTTTTATTTATATCTAATATTATCTATCAAAAACTGAAATAATTTTCGAGTAAAATTTAACGATATAAACAAAGAGGCACATGCCCGCATGGCACAGTAACCATGACAACCAGTTTATGACGTCAGTCACGTATATTTGAAAAATCGCTATATGAGTACAGCAGATTTTTGATTGAAAATTACCTTTCTCGCAAAAGCACGTTTTCTCTAAAGGTTGCTTTTTTTTTTTTGGGGGGGGGGGAAGTAAATAAAAATACGTGCAATTGGTGAAGAGCTGACATTAACCTTGTTAAGGTAATGCAATAGATGTTCATTTGTAGCGTAGGAAATATTTGAAAAGTGTGTGCAATTATTTTGGAAAAATAACATATACAAATAAATACTTCTGTAATATTTCATAAAATTATATATTTTAGTATGTCTAAACGCAATTAAAAAATAATTATAACGAGAAGTATGAACAATAATGATAAATATCAACAAACGATTCCTAATAAATGTTTATTTAAAAAATAATTTTTCAGATTGAGAAAAAGACACGAAGGAAAATTTAATCGTGCAATACGCATTAACTGCGTAACTTTTTCCTGTATTAAGAAAATATTGATGCATTCGAACAATTTTGTTCGTTTGTGTGGATACTATATTATATGGATACGTTTTACAGAACATTTATTTATTTATTTATTTATTTTTTTTTAGAAAAATAGCTTTTTTTTAAATTTCAGACTGGACAAAAAGTGCCGTCATAGTAGATACTTAACGAAATTTTATTTAAGGTTTTCGCAAATTTGTTGATGCACGTAAATTTCAGTGAGTACAATTTCAACCATACCAGATCTTAAGGAAAGAACAGACCTCCGCCACTCCAAAGCGGGAAGGCGGGTTCTATTCAAATTCCTTTGGCGTGTGATTTGAGTCGTCGCGAGCCTGGAAGAGTCGTTTTCTCCTATGACAATCCTCATACTGCGATAATTGGCATGGGGAACTTGGGTCTTTTTTGAAAATTCCAAAACGAGAAATAAAGAGTAATTTCTTTCATTGTAAACATGTCCAAAAGTTCAAGGGTCACTTTCTGACCGTGGATAATTTACGACATTTCCCACACTTATTTGCCGCTAGTGTGTGTGTAGTCCTTTAAGCTGTGTTCAAATACTAGCGATTGCAGGGCGACAAGGGCGGGCTATATTCAAATTCTTTTGACGTGTGATTTGAGTTGTCGCGAAGCTGAAGAGCTGTTTTCTTCTCTGACAAACCTCCTACTGCGATAATCGGCATGGGGAACAAGGGTTTCTTTTTTTTTTGTAAAATTCCTAAACGAGCAATAAAAAGTAATGTCTTTCATTGTAAACATGTCCAAAAGTTCAAGGGTCACTTTCCAAAAATGAATAATTTATGACATTCTCGTTCTACTCAAGTCCGGTTTCCATTTGCGCTCATTCGGCGGCTTCTATTCAGAATCTTTGATGTGGTCAGCCGAGCTCACCGGAGCTCAAAACCCTCGAACGGGGTTGGAATCTAACTCCCTGCTGAGATAATTGAGGGCGAGGGGTAGATATCTTTGTCAATTTTGCATGCTTTCCTTTGAGGTAACTGCGCAATCTGATAAAAAAGGGCTACAACTGATGACAAGACATTTGGCTCTTTGTGTCGGAAGCGTGATTAATGACGTTTTGAGCGTTGATCTTGAGCTCAAGTGGATACTGGCCTTCATGTTGCTAGTATTTGAACGCAGCTTTATGCTTGCCACAGACCTGCGCGACACCAAGGCGGGAAGGGCGGGTTCTATTCGAATTCCTTTGATGTTTGATTTGAGTTGTCGCAAATCTGAAGCGCTGTTTTCTTCTCTGACAAACCTCCTACTGCGATAATTGGTATGAGGAACTTCGATCTCTTTTGTAAAATTCCTAAACAAGCAATAAAAAGTAATGTCTTGTAAACATGTCCAAAAGTTAAGAGTCACTTTCCGACAATGCATAATTTACGACTTTCCCGCACTTCTTTGGTCGCTAGTGTTTTGCAGTCCTTTACTGAAAAATTTGACGGTCCTACGTCTCGATAAAGTAGCGAGGGAATTGTTATTAATTTTAAATACAACCCCCCCCCCTCCCCTTCCCCGGCCTTACACACACGTGCACACTGCTGTAGTAAATGCGGCGGAACTTTCCTATAGAGAGAATTTCCAAAAATATTTTGCTGCTGAACTGAAGTATGGAGATTTACCGAGGTAATTTATATATTTTGCGGTGAAATTTACATATGCTGATGAAAAATTTGATAATGATGAATAAAACTATTATTTTTACGCTATCTACATTTTCTAACGTTTTCGCTAGTAAGTGGAAAATAAATTCCTAAATTTTATTAAAGCTATGTTAATTTATATAGAATTTAATTCGGTTATTAAAAAATAATTATGTTTTTAAAAATAATTTACAAAATTATTATTTAAACAAATTATCTTTTATGATAATGCAGACGATTTCCATATAAAAGTAGTATAACATTAAATATCAAAATAAAAAAGTTGAATTTATTCTCAATATTACATTAAAAAAAAATCGATAATTTTATTTAAATTATCGCAGATCGATGGTTCAACCATTCGTTTTAAAGGTATTCGCGAGCTCTTTTGAGAGATACCCATCATGAAAATTTACTCCCCTCGAGGGGGGACTTCCCCCCAGGAGGGAGGCGAAGCTCCTACATACACAAAACTTTTTTCCCAGTTGACTGTCTCTATTACAAAAAATATATATTCGTTTCATTTGGTTTAGTGCAGTCTATAGATGTTAAACTCTACTTACCTGCAATTTCCCCCATAGACCTAATGTATTTGAACACTTTTGAGTGACCCTGTACACGAACCGTTTGCTTCATCTCAACGAAAAGTTTACTGTAGCATCCCTATATGATACACATTTATAATACCGAGTTTGGAATTTCTGCTACTATTTGTTCTTGAGATATGCTGATAACAGTCAGACAGACAGACACACAGACCATTCGCTAAAAACACGATTTTCGTATTCAGGGGACCTCAGAACATGTAAATATAACAAAAACTCATGTTCGAAAATTTTACCCTAAAACAATACTTTCTCGACCCTATGGGTAAGAGAAAGTAATAAAATTTGGAATAAAATATTTATTTATTATTTAATTTTTGTCTTGCAGTTTTTTTTTTTTTTTTTTTTTTTTTTTGAGTGATTAACACACGGAATTTAAATCAATAATATTAAAATTCTATACCGAATGAACGTCAAAATTTCAACATTTTAATTAAAAATGAAACCATATGTATATTTCTTTTTTTTAAGTAAAGAATAAATAAAACTATTACACTATTACTCTTACATCATCTACATTCTGACACTAATTAATCATAGGGGAAATTCGCCTTAAGTTAAAAAAATCGATTTACCAAAAAAAAAAAAATTTCAAAAATTAATTCATGGAAATTTCATTTTTAATAAAGTGAAGAAAACTTAATATAACAAAATCGAAAAAAGTTGTTATCATGTGTTTTTTTTTTGTTCTTTTGAGACAAAATTAATTAGAAAGGTACTGAGGCCATAAGATTTAATTAAAGTTTACTTTAGATGTTAAAAAAAAAAAAAAAAAAAAAAAAAAAAAAAATAGTAGAATTCAGAATTTAGTTTAAATTTATGAAAAGTAATAAATAAATGTCTTTTTTTTTTTTTTTTTTTAACTTTATGTTAGGTAACAGGTTCAGAATTTTAGAAATATTTTAACAGAGGATCGAAAATGTTTTTGTTTTTCAAATCTTAGATGCTTATTGCACGGGAATAATTTCTCCGCATAAAAGTAATTGTACGGTCAATAATAAAG